>CADCXD010000001.1:0-1284183 GCA_902806575.1 Jackrogersella multiformis | reverse complement strand
CACCTTGCGCTTAATTCTGAATACATCTTTCTATATAGGGGATAGCGGGTAATAAGATCCACGGAGGGACAACCATTGCTGGTACTATGATTCTAGCAAGACTTGCCGGAATTCAAGTCTTTGGGACCGGTGGTCTTGGTGGCGTGCATCGCGGTGGCCATGAATCGTTCGATATTTCTGCTGATCTTACAGAACTCGGCAGAACAAGGATGGCAGTAATCAGCAGCGGATGCAAAGGATTCCTGGATATCCCTAGGACCTTGGAGTATTTGGAAACTCAAGGCGTTCTTGTATCAACCTTCGCCGATGGTCGAACAGGCACCGTGGACTTTCCAGCGTTCTGGGCACGAGACAGTGGCGTTAAAAGCCCCTCTATTGTTCACAATGAGGAACAGGCAGCTGCCATGATCTTGGCACAAGAGAGACTAGGCATTGAGTCAGGACTCCTGTTTGCTAATCCGATACCCGAGGAGTTTTCTATTCCTCGGAGTGAGATGGATGCCGTCATTGAGCAAGCCGTCAATGAATCAACACAGCAAGGTGCTCTCGGAAATGAAAACACGCCCTTTATCTTGAAGAGGATCAGGCAACTCACTAATGAAAGAAGTGTGCTAGCAAACAAAGTCTTGGTGCGGGCAAATGTAGAGCGGGCTACTAAGATAGCCGTTGCGCTTTCGCGATTTGCTGGGGAAGATTCCGTGCCGTTTAATAAATCGTGAGCTTTTTGCTCCTCCCGGATGTAATCTCAGTCTGACGCATGTGGAATAGGGTGAGGCACCAATCCAGTTTTCAACCATTCGAGAGCAGAAATACTCCGATAGATAAAACACCGAAAGAGACTGAGGTAAGAATATCTATATTGCATCTACAATTCCCACTGCATTGTAACACTGTGAATTAAACCTGATTTATGGCATTTCAGCCTGACAAAAATTGCCACAATATTCTTGGACTAGACTGACAATTGTAGGCTATTTCTCAGGCGGACATCCTTGTTGCTGGTTCTGTAGCTGTAGACTTGAGCTGTGACTACGTTGGCGAAGACTCATTAGAACACCCTGATCCTCATCTACATACATCAAACCCAGCTCATATCGGCCAGTCTATAGGTGGTGTCGGTCGCAACGTGGCACTCGCAGCCCAGAGAGTTATGCGAAGTCCTAAAGTGCGACTCTGCAGTATGATTGGGGATGATATGTGAGTTGTAAAAGACAATCTCCAACGGCATAATCGCTAATCAACGTAGAGCTGGCTCAACCGTACTTTCGTCCATGAAAGCGAATGGCATGGATACATCATGTATTAGACAATTGGGCCGCGAATACCACGCAACCAGCCGGACTGCTCAATACGTGGCTGTTAACGATGCTAGCAAAAATCTGGTCCTTGGCATGGCAGATATGGGCATTTTTACTGCCCATTCATTCTCAGAACACTGGAATTCTACTGTAAAAGCGTCCAAACCGAAGTGGCTTGTGGTCGATGGGAATTGGGCAGATCGTGATTTGCGAGCCTGGATACAGGCCGGGAAGCACAATGGTGCCTCCGTGGGTTTCGAGCCAGTTTCGCAGGAGAAATCTACCCGTTTATTCTGCAACGAAAAAGACATAGAAAGCCTAGGTGTCTTTCCAAAGCCTAATGTTGATCTAGCGACACCCAATCAATATGAGCTAGCAGCTATGCACGCAGCAGCACAGCGACACGAATATTTTGAGGATCCACGCTGGTGGGAGATTATCGACGCTTTCGGTATGAGAGGAGCTAGAGACCGGTTTGTGAAGCTTACCTCTGTCGAAATGACGGATGCTGGTATTCCACAACAGGCCGTCCAGCTTCTTCCATACATCCCGATTATCGTCACGAAAATGGGGAATTACGGCGCTCTGCTGACAGCAATTTTGAGGAAGGACGATCCTCGCCTACTGGACCCGGCGTGTAAGAAATTCATTCTCTCGAGATGTTCTACCGACCACCCTGAAGTTGGAGGCATCTACATGAGACTATTCCCTGCAGTGGAACAGGTGGAGGACATAGTCTCAGTAAATGGAGTTGGAGACACTTTTCTAGGTGTTCTGGTCGCAGGCTTAGCACAGGGAGGCAAGATTGAAAATATCGTTAACATTGCCCAGAAAGGGGCGGTCTTGACGCTTCGAAGTCATCAGTCTGTAAGTGAAGACTTGGGCATCTTAAGGGGTGAACTGATTGCTGCGGCGGCGGCTTAACCAATATACCTACCAGGTAGCTACCTAGGGTAGTTTGACCCCCCTTTTTCGTGAGGTGCATACTACTTTAAGATTTTTCTCAGAGTCATCAATCATTGGGATATGACAGCAAAAAGCTCTTGTTTCCTGTATTATTATAAGTGATATCATAACAAGACTGGACATCCATGGATATGAGTACCTACCTAGGTAAATAGGAGGTAGGTAAGGTTGGGAACTATGGAATTGAGTAAAAAGGGGGGACTTTGTATAGTGGACCTAGTAGTACATAGGTACATTAAGGTTAGGGGTGGAGCCAGGTAGTAGCGCTAAATAGTGGGGCATCTACAGGGCTTCTGTAAGACCGAGAAAAAAAAAAGTTGATTCCATGCCACGATAGAAATTCTGTCGCGCTCAACTTCAACAAGCAAATTCAATCGGCGAATCACAATACCTCCAAGCCACACAATATACACCATTTACAATGGAGGAAGACGATAATACATCGTCATCTAGTCAAGAGGATTCCGAATTCGCCAGCGACGAAGAAACCGCACTGCAGATCCGACAAGCGCAGGTAATTGACAAGGACGAGGACGAGGAAGAGCTTGAACGATTTGTCCTTGGGGATACGGCCAATTTCCGCGAAAATTTGTTCCTGGATGAGTCAGGATCTGATGACGAGGATGCTCCCTTTCCAGGTTTCGGCGACAAAGAGGAGAATGATCTTCAGACTGGTTTGGAGGATGTAGATGATGCAGACCTCTTTACTTTCGACGTAGGCGGAGCTGCACCTAGTGGCAGCAAAGAGCTGTTAGCGGCATCGTCCGCGAAGGGCCAGGAAATTCCCGAGAAGGATAAGTCTGCTTGGGAAGATAGTGATGACGACCGCTTGACTATATCACTAGCGGATGCGACCCAATTGCGAAAGCTACGGATTAGCGAGGCAGATGACGTTGTGAGCGGTACCGAATATACTAAAAGACTCCGGCAACAATATTTGAGGCTCAATCCTCTTCCGGTATGGGCACAAGAGGCTCAGGAACCTCCAGCGAAGCGTCGACGGCGGTCATCTGTCGCGACAAATGACTCGGACATATCAGAGGATGAGGCGAACGACGAAAGGGATGCGGAGGCATCTGCGCTCCCGTTGGATAAGTTCCTCCGGGATGCCAGTGCGTTAAAGGAACCCAAGACTCAGAAGTCGAAGAAGCTTCGTCCAGAGGTCATTGATATTCAAAGATCTCGCGATATACCCGACACGCACAAAGACGAGGTCACGTCTCTTGCCTTCCATCCAGAATACCCTGTTCTGCTGTCTTCTAGCACGTCCTCCGTATTGCACCTACATCACATCGCCCCGACTGCTTATCCAACACCAAATCCCCTCTTGACATCGGCAAAAGTCCAACAGGTTCCCGTTCGGAGAGCTGAATTTCTATACCCTACCGGCGACAAGATCTTCTTCGCTGGGCGACGACGATATATTCACTCGTGGGACTTAGCAACTGGGACAATACAGAAGACCAATAAAATTCAAGGTCATCGTCTGGAACAGAGGACATGGGAACGCTTCAAGCTCAGTCCTTGTGGGCAATACATAGGGTTGATTGCTACCACAAGAAAAGGTGGTGGTATCATCAATATCTTGAACGTCGGCACAATGCAATGGATTGCTGCTGCTAGACTTGATAGCAGAGGCGGTATCGCAGATTTCTCATGGTGGAGTAATAGTCATGGTCTCACGATCCTGGGCAGGGGAGGCCAGGTTGGTGAGTGGAGTTTGGCTTCAAGACGCTTTCTGGCAATCTGGCACGACGAAGGCTCCAACGGCGGGACAGTTATGGCGCTAGGAGGCCGCAATGGCCCTGTTTTTCTTGGCGAGGACCGATGGATAGCGATTGGTTCGAACAGTGGCGTAACGAATATTTACGATCGACAGGCCTTGATATTGCCCTCCTCGGACGATGAGCTGGCGGTCAAGGAGCGACCTGAACCGACCCGGTGTTTCATGCAGCTCACAACGCCGGTTACAGTCCTCACGTTCAGCCCCGATGGCCAAGTATTGGCGTTTGGCAGTAGACACAAGAAAGATGCGTTACGACTAGCGCATTTACCGAGTTGCACGGTCTACAGGAACTGGCCGACAGAACAGACACCGCTCGGTAGAATATCAGCTGTAACATTTGGGAGAAAGAGTGACCTGCTGGCGGTTGGTAACGATGCAGGAAAGATTAGATTATGGGAGATCCGAAGCTAGACAGACTAGGAGTTACCGCATTCCTTCTGCGGACAAAATGATATTCACACCCTCTTGCGTATTGTATCCTTGAAACTCCACCCCTAGGGATAAATCCATGACTTGTCCATCCCCATTCATTTATCCCCGGCATTAACCCTTCGACTAGAAAATATTGGCCAATAGGCTTCGAAGCGGGCTCTTCTTGGGTATGGATTTCCTGGGATAAATCTTCCCGGTGTCTTGCGTATATATACGAAGCTCTTTCTCTTGCGCGAATAGATATGGCTGACGACCTGCCTCGATATCCTCGAGGAAATCTACTATGTTCACCCAAATAAGATTGAGAGCCTAGGGAAAGAGGTCAGTCGTGTGCAGGGCAGTGTAGTAGGAAGTCTGTCTACCTTTCGGCACTGGGTCTTGCTTGTGAAGCTTCCTTCGATGCTTAGGTCGGCCATCAAGCGTTGCCAGTCCGGGAGATCTCCCGGTCCGAAGTATTCATTCCAACCTCGGACGACAGCTTTTTGCGAGGCCTTCATGGTTGACAGTTGTGATAGGTGCCGTATCTAGCGTCTCTAACAGTTCAAGTCAAGCCAGGTAACGGCATTTACTTGAATGAAATAATGTAAGTCAGGTTGTCGAGGTTTTGAATTAACTGGTGCTTATTCTGAACTGATGATAGCTAATATAGGTATTAATTATCTACATACGTATCCTATAATAAGAATGCAAACGCTGAAATTACTTACTAGGCATCTAGATAAGTAGGTAGGTACCTAGGTAGGTGTCCGAGAATAATAGGACAGGAAGACGGGTATTAACATGGGTCTAAATAACCTCACTTGTAAATGACAAGTAACCAGTTCGAAATGAGAAGCTACCTACCCAGGTAGGTAGGTAACTGATTTTATAAATGCAGCAAAAATGGCAAACTGATGGATTTAGTTCAGTTGAAGTTTCAAATTGACTTAAGGACGCTGCCCGTCTCTGTTGCCTTCGTCCTTGTAAGTTGGCCGCGGTAGACATCAGAGGATAGTGCCTAGTCAAAGGCTGCTAGATACTTGGATAGATGTAGAAACGAAATATTCTGGCTGCAGAAGCAAAACCTTCCGTTTCGATGTCTCGTGTATCTCTTTCATCCTGTTTGTCCACGTGGTTCTAGTTGGCCTTACGCACAGATATACTCCTCCTGTAAAGACCCTGAAGAGAAAATAGGTTCTGCATGGCTATGTTGATCATATTGAACAACAGTCAAAGGCAATACTTTGTACTAATATGCCTAACTGACGAAGAGATGGTAGTTCATATCATTAGGTATCTAACATAGGTGCGCAAAGGATGGGGTTGCTGTATCTTATAAAACAGCAACTTTCTTAGTTTAGTATGTAGAAGTATTATGTCTGAGTTCTACAAGTACCTAGGTACATATTCTCTAAAGAATACTTTGTCTCCTATTATAGATCTAGTTACCTAGTTACCTACCTACTTAGATATACATGATGCTCTTAGGATGAACAGTTGAGCCCCATAATAATATATTTACGTCCAATTAAAATCAGTGTCCAACCTCCTCTCCAGATAGTTAAGAACACATGTCAGAAATAGAATTAAATCATATTACAGATCATAAAATATTCTAGAAAAACTTTGCACCTTAGATGGCTATGATGTGTCAAATCGGTGCCCAGGTGTAACCACATTCTACCTGGGTATAGTTACCGGCTAGGTACCTAGGTATTGAAGGTTGTAGTGTACCTACCTAGGTACCTGGTAGTTATTGAAGTTGAAGTTGAAGGCCCGTCCCGCGGTTCTGGTAACCGGAAATAGTGGATCATAACCTTATCGTATACCTGGCTGGTAGTACCCACCGCCCCGTACGCACCCCGTACTGTAGTAAGTGCCCCTTTAACAAGATGAACTTGGTCTAAGGTTTACTAAAAACATATTCATCTGTAATTCGTCCAAAACATTTAAACCTCAAGCCTTTGCGGAACCTTCTCCATCGCATCTCAAAAGCGATCGAGGGGAAACCTGTCCCAGGAAACAGGATAGTGTCTCCTGCAAATGATAAGACAACAGCAAAGCGCCAGATCGGACGAATGGGAGTCACGCCACTGACTTGTTCCACTCCAACCCTCCGTTTCAGCCCACCGTCGTATGGCTGACATGGCTGCTATGGGGACCCAAGGAGACCCAAGGAGACACAACCGGGAATCGCCGCCTATTACATATTGAGTTGTCTCAGTGAGGCTTTTCTGATTGGCTTGATTTGATTATCTGTCTACCTCGCCCGCATCTCCCGAGTCTGCCCGGCTGGTGCTAGGACGCGTTGGTACAACTAAGCATGTTGGTATAATTCCTATCTATCAACAGGGCATGAAATGCTGAAAACAACCCGAGTCCCACTTGGACCAAGTCCCCAATCATACCATCTACATTCCTATGCATGGCTATCTATGGCAGCTTATGCCAAAGCCAGCGAGTGACCCTCGTAATATGGTAATATGTGGCATGTTATGAGCGCTATTCTAAAACGAACTGCCGCGAATACCGATTTGTTTGGGTAGCGTTGATGTCTATTTCTTGTCTATACACCATGTGTGTAATATCCCTCTCTCTTTATTTTAATTCACTCTTGTAGAGATGGTCTATTGTTCATTCGTTCATTTTCTCCCCTAAGAGGATCTCTAAAATGGCCTCTGATGCGTCAAAAAACAGACCCAAGTCAGGGGTCTTCCCCGACAAACTTAGAACCTTCGTTAACGACATGAAAAGGTTCAGGATCCACCGTCGTGGAAAGAAGAGGAGTGAGGGAGCTATGCCGGAACCCACTTCTGCACCCGAAGCCCCACCGGCCCCTGCGGCCCCTGAATCGAAGCCGGTCTCCTTGTCGAATAGCTCTCTGCCCGCGGCAACAAACCTCGCCGTCCAAGTCACCATCACTTTCGATGAGCCGCTAAACTATTCATACACTCGAAACTACGAATCATCACCGTCATTGCAAGCTAGTGAGGAATTATGCCAAGGCTTGCTGCGACGCGTTGATCATTGTTGCCATGAGTTGATCACCCGTAAGGACTCAGCTGCCATGGAATATGCTGCCGCGAGTGGATCGGACAAGCCGCTGAGATTCGAAATCCAGATTGATATTATAAGAGGCTGGTCTGAGATTTGGGCTTCCAGGACCTTCAAGTCTTACCAAAAGCAACTCCTGTCAGTCGAAGCCGCAAGAGAAGTCATTATATCGACTCATCACATAGTCGGGCTTTTCTTAAGACACCACGACGAAGCATTCGTGTGGAAAGACGGCCCGGTACGAGACGACCCGTTAGATAAACAGGGAAAATTCCCGCATCGTGCTGGCCGTGTACAGCCTATGTCATGCGTGCCACGCTCCTATTTCCTTGAGAAATCGCAATCTTTCGAGTCGGTGCCTGGCTACACGATCAACTTCTCCTTCACAAGCCGCTGTCAACGTCGAAAGCCAGCTGAGTGGCATACAACGGCTGAAGTCAATAGTAGCCAAACAGCACCCTTGAACTCGATAGGGGCAGAAAGTTTGTTTTTCGAAGCCTCGTATGCTTTAGAAGGCATTTTGAGGTCAGAAAGACAAGCGTTTGAAAAGGTCCACGGTCTATGCATCAGCTTAGACGGGTGTAAAGACTGTCGGCATCACGACAACGATGGCTTAGAATTGCAATTCTCGATCACGAACAATCTCGGGCCCCAGTTCCCCCTTTTAGAGCGAACTATACACTGCAACAGCAACTTTTCCTTCCATTCTGATGCTCAAGAATGTCTCACCTTTGTCAACAAAGTAGAAACTGCTCTCGCTGAAGTTCGAGATGCAGCTGATAATACAATCAGTCGAATGAACGATATGGAATTCAGGATAACGGAACTCCGCGGCCACGGTTGGTCCCTTGATGATCCTCTCGTTTTTATCTTAGATTCCTCCCACTCTTATTCCCAGAGAAATGTTGAAGCAATATTGGACAGGATCCAAGCCGGTGTCGCAGACATACTCCGAGGCAATGCCATTTCTGTCCGAATGACAGCTCACAAACGAGGCCATTTCATTTTAGACAAGACGTTTGTCGCTCGAGAGCCTTTCGAGCTGACAGAAAAGAAAAAGACGAAATCGGCTCGAAAGTCAAAGGTGTATGTATTGAACCGGTTGCGGCAGCGTGTTGAGCGGGATATTGCAATGATCTGCAAAGATACTTTGAAGTTTGATGTAGAGGAGGAGGCTGGAAATGCTGAGACGAAAGTCCTTGTTTTGGAACAGAATCCTACTCAAGATGCGGACGTCTCAACCTTTACGAGTGGGCTCGCGACCACCGAGTCAGTGTCCAGGGTTCCTACAGAGCAGCGTGAGGATTCTGCGTGCGCAAATCCGAACTCAAAGACTAGCCCTAACACGTCAGTATCTCCGAGTATGATAGACGACTACAACTTGGCGTGCGCAGCTGCAAATCCTGAGACTACTGAAAACGAACTTTCCGTGCCCCCGTCTCCTACAAAATGCCGACCGCCCATACCCACTCGACGATCATCGGCAGCATTATTCTGCCCAGAGACGGGTGCTCGATCTTTTCCATTAGTGCCAAAGTTCGATGATGGCATAGAGCCAGAAGATTCCCGCTCAAACGAAGATTCCGAGGGGAAAAAACCACGACAGGTTATGTCCGACGAGCCAGTTAATGATAACCCGCAACAACAGCTCGCAGTGATAGCCTCCCGCCCAAGTACCGCCAACGATGCCAAAGGATCTGAAGAAAAGGGGCCAGCCACGACGACGAGCCTAAGGGAGGAACTGGAACTAGCACCAGCCTATGAGCCCTCGATTGCTTCATCGACTCCCAGCCTGGTGTATGGTGGTGCTTCTTCTCCTGATAGCAGTTTCTGTAGGTTCATCCCGATGTTTTTTCTACTTCTCCTGGAGTCTCCAAGAGAACAATGACTGCACCTGTAAGGTTGTTCCAAAGTGTTATACCCAGGAAACAGACCACACAACCCAAAAATACTTCATAATCTCCTGCTGGTAACAACTGCTAACGACATATATAGTAATCACACCCAAGACCCATCGTCTAAGTAATGAGGCCGACTACCCCAAGAATTCCATCATAGATAGCGACGACGAAGAGGCTAGAGACCCGGGGAGCATCGACGCCGAAGCCCACCAGTACCTGGCAAAGAGCCAAATCTTTCCCCCCTCGCCTACGCTACGACATGTCAAAGGAATAATCTCGTCGCCACTACGTCGGAGCGAAACTGTCCAAGAGCAAAGCGGAATCGACATTTCTAAGAACAGCAACCAACTTACCAACTTGAATCCCAAGCAAAAAGAGACGCCGTATGAAATAGAAACTATTCATCCTGATGTCTTTACATCGACGCCATCTATAAACAGAGAAGCCCCGAGCACAGTCAAAGCTGATGCCGTGAGCCAAACCCCCAAGGAGATCACAACCCCTTCAACCAGCGACGAAATCGAAGTCCCCAACTTCATCCACCAAACCGCTACTACTGGCGAAAACGACCCCGAACCTCACGACGCCGGCGCGAACGACTTCGCGCAATCCAAGCCCGACTTCGCGTTCTCGTCGCCGCCGGCGGCGACCCCCGAAGGCGGCGGGTCGGAAGACGAAGACCGCGCGGACCTGAACCCCGCGAAGCCCAGCCTCGAGGACTTCTGGCGGCGCGACATGCGCGCGGGCAGCCCCGACCCGTCCGAGGAGGACTTCGACGACGGCGGCGCGGGGCCCCGCCCGCCCCTGCACACCCAGCGCAGCTCCTTCGGCAGCGCCGGCATGCTCGGCTTCCACGAGCAGATGTTCGGCTCCCTCAGCTTGCGCTCCGCCTTCGCGCGCCCGCGGCCTGGGTCCAGTTCCGATTTTGGCGCGGCCGAGACTGAGGCGGCGAAGAGGCCTGGGACGGCGATGTGATGGGATGGGATGTGATGGCTTGGTTGGTTGTATGGTTGTTTGGTTGTATGTTAGGTGCCTGCTTAGCTGCCTAGATCGTCAATTTGGAAGGAAATTGCTAGCGGTGTCTTCGTGGTGTAGATAGATACCCAGGGTAGTGGAGTCGCGGGGCGTGGGCTGACTATGGAGTTGACGGCCAGCGATACGTTCGTTATTTCTTTTGTTTGTTTGCATGGCTAGGCTAGGTACCTAGGTAGCTAGGTGGAAATCGGACTGGCACATACAACACGGGACACTCCTAGGAGATATAAGGAAAAGTGGCTGGGTTTGGGTTATATACGGGCTCCTCGTCGGAATTGGGGATAGGGGATATGAATAGGGAATAGGATATATATTCCAAGTTATTAGGCACATCACATCATAGCATATCATAGCATCAGATCTCCGGAAACTAGAAAGACAAAAGAATATATACAAATTCAAGGAGAACTACGTTATGAGACGAAATGACTTCTTTCAAGTTAACTTGTTCATTATAAATAACGTCTATGAATGTATTCTCAACATAAAACTCACAACTGGCCGTTATCTGGTTCAAGTGGAAATATCAACATTAGATACCTAGAATATATACAATGTATACCTACAGATTGAGACGAGAGGCTCGGTATATATATAATTTTCATTTCATTTCATCATACAATCGCGTGTAAGTGCAATCTCGCACAACCTTTTAAACGCCTGAAATGCCTTGTTTTTAATACCCAACTCCCACTCCCGTGTTATGTTATCCCGCACCGACCAACGCCATATGTACCTATGAAAGGGCAGAAATCACGAAGATCCAGATTCGCTCTGTTCCGCGGGCACCGGGACCGGGTAGACCTCCAGTCCGGTGTTATCCTCCTTGACGCGGACCGCGGCTCTGTCGCCCCTCTTGAGCTCGCCCCGGATGATCTTGTCGGCGAGGCCGTTGCTGATCTCGGTGGTGATGAGGCGGTTGAGGGGTCTTGCGCCGAACTTGGGATCGTAGCCGCGCTCGGCGAGCCAATGCCGGACCTCGTCGCCGACTTGGAGCGTAATGCGGCGGTCGTCGAGCCGCCCCTGCAGCTCTCCTAGCCGGATATCGACGATGTCCCTGAGGGCGTCGAGTGTGAGGCGCTTAAAGACGATGAACGAGTCGATACGGTTGAGGAACTCGGGCGGATAGCTGGAGGCGACCACGTCTAACACTGCCTTACGCACGTCGGGGCTGATCTCGCCATTGGCTGTTTCGGAGTACGGATGATGGGCGTCGGCGCCGACAAGGATCTCAGCACCGAGATTGGACGTGAGAACGATTATCGTATTCCGGAAGTCTACCTTGTGGCCTTGGGCGTCGGTCAGATAGCCCTCGTCGAGGACTTGGAGGAGTAATGCTGAGATATCGCGATGCGCTTTCTCGAACTCGTCGAATAGTAGAACAGCGTACGGCTTCCTCCGGACTGCTTCTGTGAGCTGGCCAGCATCGTCGTAGCCTACGTATCCGGACGGAGCACCGATGAGTCTCGATATGGTGTGCTTCTCCTGGAACTCGCTCATGTCGAATCTGACTACTGCCGACTCGGTAGAGAATAAGAAGCTGGCAAGCTTCTTGCATAGCTCGGTTTTGCCGACACCGGTAGGGCCAAGGAAGAAGAAAGAGGCGAGAGGGCGGTTGTCGCCGCTTAGGCCGGCTCGTTGCATACGTACGGCGTCCGCGACGGCCTTAAGAGCCTCGTCTTGCCCACGGACAGACTCTCGAAGCATATCTTCCATGTGTATTAACTTCTCGACATGTCCGGAGGTTAACTTAGTTACAGGAATTCCGGTTATTCTCGAGACAACGGTTGCTATGTCATCAGCCGTCACAGAGTCGTGGATCAGGGTGTCAGGACCGACCGCCTCTGGTCCCATTTCATTTTCCTTAGGAAGCTTTAGTTCTAGGTTCGGGATGATGCCGAAACGCAATTCAGAGGCCTTAGCAAAGTTTCCAGTCCTTTGTGCTTGATCGAGTTCGATGCGAGCCTTGTCTAGGTCCGCCTGAATCCTCTTTAGAGCATCAATCTCTCCCCGTTCCTTTTCCCACCTTTCGGTCAAAGCCCTTTCTTCCGTCTGGAATTTCTTGAGGTCTTCTTCGAGCTTTTCGCGCCGTTCACGGCTCGCTACGTCCTTCTCTTTCCGCAGACTTTCCAGTTCGATCTGAATTGTCATTATTTTCTGGTCGAGTCGCATGATATCTTCAGGTTTGCTCTCTTGCTGCAGGCGCAATGAACTTGCCGCTTCGTCCATCAAATCGATAGCCTTGTCGGGCAAAAAGCGATCGGTGATATAACGATTAGAATATGTGGCGGCTGCCACTAAGGCTCCGTCCGTGATTCTGACACCATGGTGCACCTCATATTTCTCTTTGATGCCTCGTAATATACTGATTGTATCCTCCACCGTAGGTTCGTTAACTAGGATTGGCTGGAAACGTCTAGCCAATGCCACATCTTTCTCGATCAACCGGTACTCGGCGAGAGTGGTAGCACCACAGCATTGCAATTCTCCTCTGGACAGGGCTGGTTTAAGCAAATTAGAGGCGTCAATGGAGCCCTCAGCTTTTCCAAGACCAAGGAGAATGTGCAATTCGTCGATAAACAGGATGACTTCTCCATGCGCTTGTTGGACCTCGGTTAAGACTTTCTTGAGTCGTTCTTCGAAGTCACCCCGAAACTTGGCACCAGCAATGAGTGATCCTAGATCTAAGGATATGACTCTCTTGTTCTTTATGCTTTCCGGGACATCACCTCGAACTATGCGCAGGGCCAATCCCTCTAGGATGGCGGTTTTTCCTGTTCCCGCGCTTCCGATCAGGACTGGATTGTTCTTCGTTCGTCGCGATAAAACCTGGATAGTACGTTGGATTTCGGCATCCCTGCCGATGACAGGATCCAGCTTTCCATCTCTCGCCCTCTCAGTAAGGTCGATGCCGAACTGCTCCAAGGCCGGCTTCTCGGGGTCGCCGCCCAAGTTCATTCGATGGGTACCGCCCGGGGGATGAGGTCTGCCATTCGCATAGCTCCGGGATGTGGGGGTAGGCAGTGTGACATTGGATATTCTTTTCGCTGTGCTTATAAGCGCAGCTCTTGGTAGTAGCGAAGGAGTTGGGTTAAGTCGCGCGAGTCCTCTCGATGTCGCATCTGCGACTCGTCGTGAAGATCTGAGAAGTTGACTTCTAGCTAACATTGTGAGAGCTTAGAGCTTGTCAAATAGGTATTGAATAATTTGAAAGTTGAAAATTAAGGAAGTCAAGAGACTTCTCTTGTATAGAAAAATAAGTTACATAAAGAGAGAAACCTCAAACCTAAGAACAGTTCCGAGATATCACGAGAGCTTCAAGCTAATGCGGTCGTTGCCGCTGGAGCTTTCTCGAACTATCGAACCATTCAATATTTAATAATAATAATAATTTATCGATAATGTTTTGCGATAAGATAGGTAGTGGCAAGTTCCAAGTTGTGGCTTTATGGCCCCATGCATGATGCCTAGCCCCGTCCCGCATATATAGGTACTTAGGTACATCCGCATGTACCAGGTGGGGGGGTAAAATGTGGCTTGGATTGCCCGGTTGATTTGGGCCACCCAAGTCGAAAAATTTCAAAATAATTCGAGTCCCACCATATTCAACCCCACCTTACACTTTACAACTTCCTATTTCTTCATCAGCTTTCATTTCTTCCAACTTCCAAGATACCCCTCAGATTCCTTCTATTCTCTAGTCTCTCTTCTCTCTTTCATTCTCGATACAGGCACAATGGGTTTCACCGATCTGCTCACCGACGCTGGTCTAGCCGGTATGTTATCATCTCCCGAATCCTGTCCTGATGGTGCATATATCGATGTGTCAGGATCAGTGGACTAGGCATCGTCTGGGATTGACCATGGCTAACGGTCATATAGTACTTAACGGCTGGTTGACGACCCGATCATACGTTACTGGGTAAGTCATCTATGATAATTATTCTGACGTGAGCGCCATTGTCGAGCGCGACGCCTTGATGCATCCATTTTCCGCATCCTCCTACGCCAAATTTGCCTCACGAGCCCAATTCCCTTTACCCTTCACCATGATGAGAAAATTGGTCCGTGTTTCTGAGCAGACTCAAGACCTGCCAATGAGGCAAATACAACAGCACTTTGTGCATCTCTGATTCTAACGACTCTACTTATCCGCTTCGTTATTCCTGGCCCTTAATGCACGATATACATACATGCGCATAGGATTCTTGACTGACTCATCCTAGTTACTCTCCTTCCCAGGCCGATGTTGCCGTCTTCAAGGCCATCACTTCTGTTCCTGAGCCCGCCAAGTACCCCCACGCCGCTCGATGGTATAAGCACATCGCCTCTTTCGAGGATGAGTTCCCGACTTTGGCTGGCGATGCCTCCAAGCCTTACACAGTATACGGCCCTGAAGAGGTCGCCGCTACCTTAAACCCGGCTAAGGCACCTGATGCCGCGGAGGACGATGATGTCGACCTATTCGGTAGTGATGACGAGGAGGAAGATGCTGAGGCTGTCCGTGTCCGTGAGGAGCGTCTCGCTGCTTACAAGGCGAAGAAGGAGCTTAAGCCCAAGACAATTGCCAAGTCCGTCGTTACGCTAGATGTCAAGCCCTGGGGTACGATTGCGCAACTCAATTCCAAACCTAGTTTCTGAAGCTAACGAGCTACTTTAGATGACGAGACTGATATGGCCCTTCTTGAGGCGGCCGTTCGTGGAATCGAGAAGGATGGTTTAGTCTGGGGTGCGTCCACGCTGGTACCAGTTGGTTTCGGTATCAAGAAGCTCCAGATCACCATCGTTATCGAGGATGAGAAGATCTCTCTTAGTGACCTAGAAGAGGAGATCCAAGGATTTGAAGACCATGTCCAGTCCACGGACATTGTAAGTTGCCAATGCGCTGTTGAAACCCACGTCCGACATGCTAATAAAGTAAATAGGCTGCCATGCAAAAGTTGTAAACTGCCCCCGTTTGAACCTTAGGGTCACAACACCAACACTCAATACATGATAAACGACTTGAGGGCCACGAAGCGTGGTTAATGATTGTTATGAGGCTAGTTGGGTGACATGATATCGGACAAATTCCCTCGCAAGACGAGTTCCATAGAGGTCATAGGGTAAATGAATGAAAAGCTAATAAGAGAGGCTTCCCTGGACACATCTTTAGTTATCATGAATCTATGCCGTGACGGTTAAATATAACTATAAATCTTAATTGATCTAGCCTTAAAGACAAGGAAACAACTTAGCACAAAGAAACTCATATTGTAATACAATCAGCTAAAGCAAGGCCGATCTTTATCTGTCAAAGATATCTTCTACTAGGTACCTACACCATGCTGAAACCTTCATCGATTTACTACTAGCAAATTTATGAACATGGTACAAAAGATTTGATATTCCTAGATCAGGAATCCAGCCCGCCTTACCCACCTACCCCTGTCCCATCGGGTATCTGTCTTCATATATTGGCCAGGTTTTCATTTTTGTTGTTTTTCTTTTTCTTTTCCGCCCATCCCAGCCACGGTGTTACATCCCTTTTCTTTAACATCGCACACCAATTTTCTGTACCACAGCGTCTTTTTATTTGTTTAAAAAAAAAACTTCTAGTGGTGGAAGAGTCGAATGTTCTGCTCCACGAAGACAATGCCGAGCTTCTCGGCCGTCTCGTACACAGCGGAGTCATTTTGACTGCCCCCAGGAGCGGCGATGTACTTGGCGCCGGATCGGTGTGCGCGGTATATATTATCGATGAAGGGGAACTATTCATTCAAGGTCAGTGGATTATGAACTAACCACGGAAAGGGTTAGCGGATGCTAATAGCAGGGGACTTACAAATGCGTCGCTAGAGACGGCAACTTCTCCTAGCTTGCTAAGCCAGACGCTGCGCTCTTCCTCTGTGAATGCAGCTGGCACCTCATCGAAGACAGACTCGAATGCCTCTCGCTCAGAGCCGTCCTTTGGCAGTTCACCGCTGACCAATAGGTCGATAGCATTGCTCTTGTCGGGTCGCTTGGTGCCCTTCTTCCACTTGATACCCAAAACGCGAGGGTGGAAGCGCAGCCACCAATTGTCTGCCTTGTCGCCCGCAAGCCGGGTGCAATGGATACGGGACTGTTGACCTGCTCCGAGACCGATTATTTGTCCATCCTTAGCATAGCACACTGAGTTACTCTGTGTATACTTCAGGGCGATGGTAGCAACGGTTAAATCCCTGGCGGCAGACTCCGGGAGAACAAAATCCTTCGGAGTGATTGTCCGAGTGAAGGAAGCCGGTGAAATCACGACGTCGTTCCGGTGTTGGGTGAGGGTCACACCATAAACAGTTCTGAATTCAGTAGGATCGGGCTGATACTCGGGGTCCATTTGTAGCACAAGATACTTGCCCCCCTTCTTTTTCTTGAGGATCGCCAATGCAGCGTCCTCATAGCCAGGGGCAACGACACCATCAGAGACCTCTTTAGAAATGATAGTCGCAGTAGGAACATCCACCACGTCGCTGAGAGCAATGATGTCTCCGAAACTGCTCATTCGGTCGGCTCCTCGAGCTCGAGCGTATGCCTGAGCAAGTCCCGAAGTCTCAATGCCCTGGATATCGTCAACGAAGTAAACCTTGCGTTCCTCGGCGCTTAGAGGAACACCAATGGCAGCACCTGCAGGCGAGACGTGTTTGAAACTAGCTGCCGCAGGCTTTCCGAGCGCTGCCTTCAATTCCTTTACGAGAGGCCAGCTATTCAAAGCATCAAGCAGGTTGATGTAGCCGGGAGCTCCGTTGAGAACCTTGAATGGTAGATTACTAGATGACGAATATGCAGCAGCGGGTTTTTGGTGGGGATTGGCGCCATATCGAAGAGGCAAATACTGCTGACCGTCGCCGGCATATCGTGATCGAAAGAAACCAGATATATGGGCATCATAATCGGCTGTGTGCTCGAATGCCTTGAGCGCATATCTATTGCGACTCGCCTCCTTAATCTCACCACTTGCGAGTTCCTCTAAGAACTCGGCATAATCGTATGGATCGCTGAGGATCGTCACTCGAGCATGGTTCTTGGCAGCTGCCCGGATAAGCGTAACACCTCCTATGTCGATCTCCTCCACAGCTTCGGGGACAGTGACATTTGGCTTGGAGATTGTGTCCTTGAAGGGATACAAGTTGCAGATGACATAGTCAACTTTATCAATGCTCTGCTCAGCAAGATCCTTCTCGTCGGCGGCCAGATTACGCGCGAGGATCCCGGCGTGGACAGCCGGATGAAGGGTCTTAACCCGGCCGGAAAGCATCTCTGGAGCTTTCGTGATAGCTGAGATGTCCCTTCTTGAAGTCAGCCTCAATGTAGATATACATATTGATAGTCGCAAATTATCTCACTCGACTGGAAATCCAGACTCGCGAATCATCTTAGCCGTACCCCCGGATGCCAAAATCCGGACATTCTGCTGCACGAGGCCTTTAGCTAGATCCAACAAGCCAGTCTTGTCAAAGACGGAGAGGATAGCGATTCTCTGAGATTCCGACATGGTGACGTATTGTGGTATTATCTAATGCAACTGTATCTGTCGTCAGTTGACATATCTGGTCAACTTGTCACGAGCAATAAAATAATTGTTGCACCGGTACGGTACGGCCGTGGTAGAGCTTGAGAAAAATAAAAATTTCGAGCTCATAGCGGGGTTATCGATTTCCGACCCCACTAACCCCTCGGTCAGGTCGTGCCTACACTAGTGTAGGGGTACATAAGTACATAAATAGGTACTTGCACGATTTCATAACTCTAGAGTCTACACTAGTGTAGGTAAAAAAGAGGACCCCACTATCTGGAACGAGCTTTCTTGAGCTGACCCCGCCTGATTTATATAGAAATCGCGGACAGGAACGCGTTCTAGCTTCCAAGTTTCTGTACGCGTCTAAGATACCCTTTTGTTCTTAGTTTCGTACTAATCACTTCTGTACAACCATTCAATCTTCCTCGAATAAACATACCTCCTACCTAGGTACTCTCTCTCTGTCTCGCATTTAACTCAGCTAAAAATGTACGGCGACTTAGGCAATAAACTTGTAAGGACTCATACCGGGAATTGCTTTTGCTTGGTATATATGAACTACAAACTAAGCGGTATCAGGTTCAACAAGCGAAAAGAACACAAAACTTAACACACCTACCGCCGTATCAAACCGAATTAGTCCGCGCAGTCACACGAGAAGTTCGCGATCTAGATAAAGATGTTGCCGACATGCTGGAGCCATTCCAGGGGTCATTCAACCCAGACGAAGACTCCTCTACGGCTTGTACACTACTCGTGAACCACCTATCCATGCGGAGGAACAAGCGCTGCCTGCTTGCTTATCACCGAACGCGAACCGACAGATTGGAGGAGCTTGTCTGGAGAGGTTACGACGTGGTTGATCTTGCCGGACAGCAAGTCAGGGACGGGCCGGGCGGACTCACCAACGCATCAGGCATGGGATCTGGTAACGGCGGCACGAGCAGTTTAAGTCCGCAAGAGGAAGACTATGTGCGGCAATATAGCGACCTGCTAGCTGCATACAAAGGCCAATGGACAGATATTGATCTAACCGGCAGTCTCGAACCCCCCCGTGACCTTTTTATTGACGTGCGAGTGCTGAAAGATGCAGGAGAGATTCAGACCGAATATGGGTAAGATTACCGGCCCTCAAAAACGAAGGAAATAACAAGAGAACATACTCATGCGTCGTCGCAGTGCAATCACACTCACCAGAAATAGCCAATTTTACGTTAGGCAGGGTGATGTCGAACGACTAATCGCCCAGGGTTATCTCCAAAAGCTCAGTTGAAGGGACTGCCAGTAGCCATCTCTGCCTATTTAAAACGTATTCCTCGTGGGGACATGCCCTATCAGGCCATTTAACGAACTCGAGGAGAACAGATAGTGTTGTATCGCTGGTTTTCCATCCGAGCCGTTCCTACATGTGGTTAGACTGAATCATAGAGCTCCCATCGCGGCGGCACAAAGGTCGTTCCCCGGATGCTTATTTGCATGCAATACGCCTGACAACATATATGCAAATATGGTCTTATTCCAGTTATGTTGTGACAAACTCGATTTACAAACTCTGACGACATCATTCGCAAAAAGAGACGCATATGACGATCGAATGCGGGCAAGCACGTCGGCCAAGTCGGGGTGCTTGGCCCATCATCAAAGACCCAATCATTGAGAGGATGAATTTCACCCGATCTCAACATTCAGTGGAAGCCCACGTCTTTACCTCAGAATCTAAACGATATGCCAGGGGGGGCTCGATGCATATCAAAGAGGGGGTTTTACGTGGCATAACGGAATAATTGAACCTGTGCTCTATCCGGGCGAGCAACAAACAACCCGATACAGACAGCTTTTCGTAGTCACCTAACAAGGGACAGAAATGGTGATAGGTTACATATGCGAATGCGCGCTCCCAATTGGTGTGTTCCAGCTACAGGCCACAGCGCAAGGCGCAAGGGCGAACTGAACCACACGGAACAAAGCACTGGACACGCTGGGCCATCGGTTGGAGGTCGATATTTGCGGGGGGCGAATGGGAGTATTAGATGTGGGGAAGAATTGGAGGCTCCCAGGAATATTCAACTTCACACCTGACAACAAAAAGTTTTCGGAGGAAGTGTTTCATGGGTGGACTGTATGTGCATAGTATTAACCGCGCCGCATGGGCAAGGCCCGTCCCGTCCAAAGGGTACCGTACCACGACGCAGTCCGACGAATGCCAGAGCTTTAAAGTACGTAATCGACAACACGGTGAGAGGACGACGCCTAGCCATCCTGCCATCCCGCTGTGACCGTGGAAGAGCCGGTATGTGTGTGGGATGAAATGTTGATGCATAACTATTAAAAGGGGAATACCATATCACCTTGAAATAACGATTCGGAATATGGGATCTTTGCACATCATACTTCTGTGCCTACCCAAATTGGGCCGAACCTCCCAGCCTCCTTACTCCGTTCGGGATGAGTAGAGTCAATCCACAGTACCGCTGGGGTACGTATGTCTAGGTCTGTATTCGGGAGCTCCAGTCATTCTACCTATAGAAAATCACGTGGAATTTGAGCTGAGAGTAAAGAACTTCGATCCTATAAAAGTGCCTTAGGAGCCATTGGGGATGGATAGACCATACCTAGGTATCCACGATTGGAATAGGATGGATGCGTGGCCTAGGATTTATTGCATCATGCAGCCTAGAAATTTCAGGATCCAAGGGCAACCTAACCCCTTATACTCTTTAGAAGTTATACACTACATAACTGGTGAGGGGTCGTATCCAGATCCATTCTCATGTATTAATAGCCGCACGGTAGATGGTAACACTATGTATAGTATTATAGCTGTACAGTAATAGTGTGCTGCGTATAACGATTTGTGATGTGACACCAAAATATTATGCAGCGATTCAGCCTTACAAATGATATTATTAACAAGAACCATAAAAGTGCTACCTCAGGTACATATGTATCTAGGTACCTAGGTATTTACGTACCGTCAGGTCCGATATCTGACCTTGCTACCTTAGAAGTTTGCCACCAATAAAATTTCAGCACCTTTCTAGAACTGGTGATGTCCCTCCAGATCCCTGTCAATCCAAGCGCGAACCACTTGGGCACATGCAAAGTTTTATGTGAAATACCTAGGTAGATACCTAGACTGCGCCATCCTGCTAAGTACAGGAAGCATAAGGAAACTAACATGGTGCTAGGTTGCCCTTTAGAGTTAGCGTGATGAACGGATAACTTCGAGAGTTAAAGCTAGCTATATTGTGAGGTCTAGATTTCAGACCCTCTCGTTAACATCGAACAATTTTTGCTACCTACTTGGAAGATTGGAACATGCTAATTTTTCTCTCATATACCATTATTTCTCCAATTCGATCCTACATATAGTCAATACTTCACTTACTACTCATGCGTATGCAAGCCGTGTACTTCGACTTCCTTGTCGCACAGTCTATATCGACTGTTGTATGCCAATCGTAGTCCGACTCAGGCATATGCATACATACGACTAACACGTTGCTGGCTGGCCGCTGGCTACCTACTATTATTCGCGCGTACCGTATAGTTTCTAATGTATATATCTAACACAGAGAGGTAGCAGACACTTGACCACCTGCAAGAGATGGCAGCTTCGTCGTTTAGCTTTTCCTCCTGGAGGAGAAGGTCCTCTTCCGTCACTTCTCAGTCGGATCCAGTAGATGTTCCTGGACAAATATTCAGTTCGAATCAAACGTCGCGGTTGACCCAAGCCGATTCGCGACCGCTGTCATCTTCTCTAAATTCCCACAGCTATAGAGAGCCCACCAGGTCTTTCGTCCCTGGTTCTGTTAGAGACCATCTGTGTAAGTGTCTGCTCGTTTGCATCACCGTGTTCTTTGCGACTAACCCGCCCCTAAAGCGCCCGTGGATAGTGCCGGTTTTGCTCGAAGTGTTCGCGAGGACACTGCCGAGCTCGCTTCATACGTTCTATCAGACAAGAAAGATAGGCTGAGCACGTCATTCCTCAATCGGATATCGTCTACCTCGTCCCACTTAAGCCTCGACCAGTCGGTCCCCCAGTATGAATCACTAGACTCACAGACGTCAGCCGGAGACATTATAGATGAAATCTCCGAACCCTCTTCACCGCCGCCGAGGACAGAGGCCGACCTTGACTCAGGACCTTCAGCGCTCACAAGCATGCTCAAACGCTCTCCACCCCAATCTCCACGTGAGCCGAACATTGAGAGCCGAGCAACTCTGTATAGCGGACAACTGCCATCAGTAGGTCTATCCCGATCAGATCTTGACAATGGGGAATCGGAAAGGACGCCTTTGCTCGGGGCGATATCACAGAGGCCCGAGTCTCCGGGCAGTGCTACAGAGGTTGAAGACATCGAAAGTCAAAAACCGAAGATAGGACCCCGAGGGTCGTCGTCGATGCCATTTGGGGATGTCATTCGAAGTAAGGTTCAGGCCATCAAGGATATTGCCAACCCAAAGACTTGGGACAAGAAAGTTGCTTTTCAGAGAGTCGTGATGGATCCTATCCATTGCTTACCAGCTGTGTGTGTCGGACTCTTATTAAACATACTAGACGCCTTGTCCTACGGTATGTCAACAGTATAACCTTTCAATGGTTTGATAAATCTAACCATGGCTTTAGGAATGATTTTGTTCCCGCTAGGAAATCCAATCTTCTCGAACCTCGGGCCGGCTGGTATCTCTATATTCTATGTTAGCACAATTGTTTCACAATTGACCTTCTCGACTGGCAGCTTGTTCCGGGGCGGTGTTGGATCGGAATTGGTAAGGTCTACGCTTGATTATTGATATATTCCTGCTTACCTTTTCAGATCGAAGTTGTTCCGTTCTTCCATAATATGGCGGCTACCATCACGTCGACAGTAGGAGAGGATCAACCAGACGCCGTTATCGCTACAACGATTACCTCCTTTGCTATCAGCTCCATGCTGACTGGCGTTGCTTTCTACCTCATGGGAAAATTCCGATTAGGCTACGTTATTGGTTTCATCCCTCGCCACATTCTGATTGGATGTATCGGTGGCGTTGGTTGGTTCCTCGTTGCGACGGGCTTCGAAGTCTCAGCACGTCTGGAGGAATTTAACTATGATCTCGATACTGGCCGGAGGCTGATCCAGTCGGACACTCTACCCCTTTGGCTTATCCCTCTTTCTCTGGCTATCATCCTATTCGGTCTTCAAAGGAAGATCACCTCTAAATACTTTCTACCCATATATATTCTATCTGTGCCAATATTCTTTTACTTTTTCGTATTTTCGATAGATAGTTTGAATCCGGAGAGCCTTAGACAATCCGGGTGGATATTCCAAGCACCTGATGCCGGGGAACCGTGGTGGTACTTCTGGACACTCTACAGTAAGCTTCCAAACTCTCCATGATCTAGGGTCGTTACTAATCGGTATCTATAGAGTTCAACCTGGTCCACTGGGGGGCAGTCCTTGAGACCTCTGGAGCTATGTTTGCTTTGACTTTCTTCAGCGTACTACATGTTCCCATTAATGTCCCAGCCTTAGCACAAATTTCCGGAGAGGATCATCTTGATTTGGATCATGAGCTAAAACTACACGGCTACTCCAACCTTATATCCGGACTTATAGGTAGCATTCAAAACTACCTGGTCTTTGCAAACACATTGTTCTTTATGAGGTCAGGCGGCGATAGCCGTCTAGCGGGTTACATGCTGGCGGCCCTTACATTCGGCGTCATGACAATTGGACCCGTGATCATAGGTTATATCCCAGTTATGGTTGTTGGAACCTTGATCTTTGTTCTTGGGTTTGAACTACTAATGGACGCCCTTATATCACCAAGGCGTAAACTTAAGTTGTTGGAGTATTTAACAGTAAGTTGTACCCAATTTTTCAGTACCTATGTACCGATGACTAATTCTGGATTTGTTATAGATCGTAGTGATAGTTCTTACTATGGGGATCTATGACTTCGTCGTTGGTATTTTTGTTGGCATTATACTTGCATTTGTCTCGGCTATCCTTCACGCATCTCAAGTCTCAGCTATCCGAGCAACTTACACCGGAGACCAGGTCGGCTCGATGGTCAGACGGAATCCGTCCCAGCATCATTACCTTCAACAAGTTGGTAGTCAGACATACGTGATCAAGCTATCTGGATTCCTCTTCTTCGGCACCATCGTTGGCGTCGAAGCGAAGATACGCAGTTTAATATCCGATGACATTTTCAGAGAGCATCCTATTAAATACATAATCGTCGACCTATGGCATGTTACAGGGATCGACTATTCGGCAGCCGAAGGATTCAAGACAATCAATCGGCTTTTATACGGCAAAGGAGTTCACCTTCTCATAGGTGGCAAAGATGCAGAGAGCAGCATTGGCCGGGATTTGAGAGCCGTTGGGCTGGGGACTGATGGGCCAGAAGTTATGTTCATGCCTGACCTGAATTCAGCGTTGGAGAGTTGCGAGAACGAGCAGCTAAAGACTTTCTATGCTCGCCAGGAAGCTTTGAGAATCTCTCGACCGGCGCCTTCAAGCAATCTTGACGTGCCTAATCATGGCCAATTTAGCCAGTCACTGGACTTCCTATCTCAATCTCCAAGGAGGGATCATCTCGACCGGGCGGCAAGAAACGTACTAGATCAGCATGAAATGAGACGGTCAACAAGATGGCAAAATATCAGGGAGCCTTTACGCCTCATGCTTCAGGTTTTCTACTATTTAAGCGAAAAGAACGAAGATTTCTGGTTCCGGGCAAAACCATATTTTGTCCGCAAGGAATACACTGCCGGCACTGTGATGTACCAACGCGGCGACTCCGCCACCGGCTTCTACCTCTTAGAAAGGGGCGAGCTTCGGGCTGACTACGAGACGCCCCAAGGTCGACTTTCCGAGCCTATCGTACAGGGTACGACGTGTGGCGAGCTTCCGTTCTTCTCGGAGACGAACCGGACCGCTACGGTGGTCACGGTCAAGGACTGCGTTGTTTGGGTTATGGACACGGAAAACTGGGAAAAGCTACAGCGTGAGGAGAGCGACGTTGCTCAGGAAATACTGAGGATCTCGCTTAAACTTACTAGCGAACGGATGGATGCTATGACGAAGTACATATCTGCGGTTGGGAACTAAACGGAGGGATGATATAGAGAAAATGAATTCATGCTAAAATTACCTTGGAATTTCATCAACTGGGTACCACAGGGTCTTGTCTAGTATATAAGCGAATGCTCGGCAGAGCGCTTGTAATAAATAAGACCGAATTTACTTAAGAACCTGATAACTGACTGGGTACCTAGCTTATTATGCTAATGTAGATGTTCATATTATACTAAAATTTTGGGTATTTATTTTAGTAGAAATTGCTGCGGTGTAATAAGGGGTTAGTATCATTGGTTATAAGACAGACATACTTATTTGGCTCTTTAACTTTATAAACTATGATGATATTCTAAACACAAGAAGTAATCATTATATTTATTTCGATTTACCAAGAATATTACTTAATTCTTAATACGGCATTCCATGATATCATGATCCTATAAATAGTACTCATAATAGACAGGTACAATTTCATACTAACTTCTCCTTGAATTAGCTGTCTGAGATAACATATTCACTTGAACTAGTCTAAACTAGAGCAACCACTTGATAGTTAAGAGCAACCTCAGATAGCAAGAATATATATTAACTTCCATTGGCTCATTAATATGACTAGACAGAATTCCATTTGAAAACTGCGTGATATGCACTGAAAATTGGGGTTTAGAGGTAGCATGCCAAATGTCTTCTCATTATTGTACAAATGTACAAGATGTTCTACTTCGTGAACGTCTGCCTACTTTTTAGAAGCCCGCCGTCTTAATGCCAGCCCACGATACGCCAGACTACCCAGAATCAATATGGTAATCGAACCGGTCCGCCTCCTAGCATGACCTTATACTACCCGCTTGACCTCGAAGAATCTTCGTAACCACCAGACCTGGAACAGAGACTCGCCTACCACCACGCCAATAACGAATAGGTTCCACCACTTGACCCGGCTGTTTGTACTCTCGGCAGTGTTGCGGTGAGTACGTTCTCGAATAACGATATAGGATTGTTCGTCTCTAGCTTGGTCAACTAGGTCGGAGAGTTGCTTGACTGAGGGGTTGGTTAGCGATTTATTTACATCAATTATATATTGGATAATCGCATAGCACGCACTCTCTTTTTCTAATGGGTCCTGGGGAGCATCGTCTTCGGACACGTATACTATGCCATGAACGTTAAAGGAGACCTCCTTGCTGTTGGAACCCCAGTGCTCGTTGCCGAAGCAGTAGAGGAATTTGCCATCGTGCTTGGCGGTAAAGGAGAAGTCGCCGTTCGAGGTGTCTTTCTGGAAAGTCTCGTACTGGCCCATCGGATTTGTGATCTGTAGTTGTAGAGCATGGTAAGTTACTAGAATCGCAATCAACCGTACAAGTCTCGCCATACCCAGAAGTCAATATCGAGGTTTCCGGCGCCGCCGAACTCTCTGTCGCCAGTCTGGTACGTGACTGTCATGACATCGTCCTTGTGCAGCTCCTCGTGGAAGCATTCGCGGCCATGGGCAGGAAGCTGGATGTTGTGGGCGAGCGCAGCTGGGAGGAAGCTGGCCGCCAGTAATATGGTCGCGGTCGAGAATAACATGATTTCCAAGGTTCCCGACAACGAGGAACTCCAAGTGTTTGATCGAGTTCAGTTGGGTTGGTGCTGTTGGAGTGCCTAGGTACCTAGGTAGGTATTCGATTTTGCTACGAAAGACTTGGAATAAAGTCTTGACACACGTGCAACAAGCTAGGAAGCTAAGGAGGGTATTGAGGCTTTCGAGATGGACACTTTGGCGATTGTCGATTGTAAAAGGTGTGGGTCTTAGGTGGCTGATCTAAGTGGCTGACCTCGTGGAAAGGTTTAGCGCGTTTTCCCTGAGTTACAAAGGAATGATGACGAAGATACCTGAGAGGTACTTGCAGTTTTTAATTTTTAATTATTTTTCGCAACACGCTACAAACTTGCGACTGTCACCTTTGTCGGAATCCGCCGTTTATTTGGTGCGAACCTTGAGAAAAGTATTGGTCGTCACAGGGAAAACTCGTAAGTACAGTCTATGTATCTAGATACTTGGGAACTCAGTTCGCCGTCAGCACCTGTGCAATTGGAACTTTCCCTTATCGAATGGACTAGTACGTAGTGTAGGTAGGTAATAGTAAGAAATATACACTAGTGTAGGCTAGGTACTTGTATGTACCTAGGTATACAGGTATCTACATGTAGCCAACCAAGATACAAGGCCCAGGCTATGTATGTACACTAGGTACCTAGGTAGGTAGTGACTGGCAACTGCGCTGCAGGCAAGTAATTACGTTCTTTTCCATGGGTCATGCCTCCGCCTCCCATCTACACTAGTCTCCATCTTGTCTCGACTCTCCAGCCACATTGCATTTTTACCTAACCAGATTTTCTGAAAAACACATTTACTTCCATACTCTCTCTTCACCGATCTCCAACCACAATCCACCACCGCATCACCCCCTTTTGATAACCCATCACCACGAGATCTCTCCTTCGCCGAGCAGGTCTCATTGTTGCAGAATAGTAAGTTGGACTACTTCAAATCCTCCCGCTCACATGAAATCACAAGATCCCGACAAAGAGATTATATTTAAGTCTCAGTTTGCTGCTGCTTTTGTTGCTTGCTCGCTTGGGGTCATGGTTACTCTGCCTGCCTACATCTACCTACCTACATACCTACCTACATAATCTCTATCTCTCTATCTCTCTACCTAACCTAATTCACTTCGTAATACTTCCGGCCCACCTGTTCATTTCCAGTCTCCTATTGCGGCAGCCTAGAAACCATACAGGCATCACAGCCAACAATATCGATTCATCTCGAGTCATTGCGCTGTTTTAAACCCCCAATCGATCTGTCCTCTAGCATCCTCACGGGATACTAAAGCCCCATAAATTCCGACTGGCTGCCAATTGCCGCCAGATTAATCACATCACCTTTTATAACCATCATAACTGACTTCTCCCCCTTCTCCGACCAGATATCGCGACATCGCCTAAGGCTCAACACCACATAATACATACTTGCCGGTTCTTCCGTCTACGTCGCAATCATGGGTCTCACATTCTCTAAGTTGTTCGACAAGCTCTGGGGGAAGAAGGAGATGAGAATTCTTATGGTCGGTTTGGACGCTGCCGGAAAGACCACCATCCTCTACAAGCTCAAGCTCGGTGAAATCGTCACAACTATCCCTACCATCGGTATGCCTTTCTCAACTGTTCGTTAACATCGCTGGCCTGTGTTTTGATTATTGACACGCGTTGCGCTTCCCAGGATTTAACGTCGAGACGGTCGAGTACAAGAACATCCAATTCACCGTGTGGGATGTTGGTGGGCAAGACAAGATTCGTCCTCTGTGGCGACATTACTTCCAGAACACTCAGGGCATCATCTTCGTCGTTGACAGCAATGACCGAGACCGTATCGTCGAGGCTCGGGAGGAGTTGCAACGCATGCTGAACGAGGACGAACTCCGAGACGCTATCCTCCTGGTCTTTGCCAACAAGCAGGATCTACCTGTACGTTTCCCCTGTCCTGATAGCCGAGTCTCGTCTATCACATGCTGACGATTATTCTAGAACGCCATGAACGCTGCAGAGATCACCGACAAGCTCGGCCTTCACAGCTTGAGACAGCGCGCCTGGGTATGTACCCCCGTTCTATGTTTCCCGTGTCCCTGTTCCATGCTAACCAGGTATTGTAGTATATCCAATCAACCTGCGCCACCTCGGGAGATGGTCTGTATGAGGGTCTCGAGTGGCTTGCTACCACTCTCCGAAAGGCTGGACACCAGTAAGCTGGAGGAGGCGCAGTGTCATTTCCCCCTTCCGACTCATCGCATGTTGCCTCTCCCTCGATCTTATGGGTCGGTTGTAACTCGCAAGATCATACTCTCGGAACAATCGATATAGTCCATAAATCACGCTCATCCCCGGTACCCTCTCTCGCTCTCTACGGTTGCGGTGGTTCCTGCAAAAGTGAAGACGCAAGTTTGATTTTGGAAGCATAAGGAGGGGAGTGGCGTACTGGGATGGAATCTGTACGAATTGATATTACGGAACGTAAAAGAGAACTCGATGCGTTGGGTGACGCTACCAGGGGCTAGCAGAGCCTCGCACCTTGTCTGTTCTTTTCCGCTCTCAGGGCATTTTCCGTCTACTGCCCCCCTTAATAAGAATGATGATCAACACTGCGTCCAAGATGATGACGGTTTCCTACGGAGAAGCCCGGCGGGTGGAGTATGTCCTCAGTATATTGTCCCTTTTTTCCCTTTTATGCTGGCATCACGAGATAGAACGAGATTGGAAGGCTTCGTAGTTTACAGTAGTAGTTGTGGCAATATGAGATTCGACTTAGTTTTTACGATACCGGGTTTGATACGAAATGGTTCTGGATTGTTTGTCTACGGATCCTACTACGCGTGTGGCCTATGTACCTAGTGATCCCTCCTACATGATATAGGTATGCTATGCTTATCGCAGCTAATGAAAATGGAGTTTTGTTAGAAATGCTCAGGGGCGGACTATTACAAAAGTCGGAAGTGTGACAGGTTCGTTAAAACTACGGTAGCGGTGAGTAAAATCACAGACGGACAATTCCAAGATGTACCTATACTAGATATAATTGGTAACCCGAAGTCCCAGCTGCCTCGGTATTAATTCCTAACTCCAGGTTATACTTTATATTTCGATCTATGGATAATATCTAACAACTACCTATGTACCTAACTTAAATATCACGAATATTATTCTCGAATTCTAACATGAACCTGTGCGAAATCTACAAATGTCAAACTGTTGAAGGTAAAATAATATAGTTCTACCAGCAGCAAAATTACCAGGCTAGGTACCTAGGTATATATTTGCTGATCTTATCGATGTTTTATTTCTTAGAAACAAGAGCTCAGGCGCTGCCAGGTGCCTGCCTTGGTGCTTTCCAAAATTAGTCTGCCCCTTGCGATACCTAGTATCTTATCAGCCGCGACTGTGATTTTAAGCTGGATCCATACTTCGTACTTCGTACCTAGCCTAGAATTGTAATGGCCCCACCGAGAGCCGTAATCGGCGGGATATCGGCCGATGCTTCTGATTTATTTCATTCCTGACCGAGCTCCCCTCATAGACAAACATACAACTTTGAAATTAGGTCCGCTAGCTCGGATGAAGGCATATCCTTCTTTTCGATACCTTCCAATTGACTTCGAATCGACTCAAGATGAAGGCCTCAAGAGTTCTCGTTCGAGCTAAGAAGGGTGTTCCCACGCTCCGAGCTCCTCATCGGGAGCAAATCCGTAGCATCGCCTATGTTACGTCCCTGTCGGCATCGACCCTCTCCCCACGAACACTCCATCGACGACATGAATTATCCTCCCACGCCGTCTCTCGTGATAACCTCTCAATCCAGGGTCGTCGAAGATATGCCACGGACGAAACCCTAAAGAAGACTCCTCTCTACGACCTCCACGTCACGAACGGCGGTAAGATGGTGCCCTTCGGCGGCTACCACATGCCCGTCATATACGACAACCTGAGCGTCGGCGACTCCACCATCTGGACCCGCACCCACGCCTCGCTCTTCGACGTCTGCCACATGCTCCAGCACCGGTTCGAGGGCCCCGGCGCCACCGCCTTCCTGCAGCGCATCACCCCCGCCGGCCTCGAGGATCTCCCGCTCAACCGCAGCACCCTGAGCGCCATACTGTGGCCCGGCACCGGCGGCATCGTCGACGACACCATGATCACCAAGCTCGGCCACGAGTCCTACTACGTCGTCACCAACGCCGCCTGCCGCGACAAGGACCTCGCCTACTTCGCGGCCGAGCTGCAGAAGTGGGAGGACGAGGCCCGCCCGCCCGTCACCCACCGCATACTCGAGGGCCAGGGCCTCGTCGCCGTGCAGGGCCCGGAGTCCGAAGCGGCGCTCGCGAAGATCCTGGCCGACCCCGAGGCTGCCGACCTCCACAGCCTGCTCTTCGGCCAGTGCCGGCTCGTCGACCTCCGGGTCGCGGGCGGCCGCGTGGTGAAGGACGTGCTGGTCAGCCGCGGCGGGTACACCGGCGAGGACGGCTTCGAGATCTCCATCCCGCCGGCGGACACGCTCGCCGCGACGGAGGCGCTGCTCGGCGCCGCGCCCGACCTCCTGCGGCTGGCCGGCCTGGGCGCCCGCGACACCCTGCGCCTGGAGGCCGGCATGTGCCTGTACGGCCACGACCTCGACGACACCACCACGCCGGCCGAGGCCTCCCTCGGCTGGATCGTCGGGGCCAAGCGCCGCGCCGAGACCGACGTGGCCAAGGGCGCCTTCTACGGCGCGGACGTGGTGCTCGCGCAGCGCACGCCCAAGGCCAAGGGCGGCGCGGGCGTGGCGCGCCGCCGCGTCGGGCTCGTGGTCACGGGGCCGCCGGCGCGCGAGGGCGCCGAGGTGCTGAGCGCCGAGGGCGGCGAGGGCGTCGGCCGCGTCACCAGCGGCTGCCCCAGCCCCATCGCCAAGAAGAACATCGCCATGGGCTACGTCGCCGACGGGCACCACCGCGCCGGCACCGCGCTCAAGGTCGTGGTGCGCGGCCGCTCGCACGACGCCGTCGTCGTCGGGCTGCCGTTCGTGCCGCCTCGGTACTGGAGGGGCTCGTCTGGCTGAGAGGTGAGAACGGGGTGCCTGGCGCGCGGCCGTGGGAACTGGAAAACTACCTACCTAGGTAGCTTTATATACGCCGCGACGACACGGGGGTTAGAGGGTAGAGGGTAGAGGGTAGAGTGTAGGATGGATGGGGTTTGGCATTTACATGCACATGCATATACAGATACATATACGCTGAAACGGACGGCATGACTTCAACACGAATAGATAGAACACGACTGGACTGAACTAAACTAAACTGGAATGAAATGAAATGGACTGAGCTGAACTGGGGCGTCGGGTCGGCGGGTACTCGCATAGCTAGATAGATACCCTCAACGATGAATCTACGTTATGAATATGAATACATGGGATTGATTATGACGGCTTGTTAGTTTGACTTGTTTGATTTGATTTGATTTGTTGGGAAGGGATGGCGATTGGGTTGATCATTGATCTAGGGATCTTGTTGCAGTTGGATGTCTATCTGGTGTGGTAGGTAGATGCTTCAGGGCTGGGGTTAGGGTTAGGGTTATGAACTCGATTATCGAAGTTTATCTACATGATGCCTTCGGGGAATATATTATATTTTGCTTGAAGATTTATGACATTTAACCTTAAATGTTTAACGGTCGAGAAGTGTAATGGCCTTTATACCCATCGTTCTCATTTGGCGCTTTGATACCCCTGAACTCCAAACTGAAATATATACCTATATATAAGCACGTCGTTAGTCACGGATAAGTATATGATACGGTCACAATAGGTCCAGTTCATATGTATAACGCTCAAACCGATATGTAAACAGACTATCGACAGCCTTAACGCCGTCGTCGTCATGGTATCTAATAAAAGGAGGAATGTACAGAGGCGGGCGTTAGACAGCACATTGGCAAGTGAAGATGGAGATACAACTCTACCAGGCACTTCTAAGGATGCAAGCAAGATGGATTACAATAATTCATAACGCGAGGGCATATGCATAATCCGTATCCGACCTCCCTCTCAAAAAGCCAAATATTCATCTAATTTACTCATTATCACTATATTAATCGTTCTTAAATCTCGTGCCGATGTCATAAAAGGGTTGTGTATGAGAACAAGACACTTTCGCCCCTGTTTAGCCAATATAGCAAGTCTGTTCGTTATCCTCGACCCTGTTCTGCTGTGCTAAGCTAGGTGAGTTGAGAGAGTACTCGTAACAAGGCAAACCTCCCGTGAAAAGATGATGATGATGAAGTCCCTGAGGATATATGTACTTATAATCCGGCTATGTCCACTGCCTTTCGCCAATTCCAAAAATGAAATTCGTCCTGTCTCCCGGAGGCTGGGTTCTCGGCTACGTCCCTTCCTCGTGATGTTATGATAATAATGTACGTGATTTCCCTTGACACGCCCCAGTAGGAAGTACGAGTCGTCGGGGAGGGAATAATAAATCAAAATGAACGAGGAAGAGGAAGCAATGAACCAATGCCGTCGCTTGCTGCCCACTTAAATGCTCAGATATCCCAAAACGCCTACCCTTCGGTCCTTGCTCATTCTCGGTCATATATACGCCGCGTCAAAAGGTCCAGTTTTCCAACATGGCGGCTTTTCTTCGTTTCTGGGTAAGAGTCACTTGCGAGCTTGGCGTTGCCACGACCTGCTCGGGACTCTGCACCCAGTCATACCCATAAGCCCTGCTGTTTGCGTAGCTGAAGGTGTCTTCTGCTCCGGCATCGCAACGTTCCAAACGCATTACACCCCCTCGAGAAAGGTCACTCGACAAAGCAATGAGATCATCACCTCCGTTGGCAAACGCGACACCGCCGAGTTCACCAAATATATCGACAGTCTGTCTGGTTTGGAATGTCTGAGCATCAATCAAATTCACGAAATCCGCCTCCTCGGCGGCGACTAAGATCCTCTTCCCGGATCCGAGAGGGGAAAAGCGCAAGCTCCGCGCACCAGCCATTTCGGTCCGAACCACGGCAACTGATGTACTCTCGCCCTTGCTATTCTTCCACTTCCGGGCATCCCATATCCTAATGCTCCTGTCTTGATTTCCGGTGGCAACCGTCCACCCATCTGGTGCCCAGTCACAGGCGAATCCGAAATCTCTATGGCCTTCGAGATCCTGGAGAATCTCGCCGGTCTCCGCATCGGTGATAAGCACATTTTGATGATCCCCAACTATGACGCGAAGCCTCATATCCGGGCTCAGCGCAGAACAGTTAATGGCGAAATCATACATGACATCTGACGTGATCCTGTTTGTAGACAGGTCGACTACTCGAAAACCAAAGTCGTTCGATGCGAAAGCTGCCACCGGCGTGGACGAATGCCGGGAAGAGTGGATCTGTACATGGTTGGTGATGCCGCTGTTATGGCTGGTCAGTTGTCCCTCGTGAGCTTCAATACCCGTTGTGGAGTTTAGGTAACGGTAATGATAGGTTCCATAGAAACCACCGGCGATCAAGATATCTTCGCTAGCAGTCAAGGTGGATACGTGGGCCCCTGTCTGGTTATCGAAGCGCATCGCTATTTTGTCCCGTCCCGTCAGAGGGTTATGCTCCTTGATCGAAGTAAAGCTTGGATAGAACGTCCTAGTTCGTGATGCGACACCCAAGATGTTGCGAAGCTGAAAGTGTAGCAAACGCACATCTCGCCTAATATCCATGCTCTTGAACCGAAAATAGTTCTCGACAGGAGGCAGTGGCCTGTCGGATGGACTATTGCGCCATATGTCGGAGTTTGATCTGTTGACATAGTTATGAAAAGTTGCCATACGGCGGCGCCGTGCCATGGTTCTGGTCACACCAAGCTCCCTCCAACTGATGCCTTGAAAGTCGTATTTGTCACCCCTAAGCTGCTTATACTCGACCCGTCGTGGACATTCGAGCGCCAGGCGTCGAATTTGTGGAGTCAACGGGACAGGGCCGGTTGCGCGAAGCTGGATATCTGCGTGGCTCTGCCACTCCCAGAGCTCGAGGAACTGCATGACGTGTGGATTCTCAGGCCCGAGCGACATGGGATTAGCATTGCTCAGGGCCATGGGATGAAGACCAGCAACTGCAGGATCGACGTCATCTTCGAGATCTTGGACATCTAGTAACAGGGGAGGTGCTTCCCAGGGCTGAGCGGCAGTTGAGTCGATAGCGTCGGAGTCGATGGGTGGCGAAGGCGGAAGCGAGGGTTGAGGGATATCATGATGTATAAAGAGCGCATTGTCGAGAGGCGTCACGACCAGATCCTGATTACTCAGATCCATAGGGATATTATTCAGGGGCACACCGCCCTCTTCAACGTCATCTTCCAACATGTCGTGGTTGTTGTCAGCGCTGCTGCTGCTACCTTCGTCATCTCCGTGTTGGACTCCGTAAGCGTTGCCGGGGTTGCTTTGCGCGGTGGATGTCGGGATGAATAACAGCGGCGGCCAAGGGTAGTCATTCATAGGACTGTCGATGTTATCGATGTTTTCGATATTGTCGATGTTAGATGGGTCGAGTCCAGCAGTTTGCGGCTGAGGAGACTCGAGTGAGGCATCTTGGTCGATCTGGGACCTGTCTGGGGTGAGTGATGGAGAGGCGGGTGGGGAATTAGGAGGGCGCATCGTTGTTGGAGGTGTGTTTAAGTCATTTGCTGAGATTCGAGCCTAACCGCCTTGGTTTTGGGGGGGGTTTACTTAAAGGAGCAGTGTTGCTTTTTTCTTTATTGGTCGTGGAGCCTATTCCTATTGGTTCGTAAAGGGGGGAGGGAACAAGGTAGTCGGTTGATTAGATGGGCGGATAGATGGCGGCGGAGGCGGATCTTCAACAGGGCGCCAAGATAGACCAAAGGCTGCGGTCCCCTACCTGTTTGTGGCTGTCTATTATGTATGTACCTAGGGGGAAAAAGAGGTAGTGTGCAGTGTAGTATATAGCAGTAGTGTAGGGATTATATGTGAGATGGGAATAGGTAGGTAAAATAGGTAAAGGTAAACTAAGCTAGATAGGTAGTAGGTAGGCGTAAGTGGTAAATAACTTCGGAAGTAAATCGTGAAATAACAAATAAGTTATGATAATAATAAAAACAAAAATAAAAAAAGGAAGTGGAGGAGGTGACCCTTTGCATTTACATCGATGTCCACGCAGTAGACCAATCGATGATGTTTATGATACCTAGCAGCCTAGGTAGTCGAAAGGAAGGGGAGCTTGCGCATTGTCATGTATTCCGAGGGTTTCCTATCGATCAACACAAGATAAGAAATGGGTCGAGTCGTTGTTAGTGTAGATGACTGTTGATGATGATGAGGGAAGGGGGGCAACTGATTAGAATGGAGATAGGTAGATGCATAAGTGCCTATTCCGCGAGAGTGGGGAGCTACTTAGGTACCTACATCGAGGATGGATACGACGACCACGCGCCACTCGAACTCTTCGCCTACCCAGGCTGCCAGGTAACAGGTAAATAGAGGTAATATGTACATACAAACTTTATTCCTACCTGTTATACATACATAACATGTATAATATACATCCGTACATATGCGTACCTAGGTAGTATCTATCCTTACCCACCGATTTTAATTACTTAAACCTTACAATCGTCTAGGCAGTGGGGGTTAGAGCCATTTTTGGACTTCCTTACATGTACATACATGTACGAGGCAACTTCGAAGGAAGCAACTGCGAGGGAAAAGGGAAAAGGGAAAAGGGATGAGGGAAGAGGAAACATTAAACTTTGTCCATCACATGCCCAAATTCGACTCTTTGCATGTGCCCAACAAGGTAACAATTGATGTCTACCTAAGCAAGGAGACGAGCTCCAACCACCTACCTACCATGTACATATATGTATTCACCAAAAGAGACACCAAGAAAACTGTCTTAGCTTCGATAATTATTTTGATAATTATTTCGTTATGATGACAGCATTGCGTTGCTGCTATTAATTGCTATCCTATTGACCTGTGTGCCTGTCTCCCTCCCTCGCAGCCTCGGCCAGAAATTCTCAACAATGCCGACGCCACGCCACGCCATTCTCCTTTTTTTCTCTCAAATTTCAACTATGATATATCATTTTAATCCTAGCAGCCTTTCTAGCTACGAACCACTTGCCGAGTCCATATTAAGAGAAGGTTATTATTTCCGTCAATTCCTCACTTTTTAAACCGGTGAGCTGGTGGCTTCTGTGACAAGTCAAGATTCAATGTTATAAAAGTCATATGTCTCGCCAAGTGAGACAGTCGAGAAGACTCGATTCGACGAAGTGTAAAAAAATAAACCCTTAAAAAAATAAACCTCGCACGGCTCTCTATGTCGAGTCTTTACACAAAGACGATGGGATAGGTGGAACAAGACGGCCCCGCAGCCATCCCTCATAAGTTATTTCTGCTTCAGGAATCGGGGCTCACCGCCGAGCACATTAGGAAGGTTCTCATAACAACATAACAACCGAACTATGGAACCAAGGCGGTAGGGCCGAACAAAGACAGCTAGAGGGCTAGAGAGACGACTCCAACAAACATGCAGACACGGCACTGGGGGAAGAAAAAGAGAGGCAACCCCGAAACGAGAGCCTTGCAGACCCCGCACCCGAACTTCAACTACTTACCTAGGGTAGCTAAGCTACCTGGCAGCCTAGCAGCCTAGGCAACTAGTCACTGGCAGAATCGGTGGTTGAGAGAAGCGGTCCGCACCCAAGAAATGCAAGCTTGCGGGCAGAGACCGCCGATCCGCCAAATACCAGACAGCCCGTCAGCCCGTCAACGAGAGAAATATCGCGAGGTAACGCGCCGCCCAAGCATCTTCCCGGGTGCCACCCTTGGACTTCTTTTATTTCATTGCCCCCCCATGAGTCATTCTTGTAATACCTACTTGAGGCAGGCATGGGGAACTGCAGCGTGGCACTGGATATTTCTGATCTCACAGGTGAACCCAAGATTGCTTCCCCAATACGGCCGCTCGCATTCTTAGGCGTTCTTCGAGCCTAACGCTTACCTACATAGTCGAGATGTATATATTTTGTATAGGAGCGTCATACTAAGCTGACAGCACTCTCGACCTCCAAAGGAGATTGTCAGACCAATATTCATACCGAAGGCTCCGGAAGCTAATCCGTATAGCACTTGTCAGGACATCCTCTTCGCTGTTCCTGCCTTGGTATCTTGGGAGGTAGGTACCTAGTGACAAGTCATGTTTTCCAAACCAAAAGGAACCACGTTGAATGACGAATAAAAGTCTTTTGCATGGCGAACTCGCCTGACAAATCAGGCCATTCATCCATCCTCGAAGTGCGGATTGTGGAATACAAACCTACACATCTTTTTATAATACCATAAGTAAATTCTTCTCCGCATTATGCATTAGCCTCACTATAGTCTTCGTGGCTTGAAGCAAGCACCCATGTTATAGTTCCAAGCTTCAGGTATTAAAGCCTTACCTATTACCGCTACAATTCGCAACTCATCGCAAGCTGCGAGAGCTAACCAAGAACAATAACATTATACGACTACTATTACCATATAAGAACCTATCTGGGTAGATAGGCAAGCAAACAAGCTACCTCCGTCAAGCTCTCCATGCCTACTACAGCTTGGACCTTGGAGCCCTCCATATCGTGATACAAGCGTGCAAGATCTCGTCACACACATTTCCCCCAGACTAGGCAGCGGCGAAGATTCCGTGGCTACCCTTATCTTAGAAGCGTAGCACAAGTCCAACATCCCGATTTCACGAATGTCTCATCCGCATAGCTCCTTTACGAGGGCGCCGATGTAGTGCCATGCGGACCACGCCGCGAAGGCAAAAAAAAAAAAAAAAAGGGTCTCGGAGGTCACATGTAGCGCCCACCGAAAGGTGTAAAGCAAGAATACGCGAGTATGAATTAATTATATAATTAAATTCCAACAGGTGATATGTATATTTCGTCCAATTAATTTTACGGCATGACGAGCCTCGTAAACCTGAGCTATGTACAATGTAAAACGCTGAATGACGCCGAATGCTCCCAGTTGTCTCTATACGTTTACTTCAACTCATGCTCTTGAATCCCGCATTATAGGATTTGAAAACTCGGGACGAAGACGACGACGACGGCCGCCATTCGCCAACCTTCCCCATGACAGCCCCGATTCCTATATATGGTAAATGAATACGTCTCGTGATACTCAACTCAGCCTATAACTCATGCATCCGAATAGTACTGATCATCATAGGAATGGTGGAAGGTTGCGGTATTCGGCCCAGAAGCAGCCCAATTACCGCCCACGACATTCTCTCTCGATCCCCAGTAGTTGTCCCTTAACCGTCGTTCTCGCTCGAACTCGGCCCACCGTTTCATAGTAATCTTGCTACTATCAAACTCGCCTTCGTATTCAATACCAGCCTTCTTCGTCTTCTCTCCCGCCGTCTTCCGAGTGTCACCCCATGAAAAATCATCAAACTTCCAGAAGGCGTAGCTTGGGAGAACAAAATTCCAGATCGGGAGTGATAGGAGGTAGATCAACATCCATACGACATAAGACCACGAATGAGCCGTGACAACGATAAGAACGGCCGGCAGACCAAGAATCAAAGCAAGAAGTACTAGCGGAATGATTTGCACCGGTCCTATAATAGAATCAATGACTACAAGCGTGTTAGCAACGATGACCATATATTCCTCTGGAGCACTGGATGAACTTACCAACATAGAATGTGAACGCAATAGCTGCGGGAAGTACCAGGGTGCCGACCAACTCGATGAAAACAACGAATTGCATACTGAAACAGAAGGTACCGCAGAGATCTTTGACGAGAACCAGTTCCATCAAGTTATGGATTGTAGAGTTAATCCATCTTCGCCTTTGTGAGAGCAGGACACTGAATTCGTCGGGGACTGTGGTTTTGCATACCGCCTGGGGGACGAAGACCTGCTTACGCTTGGGGAAAGTTCGTAACATGAGAGTAGTCAAGTAACGATCCTCCCCAAGGAGCAAAAGATTCTTCTTATGCAGGGTGTCGACGACATTCTCGGAATAATGTTCGACGACATCTGGGTTCGCCAGAATAGGAACCCAATAGTTTTGCGCACCCTTGGGCGCTTTAATACGATACATGCAGAAACAACCTGGTAGGCAAGTAACACCTCCAAAGACGGATTCGAAAGACTTGGCTAGGTGATGAGATATGAAGTATTCAAACACTTGAATAGCCGCAACCCAACTCTGTCTCTTGTTTGCAATTTTCGTCTCGCCGCAGAGTCCCATGATGTCGGGGTCGCGAACCATGGCGCAGAGCATATGGGTCAAACTGTCGGGGAAGACCTTGGTATCGGCGTCGACCATAAGCACTGCCTCGTAATAATCGGGAGATATACCAGTTACTTTCCATAAACCATTGAACATCTCGAACTCTAGCTCTGTCATGCGCTCGTCGAACATAACCTTCTGCAAGAATGACATCAAGATGATTTGGCTGTCGCGTTTGCCCCGGTTACCGGGTTTAGATTTAGTAGATTCATCAGGCGTTCCGCATTTTACCACCAGCATCATTGGAACCCTTTGCTGTTTTTCTACCGGGATGGCAGACTTGGTACCATAGTCGTAAAAGCCAGCATATACCTTAGCCATATTGTGCCGTTTCGAACCGCTGGCTACGGCCACATACGAGAAACCTTGAACTTCTTCTGGGGGGATAGTGTGGTCCTTCATCATGCCGAGAACGAACTCGGGCGTTGCTAAGCTCTCGCCCTTGCCCTTGATCATACCATCGCAAATAACGAGTATCACCTTGTGGCTGTTCGGGTAGTCTGTCATAGCAATGGAATCGAGTGTGGTTCGGATACCCATCTCTCCTTCGGAATAGGCTGTGACCAGGCAAATAGAGTGAATCAAAGGGAATCCGAAAGGCTGGTAGTCGGACGGCGGCTGAGGTACTACGGCTTCGTGGATGAATCCGGCGGGGCCGTAACCGTCCATCGGGCTGGCTGTGCTTCCGTATGGGTCAGAGCGGAGCATACTCGACCTACTATCGTTGCCTTGTTTGTACATCGAGTTGGGGTGAAGTAGAGGCCCAGTTGAAGCCTGGCTCGCCATAGTCGTCGGTTGCGGTCGTCTGGGATTCCTGTCGGTTCCATAGACCGCCGAAAAGCGGGACGTCGTGGGCAAGAAAGTACTGGCACGCTTGCTAGTCCTATCAGATCCCATATAACTGCTACCAACATCACCAGGCATTCGTGGAGGGGCTCGATAGATGTCTTCAGTCCAGTCCTCAATCTGTCGGTTTCGCTTCTTCTTGTCTGCCGTCTGAGAGGTCTTGATGGCAGCGTATTTGCGGCTGATGAACCACTGGAATACCAATGCCAGTCCGAACCTCGCTATGACAACAGAAAGAATCAGTATTAGAGAAATGTAAAGAACCACCTGGGACGCGATACATCCGACCGTATCCGTATCCACAGTTCCAACCTTGATGGTTTCCTCGAAGCATTCAGCTATCTGTTTATCCGCTGCTTTTTGGAATGCCCTTGTGACATCACGACCACGAATTGCCTGGTTGGCACCCGTGTTCTTATTTCTTAACTCCTTGAACCGGTCAGGAATGCTGACCTCCTCTTCGTTGAACCAATTGAGTAGGTCAAGATCAAGGACATTGCCGGAGTACACGATCAAATTGCGCGAGCTATTTTTTATGTCATCCCAAGTGTAGAACACGTCGCCAGTACCATGGAGTTGAAGATAGAATGTGTCCCTGGCTTTCTGGGTTGTATGGCATGCATAGCCAACCGAGTCGTAGGGCCAGGTGAAGTTTGTGCTTGATGAGCCGTCTTGTTTAAACGTTGTACACGGAAAATACCAGGCGAGTTGATTTGTGTCGCTAGCATCATGCGGAACATCCGAGCCGTCGGCAAGTGTAATGAGACCCTTGCATTTCCCGTTGACATTCTGGAACAGAAAGCTGCCATCCATACCACCGTATTTTGTAGGCAAATCATATAGAATATTGGCGTACGATCCATCCTGGCGTAGTGGAATACCTTGAGCTGGAGGGTGACCGGACTTTGTTAGATCGTAGGCCGTGCCATGGAATATCATGTAACCACTGCCAACATCGTTGGCGTGGAGACGAACACCAGGCGACGCGCAAACGGTTTGCTGGAAACCGAAGGTTAAGAAACCGACAAAAGCCATGATGTACAAAATGATGCTAATAAGACCCATCTTTTCTCTCCAGGCTCTCCTTTGCGCTTTTGAACGAAAGCCACAGCAATTCAAAATAAAGTCGGGACACCAGAATGTGATAATAGCACAGTACACGTTCCAAACGCTTGGGGGACTGATTATCTCCTGCGGTTTCCGGCGTTTGGCATCTCTAGAAGACTTGGATATCTTGGGACCTCCTGCATGCCGTTTTCTTTGAGATCCTCTAGGTTTGTGCTTCTCGCTCTCCCCACTGTTCTTTTTTCGAGGGGGTGAGCTATCCGATGTAGCAGCATCTATAGTCCGGTCCGCGGATAAATCGGTTCTTCCCTCCATATCTTCATAGATAGGATCGTTGCCCGTAGAGGACGGAAGCGTGTCCATGTTAGCAGCATGCTGCCGGTAGTGATAATTCGGGTGGTCCTTATCGATTCTGTTTCTTTCTGGTCTTATGAGACTCCTCTTGCGCGATGGTACTCCAGCAGGAACGTCTTGCGGCGGCGCAGAAGGGGAAAGAGGTGATTTGTCTGTAGTCCCATTAGGATGGCGAATCGTCTCAGCAAATGAATTTCCTGAAGGCGCACGCTGATGTGAAGACAACCTCCGCCCAGGTACGGGATAGTATCCGCCAGTTTCGATATCGGCAGGGCGAGCGCGTCGCGAGGACGATTGTCGATAGGAGGTTCGATGTTCATAAGGAGGACTCGCCGCCCCCGGCCGCTCAGGGAGCGACATATTTGGAAGTTGATATTTGAACTAGAGGACAAATAGCGTAGGTATTGTATAAATCGATTACATATGATAATATTTTCGTGGGTAAAGACGGCGTCCGACGGGACACTGTTGTCGAATACACGTGCAGTTGGACGTGTTGTAAGCTAGCCCTTCGCCTTAATAAGACGCGAGTTGGCCCAGGGATAGCGGAGGCTGGTATTACTGAAGACTGAACATTGTAAGAAAAGGATCTGCAAAAATTATGTAGTGTATGGAGAAGAGCGAAAAGCAAGAAGCAAAAAGCAAAAAGCGAACAGTGTTCGGAATGATGAGATGAAAATCGTGAATGCTAATTCTTTCCCCTTGCGCTTTCCCTTTCCCTCTTACTAAGGTACCTAGGTACTCAGTTTGATTTGTTGTGGTGAGCAACCGGACGAGTCGTCCAAGTTTAGATTTAGCGGCAACGAAAAGAGGTAGATTCCCTGTTCAATACATACTAGTCAAGATCTAAAAGCTTAAAACTACCTAGGCAGTTTCGTGCCAATTAAAGCGAAGAGGAGAAAAGTATAATGGGTGCCCGTAATGCACCTTCTTTACAAATTTCCTCTTTGGCTTTTAGGCGCCGTCCAAATTCGGTAGATTTGTCCACAGAAACGCATCAATAAGACACAGGTCAACAAACAATCACCACAAAGATGTCGTCGAGGCAGCGAGGGTGCTGTAAGCGTTCGAATGATTACTGTACGGACTAGCGGGTCTCGATGGGTAACACGGGGTGTCACCGTAAAAATGGCTTAGCCAATCGACTCGTTTCTTCCCTGTAAAAACTTAGGGGTGACCGATCGCATCAATTGAAGCGGGCAGAAAAAAGATCGGTGTTGAGATCTCGAGCGAATGTGCAGTGGGTATCTAAAGCGAATGTAATAAAGAGACCAGTTAAGTTGAAGGACGGAGTCAAGCTAAGGCAAGAACCTCCAACGAAACTCGGAAGCCCAAGAGATGATTAAGTCGATCAGGGCGGAGCAACGGCGGGTAAGAAAAGGTGGTGAGAAAAGAACAAAACCCGGCCTACTAGCCACGGAGAGGAATAGAGAAATCGGAAAAGGGGGTCCTTCACAGTGTGTTCTCTACAGTTTATTCTAATAATTACCGTGTAAACATTACGTCATCTCCACATATTACCCAGGGTGGCGTACCTTATCCACCTACTCCAATTCGAAGTACCCCCTCAGGTGGTTGGCCGCCTGAAGTCCCGAGGTCGTGTTTACCTGGTTCCCCAACCAACCTATGGTTACAGAGACTTAAAGATGTCCCCAGACCAACCTTTAAATGGAATCGAATACGAACATGGATGAATCGAGCTCGAACTTGACACTCAACAGGAAAATATTATTTCCAAAACTTGTTAATGACATTCTTGGCGTAAACGCGGTAACATACATACCTAGGTACATACACAGGTATCTTAAACAATGCAATGACATACTTAAGTATAGACTTAGTTAAATTTGAAAATCTCTGGCTAATGTTATCAGAGTTCCAAGTTTATTAAGTAGACTTTTTATAGGCGGTTTCAAATCAGCAACGAAATGGTGGTCTGTTAAGCGTCGGTTAGTCGGACTTAGCACAACCATGCGACTGGGCTGGGTACTACGTAGTACCAGGCAGGTTTATGCAGTATTGCAAACACAGCAGTTGAAACTTTCCAAAGCTGTGGGAGTGTGTGAAATCGCTAGGTACTACCTGCCTCGGTACAGATGTAGGTACCCATCTCGTACTTTGAAGTATTCATACCTTGTGTAGTTCGCGTTGAGATGTCAAGTAGTGGCGGTCTTAAGACACCCCGCCTTAAATAACTTTGAATGTCTTTGAAAATCGGTAGAGGTGAAACCAGATTACCTATCTAGATGCTCCGATGACGGTTATTTAGATCAAACCAGCAACTCCCCTGTATATCTGCCTCGGGAAGCTCGGGCCTAAGGAGTACATATGTACATACATAATAAGTTATATAAGAGCCGCAAAAGAAAAAAAAAGAAAAAATCACGATAAACCAAAGACGGTGACGACGAAAAAACACGTGATGGATTTTGGCGGATGTACCGTTATGTACTCGACATGTAAGTTGTCACACGTGGTCTCCCTAGTGTCCAGGAAGATTGTTTCGTGAGACGAGAAACCAGAAAACGGGAAGATCCTGTTGATTTCCGAAGAGCCCGACGATAGGTTAGGAATTTACATACATACCTACACAGTACCTAGTTTTTCTCTTCGCACAAGTATTCCTACCTCCACTTAGGCAGCTGAAAAAAGGAAATGAGACAAGAAGGCTGGAAAACGCGTTAAACTCGCTGCCAAGACTCGAAATATAATGACACCATACGATTTGAGGTTGGCGACAGAGGCCGGTTGTTATACTGGTTCCAGCCGAAGCAACTATCGACTGCGGCTAGTAATTAGGTACCTAGGTAGGTCGCGTATAACGGTAAAAGTTCAAAGCTGAAAGAAAAAAAAAGATTCGCTTGACTTTTTCGACCCTTTCGAGTTTTTCGTGCGAGATGGGCCACGTTTAAACACAAAAGGATAGAAGTGATTATAAAGCCTTGCGGTAAGACCGCCTAGGTGTTGCTAGTGACAGCAATGTCATAGCCTTAGCCGTGCTGCCGAGATTGGAAACACAAAGGAATTTTTAAGCTTCTTAGCCGAACCCGTACAGGTACGTTAGGAAGGTGGAAGGTACCTACTTATGTGGTGTATCAATGTTGTAGTATATATGGATACATCCATCGATGCTGGATACCTAGGTACCTACCCAGAGGTAAGGAGCCCTAGATGCATTATAGTACATTTAGTGGAAGGTGAAGCCAATAAGTGATGAAGCAACCCGCACGATTAAGTCCTAGGTACCTACCTACCTAGAGGTACCTTAGGTAAGCAGCTAAGGTACGAGGTATGTAAGTAAGAGGCATCATGCAGGACGGACGCCTTTTTGCTTCTAAGTTCGTATTCTTGTTACGTGTGATGTTGTCAGCCTCAGCTTTTACGAGAGGGATTTTGTGGTGCCTGGCCTGGCTTCGTCGAGAGGAAGATCTTTGTATTCGTCATCGTCTATCATGTCTATCATGCCTATCATAGGTAGGCAATTAAGAAAAAGGGCCCATGCCGACAACACCGGATTGCTTCATACAGGAACTTAGTTGTCAATTCAGACGTTTAATCATAGCAGAGAGGCCCATAGTTCTCTTTGGACAGGCTATTACTAGGCAGTATAATGGATTCATGGTTAAGGACCTTGGAATAATACAGCTGAGGGTTTGACAAGACAAGCCAGCCAACTGTGCACGCACCAACCGTAATCGGCTGCTGGTAGCGACATCGTTGGCGTAATTGAGTTGGTTACATCGTCTGTCAGCAGCAGTCAGTACATTCGGTACTTCGTAAATATAAATAGACAATTTGGTAGGTACCCTCTTTAAGGAAATGCGTCACTCGTTATCTTCAAAGAGCGCAAGGCTATAATAAAACGCCTAGATCTTTTAGAGGTTGGTTATGTTTTGATTCATAATTTTTATTATATACCTACTAGGCTGCTAGACTGCTAGGTACTAGGTAGTCTCCATAGAATAATACAAATGGATACCCGTATTTAGGTGGAGCACGAGAGAGATCAGGCCTTCATTAGTCTAAATGTACCTAGTAGAGGTATGTTATGTATGTATGTACCTCGAGGTATACGAAGTACCTAAGTACACTAAAGTAATCCCCTCCCCCGACTTACAACCTAGCCCCCCCTAAACTCTTTGCTACCTCCGACCATCAAATTTAGGTTGTTCGCTTTGTTTCGTCAACTGCAAGGTCCAGTCCAGTCCAGTCCAGTCTTTCATTCTGGTCATTACACTATTATTAAATTTCCAACATCACACATTCAACCCTACCCGGCGGTTGTAACATCAACTTTCTATAGCACTCCGCCATAGCTTCTTTTTGTCTTTTTTCTTGTCCTTGTCCTTATTGCTTTCTTGTCTAGAATTTACATCGATCATTAGACTTATTGTCTGAGATACCCCGCCAATAAATGCAATAGCTTTTCAATTTTTCCAGTTTTCCAGTCGGTCGACCACGACCACCTTGCCTTAGGAATCCTCCGGGCCCTGTTCCCCGTCGTCCCACAGCCAGCCAGCATCCCTCCCCCGGCCTCCGTCTATTACCTACGATTGAGTTGCCATTAGAGTTATAGCTGTGGAACAACACTCAGGGCAGCAGGGCGATATTCAGGGTCAGGGTCCAATAGTTGCCATGGTGGTAGAATCCCAATAGGAACGAGATTGTTACGATTCGATGCTTGGGACTGCGCTACAGCTCTAAGGACTACCTGTGCTCACATCTCCCTCCTCGGGGTTGACCTTGTGCCATTGGTCATCGCCGCCGCCGTTCCTACGAGTCATGGCTACGGCGACGAGTCCTACAACGTCGCCTTCCCCAGCTGGAGCCTCTCCTCCCAGGTCTATTCAGCGGAAACCTGTTCCCGTACCCAGACTACCCCTTGGGCAACATGAGCGTGGCGAATCTCAGGATAGCTATATAGGAAATTCCTTACAGGTGGACGCGGTCTCGGAGTCAGCGACAATGAGGAAATCTCCTGTCTCTCCCGTGAGAGTCAATTTCCAACCCGAAAACTGGGCGCAGCCGTCGAATGCCAATATCGAGGGGAGATACCAATTCATACAGCAGCACCCGATATCTACGAATGGCGAAGAGCGAAGAACTCTGAGATCTTCAGATGCGCATCCACTTCCTTATAGCCCAATGTATGACCAGCCCAGGGACCTGACGCCCAGACAGACATTTGCTGGTGACCTTCCGTATAGACCAGGCCAAGAGAAACTCCTAAGTCCTACTCTGGTTCATACTGAAGGAGGTTACACGGAAGCATCAGCTACGTCAGACCTAGACCGCCATAGCTTCAGTGATAGTGCTCATAGCGATGACCCAAATCGACATAGTCGCGAATCGGACACGAGTGTGAGTACGCAGCAACAGATGTCAACCGACTCCTCTATCGAGACGAGCGCAAGTTCAATCTCCGGGGGTCTTAACGAAGCGTGCGAAAATCGAGCCATGCCCGACGAAGCCTCTCCGGAGGAATCCATCCTCGAGGGGTCAATACAGGAGAGTCAATCGGTGCCCCAGTTACAATACCATCATCAGCCATATCTTCCGCGCGTCTCAAGTGTACCTATCGATTCTTCGAGGAATTCCTCCAAATCTGATCTCGCAGAACCGGGTATGGCTATAAACCGTCACCTGACCCCGAACTCGTTCATGAGGAGAAGCTCTATGCCACGGCCGCAGTCATCGTACTCAGTGTATTCCGAATTGGGGCCGCGCGGGCGGTCTCCGAGTTATGGAGGTGCTCATCCGCGAACTCCTTCCATTCATTCTCGCAGGTCGCCCGAAACCAGGCCGGTGTCTTACGCAGAATTGCTCAATGTCCCGTATCCTCAGCAAGCCCCGGCCCCTATCACTTTCGACAACTCTTATCTACGCAACAACGTTGGAAGTAATGCCTCCTTACTAAGTGCGCAGAAGACCCTTGAAATGTATAGGCAAAATGTGAAAAAAACAAACGACTTTTCCATCCAATATTCCTTTGCCGTCTTCTTAATCTCTACTGCGCAGGAGCAGGGTTTAGATTTGGACGAACCTTCGCGGCGGAAAGGCAGTCCGAAGGGAAGTCCGCTTAAAGACAAACCGGAATCTTCGCCGAATGACTTGCTTCGTGAAGCTAAAAGTATATTGACAAGGTTAGCCAATGGCGGCTACCCCTTCGCACAGTATTACCTGGCCGACGGGTTTGCCTCGGGCTTGTTCAACAAGGGTAAGGAGGACTATAATTCCGCCTTTCCCCTCTTCGTTTTGGCCGCGAAGCACGGTCATGCCGAGTCTGCTTATCGCGCTGGGTTATGCTACGAATTTGGATGGGGCTGTAGGAAAGATCCAGCCAAAGCAGTTCAGTTCCTAAGAACGGCAGCATCCAAGAATCACCCAGGCGCCATGACAAGGCTTGGGAAGGCTTGTCTCTCGGGAGACCTAGGCGAAAACCGGTATAGAGAGGGTGTGAAATGGTTGAAGCGCGCCACCGAGTCAGCAGATGCAATGTACAATGCCGCACCATATCATCTCGGCGCACTATACGAAACCGGTTATGGCGATGACATTTTCAAGGATGAGAGCTACGCGGCCGAACTCTTTACCCAGGCAGCTGAGCTGGGGCATGCTGAAGCGAGCTATCGTATGGGAGACTCATATGAACATGGCAAGCTTAACTGCCCTCGAGATCCCGCCCTGAGCGTTCATTTTTACACTGGTGCGGCAGAGCGTGGTCATGCCGCAGCCATGATGGGATTATGTGCATGGTATATGGTCGGAGCTGACCCCATCTTGGAGAAGGACGAGGAAGAAGCTTACGAATGGGCTCGTCGGTCAGCGGAACTCGGTAGGTCTACAATTAATATCTACGTTATCTAGTCATCTAGTCATCTTACTAATCAATCCCTTGCAAACAGGCTTCGTAAAAGCCCAATACGCAGTCGGCTACTTCACGGAAATGGGAATAGGCTGCCGCCGCGACATCTTGGAAGCCAACGTTTGGTATGTCAAGGCCGCCGATGCCGGTGATGAGCGCGCAAAGCAGAGACTTGCTGCTATTCGAGCTGCCGTGAGCGGTGGTGGGACACCAATGGACGTCGCCCTGCCACGCAGCGGAAAGATGAGGAAAAACCAACCTAACGAAAAGGACTGCGTTGTAATGTAATATGTTCCACCTCGTGGAACTCACTGGTACGCGAAAGTTTCAGGGGCTTTCGAGGGCTAAATCCTGCGCTCGACAATAAGGCATGTCTATCTTGGAAACTGTTCAGAGTACTCATCACGGAGCCAGCCCTCCTTTTTCAGAATATACATTGCCCTTTCTTTATTTGAGGTTCTTGAATCAGGGAAGGGGGCCGGATTCATAGCAACCCATTGGGAGGTTCACCTGGCGAATATCGCGATTGTGAGAGGCAGGAAAACAAAACTGGAGATTTTCGTTTCCTTTTTTTTGTCCTAGATCGAAGGATCCACCCCGTCTTATTAAGGGGTCATGGGCGGTTGGGCTCTTGCATTCTGTCTGGCACAACCCAAAATCATTGCATTTGCATATGTGATGCGAGGCAAGAAGAACGATGAGAAAATGCCAGGCTGGCATATACGCGAGTTGCCTGACATATCTTCCATCCATCTACTCGTATTACACGGGGCGTTTGTCCTTTCCCATTTTCTTCCTCTGTTTTCCTCCTGCTGTCTATTGGCTATTAATAACATGGGACGGCTTGAAATGGGCGGGCGGCTTCGGACATCATTACAACAACGGCGGTCGGAATGGCTAGAGGTGGCTTGAAGTTTACACACCCTTCTACTCAGCTAGCGATACTCTGATCCCACACATACCCTCCTTTTCCGATGTCCCGGTGCTGGTACTGCTTGTATATATCAGGAGGGGCCGATGATTAATAATATTGACCACGCCGTATTGGCGATGTGGGTTGGGAGAGCTTGACCTAGTTGATCCACTATGATTCTACTCATACTCATCGTGAATTGATTTTCATTTGTATACCTAGGTAAGTATGCCATATTCTAGGCACTAGAGTCAGTTAGGTTATGGGCTATGATGCCTAGTAGTTAACCTTACTCACGATTTCCGTATTTCCATCTACGACAAATATATCATGATTGATAGCTATACAATGACACTTGTATTGCTATTGAATATACGATACCATATATTCTACAATAAAAGTAGTACTTGGCAACTTAGCTATACCATCAAGTTTAAATCAAGATATAAGTAGTATGCCTACCTTAAAACCCCTATACATACATCATACATACATGATAAGGAGACACTATATCGTATAATAAACGAAGATGCTTCGGATAATTTGGATGGTTCGGTATACGAGATTTATAACGAGAATTCGTTGGTCTGGCCTTCGCTTACTAAATGATATAGATCAAATATGACATGCTCTGTTGGTTTGTGAATGTTAAGGATACGATAATCACGTTTATACGATGTGACTACCTAGGTAGGCTTCCACTCCCGCAGAACTCTAGATCAAGTACCTAGGTAGGGTACCAACCCCTTTTCCCCCAAAAAACGAAAGTCGCGACATGCCCACATCAAGTGCAAGTTCCAGTTTAAATAAGTAATTATATTACCCTTAGCCTCATTACCTAATACGCCATGCAATGAACCCTAGACCCGTTACAACGAAGTATGATGAGCGCAAACGCCTTGTCATCACTCATGGCACTGATAAAACATTATAGCCACTAACCTCCACATATCAAAAGCTAAGCGCCCGAGGTCTTGATGGTTAAGCAGTCTTACTTGCTGGCCTTAGCCTCTACTTCACTACCCAGCTCTCCGGGCTTCTTGGGGTCGACGACAGCAGAGTATCTCTCGTCGCCCCAGCGTGCTCCGATTGTGACCCAGACGTGCTTGCTAGGTGTGCTATGGACCGTCTCGCGGGATCCAGTCCACTGTTGACGATGTTCGCGATCCATCTTGCTATTACCTAAGCCACCGTTCACAACCCATTCCTTGATGATGTTCTTAATGAACTCAATCTTTCGGCGCAAGTCATTGGCCACGGGAATACCCTGTAGCATCGGGTTGATATCCGGCCGCTTGCGTGTAGCGTTACGCGTCGGTCGGATGGCCGGCTTAGCAGCAAAATTGAGAAGCGTCTGTAATGGGTAAGACAGGACCGCTCGTTCATCAAGTGCGGTCTCGTCCAATTCTCCTGTGGTCGAGAGTTTCTCGGCTGCTTCCTGGGGTAGATGCCAGAAATGGCACCATGTCCCAGTTGCGTCAAGCACAATTTTGGTATGGTCGGGGAAATTGAACTGAAGGTGACCATCAGCAAAAACCCAGCAACCAACATCGCCAATTCGTTGATAAAAGGTAACTACGTCGCATGGTGGCATCGTCTGTTTAGTCGACGTGGGGACCTGTATTAGCCCAGTGTCGTCCGTCGTGCCATCTTGGTCCCGGCCGTACGCCATCATGTAGTTGGCAAACTTCTTCCATAAAATAAGATGTTCCCGTTTACGGTAATCGAAGATATCACGGCCAACTGGTATCTTCCCTGGCGTGCCATCTGGGCTTACACCGATTCTGAATTGCGAAGGGTGGACAAAGACGGTGGACAAGCCGGTTTCGCCGTTGTTCTCGTAAAATTGTATCGCCTGAGTCATGGGGACAATTTGACTTCGTTCAGGGTATCCAGGGTCGTGCCGTCGTGAACAGTGTTGTTCAGCCTCCCGGACCAAAATGCAACTTGGCGGCAATGCAACTGTCTTACCACCTTTGGCACTCCCAGGTATGCTCTTCAACACGCAGCCCACGCTCCCATCATTTAGGATGTAACCTAAGCCAAACTTGTTGGAGTAGTCTACCCACTTAACAACGATATGTGGTGGTGATGGCGTCGGTGACTTGCCTACGATTGCCATTGACCTAGAGTTGAGAGCTCGCTCTAGCTCGCTCTGCAAGCGACAAAGTCTCTCCAGCACAAAGTCGGGTTGAGTCTCTGGTACTATCATCTTCCGTTCTGCAGGTCCAAATAAAGTTCCCGTGGGCGCCGCCGCTGCATCAGGTGCTGTCGCGCGCTCAGTCTCCCTTTTGACAGGTATGACCTTCTCCTCAGGCGTCAGAGTAGGCGTCACAACAGGTGCCGATACCTTCGCTGATACAGTTACACTTCGATGAGGGAGAGCTCTTGAAGGCAAGGCAGTTGCTTTCGATGCAAGGTTACTCTCTGTAGAGGATTGAGGAAGTTCTCGCCTGGGACGTGACCGTAAAGTGCTACTAGCACTAGGCCCGGGCATATCATTCAACGTGCGGGACCGCGGTACGCCAGTTAGGTTTGCTGGTCGGTTTTGCGTTCGTTGTTGCGCTGCAAAGCTCTGAGGCGGAGCTCGTAGTAAGCCAGCAGTCTCGGTTTCAGCACCCGTGCTATCATCCTCCATCTTTGTGAATGACTGTGCCGGCCGAGATGGCACTTGGACGAGGTTCTGCTCCCGGCTCACCTCTTCATAGGGCCTATAAACAATGCCCTCGACGAGAGGAATGACTGGGGTTAATCCGGCCTTTTCTTCAAGTGCAACCTCTCTCCACGTACTCTTGTACACTAGCTCTGTGCCATTCCAAGGCCCAACCTCGCAGCCTATACACATCTCTCTTAAGCTATGTTGGTTCTGCGCAACCATCTTCGGTGTTAGGTCTATGGTGTAGAATTGATCTCCATCGGGTGGGTAGTCGCGTAGTTTTATTGTCATCTCCGACGATTTTGGAAGGTAGCCTGAAAGAAAGAAGTCATGTTGGACAATAATGTCCGGGTCTGGCCGTAGCTCTGCCTCTTCCAACATGGTCGCGACAACATCCTTCGCTTCTTGAGAGATATACTTGTTAGTAGTCTCCGGTTTGGGCCATTCATAATCCCGATTTCTGGCGCGGCGATAGATCTCATCCGTTGTCGAAGATTGGAAAGGTGGTTTAGAAGTGAGCATTGCAAACCTAATGTCATTTGTTAGTTTCGATCCCACGGATAATATAGAATGTCGGCCTCACATGATGATACCCAAGCTCCATATATCAACCATGTGGTCATGTCCCTTCTTTCCCTTTTCCAAGATCTCTGGAGCAATATAATTGGGTGTGCCACATAACGTCGTTCGACGAATGGTTTGCATGTCCCTTCCTGTAACTAGTAATGCCGCCAGGCCGAAATCACCAATCTTGGCGTTCATGTCCTTGTCAAGGAAGATGTTGCCCATCTTTAGATCTCGGTGAATGATGCCCTTCGCGTGCATATATTTGATGGCACCGGCGATTTGTACCGAATAGAATCGCACCTCGGGCTCCGTCAGCCCCTTTCTTCGCTTCACCATGTCCATCAACGAACCATTGGGGCATAGTTCTATGACGAGGTAGGTGTAACTTTCGAAGGAAAATGCTCGGAAAAATTGAACAATATTCTGATGCTTCATCTTGGAGTGAATTTGTAACTCGGTTTGGAACTGTCCAAACAGTTAGTATCGAACCCTGTCAATTGTCCCCCAACGACCAAACTGACTGACCTTCTGTTCCATCTTAGACGGCATTTTACTCCTGACAATCTTCAAAGCATACTTCTTCCTACTTTTGCTTCCTGCAATATACCCTTCGTAGCATACAGCAAAGCCACCCTTCCCAAGCATCTTCCCGATCTGATATGCGGCGCCATCTTTACGATCAAAGCTTGGAGGTTCGTATACAACAGAAGGGGGCTGTGGAGGAAGCTCTTTTTCCTTCTGGACGGGCTTGGCAGCTGGCACTGCTCTGGCTTTGGCGGCGTCCATCGGTCGGTGCGGGAGTTGAACGTTTATATCTCTCGGTGTCAAGGCGTCTGCATCGGCAGCCCGCTTAGCTGCCTGATGTCGGTCCGCCATCGGGGTTTTACGGTGGTGGAATATAAGGACAAGCAAAAGCACAGCAATAGCTCAATTGGGCCGTGATGTGCTATGATGATGATCGAATGTCTAGACCAAAAAAATGAGGATTAGTTGAAGGTTTGGACGCGACCAGTGAAACCTTCTCGTCTAACGTTCAGCGGTCACCTAGGTAGCAGGGGGAAACGGCTCCCAACCTAAATAAACTCAATAAACTCGAGGCAAAAACAGACTTCCCCGATACATTTAGCGTATCATCTGGCCATTTATGAAGCTTAAATAAGGTCAAACTTAAGCTTCACAAGGATTCCATATCTATTGGTGCTTTTTCTAGAAAGAGCGTCCATGGTCGGAGAGGACAGACAAAATGAAACAGTCGGTACCGGTAGTAGTAAATATGAACTTACCAGTATTAAGACACATCAAAGTTGATATGAAATTGGAGATATTTACTTGTAACAGGAAACGTAATTCGTGCAGCCCAATCTTTCGCAGCAAAAATGATGTGAGGAAGCAAAAGAGGGTATATCAAATTGCAAAGCTCATTAGTGACCGATATTGTTTGAACTTTGAAGCAACGTGCACACTCCGAAAAGTGGTCCTGTCATTTACAAGTAAACGTTAGCTGCGGTTGGACAGGCAACCACCAAGGCACTAAGAACTCTAAAACTCCATAATATATTTGTTGGCAATTACCCAATTAGGCAAACGTACCTACAGTGTCTAAAACCTAAATCCACGTCGTTATCGATAAACAACGATTCGCGATTAACACTTCACTTTGGTTACGTAAGATCCGAAATAGTTGCAGACATCCCACCTGGGACTTTCACATCTCATATTACAACTTCAGCTTGATTGCTAACCCTAATGCAAAATAACTTCCAACGTTGTGGGTATTTTAGGACATACATAATATAAAGAGTACGGTTGTTGTTTCTTGAATACATCAATATCTTTGCAAACGAAGATACTCTCCGGTTCTTCCATTCTTGACCCTAGGAGCCTATTGCCAATATCACCGGACCAAATCTCACCTAAGGGAACGACGAGATGGTAGCATTGCCACTGTTCAAACTAGCTTCTCTATTCCTAAGGCATATTTCAAAATATGGCGCTGTATGATTATAATTCACCTGTAGAATATAATATCTTCCCGGAAATGCTAACAACAATGATCAGAATCAAATCAAAGTGCAAGCTCATGAACATCCGCGCTTCCGCAGTTTCGCAGCCAGGTATGGCCAGTCGATCCATCAATTGAATATGCGCCTGTCTGTAGCACTCCTCCGGGATGTCGAGGCGGAAATAAGAGCAAAAGAGAAGGCCGAAGCACCTACGGTGAAAACAAAAGAGCAAATAGAAAAAGAGAACGAGATTCGTGCTAGGCATGGCACAACTAACCAAGAGACCCGCGCTAGAAGGACTATGCCTCTCGTGAGTGTTTGGAGAAGGAAGTTCAGATCTCTTCCAGAAGCTAAGGCGGTTGACTTGTTTGCGGACGTGGTTGGCGATGGCTTCATTCTTCTCGTAGGTACCGTATTGATATTATACGAGTATCATAGGTCATCTCAAAAACCCGACTCCAACCTCGAGAAGCTAAAGGAGCTCAACGCACGGTTTGATGAACTTGATAAGAGGGAGAAGGAGCTCGAGGAAGCCGAGAAGCGTCAACAGAGCCGAGTGTTAATACTCGAGGAGGCATTAAGGGGGTTCAAAGATCCAAAAACTCAGAAGCCACTATTACCCCCATCACCAATGACATCACCTCCTGCCTGAAGATAACGATCATGAAGTGTAATTTCATGGTACTGTGATGATCGGGTGTTCTCGTCATACGACTTCACGAATGTATAAATGCACCTATATATATAAAGTCAGCGTTGGTAGACAAGGTCAGGGGGGGTTTTTGCATTACGAGTACATCCATCCATATATCTATAGATGGTGGGAGCCGCCCCTTCAATCTAGGTAAATCAAACATATAAATACCATCAGGTCTCTGCCCAGTTCGTTTGCCCCCAGCCAACACTTTATTAAGGGACCTCTGCCATGAAAACAACGGCCGAACAGTATAGCCCTAATGGCCTACCTACCTAAGCACTTGGGTAGAAGGTAGGCATATGTTATACTTACCTACCTAGGTAGGTACTTGGCAAAACTCCGCCCCTAGGAGGTAGCATCTATGGATTTATAAGAGTGCCTACCTAGGTAGGTATCTAGTAACAGAGTGTGATAGAAAGAACCAACCGTTTCCGAAAAGTTAGGTAATTGCCAATGTTTCCCAGAACTCTACGATATTGGGCAGGTGCGGATAATTAAAATGTCATTCCAATACACATGAGGTACCTACCTGGGCATAAACGTCTAAATTCATCATCCTGAATAAAGTCCAATCATTGTGCCATCTTCCATAACTCATCCAACGAAATCCCTCGTCATTACTCTCACGACCAACCCTGACAGGATTCACCTCGTTTCAGTTCTTCGGCGGATTTTTATAGAACGCGCTTAGCCGTGCAATACGACTAGGAGCTCAGTAATGTCGTCTAATCCATTGGTTTGCTACTCCTTGCGCAAACGCCCTGATTGGGTCTCCTTTGCCTCGGCCGTTCTACAAGGCAACAGCATCAAATGGAAAGGTACAGCCTCCGCAATGCTTCCAAGGTTGAATACCTAGGTACTCCATGATTCGATACAACTCGGTGCTAAGCTGGATTATAGAGTCAAAACTTGATACTCATGACGTGGCCCTGCCTTTACTTGGCTCTACCGCTCATTCTCAAAGGGTTCTGCGTGCTATTTTTCTATCGACATCAGACATCAGCACAGATGAGTATCGGAATCGGATTCAACGGCTATCTCATCTAAATGGAGGGCAGGATATTGTTATCGTATTCTTGCTTAAGCAAGAAAATGGCCAAGTGAGCCCAATGTCGACGCTCATGACACTTCAGTTAGAGTGAGTAGCAACATTATTTCCTGGTATTTCGATTTCCTACGCCGCCTTGGTACATAGGTTAATACGCAAAAGCCTTGGTGAATTTGAAATACCTATAATCCCCGTCAACTCTGTCGAGGCTGTGCCAGCAAGCTTGATGGTGTTTCATCGCCAATTAAGTACCAGTAGCAGACCACGAAAGATGGCAAGCCCGGCTCTAACGCTTCTTCCGTACTGCTCAGACAAGTCGCGCCTGTCTGAACATTCTGTCCATGTCCTAACCGACATTACGACCGATATTAGAGATTTGCTGGACACGATGTCAACACCAGCTGGGCAGGCAAAAGTATTCGAAATCTTGGGAAGCGATTCAGAAAGCGCCGTCTCGTTCTGGGCGAAGGAGTACCTGGTTGAATGACTGGGCCCTGTATGATTTTGGCTCGCTCAGCCGACGCCACAGTTATGTTTAGATTGAGTGCGGCGTAACACAACATCTAGTATCTTATTGGGTTTCCTTCCGAAATATGGACAGGATGGATTGCTGCGCGCTTGACGAAACTCTCGTGCTGTGCCACATCGTAACCTGGGTAGCGCTACGGGCCTTGCTGTAAGTCGCTACTTTGCCATACTATGTAAGAAGCTTAATCATTAACAATATAGGGAAGGTTGGTGGTACACTACATGGTAGACATTGACATCGCTAGCGACACTACGGTAGTTGAAAAGATCAATGTAGAGAAAAATTGGCATCATTGAAGGGGTAGCTAACATCAAGCGATACCACCGTCCCCATAAGGGCAACGGTTGGATAGGAGTCTCATTAAATTCACGCAGGTCGGATAAACGGTAAGCATATACGAAGATAACAATACTGCCTCGAAAAGCAAGTGCGAAGTTGCCATCGCTAATAGAAAAATATCCGAAAGGGGTATAAAAATAGAGATCCGATGGTTGAACAGCTGACTGCAACTGTGACAAGAATAGACATCGGCATCTACAAACTAACAAATCATAAGCGCAAGCTGCTGACTCGCTCCAAACTGCATACTCTCTCCTATCAGGTAACGAGTGTCAAATGAGAAGCGTGGTTATTACTCGGCGGATAAAGTACATACATACAAGAAGTCAAGTCATGACCCGGATTGACATTGGAGTTTTCTTCAGCGGATGTTCGAGAACAAGTCGAATGGGATCGTGGGATTCCGACAAGGATTCACATACAAGATGCCGGGAGAGTCGATGTTACCCATATTCTTCAACGCTCATACCCGCTTCAATGGGTTCGCGCAGTTGGAACTGAAAATCATAAACCAACTTGTGTTCCGTACACAGGTAGGTATGGATCTTGAAGGAACGTGGAGAGAATTGACCAGTCATCTTACCTTATGGTAGCTTGGTGGATGGTAGACGCCAGGGGCCCGAACAATAAAAACGCCTTGATTGGTTAGAATCTTTAGAAGTTAAGAAAAATGAGCCACACCATCCTCCACGTTCATGTGGCTTTCCGAGTACCGAGTACCTAAGCGAGCCCAATTAGAGCACGGTAGGAACCGCCGGCGAGAATAGAAACTCTCCAATTGGTTTTGCGGCACACCGCATTAACACGGCACTAGCACTTGCATATCGAATAAGTACTACGTACTACACTAGTGTAGGTACGTAACGTGTCTAGTGTACCTATACTAGGCTACACTGGGTAGGTAGTGCTCAGCACCTTACCCAGATCGACTCTCACCTCATTTTCCCCGGTTCGATCATATGACCAAGACACTAATGTGCAGTGATGACGATAATTTGCTGCTTACCTACCTAGGTAAATAGGGTTGAGGAATAGTTTGCAGAATATCTTCCATTTCGGAATCATTTTCGGCCTTGTTTCTTATTTCTCGGTCTCCGAGGCCAAGGACATAAGCTTCAACTTCAACTTCATCGCTTAAGTTAGATCCTTTCCTTGGCCATCGTACTCGCTTGCCAAAACCCACCTACTCGTTTGGGGCATTGTTCGGGTCATCGATTAGCTGAGCATTTACTCATAGGTATTGCTCATACCAGGCCAGGCAGCCAAGTATTAATAACGATGGCCCTGAGGGATGTATGACCTCCAATCCTACCAACCGGGCTTAGACGTCATCCGAGATTTACATCCGAGATTTGCTGATATCGAATGTTGGAAAATGGGAATTCTCAACTTGACCGCTCGAGTCGTGTGATGCTGTATTTTAAAGGAATGCCGATGCGGTCGGACCTGTTCTCGGATTCTCAACCCCTGGGCCAGCTAAACCCCTGGAGCTGGGGGGGACCTGGCGGCTCCATGCCTTGCCTTGCGCATACTAGAATCAAGTATATATCTATATTAGGTCTAGTGCCTCTGCGCGATGGCGGCAACCCTTGTTGTCAACGGTTGGTCGATCTTATCTAGCCCACCTTTAAACTCGATCTGCCTCAGCATCTCTTCTACGAAACTCCCCAGTGTTTAGGACCGTACTAGGCGCCTGAAGGGGCACGTCTCGAATCCCCAGCTTCATTCGACAAGCTCGGACAAGGGGTCGCGGATGAGGTGAGACCTCTTCCTCTTCGGAGCCGCTCCGTACCGTGTGGTGTATGTATCGATGGTATTATTTCCCGAGGCACAGATACCTACACTACATTGGTAGGTAGAGAGAGGGGGCTAGGACGGTTGGTACGGTTGGTACAAGACTTACAAGGGACTAATATCCTCTTTATCCCCTTGGATCCCTGCAGACGGGGGTTGAGGGCCGGGGATATTGGGGTTGTCATGCAGCAGAAGCACCCGGAAAAGGGCTCTCATTGGCTGCGCAAAGACTTGTAGCCGCCCAGGAAAAGCCCAATCACCTTGATCACCCATCATACTGGCTATTCTCGACGACCATCTTTGCGACCACAATATCGAATATACCCAATACCCATGGCCACAGTATGTAGCGTTACCGCCTGCCCATGTAACTCGCATACCAAGGCCAAGCTACTCGATACTCTCTTCACCCAATCGACTATTATTTCACATTATTTCACATACTTACCTAGGTAGGTACTGTGTCCACACCGGCCTAGGCTGTGACGAAGAGTTGCCATGGACGATATTCTTCACGCTCTAAACTACTTCGGGTTATACGTCCACTCTGCACCATCATGAAGCAGGTAGAAGCAGGACGCATTCGCTGCGCTTGCGGCGCACCCCATGCTGCGCCCATGACATTTGGGAAAATTCAAAGACCGGCCGCCGCACACATACACATAATAATAGTACATATCCTCACTTGATCTTGGCCCTGCAGGTATTGGTTCTAAAGACGACGGTCTCGACTGGGGCTGGTGAGACTCCATGTGTTTCTTGGGAGACCCACTGTCTCTGTCCCTTTCTTAAACTCTACACATGCCGCTTCATGTCTGAAGATTCTCGGAGCTACCCTTTCCTACACGAAGAAACTCGGAACACCTCCTCTGAAGTATCACCACCCTGTATGATCTTCAATCCTTTCCTCATGCGATCGCCTCATCAGCCCTAGCGTTAGACGACCTGAACGAGCTATAGTATTGATGCCTTTGTGGAGTAGAAACAAACGTTCAGAGATCCGACCTCATACACCAATTTACCTTGCCGTCTTATGATATCGGCTCAACCCAGCTAACGATCCACGCTCGAATAAAGTTGTGGACTGGGCATAGAGATACCACCCCACGCAGGGGCCATAAAAGACTGGATGATACAGATGCCGCTCGGATGCCTGCTGTCGTTATAGACAAGATCTCCAGAACGTGGATCTCAGACGAAGCTTAGCATCGTCGGCCCAGAAACGTCAGATACACCAACCACCCCGGTCCGCATCAGTCGGCTCTGACGCGAGCCTCCCTCAACGGGAGCAGTAGCTCCCTACAGGGGATATCAATAAAGCCCAAGCCACTGGGCCCCTCAATATAGCCTCGCAGAGTCCCGTCTTGGGCCTGTATAATCCCAATTGGACCTCGTCTCTTCTTTTCTTCTTCTCTCTTCCTCTTGGCTGCTAGCGCTGTGCACTCGCCATTGTCGATAGCATTCTTTAATCGACTCTTTTTAATTCTATTCCATTCTACGTCACGCAGGTCCGGCTACCTGACACTTTCTTTCACTTCGCCGCCGCTTCTTTCGTTCGCTTCTCACCTGGTTGTGGTTTCTTACTTACGATTCTTGGATTGAGAGGGCTGAGCGCTTGGATCGTTTGGGGCTTCAGGAAGAAAGAGAAAAAAAAAGAGATTAGACGAGAAAGCAATTGGAAACTCGAAGGCACCGAAAGGACCGATTTTTTGAAGGGGTATCCGAGAAGAAACCGTCGAAATGGGAAGACTTATCAAGAACCACTGGGCTAGACTCATCGCGCTCACCGCCGCAGCCTGTACGTGGTCATCTTCGGTATCGAGGATATTCACACAACTTTGCTAACATTTTCCCTTCCTAGACCAAGTTGCCGCCGCGCTCGAGGGATTCTTCTGGCCTAAGATTTTTTTCGACTTCCTTACGAAATCGCTAGATGGGGCTGTAAAGCCAGTTCCGGCATTGCAGATTATCAACCTGATCTTCGGACTAGCGATACTTGCGTGGGAGTGGCCGCTTGGCCTCATCGCCGGGTCTTCGATCCACCGCAGTCTCGAGGCCCGTCTTGCTTCGTTCCCGCTAGCGGCGCTCGCCTCGGTTCTCTTGTACCAAGGCACCAATCCTGCTATATACTACGTCGTGGCAATGATCGTCTACTTCTGCGCGTACAGCGAAGGCGAGGTATGTCATTCGTCCCGGAATATTGGAAATGCCCAAATGCTAACTTCCTTGCTAGATTGTCTGCGCCAAACCGTGGACTCTGCCCCAACGAGGCCGCTCGGGTGGTTCTAAAGCATAAAGGTAGAACGTCGACTACCATTCGCTCGACCAAGCAAATACGCCCGGGGCCATGTACAATTCAACCTAGTCTCGCCTTTTCCCTTTCCTTTTCTCACCACACACATCTCGCTCCAACGATTCTGCGTCAGAGATGGTTTCTCTAATAACCAACAACCCGATGTGAGGAAATGGGCAAGGGCCGAAAACTACCGTACATATGAACATCTCTCATTTCCACTTCTGAGGAATGAATATACCCCAGATGTATATCTGCACATATAACGCGCATCACCTTATTTATAAAGAACAAAGAACAAAACATATATTAATGAAGCATCTTGGTTTCTACTCTCGCACTCGAACCTCGTACCTATCTTATCTCTATGCAGTTGCCATCTATTGCATTCACGACATCACCGGCGTTTATATATAACCCTCTTCCCTTTTTTGAAATTACGGATATATAGTTAGGAGGAGCAGGATTCCTTGACATCCAGCAAGCGATATTCAGCGAGGAGGTTAGGTCAGTCACGAATGGGACACGATTGCGATTAACGGCCTCTTTTCGGGTTCCGGTACGAGTCCATTTGCATATTTACACTAGGTCTAGGTAGTTACAAATGTCGGTGGTTGGCGGTGGCGGTGAGTCGCAGAACGAAGGTTGCCAGTACCTGATTGTGCCTACGTCTCACGATGTTTGTGCAGCGCTCCATAACTAATAATTACCGATGTGGTGAAACCTCGTCCCTCTTTTGTGTATGTGTCCACCACGTGAGCTGTTACGGGGGTTCCCAACAAAAACAAGGCCTAAAAAAGTAAAATTACTTTCGCTGAAGACTTTTGGTAAGCTAAGGACTTAATTGTAATACGGGGTGTTATAGATACGCTTGGGGTTTCAAATGCTACCAAGATGATACTGACGATGTGGGTAACTTGACCAGGTTACGAGACGCTACGGGGCTCAGTGCGCGGCTGAGAGTAGCCCGAGCAATAGCTACATAGGTAGGCAACGGCTCATACTACGTAAATGCGGTACGATAGGAGGAGCAATATTAATAGTACGATATATGCATTCACAAGGCAAAGTAAAACTTGAGGTTTCATTCATTCATGAATTTTGAATATTTGGGATTCATATGTCGCTAGCTACGACTGTTCTGCAAATCCATCGCCGAAATATTTTTCGCTAGCTAGTAGGTGGTAGCTAACCCGTAATCATCGCCCATGGTAATCATGTTGATTGATGATTTGTAATAGGAGCAATTAGCTATGATGGCCTGAAGCACTTGGGTGGTGTAATCTCTATCGCCGACGTAATGTCACCCTAGAGTACGACGCAGCAGCTCTCCCCGGGTTCTACCGATGAGAATATTTAGGACTCTATCTTGCAACCTGACCGGTGATAATGGAGCCTTGCTGAGCATCGTTCTTAGGTCCTTGGCGATCAGGGCCCTATAATAGTTTATCATTGTCAGCAACCATATGATTATTTGCTTTGGGAGTTGAATGGAAAGCGACCTACGTCGGATTCCTGGAGGCTACCACTCTCAAGTATCTTTTTGATAACCTCATCCTCGTTAGATACACCGAACTCGTTCTCGAGTGTGGAATTTGAGGCGCCATCCATCTGGCCTTGAGTTCCCTGCCTATTAAATTGAACATATTCCGTTAGTCGCCGTCTATTATTATTGTTATTGGTTTAAAATTGGGGGCTGCGTGAATAGATAGGACTCGTCAAATTGGCTCCCGCCGCCTAAGATGAGGGCCCACAAGCGCTTAAGCGGCTATATGATGATTAAGGTGACTTGGCTGATTGTGCTGCCTCACCGGAGCCAGTACATTTTCGCCTTTGTTGCTCAGGATCATATGATTTGATGAATCTCGGTACGACGCCGTTGTGTTCGGAAGGGTAACAGTTGAAGAGGAGAGAGCACGTGAGGTAAGACTTACTTGTGCGTCACGAAGATTTTGAAGGCGGAGATGAAGTGGGCTAGGGGAATAGACTTGTCGGCCTTCCACCTCTTGTAGGTCTCGATATCGTCAATGAAGATGATGAAGTCGTCTTCCTTGCCCTTGTGGTGGACCTTGACTTGAGTGGCTTCTCCCTTGGTCATGTTGGGCGACTTGTGCAGAAAGAGTGAATTGGGTGTTAGAATAATAACTACTACTAGAAGGCCCTAGTGATTAGAAGTATAGGCAGGTGAGTGATGATGACAAGTGAATGAATTTCGTCGGAATAGATGTAGTCGCTTTGTAAGTTGAATGTTAGATGTGGGATTGTGGGATTGTGGGATTGTTGATGGGTGGGAAGATGTTTTTAGAAGAATGAATTGAGCCTACAAGGAGAAGTACGACGCTTCAAATAGACTTCAGCAAGCTGTTGTTTCCCTGCTCTGGTCTCTACATTCGATCATCATGTGGCATGCTCCTACTAAACAGCAGCACCTACGTCATCATTTACATAGAAACCGAAGCTGCCCCTCTGAAATGTGCTCTGTTTGTACCTGCGTCAGCTCCCCCGCCATAATGATTTACGTCACCGATCGAGCTTTCTGACAAGGATCAGCAAGTGAACTTCAGACATTAAGTCCTTTTTACCTTTGGCCCCCTCTCTTATTACGACATTTAACCTTATTTTGTCTAATACATATGTACCTAGGTATGTTGTCCCACAGCAGCTACTTCCAAAAAATCTAGAAGAGGATAGAAATTACATTTGGCACTGTAGCTACCATGTAGGTAGCTGGGTACCTAAGACAAAGGATCAACGTTAGCTCAGTTACCAAACGGGAGTAGCCGATCATCACTGAAACTACCGGCACTTACTTAGATAGCTATATTGGCTGACTTAGGTAAATTCTAACTAAACTTAACTTTCTAGATAGCTGAGTAGGTGGTACGAGGTGGTTGGTAAGGCTGTATTTAGGCTAACTATAGGTCAGGTAACTCCTATTAAACGCTATACGTATGTTCCAGCCTTACAATCACATTAATACGTTAAGCACTAATCGGGGTACCGAAAAAGGTAACATGAAAACATGCAGTGTTCTGCCTAAAGAGATTGCTATGGGGTATAATCGTGATTGTCCAGCTCTGAGAGCCTAATAAGGCAGCAGACGAAAAGCAAATGCGTTCAATGAGGAGTTTGGTGCCGTTCCGGTGTCATCGCGAAGTAAGAAATAATCGAAAGAATGGTATAATCCTAAGCCAGAACCAGTCCAAACCGTGTGTAATCTATACCCAACCCTGTTATGTAATGCTGAAGTTGCCTTCCTTCATCTAAAAAAACTACGAATGCTGGACGCCATTAAACCCCTGTTGATGGCGCCGACTCTGACCCACTTACTGGTAGGCCTGACATTAGTTAATGTTTCGTGTAAGCGATGCTTCATTCCAAGTCCATGGTACATGTTCTCTTCGTCGTCAACAGTGGACGGGGATGATCTTGCTGATAATGATGTCTGTCTCTTTCGACGGATGCTGTTCAACGGAGACAACCGTGGAGTTGGTGTGCCGATTTCGTCTTTCTCCAACCATTCCAAGTCGAGTTTCGAATGATCAAGCTTCTTAACCGTTCCTGATCGCGTGCGAGCACCGGTCGTCGAAGCAATACTCAGGGGACTGGTGCTGCTGGCATGTTCGGTCTCATCTCGAATCATTGGCAGTCTGTGCTTGATGTCTCCATCAATCGTACCAGCCCTTACCAATCCAGGAGTTGGCTTGTCGCAGTTGACATGGACAAGACCATCAACAAAACCGTTGACATGCGGGAGCTCATCCTCGCTTGACCTTACTACGTTGGTGGCACTTATCGAACGCTTCGCGAAAGAGCTGGTGATGCTTGCAACACTCAGCTTTCGCATAACAGTGGATGCCGAGCTGCGTACAAGGTGCTCGCTTCTCGAACGATTTGTTATACCGGGAAAGGGCAAAACCTTACGGCTCCAGACATCTGCCATTAAGGCCTCAAGGCGCGCTCGATCTCCTCGAGAAGGGGCCAGGACTGGGATACGTGAATTAGTTGTTAATAGTGATTGTGAGCGGTTGATTTGTGAGGTGGAGGTTGTCGATGAATTCTCCTTCATCGTACTAGTATTCTTGAGTATGACTTGGTACAATGGTGATTTTGGCCCAACCGTGGTGGCCCTATGAATAGAAAGACGACGAGCAATGGTGCCTGCAACGGATCAATCAGTCTATTAAGTACTTATGGTTGCAGATCTCGTGCTTACCTGGCTTTCCAAAGATTGTTCCGAGACTCTTTATGTTGAGGAATATTGAGCTATAGAATACAGGTTCTGATAATTCAGATGATTCAACTGAACTGTGCCGCGCAAGGCGAGTGCGCCATTCCAGTTCCTCTTTTGAAGAACAGGCTGTCATGATGATTTCGTAAAGTTGATGATCGCATTCAAAGACAAGTTTCCAGGAGAAGGGCGCGGTGTGGCATTGGAGACCTTCGTATAATTAGCATGCCAAAGGCAGAACTGGACATGGTATATCAAAAGTAAGCTTACCTCGGCCATTATCAACTTCTTCAACCTTGATATCACCAAGATTTATACAAGCCTGGATTGTATAGATTGGGTCTGCTCTGCTGGCGCTAGCAAGGCACAGGCAGTCTTTGTAGAGAAGCGTAACCATGTAAGTACCGTCTACGCCGTCTTTAGTCTGCCAGCACACGTGTAGCGCACCACAAAGACGAACTTGTCCAAAAGAGCGAATCGTGGTTTTTGAGACCGCATCCAATTTCTACTATATGTTTAGCAACATAAATTATGAGAAAGGTTAATGTCACGTACTTGATTTGGGAACACAAGTCGATCTTGAAGTAACCAGGTTTGCTCCATTGTATTTTTCATTCGTGGATCATCCGTAGCGCGATTGATCTCGGCAGTAGCCTCACGAAGTCGAATGAGAACATTCTCGATTTCTAGATGCGAGCTTGGGCAATCACATACTGGGGTATACTTGAGAAGTTCGGCGAAAAGCAGAGGGTACCTGCAGATCCGTTGGATCGGCTACTTGTTATTAGCGCAAAGCCCTTGGGGCGTAGGAAGACTGCAACTCACTTTCACTAAGAGGTCGCCTATAGTCAACGACTTCCTGGAGTGATCTCGGTGATTGTTGACAGCTCCTAACGAAGCAGCTAATGCTTCAAGACCTTTTTGGTACGTCTCCCACTGGGGTAGCGTCCGATGAGCAGATGCTACATCCTTGATCATCATCTCATATTTTGCTCCATACTCTTCGTAGATAAAGAATCGGTTCATCTGCTGTCGTGTTAATATAGCTTAAGGTTTCCATATACCTTAAAAGGCTACAATAGAGCTGTCGCCTTGACGGATTTATATACGTACTCTTTTCCCAAAGATATGAGCTACCTCGGCCGCAATAGCTGGCTCAGCAATCACACTAGGAATATTGCGCAGCCATGAAGTTCCTCCCTTGTACTCCGGGACGGAATCCAGACTGCGCCAGCGGTGGTGCTTCTTGGCTGCCGCTGGATTGGGGGTGACCGGGATACGCTCAGGCTGCGTGTATTCGGAATCGGGCACAACTCGATGAAGCTCGCCAAGAATCTCCTCGTGCAATTCGACTATATCTGTTAGATTGCGGTTAATAGAGGAACGGAGTCCCATGTGTGGTGACGGTAAAGAAGCCAAAATGGTGACATAAACCTAGGAGATATTAGGACCAGCAGCTTAATAGCGGATTAATTAAACTCAGCACATACGTTCATGAGGAATTTGACATCCCCTACGTAGCTTTCTTCGGTGTTGATCATCTCCTCTAGAATACGTCGCCTTTGAAGCAGCCGCTCCGTCACCCCGGGGTCGTTTGATACCGTTCGCTCGAAGCCTGTGCTGTCCTCAGAAAACCGCTGACCAGAAGTCGACCCCCTGCTACTAAGATCTGTCCTGCCTTGAAGTGATGATCGTGCAGTATGTCTCCTTGGCCGTGTCATCACACTAGCGCTCGCAAGGCTCACACTTGCACTTCTGACTGCGGCGACAAATCCAAAAGAGGACCCAGAGGACGACTTCCTGTGGTTATCCAAGGACAGAGCATCATTCCCGAAAGAGTATTCCGAATATTCCGGGAACGGTTCGAAGCCGAACCGATCATTATTATGGTGGATCCTCGGGCGATGTGCTCGTCGGTGTAGGTTCTTCATCCACTTGTGGAACGGCCCGACCCCCGGTGAAGGAGTCTCCAAATGGTCATCGCCGGTTCCACCATTCTCAACATTCTCGATAGAGAATATAGGTAGTCCAGTTGAATGTGTTGTTTCATCCTCACCATTTTCCAAAGTCAAACCAAGAGCTGTTATATTATCCAACGTTTTCCAGGCGTCCTCGCCGTCATTATGAATGAAGTCGGTATCTTCGAAGCTAAGGCCAAGGTCCGGATCGGTTCGATTTAGCTTGAGTGCCGTCGCCCAACTGGTCTTGCCCGCAACACGTACAGAGCCCGCAACACGTACAGAGCTGCTTTGTGAACAAGGTCGAGGAGAATCGGCCGTTAAGACAGCAAGGGACATGGTGATGAATGAGGGCCAAGAAATGCGGACCAAGAAAAATTGAAGATGCAAAATGTCACCCAAGACACCAAAATCAACTAGCCGACGACTCGATTCAAAACATAATGATCAAAAACCAAGAGGTACGATATAGTAGACGAGGTGGAAGACTTTAAGAGTCTCCTCCCGGGGGCATTACTAGGTATTAGATGCAGGTGATACTGCAAGTCAGGCCATGCAGTAACCCTGGTACTGATAGAAGGAAAGAGACAATGAAAAAAGGCGAGGAAAGACAGCACGATAGAGAGAGAGACAGAGAGATAACGAGAGGCAGCAGGCTAGCTAGTGTAATAGCTTCGAGCCTGCGAAGGGGGAAATGAGAAACGAGAAACGAGAAACGGGAAATGGAAATAAAGAAAACGAATGTCCGTGTAGGAGAAGTAGCAACTCTCACCTACTAAAACTAAAACTAAAACTACCACCTACGTACCTACCTACTAAGCAAATATTTGATCGGGTGCTCTCAATGTTTATGAGGTGACACAACCTAACCTTACTTCCAGGTTCTACATAAGAAGGCGCGGCTGCTCATCAATCGACCTGCCCATGCTTGCTGCCCGTGGTGACACAGATAGACAGACAGACAGAGCAAAAGAGAGAGCTGCGTCATATTTGACCCTGGTAACAAGCGACATTCCGATGTGCAAAATAACGATCCACATTTCGCATTTTCGTACATGCGGAAAGGTATGTAATCATCAATCTAAAATCATATAATCTAGTTAGGGTATTATTGGATGATATCATACTAGTGGCAATAGTTATCAAAAGGCGAGTCGAGTAGAGAAAAGACGAGAATGCCGAATAACCTGAACATGAACACTATAGAACCTTGCAGCCTTGGAAGGTATAAGCGGTAGGTATCAAGGTATGAATACGACTCCTCGTGTTATGAAAATTCGTGTACAAAAAGGAATGGAGAAGACACACCGTCGGTGAGTCGGTGGTCGGGAAGGTTAGCTGCAGCAATCGGCCAAGTGCTGGGCTAAGTGCTGCTGGGCAGCGTTCCAAAGCACATGCATTGCATATGGATGGATGTACATACATATGTATCTACCTAGGTACCTAAGATAGACTAATGATTTATCGAATTAGACCCACCTATCTTATCTTAAGGGAAGGGGCAAGGCTAGCCAATCAATCCAGCCGGGTAGAATTCGCTTAATTCTCACGTTTGCCCCACACCACAATTCTGCCCACCCAATTGTAAAATCTCCAACTTCAAGTAGGAAAATTTCATAGTCTTCTCTTCTTCCTCCTCCATCAACCGCGAAATTTACTAACCACCACAGCCATCATCAACGTCAATCGACAACCACCGATTGCGATGGCTAAGGAAGCACCTGCCCGTACCGGGCTCACCATCGGTATCAACCGCGGCTATGTAAGATGATTGCCAATACCTACCTACCTACCTATCCATCTGCTCGTCCTCGAGAATAAAATATAAGAGTCGTTTCCGCCCGTCTCACCTCGTGGAGGATCTCTGCTCTTGCAATTTTTCTTCTTCTCCGACACCTTGCAATTATCAAGCAGACGATGGACAATGGGCTGACTTTTGGATCTTGGGAACTTATAGAAAACCACTGCTCGCGTCGTCAAGCCCCGTGTCTCGCGGACCAAGGGCCACCTGAGCAAGCGAACCGCTTTCGTCCGTGACATCGTCAAGGAAGTTGCCGGGTAAGTTAAATCTCTACTACACATTAGCCTCTGCTCCTGGTCGACTAGGTCGCAACTAGAAGATCACTATCTAGCCTGGAAACATATCCCCTACAAACGTTCTTCTACCTCTACATCATCAGGATTGCTAACATTGCAATTTAACTTCAGTCTTGCCCCCTATGAGCGCCGAGTAATCGAGTTGCTGCGCAACAGCAAGGACAAGCGAGCGCGTAAGCTAGCCAAGAAGCGGGTATGTATCCTCAGCACCACTCGCCACACTTCATGAAACTAATCAGACCTACCAGCTCGGTACCTTCGGCCGTGCCAAGAAGAAGGTCGATGAGCTCCAACGAGTCATCGCCGAGTCCCGCAGAGCCGGCCACTAAACGACATTCATCTTGAGAGGGCATGACGATTAATGAACGTCGAGGAGAAGAAAAGCAACTTTGGCACATGAGGTCTGGCGTACGTCTTTCGGCATGGATGATTTACGGAGGATCGGGCCTGGCAGATAGCTGCTTTGTGCTAGCTACATAGTGCAATACCAAATGACACAAATAAGAACACACACAAATCTCTTTTTAACTGCTTGCGAGATGATCGCCCTCGACGAAGATGTAACAGTGTTTTGATACTACATGACGGTATGGGTCACTTAATGCCACCGGAACTCCATACAATGTCATCAATCCAGGACTTGAATTGTTTAAAACAGATGCTCAGATCCCTTCCTTCACTTATCGTGACCCTTTTTACTTCTTACCACCGAGCCCTTTCAACCACTTCGGCTTCTTGAACCCGGACCCGTCTCCCCCCGAGCTCGGCTTAGGTGCGGATGCTAGGACCTCAGCACTAGGGCCAGCCGCATCCGCATCGTCGACCTGCGGCACCTCTGGGATGACCACCTGTCGGGCCTGGCCGGCGGCGCTGCCCTTCAAGAAGGGCAGCCTCCGGACCTCGACGGGCACCCGCTCGTCCCACATGAAGTTAACCAGCGTGTTGGAGCTTAGCCGGTACCCGCTTATGAGCTTGCTGGAGGGGCCGGCGTCGTCCCTGATGGCCAGCTTGCCGGGGGGCAGCGCCAGCTTGAACGGCGCCGTATCGTTGGCCATGAGCTTCCTGACCTCGGCGTAGAGGGCCGCGCCGGTGTCGTCGGGGCCGAAGGGCCACTCCGCCGAGAAGTTGTCCGGGAAGCGGACCTTGATCTTGATGGACTTGACGGCTGCTACCCTGGCGGCCTCGGCCGCGGCCTTGGCTTCGAGCTCTTGGTCCGAGAGGAGACGCTTGTTTTCGCCTGCAGTCTTGAGGAGCCTCTGGTGGGCCTGCGCGTGCTCGATGCGCGGGGCAAAGGCTTCGTCGCTGTCTATCCGCGACGCCGCGGCTGGGGTGCCTGATGCAGGGGCGGAAAAGATGGTGACGGGGCGGTGATCGGAGGATGGCGCGTCGACGTCCATAAAGTCTATTAATGGTCCTTGCGCTGAGGAAGCAGGGCCTGCGCTGTCCTTTTGAGCAGCGCTTGGCACATCTGGCTCTGGCTTGTCTGTTGAGGGGACGTCCGACACATCAATTAAGGGCGGAATATCAGTCATAGTAGTCTCTTCGTTGTTCGTCGTAGGTCCAGCAGTAGGCACTTGTGTTTTCTGATCCTCTTCCTCCGTTTTGAAGAACTGGTTCATCTCTGCCATAGCATCCACCAAAGTCATATCGGTCTTTCGGAAAGAGAGCCGTATTAGGACGCTTCCCGAATTGTATCCCAGCTGGGACAGTGTCTTTTGCAAGTCGGCAAAGCTTGATAGTGTTCTATTCTCGATCGTCAAGACCGGCGTCTCATAGTATAACTGCCCACTACCCGCAGTAGTACCATTACTCGTCTGCGCTACTCCTCTCGCCGTGATGTTCATGTTCTTCCCTTGGCTCGACTTCCCGCTCTCGAACTGGCGCAGCACCTGCCATAATGTGAAGTCGCTTGGTAGCTTCTCCGCAACTCGGCCTGACGGTGGGAAAAGGTTCGACTCGGGAGCTGGGAATTGTAATGCGATATTGATCGCGGTAGGGGTGTTAGAGCGGACGACGAGTTCGAGCTTCGCGCCGGGAACTAGACCGGAGGTTCGCCATGTGTTTGACAGATCTAGCTGTTTTTGTTTGTGCTTTAATAAGTATTTGCTAGGGGTGACCTTGAGCTTCTCGCAAGCTTGCTCCAGGATATCTGTTAAGTAGGTGCCTGGGTTGACCTTGATAGTCACCTGCCTGAGGTCTGTTCCCACCACCTTGACGTTAGTCGCCATAGGAGCTGGATGGTGGTGCGGGTATTTAGAACTCGGTGACACTTGTAAGGTATCAAAGAGAACAAAGGTCCGAAAGCCCAAGTGGTAGAAGAAGTGTTTCTTATTTCTTATAAGACCTTCTTATGAGTTTAACGAATACCTTGGCAACGACAATTGTAATTAATAAAGAGAAAAAGGGGTCTCTATGCAATTATAAACGTCCTAAGACGTAGGAAGAATATGAAAGAATATGTTCATCTAACGGTGTCGTTGGTTGGAAGGTAAAGTACCTAGGATTACGTTAGCCTTTTGGTATAGCTACAGGCAGCTTCCTGCTGATGAATTGGGGTTGAATGGAGGGGCAATAGTCACATCCATGGATCCGTGTTTCCACATATACATACATAAGTACCTATGTACCTTCCATATTCTTTTTCAATGTCCTAATAGGCCGCTATTTTCCCGAGAGAGACCGTAGAGTTAATAGCGACCAAACCCGATCTGGAGCTGAAGCTGCCGCGCCAGACGTGTTTGCCTTGCCGACGCTAACGAGCAAGTAGTAGCAGCCTTTACCTGTTGCTGCATTGCAACCACCAACCTTCAGCCCGGCCAGTCCCATTAAGCTGTTCTCACCAAAAACGACCCTCTTCACAACCACTAAATATCTACACCAACGAACCGATTGTCGAAGGGGAAAAGGAAAACACAAAAACCCAATATATTACGACTGGTCTGACTGGGCACTTTATCGTCACCTTCTTCATTGCTTCTTGACACAAGACGCCATGGTAAGTCCCAAGCTCCACGAAGCTCCCGCCTAAGAAGAAACAGCCTAGCTAACATATACAAACAGTCGTCACCCTTCTCCATAAGTGCGCACACCCGCTTCCAAGCAGCTTGGCTTGCTTGCTTGCTCTCCCACCCTTTCCGATCCTCGTAGACAGCCGTCCCGCTAACCTCAGCCTCGCTCCCTTGGAACAGACGGCGGCGCCTGCGTAGCCATGGTAGGCAAGGACTGCGTGGCCATAGCCTGCGACCTGCGGCTGGGCCTGCAGTCGCTGACGGTGTCGAACAACTTCCCCAAGATCTTCCAGTACGGCGACGTGTTCCTGGGGCTGACGGGCCTCGCCACCGACGTGTCCACCGTCTCGGATCTGTTCCGCTACAAGGTCAACATGTACCGGCTGCGCGAGGAGCGCAACATCGCCCCCGCCACCTTCGCCAACCTCGTCTCCTCCTCCCTCTACGAGAAGCGCTTCGGCCCCTACTTCGTCAGCCCCGTCGTCGCCGGCCTCGACCCCAAGTCCTCCAAGCCCTTCATCTGCGGCTTCGACTCCATCGGCTGCATCGACTTCGCCAAGGACTTCATCGTCAGCGGCACCGCCTCCGAGCAGCTGTTCGGCATGTGCGAGAGTTTGTGGGAGCCCGACCTGGTGAGTAGTTGCCGGACCTCCATACACGTCTGGGACGAGACCTTTCCTGGAGAACGGAGCATTGCTAACACGTTTGTTTCAGGGGCCCGAGGATCTCTTCGAGACCATCTCGCAGGCTCTGCTGAGTGCTGTGGACCGAGATGCTCTGTCTGGATGGGGTGCGCATGTATACGTTATTGAGAAGGACAAGGTCACCAAGAGATTACTAAAGGGCCGACAAGACTAAGAACCTCATAGCGTCTAGTCCCGTATCATCTCGAGTTTCCAGGGTGTATTAAGATAGTTTCCTGGGTGGCAGATGATCTGAACATGGCGAATCGGTCATATTACCATCTCTAGAAGTGGACACAGTTCGGCGATATTATTGTCGTGGTGTCATCGAACCGTAGCAAGAAGTAGACATGACGATGGCGAAGAAAGGCTATCATTGTCCTACTATCTAAATAGCACCTTATTCGAGGTCACAAATGCCAAGACAAATACCTTAGATAAACGTGTTTCTCATCAATTCATAATCAATTCATAGTCTTATTTAGAGTGCGTAGCTGAACATGCATATGTAGCAATATAGTATATCTAGTCTAGTCTAATCTGCTATCTAGAAACCAAGGTCTAAGCCGGTTACGCTTCCTTCTTAGTCTTTGTAACTTCATCTGTTATCTTCTGGATGAAGAACTGCCTTTCAATGGCTTTGAGAACTTCATCGATGATACTGTTAAAATGTCAGCATACTGGGTGCATTTCATTACGGGTATGAGGTTAACTTACATAACTGGGGCGCTGATGATAAGCACCGCTTTCCACTCAGTCCAGTTCAGAGGCAAGATGGAAAAAAGGCTCTGGAGGAATGGCGTGTATAGGAGTCCAAAGTGAAGCGCCATCGACAGCCCAACAGCATAGACTAACATCATGTTTTCCCAGAGCGGCAGAGTCAGTAGAGATTCGCTAGATGATAGGGCGTTCATGGCGTTCAGCATCTCGATGACAACAAGGATGGAGAGGGATATCGTCGACCCTGCCTTGGACATGTCGTTACTGAACATTTCACATCCAATGTCCGAGAACTCGGTAGAGCATCGATGGAAATGCGAAAGCTGGTAAAAGGTGATCTGAGGTCCCTCGGGGTTATACATGAACCACCAGGCATATCCAGCGACAGTGGCAATACCGACGTAAGTGCCAATGACCAAGTATCGGATAAATAACCACCCGCCAATGAGTGCCTCGTCACGCTTTCGTGGCTGTCTCTTCATAATATCATGATCCGGGGGGTTGAAAGATAAGGCTGTTGCTGGCAGGCCATCGGTAACGAGGTTAACCCACAAGAGTTGGACAGGAATGAGAGCCTCTGGCATCCCAAGGGCAGCAGTGAGGAAGATAGAGACGACCTCTCCAATGTTTGAAGAGATAAGATATCGGATGAACTGTTGCGTGTTGTTGTAGATAGATCGGCCTTCCTCGATGGCCACCTCAATGGTAGCAAAGTTGTCATCAGCTAGAACCATATCAGCCGCCAGCTTAGAAACATCGGTACCAGAGCCCATTGCGACGCCAATATCCGCTTTCTTTAGAGCTGGAGCATCATTGACACCGTCGCCTGTCATAGCTACGACCTCGCCGAGAGACTGGAGGAGATCGACAAGTTTCGACTTATGACTAGGTTCTACACGGGAGAAAAGCGATGCGTTCTTTGCTGCGTCTAGCTGCTCGCTGGGACTCAGGTTGTCAAATTCTCGGCCGGTAAAACTCTTGCCCTTGAGATCTTCATATTCACCAAAGACACCGATTTGGCGGCAGATGCTCTCTGCCGTATTGCGGTTGTCACCAGTGATAACGATAACCCTGATTCCAGCATTCTTGCACTTTTCGATGGCACCAGCGACTTCTGGTCGAGGAGGATCTAACATGCCGACAAGTCCTAATAAGGTGAGATTCTGTTCCAGTTGAGCATATTGGGCTGTCGACTTGGCATTTTGAAGTAGGGGATTGGATCCAACATCATCCAGGCTAGCAAGAGCAATAACTCGCAGTCCACGGTTGCCATATTCGACTACTTCCTTCAGAAGAAGAGCGCGAAGTTCATCGTTGATACGAACACGTTTGCCATCGGCACCAACAAGAGTGTATGCGCAGCGCTCGATAATGGATTCAGGCGCGCCCTTAACGAGAAGCTTCTTTTGCTCGCCGGCTTGAATGAGGACGGACATGCTTTTGCGGTCACGGGAGAATTCGTACGTAGCTAGCCGAGGAAACTTGGACTCATACCAGGTGCTAGCATGATGGATGCAGTCGTCAAGGCTCAAGTCCGCCGGTGCACATGGTCCGATCTTTTCAGCTAGAACCCTTAGGGCTCCTTCAGTAGGCTCTCCTACATTGGAGAAAGTACCAGCTCGGGTATCGTACACGAGCCGAGCATCGTTACATAGCGCGGCTACCTCGGTCATCTGGCGGACCGTACTTGAGCTCTGAGAGAGATCCCTCACAACCTTGCCATTTCGTTTGATATCACCTTTCGGCGAAAATGTGGTACCCTCGACATCAAGCTCCTCCAGGTCTGTGCCATCCTCGCTTAAGTAGACGACCTTGCTCACGCTCATTTGGTTCGTCGTGAGAGTGCCGGTCTTATCTGAGCAGATAACACTGCAGCTGCCCAGGGTTTCCACGGATGGCAAGCTTCGGACGACAGCATTCTTTGCTGCCATCTTGCGGGTTCCTAAAGCTAAACATGTCGTAATGACGACGGCGAGTCCCTCGGGAATTGCTGCAACACCAAGAGAAACAGCAATCTTCAGGTAGTAAATGGCGCCTTTGGTCCAGTTTCCATGACTAGGATCCGCAAAGTTCGGGATGTTGATCAACCATACGAGAACACAAATTACTGTAATAACCTTGGCCAACGAGTCACCAAAATCGTTGAGCTTCTGCTTCAAAGGAGTCGGCTCGGAAATCTGAGCAGCGATACTCTCGTGAATGTCGCCGATCGCGGTGTTCGATCCAGTGAGAACAACGATCGCCCTGGCACGGCCAGTTACGACAGTGGTTCCCGAGAAAAGCATGTTGATCTGGTCTTGGAGCACCGCCTTTTCATCGTTCACGACGGCAACATGATCCTTCCCAACGCTTTCGCTCTCACCAGTCAGGATAGCCTGGTCTACAGCGAAACTGTTGCTTTCGATCGAGACAACACGGCAGTCGGCGGGGATCCTATCACCAACCGACACCGATACGATATCGCCAGGGACCAACTCTTCGGCCTTGACGCGCGAGACATGTCCATTGTTTCTGATCACACTAGCGATGTTGGCGGAATATTCTTGGAGCGCGGCGATCGCTTTCTCGGCGCTGCTTTCTTGGGATACACCGACGACGGCATTGAGTACGAGAATGGTCAGAATCTGATATTTGGCTACGTAAGCTTCTGAGTCGCAAGTTGAAAGCTAGAGGGAAAACTAGAGGAGGACTTACAACTAAGGGATCTACAAATGCGCTCCAGCCACTTTCTTCATTTTCGAAGAGAGCCAAGACGAAAGAAACAGCTGCAGAGCCTAGAAGTATTATGACGAGTTGATCCTTGAACTGCTCGAGAATGAGTTCCCATAGGGGAGTAGGCGGTTCATCCGGGATAGCTGCATCTATTAGTACGAGTCTTGGCCTTGGGGAGTCAAATTACAGCTTCACGCAGCGCAACATACAATTCTTGCCATACTTAGCTCGCGACTGATCAATCTGTTCATCCGTGAGACCTGCTTTTGCGTCTACTTGAAAATTTGCCAGGACCTCATAGATAGGCTTCGCGAATGCGCTCTCCATGGCAGCCGACGAAGGTGGGGGGGATTATGTTGGCGGATCTTATTTTCTGATATACCTAGGTAACCAGACAATGCGTAGTGGGATGTCAGGGGGAGCTGTAGTTAATTAGTACCTATCGATGAGCACGCAATCGAACGGAATTGGCTCGACCGAGGACTGGAATCGATGGAGGGGTGTGGGTGATATGAATGAGAGAAGGGCATGCGGCGCTTCAAAGATGCCACATGTCGTTTTTATTATTCTTTACTTTTTTAGTCCAAGCTCCTACCTACCTAAGGTAAGGTATGCAACTACTTGAAAAGTTGCCACGGAAAATAACAGGCCTCGTAATGTAAAAACGAAGGATGTGTTAAAGTACATTTATTAGAGATTGTAGTGAAAAGGAATTTGTTGCTCATGAGTTTGAAGGTGGATCTTTTACAAATACTACTGTATCGTACACAGCAACGTGTTCTCTCAAATTCTGTATCTTTAGTACCTAGGTAGGCAGGTACCTGGTAGCTTTCTAACCTAGCTTTTTACCTCCGAGCTAGGCTCTAGCAGCAAGGTTCAAGGCCAGCACCTTCCCACTATCGCTGTGTCCGGGCCTAGAGCTACAAACTCTGCCCAGTGGTCACCAGGTGCCAGTGCGTTGCGTGCCCCATCTAAACAAACGCTAGCATCCCTGCTACTAAACTATCTTGGGGTCCAGAAATCCATTTCGATTGGACAAATGTTATGACTTGCATCATTAGGAGGTGTACCTTAGGGTACCTACCTAAACTTGCAAGAACTGTCGGATAAGCACAGCGGGACTAGGTACGTTGCCTTTTTCCATTGTTAATTTTTTTTTCAGCACATTTCATATCTGTACATCTGTATATCTGGACATCTGGACGAAATTGGAAGGTCTTCGGCGGTAAATTGAATATCACATTTATATGTATCTGGGTACCTTGTTAGTCAAAATGTAAAAATACCTATACAGCTACCTAGGTAGGCAATACATAATCGACTGATTAGACCGATTAGACTGCAATTCCTTTCTCATAACTGTCTATTGGGGTGTTGCTATCTAGAAGCTGCAAACGCAGCCATGCATATGAAATCAACGGTCATCAAAGGCTCTCGACCTCAATCCAGAGCTCGTGTAACTGTTCTGCAATAGCTCACACAAGGAGCCCCCTTATCCTTCCTGATGTCAAAGTATTACCGTGATCCATCCTATCCACGCGACATGTCCTTTCCTCATGGCTGATTTACAGGTCGTCGTCATCATCCTCACCCGGCAGCGGCATGGTAGCAGCCTCGTCCATCTCCTTCTTGTATTGCTCAAGGAGCTTCTCATCGACCTGAGCAGTTGGAGGCGCGAGGGCAGGCGCAGCAACGAATTCCTATCTAGATCAGCTTAATCACATTATGGGGTTATCAAGTCGGCTTACCAGAGCGGGGTTTCCAACGAGCTTTCGGGCCAGCCAGAGGAAGGGCTTCTCGAAGTTGTAGTTAGACTTGGCGGAAATGTCGTAGTATTGCAAGTTCTTCTTGCGGTGGAAGGTGATGGTCTTGGCCTTGACCTTACGCTCCTTCACGTCGACCTTGTTACCGCACAGAACAATGGGGATGTTCTCGCAGACGCGGACCAGGTCACCTAGAACACAGATATTAGCTAAGCCGGAACATGGCCTAAGAGTCTGATTTTACTTACGGTGCCAGTTGGGGACATTCTTGTAGGTGATTCGGGAGGTCACATCGAACATGATGATACCGCATTGGCCGTTGATATAGTAACCATCGCGGAGACCACCGAACTTCTCTTGTCCAGCAGTGTCCCAGACATCGAAGGTGATGTTGCCGAAGTTCTAGTCCAGGTTAGGAGTTTGCGCCAAACAGGATATACGCGAAAGTGTGAGTCGGGAAATGATTCGACTTACGGTCGTGAAGCCAAGAGGGTGAACTTCGACACCAAGTGTTGCCATATACTTCTTCTCGAATTCACCAGTCAGATGGCGCTTGACGAAGGTAGTCTAATGATCATGGTCAGTGGCAGGGTCTTCAGAAAGGCGGGGCAAATTATGCGCAGGCGACATTAGTAAACAGAATCTAGCATGATGATAGAGGGATAATGGATGGAAGGATGATGTAAAACAGATATAGAGGGATGGTATATTTACCTTGCCGGTACCGCCATCACCGACGAGGACGAGCTTAAAGGTAGGCGCCTCGGAAGCCATCTTGGGAAGCCTTCTGTTGGTGTGAGGTAAACAGAAAACGGGGAAGACTAGGTACACTTGATGTTAGTGGGGGATCGATTAAAAGAAGTAGAAGATTGTTTAAAAAAAAACAATTGATTGTCAATCTCGACGTGGGTATCTATGAGATATACCGAGATGCTGGTGAGCGAACGTACTTGATGTTATTAAAAGACACTTGGAGATGGTCTTGGTGGTATCGCAAAAGTTGGTTGTTGGTGAAGTGATGGGCGGATTAATTGATTTTTGAGAGTTTGGCTTGGAGGCGGGACCTGGCAAGTGATCTAGGTAATATTATTAAGGTTGGGTTTCCCTCATAAAAAAAATCGGGCGCACGGTTGCGGGGCATCACGTGATCCCTGGGCATTAATGGAATGGGCTACCTACCTAGGTACATGGAAGGAATGACGCACATTTGAGGTGAACGAGTTCTTTCTATCATTCTGTCTCCTTGTGTAGCATGTACGTACTGCATGTACCCAACCTGAGCACAGGCGTCCAATTAAAATAAAGGTACGTATGAGGCAGCTACCTCTTACACATATGCATTCATAGTATTTCTATGCGGGAAGGAGCTGAAAAGCACCGGTATGATATTGTAATATCGATTTCTATTTATCTACCTACCTAGGTTCCTAGGTACCTACTGAAATTTCTTATCTGTTAGGCTTTTACTGTTGTCTACCTAGAACAAGGGAATCCAAGACGGTTGGTTCTATCACGTTCTACGGAAACCAATCTGATCTAGCCGTGCTGTTTCACTATATTTAACTATGTTTATTTTGTCTTTTTTTCCTACCTAATCTCTATTTTCCCAGTTTACTCTTAGTACAGTAGGTATGCTGTTATTGCATCAATTCTTGCCAGTTGAGTTGACTTGGCGCCTGCTTGGCTATCAGGTAACTGGAAGGTAACCGGAAGACGAACTGCGACAACCTCACCAGTTATTTGGGTAGCTTATTCTATCTCTGAACAAGGTGGACCCAACTATTATCGTGTTCACAGCCTTATTGTGTGGAAGTAGGCTGGGCATCCATCAGGTCAGGCAAGAGTAGTGCCTTATGTATCCACTAACACAGTAGACTTCCCAGATCGGCCTATTTTCGAAGCCGCTTGTCGTGCCAAATGGATTGATAGCCCTCCCTACTTGACCTCCCACGAAGCATAGTCTGATGATCAGTGTGGCCTCTATGATTACTAAACCATGTATCTCGCCAATCTATCGGAAAGAGTCTCATGCTACCAGAAGAAAGCGATAGTCGGGAATAGCGGTAGGCAGGAACATTTGTACGAGGAATAAAGCATTCGACATCGCCCAGTATCCCTCCGGCTACTATAATCCCCTACAACGGCAAGATATGACACCCTAATAGGCCTCTACCTCCCCAATCGCGTCGAGGGGTCAAATTCAGTTGTAGTTCTTGTCTTCCACTCGACTCAGTTCGACGGGATATTTTAACGAGGATCCTTTGCTGTGTCGATTATTAGGTTTACAATCTACAATCGAGCCTTTGCGACTCAAAAACTGGTTGGTTTGACTTACACCTTCATTTCCTTGAACACATTCTGCTACTTTCTTGAGACCATCATGGTTGCCCTTATTTACATATCCGAAATTTCGGATCTCGTCTCCGGGTTTCAAGCCGGCCGATTCTGCCGGGCTATCTGCAACGATGCTATTAACCTTGGCAAAGGGTTCTTCCAATGTGGCTAGAATCGAGTCGCCTAGCATATCGGCACGGTTTGTCGACGTAGGGGCAACATCATCTGTGTCTTGAATACTCGCAAAATGTTGGTGGAGCTGCTTCTCTATAGCGTTCATAAGGTCTTTGTAATCATTCTTCAGGTGAATGATTCGTGCCCGAGTAGTGCGTACTACCGCGAAAGATTAGTTTCAACCCAGCAAATATTTCTATCAGAAATGTGAAAAGAAACCTACTTTGCGCGACATCGATATCCGCTCTAGGAAATCCATCGGCTGTGGTAAGAGGCGTTTCCATATTGACACCATGCTGCGGATGGAATCAGGACTAATATCTATATAAATAGAAAGGGAAAACGGGAAAACCACCAACCGAGTCAAGGACACTACTCAGTGCTTTCAGCTCGGCCTCCAGATTCTCCTTCTTGATCTGAAGCTCGGCAAAGGATAGGTGCTTCGCATTCCCGTTTGTTAGCGGCCGGGACGATGGTCCCGCAAGAACCGTAGGTGCGTGGATGTTATCCATTCTTAATGGGAGGCCCATTCTAATACTAACAGATCATATCATCATATGGTGATCGTTAGAAAGGGTGAAGAGGACTTAATTATCTATTTATCAAATGGGCAATATTATTGCAAGAGTCTTCGTTTTCTTAATGGTTAGAGTTGAAGTTGGAGTTAAAGATTAGGCTTGCGCAGAGACGACGCGTTAAGTGAGATAGCGGGGTTGACCAATGAAGTAATCGATCCACCTATATACATATCACTTATACATACATACTACCTAGGTTCATACATGTACTATGTAAGTATTCGCCCTCTTCCCGCCCCGTTATGGCGGAGTATTGTTTATGTACATATCCGATTTATTTCACTTGTCTGAATTACGTACCTACCTCCTAGGTAGATCTCTGATAATATGTTTGCTCTTCACTAGGTACTTAGTAACTAGGTATAATACACAGAGACATAAGTGGCGGAGCTACAGTTGGGCTTTGAAAATGAGATCTACCTTGCAGCTTACATGTAGGTACGAGGTACGAAACACACACTGGATCCATGTATGAAAGAAACCTTGGAAGCTACCTAAGGATGGCATTCATTGTCAAGTACACATATTTTCACTCCCAGGTACCTACCTAGGTAAGTAGGTAGTAAAAATACCAGACCTAAGACAGGTACTTGGACATAGGTAGCCGCTGTTTATGTAAGGATATCAGATGGTGTTGAGCAGAAAGGTTGTTTGTCTCCTGGCCCCTGCAGGGCCATCCTACCGGTTACGCGCAGGAAGCTGATGGGTACGTAATATGCCCTTTTGTGGAAAGTGTGTACGATTTTCAGCGAATCATTCATCTGATTACGTCGGGATCTGCAACACGGCTTTCATGGCTTCAGCGGCTTACAAAGATAAGCGAGGGTAGATTCGTACTCGGTAATTCATATAGAAGGAACATACCGATCTAAATTAATCAATAGATGAATGGCGATGTCTTGGCAGGGGGGAGTCTTTCCCCGGAATTGCAGGACTTGACTTAAAACGGGCACTTAGGGCACCAAGGTCCACCTCATGGCTCATAGCATCGTTCTGAAGATCAAGTTTGACTGCCTAGGTATTAGGTAACAAGTGACGAGCAAATTGAGAACTTCCAATTCTTTAATAAAACCCAAGGCTCTTTTCTTTGGTGTCTACACAATCACAATACGCCCCTTATACCAACTGGCCTCGCATCATCTACGCAACATCCACCCACAACTACCAGAAAATGCGTGTCAATCCGTTATTCGCCCTTCTGGTCTCGTCAGCAACTTCGACGGCCTTGAAATATGCCATTCCCACGAGCCTCGAGGCTATAGACTGTATCTATCCATCCAATTATACAGTCTCCAACTTCAGCACGTCCGTAGATAGTGTTGATGGCGCCAAAAACATCACCTCGTTCAATTTCGCTGATACGGGCACTGGCATCAACACATCCTGTAGCCGCAATTCGACTTCGAAGCCAAGCCCCGTAAGCTCCAACCGGTGGCCCTGCGACAACTCAAACGTCTCGTTCATCTACCAGACGACCGGAATCGCTGGCTTAACTATGGTTGAGGTGGCATGTCCTGGGAGGTGTGTATATTCTTATACTAGCACACAATCTACTATATGTTGTTAATACTATGATGACGATGGCTAACAGTAAATACAGCACGCCCAAATTCGAAGCCTCTGGACTTATCACACCTGACTTGGCATGCACGAATTCCAGTTCGGGATCGACTTGTGTGGCTAAGCAATCCCAGATCTTTGGAGACTTTGACAGCCTTCAGCCCACGCCTCCGTCTACTCGCTAAGCACTAGCAAAACGACGGAAAGGAGTAGGAAGGAAGCTTTACTTGGATCAAAAGAAGGAGTGGATGTTGAGAAGGAAAACGGATAGTAGGGAGTATACTTACCTCTTAATGATATATCCATACATTAGACATTAGACATTATTACCTACCTAGGTAGGCAAAGAGCAATCAATCGGCGGACTGACTACCTAGACCTAGTTATATGTATTGCTGAATTGAAGTTCTATTAAGATTCTCACTATCTGACTACCTACCCCTTGTGACCATTTCATTATGCAAGTACGGGAATAATTGCGCTACCGGCTACCTAACTGTTTCTTTTCCTTACCTAGACCCTATCTACCTACCTACACTACCTAGTGTAGGTAGGTACCTAGATAGGTTAGACGAGTCCCGATTCAGTAGGCCCCGTATGGATATCCATTCCCCGCGTTACCAAAGTTCAGCCTAAGAGCGACTTCTCATTGGCCACGGCAATTATTCACCTCGTCATTGTTTCATTCCTTTGGGTACCTACACCAGGTATTATGTTAGATTTGGAAAGTGCCAGCAATAGCCGGATCGTAGCCAAGGACGGTTTACCATCTGTCAACTTTATTTGGTACATCCCAAGCCTTTTAACTGGGATTCCCTACCTGGTACACAGCTACGCTACCTAGGAAGGTACCTACTACCTATCGATTCAGATTCAGACATCACATGGACCGGACTAGACCCTGGCGGGAACATTGGCGCGATGCTTAATGCGCAAGTCCAACATCAACATCAACGGGAAGTTTTGAGCTTGCATCATCATTCTTTCTCTACATATATGATACCTACCTAATAAACTCCCTTCCTCATTTATATTCCTACTACCCATCATAGGCTACGAGCATGTCTTTCGTAGGACATGGCTATTGTCACTGTTGGCCTCCTAATTAAACGCTCACGAACCTACGGATCTGAAAGCACATCCAAGCTCATCCAAACTCATCCTGCATCACGCTGTACATGATGCTAACATTTTCTTTGCTACTATTATACTCAGCAGTCGCCTTCGCATTTGGACCTCTTCCGAGAAGCCAATACCCAATCCAACAACGCCATCATGCTTCAATTCCTAGCCAAGTCCCGGCCAGCTTCTTCGCATCTCTCGAGCGCCTCTCTCGTCTCGTCGACATCACTTACTGCGTTGGTACTACTGGCGTCACTCCTCCCTTCTCCTGTGCATCGAGATGTAATGACTTTCCGACACTAGACCTCGTCACGACGTGGAATACGGGGGTTTTGATGAGCGACAGCTGTGGATATATTGCTGTCGACCACGGAACGGCACCGGCGTCTGGACCGATTATACACGAGAGAAGGGCTAATAGCGAGGATCGCACTGTGGAGGACTGGAGTCAGGGAGCAATCATTGTCGCATTTCGCGGTACATACAGCATCACCAATACCGTCGTCGACTTAAGCACGATACCTCAAGAGTATGTCCCGTATCCTTCTCCAGATCAGGGAGGATCCGAACCGCATAAAGAACCAAAACACACTTGTCACAACTGCACGGTTCACATGGGTTTCTTGGCATCGTGGAAGATAGCTAGAACCGTTGTTTTGCCAGCGCTTGAACCACTCCGCGAGCGGTATCCAGACTATCCAATTTACCTTGTTGGCCATAGTCTGGGTGGTGCCGTAGCTGCCCTTGCGGCCTTGGAGCTGAAAGTCATTTCTGGTTGGGACAACCTTGTCGCGACAACTTTCGGTGAGCCTCGAGTTGGAAATGATGGGTTTGTCGAATATCTTAATTCCGTCTTCGAACTACGCGGTGTAGAAAAGCCAATGGAGACACATACATACCGGCGCGTGACACACATGGATGACCCCGTGCCGTTACTCCCACTATCGGAGTGGGGATATAGATCTCACGCCGGTGAATTCTTCATCTCAAAATCCGATCTACCTCCCGGTCCGTCGGATATTCGGTCATGTATAGGGAATTACGATCCGCAGTGCATTGCTGGCTCGGCTGGGGAACCTCTTAAGGCGACTGGCCAGATTCTTGCCGAGGAACGAGCGCAAGATTCGCCCGTATGGACTCGGGGACTTTGGGATATTCCATCCCGGTTCAAATTGTGGCAATTGTTCTTTGCGCATCGAGACTATTTCTGGAGACTGGGTTTATGCGTACCAGGAGGGGACCCTATTGATTGGGGCCGTGACAAGTATCCCAACTTCACTACCAGCGATGAGCTATGAGTCATGTATGAATCGATAGGGTGTTCTGGCGTCTATTCTTTTCGGCTGGTCGATCAGAAAATATTCAAATTGATAATGTGAGCAGAGTACCTACGCTGCTAAGTAACCGAAAACAAAAAGCTTGGAGATAATGCCTAATTCATCTATATGTACAGTACATCAGTTAAAAAAAGTTATGAGAACGAATCCATCAGTTAACATGAGATATCATTTAATATATGTAGTGACAATGGTAATCGTAGGAATACGAGATTTTGGGTATCAGGACTAAATAAGCATATGATCCCTGGTGGACAAGAACCGTGTCAGAAGCTATTTTATATGTTTTCATTAAATATCACCAGCTTGTAAGTAGGTACCTAGGTAATTAGGTTCCTATTTGTGGTCACGATCAATATTCATTATTAGGGTAGGTTTTATAAGGCTATAGAACCATGGTGAACATAACCAATCGAATAGACTCAATTGTCATGATGGTCTCTTGGCGATAGAGCGGCGGAATCCGCAGGGCGGAGTGTCAACGGCTCGTGACAAAGTCCTAATTGGTCTCGATTGTATTTAATCGCGTGGGATTTATTTTCTTGTAGGGAGGAGGGACTCGTGACTGGAAGAAACGGATGCCAGCTCAGCCAGGACTGCTAAGCCCGAGAAAGTGGTGACAACGCATTGGACGGATAGACCACACGATGATAAGGCCCTGCATGGAGAGTGGTAGTAGTGGGGTTCTGGAATCTCATGGCAACATACCTAAGTACTTCCAGGACAATGCTACCTAGATATATACAAGACTATATATACTAGACATCATCCTGTTGCTGATTCGGTCACGCGTAGAGAGAGAGGGATGGGAGATACGTAGTGCCGTTTGCTGACTGATATGATATTTGGGAGGTCTGGCTCAAATTCTTGCGTTTTGCGTCTTGCATCTTGCGTCTTGCTTCTTGCTTCTCGTCTCATTCCATAGCCGACTCGCGTAACAAAGCTGCAGCGGGCATGCGGGTCAGCGTACGGGTCATGGGTAAGTTATATGCAGTGTTGACTGGTTGTACTGTATATAATGAAGCAACTATGTCGTTTCTCACCTATTATAAAAGATATATATATACTAGTATTAAGAAGCCTCGGTCAATTTCGTTGAGAATGATTTCTCAAGTTCCTTCAGGTTTACCTATTTTCAACTACAAAATCATCTTGGAAGACATAGACCAGTCTAGTCTTGTAAGTTGAGGCGGACGAGAGTGGGGAAAACAAGTTATCGTGTAGCCAGTGCTAGTAATAGAAAGTCTTAAATAGAATACCTACCTACCTAGTGTATCTACTGCAGGTGCCTACCAAGAGAGGCACTGTATAGAAGAATAAAGAACCTACCTCCGAGGTAGGTAATGCTTCAGATATTGTATAAAATGTATTCCGGGTAGAGACAGATATTACATGTAACCCTTGCCCTTTGAGGAAATATGTCCAAGTATCCATGGATCTTGGGTGCTTGATGCTTGATACTTTCGTTGTATTGTTCAGAATACACATGATGATGTTGATATTATTGTGGTGGTTGTTATTGTACCGGTACGTAGGTACGCGATAAAGCACGAGAAGATTGAAGAAGAGAACCTTGGAACCTTGGAAGATTCCAGGGCCGAAGACGGCAATGAGGGGCAAGGTGGAAGCTATGAAGAAAAAAAAAAGGTGCAGGTGCAGGTGGTGGAACTTGGAAACGTGAAAAGGGGTACATAGATACCTACCTAGATACATACCTACCTAAGGTAGTAAATCCTATGTAAATGACTGTGGAAGCGGCAACCTGGGAGGAGGCAGTGGAGGTACCCAAGAAGGTAGAAGGTAGAAGGTACCTACCTAGGTACCTAGGTAGGTAGAAGAAGGTAGGAGGAATCAGACATCATTGATCACACTAAAAGGAGGCGTATTTTATGTACACAGGTACCTTTCCCGCACAAGCCAGGCTTCAAAAGTTGGAGACTCTCAGGCGCAATTTTTGGGACAGTTGCCCAGGACCTACCTATGTACTGCCCTGCCTGCCTGCCTACCTGAACAGCCCTGGTCGATTTACTGATTTCTCCTCCCGCACCTTAAACCTCGTCGATTTTCAACACCCTTCAAACTCGACGTACCTGTAAACAATCCCGCCTTTCTTATTCTCTATCCAACCTGCAAAAAACAAACAAACAATTCATTGCCCGACTTTACATTTCCACACCATCCGCTATCCGCCACCCGCCATCTGCCATCTATCTTCATCTTCTTCTACAGACGTAACCATAACCATAACCATAACCATACCCATAACCATACCCATAACCATAACTACAATCATACCCATAACCCCCCCCTTCACACCGAATAGCCCAAGATGACTACTGAGGTAAGTTCTCACTGAGAATACTCCAAATCCCTTTCCCACATGCACGCACGCACTTCTCGAAGGCTGCCTTGTCTCGGCCATGCTGCTGCTGCTACCATTCGCCTCCACCGCGCCCACACATCACCACATGATCTTTAGCCGTACCTTCGTCGTAGGATTCTTTATACATGGACTCTGCTAACATCGTTCTCTTCTGCCTCTAGCGTGAAAGGTTCGTCCATGCTGCGCGTCCCCCGCCGTGTCGTAACTATTTGATACCGCTGTTCGATGTACCGAAATAATAAAAGGGACTAATTAGTATTCTAAAATAGCAAGACCTTCCTCGCTCGCCTCTGCGAGCAGGCCGAGCGTTACGATGAGATGGTTACGTACATGAAGGAGGTCGCTAAGATTGGCGGAGAGCTCTCTGTTGACGAGCGCAACCTCCTCTCTGTTGCCTACAAGAACGTCGTCGGCACCCGACGTGCCTCCTGGAGAATCATTTCATCTATCGAGCAGAAGGAAGAGTCCAAGGGCTCGGACAAGCACGTCTCTACCATCCGTGAGTACCGAAACAAGATCGAGACCGAGCTCGAGAAGGTCTGCCAGGATGTTTTGGATGTTCTAGACGAGAGCTTGATCCCCAACGCTGCCACGGGCGAGTCCAAGGTCTTTTACCACAAGATGTTAGTCGCCCCACTATGATACCATGATAGCCTGCCTGCCTATCTACCCCCTTGCCCCCTGCCCTTATTCACATCCCCTATTCACGTAGTCATATGCTAACACCACATTCCCCCTTTATAGGAAGGGTGACTACCACCGCTACTTGGCTGAGTTCGCATCCGGCGAGAAGCGCAAGGTCGCTGCCACTGCCGCCCACGAAGCTTATAAGGTAGGCCTGCACAGTCCTGAGTCTACCGTGTACAAACCCTGACGAACATTTCTTTTTAGAGCGCTACCGATGTAGCCCAGACTGAGCTCACCCCCACGCATCCTATCCGCCTAGGACTTGCGCTCAACTTCTCAGTCTTCTACTACGAGATCCTTAACTCTCCCGACCGAGCTTGCCATCTCGCCAAGCAGGCATTCGATGACGCCATTGCCGAGCTGGACTCGTTGTCCGAGGAGTCTTACCGTGACAGCACTCTCATCATGCAGCTGCTCCGTGACAACTTGACCCTGTGGACTTCGTCGGAGAGCGCCGAAGGCGAGGGCGCCGCCGCACAGGAGGCTGCTAAGGAAGACAAGCCAGCCGAGGAAGCCGAGAAGCCCAAGGAGGAGGCTGCTGCCCCGGCCGAATCCTAGGCGGCCTTCCCGTTGATACCTCCTCGCCTCAGCTGAATATGCATACTCCGTAAGACTTTCCGAAGGGCCGGGGTTCCGTTGATACCTAGCTGGTGAAGGATTTCTAGCATCGGTTTGGAGGGACGACACAGGTGTTTGTTTGACGTGGGAGTGGAAAATGTGGGCAGGTTTTCCCTTGTCGCTTTTCACTCGAGGATATGTCAGTAAAGGCTACACTATAGTATGCCCTTTACACGACAATACGATACACATTTCCACAACTATGGCTGTATTTTCACTACCTCTGCGTGTACAGGGGCTGGCGAGGGCTTGTTGATGGTCATGTGGACAGTTTCATACACGTTTCCCCCTCTTTGTTTTTGTGGTTTTCGAGAAGAGATATCTCATATTTTCCTTTGATCAACACATTGCACAATCCCTCGAGTTAACCTTGTATGCCCAGACCTTACGCATCACGCAAGATCTAGGTAGTTTACAAGTGTACTTCAGGTGAAATTGCAAATGATCCATGCCTTGTTTCGCCAATCCGTGGGAGTTTTGCTTGTGGTTGGCCCTGAACAGACTGCGACTCTTAAGGCTGGACTTATGCTTTGATGCATGTTCACTACATTCGTCAACTGTCGATCCACATCGCCGCAATGCGTATTCCCTATACCTGAATAAAAACAAAACTTAGTACCGACTTAAAGGCCTCGGAAGCCGAAGAGGCATCTTGTGCTCTCGTGAACTCCTTTAGACACTTCTTAACCATCCTTAACCATCGTAATGGATATAGATGACCTTTTTTGTAAATGTTTAGTAACCTTAGAGATATATTGTTTAAGCTACCCCTTAAGAGGCTTGCAATGAACCTGTTATATATATTTAAAGTACGCCCACTGTAGATCATCTCGTGTGAACCCTCTGTAATAAACCACTTGAGTTAACTAAGTCGTTATCCTTGATGCCGCTTCACAAATACCTATTTAGTACGATATAACAGTCTAATAGGTAGGTATATATCCATGTTAACCTACCTGTCTATTCGTAGGTACATATATACTTACCTCTCAGAGGGTTGCAGTTATAGTAAGGTTAGGTATTACCGCAAGGGATGGGATACTGAAGTCAGCTTCAGCCTCATGATCGGTACTTCGGTACCCGATACCCCCACCAAATCGGCCCTCTTTTTATAGGTAGTGCCCTTTCCCCCACAGTAGAAATTTAGCCAATTTAATCTATCAATTCGCAGGGCTGAAGCGAAAAGGAAGGGAGTAACGTCACAAGTTCAAGTACCTACCTAGTAAAGTACCTACCTAGGTAAGGCCAAGTTTTCAGTTCCAAGCATGTGCACCACCAGCAGCTGCTGCACCAACACCAACACCAATACCAGCACCCGCAACTGCAACTGCAACTGCAACTGCAACTGCAACTGCACCTGCGCCTGCAATTAAAAACTGTACTCAACTTTAACATTTACAAATCTCACATTTGTGCAATTTTCTTAAACTCCTCTTTCACGAATCGCCACCAGGTAGCATGTGCTACTTTTCGGATAATCCCGTATCGTCTCTTACTGTCCTGCTAGTCCAGCATGGATCAGTACCCTTCCGTATCTCGAAACATCTCTTCAGCGCTGTCGGCTGAGAAGTCTAGCCAGCTCCTCCTCCGCGAGTATCCCCACCGAGCAATAGCGATTGCTACGCCAACCCATGCCTTGATATTTCGCTATAGCACTACTACGAGCGAAGCAATTGCCAATGGGTCTCTCGTGTCCGTCTCGTCAGCACGGTCCCGCAGCACTTCCGACAGTCCCGTATCCAAATGCATAGTCGAATTCTCTCCCGTCTCCAAGCAGCTTCTTAGAGACTTCAGACCTCTTACGCCCCGCCCTATCTACGGCACTCTAGGTCTTATATCAATAAACCAGGATGTGTTCCTATGCGTAATAACTCAGGCGTTACGGGTGGCCACCGTGCGACCTGGAGAGACGGTCGAGAAGATTGCGAGTGTCGATTTCTTCTGCCTCAACAGTGCCGAGTACGATAACGTTATATCTCTAAATACATACGAGACCGAACTCTCCGACCCTGTCTCCACGTATGGCCAGAGTCTTGGTAGGAGAGAAGGCGAAATAGAATACCCATACCAGGAGCTACAGAAGTTGTTAGGCAATGGTAGCTTCTACTACAGTACAGACTTTGATCTGACAAATAGGCTGCAAGATAGGTTCGTCTTACTCTTCCGTAATATATGATGCAGTCCTACACAAGTTCTGTCCTCTGTATCCTAGGATAGCCAGGCATGGGCAAGATTTAGTACGAAATGCTGATACCGTCTGTATAGGCCAATAGACTCGGACACCTTCGATATTGACAACTTTGACGACTCGTTCTTATGGAATTATTTCATGATCAGCCCTTTGGTTCGGTTTAGATCTCGACTCTTAGCACACGAGCGTGAAACCCTTGATGCCTCTAGGATTTTGACCTCTGCTATACGAGGATTTTGCTCAACCATAACGATCCCGCAAAATGCAGCACCTTTACGAGATGGTAGGTCTGGCCTACCGTCCTTCCTCACTGTCATTTCCCGTTTGTCGTGTAAACGAGCTGGAACTCGCTTTAACAGTCGAGGTATCGATGATGATGGACACGTGGCCAATTTCGTCGAAACGGAAACAATATACTGGACGCCCTCTGGCGTTCTATTTTCATATGCCCAAGTTCGCGGCTCGGTACCAGTATTCTGGGAACAGACTCCGGGTCTTATTCCAGGTCAGCAGAAAATATCTATCACACGTTCGGCTGATGGGACGCAACCGGCTTTCGATAAGCATTTTGAGGACTTAGAGCAATCTTACGGCGCCGTGCACATTGTCAATCTACTGAGCGCAACAAAGCCGGGTGAGGCAGAGCTTACCGATCTGTTTCACTACGGCTTACAGCATTGTTCGCTCAGTCGTGTTGACGACAAGCAATCAGCCGATCGTGCACTACTGCGAGAAACAGACTATGATTTTCACGCGGAAACAAAAGCTGCCGGATATGAAGCCGCTCGAGAAATTCGACGGTATATCGAGCATTCCGCCGATGGCTTCGCATACTATCTTGCCGAACTCACAGATGACATGATCGATACTAACGAACCAACTAGCCATCAGAGAATGGTTGTCGTTCTACAGCAGGAGGGTATCTTTCGGACAAACTGCCTAGACTGTTTAGACAGGACCAATCTTATCCAGACCATCATCTCCCAGATGGCTGTCGAGGCATTCTTAAACCACCGCGGGGAATATGCCACATCGGATTTCTGGATGCGGCATTCTACCCTCTGGGCTGATAATGGCGATGCTCTCTCTAGGATATATGCCGGGACAGGTGCTCTCAAATCGTCTTTCACGAGGCATGGAAAGATGTCTCTGGCCGGAGCTTTTGCGGATGCTCGAAAAAGTGCAACACGGCTCTACATTAACAATTTTGCTGACAAGGCAAGACAAAACACAATTGATATGCTCTTAGGGCGATTAGTTGGTCAAGCTCCCGTCCATCTCTTTGACCCAATCAGCGATTATATATCTGTCGAACTCGGTAAACGTAGTTCTGAGTATTGCTCGACAGAGAATATCACAATGTGAGTCTTAGGATTTCTTGAATGTTTATATCTCATTTAGTAACTAATTTAATCTAGGTGGGTTGGGACGTTTAACTTGAACGGGCGTACTGCTGGCATAGACGAGGATCTATCCCCTTGGCTTTGCCCTCAAGAGCTCGATTCGGTACAGCCGGAGATAATGGCAGTTGGCTTCCAGGAAATCGTTGAATTGAGTGCTCAACAGATCATGAACAGTGATCCTTCGAGGAAGCAGCTATGGGAGAGAGCAATCAAAAGGACGCTGAATAACCGTGCCAAGAAGATAGGAGGAGAGAAATATGTCCTGCTCCGAAGCGGGCAACTTGTTGGTGCTGCCTTGTGCATCTTCGTAAAGGCATCGGTGCTTCCAAAAATAAAGAACGTCGAAGGAAGCGTCAAGAAAACGGGCATGTCCGGCATAGCTGGGAACAAAGGTGCAGTTGCCATCAGGATGGACTACGCGAATACACAGTTATGCTTCGTGACAGCCCATCTGGCCGCTGGATTTTCCAACTACGACGAGAGAAACAAAGACTACGCTACTATCCATCATGGACTACGATTCCAGAGGAATAGGAGCATCGACGACCATGGTATGAGATACTGCCACATTTCGTAAAATATTCATTTACTTACGAGTCCATAGATACGGTTATCTGGCTTGGAGATTTCAATTACCGCATTGGGCTATCCCATGAAAAGGTCATGGATTTGATTCAGAAGAGGGATCTGGAAAAGTTATACGAGAATGACCAGGTACGTTTTATATATTCCCAACTTGTAAAGCAATAGTTACTGACACACTTTAGTTAAATCTCCAAATGGTCGCAGGCCTTTCGTTCCCGTACTACTCGGAAGCACCCGTTAACTTCATGCCAACATACAAATTTGACAATGGCACGGATAGATATGACAGCTCGTAAGTCGTTATACCACGTACACCTTACAACCTTGGCTAAGACTTGGACAGTGAAAAGTTGCGTATCCCTGCGTGGACAGATCGTATATTGCGCAAAGGCACGAATATAAGGCAGTTGTCATACAACTGTGCACCTTTGCGATTCTCGGATCACCGTCCCGTATTTGCAACGTTCCAGTGTAGTGTAAACATTGTGAACGAAGCACTCCGAGAAAAGATGAGCCGGGAACTGTACGAACGCCGCAAAGCGGACGTTGGCCACACAGCGGCAAGTTTGATCAGCGATGACTCCGAAGATGATGAAGATCTCATCGGGTATGATCCCATCGAGCCAGGATTACCTCCGGCGAGCTCAGACCGGCAGAGATGGTGGCTCGAAAATGGCAAGATGGCAAAGTCTACAGTTGGACCACCGAAGCCTAATAACGGGAATTCTGCTGTGGTGCTGAACCCCAACCGTCCCTCAAATCCGTTCACTCCAACAGAAGAGCCAGACTGGGTTGCGATACCCAGATCCAATTCAAGGCTCTCTTCTTTCTCCAGCATATCCAGCTCGCCATACGAACATATTAACTACCCTAATACCCTCCTCTCAACATCAGCCGCGTCCAATTCCTCGCCTAGAAAGCTGCCGCCACCATTTGATCCAGCAACGTTGCCCGCTAAGGTCGGCCAGATCAGCTTGCTTGACGACCAAACACCCATGCAGAGGAATGAGGCTCCGCCTCCGCCTCCTCCTAGAAGGCAGACATCCACCGGTATCATTCAATCTTCACAATCACCAATCTCTTCAAGTGGAAAGTCCGCTTTACGGACAGCATCAAAACCTACTGTGTCAGACCAGCCACTGAGACCTATATCTTCATCGTCGCAGATATCGAACAAGTCTAAGGCCCCCCCACCCGTAGCCCGAAAACCTGTTCATCTCACGTCTACGTCACCCTCTACTAGTCCTTCCCTCCCTCAAACCAGCAGTTTCGATTCACTCATAGACCAGCAAAGTCCGAAACCACGTATCCCACGCAAAACTTCGCCTGCTGTCTCCAACTTGACTTCCAAGCTTGAAGCTAGCAGATCCAGTGCATTAACCAGCGGAATGCTAAAAGCAACGTCTCCTCCGCTCCGTCTAGATGCCGTCACGCCTAATGGCTTTTCCACCAAAACGCCAGGCCTAGCTTCTCCCTCAAGTCGAGTTTTCTTACCTGGACTTGGGAGTGCTGAGCGTAAACCAGCCTTACCAGCACGCCCGCAGCAGCAGTATATGCAGCCATCTCAGCCAGCAACGAAGTCTGCCGTCGACCTTCTCGGCGGCAATGATGGTGCTGAGGTGAACGGATGGGAGACCTTGAAACCAAGCTAGACATATTTATAAACAATCGGCTATGCATCTAGATAGGTATAGGCGTTGGTACAGCATGGCGTTCATGGTGGTCTAGTTAGATGAGTACCTAGATGTATGTGAAGTCCTCGCGAAGCAACAAGAGGTTCAAATTTTCTTTAAAAAAAAGGGAAAGCTCCGGGGGTTTGGTTGGTGATTAGGCAGAATAAATACGATATTATGAAATGAAATGAAACGTTCTTAGGATGAGCAGTACAACTGTTCACATAAATAGAGCAAGATTCCCAATTTACAATCTACCCACCTAATGATATAACCTAGATACTCTACTCCCAATTGCACTTAAAGGAGGTACATAAGTACCTAGGTACCAGGTACATATGTAGTTTGTATATATGTACTTAGGTACCTAGGTTACAGGTAGCTGACTTTAGGAAAACAACAACATGGAAATCACAGGTTGTCCATGATATTGACCGAGATGGTGGTGGCTACTGCGTACCGAATTACATCCGTTGGATTGACGTCACACCTTGACGAGATAAAGCTTTAGATCGTCTAAGAAAGGATATCGCGTTCGGATCACATGTGCATCAGAAGACTTAAAAATTCACGAACTACTAATTACCTACCTACCTTTCCTCAACTTGGAACCATTGCGGCTCTGGTGAATTTTCTATAGTAACATGGTATCTTTTATCATGCTGTATAACTCGGGTTATCCTGCATCTATATTTGGCTCATGACCTGGACGAGGAACACCAGCGCGACACAAGGCCTACTCCGTCAACAGGCTATAGCCGATGGATTGTCGTTAATATTCTCCACTACGAACCTACTGGAGCGTCGCCTCAACGTGTCGAAATTCAGGACCTCAGTTTCACGACATTTGCAATTCTTCTGCGTCAATCAAGGGTCACTGAGGCTTCGGTCCCTTTCACTTTAAGTGGACAGTGTTGTCATTAGTCCAAGATGATGGAGGAAGTTGGAGAGGAAGAAGCGATTGACAGAACAAGAAAGCTGCGAGATACGAAACTACCAGATACTAAGGTGGACGCAATCGAGATCTGGAGATCAGAGGTGTATGGGTCTCGGAATTACTGCGTGTGCTCTAAACCTACCATACCTAAACCTGTCGAGAAACCCGCGGATGAGGCCGTAGGAAAAGCCGCCGGGAAGGCCGTGGACAGAACTGTGCGTAAGAACCCACAGCCAGGAGGTTCAACATCAAGTACGGCCGCCAACGAATTAGACAACTGGCCGGGATTGTTGCTCGAACCAGCCAACCCATTTGACCCGCGTGGAGTGCCGTGGACCTACGTCGCCCTCAAGTTAGACCAACTAGGCGAATGTCAATTATGCCCCATGTGCGAGGCGCCCATTAACGAAGGCGTCGCGTTCAAGTCACTTAGGGAGTGCGGGGATGCAGGCCTCATGCGGGAGACCGGGAGTCCTCGATCCTTGACCAGTTTAGAGAATTTAACAAAAGTTACCTCGTACAAAGAATACAAGTCGCCTACCACAATGCGCCTCAAGAGAGCGGTAACGAGGCCTCTGCAACAATTAAGGAACGCCACCACCTCGGAGGATGAGAAGTCCAAGGGGAAGGGCGTCCTGAGACCGCTACTAAAGTTGCTGAAGGGGCCGTCGAAGGAGTCCTCGGAGTCGAGCGTCGAGGAGCTGCCGATCCGGCCGCGGGGTACGGAAATGTACCACGCGTACCGGACAGACCCGGAGGCTTCCGCAGGGTCAGTTGAGACCCTGCTTTCGAGCCTGAGTGATGATGATGATGATGCGCGTGGGAGACCTAGGCTAATGATTGACGAGTCTGCAGCCCGTCTACGAAGAGCTCAAAGGCTGCTGGAAAAGCAAAGCAAGAGTAAACCTTGACCTTCCACGGCGTCGATGACGATGTACGGGTATCACGACCATGAGCAAAGGATTCACGTTTATTCGAGCTCTCGGGTCGGTTCGACGATTGTTATACAGACGGGTTCGACGTATTGTGGAAGAAGCACTTTGGATTTACAGAGGAAAGTCATTCTTTTTTCGAAGCAGCGGTTCTTTGGTATATACCTACCTAGATATGTATATAAAATGGGTGGTTTGAGCCCATCCTGGTGTGGATAAACCACAACCAAAGGTTAGTGTTCTTAGAAGCATGGTTTGAACTCGAACTATGGATAGATACAGCGGCATTTGGGCATAAGGATAGGAATACCCATAGGCGTTAGCGAGTCCGGTTCTGGTTTCTTATTTTGTAAAATAGAACAGGCAAAAAACTACGTTGATGGCGTTGTTTATTATTATAGAATAGGTGCTCAGGCCCAAGAATACATAGCCTGCCTACGTAAGGTACCGGGGATTACGTAGAAGCCTCATGAAGATTATTTGTATCATCTCTAGCCTAGGGTGCCAGCTGTCAAACTTCGAGTTATAATTGGGACTCAATATTCACAAATTCCTCATGTGGTAAACAAGGATTAGTTAGTATTAATCAAGGATGTATGTATGTATGTATGTACATGGGCGGTTTAAACGAACGAAATAGATAAGATAATTATAACAGCATAGGCCTCAGATTTGATGATTTGAGATCATTTCCATTGCGGATATCCCTCTTCCTATCATAGAATTTTTGGGGTATCATCACCGGCCTGCTTGTTACCGATAGAAGTCTATCGGCAAAGACTGTGTAAGGAGTATGGGGTATAGTTATATATGTACTATGCAGTATGTAGTGTATGAAGGGCGAGAGAAGGACTATATTATGAGATCTTTGAGGATTTACCTAAATACATTTTGCTCTTTGCCGACAATGCCTCGCACTTGTGATTGGCATCGAGATGAATTGATATTATACCTACCTACCTAGGGTACCTAAGGGACTCTATGTAAGTTTATTTGCTTGCTGTTATTATCAAGGAGAATTATGTCGACAAGGCTGCTTAAAATCTTAAAGACTGACATTATGTAGTGAGAAAAGTTTGATACGTAAATCTTTTGTTGCATTTATAGTTTGGCGCTTGGGCCTAAGTATTTGAAGTTACGTAGGTACAGGGGTACACTACCTAATACGTAGGTACCTACGTATGTGTCTAGGTACCGAAGTACCTAAGTACATAACTTAGAAGTATCTCATTTGTTAAGTACATGCTCCTAGGTGACAACGTGATACTTAATAGGTTTGAATCACAGCTGGTTTGAGAATTTACGAGGTACATGATACAACTAGGTCGTATTCGAGTCAATCCTCGACTCGACTCGAGATCGAGCATTGTTTCTTCTGTGAAGAACCGAAGACAATGACGAAGGCAGGAGCAAGTGCATTTTATGTCACTGTGAAAGAGCCTGGTTGGTACCTAGGGTACCTAGAAACATGATAGGTACCTAGTAGCTCCCGAGGATCCGACTTCTTTAAGTTAGAAAATCGCACGGACCACCCCATGCAGCTCGTCCCATGTTCCCAGCCTCATTTAGGTTGAAAGTTGCATGTGCTTTTTTTCATTTCTACCAACCAATTTTCTTCTCGCGATCATCATTGTTCGTCGATCTCGACAGTTTATTATCATCCGCTAATTCATCAATTATCGCGTATTCCGTCTATAGGAATAATAAGGAAGTCGAATCACACTCACCTATAAGAATTTCCAATATTTGTATGAAAATTCTGCGCGTTCTCATTCCGGCGCAGTTTTTCTTTCTCCCCAGCCTCGCGACAGCCTACTACTACTACTACTACTACTCTACTCTTTTTTCACCTTCGCCTCATCAATAGACAACCTGCGCAAGCACGCTTTAGCCAGCTATGGCTGACTTCAACAACTTCGGCGCCTCCGACGAGGAAAATGCCGAGATAAAGAAGTTGACAGTGGAAGTTGTACGTTAATCGCGTCCTTTACTAACCATACTGCAGTCGCAAAGACTTTATTATTCACATGATCTAACTATAAATAGGAAGCCGACACCGATAACTTCGAGTCGTGGGAGAAACTTGTGCGTGCCTGTGAGGCTCAAGAAGGCGGGCTCAACCGGAATTCCAGCCCTCAGGCTCTCACCACGCTTCGCGATGTTTACGACCGATTTCTCCTCAAGTTCCCGCTTCTTTTTGGTTACTGGAAGAAATATGCCGACCTAGAGTTCAACATTTCTGGCCCCGAATCTGCCGAGATGGTATTTAATCACTTCTTATGAATGCCTGATCGTCATCGGAAGCTGACCGCTGTGCTAGATCTATGAGCGTGGGTGCGCAAGTATAACAAACTGCGTTGATCTATGGGCTTCCTACTGCTCCTTCAAGATGGAGACCACCCATACGCCCCATTTGGTCAGAGAGTAAGTAAAACTGGATGTTTCCTACCCCATAACATTTACCACCGACAGAGCCAAAGTACATATCGGTCCCCAACACTATCGGAACGTTTATACACGACTGCTCAGTCGTCGACGGTGAGAGATGCCAACAGAATTCATGACATGTTGGATATTTTCTCACAGATTTTGCCAGGCCATGGTTTCCTACAAAGTCGTCTGTTTGACCATGAAAATCCTCGTCTTATCCTCAACCCCACGCCTAAGTCGGAATGATTTGGAATCGGAACAGTTGCACAATCCCTCCACTTCTGTATTTGCCCCTTGTACCCGCCCTCACTCCCCCAATCCCCCCCACCCCCGGTGACATTTGTCTTGTACTAACTAATGCTTTTAGGCTCTTTGAACGAGCCGCAACTTGTGTTGGCCTTGACTTCCTAGCCCACCCCTTCTGGGACAAGTACATCGAGTACGAGGAGAGACAGGAGGCACAGGATAGAATATTCGTCATTCTGCAACGAGTCATTCACATCCCGATGCACCAGTATGCTCGTTACTTTGAGCGATTCCGCCAACTGGCCCACAGCCGTCCGATCAAGGAGTTAGTGCCAGCCGATACCCTCGCGCGTTTCCGAGCAGAGGTAGATTCAGAGAGCGCCGCGTATGGTGGGATGGCACGAACTGAACTTGAAGTTGAGCGGGATATCCGTGCCAAGATCGATACGATGTTCTATGAGGTTTTCCAGAAAACCCAAGACGAGACGACTAAGCGATGGACGTACGAGTCGGAAATGAAACGACCGTACTTCCATGTTACGGAGCTGGAGAGTTCGCAGCTAGTTAACTGGCGCAAGTATCTCGATTTCGAAGAGGGCGAGAACGATTTCTCCAGGACAACTTTCCTCTACGAGCGTTGTGTTATCACATGTGCTCTGTATGACGAATTCTGGTTACGATACGCTCGGTGGATGTCGGCGCAGCCTGGTAAGGAGGAAGAAGTGCGTCACATCTACATGAGAGCTGCCACGCTGTTCGTACCTATTAGCCGCCCGGGCATCCGCTTACAGTTTGCGTACTTCGAAGAGTCGTGCGGCCGCGTTAGTGTCGCACGAGATATCCATGAGGCTATACTGATGCAGTTACCCGACTGCGTTGAGGCCATTGTGTCTTGGGCGAACCTTGAGAGACGACAGAATGGACTTGATGCGGCGATCCAGGTCTATAAGGCGCAAATTGATGCGCCACATGTCAACATCTTCACAAAAGCGGTCCTGGTTACTCGATGGGCATACTTGCTATGGAAGATTAAGGGATCAGTTGACGAGGCAAGGACTGTTTTCTTGAAGAACGTCCAGTGGTATGCCGACAGCCGTCATTTCTGGGAAAGATGGCTCGGGTTCGAATTAGAACAACCCACGAACTCCGAACTAGAGCCGCAACATGCCGAGCGGGTGAAACACATCTTCGACGAGCTGTTAACGAAGAGTCGGATTTCTTCAGCAGCTAAGAAGGATCTATTCTTGATCTACCTTACCTACCTTCAGGAGAGGGGCGGTGCAGAAGCTATGAAGGACTTTCTGGCTATTGACCGTGAGATCTATGGGTATGTGCTCTCTTGTTCTATCAAGTCTACTAAATACTAACAGCGTGTGTAGTCCTGCTTCATTGGCAATTCTCGACAAGGCCGCGTCTAAGGAAAATGGGGTATCGAGAGCTCCATTGGATGATGTCGCCAGATCCAAGGCCGAGAGTAGGTATCCTGCGTATTTCGAATACTACACGGAACCAGATTCCAGCCTACAAGGCACCGCGTCTTTCCAGTAGACTCCAGTGGCAACCCCAGCTTCGGCTCCTCGAAAATATTCGAGGGATTCTGAACTCGACGAGTGCGATACTCGAGGAGTAGGATGAGGCGATGGGTCTGTATCATAGTCGAATTTCGTTTTTCCAGGGGCCAAGAACTATAATAGGAGCAAATGAGATGTCTAATGATTCGGCATGGAGTGGACGTGGGGGAGGCTCGGGTGTGTACAATGGCCGGGGATTGCCAGTCGAGGGTCTGGATGCCCCGAAAACTACAAGGCAATAAATAGTTCGTGTGCGTGCTTTATGTACAGTCGATTTGATTGACAATGAAAGAAGAAAAAAAATCAATCCACCACAATACATTTCCCCGAGTATACTGAAGGTCACCAATTATATGACTTACCTGTGATTTATTTTAGTTGTATCAATCGTATTGAGTCAGTCTCCAATTGACTCATCAATGAAAATTATCGACATAAACGTACATATGTATTTAATGTAACTTGGCAATTGGCAACTTACGAAGGCAATCCGAGACCAGGCGAGATCCCACCTATTAGTGAGAATAGGTTCGATTCCTGTTAGCGCTATTGGTATCTCGCTGGTAGCTCAATTCCGAGGAGGTGTTTCTGCCGAAGTTATGATCCGGTAACCGGAGATAAGGCCTAGCCAGAGGAGGCAAGTGGAAGCGTTCTAGCTTACGATAGACCGGATGCCTTCAGGTACAGTTACCCAGGTCTCCGTTCCAACTTCCTCCCCGTTCCTCTCCGTTCTTCGTAGCGTCAGCGTTAAGTGGGTTTCGCGATTGCGTTTTTGGCAAGGCTAGACGGTCCTTGACAAATCCATACCACATTCCACATACCGAATACCGATAGGTACCTGGTATATAATTAGAAGCTGCTTTAGTGAGTTGCAGTTTCGTTCACTACCCACTAGGCTAATTGAACTTTGGAATAGGTATACCTACCTGGATACTGTAAGTATAGATGTTTCTAGACATTTTGCTTATGTTGTAAAGAATGTTAAAACTTACCTAGGTATTAATACCTACTACCTACTTAGGTACCTTAGGTAGGGTATATAAATTATGTATAATACATAGATAGATAGCACGTGGTAAGCAAAGTTGCGGGATGCTCGCGTTGCCATGAACTATGAATCTCGACGTTCATTGGCTGCTTATATTGGCATCATATGTTGCCATCAACAATTACTCCGTTGGAAAATTACTATGTAGAAAAAACGCTAGCACGGCACCAAGAATCACCACTTAGGGCGCCGCGTGGGCCCACCCACAGAAGCAGAGAGAAAATCAATAGGGGCGGCCACCAATAAGATAGTTCAGATTATGCCTGACTAATAATTCGGCTCTTCGCAACCGGGACGGAGTCCCTGCCGTCCTCGGATTTCTTTTCCTGTGATCCCTTGGATTTACTTCCCTCCCTACCTATATTTTCCCTCCACAGCAATAAATTATATATCCGCTGTCTCATTTGTTTTTCTTTCCTTTTCAGGTCAGTTTTACCCCGCCACCTTCCTCTGCCGTGTATTAGGAAAGTCAAGGTAAGATAGTCTTATAACTCTGACATTAATCTCTTATCTCTTTCTAATCTCTGATGTTGCAGATGTCTGCCACGACGGTATCTCGTCAGCTCGCCCGTGCGACTCTGCGCACCACCGCCAGAAACACATTCGCTACGTCTTCTCGACAGGCTTTCCGACAGCAAGGCCGCCGATTCTACTCGTCCGAGCCGCCCAAGAGCTCGGGCCCGTCTGCCCTAGTCTATTTGGCGGGTGCTGCCGTCGCAAGTGCTGCTGGTGCCTATATCTACTACGCGCAGGGTGGCTCGGTCGGTACCAAGGTCTTCACGCCCACCAAGGCGGATTACGAGAAGGTATACAACGAGATTGCTAAGCGTCTCGAGGAGCACGACGAGTACGATGACGGCAGCTACGGCCCCGTCCTCCTTCGTCTAGCATGGCACGCCAGTGGTACCTTCGACCAGGCGACCGGTACTGGTGGTAGCAATGGTGCCACCATGCGATTTGCCCCCGAAGGCGACCACGGTGCGAACGCTGGCCTGAAGCACGCTCGGGACTTCCTTGAGCCCGTGAAAGGTACGTTTTTGCCTAATCATAAGTCAAGTGGCAATGTTGCGACCTTACACGGTCAAGACAAGTATTGACGTATCAAGGCTAACACTTACCTTGCAGCCAAGTTCCCCTGGATCACCTACTCCGATCTTTGGATCCTCGGTGGCGTCGCTGCTGTCCAGGAGATGCAAGGCCCCACCATCCCCTTCCGACCTGGTCGTCAGGACCGAGACGCCGCGGCCTGCACTCCTGACGGACGTCTTCCCGACGCAGCCCAGGGCGGAGACCACCTTCGTGCCATCTTCTACCGCATGGGTTTCAACGACCAGGAAATTGTGGCCCTTGCCGGCGCTCACGCTCTCGGCCGATGCCACACCGACCGAAGTGGTTTCGAGGGCCCGTGGACTTTCTCTCCCACCGTCCTAACCAACGACTACTACACCCTGCTCTTGAACGAGAAGTGGCAGTTCCGCAAGTGGGATGGCCCCAAGCAGTACGAGGACAACAAGACCAAGTCGCTCATGATGCTGCCGGCGGACTATGCCCTCATCCAAGACAAGGCCTTCAAGCCTTGGGTGGAAAAATATGCCAAGAGTAACGAGGCCTTCTTCAAGGACTTCGCTGCCGTCGTTACCAAGCTTTTCGAGCTCGGCGTGCCTTTTAAGCAGGACACCGAGCCCATCATCTTCAAACCCACTAACGCTTAAGAGTTACCCGATGAACGTGATACCATATATAGATCTAGAAGAGACGTATTAGAAAGACGTTAGCGCGAGGCGAAGATATAGCTAGATCTAGACCTAGACCTAGAGACGATTTTCATGTCGTGGTCAACAGGGAGATTAGAAGAGACTCGACGAGAAGAAGAGATACCTGTACAGAACAGGTTGGATTATATACTATACTGTGCTTGTTAGCCTACCTAGGTACCTAGGTAGATATCGTGTTTGTGTCGGGAGGAACCGAAAGTTCTGTTAATCAACCAAATCTGCTCTACTCGTGGAAGTGATGAAAGTGAATATTCTAAAACGATTAAAAGACAATCTAAGTTAGTTATAATCATGATAGTTCTGATAGGTTGCCGATTCTATAAAACATGGAGACGTAATGACTTCCTTTGTCCCCACAACCATGTGTACCTAAGTGTAAGTACCGAACATGAGTAAGGTAATAGCGTTTTAGTGCCCCACGTTTTTCTCTCTCTTTTCTTTCGGTATCTGTACCTTGACGATCTGCAGCTTCCAAAAGTTCGGTCGAGTTTCTACTCTAAACCTTAACCTTAACCTTCAAAATTTATTTATTTTCCTTCCTACGTCTCTCTTTCAACCACCTTCCTCTCAATCCGTCAAGGGAAGTGTGGTACACATACCATTACCTAATCAATTAATCCTTTCTCGTCTCATCTTGTCCAACTCCCCCCTCCCAATGGCAACGGCGCGCATCCCCGCCCTGCGCAACCTCCTGGGGCGGCGGCAGCCGTTCCGCCTCCGCCAGCCGCCGCCGAGCCCGACCCAGCAGCGCCGCTGGGCCCAGGTCCACGACGTGCGGCTGCTGGCCACCACGCGCGAGGCCGGCCGCAGCGTCGCCGAGAAATACCGCGAGAAGCTCGAACGCAAGGCCCGCGAAGAGGGGCTCAGGGACGCCGAGGAGCTGAAGGACGCCTACCGCGACCGCATACAGGAGCTCAAGAGCAAGGACCGCGTCTCCGTGCCGGGTCTGGACGCCCTGCTCGCGGATGAAGAGGCGCCCGGCACGACGACGACGACGACGACAGCACTCACCGCGCAACCACATGCTCCGGGCCCCGACGGGCTCGCCCAGCATCCTCCCACGCCCCCGCCAGCCGACCCCTCCAAAACCACTTCCTCCTCCTCCTCCGCCGCCGCCATCAAGCCGCTCTCGGCGATCCTCGACCTGCCCAAGGCGCGGCAGCTGCCGGAGAAAGAGCTCAGCGCGATATGGCGGCTGCGGCACGCGTCGTCGCCGCAGTCGCTGTGCGCGGCGGTCCCAAGCGCGTCGTACGCGGCGCTCGCGGCCACGGCGCGGCGGCACCCGGCGTTCGTGCTGCCGGTGCCGCGCGGTGCCGCCGGCGCCGAGATCCACTACCTGCAGTGGGTATTCGGCGACGGCACGGCCACCGTGCTGTTCACCCAGCTCGCCGAGTACAAGGCGCGCGGCGAGTGGGCCCTGCCCCACACCAGCGCCACCCACTACTTCGACGAGGCGCTGGCCGCGCGCCCCGGCCTCGTGCTCATGGCCGGCGCCGTCGTCGAAGGGCGCGGCGCCACCGTCGCCGACGCCAGGTGGCTCGTCATGCTCATGCAGCGGTTCTACGGCGCCGAGGGCGCCGACCCCGCGAAGAGGAGGCTGCTGGAGGAGTTCAGCAGGGGCGGCGGCGGGTTCAGCGTTGAGAGGTTGTTGGAGGAGAGCGAGAAGCTGGGTTAGGGGTAGGTACGTATATACCTATGTACATGAGTACCTAGGTATACGGATGAGTGGGTGGATGGATGACGAACTTAAAGGTCGCGATATTTACCCCGCCAAGGAAGGCTTTGCTCGAGGGGTAAAGGACGTCGACTTGACGACCGACGGTCGAGGATGAGAGTGCCCACGGCCAGGTGCATTATTACACAGCGGCATGCCTAGAAAACGGCTCATACACGGGCGTACGGGCATATGGGGATATGAATTTCAAAATCGAGACTGGGAACGAACGACAGATTACGCCGCTCACGGATAGAATAAAGGAAAGGGATGCTGAGCTGTACAATTTTCTGTATATGTAAAAAATTATATACGCTTGGGTATCCCTGAAGATAGACAGAGAGCTTCTACATCCTAGGTAATGTAGCTTTATATGCTACCACTACCTCTACCTCTACCTTTATATCTACCCCCAATATTCTATTTCACCTATCACACACCCTTATATCTTCATCATAACTTAGGCCCCTTAGCACGCTCGTCCTCTTTCCTAGCCTGCTCCTTCAAGATCCTACGCAGCAGCTTGCCGCTGGCGTTCTTGGGCACCTCGTCGACGAACCGCACGCCGCCCCTCAGGCGCTTGTGCTGCGCCACCTTGCTATCGATCCACGCCACGATCTCGGCGGCCTTTTCGTCGGTGCGCGGGATGCCGGGCCGGAGGACTAGGTACGCGCGGGGGACTTCGGTCTCCCGCTCGTGGTCGTGCGCGGGGACCACGCAGGCGTCCGCTATTTCGTTGTGGCCAAGCAATATGCCCTCGAGCTCGGCGGGGGCAACTTGGAAACCCTCTGGATATAGGTGTTAGATGTTGTTTCTTTTCACCCCTGATAGAGGACGCTGATTGGGGGGTACTTACTATACTTGATCAGCTCCTTCAGCCGGTCCGTGATATATAAGTTGCCCTTGGCGTCGATATACCCAATGTCGCCCGTCTTGAAGAAGCCGTCTTCGCTGAAGGTGTCCTTCTGCAGCTCCGGGCGGTTGAGGTAGCCGGGAAACACATTTGGGCCGTTGAACCAGAGCTCCCCGTCGCCCTCGCCCGGCGCGAGCTCTCGGCCAGACTCGATGTCGATGACCTTGAGTTGGACATTTGGCATCAATTTTCCGCAGGATCCGTTGTAACGAGCCCACTGCAGAAACAGGAGTTAGCAATTACGTCTTTAGGTCAAAGGTTCAGGGCTTTTAGGCATATCTTAGGAACAACAATTCCTCAGCCAGCCCAATTAGAGACGCTTGACTCCTAAAACTAGATCAAGAAGGAGGGAAATAGCTCTCGATGTTACATACGTCGGCGATGTTCCCTTTGCTAAGGACGGGTGCCGTCTCAGAGAGGCCGTACCCCTGCATTACGGGAATTGTCAAGCGCTGCCATACTAACTCAACGAGGTCGCGGCCCAGCGGCGCGGCTCCCGAATTCATCCACTTCACGGAAGATAAATCATACTTCGTGACGGCGGGATGCTTGGCCAGCGCTAAGATCACGGGCGGTGGGATCGAGACATACGTGACGCCGTAGTCCTGGATCGCCTTACAGAATTTCTCGATCTCGAACTTGGGTAGCACAATAGCTTGAATGCCCATAAATATGCTCTGTAGTGCGATACAGGTGAGGCCCTGTTAATCATGTAAGTTTACTATGGTGTAGACTTGAGGGTGACCTTGTATATATATATGTAATTATAGATATCAATATAGATAAAAGGTATATATGACTTACATATACGTGGAAGAACGGGAGCACCGCTATCTGCTTGTCACCTTTACCGTCGATCCCACCCGAGTGGAATAGCCCATTAAGTTGTTCCACATGGGCCATTTGCGTGAGGTTGGCACCGATGTTATAATGTGTTAGGATGACGCCCTTAGGCAGACCGGTAGTTCCGGAGCTGTAGACGAGGAAGGCAGTGTCCTTCTTAGGGTCCAGTCTCGGGCGGGGCATAGTTATTCCCAAGAAATTCGAGCTACGTATCTCGGTGAAGTGTTTGAACTTGCCCGACGGATCCTTCGCGTCGCCGAGTAGAATGATGCGGTCTTCGGGTAGACCGATAGCCTTCGCGGCTTCGAGCACCGTGGGCAGCATGGGCATTTGCGTCACGATTCCGGCCACGTTGGAATCCTTCATCTGAAAAGCTAGCTCCTTAGCTGTGTAGGTCGGGTTGGCAGTCGAGCAGGCACCGCCGGCCCAGAGCGCGCCAAAGCATACTGGCGCATAATCGATATCATTGGGCGAGAAGAAGCCGAGGGCATCGCCCTTCTTGAAGCCCCATTGAGATTTGAGCCCTTTTCCAAATTCAAGTGCCGCATCTCTAACCTGAGCCCAAGTGTGTGAGCGTCCCGTGTCAGGATCGATATATATTTCTATGAGATTACATTAGAATCATCTCATGTCAACGTCTTAGATCATCTTATCTCATGTCCAGCAGAATCTCTAATATATGATAACCATACCTTTGTCATCTGCCCATGGTTTATCCTTCTTCTCGAATATAAGCTGCCATAGATCGAGGTTTGGGATCTGCACAGGTGCGTGTAAGGCCTCGATCACCATTATGACGGTTACCTACGAAACTTGGACGACTAGACGAATGCTTCGAGAACAACAGTATAGACAACAGCTGGGTTATGATTATAAGCAGGTAAGTAAGAGACACAAGTAAGTAAGAGACACAAGTAAGTAAGAGACACAAGTAAGTAAGAGACACAAGTAAGTAATAGATACACAGGTAAGTTATGTTTTCGGTAGCGTTGCACTCGAGGTAAAGATTCAAGTGGAGCAGTGGAGCTACCTAGGACCTAGGTTGATAGTCGTTTCGTCCCGCAGTGATAACTTCCCAGCTTCCGAGGTTGTTAGAAATGAGAAATTAGAATTAACAAAGAAGCCGTGGGAGGCCGTGTAACAATGAACCCTCCCAGCTCCTTCCTGGTTTAGAGCTACGACCCCAACTTCAAAGACGACGGTTCTACGCTAGAGCTAGATCCAGTTGAGTGGAGAAGACCAATTGACTTTATAGTACCTAGGTACATTTCAGTACGAAGTACCTACATAGGTACATAGGGAGGAATTTATTGATTTATATGTCACATACTAATGTAGGTAGCTATCACTACACTAATCCGGCTTGCGATCCTGATCCTGATCCGAGAGGGGTTCTCTCCCATCGCAGTCAACCCTAGTCTATGTAGTCTGACTTGTATACACTACCTAGTAGCCGAATAAAGTAAGCACTTGAACCTGAAGAAAATGGCACGGGATCCCCGGAATATCTAACCCTGTAGAGATAAGCTTCAAACCTGCCGCTGCGGGGAATTCTGGAGAGAGGTTGGGGTTCGTAAGCGGTGTGAACCTACATAAAACCTCTATTTAGAGGTAGTATTCTATATAGGTCCTAGGTGGTGAAATAGAAACAATAAGATATTCTTCGTTTGTGTCGCTAAGGGATACGTCGAGGCTTATACTTGGACCTTTTAAGGTTTGGCTGAACATGTTGTTGCCGTTGTCGTGGTTGCGCCAATGATTGGATAGCCCTGGAGATCTGTTGGTACCTACCTCCTAGGTACCCTAGGTAGGTAGGACAGGTAAAAATAACAATTAAGATTGGGTAAGTTTAACTCCGATTCACTGTAGGTTTCGGATAATGCTATATATTCTATTATGAGTGACTTGTAATTATCATGCCTTCTAAGAATATCCCCTAATGGCTCTCTTAGATTATATACACTTTAAACAATTATCATACTTTATATATACCTATCCAAAGGCAAGTATGAAAAGGGGTATCATGTTCTAAATAAGGATTAAAGATTACTACGCCGAATCACTGCTCGACTGCTCCCCATTGTGCACGTCGGTATTTTCTGGTATCCAGGCTTCGACGTTCTCGCAGCCGCTTGGTATCCTACACTTGTCTCGGGCATCGCATGTCTTCCACAGCACCTCGCGGATCTCCTGGAATATCTGGTCCACTGCGTCCATCGCCCAGATGACGTCGAGATGCTCGTAATCCGGCAGAATCTTGCTGTGAACCACGTTGACGTGCGGCTCTCGTCCTCTCTCAAATCGGTGCAGCAATTTCCTTCCGTCAACGAGCTGATCGTTCCCGGCTACCCATAACGCAAATGGGCAGACCTGCCTATTGTACCAGGCCGTCGCACCCTTAGGCTTCCTATGACGTTCTCTAGTACCGGTTGTCACAACGGAATCTCTGCGTTGGCTATCTGTTTCTGCCAGAGGTCCATCAGTTCCATCTTCTCTCTCCTCACTGTGCCATTCCTCTTTAGTAGAAAGGATGCATTTGTGTTTAGCGAAGCATTCCCGACCCAGCCACCAACGCATCGACTCAGAGCTCACGTAAACTGGCGCAAACTGAAACATACGGTCTCTCAGGCCACGATCCCAACGTGTGTCAGTCCAGTCGAACAAAAACGAGAAAACGGTATATCCAAGCCATCCGTAGATACCAGGGTGTAGTATGGAATGCATGGTCATCATCAGGGGAATGAAAGCGTGTATGCCGAACATGAGTCTGAAGAGACTCGGGGATATGACCCGCATGAACTTGAAGTACATCTTACCAATCAGGGGTCCAGCATAAGCCGCGGGCGCAAGAGCGCAGAATACCGTGAGCTTTTCTCCTAACTCAGGGCGCTGCTCCTTAGCAAGAGCTACGAATGTTTGCGTTGTGCCTTGAGAATGGCATATCAGCCCGATCTTCTCAAATCCGGTCTCGAATATTACCCGCGACACTAACGCAGATAGATCGAATACGCCCATCTGGCGGATATTCCAACACCACATGCGAGGATCCGAGTAATCAAGCAATGTGTGTTTTGGATGAAACCCGCACCGGTTATTCCCGAGCCATACATCATAACCCGATTTGCAGAGGTAGAACGCCAACGAATCGTCGTCGTTGACGCAGTAAGCCCCTGAACTCTGAAGCAGACCATGCATTAGAAGTACTGGGAATTTGCGCTTCTGGCCCGGGTCTCTTATTCGAATCCTGTTGTCTCCCGTGAACAACTCCGGTCCCCGATATGACCGCTCTTGGTCATCTAACTTGGTGTATTCTCGAGGGTCGTAGACATGCCATAGGTCAATAATAAATCCATCTTCAGTCTGGACTTGGAATTCTTCGATGTCCAGGCCAACCCTCCGCGCATAATAGCTGACGTCGCAAATAACGGGATCCGGTCCACCCTCGGTTGGCGCATGGCTTTCGTTCCCCTGGGCACTCTCTTGGTCTGGGGTCTTCTGACCTTGAGACTTCCGCCTCTTCCAGGATCTTGCTTGCTCTTTTCGCACATTCAGTCTCCGAACTTCCTCTTCATAGAAAGGTCGTCGGGCGTTGGGATTTCGGAACGTCACGCGTTGCCATATATGGCTACATACTCTAGGTATGCTCGTAAACAAGGCACCGAGGACGATGACGCCTAGGAAAGCCGCGCTTAGAAAAAAAGATGACACTCTGAAGGTCCAGCATTGTATATCTCTCAGCAAAGATGGCGGTCCGTAAAGGGGAAGAGGAGGGAAAAGTGGATGTGTGTTTGTCGGCGGCATCGACCTCCTCAATGACCCCTCGGACGATTTCTGTGCCGCTTTATTTTCTGCATAGGATGCTGGGCCAAAGCCGGCGACGGCGCTCGACGAAGGTTGGACATTGTCGTCAACTTGGCCAACGGCCTCTTTGGAAAAGCCGGCATTTAATTCATCTTTCAGTATGTTTAATTTATAAGCTTGCTCAAGCGGAACGGTGGGCAACCGGTTCCCGTCGGCGGTAACAATAATAGGGTCCTGCGGTGTTATAAAACGGGCCTCGACAGCAACGGTCTCCGGATGCTCGTTATTCTGAGTTGTCTGGAGGGAGAGCTTCTCTGCTTGCTTTGCGAATTCCATAGCTGTATAATCAGCAGCGGGGCCCGGTGGCTGCGGCTCAGGTAAGCGATGGTCGACACTATCGAGACTCATTGCGATGTTCGACTATTAAGATGTAGGTAAGATTGTATTCATCTGGTTTAAAACGGAATGGGATTGAACAATGGGTGAATCCTTCTACTTAAACTAAAACATAGTAAACAATTTCCTTAAAACTATGGATTTAGTAATGGTAAATTAAGGAAATCCATCAAAAGTTCATCTAGTAAGAAAGTAAAGCTACGTCATTAGATCTATTGTATCTACACTACCTACCTACCTAGGTAGGTAGGACCTGGTAGGTAGGCAGGTATTAAACCCTAAGAGGTACCTAGACTTAGGACCTGGGTAGCCTCTAGGAATCTTGAGTCGGCCGCGTCATGGCTTTCCTATAAGCGTTGCCCCAAACGCCGAACCCGGTTTGGATTCCAAAGGCAGTCTGCCACTGATGAAATGAATACTTAGGAGGTAGGTATGTATAAAATAAATCTGATGTCTGGACTCTGAGCAGGATGTTATGTTGCGTTTGATGTCAATCGGTAGATGACCTGAGGAACAAAGTACTATGATAAAAATAGAAAAAGATCCCCTTTATTGCAAGGATGAAGGAGGATAGAATCTTGCCAAGGTGTGCGGTTTGGAGATCGATGTACGTCATGTACCTATATAGGTATCCTGTCTTTGTTACTGGGCTTTACCGGTACGGCCCTGAACTAGGTAGGTACCTGGTCCCCTATTGAAATAATACATACCTTAGGTACCTAGGTAGGTACTTCCTAGGTATTAAATTATATAAGAGGCGAGAAAGCCAAATGAAAAAATTGAAGAGCCAAGGTTAAGACTAGGTGATCTCCGTGGCGTGCGCCTACTGTACTAGGTAACTTTAATACCAACACTAATAAAGACATGTGAAGGCGAACATGAGAATACTAGCTGTACCGACTCTTTGGTGAGTTTAATGCTAGTCAGTTAGTTATTTCATAGTTGTTTGTTTGGTATTACAGAAATAACGTCTGAGTGAAAGTTGTTTGCGACATGAAAGTACCTATATGAATCGGGTTATCCGGGTACATACCAGCAGTATCGATAACGTCCATCTGAGATCCACTATTAAATATTCAATTACTCGAGCCAGCGAATCCTGGGTCTGTGCACAATGTAAGGTACATAGTACCTAGTACCTAATCGATTACATATAGGCTACCTAGGTACCTGCGTGCCTCGGTCAAAATCATTTTCATAGTAAATTACCAGATCCCGAAACCGAAGAAGACTTTCTAGTCGACTCGGAAGAAGAGATCTTCCTACGACTCGACAGACCATTTCAGGTAGATGGTTTAGCTACTATCGACTTCTATGGGACGTTAGTAGATAGTAAATTCCCATTAGCTTCCCATTGGCTTCATTTTACGAATTGGTGTCTTCTTTATTTCTCCTCGTCTTCGTTGAATATTGGTTACTCTCTTGATTGCCCTCTAGAAATTTCCCCTACGCGCGACGCCTCGCCATTTGCGGGGCCCTGATCTTCCTAATGATTCTCATCACGGCGCACCGCTCTTTAGGAATTTGAAAACCTTACGTCGCGATAATGGCTGCACCGAGTCGCGACCCAGTCTCCCATCGGAAACGAAGGCGGAGGAGAAGGCAGGACAAGCCGGCCATCTCAGCAAGGCTAGTGTTGGACAATCATGTGAAAGGAGATATTGGCATCTTATCCGATGACCTATTTGCCGATCTGTTTCCTCACTTGCAAGACGGTAAGTGTCTCGGAGAGAATGCCCAAGCTCTCTGCACGTAGCCGTGTTCAGGTCTAATAAGAACTTGAACGTGATACAGAATCCGGCGACGGTGAGACTAACCAAGTCCCCGATATCCATCACGTTGCTATTGCCCCTTGGACGCCGTCTTCGAGTCCCCATCGAACGAATTGGACAATAGTTCCAATCGCTAAATCTACCGCCCTTGCTCACTCGACCGTCCAATTCTCCCCTTCGTCCTTCGCCCTCCAAAGCTTTGCGACGACATTGCAGCAGATCGCCCCCTCGAAGCTTTCTAGCCATAGCAGGAGCGGTATCGAAATACTAGTGTTGGATGTCGCCGCTCTTCCTCTGGATACCGTATTCGTAAACCTCGAGAGTGACCTTGTGAAGAGACTTGAGAATGGAGAAGGGACTTTCTTCACCGACCACCCTTCTGGGAAAGAAAAGGCCGTTGCAGGACGCGATACACCGATGGACAGGCTCGCCGCTGCTTTGCGTGTGGCTTTGGGAACTCTGAAAGTCGTCCATGACGGAGATCTATTTCCTTTACCATTACCGCCACACCCTATCACACATGTTCCCTCTACGCCTGGCAAGGTAACACTATGTGAACCTGTAGCACAGGGTATTCTAACACCAAGTACCAAGATCATCCTGACGAGAGGTCATACTCAATCAAAACAGGGGAGGAAGTCTATCGCTCCACCGCAAGCTTTAAACAACGTTCACCAGGACGACGAAGACACAGCAACTGACCAATTCTACTCCGCTGCCGAGGAACGGGCTAAGACGGATGTGCCAAACGATACTTCAGATTTTGTTACCGATGTTGAGACAGAAGCATCCGATCCCGAAAATGAAGATGAGCTCTCGGATGACTCGATGGATGAGATCATTTCTCTTCAAGCCCCGGCGCTGCCGTCTACCAACGCCAGCGGCGTCTCTACCATGCAGCCGGGAACGCCAATGGCGATGGCGATAGGGCGTGGAAGGAAAACTAACGGCATCCATACTCCTACTTCTGTCTTCTCTGGTTTCACTGCTACTACTGCTCGTCCTGATCGTCCCAAAGGCCGTCTCTTCAAGGCCCATGGTCTGATGAGCCCGATACCGTCAGAGTTACTTCATCCTAAGCCGACGGCCGAGGACGACGAAGAGGTACGGGTATACGTAGACATCAACTCTCTAACCAGGATAGGATGCTTTTCTGGGGATTGGGTCCGGCTCGAGGCTTCAGAGGAGCCTCCCACAAATGGAGTTGGTCTGTTCGGCCTTGGTAGCTTCGGACAACCGGGAGTGGAAGAGCCACTATGGCGACCGGCCAAGATTTACGGGCTTCCCGAGGGATACTCACATCGACCCATGACTAGAATCCTAAGCTCGAAGCATGATATCAATATCCGAAAGCCATCCTTTTTCGAGTCCCAGATCGCAAACCAGGCAGGGCCTGGCGCATACATGTCTCCTCTCCTGCTTGCTAACTTGGAGAATACGCCTTACGTTCGCTTATCTCCGCTGAAGAGAATGGCACATCCACCGAGACCGGGCCAGTTAAAAATTACCGGCTCGTCCCGCCCTCCCTATGCTCGAGATGTCACCCTTCAGCAAATACGAACGCCTATCTCTTCTGAGAAGGCCCTCCAGACGGCCATATTTGGCGGCTTGAAGGATCATTTCGCACGAAGCGTACGTGTAGTTAAATGCGGCGACCTTATTGGAATTCCAATTGACACCCAGCTCGGGCGAACCCTTCAGGAATCGACTGCTGCTGGCGATGGTCTTGTCCTTGACGACGTCGTAGCTCTTGCGGCTTCAAATAAGTCTGGCGCCTGGGTCACGTCGAAACCCGACGCAGTCGCTTGGTTCAATGTTGCTCACATAGAACGTCAAAAATCGGAACCCATAGACGAAGATGAAGAGGAGGATATATGGGGTGGCGTTGCTTGTGTCGACAGCTCATCTACCCAGATTGCCCAATCTGGCGGTAGCACTAGCTCTCTCCCCGGCATAAAAGATAGCAACTGGCCACATTACTTAGGTATCGAGGAAGCCCCCCAGCCCACGTCGAATCTCCTGTCGTCAGTTGCTCAACAGCAGGCGAGGTTTACCTCACCACTAAGACGACGGCTAAGGGAGCTTATCGCGGCTGCTACGAGTAAACGAGCCGTTCATCTCAGGATGCCCCCTATTGCTGTTCTTCTTGTGTCGAACCAACGCAATATTGGTAAGGCAACCGTGGCGACCGGTGCTTGTGCGGATATCGGCCTGCACACATTCACCATCGACGCCTACGATATCGTCAACGAGAGTGGAGCCGGGGGTAGCGATGTCAAAACGGAAGGACTTCTAAAGGCCCGAGCGGATCGTGCCATGAGCTGCGGCCCCGAATATTGTGCCCTTCTCGTTCGACACATCGAGGCACTAACGGCGGATAGAATGGTGGCCGCAATGAAGGAGATTCTCAATGACTCTAGAGTATTGATTGCAACGACAACCGAAGTCGACAAGGTGCCAGATGGTATTAGAGGACTTTTCACCCACGAATTAGAGATGAGCGCTCCTGATGAGGGCGAGCGTGAAGGCATTTTACGGTCTATCATACAAAACCGAGGGGTATCTCTGGCACCCGAAGTTGAACTGAGTGGCGTTGCCATCAAAACCGCAGCTCTGGTTGCTGGCGATCTAGTTGACGTAGTTGAACGTGCAATAGTCGCACGTGACTCTCGCCTCGAAGTATTGTCAGCGAAGGCCTCGAATGACAACACAATTGTCACTGTTCGTGATATTCAAGTAGCGGGGGGGTCATCTGCGAGGTGTTTAACCAAGGCCGACTTCGATATTGCCGTAGATGCAGCACGGAAGAATTTTGCCGATGCCATTGGCGCACCGAAGATTCCTAATGTTACCTGGGACGATGTTGGAGGTCTCAACAACGTTAAGGAGGCTGTCATGGAGACGATTCAGCTGCCCTTGGAGAGGCCGGAGTTGTTCGCCAAGGGGATGAAAAAGCGTTCCGGTATCTTGTTCTACGGTCCGCCTGGTACTGGAAAAACATTACTGGCGAAGGCAATCGCTACAGAGTACAGTCTGAATTTCTTCAGTGTCAAGGGCCCTGAGTTGCTCAACATGTACATTGGAGAGTCCGAGGCCAACGTCCGCCGAGTCTTCCAACGAGCCCGAGATGCGAGGCCCTGCGTTGTCTTCTTCGACGAACTCGATTCGGTTGCTCCAAAAAGAGGAAACCAAGGAGACAGCGGCGGTGTCATGGACCGTATCGTATCTCAACTTCTGGCAGAATTAGACGGCATGTCCGGAGGAGACGATGGAGGAGGTGGTGTGTTCGTCATCGGCGCAACCAACAGACCGGATCTACTCGACCAAGCACTGCTTCGTCCCGGTAGATTCGACAAGATGCTCTACTTGGGCGTATCCGACACGCACGAGAAGCAGCTCAAGATCATGGAGGCCCTGACAAGAAAGTACGTATTCAGTCCAATTCCTTATATTCCGTTATCTATGCATGCTAATTTACAACGCAAAGATTCACCCTTCACCCGTCTGTCTCCCTGCCAGCCGTCGCCGAGCACCTCCCCTTCACCTATACGGGTGCCGATTTCTACGCGCTGTGCAGCGATGCCATGCTCAAGGCAGTCACGCGGCAGGCGACGCTCGTAGACACTAAGATCCGCGCCATCAACGCGGATCGGGAGAAGGACGGTCATGTTCCCATCTCGACAGCTAACTTCTTTGATCATCACTCTACGCCTGAAGATGTTGCCGTCATGGTCACAGAGCCGGACTTCCTCGAAGCAAACAGGGAGCTGATCCCTAGCGTCAGCGCCGGTGAGCTCGCTCACTACGAGAAGGTCAAGGCCACGTTCGAGAACCAAGACGCGAAACAGCAACAACAGCAGACCGCCGATACGCCGACATTCATGATCAACGGTAGTAGTGGTGGTGGTAGTATGCCCGGGTCGAGGTCCGTTTCGGGCAGCAAGGGCAAGGGCAAAGTGGTAACTTTGAGTAATGATACTAAAGATAATAGTAAAGATAACAAGAATAGTAAGGGAAAGGGAAAAGCGGTGGCCACCGCCAGCGACGAGGGAAGCGACAACGGAGAACCATATGGGAGCTACGGTGGAAGTATAAATGGCAAGTCCAAGGGGAAGGGGAAGGCGGTGGCTAGGTTCCTGGATGGGACTGCGAGTGATGACGACGGATTGTACTAGACAAGTAAATTATTATACCGAACCAGACTGCACCGAGTCGGTTCGGCAATACAAAAGTTGGATAGGGGCTTCGCGTTCTTATCCCGTCCGGAGGATTCACGAGGTAAATAGATAGATGAGCGGCGAGAGATGACTAAATAGATATTATCTACTATTAATCTGAGAGGAGTATCCTCAGCATGGTTATATCATACTGAGCGAGTTTCGAAGAGGAGTTGTGAATGAATCAATAGCCCTCTTCGCAAATTTGGGTGATTTGGTATCTAACAACACCCCGGGTTGTATCACCCACTACCACCGTCCCCCTATTTATTAAATCGAAAAAAAGGCAGCGAAAAATCAGGCAGGACCAAGCAACCTAGTCATTTCTTCTTTCCCTTGGGTTTCTCTTCCTCCCCCTCCTCGGACGACTCCTCTTCATCATCGTCGTCATCGTCGTCGTCATCATCTTCCTCTTCTTCGGAAGACTCCTCCTCCGAGCTCGTCGCCTCGGGGATAGCCTCAGCCTTCTCCACGGCAGCTATCACCGCCGCGGAAGCGCTCTCGACGGCCGAGCCGCGGAACTCCCCGGGCGCCGCTGCCGCCGCCGCCGCGCCATCTGCCTTCCACGTGCCGCTCGTCGGGCTCTGCAGCACCGGCCTCAGCGCATCCTCGGACGCCGCCCCGCCCTTCCACGTCCCTGTCGTCGGCGACTGCAGGCCCGCCTCGCCCGCCGCTTTATCCTTGACCTTGACCTTGTCCTTGCTCTTATCCTTGTCCTTGGAAACGGCTCCTGATATCGACAGGTTTTTCATGCCCTCAACAGGCGCGTCTTTAGACGCGGATTTGGATGCAGATTTGGACACAGATTTAGACGCGGATTTGAACGCGGATTTGGATCGAGTCGGGGCCGGGGCCGGCGAGCTGGCTTTCTTGGAGCTGGAGTCGCTCGGCTTGCCGTCTTTCTTCCCGTGGACCTTGGCCCGCAGGCTCTCCAGGTGCACTTGCTTCGCCCGGGCCGCGGCCTCCTCGGCAATACTGGGGGTAGGCTCGGCGGTGCTGGCGGCGGCGCCTTTCTTCGCTGAGGAGTCGGCCGCGGCTTTCGGCTTCGTGGTGGAGGTGGAGGTAGGGGGGAGGGGAGGCGCGGCCGGTGCTGCTGCGGCGGAGGAGGTACTGGCTGATGGGGTGCTAGCTGCTGCTGCGGTCTTCTCCTTCGCCTTCGCCGCCGCTGCCGCTGCCGCTGCTCCTACTGCCATCGGCTTCGCGGGTTTCGGTGCCGCCGGCGGGGGCGCCTGGCTCTTGGACGGGATGGTGAAGTCGTCGTAGTAGATGGTCACATGCTGCTTCAGCTCGCCGTACTCGTTCCACTCCTCGATTTCTACGAGATCCTGCCCGCACGCATACTTGTCAGTACTAACGATACCTCTGCGGAGGTTGGCAATAGTGTAGTGGGTGGACTTACGCCGAGAATCAACCCCATCTGCACCAGACCGGGCAGCTTGCGAAGCCGGCCGGATTCGTCCTTGCCCGCCCTCCGACCCCATAGCATGCGTGCCTTCTCGTCGGTGGCGATGTCGATGGCCTTGAAGGGAACCCTGTTGGCCCGCAGGATGGTCTCGAGCCGCGACGTGGCCGTCACGATGTGAGAGGACCCGGCCGTGAGCGAGGTGTAGATGTAGAGGGCCGGGTCGGTCGAGTACGAGGTGCCCTTGGGTTCCGCCATTTTCGAGCCGGTTTACTCACGATTTTGCGAGGCTTGAGGATTCGGTTGGAAAGAAAGTTGAAGAATTAGGAAATAGGAATAGGAATAAGGAGAAGAAATAGGGATCAGCTTTATCGTTATCGTTATCGAAGGAAGGTTGGAAGCTATTTCCCCCTGGATCGAAGGTCGGAAGAATGCAAGAGCGGCTTTCCCCCTGCCTCGGATAACGATAGGTACCTAATCGATAGGGCCGCTTCGCGTGGTGGCTAGTGTATACCGGCCGTTGAGCACGATACTGTATTAGGTTAAGCTTCATTCATTAGAGGTAAATCGGAACTCTGATTGGACGCTTGAGCTTGAGTATGACTTCATAGCATTAATTGAATAAGCTTCGCTTGATATAGGTATGTACATTACCTGCATATCCTATCATCCTAGTTATGCTTAGTAACATAAACATCATTTCTTACCCCTTTTTTTATGGGCATTTGGTTCAATACATGCTCTCTTCTTTACACTAATATCATATGAAGCTTATTGACAGCCTTTGTTCTCCATTTGCATTTAATATAAGAGAAGATAATTCATTATGAACGCAATGCAAGGTATGAATTGCTTATCGGTTATGTAGGCACTTAATCGCTCTCAGTTAGTCCTATTGCTTCACCCTGTAAACAGTAGAAGTCAATTAATTTGTAATACCATTCAACTTAGTATATTCAAAGGATTACACTGGACACCAAGTTTTCACTTTCGAAAAGGCAAAGTCACGGAATTGTTGGTTCGTTTATAGAATTCGTCATACATTACCTACAGTAGGTTAATTGATTACCTAGGTACCTGGTACCTTAGGTTCAAGACGGTGAGTGATATCCCTTTTTGGGCACGGAGCAACATGTAAAAAGTTGATATCTTTCATACGATGACACTTGTGAAGTGTCTCTATAGTATAATTAGCATCGAGGGAATATAAATAAAGGAAATTAATATTAATGATGAAAAATAAGAATCGTTTCCACAAAAAAAGGGGGTTGTGAGAAAGTAAAGGGGGCCTGCCTTTCACTAAGTTAAGCTGTATGTATTTATACAATCATATTGGTTAAAGAATTGATTTATTACCAAATTGATACTAAGAATAGATTCGGTAAGTTCACTTAAATTTATGTTTCTTTATTAATAAAGATACTATCAGGAAATGAGTTCAATGGTTCCAAGTGAGTGTCGTTATACCTTGCTTAAGATATAAAGATTATTGGACTCCCCTCCAAAAGACGTACTGGGATTGATTCCAATGATTTCTACGCAGATAAAGCTTCATCGAGTTACTTTCTATTTAAAATAGAAGAGGTGGCAATGCCATAGTTAATTTCTTGCTGCCCGTCACATTATTAAGGGGACACCGACATAACCCCGTGTCAAGAAAAGGAGTCAGGTCAGTTTCTAGTATCATACCAGTAGCTTTCATTCATCATACATTTGACTTGTCTTTGAGATCTCCCTAAGTATCACCGATCCTGAACATACTGGATGTCCGTCGTCGTTAGTATGATGTATTCCTTTATCACCTACATGCCTGATAGATGCTATATTCACAATCCATAACAATAGCTTCGTGTGTTACAACGAGATCGGGCTATGAGCCAAGTTTTGCTATCCTATGGCTCGGTGTTAAATAAAATATATTAATGACAATACTATGTTCCATTTTAAGGTCTTTTCATCTTTAGAATACGGCTACAGTTGCCAGAAGTTAATATCTGTTGGTGTTGAAATTCCCCTTTGCATATTCAGCTCGTGTTGAAAAGGGTGGCTTTGGTTTACCTCACAAAATAACGGTTGGTCTATCGTAGAAGATGTGATGAGATATGATGAGGTATGTATTAGTTAAGAATATGATGTGATTTTAGAGTAGAGTATTGTTCTAGTGCGGAACATATGCATACCCGGTAGGTATGTTGGTTTCGTTCTGTTTTTCTGCAGCCGGGGATCCCTGTCCATGCTTCTGTTGGGTTGTAATATGTCCTGGTGAACGAGGCATCTAAGAACCAGCCGCGTTTTTGGAGTAGAGTATAACTAACATTATTGGGCTATAATATTGGTTGCCATATTAAGCAATATACGCGCCTTGGAATTCCGCCGCGTAGAAGTGATTATATGCAGAATAATAAATTGCTTGACAAATGCTTCGTTTAGGCATCAAGAAGAGACATTACATTTTCGTCATATCAAGTTTGGTTTTCTATGATTCTTTGTATAAGCCTTTGGAGTACTCTGCTTCATGTGATGTGTAGATTCTCCCGAGCCCCTTTAACTACCGCGTTTAAATTGTGCGCTTAGTATAAATTATTCTTTCTCTAGCTTACTACTATGCAGTATAAATTGCCATAACAATATTTTATATTTTAAGTTATACTATACATTGGCTATGTACGTTACTCGAAAAATCGGGTTCACAATATAAATGGGGGGTTATTTTATTGTAGATAGCTACTAGAGTGCGACAACAAGACTGAGAAAGCAAAACGTATCAGAAACGCCTTGTTTTCTCATATGATAGGACTTTTCTATTCTATAGACGTAAAATGAGCGGTGTATCGTTTACTTCCCGTGTTATATTCGGTAAATCCCAGACTATAAAGCAACTCACGAGCAAACACCTCGACGGTCCCGAAACTGTGTATGTCTAGCATAAGCAGTGCTGTCTACTTCAAGCCTTCTTGTAAATCATCCAAAAGCAGCTAGTTGCAGTAATTCACCGAGCCAATCATCATAACATTCCCATGATCCTTACTTACCACCCCGCTACGGCTCGATGATTCTTAGACTGCCCATCACCCGATAGTAAGAGGAGGATCCGCCGTCCCGACTGCTCGGGTAGGACTTAGGTCTCAAGCTATCATCGGGCCCACCTAGTGCCTAAGTGATGAGAAGAGTAATGGTGCCATTCGCTATGTAGAGTCGTGTGTCAGCCACTTCGCGTATGAAAGGCAAGGACACGACAGCCTCCTGCATGTGACAGCTGATATGTGCATGGTGCGCATATACATGCTACCGAATCCAGCTGGGTTCGCTTATGGTAGCTCTGCTACTAGTAGCTGAGAAGGAGGTTCCGTGGGCCGGTACTTATTATTGGTATGAGAGGTGGTAGCTTACAGTGAGCAAATATAGAGCAACCGGTAGAGAATCTACCAATCTCCTTCGACGGTGCGGGTCTTTTAAGCACGCTCACCGTGGGGGACATCCTGGCCAGAGATGCATCGAAGGAGCCGTCCAGTCGGCCACTAAGACCTCTTCAATGTGAAGGTTTTTCTGATGACGGGCTGGGACTATCGACAGGGCTGTCACCCCTAGTTGATGACGGGCATGGTGAGATTGGGTCGATCAAGGGTGAATTTCCAAATGGGTACTTCGTGCCGGTACTACTATGTACGTCGAGCTCGACGCTTGTGATGTGTTGCAGATCCGAGCCCTTGGGTCCAAAGGAGTCCGAGGTGAATGATAACGACCGCCTTCGAACCTTACCGATATTCCGATTTACGCCCCCTACTGTCGCTTTCTGATTTCTTTACGCACTGTCTTAGAAATTCGCGGCCGACTTGACTGAGCTGAATTCGATCTTACCTTGGAGATTTTGGCTGTAAACCGTATATGGATTTGAAACACAACGTTACTTCGTTAATGACAAAGGAGTCTGGTGAAGAAAATACCGCTTGGACGCTATTATACCTAGATTTATGATACTTCGTAACCATGATTGCGACATTTAGTACGGGACGAAATGACAAGATGCCATTGATCCAGGAAGAGGCAAGTTTTGGTCAAGACAGCCCCTCGGATAAGGGAGCCTGACGTCTAAAGAAAGGAACCCTGTAGCCGCAGGACCCCGGAGAAGAATGTTCTTAGCATGGGCCAAACATTTCGGGAAGCCGGGAGATTTCTGCTGGGTATAAAGGGGCTGCGGAAGTCTGCTCTCACAACACACTACCTAAGTTATTCCCGCTAGGCTGCCCTTACTAGCTACCTAGGTATGTATGTACGCGCGTAAGACGTACATACAACTTCCAAAGAACCGTAGAAAGATAACAGGGTCAGGCATCCTTAGTGCTCTACCCCAGAGATTTCTAATATGATAACTCATATTAACATCAAACTAGGTGATCACGCCGCTAGAGAAGGCTATTGGGAACAAACACCGACAACTTCTGCCAGTATTAAGCGAATAGGGTCTTGCGAGATAGCCTACGGTTACGAAAATGGACACCATCTATCACCTACACGACACCAGCTCTACTCTCCAGCTACCAGAGTTTACACACAACTACGGTTGCAGACAGTTCGATGCTCACATAGTGGAATTTACCGACATGTTATCGCCTATGACCGACCGTGAAGGGATCATTGGCTTTAGCGATGCGGAAAAACCTTGTGGCCATAAGGACAGAGGTTGTCCTAATCCTTGCGGATCGGAAAAGGAGCTGTGTAATACTTGTCATGATGGGCACTGTAACCAGGTTCATCAGTAGCTACACTTCCATGACGAGTGTAAGGCGACGGTTCTCATGCTGGGAAGCTCTAGGCTCGGATTTGTTAACTCATCGTCTTGGGGGCTAAAATATGGTTATATGGTGATAGGTACCAAGGATATGTAAAGGATAATGGTTCTGTGGAGTGTGTATCTTTACTTCGTTAAAAAAAAATACTATCAATATATGTATATGACCCTGTCATCTATAACTGATCGGCTCTACTAAGTATATCTGTCATATTTCATACAGGAGGAGGTTCACGCCGCTCGCACTAAAACCCGTCAACCGTATCTGTCAAACTGTTCAACCTCGTGGCCCAACAGGGATTCTTAGTTTCATCATGGTGGAGAGAGATGACATTTTTGGACCGGGCTTCCGGAGGGCTTCCGAAGCCTCCTGGGTAACCCGGGGACGCGGACGAAGCTCGCGTGCTTTGATGCCCGAAATAAGACAATCGTAGCACCTGCTAACAGGCTATACCTGGAAATTCTTGACCGGTGTGGGTACACATTACTATCCCGTTTCCTCTGAGGCTGGGAACTATAACTGAATAATTTAGATGTAGACTAGAACGGCTTTAATCAGCCGGTAGAGCTATATCATTCCATGATATTATTAGAATTTTTGTAATATCAGTGTTTGTGCTCTTGGACTTAAGATAATGAATTTATAATAGGGACTTACATGACACCCAAAGCTGTTGGCGTTAGACTATCGTACCCAACTTAGCAGTCTCCGTTACTCACACTATGCCATTACATCTCCACAAAGGAAGCCGAACAAACTACAAACATATTCAACGAAGTTCACGTAATAAGCCACAACTAATGTTAACGGAAAATGTATGTCATTAGCCGCGCCGGCCTTGAATAACTGACACGACGCCTCTGCTCAAGTATGTGACACGAACCTTCCAACTCCTCCTCATGCTCTAAAAACCTTGCAGAATACACGAAATCTTCATGTAGACATAGAGAAAGAGCTGTCGCGCTCCAGGATTCGTTGGTCAGCCCAACCAGACTCCCCAAACCGACACCGCCTGCAAAACCACACCAAACGTCCTTCTCCAGAGAATCAATAATGTGATCAGAATCGAAGTAAAAAATTTCCGAGATTATTCGGATTGCCGGTCTATTCGGGGATAGGGAGACGCGACTCTAGATGGAGTCAGAATTCGGTTATCCTTCAACCCCGAATTATGCTCTGGGCATGTTGTTTAGGCCAGAAGAGCAGCGCCCATAGCCAGGACACCCATCAGGAGACCTGACTGGAGCGACAACGATCCAGCACCACTGTCAGTTACGGGAGGAGCCGATGTCGCGGCCGGAGGCGAGGTAGCAGGTGCTGAGGTTGTAGGCACCAACGAGGTCAAGGTAGCGTACGACGAGCTGGGAATCACGTAGGTGGTAGAGACGTTGGGGTAAGCGGTCGGGCCAGCAGAAACAGTCGTGTTGGATACCGGGTAGAAGATGGAAGAGGTAGAAGAGGTGGTAGAAATGATAGAAGTGGTCAAGGAGGTAGAAGAGGTAGAAGAGGTAGTAGAAGTAGATGAGGAAGTAGTGGTGTTCAGCGCGACCGAGCTGGTAGGGTAGGCAACCGGCGTCGGGATGGAAGACGAAGTCGAGCTGGTGGAAGACGAGTACAGCGGGCAGGCGGTGTTGTCAGGGCTGCACTTGGTGATGGTGACGGTCGCTGTGAGGTAGGATGTGGCGGTGGTGGTCTGCGCGACAGCGGACACGGCGCTGGCGGCCAGCACGATCAGGGATGAAGCAAGCATCTTGAGAATGTCGTTGTTGATGTTGATCGAAAAATGGGGGTATCACAAGTTTCTAGAATTTCCTCTTCGGGATCGACGGTGTCCAAGCTAATGATGACCGTGGAAATTTCTCTTTTAAAAGGATTGTCGATTATCACGAAATGATGATCTTTCTCTTCTTTTTATTCCTTCTTCGGGTTGTTGAGATCGGACAGACAGGTTCGTTTGCTTTGGGTAAAAAAGAGAGTGACGGTAACCGCGTGACGAGAGGTTATTATTTATTTTAAAAATGAGTGTGGGTTGCAAAATGCAAAAGTCGTTCACGGTTACGAAAGAGAATGAGTGAGTGTATGGCCCTGAAGCTGAACGGTCCTTATGTAAAAAGGGGAGGGTAAGAGGGAAATTGGCGGTGGAGAGATGCTGGCGACATGCCCTTTTTTATCGGGACATGGGGGGATTTCTTTTCTCAAAGGACCTAATTCTACCAATAATACCTCAGCGTTGGACCGGCTAGGTCGAATCAAGGCACATAATCAGATATACGCCTATACGCCTTCGATGGTGCTGCTAATAGATGTGGATCGGCAAACGTCTACCGGGAAGAGACAAGGGTCATTCGGAACGGTCCCCTGCTCGTGAAGAAGGGCTTTCTCACCGCACGGACAGATCACATAAATTCACCATGATAGGGACGACAAAGACTAAAAGGAGAGCCTCGTTTTTTTCGTCCGTTTTTATTATATATAATATTTTTTGCACATGTAACATGCCATATATACATGTGGCGACAGATATTATTTATCTGTCATTTAGGTTCTTTGGAGAGTTTAACAAGCATATAAGTACATGGTATAGTAAGAAGTTTGCAAAGAAAATTCTTTGTTATTAGGGTAGTACCGATGAGGTGAAGACTCCATCGCGACAACTGATCAAGCTGCGTATTCCTACATATACCTAGGTAGATACCTACATTAGTGGAGATACCTAGATACATTAGGTACTGCATCGTTGTTGTTCCTGCAGGAATAAGTGGACATCAAGCTGTGTACGGATGTATGATTGGAGCTCTTGTCGGAAACTAAACAAGGGTCAAAATAGCATTGCGCGTTTGTTCCCCCCTTTTTAGACTCCGATCATGGTAAGCTAACCTTAAATGAGATGCCAAGGATATCTTTGACCAGCTTTAACCAATCACAGATAATGGACGCTCGGTGGTTAAATAAGGAAAAGGAAATATTGCTCGAAGTACCCGGGTACATACCATTTAGTCTCGGGCCAAGCTTCAGCTGTCTCCTAGCCATTAAAATTAAATCTTTTTTTCAACATCACCATGTTTGCCCTCAACATCCAAACTTTTGAAACGAAGAATCCTTGAAACCTACAAACATTAGGTACCCAGGTATGAATTACGAATTTTGAAATGCCTCATGTATCGCTGATTTCGCCAGCATACAAGGTACCTACTAAGCATCCATGTTTTCTAATAAACAGTATGATACCTAGCTATTAATCAGTATCTACCCATTGGACTGCATTATAATCAATGTGGCTTTCCTTGATTTCCCGAAATTGCAAACATGGTTGCGCATATTACAGTTCTACCTTTGCGACATACATACACTAGACTTGTATTCCGTATCTTCGCACATCTTTACAATGAATATTTATTATTAGACGGTATCGGTAGATCTACCTAGGTTAGCCGAGATGGTATGATATGCCATCTCGACCAAACAGCCAAACAGTAAGTAATGCAAGCTAGATTCTAATCGAAGAAATACATACACTAGTGTAGCAGGCTAGTAATCCATTCGCCTCTCCACCAAACCAAACGCCTAGATCGCCAATCCCGACTAAAATGAGCCTTCTCCACTACTAGTAGAGTAGCCTTGCCACTCCGAGATGAAAGGGAGAGGACCTCTTACTCTCTACTATGTATCATCGAACATGCGAGAAACGTCAGTGCAGCCGAACTTTCGATTCGCATCACTTGCAGGGGATCGGAACATTCTAGACTTCCAAGGTTCAAAAGCTGAGAGCTTTGCACACCTTGCGCGACCGCGGTGAACTCGTCGTCCATGCTGCGACACGTGAGAATTCCGACTTCGTACTCCGCGACAACTAAAGCTGAAAGGGGGGTATGACTACATAAGTAGTACAACGCCTACATCCATCCCCAAGGATTCCTAGGGACACGGCCACCTCTCGGCGCGTTGTGCGGACGTCCAGGAGGAGGACCACGACGTTGCCCCATATTATCGTCAATATTATCATCGTAGAAGCTTTCCCGCCCAGGAAATGGGGGATGGGTCTGGTACCAATTACCCCAGGGATCCGCGTGATACTGGCCAGTCCACCCCGGAGATGATGGAGGATATGGGTAGAAGTGGTTATGGTTCTCGCGACGTCCTTCGGGACGATAGGCATGCGGCTGTGCGTCGCCGGAAGCCTCGTTCCAATATTCCCAAAATGCCCTGAAATCCCGGTCTTCACGCTTTCGCTTCTCAGATTCATACTGATCGTCGGGCGGCGCCCGTCGTCTATGCGGCGTGTTGCTACCGCTTCTGCTACTCCCGCTGCTGCTGCCGCTGGAATGCATCCGAGTCCTGCTCCTCGAGGGCTTCGGCTCCGCGTCTCGTTCCGCCTGCTGGAACCGTTGGAAGTAGTTCCAGGCTTCCTCCATGTTTTGCTGTCGTCGGTGTGCCGCCTCTCGCTTTTTCGCTTCGTCTTCCAACAATGTGCGGACTTGGCGGATCTCGGCGGCGCATCCGTCCTGCCTGTCGATGTGCTCTCCATGGTTCTTCTTGATCGCCTCGTAAGTTTCCTTGAGGGTGTTGTGGACGTCTCCAACAGCCTCAAAGGTGTTCTTGGCTGCATCCCGAGCCTCTGTAATCCCACCGGAGACAAAAGCTCTCATCTCGTCTATCTTATTCCCATTTTCCTTTGCCGTGCCAAAAGTCCCTTTGAGTGTGTCGTTATACGAAGCCCACTCGGCTTTCGGCATGTAACTGGGTTCGAAATGCTCCTCGAACCGTTGTCCCGGGCCATATGGAAAGTATGCCCCCCCGTACGGATGATTCATTGTGTTTCCAGGTGTTGTCGAGAATCCCTGCTTGAATGCTTGGCCCGGCGCTGTGTACAGAAATTCTTGGATGCCTTCGCTACTCGTCGTCCTTCTTACAGGCGTGGGTTGTTTTTTGGCCTTCTTACTCTTAGGCTTAGGAGCTGGGTAATAAAAGCACATCACTGGACCGCCAGGAGGTGAGTTGGGTCAAATCGAGCTCCCGAGAAGTCGTGTCACCCCGTTTTTATAAATCGGAGAAATATTCACGTCTCTACAGATTGTACGTTCAGCTCCTCGCCCACTTGTACCGACGTAATTCGTTCTAGCTAATTCTGTTCTTGGTCGAGATAGGTGGTACGCTGAGACATCTGCCACCGCCATTTACATGCCGGCGCATTGTTAGACGCAAGATCCCGAAGAGTAGGTTCGCATGGCCCTTTGAGATGTTCATGCAAGTCTCTCCCCCTACAAGCATCGATTTTCATAAGGGAGCGGGTACCATCACCACGCGAACGAGACATTCGCCACGGGTGGACAGACGTCATACTCAGGTATTTGGGCTATAGCTATATGTCATCCTACTAATCTTGTCGTAGCTCCCTACCATGGCCTAAGACAAGACCTACACAGAAACCCACCGCTCACCGTTACTCCCCTTCTGCCGCGAGTCGACGGGAATCCACCATCGCCGTGCCTTTGTCCGTCTCGCATCTTAAAACCGACTGAATCCAGTGCCGCCCGTTACAAACGGTGCTGAAACAGGCGCTGACCGCCTTCGGCCAGCCCTGCTCATCGAAACCCGAAGCTCTGCCATGCGGGAAGCCCGAGACACGTCGTGTTGGTGGGCGTGGAGTAATGCAGTAGTGGGTTTTGGTGATTCCAAGAATTCGATTATGCAGAAGGGTACTTTATTACGATTACGGTTTGGACCTACTTCTACTCTATTTCTCGCCTCCTTTCTTACTGTTCTCGTCCATTCTTGTCTATTCCCTTCCCTTCCGCCTAGGCAGCATACTGAGCGGCAACTAGACAACAGAACCGGAAGCAGGTTTGAGGATATTCCTTTAGAATGTCACTTTTTCCTGTGTTTCCTTAACTCGGCTGTTAATTGTAGGCGAAAAAAGGAGTGTTGGTCTTGCAAATCACATTCTGGGAATTGTGGGCAAGAGGTGCATACACACCTAATGGCATATATGCTCCCCTTGATTCCCTCTCTTCATCTACTACGCGAATCCAAATACCGTGTTTCAAGGTCTCATGAGATTTTCTACAAGTATGCCTAACTACCTAAGTATGCCATCGCAGTAAAGGGCTGTAACCCAGAAAGCCATTTGAGGAGAAGATGCTCGACAATAATTTCACGTGCTAGGAAAGAAAAAGCCGTTTAGGGTTGTAAGTGTAGCTACTATTTTGTTCATGTTTCCTAATCGACTCGCGTGGGAAGCAGCAGCATCCGGGTTGCCGGAAGCAAGAAATATCGGAAATATGTACAGGTATAAGAATCGAAAAAAGGAGATAAAATCTGCTGATGTCCGCCCACCCCCCTCTGCTATCCAGCCGACTGAAACGCCTCGCGTGAGTTCATAAGCTCTCTAAGCAAGCTGGCCCCTACTCAGAACTCCTAGTTTTGCTTCTGCAAAGTACAAGTAAGATGGGAAAATAGCAACAAATGAAGAAAAGAAAGGATAAACGCCTTGCTTATGGATATAGCCTCTGGGTATGTCGTTATGTGGTAGCGGCTATTACGCGATGAATCGTCTCTGTTTAGCCGTGCCTCGTCGCATCGTCGAGTTAGACGCGCCGTCCGAGTACACCTTAACGGAGTTGATCAGCCAGTACGAATCCTGGAACGCTGAAGGGTTGGAGGCCACGTAGTCCTGGCACGTCGGGGCCTTTGTGCCACACACGGGATCGGAGCTCCATACCTTGCCGGCCCAGTCACCGCAGAAGGTGGTGTCGAAGACGATCTGGTGGTCCTTGAAGTGACTGGGGATGTCGCAGCCTGAGCCCGAGAACGAGGTAGAAGGAGATCCCCAGGAGCTAGGGTCAGGCTGACCGGCGGCGATGTCTTGGGGTATGTCCCCGGTTCGCGGGAAGAAGAATATGTTGATCGCCGACGACGTCCACTCTAGCGCGTAGATACCCCCGCCTATCTCGTTGAAACCGTCGGCCAACGTCTTGGTGTCCTCGCTCGAAACTGGGCATCCAATGTTGCCGGTTCCAGGCGCATTGCAGTTACCTTGCGAGAATGTGCAACTCGGACCAGTGTGAAGAGTGTAAGTGGTGTTTGATGCAAGGTTCACTCCCTCGATGATGTCGATTTCCCCATTGTACGGCCAGTTTGGGCCTACGGTCCAGAAAGCCGGCCACTGTGTTAACATAAATTAGCAATTCGTTCATTTACAAATTTGTGAGGGATTGTAGAATTGGAAAGGTACTAAATACCAAGATACCTAGGTATACAAGATAGAAATAAAAATAAAAGGGGAGGAGGTGGTAATAGATGAAAATTACTTACACTTCCACATTGAGCAGCCGGTTGGTGGGCGATATCGGCAATTATGAGGCCTTCACTATAAGTCTTCTTGGAGCTTACTCGAACAGACGAACGACCACCGATGGGGTTGGTGGTGCTGGCATCAACACCCAGGTAAACACCTTCATTGGCAAAGCCGGCAAGCGACAGAGCGTTAGCCTCAACCGCCGATAGATACTTAACGAAACCGTTCGTAGGATCGGGTAAGTTGAAGAACTCGAAGCCATCGAAGAAGTTCGTCTGATCGTACGAGTCCTGGATCGTGTAGGCGGCTTGCGCTGCGGCTCCCAGGGCCAGCACACCGCCGATGTACTTCGTGAACGTCATCTCGTTGACTCAAAACCGAAGAAAATGTTGGGTTTATGTACAGAAAAATAGGCGTGAAGAATCAAAGCCGTTAGAAATGCTTGCGCCTGGCAAGTATGCGATAACTCGATGTAGTAGGAGTGAGAGGGATAAGTCGAAAAGGGATAAATAAAAGAATGAATGGTGATGCCTACCTAGGCTAGGTAGGTAGGCGAGGCGGAGGTAGTCTTTGAAATTTTAAATAGATGACAATGGGTTGTTGGGCCTGAAAGGGAATGGTTCTAGACTCGAAATGACTGTGGCTATGGTCGAACAATAGCAGGGCTGGAGATTCCCTTGTTTGACTTCCTAGTGTTGTGTTAAAATAGAACAATCGGTGCGGCAAACAAAGGAGTGAGTGTGTGAGTGTGTGAATAGTTGGACTGCGCCTGTTATTTGTGACACGGATGATTTTGATTTTGAATTAGATCTCGATGTTGAGAATTTTATTTTGGGATTTTTTTATTTTTACAACCGCATAAGGAACGACGGCTAGACTTTTAAGTAAGTACGAGAATGATAATGAGATGGGCCAGCTAGAGGTTGGTGTTGAAATATCTACCTCAGGTATACTCTGACCAGAGCAGCAGCCGCCGAATTAAATAGATTTTGGAGTTCCAAAGGAAGGTTGGAAGGAACTGAAATAATAGAAAGAGGCTATGGCTAAAGACTACCTTGTGTACCCAGCTAAAGACGAGTTCCGACTTCCTCGCTTGACATAGGTAGTTTAGGATAAATTAGGAAGGCACACTCTTAGGATTGCGTTTTTCTCACTGGGGAATTTAATAAACCTAAGTACCTAGGTAGGTAGGAGAGGTCGTGATATGTAACATTAAATCCGTGCAAGTGTTCAGAATATGTCAGATGGATGAACCATCCCTGAACAAAAGTTATATTACATATCGTGCATATTGTGCTAGTCAAAGTGATGTAGTCTACCTAAGGTTAGCAAGGGATCTCGGCTCACATCTTCAACGAGAAAAACTATGGTAACGTTGGTTGGACGACAAACCGCCCAAGATACTGTATCAGAATACAATGTACCCGATTAAAAAGAGGATCGGGCTGGGGTAAGACATCAAACTATCCTATGAAGAATGTAAGTTGAGGTTTACCAGCTAGGTCTGTGAATGTGTTAATGTGGACGGTTTTCTATTATGTACCTGCCCAGGTGCAATAATCAAATCCTCTCAGCCAATAGATGGCACGTAGTCGATCGAAACTGGGAATTCTGGCAGCCACAATCTTGGCAACGTCCAGCCCTTTTTGACCCGCAGCTACCCAGGTACTCCCGAGATATGTACTGTCCTCTCCACTATAAGTACCGTTACCTAGCAAGCACCGGGGAACGTTACCTCGTCAGCCAGTACAGTGACAAGTCGGCCGAGTTTTACGCGCCACAGCCATAGATAGGACGATTCGCCCGCATCTGAAACGGGAAAGCGAAACAAACTACTCGAAACGTCCTGCTTCCTCTGGATAATTCGTTGGATATCGTTATCTCAATTTTATTCATATGGCAGCAACTGCTACTTCGGCACCCTTCCGAGATCACCTCCAAGCATCCATGTCCATTACCAGGTACCTTAGGTAGGTAGGTAGGTAGTTTATGTGCAGGAACAGCGGTCACTCACTCACTGTACGACCGAGTTTAGCTCCGAATGTCGAGTGATGCTATTTATGTACCTGAGCCCACATATACTTACCTAGGTAGATATATATAACCTTTCTAGTGTAGGTATTTCCATGAAATCCTCAAGGTTTCTGTGCCGCAGGGCTAGGCATTTTTTCATATCTAGATCTCTGTCAGTTTGGGTTCTCTACCTAGGTATGTGGCCTATGCATTTGATCAATCAATCGATCGACTGATCTACCTACATACCTAGGTAGGTAGTGTATGTGTTTAAACCTAGATGCCTACCAGGTACAATTCGTAGTCAGCCTATGTTAAACTGAGGTCTCGAATAATCTTTGGATATCTGTCAACTAGCATACCCTCCTGATAGAGCGCCTTTGTAATCTTGACTTGTTACATTTTAACAATATGTTGCCCTCAGGGGAATCAACTGTGTGATGGTATCATGTCCAGTCGTCTAGTCATCACACCATTCTCCCTTCGTCCTTGTTTGGTACCTACCTTCTAGAGTAGGGAACAGAGTTAATTGTCACATGTAATTAAATCGAATTGTCTAATTTAGGTACCTCTTGGGAGGATCCCAGATGTAGATCGCTGTATTACCCATCCTAGATTACCCTAGACTGAGCCTCACTTACAGCTAGGCATTCTCAGCTGACGTTCGATTGTATGAAATATGGAATCTTATGGTCGTCAATTTTGGGACCACGGTGACATAGTATAGACCTAAGTCATATTTCACAACTTGATTGTTAAGTGTCTTAAATTCATACGCATCCGCCGCGGTGTCCTGTATCATCAAACTTGTGTGCTACTTAGCAAAGATCCTGTAGGTAGGTCTTGTTTCGGGCCTTACGACATTCTGTCATGTCTCTCCCCTCCGAAATCGAAATAACTAGCAGCGTGCTCGAAGCTAAATGGTCACTTTAGACCATACTGTCCCATTCAACTACACAGATATCCATCAATCGGTCGATGGAGGATCACTGTCGCGGTTGATCACCAACGTCTTGGTATCCTCGAGATCGGGGATACGCTAGAAATACTATGAGCCTAAAACAAAAATAAAAGGGAAAATTTTCTGCAACCTACGCAAGTGCGAGTACTGGAACGAGCCTCGCAGACTGCCTTGTGAGTTGTCCAGTCGTTCCGCTGGCAGGTCTTGTTGCAGTAACGAACCATTTTGCATCGCGCGCAACGAAGCAGGCCGGTTCCTTTCTCGCCGCAGGCAAGACAGCCTTTGCTAATCATCTCCGACGTGGGATTCTCGCCGGTAGAATGTCTTTCAATGAAGATATAGTTAGCAACTTCGTACCTGAAGAGGTGGCGCATCCAAACAGGATCCGTGGTGCGACGTAATGACCATATTATGGTAGTAACTTGGAACTCACCCTAAGCCGCTGAACCAGAACTCGTCACCAAGATCGTAGTCTATTCTTCCATGGTTTTTCGCCTCTTCTGTCTCCATGAGATTCTTTGAGCCTGTCATCCAAGTCGTACCGTCGTTCCTGTACTCGTCAAGTGCGGTGATCAGCTGAAGTTGCTGCTCCATGGTGGGAAGCCAGGGCCGCAGAACTCGAAGTGCGGTTAGATGACGATCCTCGATTACGACGCCAAGTTCCATGGCGAGAATGCCAAGGATAGCAGCCATACGTTCTCGCTTGTGATGGCTAATACGGGGTTGGAAGTCGGCCGACAGAATCTTATCAAATTTCTGGGAGAGCATGCCGCTGTTTAGTTTGTCGATCGTGCGTAGTGTATCCGCTACATCCCTTTCGTTCGTTGAGATAAGTTCGCATCCACACATATCACTTAATTCGCTTGCAATCTCGTAGTCGTCATCCGACTGCATGAGACCTCGACCCCAGACACCCATATTGACTGTTCTCCGGAGGTGTTTGGTGAGGAAGACGTTATACAAGCGAGGCGATATGATAGACGTCAATGATGGAGGCGTTTAGAGAGAAACGTGTGTAGAAAAGTTGGATAAAATAGGTAGGTAGGTTAGAGGAGTAAAACTTGGGTCGATTTCTTTTAATACCTGGGTACATACAAATAATTATACATGTAGGTTAGTAGGTAGGTTAGGTAGGTAGTTGCCTTAGGTAGGTAGGTAGTTTGGTTAATCCATCCTAAGAACCACCTGGGAAAGTGCGGCTGCTTCCTCTCGATAGATGCCTACGTAGTGTCAAAAGAAACAAACTTTGGGAATCATAGGACTAGGCAGGTGAGATATTTAGCAACAGCCTACCTGTATGTACCTATTTGATTATGTTAGGTACCTAGGTAGGTACATAGGTAGGTTTACCTGAGATGCTTGTAGTACCTGCCTGCAAGTTTGATAGATATGGACCTACCTAGGTAGGTAGGTATGTATGTGTATAGGTAGGTAGGTAATATATGGTATCTACTACCTACCTAGGTACCCAGGTAGGTCCTTATTGCCCTTTGTCAATAACTCATAACTCATAACTGATACAATGAACCAAAGCATAACATATTGGGTTGATATTGCGAGTCATTCTCAAAAATAAATTGCTCCTAATGAGCATCGAGTTCAGAGTTCAATATGGTTTAGCTCATAATAAATCTCCAATATCGTTGAAGCCTCTCCTAGTGTCAAAGGATGACATAAATATCTTACATAGCAATACAAATGCACATGAACCATTAGCCCCCCCCTTTGCTCCAGGCCGTCTCATCATCTCAAATAAGCCAATTAGACTGCTCTGAATGGTCTGGGTTCATAAAAAGCTGATGACAGCCACGACTGCCAACTAGGTATGCCTAGGTGACTCAAACATGTCCTTTCCGATTGCGATGCAGAATGGGTATATTGAACGATAAGCAGTACCGTTGATTGCACCATGAAGAATAGGGACAAGGCGACAAGATCCCATGACCTAGGACATGTAATCTAACATTCAAAAAGAAAAACATAAAAACGCGATCCGACAATCAAAACCAGGAACTTCGTCGAGATCATGGTATTGACGGGCCCAGAAGGTAGTCATCCTATACTGCAGCGCTTATAGTTAGTGATTGTTATTCGTAAAAATTGTCAAAAGTGAATTCTAGTAAATGGAAAGAGTGGGTGGGAGCCTTAAGAAAGGTAGCCTGTGCACATAGGCAAGCTGGAAAAAAAGAAAAGAAAAAAGGGGGAGGGGGTGAAGTGACTGAAAGGAACGAATAATACGCACACTTAACTTTCTGGCCCGTCAACTTGTACCAGATAACAGCAACTAGGTCCTCCTTGAATCTCTCCCAAGGATTTCGGTTCAGATAGTAACTTAGTTCGCGGAAGTTGTACATTTCTCCCCAGCAATCACGGCCCCATTCACAACCTGCCATGTTGACAACAAAGTCTCGATCATTCTCATTATAATGGATGCGAGTGTCGTTTCCATTATCGGAGCATGCCCCAGTCGGAAAGCTGTTGATTAGCCGCTGTGGAAGGAAGGCTGTATGACTTCGAATCCACGGTTGAGTTGTGTATAATTGCTCAAGTGAATCTTGTTCCTTGTGTTCCCACTCCATGTGCTTTTGTTCATATGCTACTGGATCCCACCATATATCCAGTAAACGGTCAGTCCATTCGCTCCGCCTGATGAAAAAGGAGCCGAGATTAAACCCCGAACAGTCTTGAGAGAGCATTAGGTTCACGGAGTCGATACTTCCATCTCCTACTGCACTCAACGACTCTGGATCTAGATAGTTGGCTTGAAGAGGGTGTGATATGTTGAGCGGGTTGAACTCGTTTATGTCGCGATAGATGTGCTTTTCTAGGTTGTTGAAAAGGTGATGCTGAAGCGAATAGGAAGGTTCCATAACAAATGTGTTAAGGTCCAACCACCAAATCCTACAGCATATTAGCATGACAAAACTTCGCGGCGCATTTGTATGTGCTAGCTCACCATTCAGCTTTTGGATACTTCCTAAAGCTGTTTCTGATGCTGTCCACCTTCTCCCAGCTTTCTCGCCACTCGTGTGCGTATCGTTTCTTGGTGCTCATATCGACGACTTCGAGATCGTAGCCCCATCTCCCGACATACTTCCGCTTATTCCTGACACTATCTCTTTCGATAGCCCACTCTCGTGCGCCCTTCCATTCCATCACACCGCCTCCGACGTTCGCGGCAAGTATGATAACAAACTTTTCCCCACCTCCTAGCCAGCCTGTCCGTCTCCAATAATACCATAAAGCTGAGGAATGATTAGCGACTTGGGGGGGGGGGGTATAGGCTAGCGTCAAAACTCACGTGTGATATAAAATAATAAGTAACAAGTGAGAAGCAATATCACTATGAGCGCACGTATCTTCCATTTCCTGCCCATCCGTGCGACCATCGCTTTGACTCTCCCCAGTAGTGGGATATTCCACCTGCCTCGTCCGAGCTTTTCCTTTTCCGCATACCTTTCGTCCGTTGCCATATTAAAGGATGGTAAACTGCTCGAGATGCGACGCATATGTCGGGTGAAGAAACCCTGATTTTGAGTCGAAAATGACGGATAGCCGGAGACACCCTGACTCTTTAGTCTCGCAGATTCCCAAGTCACGGTGCCGCCGTTGGGGCCTGAAAAGGATGCCTTCGCTGGGCTAGATCGACCGCTGGTGTTGATGTTGAGACCTGGAGAAGACCACCCTCCTCCGGGGACAGGAGAGGGACTTCTGCTCAAGGACATTGGGATATTGGGAGTACCTGCGGCGTAGGTTGTATTAGTGAGATTGTGCGATTTGGTGGAGGCGCAAATAGGTAAGCAGCCAACATACCAGGTATTGGGCTCAGAGTCGGCTGCAAGTACTGGGCCTGATGGCCCAGACGCAGAGGAGGAACGCGATTACCAGAGTCGCTGCCTGCAGAAGATCGTCTCCGACGGTGAGCGATCGCAGGGCGGTCGCTAAAAGAGGAAGAAGAAACTTCGTTATCGGAGTCGAGGGGCGCCAGATTCGTTTTTGCCTTCTGCCGCAGTCCTCAGTCCTCAAACGGGAGAGGCTGTCGACAGGCGAGGACGGGGGGAGGGAAGGCGAAAGGGAAGGCCAAGGTGGCTTCAGCCACTTTTCAAATATTCAGAGATAATAAAGGCGAATGTCTCAGGGGTGACGAGACTGCGACAGAAACAATTGACCTTGTGCCGAGTGCGATTGAAGTGAAGTTGGATTTCGTGTTAGTTAGGGAAGAAATAAAGTATATATCTGGCAAAAAGTACAAAGGTAGATTAACCCGACGATACAACTGACGAATTTAAGAAAACAACTGTGTTCATGTTGTCGTTCCAATGTGCTTTCCTTTCGTATGTACAGGGATTACTGATAAGCGTAGTAACCGTATCTGGTACCTAGTACCTAGTCTAGCGTTGAACCGAACAATAATTGAATTTTTTTTCTCTCCTTCGATTTCTTTCAAATGCTCCTTCAATTCTGCGCGACACTGCTTAGGCCAAGAGTTACATTAAATTTGTAGAGTGGGACTGTGGACCCCCACGAGCCGCCATTGAGATTTGAAGTGGCCTTTATTCTGCGTTTTAAATCTTAATAACTACAAAATATGGAAAGAGCAGTGCGAAGAGAGCGACAAGTTTATAGCAACTGCATAATATATTATATCCAATCTAATATAATTGGTCATTTACTAAATTTACGCCTTGAAGCATAATCTTACATACCTAGGTAGGTACCTGGTCAGTATGCGCTTCGTGAATAGGTGCATTATCAGAGAACACTGCATCAACTGACAATCTCATAGATATCAAAGATACCTATGCCAAGGTGGAGCTTCCTTCTGCCTAAGTACCTACCTAAGATAGGTATGCTGGTACTTTTACGTGATTGTTTATGACGGATCTGACTCGCCAGTTCGCCAAATGGTGTTGATTTTAGGACCGCTCGCCGCACAAGCCATCCAATGAAACTCTGCCTTTTGCCGCATCCATGGTGTACTATGCTGCTATGTACATGAGAAGGATCCGCTATCTTACCTAGGTTATGTAATTACTAGGTAAGTGATTATATGTTGGAATGCGGATTTCTACATACCTGCATAGTATAGTATAACATTGGTGTAATCGGTGTAATCGTGATACAAGATGACGTGCCTCAAATTCAATTTGAAACCCTTAGCCTTTTAACTTGGGTCCTTACATACCTGTACATACCTAGGTAAATCGAATGCTAATACATATGTACCTAAGTATACACTATACCATCTGAACGACAAAGTTTAGATCAGATTGGGGCAGTTCGGAATCTAAGTTAAGGTCATCTAGAAACTATGTGCGAGTCGTAACCTTCGGGATGGTCGAGATGGTGGATGTAAACGAATTAAGCCGATTACATGTACCCATAACTTACTCCAAACATTTAAACTACCAATCTAACCTGATAGGGTATCACCGCTGGTTCTAGATCTCTTGGACGAGAAGTTTATAAAGACGGCTATCAATACCCTCACAAATTCTATGCTTGTTTAGCTACCCTAGGTACCTAGGTAGTTGATAAGCACTTCTCATGTATTAATTAGGAAAACTTTATAGGTACCTAGTACATTCAGTTAATATACCTAGGTATTCACTTATGTTCCTATACTGCCTTCATTAGATACGAAGTCCCTAAGTAAATAAATCAATATAAATTCATTGTAAGACTTGTATTAATGATGACTCTACTTTGTAATAAAGCCACGTATCTAATAAAAGTACTACCAGCCGCTTATACTCGTATTGACCAACACCTAGTGTAGTCAGCTTCTTAACAAATGCGCTCGTGATTATCGAATTATGCTTCATGTGGCTAGTTTGTTCTCGTCCTATCCCTTTTATGTACTGTATCCCAAGGTATTCATCTCACCATGGTACCTACCGATGTAGGTTGGTGTAAATGAGAGTCCATTTAGTAATAGCTTACATGTAATAAAGTAGATAGGACCTAAGCATTTATAAGAATGACCAAGAGATATACTACATAGGTACCTAGGTAGGTGGGTATATAATCTACCTAGACCTACTATTGTTGAGTTCTGTGTATCAAAACCTGGCATTCTACTTGTATGGATTCTGCATATCTCCAGCACTAAACTCTACGTATATCTTCAGAAGTTCATTTGCCTCCCAACCTTCGGCTTCACCTTAAGTGGAGGATAATAAACCAACGGTTACTTTTTGGAAATGTCATTACATTTAGCTCGACCCGAGCTATCGATTGAAGAGATGCGAAATACGTATCAACATTACCTTTCTAACAGCCGTCCTTAATATCAGCGAAATATTAGCGACTACGACATTTAGGCCTCCGAGACATGTATACCGTAACTGGAATCTCTAGTTTACAACCCGATTGAAACAGACCGACTGAAAAGTGACACCAATCCAGCTTGTCTGTGTCATGGCCAAGGGCTTCGTGTCGCCAATCCAGTTCTGTGTGGTATCGCCAATATGAACAGACGAATTCCCTTTGGACACACGACCGCCGGTCGAGTGCTACAGACCTATGCAAGCTGAATACCTACCTATGTGTCTTCGCCATTGAATACCTAGGAGGTAGGTAGTGAATAGTCAGCTCTTCGGCTATCGACCTGCCTAAACCCTAGTGCCTTGTGTAGTTTCCTTCTGGTAGAGACAAGAGGAGAGATTGAGATTAGCTGTCCGTGCTTCATCTGTGCTTTTAAGGTGTGGGAAGCAAAGAGTGGTTAGCACGAAGCCATTGACGTGGCAATCCATATTAATCTAGAGATCGATTTGACGATGAGCGATGACAATTGGGTCTATGCTAGCCAGTAATAGGAAGGGTTTGATATGTAACCCACGTGATGGGATTGTCGCCGAATCCCCTCTTGAGTTTCCAGTCTTAGGGGGGGGGGAGGCAACTTGGGAGCTGAGGGCCTCCTTCCAACTTTTTTTTATTAAAATTATTTTGCGACAAGGAGTGGGAAGCGGCGAAAATGGACCCCAGCCACCCGCTCTCACCCAGAACCCCAGCCCCGAGCGTTTATTAAACACACCTAAGCGTAGCAGTAGGCCTTATGTGGGGCTTCCTTCCTAGCTCTACTGCTATCAGTCCAGCAAGATAGTAAGAGTAGAGCAACAGCAGCAGCCAGCAGCCAGCAGCCAGCAGTAGCAGCAGCAGCTCGGTTTTAGCTCGTTTGTATGTCCCCACAGTTGTTTGTAGCCGGGATCTAAACAAAACATCGAACTTCCAAGGTTCGTTACATACTCGACTTTCGAGCCGTTGCGACGGTATACAACCTTACCTAATTACCTTAATTATACTCTCTGAAGTATCAATTATATAGAGTATTCCTGAATGGACTCGATTATACGTAGGAAGTCTAACCCTTTAAGATGATGACGCGAGAGCATCATCGCCGGCGGAGTCCTGAATCCTCTCGCCGCCGGCGCAAAGAGCGGAGGGATTCTCGAGAGCAGCTTCAAAACCAACAAATCTCGGTGCCTATCCCGCAATACGAAGAACGAGACGAAAAATTAGACGAGCGATCGCGTGCCTTCTCTCCCATATCTTCTTCCTCCTCTACCTCTTCCTCCTTATTAAATATCTCCCGACCCTCATATAGTTTCGGACTTGGCAAATTCTTCTCTGGTAGTAATGGGCGGAAGCAACATCGCGTAAAGAAGAAGCGGTTTCTTAAATTCGGGAACTCTTCTTCCTCGTCTGTTGGCTCGGATCTCGCCTATGGAAAAGGATATATCGAGCGGCGCAGGAGTCGCGAATTTAGTCCTCCTAGTAGCAACCATGGGAGGCCTTCTCTCTCGCGACGCGCGCAGACTGACGAAGAGATAATTGAATTGGGAAGGAGGTTCGCCGAGATTGCTAGGCAACAGAATGCCGAAGACCTCAGAGCAGCTGGGAGGACTCGGCCGTCGACGCTACTTGGTGCGGCCACGGCCCTGACTCAGTTTCGTCGAACGAATAGCGGGAGCTCGAACAGAGGGGTTGGGAGTTCCAAACCTCGTCGTGATTCTTCTCCAGACGATTCCGAGTGGGAATCCGCCTCTGACGATGACTCGTCTAGCTCGGAATTTGACTCTGGTTTAGCATACGGCTCGGGCCTTAGTCTACCGGGCCCTTCTTCTACGCAACTCACAGGCCCTCTGAGTCCCCCTCGTTCCCTCCAAGCGCCACATCCTAGCCCGCCCCTTCACCGAAAACCTTCGCTGGTTGACCCAAATCTCTTTGGTCCAGTAAACTCTCTCCGTGGTTATGTTGAGACCCCTTGTGGGTTCGAGAAAGTTGATCGATCCACGATCACCGACTCGCGCCGACCGTATGAACCCTCAGTCCCACCCAGCGAGGTTTTATCCGAGAGCCGCTCGTTACAACGGGTGTATCCTGTTCCAACATCTGACCCAAGCCGCTTTGATGCTGGGGGATCTATTGTGTCAAGTCAACAGGACTTTCCCACCCGAGCTCGGCCTGCGCCATTACCCATACAGCCGCTTCCGATACAGCAACCGAAGCCAATAGCACCGGTTTCTAGGAAAGTTCTTGATTCCGTGGAAACTGATTCTAGATACTCGGAGCGCTCATCGTCTAAAAATTTAATTGGGGCACCTGCTGTTGCTGGCATAGCTGGAGCAGCACTAGGAGCAGTAATAGAGTCTGGCCGCAGGGATGACCGCGACAGGCGCGAGACCAGACGTGATCGTGATGGTAAACGCCGGTCAAAGCGTTCAGATGTTGGCGTCCAAGACGAGAGGACTGAGAAACGCAAGAGTCGTGGTGAGCCTCGTGAAATTCATGAAGTCCGGGAGGAACGTGTTGAAGGACGTCGAGAAAAGCGATCTGAGTTGGATCTAGAATCTGAACTGCAAAGACGTTGGCGGGAAAAGGTAGTGCCCGAATTAAAACGGGAGTCTGAAGAGAAGCGTCGTCGAGATAATTACGATGATGATTACGATTACGACCGAGTGAGACGTGAGGATGAGAAAAAAGATAACCGAGAGATTGATCGTAAAGAGGACCGCAGAGAAGAGCATCGCGACGAACGTCGGGACAAAGACCGCGCTAGTCGTTCTGATTCGCAAAACTACAAACCTCTGCAGGGCCCGGGATTTCCGCCTCAAGAGGCACCGGTCGACCCGTTCCAATTTCAAGTAGCTGACGATGCCTTTCAAACTCCCCTCTACACGACACCGAAACGACCCTTGACGCCAAACATCATTACCGTAGATCGGGAACCCGATTTCTCTCGGTTCGAGATTCAGGAAGACGACACACGACCTCAAGAAAGACTCAGCCGAAAGGATTCCTACGAACGGGAACTCCGTGATGCACATGATATCTACAAAGCTGCCGAGCACGCGACCGCCCCTGTCAGTGCAGCTGCGTTTGCTGCCGCAACCGCAGCGGTAATTGCCGAGGACCGTCGTGGGCGTAGCCATAGCCGAGGCGGTGATGCCAGTTCCAGGAATAGATCGCGCCGCGGCGACTCCCCAAGGCGTGAAAGAGACACTGTCCTAGAAGACGCCAACCGGTATTACCGGGAAGCTGAACTTGCGCGCAGAATGAAGGAAGAGGAACGATCCCGCGCCAGTGGTGAGTCTTCTGTCGTGGACAAATGGAAGCAGGAACATAAGCAGAAAGCCGTCGAGATTGTGCAACCTCCGGAAATGGACCACCCGAAAAAGAAGAGTCCCTATGACGGTCCTGACGCTGATGTCCGCATTGATAATGTCTTGCAACATCCCAGTGAGCTTTCTCGCTTTCGAGTACCCGATATCAAAGGTCTCTCGCAACCCTCTATTTTCGTGACAAGGGATCCTTCTGCTGAGCGCGAGCGGCCAATGCTTAACATTGTGCGACCTACACCTGTCCCATCTCCAATGCCAGAAGAACAGCTGCTTGCGAAAGAGTCTTCATATGAACCTACGAAGAAGGTGGTTACGCCTACTTCCAAGGCTACTCCTGACGTGGTGATTGAACCTCAGGGTGAGACATCCGCATCACCACCAACGTCGAAAGCTGTTAGCTGGGGTGAAAATCAGACAAAGCACTATGTCGTGGAGAGTCCGGAGAGAGAGGATGACCCATACTCGGGAGCCAAGGTCGTGATACCTGCCAAGACACCAAGATCACGGAAGAAGAGTGCTTGGGGAATGATTGCAGCGGCTGTCGGCGGTGCTAGCGATGAAGCTCCATCTTCGAGTATTTCAGACCGTGCTATGGAAACCGCCAAAAATAGACGTGCCTCTAAAGACCTAGAGAAGTCGACGAATCGTCGAGCCTCGGCTCAAATCGAGACCACATATGATAGTCCACCCATCCCGGGCCCGAAACCTCCTAGCCCAAGGAGTGCTCAGATGCCAGGAACTTTTGCCGAGGACCCGGTTTTCACGGCCAATATAGCTGCGGCTCTTGCAGGTAGTGGCTTCGATCCTAATATTGTTATCGATGACGCGAGCTTTCACAGACGGGATTCGCCGCCTACTTCAACTGACTCGGATGGATACCGAACACCATTCGTGGAGTCAGTAACTGATCTGGGAATATCTAATACTTCAAGGCCAGGTGTCTCGCAAGATAGTCAAGAGCATGGCTTTGTTATTGGCGAAGTCTCTGAGACGCCCTCCGACAAGAAAGATATATCTAGTGATACTAACTCGCGAATTCTCTCCGAGCTCAATAAAAAAGAGCGGCGTAAGCAGGAAAAGACCATTGAACGGGACGGTTCTGAAAAGCCCGAGGTTATTGTCGACAACAGGAAGGCCACGGGTACCTCACGATCTATCCCAGAAGATAGCTGGGATGCATCTTCGGGTAAAATCAGCAACAAAGAGAGCAAGAGGCGCGAGAAAGCTGCAAGAGCTCAAAGCTTGGAAGAGGATGCATCCCGAAAGGAGCAGAATTTAGAGGCGGAGTTCATGGGAGCCGCTGCTGCCGACGAGGAGAATTCTCTGCTCAGGAAGAAGTCGAAGAAGTCGAAGAAGGCCATTGTTGTCCAAGGGGACTCCAGGCAGCCTGACTCCACAGAGAGCTCTAAGGTCATAATTTCAGCCGACGCTTTCCAGGACCTTCAAGACGCTAAGACTATAGAGCGTCCAAAAATAACCATTCCAGTCAATGCTTTCCAGGATGTACAAGACGCTAAGACCGTGCAGTTTGATGATGGATGGGATTTTCAGAAGAGCAGGAGAGGATCTAGACGCGATCAGGATATCTCCGAGTCGCCCTCGAGATCCACATCAAAGCCCCAGATATCAGAAGATACCTCCAGAAACCCTGTTGAAAGCAAATTATTCTCAACTCCTGATGACGAATGGGACCCTTCGAGGAAGAATAGCCGAAGGTCTAGACATGATTCCGGAGCATACGGGTCTTCTTCTAGGTCGGTTCCAGTATCGGAACTTTCGATGGAAAGCTCTTACCGAGTAGTCGATGCTGATAGTATTCCCACGACTCAAGAAGAATGGGATACGCCAAAGAAGGGCAAAAAGAAGTCAAAACGTGATAGCGGAGTTTACGGTTCACCATCAAGATCTGCGCCAGCTTCGGAGGCATCTTCAGAAATTGGCAAGAGAGCTGTCGACCCCGATGCTACTTCTTTTCCCGATGACGATCAAGAATTGCTGAAAAGGAGCAAAATGATTAGGCGCGGTACTATCGACGACGAATTCGCGGCGTCGCCCCTTCAAAGCGTCGACTGGGATACGCCTAAGAAGTCAAAGAAGTCTAAACGAGACTCAATGGCTTATGACTCTTCATCGCGTGTGGAGCCCCCTGACGATATTGTGGAGAGCCCCAAGGAGATGACCGAATCTTTCAACGATTGGCAAAGCAAAGAGACGGCTGCGACGGAGGGGGAATTGGGCACGCCGAAAAGTTCGAAGACAAAATCTATGCGCGATTCAACTACTTTTGATGATTTACCTTCGACGCCCGTCTCTCGCCCCGCAGCCCTGTCTGAAGCCTCCATGTCAAACTCGAAACAGTCGAAACAGGATGGCGAAGTTTATGATTCGCCATCAAGGTCGACTCTGGCCTCTGATATAGGGGTTGATAGTTCTCCAAATAAGGGTAAGAAGAAGAAGAAGAGAAGAAGCACTGCTGGCGACTTCCCCGAAGGTGATGGCAAACCTGATGAAAGTGAGCCCCCCGATCGAGGAAAGGATCGATTCGAAGTTTCAGATCGTGAAGTCAGCTCTATAATGTCAGATCCTCCTCGCTACGACGACCACACACCAAGTAAAAGTCGATCAAGATTTGACATTTCAGACGATGCTAAATCAGTGTCATCTGCTCCAGGCAGCACTGACCGAAGGGATCGTAAAAGCTCCAAGTCAGAAAAGGATAAAAGGGGCAGCGGGAACTCCAGTTTCTTTGATCGCTTCAAATCTACAATTGGGATACCGGAGGAGAAGGAACGCTCGCGTAAGTCTGAGGAAGACAAGAAGAATTCTTTTTTAGGTAATGCCGGCACCCTTGGCGCGGGTGCCGGCTTGATGGGCGTTGATATCACTCCTACATCACAGGAGTCCCGCTCAAATGCCACCAATGCTCCGTTAGAAGAGGAAGCCCAAACTGTTCCCTTCACTCCTGAGAGACAATCAACACTACCACTAGAAACAGAGTTTATTGACCCTGAGATTGTCCCACGGGAAATCCGACCAGCCATAGATCCTCAGTATGGCGACCTTTTACCTCTACCTCCAAGTCTCCCTGGGTCTCCTGTTCCCGAGCTTGGTGACAACTTCCCGGATCTGCCGGAGAGCCGTCCTGAGACACCCGAGCTCGAACGACATTTACGTGAGATTCATTCTCATATTCGCCGTCGTAGTGCCCACGAAACTCCCACCAGGCCAAAAACACCTAGCCAAAGCGCAATACCCATCCAATTTCGCCTGGGACATCGACATACGCCGAGCAACGGAAGATCGTCTCCGACGGTCTCACCAATCGTTGGAAATTCAGAAATCGGGAGTGAATCTAAAAGCCGTTCACGCCCAACTTCTTGGGAAGGCTCCCGGGAGTTTAAACCCCTACTTCTTCTCCAGAGGGCGTCAAGGGGATCTATTGGATCGATCGGATCCTTCGATATATCGAGTTCTCCCGAGAGAGAATCACCACTTCGGGATGTATCACCTTCCGAGTCCGAAATACGTGAACACCGCTCGCAGTCATTGAGACGTCTGCTTGCAGAGTCTCCCGACCACAATCCATCGTTGCGCGAGAGTGCATTTGCCACCCCAGCAGTATCAACATTTAACGAACCCTTCTCGGCATCAGAAGTCAAGCATGTCGCTGAGATCTCGAAATTCACAGACCATAGCACAGCCAGCAAGCCAACTAATGAGTCCTCGCACCTGCGAGATCTTGAATTAGACGATTTCCATCTGGCACCCGTTCCTGAACAGCCAATCTTGGAGGCCGCTGAAGATGCTGAATTGCTACCTCCAATGCCTGTGTCTGCCGCATCCACATTGACAGTTCATAGTCCAGACGAGCTCTCGCCCCTTACTAAAGGTCCTAGTGATATCCATACCCCTCTGATCCCATCGACACTCGCACCAACTCAGGAGAGAATGGATTTAGGAGAGACAGTTGAAAATTCCCTTGGGAAAAGCAATCTAGAGAGTGTTACTCCAGACATAGAAACGGTAGTGCCTACTACGAGTGAGTCGGAGCTTGCGACTGCGCTTTCAAACCGTAATCCGAGTCAGGAAACCGAATTTGTTGATTCCCTGGAAGCGCAAGACAAGAATATCCCCATTGCACAGGTCGTTCTTGAAGAAGAAATGTCCAAGTCGGTTGATACTTTAGCTACTGCTCAGAGTAACATCGAAGCCACTCTTCCCAACGAGAAGATATCATCTCCATTACTAGAGGGTCAGAGTGACGAAGTTCCAGAAAGGAAATTAAGCCACGTCGAAGAGTTAACATTAGAAGTCTCACCAAGTGTCGATGTTCTTCCCGTCCCAGAGGAAGCTCTCCCAAGTACGAGTGCCTCTGAACAAGTTCCCATCACCGAGAAACTTGAAGCTTCTAAAGAAGATGTGCCACAGTCCTCGAGGCAGATAGAGTATTCCAAACAAGAATCGTCGCCACCATCCCACCCTTCGGATCAAGGGGGTTGGCTCAGTTCATTGACGAGTAGTTGGCGATCTGGACTTCTATCTCGACCTTGGCGAGCGCCGGATGACCTAGATAATCCGGCTAAGGAACAGGGTGCAAAGGGTAGCACAGCTGCCGAAGCACCGACGCCTGGGCCCACTAGCCTAGAAGCACGCGAGGAGCAGCTTAACGAGGAATTATCCACAGGGATAACTATTACACCAGACCCCGAACCTGAAACTTCGGATGTTCAACAGGACACGAACCCAATCTCGCCAAAGGAAAACAAGAATCGCGAGCTTGAAGTTGTGGATCCTGACTTAGATCAGCAAGTCGTCGCGGACACTCAAAATCCTGGCTTAGACAAGAGCCATACACGGCTGACTGAAGACGATCAACCAAGTGACAATATTTCTCAAGAGCCGAGTTATGTTCAACCGAGCTTGAACGAAGAAGCACCTGGTCAAGAAGAACCTATTGTTACTGACGAGCTCTCTGAGGTCCAAGATGAATCGATTAATGTCAAGGAGAAAGCTCCTGTAGTTGAAACGGAGGCCCACACAACTGAGCCTGAGCCAGAACCAGCTTCTATTCAACCCGAACCAACTACTACTGAAAACGAACCTTCTATTAACGAGCTGGACGCTACTTTAGTTGGGACAGATCCCGCTGTTCTCAAATCAGAGATCGTTGTCCCTCAACTAGAGCCTTCAATTATTGGGCCAGAGACTACCACCGCCGAACAAGAAATCAATGAAGTAGCTATTACTGAGTTACAGACTACTGATGTCGAGAAGGAGGTTGCTGCTGCTGAAATGGAGCCAACTGTCGTTGAATCGGAAACTCCTGCTGACAAACTTGAGCTAATCGTTGAGCCAGAGCCAACTGTTCTTGAGAGAGAGCCGGCCGTTACTGAGAAAGAGATCCCTGTAGCTGAGGCAGAGTCGAGCATGCTTAAGCGGGAATCAATCGTCGCTGAACAAGAGCCGGCCCCTACTAAGGACGACCCCACTATCGCGGAGGAAGAGAAGCTTGAGCAACCCGTCTCGTTCCTTGAACCTTCTACTAGCGCTTCAAAGAAAGATAAGAAGAAAAAGAAGAAGAGCAAGAAGCAGCAATCGCTAGAGAACGACCAGAGTGAACCTACTACACCTTTGGGTGAATCAGCACGGCTAGTGGAGCAGTTGACACAGGAAAGCAATGTAGAAGGACCTGGCGTGCCACATATTGAATCTCAAGCTTTTAGTCAAGATCAATCTGTCGTAGCGAACACGTCAAATTTTAGCTTGGACAAACCCCCTGCGCAGCCAGATCAACCTGATGTCGTTATTCCCCAGGAGTTGCGTGATGTCCAACCTAGTTTGCCTGAAGAGGTCCCTTCCACCCCGAAGAAGTCTAAGAAGAAGAAGGGAAAGAAGACGCAAACTGCAGAACCCGAGCCGGAGGCTGAAGCCGCGGGCAATCAAAGCCCTGCCCAAGAGCAGGAGAGCCAGCCTATTCCCGTAGAAGAACCGTCTGCTCCAGCAGTGCGGGAAGCTGAAGCAGCACCACAGACTGGGAGCCAAGGACTCGGCAGCCCTCCGGAAGGCGACGTAGAAGTCTCGGTTGACCGCAAAGAAACTAATCGCCAGCCAATTCCGCTTTCTAAAGATGAGTCGATCAACGAAGAAATGCCCCTAGAAGAGCCTCTGAAATTTGACGAAATCAACCCTGATGGCAAGCAAACATCACGAGAGCTCACCTTTTCGAATGAACCGGTTGAGCCGACGTTAACTGAACCGAGGCCTTATAGTCTCGATGACCCCCAACCTACACCTCCTTTGGGTCTTGGACAAGAGCAGTCGCTCGCGACATCGCAATTAGTTTTTGAGGAAGTTCAAATGCCCAGCGAAACTGTAAAATCTGAAGAGCCGGCAGACGTTTCTACTTTAAACGAGGACCTGAAAAATGAACAGCAACACGAAAGACAACACACGTTGATGGAGACTAGCTCCCAAGGCCCTGTCGTGCAGGATTCAAAATCATTGGAGAACGTCAACGTGGATGAATCATCGCTGCAGCCCAACGTGCTACTAAGCGGTGAACACGCCAGGGAGCAGCAGGTTCCTGCATCGTCCGATCCACCCGAAACTCCACTTTACGACTCCAACTTGACTAAGAAAAAGTCATCCGAACAAATTGAAGCGGCGGGGGGACCATCAGTCTTAAATGTGGTAACCGACGAATCCCAGCCATCGAGTCTTCTTAACGAACCTGTCGTTGAGGAGTCACGGGAGATGGCTCTATCGCAAGAGGAATCCGGCAGCAGGAAGGAGGGGGAAAATAATGCGAAGCGCCATGATACTTCGGAACCCGCTGCGGTAGAAACTGAAACTACTCAGGAACTAGCGCCTCAAACGACGCCTTCAGAAGTCATTGTAGATGAACCTCTAATTATCTCTAAAGTCCCAGAATACCCTGGCCAGGAGTCGACCGAGCCAGCTGGTGATAACTTGTTGCTTGAAGTAATTAGTACTGGTACAAAATCTAAGAAAGGCGAAAAGACCCATCAGAATTCCGATGCTATTGGCCTGGCAAATGAACCAGAACCGCCTAAAGTAGAGGAGCTATCGACTGAATCTCAACCCGATGCAGAGATCGTGCATGAGCCAGTTACAGAACAGGCTGAACCAACAGGTGATGATGTCTTGCCTGAAGCAGATAATTCCAGCAAGAAGTCTAAAAAGAAGGGTAAGAAGAACCGCCAAGCCTTAGATACACCCGCATTGGGTGACGAACCCAAGTCTTCGAATCCTGTGGAAGAGTCTGTCACGGTGGAGACAGACGCTGATAGCAGACGAATAATTGATGATTCTCACATTCCCGCGTTGGAACCTAATCCGGCAGCTGGCAACCAGTTGGAAGAGGCCCAAGCTCCTGAACCCGACTCTACACCTAGCAAAAAGCAAAAGAAGAAGGACAAGAAGAAGAAGCGTGGATCTACCCAAATCGAGCCTATCACTAGCGATATTCCTCACAAAAAATCAGAAGATTTGGATGCACAGGGCAATGCAAATGACGAAACGGCCCCACCGATTGAGCCTACGATTGGTGTCGATACCGTCACCGGCAACACACAGGTGGACGAGGCACAAGATGAGACTGCTGATGACATAGGGTCGGCATCCAAGAAATCAAAGAAAAGCCAATTGCAGCAAACTCAAACGCGTGGTAACACTGAAGAAACTTCAGCATCTTCTATCATTGCCCCAGAGGTTTCAGCTGAACCAAATACCATTTCTAAAGAGGCAGAACAAACCAAAAAGGAGGATTCTGATTTAGGTGTCACTTTAACTAGCACAAAGGAGTCCAAGGAGGACAACAAGGAGAGGCGTCAAAGTATCCAGTTCGCCGAGCCGGTCGAGCAGGGCCCAATGGAGGTCCCGACAGAAGAAGCCCTCGAGTTTCCCACGTCTCACGCGGCCTTCAACACTGACTGGGCATCTGTTAGCATACCGCCCCCGCCGGACTTCTGGTCGAAGCCTGAGGGTCAACTTGGAGATGTTGATGATTCATTGAAGACTGAAAATGAGCCCTCCGAGGATCAGCTAATAGACCCGTTGGATTGGCTTATTCAAGATATCGAGTCTAAGCGAGAATCGGAAGCCCCTATTGCCGAGGGAACGCTAGAGCCTACAGAAAGCAGCGTTTCTGTGATGCCCGAAGAACCATCTACTCAGAAAGAGACAGAGGATTCGGTAGATGTTGGTGCTGATGACTACAAAGGTCGGTCTTTAGAGGAAACTTCGCCCAAGGATAAGTTTGATCACGTTCAAAAATCCTCGGTTGAAGTAATACCGACCGAACTACAAGGGATAAATACCCAGAACCCTGTCGAGCCGGTCATTGTGCAGGAGTTTACTATGCACGATGGATTACAAGTTCCACCAGGCCAGGATACTCGCCCCACGGAATCTGGTACCACAAATGTATCCTACCCACAGGACGGGACCGAACAGCCCACAGAAGTACAGACAGAAGACGGCGTTTCAGTGACACCACAACTCGATAAATCAACAGTAGTTGCGCCTACTATCATTGAAGATGACCAATCGAAAGACTTTACAGAGCCAATCGTTACAAGCGAGTCGCAAGCCAAGCCTACTACCACAGTTCAAGATGCAACCTCTACCGCTCCAGAAGAATCCTCGGTGGTTACGAAGAAGAGCAAGAAAGACAAAAAGAAGCGCAAAAGCAAAGGTCAAGATACACTAGATTCCATATCAGGCACAGCGACGCCTGCGAAAGAACCAAGGACCGAGGTCCCTTCATCAGAGCAGGTTGAGCTCCCGTCGACTATATCCCAGGATCAAATCGAGCCGGTTCAGATCGCGCCAGATGTTCCCATGACTGTTGAACCAGAGGAATTGGCTCTACCACCGCAGGAAGATGACTCGCAAAGCGTTGTGACTAAGAAGGCCAAGAAGGACAAGAAAAAGAAGAAAAAGGGTAGTCAAGCACAAGACCCCGAACCTGAACTCGCACCTGAGCCTTCTACTTTGCCGACAGAGGAACCTGCACCCAAACGACCACAATCACCAGCTCGTGACACTAGTCAATTGCAGGATGCAGAGCCTTTGAATTTGCCCCTAACTGAAGTGACTGAGATACAGCAACTTCCAACCGAGAATGAGTTATCCGGCCAATCAAATCTGTCTGTTCCCGAAATCGCCGAGACTACAACAGATACATCAGTCCTAGTTCCAACAACGCAGGAGCCCGAGTCACAAGTACCGAATATTGTGGATGTGGCTGTCCAGCCTCAAGATGTTGAGCAGAAGCCAGTCATTCGGACCGAGAAGGCAGTTGACGATGTACCTGTCATAGAGCCTGTTCCGGAGACCATTCCAACCGAGAAGGTCGTAGGTCCGAGCGTCCAAGAGGAAGTAGGACAAGTCGCCAGTCCAATAGATAATGCGGTACTAGAACAGGTGCCTGCCTCTGAACCGCCCGTCATTGATAGGGAAGCTCTGGAGACACCGACCACGCCCAAATCCAAGAAGGATAAGAAGAAGAAGAAGAAGCGTGGTAGCCAGGCCGCCCTGGACGATACGGTGTCCACACCTAGCCAAGATATCTCAGAATCCGTCTCAGGCGCACAGACACCTGTCGTCCATGAAGCTACGAGTTCTACAGAAAGTGTCATGCCCATAGCGAGCAATGATGTTTCTCTTTCGACTTCATACAAAGCGGACGAGCCTGCAGGAAGCGCAGTTGCACAAGACATATCCGTATCTGTTCCCGATAATGAGCCCGCTGTTGAGGTTAAGGATGTTGCAGAGCCCTCACCAAATCCTGTTGAGCCTTTCCCTAACCAGCCGACCTCGTCGATACAGGCCGAGCCAGATTTAGAGTCCAAGATCCCCGAGAAGGTTTCTGTAGAAGAGACCAAGGATGGCGAGGATGATAAGCTCACAACATCAGAGGATACCGAGGTGCACCAGCAAAGTCTAGAGCAGCAAGCTGAAGACGACCCGGTTGCATTTACTATGGATGAGCAAACAGAATTGGGAATCTCAGCCCCCGTGGAAGCCTTGAAAGACGAAGATTCCACTGGTCTTGTTTCACCTAAGAAGGGTAAAAAGGGCGAGAAAGCTAAGCGAGGCAGTACTCTTATTGAGGATGTTCCCCAAGTTGAGCAAAGCCAAGCACCTAAAGAAATCGGGAGTGCCACTGAACAGATAGAGACTGGCGCTCCCACTCCCGAGCAAGTCCCCAAGAACGAAGACATCACCGAGCTTGGATCTGCAAAAGCTAGTCACTCCGACGACGTGCAGCCACGGGAAGAACAAATTCAATTAGAGGCCGAGCCTGTTGCTGAGCCAGTGGCTGAGCCTACAACCGAGTCTGTAATTGAGCCTCATGTGGGCGAGACAATGGTGACTGAACCCCTGGTACCTGAAAGCGTGAAAGACGAGAACGTCAGTGATGATGTTCCTGCTAAGAAGGACAATAAAGATAAGCAAAAGCAGAGTACAAGTCTCCTTGCAGATGAGTTAACCCCACAGCAAGAGCAAGCTGAAAGCACTGGTGACTTAGCTGCCGGTACGTCGGCTCCCGAACAAACCGAGTCGGAAAGCCCAAAGGATCGAGACATCACCAATGTCACACCTAGCAAGAAAAGCAAGAAAGACAAAAGAAAGAAGCGAACAAGCACCCCAGAGCTCGAGCCCGAGCCTCAGACACCAACTGAGCCTGAGCCAGATGTTGCTTCTCAGCCATCAGAATCGTCTTTAGTACCCAGCCCTTCTGACGCACCTGCTGTAGTCGCAGATACTACTATTATTGCCAAGGAGGATCTCGCAACTGGCCCATCTGAACTGCTGCCCAAATCCGCCGACGAAATGCCAATTGTGGACATACAAGATAGTATTCCTCATACTGAAGAGGGTCTATCGACGGAGCAGCCAGCCCAGGTCACTGATGAAAAAATTGTTAGGGGGCCATCACCAGATTCCAATGCCCACGTACCAAAGCCGATACCCATAGAGGGTGTTACAACTATCGCTATTACTAGTGAGCCTCCTGTCGAAAGTGCCGCCCATCCGGAGGTCGTGTCTCAGGTGGCGGAAGAGCAAGCCAAGGGCATTCTTCCACCCTCTCCCAAGGAGCAGGAATCTGTCCCTTCGATAGAGGAACCCGTGCAGAGCGAGACCTCCGATGACATTCTTCAGACCGTCGCTTCCGAGGAGCAAGCTATATCTATACAAGAAGATGCTCCAAAATCCGAAGAGGCTTTGCAACCAACAGAAACTGCGCAAGTAGAAGAACCCTTTAAATCGGGAGAATATGCACAGATACAAGAGCCCACTGGCACAGAGGAACCTCCACAACCAAAATCTTCACTGGGAGAGGAAATACTGGAACGGGAAAAGCTCGCAGAGATAGAAGAACCCACGCAACTAGAAGAGCCCGTACAACTAGAGCTTACATCACAAGAATCTCTGAAGGCAGAAGAGTCAGTGCTGCCAAGTGAAGCGACTGCCGATATCATTCAGGCTGTCGACTCTGAACGCCAAGTTGAGCCTACACAACAAGAAGAACTCTCGAGAGCTGAAGAGCCTGTGCAGGGACTAGAACCCTCCAAGCTAGAAGGATCTGGACAATCACAAGAGCTCAAAAATATAGAAGAGTTGACACAATCGGAAGAGCCTGTACGTCTAGAATCTCCACCTCAAAAAGCTTCACCGACAGAAGAGCCTGTGCAAAAAGAGCCCCCACAACTAGAGGAGTATGTACCTCAACCTTCAAAGCCCGAGGAACCCACGCAAACGGAACAACTTGCACAGCTAGATGAGTCTACCCATCTAACAGAGGAGCCCGCTTCCACTTTGGACGAACCCGAACTCTCGCCGGCAAAGAAGTCCAAGAAGGACAAGAAGAAAAAGAAGAAGCGAGCTAGCCAAAATGAACCCGAGCTTCAACTTGAGACCGCGCCTACATCAGAAAGACCTGTAGAACAGCTATCATTGCCTCAGCAGCCTCAAGAACCCCAACAGGTTGACAACCAGCCTGCTCCTAACACGCCGACGACTGTCACAGATTCTGCAAACCAAGACATCCTTCCTGAGGTATCTACGCCCAAGAAGTCTAAGAAAAAGAAGAAGCGGGCAAGCCAAGTGGACCCGGAGCTTGGGTCAGGCACTGCAACCCCTTCAGAACTCCAAACGCAGCCGATTCTATCCGAGGAGCAACCCGAGAGTCAACCGACCGTTGAAAAGTCAATACTCACGAAGGAGGTAGAAACCCTTAACGACGTCTTTTCCGATGTCCCCACATCCGAAGGGAAGGGGAAAGCGAAGGAGTTGGCCGCATCGACTGCTGAACCCGAGCTTGAGCATGGCTTAGAGGTCGAGAACGAACCTGTTGAACCTGCAGGTGCTGAAGCAGTATTCAGTCTCACGGAGCAACCCGCAGAGCGAATTACTGAGCCAGTAAACCCCATTTCGGAAGTTGATACTCTTCCTGTAATAGATACCACATCAGTAGATGTTCAGGAAGAAAATCTACAGCCCCCGGTAGCGGAAGCTGAGTCCTCTAATCATCCTGATCAAGATCACGTTAGAGATCTCGTAAAAGAGGAAGAAAAAGAAACCGGCGTGCCTGTTGATCATGAAGACATCCTTCCCAAGCCCGAACAAGATCTGACCATCTACCCTGAAGCGGAAAATATGGCAAAGGATACACCCACAGATAGTATTGGCGGTGTCATCATTGAAGCCACACAGGATCCATTAGACAATCAGGATATATTACCTTCAACAGATATTGATAAAGGCGAATGTAAGGCTGAAATTCTCGACAATCCCGAATTGGACACCCAAGAGGTTCCACGTGCTGACACACAGTCGCAAGATCTGTCAGATGCTAAGCGGCACAATGAGACAGTGGCTAGTGGAGAATCTTTAGCGATAGAAGAGCAGTTGCAAGCGGAGCCCAAGGATATGCGAAAGTCTAACGATACACCTGAGATGAAAGACGTCCAACAGCAAGAACATTTCCCAGCTGATCAACAAGTCACGACTGATTCTTCGGCACCAAAGGACCCAGAACCTCAGTCTTCTCCAATCTCTCGCAAGAAATCCAAGAAGGACAAGAAAAAGAAGAGAGCCAACGCTCAGTCCGAATTGGAGCCAGGTGGTGAGTTGAGCGAGACGATCGCAACCGAGCCTACGACTCAGGAACCAGAAACGATCATAGTGAACGAGGGTGAGTGGCCAGAATCCCTGACAAAGTCCAAAAAGAACAAAAATTACCGCGAAGCGACGGGCACTTCTACTCCTATGGAGTCCATGGAAGCTGTACTAGCCAACGCTCCTCCGGAAACATTAACAGAAGAGAACGCGCCTGGAAAACTGACTCAAGAAGAAATCTTAGAAGTTGATGGCCAAAGTTCTAAAGCTAAGGATATCCAAGAGGAAACTCCCCCCAAGCCGAAAGACCAAGATGAAAATGCTGAGGACTTCAATATCAGTCACCCTGCCAAGGGGACAGTAACAGATTCGGAAAACGACCGACAAGTCTCGCCCGCAGAGGATGAGCAACGTGCGCAACTTGATGAAGCACCTGCTAACGAAATCGCTCAAGATAACCAAGACCACGTTGAATTATCGGTGCCGGTATCCGCTCCTCGAACTCCCTTGACCACTGCGCGGCCCGTTATCAGCGTTGATCTTTCACCGGCCCAACTGAGCAGCCATGTGGAACACGACCGTCCATTCGATCAGTCACCGCAACCAGGCAAAAAGGCTAGAATCGATGTGTCTAATGATGACGCGATGATCCTAGAGCCTTTTTTACGTCAGGCGGATGTTCCTCTTCTGAATCTTGAGGGCTCGAGCTACGAAATCCCAGAATCGTCACAACTTACGGATCATCACATGATCAGGGCCGAGGGCAGCAATGCCGTTCTGCAGGACATCACTCCTTCTCGAGAAATTGCAGCCTCATATCTCGAATCCCAGCCAATCTCTACAGGCGACAAGCATACTACTTTCGAAGAGAACAAAGGTGGCAAGCAAATCAGCAATGCTGCCCTGCTTCCATTGATTACGCCACAGCGAGAGATTGCCGCTTCATATTTTGAAGGGTACTCTACGAGTGCAATCGAAGCCGTTGACAGCAAGTTAGAGGTCAACACTCAGGAAACAGCTAGTAATACACGAACGATACCGCCTGGAGACGTTTCTGCCTCGCACCCGGAGTCGCAACCTAGTCAACAAGAGCCCAAACATGTAGAAGAAAACACCCAGCCGATTAAGTCTGAAGAGGCTAGGGGGCCAAGTCCCATCCAAGATACGACGCCATCGGCCCGCGAGATTGCAGTAGCGCTCATGCAATCCCGTCCTAAATCTTCCGGGGAGAAAATCGAAACACCCAAGGATGCAGAACTTACAATTACTGAGACTGTATCTACGCCACTCCCAACTAGAGATGTTGCGCTCTCGCCTGGGAAGTCTAGCGGCTCTAAAAAGAGCAAGAAGGGAAAGAAGCAGAAATCTATCGACAAGAGGACAACAGACACGGAAGACATATTTGACGACCCTGCACTTTGGGAGAGCTCTGAGCGCAAGCCATTAGAAGAAGGTGGACGACTAGATGCCGATACGGGTAACTTCTGGACTGGGCTGAACGCGGAGGTCGAAAATCAGACTGAACCACCACCCTCTGACCCTCTAAAGACAGATTCATCAGGTGATCTACCACGGCAAGACAGCTTTGTAGGCAATGTCGAGAGTCCGATAGTAGGAAGAGAAGCGCAACGTGACCTACCGGAACCTCGTGACGATAGTCATGAGAGCTCGACATCAAAAGAATTACCAACTTCTGAAATCATAGAAAAGCTAGATGACCTGGACACATCAGAACATGCTCAAGAGCCTTCCGAACCGGCAAAGGAGCTTAAGGTTGACGACACGCCACCAAAGCCATTAACCCCGAGACCTCTCTCTTACTTGAATTCCGGTCGTAATTCTCCCCGCGTCCTTCCACCGGTGGAAGAAGAGACGCATGAGGAGATAGAGAAGGAGCGAAAAATTCAACGTGGCGATGGTTCGAGCAGGGTTCCAATTACTATCGAGCCGAATAAGGATAGTGGGTTCATAACGGATACACCGCATCCAAAGCGGCGTAGCTTCGTTGACCCTAGCCTACGTGATAGCGGTGTGCATTTACGGGACTCGCCCGAGATCACACCCAAGAAACAGACTGCAGCGTTAGAAGAGGAAGCCAATGCAATTAAGACTCCTTCACCCGAGGAAAAACAAAAGAAAAAACTGGGGTTGGGAAGCGAGACTCCAAAACTAGAAACGCCAGTCACGCGCAACCATGAAGGTGATGAGGTGCAAGGCATCACAGACCCTAAAAAATCACGTTCACCATCTTCGTCAAAATATCAAGATGTAGGACAAAGAAGCGTATCAGATAATATAAGCCGAACATCGACACCACGAACGGAGAACCAACCCAGACGATCTGCATCTAATACGAGCATTTCTCGGTTTAGGACTCCGGACCCCCTTCGATATCGGCCTGAAAGTCCAGGCAGCTTTAATTTCAGATCAGGCACCAACACCCCCCCGCTTAGTCTTAGAAGAGTGGATAGGCGAATGAGCGGTGACCTGAGATCGCTCAGCTCCAACCTCTCGAATAACAATGCATCCGGAGAAAATCTCCATCAGAGCACCACACCAGTAGCTAACGAAGGCCGTGTCCGAGCCAAGGACATGACCGACGTATATGTAAGTAATAATAATGATCTCTTTCATTCTTATTCATTAACCAGCGATGTGTTCAAGATGGGAACGATTCTATTTGCTAATAATCTCCACCTGCAGGATGGCTACGGCGAGGGCCGGATTGGGTCTCCCCGATCGCCAACGAGGCCACAAAGCATGCGTCGTCGACAGAGCATGCAGGTGTTGGAGCTCGAATCCAGGGTTGAGCAGCTAATAGCAGAAAATCGCGCGCTTGCCGACGCAAAAGTACATGCCGAAAAAAATCTGAACAACCAAGCCGTGTCCGTCATCACCGAGCGCGATGCCGAGATAGAAAGTCTCAAAGCCTCTCTCGAATGGCTACGCAAGGAAGTCACTCGACTAACCGAGATCAACGAAGGCCTCCATAGCGCCAACAATGTCCTCGCCCTTCAACATAACGAGAAATACGGCCAACTCGAGTCACGACACACATCCACATCCAAAGAACTCGAGGAGCATCGCTTCGCCCGAGGTCAATATACCAAAACACTACAAGAAAAAGACGCAGAGATCCAAGAGCTCCGCACTCAGCTCGAAGCTACCAAAGAACAAGTTAGGGAGATGCAACGACAGATACTGGCCACGAAGCCACCTGATGCCGAGTTCCTCCGCCTCAAAGATGAGGATCACTTCGACCATCGTTGCCAGCAATTATGCTCGCACGTGCAGCAATGGGTTCTCCGCTTCTCTAAATTCTCCGATATGCGGGCTTGTCGATTAACAAACGAAATCAACGACGAGAAAATTATCGACCGACTGGATAACTCGGTCCTAGACGGCTCCGATGTCGACGAATACCTCAGCGACCGGGTGAGACGTCGTGACATCTTCATGTCCATGACCATGAACATGATTTGGGAGTTCGTATTCACACGATACCTCTTCGGTATGGATCGAGAGCAACGACAGAAGCTCAAGTCACTCGAGAAACTCCTACTAGAAGTCGGGCCACCACAGGCAGTTCGCCAGTGGCGCGCCGTGACGCTGACGCTGCTGTCTAAGAGGCCAGCGTTCGGTGATCAGCGCAACCAGGACACCGAGGCTGTCGTCCAGGCCGTCTTCCAGACGTTGTGCATGATCCTGCCGCCGCCGTCGAACCTCGAGTCCCAGATCCAGTCGCAGCTACGCCGCGTTATGCGTGAGGCGGTCGACCTGTCGATCGAGATGCGCACCCAGCGTGCCGAGTATACGATGCTGCCACCTCTACAGCCCGAGTACGATGGCAACGGCGACCTAGCAAGATCCGTCTCCTTCAACTCGGCGCTCATGAATGAGAGATCAGGCGATAAAAAATCAAACGAACAGTACGAGGCCGACGGTGCCATCGTGCGTACTGTACTTTTCCCGCTCGTCGTCAAGAAGGGCGACGACAACGGTGTCGGCGACGAGGAGATCGTCATTTGCCCCGCGCAGGTGCTTGTCGCTAAGCCGCCGCGTAATCCAACCATTCGCATGGTGACGCCGACAAGCGACGCGGGTGGAGTGCCGCTTAGTAGAGGCGCTACGCCTTCTGTTTCTATGACAGGGCACAGCACGGTTAGCGTCCAAATGCAGGACGCTCCGCTCCCGATCCCAACACCCCCGCACGAGACAGATTACATCTAGAGAATGGTGTCAACCTCACGAAACGATAGGGGGGCCAGGCGGCAAAACGAAGCCGCCGAAAACAGTAATGTAAGGAAGGGGAAGGGGAAGGCAAGGCAGGAAAGGGGTTAGTCAGGACGGTGACTGTGTGACAAATACGCATTAATGAGGGTGTAAAGGCGGACCGGACACATCACGAGTTTCTTTTTCGTCTGGCCTTAAAAAAACACGGGGCTCTCTGGAAGGCTAATGATACACCTGGCCGGCGTTATACGAATGCTCGCATGGGATTTGCATTTTTTTTCCCAACTCATCTCATCTCATCATACCACGAGCGATTCCGCGTTAGGAATCTCTCCCGCCTCTCATGCATAAGGGGACAGGAAACGGGACACGGGAACGCAGAGCTTCTAACGAATTCATGACCTACGATTTTCTTTTCTCGGAGGGGTTTTTTCTCCTTGTTCGCTTCGACCACAGTGTAGTTAGACAGAAATCGGAAATTGACCGTTATTACTTGATATTAAGACCTTGCTCTTGCTCTTGCTCTATATTTGTGATCCTATCGCCGTCTATTCATTCCTATGAGATATCATGGCATGTCTGTTGATCTACATACGCCGTAATGGTAAATCCGAACTCGGCTTTTGGATACCGTTGCAAAGCATTCTCCTAGATAATGAAGAACAATCGGTCTTAAGAGATTGCGAAGTAATGAATGGACTATAGGAATATTTAGTCGCCACATAATCACATATCATATCATATCTCACGACGTAACTGCAGATTTGAAGTAGAAGATAATAAATACGGACTTATAAAACGAGTGCCAGAATTCTATCGTGGTATATCCTTTTTTAATCCGTCTCCGTGCCTCATTATACTTCGTACCGTTCTGCCCATATACAAGACAACACCGAGTCCCCGTCGCGAATTGCTTCATACCGTCGTCTAAAGCTGAGGTGAGATAAACCAAAACAAACCCCGTGATGACCTTTTCCTTTTTCCTCCTTAAGTACTCCAACTAACAATGGAGAAGTTGGGATCGTGAAATCCATGTATGCTCAGCCCGCCCGTCTGAGGATCGTTAGGAAAGAGGGAGTTGATGGTTTCCTGATTCATTAGTTAGTACGAGATTCAACGCGATATTTTTTTTACAGGTACCACAGAACAACAACAACAACAACAACAAAAAAGGGGGGAAGGAATACAGCTAGGATTTCAAGAGACATACCCAGTCGATACTATCCATGATATTGCCCTGATTCATCCCCGTCCCAGCCCTTAACGCGGACGTAGTAATCCGTTGTCCCCCAAGATCTGCGATCGACGAATCGCTACTCCCCGGGCTTGAGTGATTCGGCGGTAAGCTCCACAACGCCTGTCCGTCAGAAACACCAGCAAAAACCATTTGCGGCTGTGGCATTGGGGGCCCGGCCGGAAGTGGCGGAGTGTACCCCGGCTCGACCTTGGGCATATCTTGAGGTATCCCCATGGGCGGTTGCTCAGGGTTACCCTGCACAGCTGGAGGCTTCGCGGTCCCTGCAACGACATTTTGCCCAGGGACAGCCCGCGCGAGACTCGTCGGCCCACGCATCTTGCGCATGCGCATGTATACAGCTGTCTTACCTTGTATCTCGGAAAGAAGTTGCATGGCCTTGGCTTCGGGCGGGAGTCTACGGTCCATGCTAAAGACGTAGTCCAAGCATATCCATATCCGTTCTGCCTCACTAGACTGTGGACGGAAGTAGATCTCAGTTGCCAGCAACAGCGCAATCTGATATTGGAAGTAGGCACCTAAATACCATGCCCAATCTTGAAAATTGGGGTTCGTCTCCAGCTGAATCGCGAGCTCGACGATCATGATGCCGGACGCGATGAGGAGTTGGTTCAGACGCGGAGGCATTTGGTTGGCGGCGTTGGAGTGGTAGGGATGAAGGATCATGACATGTAGGCGGTATGTCAGTAAATACATGACGCATCTAGCATATCTCTGTATAGGCTGTGTGACATCTAGGAGGTGGTCGTATTTTTCTGACATTCTCCTACGGAAATTCTCGATTTTAGTAAGCACGGCTGTCAGCGAGGTCCGGTGAGTCTCAAGCCTCCGCCTATCGATCCATATGATGCGCATCATCTCGTTTATTTCAAACCGGATTAAGGGAAGTGTGTTAGTAGTCCATATATCTGACGACTCCGGTGGTACTACTGCATGCGTAAGGTCGTCTTCGTCGCAATTTATAGGCAACTTTGTGTCATAGTCATCTCGCCTGATAACGGGTTTTGGCCCCTGAGCTTCACAAGTCCGAATATCGAGGAAGCACAGCTGGTGCCAGATCAGCCGACGTACGTGCGTTTCGAGAGGCGTAAGGCCGTATGCATCCCCGTCACGGTGTAAGCCCATGCACTCAGCCATCCGTACTGCAGCACCGACAAGCACCGAATGGGCTCTTGACACCTCACCTCTGCACAGGGGAATCTTTCGTAGAGTTAACACTGTAGCTTATTCGGGGATGTCGGAACTCACCATATACATAATGAACGCTTGCATCGTTTCTACCTTAGTAGTTCGCAGGAAATTCGCCTTGCTTAAGGCGGTTTCAGTGCCCATCTTAAGGCTGGCGACCCAATTTGCTTTAGAATATCCAGCCAGCTCTGGAAATATGGTGTTCTCGTCTACACTGACAGCTCCGCTGAACATAGCCCCAAAGATTATGGCCTGCATCGAGGGTCGAGGCTCAAACCCTGCGCTTATTTCTTCCCAGAAGGTCGCATAATTGGCTTCCAACGTTGGCCGGTGGGTACAGGGAGCGATTGGGTGGGTGGAAACAAAGTACTGCTTCATCAACCGATCTGCGGCAGCCCTATACGGCAAGAATTGGAGAATGGTCGGCGGCTCTCCTATCTGGCCAAAGAAGAAACCGCTAGTGGGCACTATATATTGAGTCCCAGGCTTGAGGAAGTCGGGTACGTCTTCAAGTCCTGGCGTCTGTGCCCCATGCGGCGGAGGTTGCGAGCCCGAGATGCCCGCCGCTATCTGAAATTCACCTTGTTAGTACATGGTCCTAACCAACGTGCGTAGATCATACCTCTTCCGATATTCTAGGTCGCGAAAGACCACCTATCCTTTCCGTGATGCGCATCTTCCCGATCTGGATCCCCAGATCTATCATGTCACCCGCCCCGTCGATGTCGTCCTCATATGTCACGTCTAATGCTGCAAGGGGTGTGGCCTCCAGGTCGCGCTCCTCATCGAAATCGCCGGAAATGTCGTCGGCTAGAATGCGCTGTTGTAACGCGTTCTTCGACGTTGTAGATTTGGCGACATCCCGCTCGAGCTCCCGCTCAAGAGTTCCTTGCTTCTCCTTGATTTCAGCCAGGCGCATTTGGCTGGCCTCATCTAGCCGCGGGCCTATGTACAGACAGTCCCGGGCGGCCTTGATGCAGTTTGTGCACGAAGGGCTTGTCTTGGAACATTTTAACTTTCTTCTTCGACATTCTAAACAACTTTTTATAGACGGAGCGCAAAGAAACAAAACATCGATTTCCCGGGCGAGGTCTGGGACCAAGCTACCGGGAAATCAACTATTGTTTCTAAGGTACTCCGTGCTCGGGGGTTAGCATCCATGCTTTGTATCGGCGAAGAGGAGCGAGGAGCGAGGAGCAAGGAGCAGAGGAGAGGGAAAAGAGGATGTGATTAGATAGATTGAAAATATGGTTGAATATAGATATGTATAGCCGGGTCTCGACATTTTCTTTTATATTTCCATCTGGATACATAACGGCGAAATATATATCTCACCTATTAATCATGCGATTGCGCCGGCGGATGGGTTTCGCCTGCCAAGGGGCCCGTGATTGAGCTTCCGGATCCAAGCCGGACACGTGGTCGGTTTGTTCCATGATTACCTACCTGGTAAGGAGAAGTAGCTGTGCTATACTACCAGTGATAAGCGGTCGGAATTCTTATGGGTTGGGTTGGGTTGTGAAGGACTAGGTATACGAGTCCTGCTGATGCGCCGGAGCCGCCCTGTGGATCGTCGCCTCGATCTCATAGGCCCATTTAGCTCCCCCAGATTTCATGTCAGATCTCACCCAGAGCGTCGGGGATATTGGTATTGGCTAATTGAGGCGCCAAGGACCAATTTGGGATTTTTCCGTCTTTGGCTCGATAGATATTCGCAGGTTATCTCTTCGATATGATATGATATGATATGATATGGGTAGGATACGGGCGTAAATTCAAGTCGCTCATTAGGTGTGGTAAGCTGGCTCTATTATATGGCATCAGATCAGAACCCGATCAGGGCCGGCATCTGGACATACATCTCTGCGTAATTGGGACAACCCAGGCGCCAGGTTGAATTCTGCAGGTTGAGAGGGGGGGGGGGGGGTGTAATAATATAGGTACCGATCCCGTGGGCTCCCTTGCATGCAATCAACGTCCATGGATGAAAGCGGCAGCGTTATATGTCCACCTTCGCCGCTGATGCTGCTGCTGCATGTCGGGAGCACCCACGAATAATCGTAGGGGATCAAGCGAGCCGGAGGAGAAGAGAGAGTGGAGCGAGTCAGTTATGAGAAAGAAAATAAATAAATAAATAAATAGTCAAGGCTAACTATACACCATCACATCACGTCGATAGGCAGACGAAATACCTAACACCTTGTAAAGTAGAGGTCGGTAGTGAGATTAGGTGGAGAGAAAGGAAAAAGGAACATTGAAACATTGAAACATTGAAATCTTGGAACCTTGAAAACATTATGGAGAAGATTTGGGCGCACGCGTAGTGGGGCTGTTCTTCTTTCCTATCTGGGCTCTCTTTCTACTCTTTCTTTCTCTCTCCCTCCTTCCCTCCCTCCTCCCTCTCTAAGGTTGTGCCTGCCTGCCTGCCTGCCTCATAGTACACAAGTGATGGGTGACTTCCACCACACTAAGACACCAGACCCCATCTTGGAATACATCCATACCTACCTACCTAGGTACCTAGGTAGGTACTGGGTTATGGACTTAGGCTGTACCCTTGTATATTTGGCTAGTATCTTTAGCAACATTCCCCGTTTAGTCAACGAACATTTAGTGGATCAGCGTGATTAGGTAGCAGCCCGCCCAGCGCCCCGGGTAACGTTCCCGAGCAGACGGGGGAGGAGGGGGGAAGAAAGAGCTCAGGGAATAACCTTATGCGCAAGATCAGAGCTAGCCGTTTATAGCTACCAATCAAGAAGTACACACCTTCAAGTCTTGACTCCTTTCCCGATTCTGCATATGGGCTTTGTCACAAGTTTACAATGCGCTGAATACTTCTGTATTTAGCCTCATTCGCCCCCCCCCCAACTATCCCTGAGGACTATCCAACAACCTTGGAAGCGAAACACAATTCTCAAAAGTAGTGCCGAATAGGACCACATGCAGTTGACATAACCCCCTCACCCCTATCAAATCCTTCGTCATATCGAGTTAATATGTCTAAAATGTCTGAATATCTACCAGGCTAACGCCAGTCCGCCATGTCTAGGCAGACAGCTTAACTGCCGTGTAACCGATGGCGATGTAATAATAAGCTCAACTCTTCCCAACAGTACGTCTAAGCCCGGCCATCGATACCAATCACAGCCTTTCTCTCGATATTTTAAGAACCGAACCCGGGCCAAAATCAGTCGACTCTGCAATGTATTACGTAGTTCATAGGGGCCAGTTTGTGATACCGGTGAGCCTTTATTGCCCGGTTAGTATGTCCTAGTGATATTTCAACCATATACCCTGGCGATCGCGCATCCACTACACGCCTAACACCTCATGATCATGATCGGTCGTGTATCAGTCGGCCCTCATCTTACGGCTGCCCCAACAACCGGATTCTTTTCTAGGTCATTCCAGGTTCAGCCAACGTCTCGCCCGGCGCGTATGCCGCGACGTGTGCCATTAGTCTCTCTCCACTGCCTAAGACGCAGCCCTATCCGTTCCATCCTATCGGGGCCGATGTGCTGGTTTATCAGATACAAAAACCAACGTAGTCGGCTAGTTCTGCCCTGTTTGCCTTTTGCAAGATCCCTTGTAATGATATGGAATAGCGCTCGCAAGATTGCCTCTGGTACCGCAGCTTCGCGACTTCTTTGAAGACAGTCAATGCATCGCGAGACTAACGTCAGGGAAGTCCTAGGCGGAAGGTTCGGCGAGGTAGCAAACACTATTGCTACTTTAACTAGCTTTGGGAGTATAATTCGCGAGGTGAACCCGTAGCGTCTTCGTTTCCCCTTCAGCAAAAAGGCCAGACCCAACTTGTCTAGAAGTTGGTGTTGTCTCACAGACCGAGAGCTTATCAGAAGTTTAAGAGCCTCGGTTGAGAAGTTGGAGTTCCAGAACTTGATATGGTTGTTTCTGCTCTTATTATAAAGACTGATAATTTCAAAAGCCAGAAGAGGCTGGCGTGCTCCAATAGCAATATTCATCAGGGGACTTGCTTCAGTCCTCACGAGATTCCGAAATCCTTTCGCGAGACGCATGACATCGTTGTCTCGACCGAGTTTAGTGAGGAAATCGCAAAGGCCTTTGACGTGGTCGAACTGGTTGGTTTTCCATAAGTATTTGCTAACGGTACTGTAGTACCGCGAATCGAGCTCGATTCGCTGGTCTCCAAGGATGCCGAGCACTTCTTTTACATTCATAAGCGAGTATCGATGCTTAGCCACATACATGCCGCAGATCTCTTTGTTCGAAAGAGATTCGACTTCCTTGCCAGCTTCAAGGATGGAACATACTTTTGCCAAGTAATTGGCATCCACGTTTGGTAGTAAGGCTAAAAGTTGCAGCCAACAAAAACGTATCCTATGGTGATTCAGGTCCTTCGACCTCCTATAGCTCAATACATCCCGAGTAGCGCTTTCTAGTATATGAAGATGGTTGGCTAGGTTAAGTCTCTTCAAAGGTTCGACCATCCTATTGACTCGCTGGATCATTTTTGTCAGATCTGCTCCTTGTTTCCGCAAGCGTCGTCCCTCTGGGCTGCCCGAGGCCAGCAGATAGACACGCAAGTTTGCTAGTATGCCTGTAGATACATCATCCAAATAACACTCCGGTATGTGGGTCATAGCTTGCGTAAATTGCTTATCGGTATTTATACTTAAGCATGAAAGCATTTGCAAGATCTCGTTCCAGGCAAAGCGGTCGGAATCATGTTCATGGATGTCACGGCCAGATAAGCCTCTGATTGTCGCGTCAAGGAGGCTCAGCATGATGCTATCGGGCAAAAGTCTCAAGGGCTGCTCTTTGTCCAATTGCAACATGTAGAGCTCGCGGTGGATGCCATCCAGTACAACGACGATGTCCTCACCAGAGAAAATACCAATGGCCAAGCAATGCTTCCAGCTATTGCAAAACTCCTCGACATTCGGTAGCCTTTTCGTTTTCGTATATGATGATACATCTTGAAGTATAATGTCTAGCCCGATCTCGATAGCTCCTGATGGGCTATTTAGAGCATCCCAGGCGGTAGTGGGTAGTGGCTGTTCTGCGACCTTTGGTAACTGATCTTCCCCAGTCCCATCCAAAGCCAGACTTGGAGCTAACCCAATATCCACGATATCTGGAGGTTCGGGTTCGGGCTCAGGTTGAGGTTGAGGGGCAGACCCAGCCAACCAACTCATCATGGTTTGCACCAGCCTCGGTTTTTGTGCATCTTCAGCTCGGCGCTGTCGAAGTCGGGCATCCGGAGACGACGGTGGTTTCCATTGCCATTGTGTAAGATCGGCTAAGCTTTCGAGCCCCCATAATGGCGAGGCCGAGCGCGACTGGCCAAAATGGAGTTCTCCCATGTGTCTTTTCCCCATGCGCCTCCTATTCTCCATCGGACCCGGGACAAAAGAGCCATGGCGGGCAGTTATCCTTGACTTTAGGCAATATCGCTCAAATTCGATGGACGAGAGGGCTTCGAAGCCCCATATACTATCGTTTTGGGAAGGGAGGCGACGATAAGCGACTCGGTAGCATTGGGAAACCAGAGCGAGAGTCATGGGCAAAGGAAGGAGGATGACGTTGAGGAGGGCGATAGGGCGCGCAAGTCCCCCTCTCAGTCATGACTACACTCGATGGTACTAGTTAGGGTTTTCCGATTTAGTAGGTAGTTTCTTGGGTACCTAGGTTAGGTAGGTATTCATAGATTATATGGTTGGAGGCTGTGCTACTGTGTAGATATCTACAGGTGGTAGCTTGATGTTGAACTTTTTGAAGCTTTAAAGAGAATAAAGAGAAAATTGACGTCGATGCTCAGAATTCGTGTAAAATTAATTTGAGCAATTCCATTGGTCAAATGCCACCTTGAATCTCCACTTTCAATACGGTAGTGTGTACCTAGGTATTCCGTGACTTCCGATGAGGGTATTGTTACAAGTATTGTACCTCCTACAGGGGTCCATCCCACCTGTACCCTAGGTAAGGTACCTGGGGAGGTACAACCGCGGGGTCAGTGGTAACCGGTACCTACCAAGACCTTGACGGCTGCTTCTATATTCAACTTTTGAAGCTTCCAAGGTTCTTTTATATTCAAACTTACCTACCTGGTACTCAGGTATTCAACCTACAATCAGCTTTATCATGGCTCACGATTTTGAGCCGTTGTCTAATGATTTAATCTTGAGGACAGCGCGAGGTGTGTATCATGCTATTACTATGAGTATTTCAGAGTTTTACTAACTCAAGTATTTGTTGTACGATGCAGGCGAAGATGTAGAGCGCGCTCCAATATGGATCATGCGTCAAGGTATAATACACACTTACACACACACACACACATATATATATACATATATATATATTCTAGATATAAAGTAATCTAACAACTAATCCCTCCTCCAGCTGGCCGCTATCTACCGGAATATCATCAAGCCAAGGGCAATCGCGATTTTTTCGAATGCTGCCGCAGTCCCGAGATCGCCTCGACCCTGACCTTGCAGCCCATTGAGCGATTCGCCGGCTTGCTGGATGCCTCGATTATCTTCTCCGACATCCTCGTGATCCCCCAGGCTATGGGGATGGTCGTCGAGATGGTAGACAAGAAAGGGCCGCATTTCCCCGACCCGTTGCGGTCGCCCGACGACGGCCAATACCCCAAGGTGCTCAGCAAGGACGTGGATGTCGCGGCCGAGCTGGACTACGTTTACAAGGCCATAACCTTGACGAGGAAGAAGCTGAAAGGTCGCGTGCCGTTAATTGGCTTCTGCGGTGCCCCTTGGACCCTCTTCTGCTACATGGTCGAAGGCGGCGGGACGAAGCTTTTCATCGAGAGCAAGAAGTGGATATACCGCTACCCCGAAGAGACTAAAGCCTTGCTCCAAAAGATATCGGAGATCTGCGTTGAGTATCTAGCGCTCCAAGTCAAAGCCGGAGCTCAGCTGATCCAAGTATTCGACTCGTGGGCGGGAGAGCTCTCACCAGCGAGTTTCAAGAAGTTTAGCGAACCCTACCTGGCCTACATCTCAAAGCATCTACCTCAGAAGTTGACGGAGTTGGGCTTAGAACCAGTGCCTATGATTGTCTTTCCTAAAGGAGCCGACTACGCGCTAGACTCGGTTTGCAATCTAGGTTACGACGTCGTAGGCTTAGATTGGCAGATGGACCCCGCGGAAGCCGTCAGGATTCGGGGGGATAGGCGCGTTGTATTCCAAGGCAACGCAGACCCGGGTGTATTGTACGGCACGAGGGGGTCCATATCTGAGACGGTAGAAGAGATGGTCAAAGGGTTCGGAGGCGGCAAAAAGGGTTGGATTGCCAACCTCGGCCACGGCATCACACCATTGGTGAAGCCGGATGACTTGAAGTTCTATCTTGAGGAGGTGCAGCGTTTAACTAGCAGTTGACGAGACGCTCCAGGGTCTATTATATGTATAAATGCCGAGTCTAGGCTCACCATAGAGCTGCGTATTTATTAGACTGGGAAACTCTTGTCTAGGTCTATCTTACTCCTAGCCACTGTGTTAATATCATATTACCAGATAGAAATATATATAACAGAAAAGTAAATGGTTGGATTGTTTCTGTTAAACTTACCACGACACCGTCCAAACCACTTTCCCGCCTAAACTCCTGCAGACTTTCTGGCTCATCGGGTTGTCCGGCGCGACGTTCGCCCAGCAATTCACATCGTCGTCGTAGTCCTTCAAGCGCTCGCGCAGGATCTTGACGGCCACGGCCTTCGCAAAGCCTTTCCCGCGCCACTCCTCCTCGCAGTGCAGGCTGCTCAGCGAGGAGTCGGGTCCCAGAAGCGCCCACGCGATAGGCGTGCCGTCGTCGAGGTAGACGGCCATACTTGGTAGTAGGACCACAGTCCGCCTATACGGTCACACGATCGGGTATGTCAGCGCAGGCCTACGTCTCAGCGAGGGTAGGTAGGTAGGTAGGTATAAGAAATCTCTCCCCTCTCTCTGTCTCTCTCTCTCTCTTTCTCCAACCAAAAACAAACCAGAATATAAAATAAAAAAAGGAAGAAAAAAGGGGCAAACCCACTCCGTCCTCTGAATCCGCGTCCTTGACAGCATAAGCGGCACATCCTCGCGCCTCACGGGGCCCCACCTCATGCCCTCCCGCAGCGGGCTCGCCGGCGCCGGCAGCGCGTCCGCGCGGAACATCCACTTGTCGAACACGTCGGTCCGCGCCAGCGCCACGCCCCGCCCCAGCAGCGCCAGCCGCAGCGCCTCGTTGAGCGCCCCCGCCAGCACCGTCGGCTGCTCCTGCTGTCCGCGCGAGGTCGAGGTCGAAGAAGAGGAAGAAGAGGAAGAAGACGATAGGTAGTACAGATCCCGCTGCCGCTTGACCTCGCGCAGCACGCGCACCGCGCACGCCGCCGCCGCCGCGTACTGCTGCTCCTCCGTGAGCGCGATGGTGCTGGGTTCGGCAGGGGGTTGCGCAGAAGCAGAATTAGAAGCAGCAGAAGAAGAAGAAAGCGGAGGACAAGGACACGTATGCTCGAGCGACGCGTACAGCCACAGCTGGGTCTCAGGGCCGCGCGAGAAGTCCAAGTACGCGGCGGCGAACGGGGCGTCCGGCGCGGGATCCGCCGCCGCGTACAGGATGCGCGCGTGCTCCGTGATGCCGCCGGGGAAGGCGGCGGCGAACCGCAGGCGCCGCAGCAGCGGCAGCGCGTGCGGCACGTGGTGCGTCTGCAGGAGGGCTACCAGCGCTTCCGGCGGCTGCGTGTAGATCTTCACGTCGCCGTCTCCGTCTGTGTCTGCGAGCATCATGGTGCTTGTTGCTGCTGCTGTGCTCCCAATGTTCGCCGAGGTTTATATGCCCCTTGCTTCGTGCTTAGGTGCCTGCCTCCTTAGGTAAGTAGGTATATGTTAAATTTTAATGAGGAGGGGCGGGGGATGGCGATATCCGGAATGAAGTTGCTGGGTTACTAGTAAATGTTTAGGTTGTGTTTCGAGGCGCATCGCCGAACTTATCGGCGATGTCACTCCGGGTCATTAGGGTTGGTTGTGACTCACGTAAGCAGTCCGCGGTCGGAGCCGGCTGCGTCTCGGACTTATAATACCCTAGATTTTATGATATTACGATGTAATTTTGATTGAATTCGCTTTATTTTATCCTCATCAATATTTGCATCCTCATATGAATTCATAGCTAACAAAATGGCCGTGCCGCAGAATAACCCCATCTATCATAGTCACTATCACCGCCGCCGGCCGTTGCCGGATACGCTACGGGTAGAATATATATTTACACGGACCAGACAACAAATCGTATGATAAAGACACCGCCGTGGATATAACAACGTAGCTTGTCACCAACATATAAACCACTATGAACTCAGCCATAAAAGCCGTAGGCAAACGAGCTGGATGTGGTCAGGACGGCATATCTGCATATAGGATTCTCAGGGGTATTCGATCTTAGGTCAGCAAACTTTTGTCTCCCTTGCCTCTCGAACCTGCAAGTATGCTACGACTTCTCGATAGATCTGTGTAATCGCTCAATCACCTCATACTTTGTGGTGGAAGAGATATCTCCAATAGGAGAGACTCGCGGCGTGTAACTAGGACTTCAGCTCGTCAGTTGGTCGTTGATATACCTCATACGGAATATAAGTGTCACACAGCATCGCGCTATAGAGAGGGTTTCTTCACATCGGCCCTATGAAGCAAGTAATTGTATACACATCACGCCACAGAAACAGTTGGTTTGATCAATTCATCATATTGGAGAGTATCATGGAACTAGTTAGTAGAATATAGTATTAATTACCTAGGCATCTTTAGCATATGTTTAATATAAATATACGCATCATATGCAAGTATGCGTCGATCCAAAGTCAGGTAGGTACTTACAGGCTATCAGAATACAAAACATATTAGACATCACTGTATAGCTCCCCGTGAAGCTAACTTTATATATATATAATTTTGTATTTTCCGCTACAACTTGCAAGTTTCAGTACCATCCCAGCACTACTGCTAGCCCATCGACAACATTTTACAGTATTTTCATCACAACCATCTCATGGATTTATTTTAGGTACGTAACCTCTTGACCTCCTTTTCTCTCGTATATGAAAACTAGACCATAACTCCATGCTCGCCCATGCCGATACATGTCCTCTCGTGGTATATCGGAATAACAAAACCTAAGTAAAGCACAACCACCTGACAAAACTAACACCGTCCTAGCCCCCCTTTCATCGGATCGGTTCGACCGAGTTCTGTGGAGGATAACCGAGAGAAAAATAATCATTTGGGCGGTGCCTTCTCCCCTTTTCTTCTCAAGACAACCTAAACCTTTTTGAAGAACTCCTTGGCCTTGGCCGCCAGCCCGTTAGCTCCGTTCGCCTGGCTCTTAGGTGCCGGCGACCCATTATCCTCTACAGCCGAGCCGTCGACGTTCGCTTTTGTGATTCCCGCCTCCTTGACGATGTTGGCTGCTCCTCCGCGCCCTACATGGGTTGCCCCGTGGCTCGGTCGTCGCTCAATACTAAAGGTTGATTAGGTCAGTTATGTACATCGGTTTGTGCGTACCCATGGCGTTTAGACAAGTGGCTTCCCCATCTATCTACCTAGGTACGCAGATTCTAATTGACCCTGTTGCGAACAAATACAAAGGACAGCAGAAGAAGCAACTTACGGCCCGACGTCCTGGCGCGCCCGCGTCTCGATGGGATCCTTGTTCGGTGCCATATTTCCAGAGCCGCCACGACCTGTAGTGACGACTGAGGTCTTGAGAGTAGGTGTCTCGAGGTCGATCGGCTGGATCTTAGGGGATTTGGTAGAATCGGCGATGTTGCCGGCGCCGCCTCGGCCGGTCGAGGTCATTTGTCCAGTCATTTTTTCAAAGCGTCTTTCCGAGTTCTGAGTTCCAAGTGATCTGAGTGACTTCAGTGACCTAAAATTATAGGCTGGCGTGAAGGAGAATATCGCAATAGCGAATTGCAGTTTCAATTGCAATTAGAGAGGGTATAAAGTAGAAAGCAGAAAGTAGTAAGTAGTAAGTAGTAAGTTTAATGTGAGACAGATAATGAAGACAGTGTCTAGGTCAATTCTAGGACAAAGAGGTGCGCCCCCAGGTCGATAAATACCCAACAGCTTTGGCAATTGCGCGATCTCGTCAGGGAAACTACCCCTAGGTACAACCTTGTGTGACTAACTTACAGCTCTATGTTTTATGCTCTACTATGTATGCTCTGAGACAATGCAATGTCAATCTTTTTAGAATCCTGGAAAGTCCATATGACTACCTACAGACAGCTACCGCAAACGGAGTACGCCAGCTTTCGGATCACGAGGCGAATTAGAATTTCCCCGCCTAATCGGAAAAGAAAATTAATCGTTTAAGACTATCGAGAAAGAAAGAAAAAGCCGAAATCCAAAATTTAATACATCACTCGCTCCAGCAAAAGAAAACTAGAGTTCGTGAAGGTTCCACTACGAAAAACCAAGCTAGCCATAGAACCAACAGATGAGGTAACTAAGACGTAATGAAAATATCTAGGTCCAGCACCGCAAGCACGAGCTCTGATATGGTGTCATTGGTGCCATTGCCAATTTTACCAATTTTACTTAAGTCGTTCTTGGCATTTTGTAATCATCAGATTTGGTACCAATTATTTTTCTCTCCTACTCCTTCCCGTTCCCACAATATCCAATATACACTAAACAGAAGCTGAACATACAGGACACGGCCGGCATAGCCTTATCAGATAAATACCTAGGTAATCTTCGCCTAACAAAGCAACTACTTTCCTACCTAGGTGTAGGTAAGTTAGTAGATCTACTAATAAAGTCTAAGCGCTTTACCGGTGATACGGTTCCCGTACCCTTCCCCTGATCAGATCAGATCCGAGCGTTGGATAAAACTGATCTGATCCGGTACGCTGGTTGGCCGTCGAGCCTCTCATTTTAATAAAGAAACAAAGACGTACATATCTCATGCATGTCGAAACCGTCTTATCATACAATGGGGCACGCCATCTAAACATTCGAGTATGGTAGCAGTACTTTCCACTAGGTAATTATGTAGATACAAATCGATGTTCGACGCCCAGGTGTTGATCGGGAATACTTGCGCGGCCGTTTGGAATTCCTAGGAAGTCTCGGTCCTATCTCAAGGTTCTGGAATCTGGGTACTAACCCGGGGCGCATCTGTCATCCCAACAATAAGGCAAACCTTGCACTAACTCTAAAGTATACCACATCATCGGGGCAATCGATGGATGGTAAGGCGAATCTCTACTACCTACATACCTGGTCGGTATGTCAGCCATACGCAAGCACGTGCTCATTATCGACCTTTGGCCATCATCACAGTCGCCCGGATTAGGTAAATGCCTGTACCTAATGCTACAGGACGAAAGAAAGGGGAGAGTACCAGCATTAAGCTAACTGGTGATAGTGAGTTTGCTGAACTCAGTACTTACGGTAGGTACCTAGTTCAGCAGGACCTAAAATATACCTATTAGTCACAAACAATAGAAATAAGGTATTCTTCATAGTTGCACGGAAAGTTACTCCATGTCCCAGAAAAATAATAGAAAAACCAATGACGCGCATATCTTTCAAAATTCATCGCTTCCATAGATCTCATCTGTGCTTATGGCGGGTATACTGTAGAACCAAACCCTCGGTTTGCAAATGTAACGTATGAACCTAGTCAACCGTATTCTAGGTTGAACTGGGCGATCTAAAACTTTGCCCTACGGTCGCCTGACTTCGTTTTCTGTCGGCGTCAGATGGGCTCCTCTATCTCGTCCATGGAGCCTAAGCCCCCTTTCGCCATTTACCTGTCGGGGGGTATACGAGCGCGTGTGCTCTCAGCAGCGCATCGTGAATCGTGATAGTGGCAAGTTGCCCTTATTCCAAAGGAAATGTAGCCGAATCTGGTGGGCCTATCATCCAATGGAGTCAACTTCGTCCGTATCCAGACAACGGTTGATACGGGTCCTAATTTTCATCCTCCTCATCTGATCCCCTGCCCTTGCTCCCCTTTCCATCCTGGCCATCTTTTCTGATGGGGATTTTGACACCTTGCACGGCGAAGCACTTGCTCAGAGCGGTGCTCTCGCATACACCGGGGAACTTCTTCGCTGAATAGACCTGGAATTTCTCGCTGAAAACCTGTGCAAGAACCGGCGCTCTACCTCTGTTCAAGAGCTCGGCGTCACTACCGCCGTTAGAAGTCGCATCTGGTCTTCGTAGGTTGATGAACGAGAACCGTAATCTGTACATCGTGTAAGCGTCACGCGAGTGGCTTGCGCTTGGTGGCTTACCTAAACCAGCCTTCCGTCCGGACACTTAAATCTTGTAAGATAAACCATATCCCAATCTTGTCCGTAGGATCCGTGAGACGCGAAGCACTGGCAGCGAGGCTACCAATAAGATTTCTCGTATACATGCCGTTCGGAGACTGAGGCCCCATCAGGCGATGCTGCGTCATCTGGTGTCCTGGCATATCTTGAGAGAAACGGGGCCCGAACATTGGCTGTGATGGCAACTGAGGTACCCCCGGCACCATGTCATTTCGATAGCCCCCACCAGGATAGCCATACGGCTGGGCTTGTGGGGGATAACCGTATCCTACTTAGCAGGTGAGAAACAAAGAAGTCGGCGCACACAATTAAGGAGGTTTATTACCTTGTCCGTATGGATCTGGCTGGTAAGGAGGCATTGCATGAGGGTAGCCTGCGTTAGGTTGCTGCCCATAGTCGCGATTCGACGGCACAATGGATTGGTATCCATAGCCTCCCGCCTGACTCCCTTCGATCACTTCCCGGAAGGAAGATGCCTGCGTAGATGAAATGGACGGCGATTGCTGAGAATGTTTGACGAGATTGACCTCCTTGTCTCCATTTTCGGACCAAAGATCGACGTGTAATACATAATGTTGGTGTTCAACCTCGCTGGCTTATGGTTAGTTTTGGTCTATAGAGCAACAAGGTCGCATTTCACACACTTGCAATCTACCTCCTTTCCTGTAGTTTTGTCCATTACTACTAGTCTAATACAGGGAGGAGGAGTAATGGGCCGTCGATCCTGCTTGGAATTAGCGTATGAATCGACATAGGCAAACAGCCCAATGGACAAAGTGTGGTCACCTTATCACCAAAACCGCACATTCTCGCCCTCAGAGGTTGTTGGACAACCTCGAGTCTACGCTATTTGTTAGTCCTACGAGGCGAAAACCGAAGGCTGCAATGGCCTTTGAGGGTTAATATTACCTATATTTCCTAGTTGCGTCTGTTCCTTCGATAGGTTGCGGAGCCGGCTTGTCTTTCTCCTCGACGCCAGGTTTAGAAGTAAGCGAGTTGGGACCGGGGCCGCCAACACCGTTTTCTGTCGAGGCAAGCTCGCCAGTGCGGTCCCTAGGGCCAGGCATATTGGGCGGGGCCATATTCGTTCGCGGGGGAGGCATGTTCGTGCGGTGAGGGTTGGTTATAGGGTCTTGCTGATAATTGAAGGACATAGGAGGAGGAAGTTGGGCGTAACCTGGATGATGTGCAGATGGACCTGGCATCTCAGACTGGAACGCCTGGGAGTGGTGGACAGGCGGAGCTGGGTAACCTGAACTCATGATGACTAGATTTCCTGCTTCCTCTGACCTTCTGCGCAATTTATTTTTTTCTGGCCCTGCGTAACTCCTGCGGTCGAGCTCGGCGCGGATCCCTCGACTTGCGCTTAAGAAACTACGGATGGTAAATCTGAAAGTTGGGCGGATGAAGAGTGGTTGAGCGGTCGGTCGAGATCGAAGGGCGAAGGAAATATTAAGCGTAAGATATGCCGTACTCGAAAATGTGTAGGTGGAGCGTCTTTGTCCTCTAGTAAGGACCTTGAGCACTATATATGTAAAATGCAAGGCGAGTGGTAAGGTGGTAAGGTGGTAACCAGGTGGTAAGGTTCATGCGATCAAGGGTGCCTCGGCGGTGGACCTGGTGGAACATCCACAGTTTACTTTTCCGATGGAATCAAGTAACAGGACAGAACTTGCGCGGGGAGAAGAGCTAAAGAGATGGGACGGTAAAGTATGCTGAATATTAACTGTAAGCTGTCAAAGTTTGTTTACCATGTGGTAGAAAATAAGGTGGGATGGTTTTGACCGTAGAGCCTAGGTAGAGTAAACGAGTAAACGTGGTTGGAGAAAAAAAAAAAAAAAACCTATGTAAGACAAAGTCCCCTTAAAGGCTCTTAAGGGACTTCACTGCACCTGCTGTGATCAACTGGGAGAGGCGCAAACTTTATTAAAGCAGATGGAAGCGCCACCAGCCGATTGGAGGCAAGGGTCAAGGGCATCCATGGATTACAGTAGCTTTGTCGAGCTTTTGGGGGGAAAGGGCATGAGGTGGGGGAAGTGTGGCGCCTTAGATTAGCGTGGTAGGTGGATTTACATGGGGGAAAGTGTCTTGGAAAGACTGGAGGATAACCGTAGTGGATTAGTGGATATAGCGGCTAACCCTTGACAGTGTGCTACGAACTACACTAGTAGGTCCCGGGAAGGCACGCATCGGAACTTTTGCAAGGTTAGGACAGATGTACATAGGTAGCTAGATAAAGTACCTCGGTAGCTACCTAGGTATGTACAGGTGGTTTTAAACGGCACCGGAATTGCATAACTAAAGGGGTACTATGTAGAAGTGGCAGAGTGGTAGGACCTAGGTTAGGAGATAGGCTAGGAGGTAGGTTAGGTAGGATAGGCCTGTCAAGTAAGTTTGGCTTTGCTACGGCAGACTGATGAATGACACTTGTCGACCATCAATATTAGACAGTTGGAAGGGTCAGATTAAAATCTAAGACTAAAATAGTACAGACAAACATTACCAATTGCTCAGAAGTACCTACGTAATGATAGACATAATAGGTTTGTCCTATTAAGTACATAGAAGAGACTATAAACGTCGAGGAGGCAAAATAAAGAGCCGTAGGTGATTGGGTACCGTATACTCGGAGTCGATGATAGGATGTACATACTCGGCGGTATCTATCTTGATATATGGATGTATTCCTTCTTTTTATCAATAATAATCAGCAGTAGAGGGAGCTGTAGGTATTTTGTCAGCCTGACAAACCACATTTTAGTAATGTACGGCGGTATTAATTGAATGATAGTTAATGGATGGCTTGTATACTTACATAATGTAAGGGTGTATATATGGTATGTAAATACTTTTATGCTTCCAAGGTTATTTAATCCTACCTACCTAGCTTGAGATATAATATGTAGCTTTGTTGTTTTTATAGAGACTTCTAACGTTGAGTTTACCCTTAATGCGAGTTTATACAGATTTTCGATTAACAGGTAATTGCCGAGTATGTATTTACCTTCTTATAGGTACTTAAGCAGGTACCCAAGCATGTGGTTAAGTTGCAAGTTAAAGTTTACCCCATTATTTGAGTCTTGAATGATTAATCTGGAAATGATCAAATTGGGAAAAGTTTAAACTGAACACCAATTATCTCTCGGATCTCTAAAAGCATAGCCTTTTTGTCCTTCTTTCTCGCGATATAAATTGTCTTGTTTGTGACTATCTAATGTTGTGCATAACGCATACTATTAAACTCGAATAGGCATACTAAACTGCCCAAGTAAAGACTATTAATTCTAACCCTACTTAGGCAAATATAATGCCGGTCGTGTCTCATTACCACTCGTCACAAATGAAGAGACTCGTACGATAATGCTAGCTATTCTTGACTAAAGCAAACTCCGAGGCCTAGACTTATTCACCAACAACTTCTTAAGGGTTGCGGAATTTTTCGCTTGCGTAAATGGTGCAACATGCAAAGCCTAGGGTTTGTGGAGGGAAGTCATGACGATGATGTTGCATCGACATCCAATTCATGGATCTTTCTGTAAGACTTCGCTTTCATATTATTTATCTACGTACCATGGATATTCCCGCCTTGGTTCTCGGCTTGCTAGATTTTTATCTACACCACATAGTAACATAATACATAAAAAGGTCAGGGAGTCCTGGGAGTCCTAGCTGCCTAGAAGTCCTACTTACTATGTGATAATAATGAACATCCACTTCACATCCCTTTGGGTCTTGGGTCGCTTTAAGCCCCGCAGGCAGTACATGGGTGGTGGTGGGCTATGTGCCCCCTATTTCGATCAACCATATCTCGACATCGAGTGTTGATGACGTTAGCTTATATTACCAACGCTGCACCCGCAAGAACGCAACCCGTTCGCCGCCCGACCCTTTGGGACCCTTTCGCTAACTGGCGCGAGAAACCTGGAGATTGGATCGTTTCTCTCGGGTCAGAGTTGCGCGGAATGGTCGTCTACACCACACTAGCAGATTACCTAGCTGCCTAGGTGGCCTGCGAGCGCTGTTTTATTGTACAGGTATGTAGGTGGTAGGTAGGTGTCCATTGTATTTTGTTTTAATGGGCACGGGACTTGGATCGGCTCTCTAGTATCCCACCGTTGCGTCGATGCAACCATGCTATCTCGCGGCTTGGTCTACCGAGTACCACAGTCTGGGGTTTCTGTCATTTTGTCAGTTTCTTGCTTCTCGCAAATCTTCCCGTTCAGTGAATAAGGTTTTTTGTCACCTTCGTTGCGCTACCGTTATCACATGCATGCCTGGGGCAGCCGGGGCAGATGCGTAATAATTCTTCACCTCGAGGTCATGGGAAGTCTTTAGTATATTCTTTTGTCTCGTATCCTCTACATAGTAGTCTCATCCCTTCGTTACTTGCATATATATACATGTATACACTATATATACCTAGTTATGTAATAACTCGTCTTGCTTGCTTAAGGCATACGATCAATCACATATCATCTATTATGGAGGATAATCTTTAAGCAGCCATATATCGGGCCATTAATACATACCTTATACATATATCGTATTTCGTTCCTACATATTTCATATATACCGTACCTACCCTCCCTCTTTAACATCGCATTGCATCCCGAACCACCCCCGAATCTTGAAGGGTCACGATCCGTGATTGGCAAACGGGTGGAGATGCTTTCTCTCTCTATTACTCCACTGTTTCCCGCCCTATTCTTAATAAGGGTATATACCAAGACTTTTCCAGATATGATATAGGTATCCTTCGCTCTTTTAGCGTCCAACGTCCCGCCGCTACGACGCAAGATTCAACAGGCGTGCGGGCGGTCAGTCGATCCACGCAAGGATCCACGGCGCAACAACTTGGCCCTGCGCTGCCCTGCGCTGCCCTTGCCCTGCTGCTGGTCTTGCCTTGCCTTACCTGGCTCGCACTGCTCTCGCTGCGTCCTGTTCGTCTATTCGTCTAAGCATCCAAGCGGAGGGGGGAGACGAATATGTCAAAGAACTGTATCGCATGTAGGCATGTATGATAAACCCCCCTTGCTCCTACCCACACACACCATCTGCCGTTAGTGCTTTTGCTCAACGAGATTCGTCACTCCTGGACGTGTGTGTTAAGATCATCTTTATTGCGTAGGTATGTAACCTATATTTTTTCGATGGTTTCTTCGGTTTCGTCTCGTTCTTCCGCGGACTTCCACGAGTCACATATGCACCAATATGCTACGGTGACTTTACTTGGGTTACATTCTATAGCGCACATGTATGTACATATGTATGAGTAGGTAGGTAGGTTGCCTATAAAATATATTCGGCCGTGCCCGTGCCGTTGGATTTAAACCTTGAGGGTTAGGTATGTATGTAGGTACTATGTATACCTAGGTAGGTATAGGTACCTAGGTACCTTACCTAGGTAGTGCCCGAGTTAGAATTTTACAACCTAATCGGTATTGCCCTTTTCTCTTTTTTCCTTTTCCACCCTTCCTTCCCCGTATCTTATGTACCTAGGTAGGTAAGCTAGGTATCGCCAACATCCATTGGTGCTTACCGCTTACCTACTGCCTGCCTACCTATAGGTACCTACGTAGATAGGTAGGTGCATACCTCCTAAGAGGTAGAGGTAAGTACCACCGGTTTGGGTGTTAGGTTACACAGGTAAGGCCGAGCGAACTAGTCTCCTATATTATATGAACTGGCAGGTGTCCGACAGAAAACATAAGACCATAAAGACACAAGACCGAAACCCAATTGCGGCAATTCATTTATTTTATTGCTTACATAGTACATACCTACTTCTAGGTTAGTAGGTCTAGGTCTACTCTCTTAGTGTTTTGCCATTTTCCCTCTCTCGCATGGCCTAGCCAGTCACCTACCTAAATCGAGGAAAGGGATGGACGACTTGCCTTCGTCCTCTCATCCTCCAACTTTACAAGACATTGGCTAGGTAGTATATTGAGGTAAATAAATACATAAATAAATAAATAAATAGCGAAAGGTTGACAGCACACCCCTTGCCAGGTAGGAGAAAAGAGATCTCCTCATCGCCGCGCAAACGTCTTAGCGCAATCTCGACCAAACCTGCTAACCTGCTAACCTAATACACTTACATAGTATACCAACCTACCTTCATGGGTTTTACTAGTAAATACCTGCTTTACACTACACTAAACCAACACGACGATGATCCGTCTGCAAGGGGAGATTCCGCTTCTTGGCACGTCTAAGTACCGGCCTCTAGACCTAACTTGGGCATGGTACTAGATATACAGTAAGACGGCACAAGGCGAATCGGCAATCCGAGCTGTACTTGCTGCCATCTTAGCTTCCGTCGCGCCCGGCGAGCGACGATCTCACATATAGTCACCATACACTACCTGACTACCTAGGTATACACTAGATGATGGTCCTCCCATCTGCCCAGGTTCCTATCTAGGTGTAGCGTATGAGCCGGACTCCATCCCGCGCCATTTCCCTGGCCGCGGGACAGGCACGGACACCACGGAAACGGGGCTATAATCTCGAATTTCAAGTTCGAACGATGATGATGCATCCACCGCCTTCGCATCGTAGGATGTCTAGTGCTCACTTGCCCGAGGGGTCGGGTAGGAGGATGACACCCATCCGCTCGGGTACGTTAGGCCCATGCAGTCGCAGTCGCAGTCGCAGTCGCAGCAGCAGTATCCAAAAAGGCGTTCTAGTGCGACGCACAACGCTTATTGTCTTGTTGTTCCCCAACTCTGTGGAACCTCTCGGCAAAAGGGGCGGTCCCATTGGGTTGGGAGAAGGAAAAAACCCAAAGGGAAAAAAAGGAGAATGGCGTTGTAGGGATAGGATATCCTGCATGTGGACTGGCGTCCCAGTAGCGCGGCGCAAGGTATAAGCAAACAAGCCATACCAAACCAAACCAAACATTAAATGGCAAGCTTTTATTTTATTTTATATTTTCAGTTTTTATTTTTGCTCTACTTTAAAAATCCCTTTTTACGCGAAGGGATGCAAAGACCTAGCCAACAGGGAGGAGAAGAAAATTGGAACGAGCACCGAAAAAGGAAAGAGAAAAAGGGAAAACGAGCAATAGCTTGCGAGAAGGGGGTTCTCCGCATAGCTCTAGCCTTTCCTTTTTAACTCCACAATGTCCATTCAGCCTCATCGCTCTGCGTCCCAGCACGCTGCTTGGTCCCGGCTCCCCTGCTATCGTCCACGTGGGTGGAGCTGGTAAGTCGGTACTGTGTATGTATGTAGGTAGGTAGGTACATACACGATGCTTGATTCCTATCTATCCCGACAAAAGCTGCCCGGGGCGATGGTGCCAGGGACGCGGGTAGGCTTAGATTAGTAGGAACGGGGTGGGTGGGTATCCAAAGCAATCTTTTTTCTTTCTTCTAGCTTTGCTTTGGACGATGCGGTGAGCTCGTAATCTGATCCGTGACGAGCTATCTCGGCGCCCGTCTGACTGTGTTTAGATTGCAGGATCATGTCGGATCGAAGGTTTGCTTGCCGTGTTTCGGGATCGGATGGTCAAGTTTGGTGAATGGATCTTGTGTAATAGATAGGCCTTTCTTGATATGCACTGATAATACAATAGAGTAGGTGCTGAGATTAGTAATCCTTGAAGTCTCCCATGCCTATTCAAATGTTCTAGGCCGATATCCTTTGTTTCGGGGAGCCGGCAATTATTAAATTGTCAGCGTATAAAATTATGTAGAAGTGTCATATTGCCAAGGCATATACAGCGAAGGCTGAAAGCTTAATTTAATTGTTTCCGGGGCTGAGTCTTACCGGGAAAGTAATCTAGCCCCTTTTCCGACTTGTTGAAAGACGGGTTTGGTTAGCTACCTACTTACTTACTTACTCAACTAGGTGTCTTGGAAATAACATGTTAGACCTTGAAATATAGGTAGTCTACCGGCAAGCTATTCCCACGACGCCAACTTTGGGCTAATGTAAAGATCAAATGCTCTCTTGACTTTCTCATGGCCAGCTATGTCACTAAAACAAAACAGTATCACATGCATTTCGAGAACATCAGTTGGAATCTGTTATAAATTTTATTATAACTTCCACGAACCGTGGATTAAAAAACAACAGCAGTTTTGATATCATCCGTCGCCCGAACTCAAACCGCAGTGATAACCCGCAAATCCCGCCCGCCACCGGAGTCCGGTTTCTAAGTAACAAAATACAAGAGAGGCCCCGTACCGGATACCTGTGAGATAGCCGTTGCGGATCGAAGAATGTATGCTATTGCGCAGACTTGGGAGTCTAAAACACCCCCCCGGAAGCAACAACATGGTTTTAGAAGAAAGACAAGATTTTTTTCTGTCACTTTCATTGCTGAGATCCCTTTCTTCGACCCTGCCTTTACTTCGAATAAATATCGTATCCCATCGCGTCGTACAGTAGATAATACCCAACCAAAATGAAGAAACGCCCACGCCTCGCCAGTAGAGCGACACAGCGTCAGATAGCTCTTGTCGGATATTTGTTACACATAAAAGAAGTAGATTCGGAAAGGCCGTTCCGCCAGGCTTGTCTACCGTTATTTCTAATAAGAATCAAGTTGAGCTGTATTATAAAGTTGTAGGTGAGAACTCAACGCTCGCGATGCTGTTAGAGGTATTATGCCGAAGGTTGAACTGAAGTTGCTAGAAAATTTGTAGTGAAATAGGTCATGCGACCTAGTTAGTCGTCTGCCAGCTTGGCAAAATGCTTAGACCATAGCCACCCAACTAGATTGTTCGGATCGTCTTGGTTTTTGGCAAGCCACAACTCGCCTTTCTCAGCTATGACATCGAATATCTGCGACAAATTTGTTAGCAGCTGCTTCTACTCATCCATCAATTAGTAAATTCACGCACCTCTCCTGCCTGGTACGTCAAGTAAGGGTACCCGGCTTCATGTTTAGTGGTTTCGATGTTAAACTCGAACAGAGAGGCTGCCAGCCACAGGACGTTGTACCCATTGATAGGTTGCCGTTCCCGAGAGGAAGCACGAGAAGAAGCCTGAGATGGGCGAGGAAGACGTTCTTGATTATCAGACGGAGGAAGGGCAGACTGGAATAAGCCAGAAAAGCGGTGATTGTCGCTTGACTGATGTGGAGAAGGATACATCGAATTGGAGTAACGTCTTGAGTGTGCGCCGGACTCCATGCTCTGTCTTGGGACACCGGTCGAGTCGGAACTCTGACCGGTCCCAGGCCGCACGAGTGCTGGTCCCAGGGTCCGAGAGACGCTGGACAAGTCAGGGATGTAGTGTGAGCCAGATCCTGGGCGTCCTTGTGTGTTGGCCCCGCCGTAATAATCACGATAGTAGTACTGATGGGGGCTCGGCATTGAAGCAGCACTGGGCGACATGGTGAATTGGCCGCTATGGCGCTTCATAAAGTCAGGCGTTGGTAGACTTGGAGCTGCGTCACTGCTCACAGATAATCCACGGCCGCGGGGTGAAAGATCATTAGGCCTAGAGCGAAGTCTTAAAATGGGCTCGTCAGCGCTGATAGACTGAGAAGGACGACTTTTGGAACCTGGGTTGACTATGCCGATTGTATTGATCTCCTCGTCCTGGAATTTGAAATCGCGCTGGAACGTGGAAACAATGTCGACAATCTCTGGAACTTCGGCATCTCCGAGTACCACCTTAACTTTGTCCTTCCAGATGGAGAACCATTGAGTTTGTATGTTCACGAAATTTCCCAGGCAGATCTTGCCAACCTTCTCTGTCAATGCGGAAAGCTTGGGCAACTCCTTTTTCAACGCTTCATTTAATGCCTCGTATTGTTCAATGAACTCGGAAAGTTGCTTGTCGATTTTCTTACCACCTTTCTTGAGCTGGATCGATTTCTCATAGTCCAATCGACGCTTAGCTCGTTTTTTCATGGCTAGTGACGGATTACCGTACGACTTGATCACCAGCTCGAATGGCTCAATGACTTGCTTTCTGACCTGGGAGAGCTGTACAATCCGGTTAGTCCTAAATCGATCACGGCGAGCACGAGAGGGATGAAACTAACATGTTGCTCCAGTGCAACCTTTTCGACATCTCTCATAGACACATTGAATCGGACCCATTTGCTTTCGATCTCGGGGTGGGGGGACGGTTGAAGCCGCATAACAAGCTCCATTGAAGATAAATACTGTAAGAACTCGTGGACGTAATCTGTAACCTGTCTCGTGTAGAACTCAACATCTCTAAGGACGACCTGTAGTCGAAGGTAATCGTCGCCGAATCTCTCATGGAGTTTAATATACTCTGGATCTTCCGCCGGCCTGTTGGTAGCTTGTAGTTTATCAACCCTTTTGCCGAAGGCCCTCGCGAAGCCAGCCCTGACATCAGACTCCTTGCGTTTTCTACCGACTATCTGCCCAACCAGTTCGAAGTTCTTCTTCGTCTTGTTGATTTCCTCTATCGCGTTTTCCAAGCCGGCCTTGGCAGATTCAAGGAATGGTCGATCCGGATGATCTGCCGGTGTCTCGTGAAGAAGTTGAATTAGAAGATTTGGATATTTCGTAATCCTCTGCATTGGTTTGATAAGTAAAGAATCCAGATTCCATGCTTTAGTCAAGTCCCTTGCAACTTCGTTGCATTCATTCAGCCAGACTTTCACCGTTGGGTCTTCCTGAATCTGAATTAGTCGTTTCGCGGCATGGTCGCTGTTTTTAAGGAAGGTTTCATGAGCTATTTTCATTTTTTCCATATTCCGAATGAAAATTGGTCCGAGTGATGTTTGTCGATCTCTGCCGTCACTCAGGTGCCCTGTAGCAGGCGTAGATACCGTTGAAAGGGTAGTACCATCAGTAAGCGTTGAGGCTTCTTTGGGCAACTGGGCTCTGTGTCCCTTGGGGGTGTAAACGCTAGAGACTCCTTCTTTAAGCTCTACTAAGAAGTCTGAATGGAATTTGATTATATGATCAGTATTGCGGAAAATCAATTTGATAGTTTTGTCATCAAGCTTTGGGCAAGCTTCGGCTGTCCCCTTGTAGATTTCCTCGACGATATTCATATCTCTAACGAAGAATGCTTCAGTATCGATTAGTTCTTTGATAGTTTCGAGACGTGTGAATAATCGCTTCCTCTCTTTGGTCGTAAGTCCCGTGGTATCTTCGCCCTGATCGATACTTTCTGCTAAAGTTTGTTGGCTGTCCAGGATAATCGAGTGAGCTGGGAGCCGTTCAGGGATCTCGAGAGAGCCTTGGTAAAGTGTACGGGAACCCGATTCAGATTGATCAAAATCTTCGCTCTCTCTCCTAGAAGGATCCATAGAAAAGACACTTTGGTCATCCTTTCCAGGCTGAAGGTAACTATTAGGTCTCGTGTCATCAAAGTATTCACTCTGCGTCTGAGAGCTGGGGACTTCACGCAATGAACCCCCGTCGGGAGGCGGCGGTGGAGAGTGCTCTGGTCGCATCGGGATGGGTTTATCTGCATCTTCGGTATAGTCTACGAGGAAGCCATCCCCGGTGTTGAGTTCTGGAAGTTGGTGTGGGGGATAAGGTGCCATCTCTTGGTCTCGAAGTTTACTGGAGGACATTTCAGAACTGCAGGGCGTCTCCCTCGAGTCTTGTTCGCACTGATATGGCTGCGACACGGAGCTAGAATCCGACATCGAATGGCTGTCACGGTAAGCCGAATCGCGATTTTGCAGATCTCGATTCTTCAGCTCGTAATCGGAGTATGCATCCTGTGTATTAATCGAGTAATCGGTCCAGACCGTAGTTTGGCTCACTCTGTTCATCGAATTTGAAGTCCTAGGCACGGTGAGACTTGGAGCCGTGCCCATAGTTCTCCTAGAGTCTGTAGAGAAACGCGAATCCTCCAATTCCTGTCGCCCAGGACTAGCCACATCGTTGCTCTCCGGTAACTGAGGGCTAGACTCTCGAGGGATGATCGCTGTGGAGTCATTGATGATTGGGCCGACGAAGAACTCTTCAATCTCACTAAGACCAGCACTTGGGCCGGCCTGCTCATCATCCGGATTGTCCCCATTGCGATAGGATAAATTTCGAGGTAGTTCAGGGGGGCCCAGTTGAGAGTTAACTCTAAGATCCTGAGCGCCGGAGTACCTAGGATAGGTAGGCTCCTCAATCTCACCTGTGGAAGGGGAGAAGTCCGAGTCACGACCAATAATGGTCACCTTCGTGTGATACGACTGGGACGGAATTGGCTGTGGGGAGTATTCATCATCTTCGTCGCCCTGGTATGGACCTGGAATGCCATGGTCTGTATTAGGCTCGCTTGCTATTATGATATGCTCCGTTGGCTGTGCTTTTTCCTCTGTAGAAGCATCTAACGAGACATCTATTGAGAAGCTATCATCATTGACGCATTCATCCTCGAACGGGGATCGATACTCTGTTTTCGAATGGGTTGACTCGGCGTAATCGTTGTTTCCGACCTTACTGACGTTTAATCGCACGGGGATCTCTTGCAACGGGGGGTCCGTTTGTGGTTCGATATCAAATTCTGTCGTGTTCGAGATTGCGGAAGGCGGTGCCTCATCTTGATCCTCTATGCTTGCTGAAGTTGGGAAGCTTCCAGGTATGCCGAGTGGCGGGGAATATTTCTCGTCCACTCCAGATGCTGCCGTAGCTTTATCCGGGCTAGGCTGTACAAGATTTGTTGTAATCGTCAAGACCACTTGCTCAGCGGTTGGCATCTCGGTGTCTGCTAGGCTTTGGATATGATCGATTTCGGGTTCTTCCCAACCCCTTTCCTCTTGGCGTTGCTCCTCTAAACGCTGCTCCTGTAGACGCTTCTCCTGTAAGCGTTCCTCGTGTAGACGCTGCTCTTCTAGACGCTGTTCCTCAATGGCTTGTTTAATCCTTGCAGCCTCATCCTCGGCTTCTGCTTTCCGCCTTTTCTCCTCAGCGGCCCTCCTAACTGCCGCGCGAGCCTCGGTCTCTCGGATAGATTTCGTGTATGATAGTTTGATCTGTTCTCGCCGCGATTCAAAATCGATTGGGCCCATTGATATCTTCCGTCGTCGCGGTACTTGCTCACTAAATCTCGTCCCAACCCGCGAACCCGCCCGCGACTCTAAATGCGCTGGGGATCGATCTCTCTCAACAGCCTTCATTCTTGAACTGGCGGTGGTCGCTGTAGAAACTGGCTGGCGAGGCCGTGAGCTTCTTAGTGGTGGTGATAGTTTCGGCGGAGGCGCCGAGATGTAGGCGTTGAGCCTTGTGCTACTGTTTGGAGTGATGGAGCCTAAACGGTTTGGTCGCTTGGTAGTGGAACTGGGACCACTGCTAGGCGTCTTCACCCGTGCGGCTGATGCCGACTTCGTCGTCTTCCCTTGGACAGGAGGTCGTCTTCGTGTGGACGGCGAATTCGAACGTGTCGATGTCGGGCTAGAGGAACCTGAAGGACTGTTGAGTTTTCGCACCGAGACGGGCAATCTCGAAGTCGTCGATACAGATCCTCGATCTATGTGGGGCTTTGGACGTGGGACCTGAGGTGCTTGCGCCTGTGCTGGTCCCGGTCTAGTTTTAGTTATGTCGCTTTGCGACCGGTTGTGGGCCTTAGCGGAATTTAGATTTTTGACCTCGGGATGGTCCTGAATCGCAGAACTCCCATCCGCACTACGATACCAATCGCTCGGTGAAGGGGGTTCAACATCAGTCTGTGAGAAACTCCTCTGGCGTAGGCCGTTAGGATTGTGAAGATTTGACTCGGAAGTTCGCCTTTCCCGAACAACCTCGATTCCATAGCCTACTGCCCCAGTATCTTGTTCGCCAGGCACTATCTCACCGAAGAGGAGGCTGCGGGACTGGGGAATCGAGGAGGTAGAGCTGGGTGAGGTAATTGGTGAGATATTGCTCGTAGACTTTGACCCTTGAGTGTGGGACCCGACTGAGACTCGAGGTTTCGCTATACGACTCGCGAAGGACTGTGAATTATTGGATAACTGATCCTCAGCGACCGATTTGTTCCTTTGTGTTACCCGCGTCGCCCCCGACGATCCTGTTCCAGACTCCAAGTCCCGTGTCACGGACGACCTCAACGCTGCGTATGACGACTTGCCATTCGTTGGAGAAGAGCCACTTACTCTACGGTACCTAGGTGATGACGATGTCTCTCTTACTGGAATGCGTGGGGTGGTCGTGAGGGATGTAGGATTGCTAGACTGCGCCGTATTCTGGTCAAACCTTCTCTTCAAATCTTTCACGCTGGGCTGAGGACCGCCACGGCCCCCATTTGCGGGTGTGGCTGCAGCTCTCGACTTTGGAACACTACTGGGCTGTTTATCATCGACGGGGGCCGATACAGAGCGTATAGCAGGTCTCGTGCTAGGCCTTGTCGAAGGCGGAGCGGAGTGCTTCGGAGACAGGCTGTTTCCGTTTGACCGTGACGAGAGGCTTTGGTCTTGCCTCGGGGCAGGCAAGGCTGACGCCATTGGTCCGTCGTGGGCCAAGTCTGGCACTGAGTGGTGGATACTACGATAATTCCTATAGAAATCGTCTGGGTCTACGACGGCCACGGGCTCGACACTCGTCGCGTTCGCATGAGCGGCGTGAAAGTTACTCGAGGCATAGGACGCGAATTCCGACGGGGGCAATATGGGACGTCGATCAAGGTTGGTTTCGTAATTGTAATCGTCGTAGCTGGAGGTGTCAAATGCTGCTGGGTTAGAATTTGGATGAGTATAGTGTTGTTGTTGCTGCTGTTGCTGTTGCTGTTGCTGGTTGTGGTGGTGATAGCGCTTCGGCTGGCGATGTCTCGTTGGAGTTGAACCTGGACTTGATTGGGAATCAAAATTATGGGCTGCCAACGTCGCACCAAGGGGTTCCTCCTCTTCCTGCATCTTTTGGACATCACCCTGACATTCGGGCGTCGATTTAATTATTGTACAATATCGAATGAAGGGAGGATTGAGGTAGGTCAAGCCGAGCAAGGGTTCTCTTCCGGGGCTACGTTGTCGAATTAGCTTGGGTTGCCTTGGACCTTTCTAAGCTAGGCGACTCAGGCTTCGAGCCTCTAAGCAATTGGAGGCCAATGGGTGATGGTGAGGTAGCAGCAATAAGTGTGGGGGGCGGGCAGGCGGGCAAGCATATGTGAGAGCGTGCAGTGCAGTCGTGGTCGAAAGGGTCGAAATGATCAAAAAGGATTTTCAGAAAAGCCATTCGATAATTTCTAACATGGGAAGACCCGCCCCTGGCAGAGCTCACAAGCTGTTTGGTCGTGGGGGATGCCTCCCGACTTGATGCGCTGGCAGGCCTGGCATGCAGGGTGATTTGGTGGAAAGAAGTCGTTTGAACGTTTTTTGGGGTTCTTGGGGGGGTTGACAAGAAGAAGCGGTACAATTCGAACGATTAATCTAAATTAACTTAATAGGACTAAGGGGGATAGCTACCTTAGTGGTAAGTAGGTAGGTTGGTAGGTTAAGGTAGGCCGGTAGGTATTGGAGGTAATGGTTGGAAAGATGTAATGTTGAGGCTACCGACTAAAAAAAAGCTTAGGTTACGTAGGTAGGAGGTAGTTAGCAGGTTACTAAGTAGAGTTACCTGACATTTGTATGGAGCAGCCACTATCCGAATAAGTATCTGGGCAAAGCTGGCAGCTACAGCTGGGAGGTAGGTAAAATAGTGCCTCCACTGTGCTTCTTCGTATCCATTTGATAACTCTTAATTGGGTCTTAGCTCCATCCGTTGGACTTGGCTACGACGTTGAACTAACTGGGAACTCCAAGTTTGCAAGTGCCTCCTACCTTATTACCTTATTACCTTAACGGTAGGTACCTAGATTAATAACCTTAGAAGTATAGCCTAGCCTAATTAAGTATATAAATTATTATGTGAGTATCAGGTATACACCTAGGGTTATAGGTATCTTGAATATTTAGGATCATGGCTGTACAAACCGCAAGCATCAAGATACGAAAAACGCAACAATCCCCTTATTTGGATCGCAGCCTTATAATTGCGATACACAGCTCGAAGTTGCGGGTTTATTTTATATGATGGATCCCTTTTTAGTGGTGGAAAAAGATTACGGGTCATAGACCGTTCTGCATGACGATCGAACCGCCGGATAACATATCCCGGACCGCTATAGGCTGGCAGATCTAGTGTAATTATCTCCTTCTTTAGTGAAAATAGCGAGTCAAGTTTAAGATAAATGAGTCATCCGTGGTTTTTTCTTTATATGTTTTTTTAGTCTTGTCTTTAGAAAATTCAATAATTGCACCAAGGACGATAATATTATGAAAATACCTAAAGAATCTTACAGCTTTACGAATCTGTTTGCAATTAATCGACAACTTGCACAGCACACATTTTTATGCTTAAATTTGCTTTTCTTCAGGACAAAAAGGGGGTATTACCTACATGTATGTATGGTCATCAATCTAGTAATACTTAATGCTCTTTTTTTCCAAGGTGACCTCGTAATTGATGGATTCATGCGCCAAAAATCAAGCCACAATTATTAGATCCATTAGCAACGCTTGCTAATAGCCAACGAACTGAATCAAACTGTGAGAGATCTGATCATGATCATGTCCGATTTATTTATTCTCCGTAACCCGTAGGTTTTGTATGTGTTGTATCCGTCCCTGGTCTCAGTTGGTAACCCGTGAATAGAAGAAGAGATCTAGAAGATGAAATTGACCAGCTGGTGGTGGGAATACGACATCAATTCAGACAGGAGTGCATGCAGCTTGCATAATTCTATCACAGCCACCCACTCTCACGCTATCGGAGAGAGCTTAATCAACGAAGCGGAAGCCACAATCTATATCAGACTTACTGGTCCGTCATTGGAATTAACTTCTAGGTAAGCATGCTAGTTGATGACGATTTACAGGTAGATAAGAAGCCTCTTAGATGACTCGCATATGTGTAAGCGTCGATGTGCATAAGGATGGCTTATGTATCAGGCCGTGATCCTAAGAGGGGAAGGGGAAGGGAGAAAGGGGGAAGCAGAATGTAGACGTAAGCTCAAGGTACGGTTGACGGACGAATAACCCTATCAAAGACAACCCAACCAACTTAGACCTGTAACTCCATGTCGGACCCCTACTACGCCGTCCGGAATTGGCTGGCCTCATTCGTCCCCGACACTGTCAACTTGCATGATCGTTTGCCTTTCGTATCAATCCAGTGGATATTACCAACCGGCTCTATTGCGATACTTCGCGCCTCTATATCTCTTTTTTCTCCTACCGGGCAGGCAACTGGCGGGGTGCTTGGATGCACACCTTAGACACGACTTAAACCCGGTCGGCGTACGTTAGCGAGCCAATCTGATAAGATAGAACATGCGAATTAGATTGCAAGTCGTGGCCAGAAACTGGGCAAACACTAGGTAGGTAGGTACCTACTTACAAAATAAGTCAACAAACTTATATGGATGTATCTCGATGTCCAATGCGAATCTGACAGCGCCCAACCAAAAATCCGGCCAATCTCCCCGGGTAAGAAAACGAGTCGGCAAACGGCAGATTCTAGTAGGAGAACTGGAGAAGAATTGGAGGATAGTAGAGATACATTGTATTACTTGTTTTTATTAACGCTGATAAATTTGTAAGCTTGGTATAGTTGTTCCTAGTAAGAACAAGGCCCAGGTATGTCATTATTAATAGATCCAAGCCCTGACAATAAGAAATGGTACATTTTATAGATCTAGGGCAGAACATTCAAGATTCAAGATTCGAGATTCAAGGCAGACAAATTGGGGGTTAGTTTTGAGCTATCCACTTTCAGCAGTGTGCTACCTAAGAGGTACCTACATAGGTAATTAATGGGGTTCCCGTATGCCGGAGCCGTGCCGAACGGGCCCAAGCTTCCGATTAGAGTTCTTAAAGTTGTTAAAGTTTAGGACGATCAAATACATTGGTACAATCAGACGCGTATGTACGAGCATTACTTACACGCGATATGACCAAGGTTTATTATGCTTAATCCCTAATCTTATATCAAACTACCTAGGTACCTAAGTATATACCCAGGTAGCAGGGTAGGTACTAACCTAGGTAATTCCGGTTCAAGTTACCAATTCACCGGGACTGTAACCTAGTTTTTCTACACTACAACATTCTAAGAGAGGATGATCACTGCTAGGTGCACTATCTGATTTCCCTACATAGCAGCATAGGTACCTAGAAATCGAACATACTACGTACACCATACATATCCCTCGCATCAGTATGATCCCCAACCTACCTAGGTAACGTAAAGGCCAAAACCAGCTACCTAGTAGCATCAAACCTCCCATCAGCATCACGTTATGAGACTACGCAATGCCTCGCCCAAGGAAGCGGAGGCGCCAGGACTCAATCAAAGGCGGTTTAGATGCTGAGCCACCAATAAAGAGAGGGAAGACGTCTCCTAAGACGGGCAGTCAGCAATCAGCACCCTTCCAAGCTCAGCATGCTGTGCTGAACCAATTCTACCCTCAGGTGCTACCTCTACGCAATTATGTCCTCTCGAAACTGCCCGCTTCTTCTAGGCTTAGAAGAAAGAAGGTTGCTGCCATCGGCATAATCAACGCGACTCCGGACTCATCTCTATCTGATACGGAGCGAACATTGGGGATTTTACTTGACAATACCCTCATTGGAATACAAGAGGAATTGCAGAACGAGGAAGACAATCGCTTGGCGGGATGGAAGAACTTCTCCCAGAAAGGGGATGAGTCCTACGTCACTCTGTCTAACGGCGTTGCTGGATTCGTTGAGACACAGGCACTTGTACGACCCCGAATTTCCTTCTCGTATTCGTAAAACACACTTGCGTGTCATCGATGCCTTGCAGATGAGCTAATATTAGAAAGCTGCTGGAATACGTTGTAAAAACTCTGTTCTCTAGGGAGAAGCTTAGCGCGTGGCCGAAGCATCTGCTCTGTGACGGCTTCACTAGAAATCGTGGCTTGGGCTTACGTTCGATTCGACCCAACCCACATTTCGAAGCGTTGAAGCAGCCACCATGGCCACAGGCTCTCGCTTTAATGGGCGAGTCGGGCGAACGCATCATGCTGGACTTGCTCCTCGACTGTGCGGTTTTTGTTCCCGTGAAAGCGGGAACGAACAATTTTTATCAAATCAGCGGTTAGTGATGTAGAGTCATAGTAATAGTAAGGCCCCATGCTCATTCAAATCTAGGAAAACCATTGTCAGACGTTGAGGCGTGTGGTCACGAGAAGCCTAGGGAGCAATCCCTGGGTGATGCTATAAAACCTCCGTCCGAAATTGTCTTCGTCCGTAACCGTATGCTCTACGCGAGAGCTGCTCTTAATACTCGGGGTGTCGTACATTTTGGTCTAAGACATATTCGTGAGGCACTCGTAACCTTATATTTTATATTAAAAAACTAACGACTGCAGATGTATTAAATCGGTCTTCTTATAACCAGCTTGAGAGGGGGGAGAAGCAGTCTTCCGAGAGAAAGCAGCACTTAGTACTCCAGAATGAAGCGCACACCTTGAAAGTCATGATGTACATCTTCCCTCGTCAATTCGGGCTTCATAATGTTTTCACCTCCAAGGTCAATTTCAAGGAGACAGCTCAACGACTGAAGGATTATACTCTAAGGGAAGAGGAGATCTTTGAAAAATATGGTCGACTGAACGAGCCGACTACTCGAGTTAAAACCCCTAAAAGATTGAGAGGTACAGCTATGGAGTTGGTACGAAAACTGCAGATCTTACACCAACGTTGTTCTTACTCGAAACTCCTACAACACCATTGTCCAGTAAGTCGGTGAAGTCTTGAAGGCACCGATAGTACTAACCCTTCAAAGCTTCATACTTCGCTTGATCGTCGGGAACTTGAGTCAATTGAACCCGGCAGTGCCCGTAAAGTCTCGCGCAAAGTAGGCGTGTTGCGGAAGAAGATGGCACCACAATCTCAGGTGTCACCTCCTCAGTTTCAAAAAGATCCGATGTCATCTATCTTTGATCTAGCCACTCCGCCTACGAAAATCTCCGCCTTCTGCCAGGCTGTTTTAAAAAAGATCGTGCCTATTGGGTTTTGGGGTAGCGGACCTGTTGCAGAGCATAACATCAGTATGTTTCTCAAGAAGGTAGACCATTTTATACTGCTGAGACGTTTTGAGGCCATGTCACTTCACGAAGTGACACAGGGCATGAAGGTCAGTGTCATAATCTCATACCAGTTTCAAAATTCGACCTATCTGACAATAAAAAGTTGACTGAAATCGACTGGCTTGCACCTCCACAGCTCCGAGCAAGCAAGACTTCCCAGACGGATTTGCAAAAGCGTCTCGAGCTCTTTACCGAATTCCTTTACTTCTTATTCGATTCTCTTTTGATACCCCTGATACGCAGCAACTTCTACGTCACCGAATCAAATGCTCACAGGTATCGGTTGTTTTTCTTTCGCCACGATGTTTGGCGTTATGTGGCAGAGCCTGCGATGGCTTCCTTGAAAAGCAACATGTTTTCTGAGGTTAACCTCTCCCGCGCCAATCAAATCCTCGATTCCCGTGCTCTTGGATTTAGTCAAGTTCGTCTACTACCAAAGGCGACCGGCATGAGGCCCATCATGAATCTGCGCAAACGGGTTGCTGTGCGAGGAAACCCGAAAGCATTAGGACTTGGAATCAACAGAATCCTGGCACCAGCCCACACGATTCTTCAGCTGGAAAAGGTATAGTGTCCCCTTCGTTTTCAAGCCCACTCTGCATTTCTGACCTGAATAGATGGTAAACCCGGACAAACTAGGATCTACCCTGTTTTCTGTGAGTGATATTTACAGGCGTATCAAACCCTTTAAATCTACAATAACTAGGTCCGGCACGGGTTTTTACTTTGCAAAGGTTGATGTGCAGTCCGCTTTCGATACTATACCCCAGGCAGCCATCGTCAGCTTGCTTGAATCTATACCACAGGAACGTCGATATCGAGTGTCAACATATGTTGAAGTTGCGCCAAACCTAATAAGCCAGGCTGGCGACACCTCTAAATCGAAGCCCGTGAAGAGATGGCCTTCTGCGGCGACGAGTAACGACGATAATTCCACGCTCATCCAGCTTCTTGAATCTGGGCGGGCAACCGCGAAGAGGAATACCGTGTTCGTCGATAGATGGAAAAAGTATTATGACACTAACGAGCTGCTCCAACTTGTGGCTTCACACATCCAGCAAAACCTCGTCAAGATCGGGAAGAAATTCTATAGACAAAAGCAAGGAATCCCTCAAGGATCCATATTGTCCTCTACGCTCTGCAATTACTTCTACGCCGATCTCGAAACCAACGTCTTGCCGTTCCTTAATTCTGACGACTGCTTACTTCTACGGCTGATCGATGATTTCCTCCTCATCACTACGAGCAAACCGAAAGCGGCACGTTTCGTAGAGACGATGCATCAAGGCGTCCCGGAATATGGGGTGACCGTGAACCCCCGAAAGACTCTTGTCAATTTTGATCTGGAAATCAACGGAGAGCTTGTCACGAAAGTAGATGCGGGCGAGGGCTTTCCTTACTGTGGTACCAATATCGACTGCGAGACGCTAGATATATCTCGTAGTCGAGAAAGGGAGCGAGATATAGGTAAGCTATTAGTCTTGCCTATCTTTCGACTCTTAACTGACTTCCAAAGGCATATACAACTCCTTGACGGTCGAGTTCTCGCGCACACCAGGGCGGACATTCCAGCGGAAAGTCCTCAGTAAGTCCAGTCCCCTTTCGATCAGTCATATCGCCTACTCCTATAGCCACGAAACTGACTCGCGATATAGATGCCTTCAAGATCCAAAGTCACCTGATGTTCTTCGACTCGGAGCTCAACTCGGCCAACACCATGCTGACCAACATCTACAACGCATTTTCCGAGACGGCTTCTAAGATGTGGGCATACGCCCGCTGCCTGCCGGCGCAGAAACAGCCGTCGGCCGCACTCGTCATCAGTAAGTCCAGGCTCGAATGATAACCGCCTTGATGTGTATGGTTCCCTAGGTAACTAACCCGTGCCAACAGCGTCGATATCGAAACTAGTCGATATGGCCTACCTGCTCCTTATAAGCAAGACCCGCAAGCTCCGATACCCGGGCTACACCTGCGACGTCAAGAAGTCCGAAGTGTCCTGGTGAGTCTAGCCCCGTTGCCTCCCCAAACTACCTACCCTAGGCAGGTATTTAACCGTTGCTGACCGGTTTGTTCCCAGGCTTGCTTACAACGCCTTCCGCGCGGTGCTAAGGCGGAAGCAGTCCAACTACGGCGCGACCCTCGCCTGGCTCAAGGCCGAGATCACCAAGCTGAGCATCCACAGGGACATTCGCCACGGACGGGTAACCCAGGTTGCTTGTATTCGGGCTTGATCCTTGATCCGGCCAGATGGTCTATTCATGTATCATCTATTTCTCTCCAATAATTCTCGCTGCCGCGCGCACTTATGTAGCTTTACACTAGTACAGTCTAATTACTCAATGGAAGATACCCTGTTACGCAATTTACCCCTATTTTTGTCTACCTAGATCTGAGGTCCTGGGTAGGTACCTAGTATTCAAACCCTTCCATCTATATGCTCCACGCCATGCCCCTCAAATTCCAATCCCAAAACCCAAGTAGATTTCCGCTTTCAAAAACTCGCACTCTGATACTCTACTCCCATTACCCTCCCTCAGCATAAGTACCCACCCACCCACTAAATCGCAACGCCCACCTCCCACCACCGCGCGCCGCGGTGCCAGCGCGCGAAGAAATCGCGATCATAGCGCCAGACACGGCCGTCGGCGGCGGCAGCGGGGCCGCAGCCGAGGGCGCGGAAGACGGACAGGGGCACGGGCTCGAACAGCCACAGGCCGCAGCGCGCGAAGTCGTCGACGAGCAGCCAGCTCGTGGCGCACATCCACGCGGCCACGAAGGCCAGGTTGCCTAGGCGCCGCGCCCACCGCGGCAGGAGGGCGATGCGCGGCCCCAGGGCGGCGGGCGACGACAGCCACGACTGCAGCGTGGTGCCGGCGCCGGCGAGCAGGAAGAAGAGCGGGGGCGTCCAGGGCCGCGCGCGGTCGGGCACCGTGGTGTAGCTCCCGGACGCGTGCAGGAACCCGGAGGTGAGGAAGGCGGATGCGGCGGCGGCGACGCGGGCGCGCGGCGAGCCTCGGGCTACGAGGCCGCGGCGCTGGAGAAAGCGGGTCGGGGCCGAGAAGCCAAAGCGGAAGGTCTGGTGCCACCAGGCGCCCCAGAAGCCGGCGAGGCCGCGGTCGAGGACCTGGGCGAAGGAGCCGTTGACGGCGGGGAGGTGCCAGGGGTGGGCGCGGAAGCGCAGGATCTGGGGCAGCGGGGGCAGGAAGGCGAGGGCGAGGGCGCCGGCGCCGAAGAGCATCTGCAGGGCGGAGAGCACGCCGGCGAAGGAGAGGGCCGTGCGCTGGACCGAGAGGCGCAGCGCGGATAGCGAGGCGAGGTGCGGCGGCAGCGGCATGTTGTGCTCAGGTCCGAGGATGAAGTACGGGTCTGCGGTCATGTGGACGGCGCAGAAATCCACGATTAGGTAGTTAGGGAGGATGTTGTAGAAGAGGCGCGACAGGAACAAGCTTTTGCGCGTGAGGTGCCGTGTGTATCCCTCCTTAGTGCGCTGCGGGCCGACGGAGCTTAGGGGGAGCTGATAGTCGCCGATTTTGGGGGGAAGTTCGTAGGGTGGTATGCATGTGATGGCCCAGTTCCAACCTTTGGACGGTGTGTTAGTTCCCTCTTAAGATTCTTCGCTGATATACTGTGTGCTATTCGCTTACCTGTCATTCGAAACGTACTGACGATGTCGAACGCCCAGTCCAGGCGTGTCAAGAAAGAAGCGTCGGTTGGGTATTCTTGCCAATAGTACTCAAATTCTTGCTCAGCTGCTAGCTTGTCAAGCTTGTCGACGTTGATCGCTGGTTGGATACTGTTTCCATTTTCTCCTTGTGGTGATACTATATCGGCCAAGATTCTTCTTGATTCCTCTGACATGTCTGTCCGTTCCTCAAGTTGCTTCATCCTCTCAGCCAGTACCCGCCTCTTCTTCAAGTCATAAGGCAAAGCAGAACCGTTAGCTGTATGTCCATTTGATTCTAAGCCGGTCGTTTCACCAAACGCGGGTTCCTCTCCGAAACCCTCTTTGGCGCAACCTATGCTTTTCCCCTTATTCGTTGGTATAGTAGCATGGTTATCATCTAGGGCTCGAGGCAGCAAGGAGGCGCTCGACCCATTATGGCAGCTGCTCTTCATATCATTTTGTCTCTTCTTCTTCCTAATACCAACCCTCTTAGCATCCCATTGTGGCCTTGTCCAAACCAGCAAGGTGAAATTCCATACGATACCCCAAGCACCCATAAGACCAGCCCCGTAAGCAGAGCCGAAGTTGTGGCTCGAGACGTGGAGTATCACGTGGAAGTTGAAAAGCACAACGAAAGCGAGGACAAGCCACCTGGCGTGGTAAAGCCATGGCCGGTTCTTGTGTGGTATAGCCAGATACAAGGTTGGTAGAATCCAAGCGCCGAATAAATGCAAAGGAACCAAGAAAGGTTTCTTAGTGCCAGCTAAGATATCGTCTTGAAACTTTGCGCGGTAGATCTCTCGGTACGCCGTTGCAATATCTGCATTTTGCTGGGCCATCTCTTAGCGGCCCGGGGTAATAAATAGGTAAGCTTCTTTTTAAACGTTCGCTCGATACCATGCATTACTATCCGAGGCTAAAGCAGGGAACCCTAATAATTATTCGAGATCACAAGGTTACAAGGTTCCAACGGCTAGGCTTAGCTCCAGCTTTCTTATACCTTAAATATGTAAAGGGAGAATAGCTTTGAAGGGATGTTTGATATTTGATATTAAGCAATAAAAGCAAATGAAAGCTCTCCGATTTATGAGAACGAAGTCGGTTAGCCTTGTTTACCTAGGTAGTGAGTAGATCTAAGTCTACAGCCTCCAAAATAGAAAACATATCTGAATAATGCCTAGGTGGTTTTTTGTTGTTTCTGTTGTTGTTATTGTTGTTGTTGTTGACGTAAGAGGTAGGTAGGTAAAAGCTGCAGTGTACAAATCCTCACGACTAAGACCTTGATGATTAACCAGAAAGACTAGCGGATCTCCACTTCCAATTCATTCACGCAGTCACGTTGCTCATGATGGGCGGCATGTGGCTTGATATTACCATCGTGCCTACCTACATAGTACCTGCGGTGGCTAAAATTTTAAGCTCCCGTTTGTAATGACGTCAAAACCACAACCCTGGGTATGGGTAGGCTAGGTAGGTATCATGTATAAGTGTATTTCTAGAAATATTCTTCGTCAGATCGTTAACTACCCGTTGAGGTCCTGATCGCTGCAAGATAAGCATCTACGTAGTATAAACCCAGGTTAGATTCAGCTACCCCCTGCAGTATAGGAGATGCATGCAACGCTACTCAGTCTGGCGATATTCTTGACATGCCTACGTAGTACATGGATGGATCAACGTGGGGGTTTCTACGGTACCTCCATATTACATTTCGTAGAAGGTACAGATAGTTTATGCATTTTATCCATTTATGTAAGTACAAATAAAACATTCATAATCATGGGTATACCTCACAAACTCATTATATCGTTATACGAACGCTTCATCAATGACTTGACTATTCTGCAAATTTCCAGCAGAGACCCCTTCTTGATACCAACCGCTTTAGGCGGGTAGGTGTGTAGGTAGGTAAAGTATTACTTTACGGACCAAGCCCAGAAGCTAGCACTCAAGCGCCAAAGAGCCCACGTTCCGCAGAGCACCGCGACGGTCAACCCGAGCAGGATACTACGCTGGAGCTCGAACGCATCCACAGCCTCCATCTTCATGAGCTTCTTCTGCTTCGTGTGGAAATACCAGCGGTCCTTATTTCCGGCAGGGGTCGGCGTGTCTGATTTCCTCCGGTCGACCCAGCTATAAGGATGTGGACTGAACAGGATGCGGTCTAACCAAGAGGGTAAGAGCCAATACGGCAGATGGCTATAGCGCTCGGAGTGCTCTCGGATGCGGCTGTCGCGGTAGTGACAGTCGACGAGGTAGAGAGACAGTAGAAATGATACGAAGTGAATTGGTGTCATTATCGTCTGTGTTGCCTGCTCTGTTAGTTCAATTCTAATATGGCTAACTGCCCACCCATGTCCCAATATTGTGGGCAGCGGGTTGAATATCACGATATTCAAATCTGACTCGACTCACCTGAAATACGCTCAACTGCTCCTTTCTGCTAGCTTCCGGGCGAGATACCGTCCTGGACTCCATTGTCGCTTGGTGATGTTGAAGTGTATACGGCCTTGGATTAGGCTAGGTATTGATTGTATACCTACCTAGGTACTGATAGCCCTTGTAAGAATATTGTCTTAAACAAAATGAATTGAATTATTAAGCTTTAAAAAAAACTCGAGTGGGCGAACCTTACTTTATTATCCGCGAGGCAAGAGATAATGGGATGATGAATAAAGTTTAGGATCCTTCCGAATCTCCAAGTACCTACTACCGTACCTGATATGCTAGGTACGAAGTTACGAATTACGAAAACTAGTAGACTTCTGATTGGATATGAGTGTGATGCTACTATGCTACTTTACTGCTTCGCCCCCAAATCACGACGGCGCGATTTTATCATTTGATTTAAAGAAGGGCTCCTACCCGGCCGCGCCGCTCCCGCTTGCGTAACGCTCTATACACTACCGACTAGATAACGCATAGCCACCTCTAGGTAGGTACTCGGGATTCTAAGCCTTATACTTATCCAACTATTTTCAACAACCCATTCTATTAGGTAGTCCATATTATATTATTAACAATTAACATTCACGACACGATGATAATCAAATAGGAAGTAAGCGCACGTTTATTTTCCTCGTCTGATCTTGTCTAATAAATGTCATGTTTTCCGTTCTTTTCCCTTAATACCATATGGGGCTCCTATATCCCTAACTCCTAGTATTATGAATGTCTAACACCAATATATCAGTAGCCCCAATTTTGGACAGTTCGTCCATTATCGGTGCGATCTTCTTCTTCTCGACCATGACGCTAACAGCAACCCAACCGTCTTCCTCCAAAGACGTTATTGTTGGCGCACGCTTTCCTGGCGCGATCTTCGTTGCTGCCACGAGGCTGGTCCTCTGAACATTGTATTGGCACAGAACAAAACGTTGGGCGGTAATAACACCACGGATTCGGGCAGCAATGAGGTCAACGAGCTCCGGATTGGAAGGCTTTCGCGACTTGATCAGTATTGCCGTCGACTCGATAACCGTTTCGATTGGTTTCAGCCCCGCTGCCTTCATCGTTTCTCCGGATTCTACCATGTGTCAGCATTGCATTCTTCATTCGAGTCCGAGGCATTTTTATTTAGGGGAAACCTACCGACGAGGTCGACGATTCCGTCGGCTACGCCCAGAGCGCAAGCGGCTTCCACACTGCCACTCAACTCTATAATCTTTGTCCGTAACTTGCTGGTAAAATCGACGCGAGGACTTTTCGTCGTCTCCGTCGTCGCATCTTCCTCCAATTCCAAATTGGTAAAGTATCTCTGTGCTAAGTTGACGAAACTTGTGCCGATATTCTTCCCAATCAGGTCTTTGGGTGAATCATAGATACCTTTCTCAGGTACCTGGACCTGCAGCTTGCAACCTCCGAATCCCAAATCCATGACGGTTTCGCATCCCGAGCCTCGGGAAGTCCGTTCCGTTTCTTCTTCGGGGGTGATCTCCCCGGAAAATCGGCGTGCCCGGTAGAGAGCTCGGACGCCAGCATCGTGCTCCTGTACCTGGTCCCACCCGGTGATTCCTAGGTCGACTTGACCCTCCCCGACGAAAGTAGGTATGTCGGCGGCCGGTAGAAAGATGAGAGCGATGGGGAGGTTCCTGACCAAGGCTATGTCAAGTCGGTTCTCTCGTCTGAATTGAATATCCGCACCCTCTAGGAGGTTGAGAGTAGCCTGGTTAAGTCGACCCTCTATTCGGAGAGTCAGTATCACAATACGATTGGCTAGTTCGAAATATAGTTAGGGCACCCTACTCTTGGGGACGGCAAATAACAACCGCCCTTCTAAGCTATTAGCAGACAGAGAGTTAGCCATGATAACAAATTACCTAGGTACCTAAGAGAGCTTGAGACTCTTCCACACCGGCGGTGACAACTCAAGACAAATGGGGTGGACGAACTGGTTGACTAAATCCATGGTTGGGCTTTGACAGTGTATAGGGTAACTCCGATACGCTGCTAATGAGGCCTAGGTGGCTGCAGAAAGGTGCAGGATTTCAGATTCACGAGCCAATTGATTGAAGATACGTCGTCCTGATCTGTAGCATGAAATGTTTCCGCTAAATGGCGTTACGTTCTAGGGTGGATTGGACTATAGATCCCCTTGCCTTAGTGATGATCTCTTAGATGACAGAAGATATTTTCAAATTTTAATCGAAAATCACATAACCCCACGTTCCTGAATCGGAGCTCCCACTTTGTTAATTTTATGGCGGGGCAGGAGAGAGAGAGAAAAAAGAGCTATTTACCTACCTAGGTAGGGTACTATGTACATTGAAGTCTAGCTACCTATATGTACCTACATAAGGTAGGTACATAATAAGGTTCCATCTCTGTACAATAAGGATTCACTTATTTACAATCTTAACTCTATAAACGTAACTTCTACCTAGGCATCCAGTAAGAATCTGTAAGATAATATCTAAAGTAGGTAAATATTTAAGTGAAAATTTGAATTGCATTAAAATTGTTTGTTTTATTATTTATGTATTAATATTTTTATGTTTATATTATATAGTCTTATCAAGGGTTAGTTACTCAGTAATTTCCTTCTCGTATGACTTGGTAATACATTCGACTTACATATCACTCTATGTAGCTAGGTACCCACCTAATGAATACACCCACCTGATGAATACGGCATACCTAGCAGAGCTGCTTAAGTACTTAAGCGAACCAACAGGTCGGGACGTTTGCCGCGATCCCCAACTGATACCCGACGGAACTCGCAGTCTGCTCAGCCAAGGCTCTTGGTAAGAACTGCGCCTAGCTGTTCTAAATTAAGCTGTTAGAAGTCACTAAGTTAATTGCCGCTTACCCGCTGCTTGGAGTTTAGAGTTTACGATTGAATTTGCTTGGTCTCTTCTTGTTGTTCCTTTAGTTTTTAAAGTCCGTTATAAGAGTCGTAAGTTAAAGTTGTTACACTAGAAAAACAGGAATCCTACCACGTAGAAGGTAACACAGTTGCTCAACGTCAGCGATTCGCAACCAGATAACACCTTCTACGTATTAATACACTAACGAAATGCATATTCGTGTTTCACCTGGACTGTACCAGCAATACATATTTCAGCGCAATGCCGAGCCACAGTGGAGTACGACTAATGATCCACAAACATCCTTGTCCCTTGAAATAATACGGTCTAGGTGTTGCTAGGTGTTCTAGAATACCTAGGTACATAGTACTACATACATCATTAGCGAACCTCCTAAACTTCGTTATACCCCAGCACTTCGCATTTCGCAAACCTCACGAGACGTTCATAAGGCCAGCTTTCTTCCTTAGCTCGCCATGATCGCAGTAACGCTTAGGTAATAGCCGAACTTAACCTCTAGTATAAATAATAAAGGGGCATTACTTAGACAAGCTAGAAAGTGTACGAATCCCCGAACACTGCAAACAATTATAACGGATAATTATAATATCAGCGTTGCGCAAGGCTAACCGATATTCGTATGCAGCGCGAGACTTGAGACGACGGCAGCCGGGCTATCAGCCCATACAAACGAGACAACATGTCGAGATGGGCAGGGCAACCTTCCATCAAGGGGAGCTCCGAAGCCGTGCGAATGGCTTTGCTCACCCTCAACACCATCGGCATAACGTACGTCGCAACCATGTAACGCGGTAGTTGGGCGAGAGCGCGAATGCTGACAATCCCATCGTATATAGGTTCGTTTGGGGTGTAGAGCAGACTTGTAAGCTACCTAGACATCCAATGCCTTCCATACGAGACTCAACTAATACAGCCTGTGTCTAGATTGCACCCCTTACCTCCTTTCCCTCGGTTTGACGAAGAGTAAAACCTCCTTAGTATGGATCGCCGGACCGCTTTCGGGGCTCATAGTACAACCGATAGTTGGCGCATTAGCGGACGAGTCGACATCGAAATGGGGGCGACGAAGACCTTTTATTGCCATCGGCTCTATACTATCGGCATTATGTCTGCTCACGTTGGGGTTCACGAAAGAGATAGTAGGGTTCTTCATACCCGACGAAAAGGTGGCACAGACCTTCACGATATCCGCGGCTGTGTTGTCTATATATGCGGTCGATTTCTCAATCAATGCTGGTTAGTAAAGGCCGCTTATAATTAGGCACGTCCGAGTCGCATTTTATGCTAATAATACCACCAGTAATGTCCGCGGCAAGGAGTTTAGTCGTCGATACGCTTCCAATCGAGAAGCAGCAAACAGGCTCCGCTTGGGGTACGGAAACATGCTGCCGGTCTTGTTAGTGTATACTAACATCGTCGATAGGTAGCAGAATGTCAGCCATTGGCCATGGAATCGCTTACGCAACCGGCGCTATTGACTTGCCCTCTCTCCTCGGGACAACCCTTGGTGATAGCCAATTCAAACAGCTCACTGTCATCGCCGCTTTAGGACTTGTTTTTACTTGCGGCGTGACTTGCTGGGCTGTTACGGAGAGGATCTTGATTGCCACGAGGCATGACCCTCGCAAGGCAGACGGAGGTTTCAAGGTTATCGGTCAAATCTGGTTTACTATAGTAAATCTCCCACCTCGCATACGAGCAATCTGTATGGCGCAGTTCTGGGCGTGGATCGGATGGTTCCCTTTTCTCTTCTACAGTACCACGTGGATAGGGGAGACGTACTTCCGCTACGATGCCGTGCACAAGGCGAAGGACTCGGGGGATGCACTAGGAGAGATTGGTAGAGTCGGAAGCGAGGCTTTTATTATCTACTCTATCATCACTTTCCTCGGCTCGTGGATTCTACCTATAGTCATTAAATCCCCAGACGACGAGGGTTATACGCAACGCCCTCCCGAGAGCCTCCGAGGTGCCGTAGAGAAGTTCAACAAGTATAAGCCAGAGCTCCTAACTGCCTGGATGTGGGGACATGCGACTTTTGCGGCAGCAATGCTGTTCGCTCCATTTGCCACCAGCTTTAGGTTTGCGACCGTGCTCGTTTGCCTATGCGCGTTGTGAGTGTCCTTTATATCCGCAGAGCGTTTTGGGTCAAATCTAACTCTTCTTAGGCCTTGGAACATAGCGTCATGGGCACCGTCTGCCTTCCTCGGAGTCGAGGTGAACAAGCTTAGTGGTGCGGCCGGACCTAACGCCTCGTACCGTCGTCTATCGCACGATTCAAACATAGAGATGGAGGAGGTGGATGAGCTTACCGGTCCTTCCGCCTTAGACCCGGAGGGCTCACGCGGCGCTTCTAAGTCAGGCACCACGGGCCAGCTATCCGGCGTTTATTTCGGCATCCTAAATATCTACACGACGATACCGCAGTTCATCGGCACAATACTCAGCACCGTCATCTTCAGCATCCTAGAACCAGGCAAGAGCCCCGAGCTGGCGCATGGCGCACATCCGACCGAGCAGCACGGAACCGACGGGCCCAACGCGATCTCCGTGTGCCTCTTCATAGGGGCTTGCAGCGCGATCGTGGCCATATTCGCGACGAGGAAGCTGAAATATCTATAGGACCGCGCGTATGAACATTCGCATGGTTAGGCAGACAGCACTAGGGTGCAAGCAATTACTTCTATTATGACTTTGTAATGGCGGCTTTGGGAGCTGGAATGTGTTGTAAAACGGGATAGGCAGGGCGTTCAGAGAGGGGGCTTTTGGTTTAGGGGCATTTGGTCATCGGCCTAGAATTGACTTCAATTTCATGGTGATATTATGACAATACCTGATTGCAAGAACTCTTGTCGTGTTTAAAGCTTCCAATGGTTATTAAAAAGTTTGAATAAATGACTTAAGACCAGATTCTTGAAGAGAGAAAAAAGGGGTATATTTGAATAAAGTTTCTCAACCAAGAGATATGGATTACGTAACAGCCCACTATCCCCCACTAGAATTTCTACCTCTATTCATACCTACCTATAGGTACCTATTCACTTTCGTTTTCACCGTCATAGTTCACACTATTCTCCCGATCTTCCTAAACTAAACCAGCAACCTTAGAACTTCTCAACTTCCTACCCGGGTATCTTCAAAAGCCCACCTCAAAGTCGCCAAATCCCACCATCGTCAATTGGAACCTAACTTACAAGATGGTCTGTCCACCTCCCTCTAGTCCCATCCGCGCACTCCCCCCTTTCCCACAACCTACAACCCACAAACCACCACCCACTCACTGACCACATCCAGGCCCCCGTCATCCCCAGCAAGCGGCGCTCCCTCCGCACCAAACTGGCCTCGCGCGCGGGCCCCGAGCCGTACGCGCCGCGCAAGGCGCCGCGCCCCGACGCCGCGGCCACGAGCGACTCCTTCATCAACTCGAAGCGGGACAAGCGGCAGGTCAAGCACGCGTCCTTCGTATCGCGCATCGAGAAGAAGAAGCACAGCGAAAACGCCGCCGCCGCCGCCGCCGCCGCCGCCAAGAAGCGCCGCCGCCCCACCAACAAGCTCGTCGCCAACCTCGACTCCCTGGCCGCCGCGCTGCCCGACCTGCTGGCCGACGGCGAGACCGAGGCCGGCCTGCGCCAGATGCGCGAGGGCAAGGTCCGCATGAGGAGCTTGAAGGGGGGCAAGGGCGCGCTGAGGCGGAAGGAGAGGGTCGTCAGGGGCGAGGTCGAGAGGTTTGGGGTCAGCTTGGCGAGGCTGAGCGCGGGGGGGAGGGGCAGGGAGGGGGGGCGAGGAGTGAGGTGCTGGAGGGGGCCCAGGCGCAGGAGGAGGCTCCGAAGTCGACGGCGGGTCGCTGGGCTGCGCTGCGAGGGTTCATCTCCGCGACCATGGAGCAGAATCCTGCGTTTGTCGCCAAGCCCGATGGGAAATGAGGAAGGCGCTGGCTTTAATGGAATGACGAAATAACTGCTGTCTGTTGCTCTAGGCGGGGAGACCTGGTCGGTGTCAGGTAAGGAGTATTCCTTTGATGTCTTTGTCACATCTAGCTCATATTATCTCCTAGGGGCCTAAGATCGGATAGAGGCACCCTAACTCGTGCTTCTCTGGTTGGGGCAGATGTATATGGCATCATAGCTGCCTCGATGGGTAGATGTAGTGTCGCAGGCTCTGGAACTCCTACCTTTGCGCAGCTCCTTGGACACTCTGGGGTCGATGAATACTCTAGGGATGGTACAAATCTGAGCTTAATAGGGACAAGCAATGAGTTCGCAACCTTGGGTTGCTAGCTATTTACCTAATCAGGACACATCCGTATCCTCACGAAGGGTTTTACATCAAGACGGCCAACGGAAGCAAAGTGCTTACAGGCACTATAAGTAAATATCGAGATGTCTCTGCTCTAGCTTAGACCACCGTTCCGTCGTTTTGGGCTCTCGGTTAAATGCTATATAATACAGTATATACGGCTAGCCTCGGCGTGCTCATATCGAGAATAAAGTCACATCTTCGACCTATATCTAGACGAGACACCGCCTTTTACCTTGAATGAGTGATGTCTAGTCCCCGCGCTTCGCTTTTGTTCGTAGAACTGTCTCGCCGAGCTCCTACTCGCTCTCGCTTTGCTTCGCGAATGGTACTGGAGCCCTGGCCGCAAAGTCTATTAGTTCAGTATGTGCTGAGTACCATGATTGTTGTGGCAAGACCAATTATAAGCATTGATGGAATCGGAATCAAATAACATGAGTAAGGGGGTACCAGTACAGCTTCATACTGATAGAACCCTCTAGCCGCTAGGTTGATCAAGGTAGAAGGGGATTAGACAAAAGCCGTATAGATCCTATCAAGATATTATGTCGACGGTGGCATTCGAATGCCGGTTTCCACGCACTCGGCATTAGCTATTAACCCATTTCTAAGTCAATGTCATCCTTGCTGCATACCTACCTAGACAGGTAGGTAATCAAACAAGCAGATAATCTAAGTTGTTGCCTTCATTGCCTGACTGTCACGAAGCTTTTATAGTATCCAGCGCAGAGTTTCTTACTGTTTACAAGACGACGGCAACTGTTTTTAATAAAGCATTCATGCTCGCTCCTATGCTACATCACTACCTTAGACGACTCTGTTTATCATCTTGAGAACAACGAAATAGTCTTGCGAGGCTAGATGAAAACTTCAGGATAACCAAGGGTCTTCGGGTTGAAAACGACGTCAATTTACAGGGTCAGTAGATATACCAGATCTAGGATCATATATAAGAACAGAGCAGCCAAGCTTTCGATGCTAGAGGATAGAATTGCCAGGAGCTCTTACCTATTAACGTTTGGTTTTCTCCCATCACCACAACGCGTTGATAGCACGATCTAGCACACATCCCCTAGGGTTATCTCAGACGAGCTACCTAGCTGAGGCATCCATACTTTTAGTTCTCTAAGAATAATTTGTTTGAAGTGCTTTTTTTTTTATCTGTTTTATCTGTGTAAGGGGAAATCCAGAGGTCGTATGGTGACAAGTGGCTAAGACGGTACAAATCCGATATGCCTCAAATAGAGCACAGTAGACCACAACCTGCATCCAATCCATACGAAATGGCTGCAAAAAAGCACACGCTGGTTTAATAAAACAATAGCAATTCGCTGGAGTACAACCCATTCATTCCACGATGGCTGAGCCATGTATCGTGCCATCAAAATCATATCCGTCAATTCGTTGTCAGAAAAAGCAAAAAGAAATCAAATAAAAAACCAAATCGCAAAACGCTATCCCAAATCCCTCCCTATCCGTAATATGCAAACGCAATGGTGCCGCTGTTTAGTTGTATGCCGTCTTAATTCTTCGGAAGAGCCCGGCATGATGTCAAAGTGAGATGATCCCGCGAGTGATCGTCGCCAACGGGCCTACTCGATGAACGATCTCTATTCGATCCGAGGTGGCGTGTTATCCGGGGTCAATCGGCGTCGTTCTCCTTCCTTGCGTAGGTTTTCGATGATCTTGAGCATCTCCTTACGAGCCCCGATACTATCGACGGCCTTTTGAGCCATGCTCATCGAAACCTTTTCTCCGGCATTGACGGAAAGAAGACGTTTCACAAGCAGATGTCGCATTAAAATGCAGACAAACACGCCGCAGTCGCTACCATTCTCCTGTTGTGGAGAGTCCCCTAGATAATGGAACCGCAATGCCTTGCCGAGCACACTTGACAGTCTCTTAGAAGCCTCCCAAGCCTCGGCATTGTTTGCGCCATCGAGCGAGTCGTAGTGAAATGCGACTCCATCAATAATGCTCACAAGAAGCAACGACCAATGACTTCCACCTTCCGCCGAGTTGACATTTCTATTGTCATTGACAGGCAGGAAGATGTGAGTGATTCCTCGGAAATCAGGTAGCGCCGATCGAACCACCTCGGTGTCCTTATTTTTCATCAAGAGGAAGGTCATCGACGGGCGTAGGAGGCAAATACGCGCCTGGGGGAACTTGGCGAGCGTTTCTTGTTCCAAGAACTCTTCCCAGAAGGCGATGTTCTACAAAACAATTAAGCGTTAGTAAAAGTTAGAAAACAATGCCGTTTATATGATGGGTGCTCACGTTATCCGTCAGCCAATCACTCTTGAGAGCCTTGATGTCCTCGTAGGTAACTAAATATCGCGAGTCAGTATCACGGCAAACCCGGGGGTATACCATGAAGGAAAAGGAAGCATACGAAGAATGTCGAAATCTGGAAAGATATGGGTTAGCAAGCGCGTACTCATGAAGCAATAGGGAAGGTGTAGATGATACTTACACGAAAGGTACGGCTGTGCGGGCGAGGGTGAGGGTGATAGCTGCGATCTTCTTGAGCGAAGCCTACGGGATCTTCTTTTATGCGTGCTCACACTGTCATTCAGTCGGCGAGCGACTCTATTGCGGAACGTCATTGTATGACTTGTGGGTCGCTGTGTATCGGGGGAAAATTGTTATGTCACACCGTCGTCGTACTAACCAGTACAATAACCCAATGGTTGGGTTAAGGTTGTCGCGATTGAGTTAGAAGTCGAATTTAGGGGTTTCGCCAAAGACACTGGTGTATCTAGAGTGTGTGGGTGCGGGGTGGGTGGATGGCTATGATTCGATTTTGGTAGTCGAGAGGAGGGCAAGACGGAAGAATGAAGGGACGGCGTTGTCGTGAATCGATGGCTAGTAGGTACAGGTTCGCGGATATGTATGTCGCGGCTGTGAGGTGAAAACAAATCAAAAAAGGGTCTGTAACAGGGCTGATATTATTCAAGTATCAAGTGCTTCCGAAGATGGTTGCAAATGAATGAATGAATGAATGAATGAATGATTGATTGATTGATTGATCGATTTCCCTTACCAAACCCCCGGAGACCTAGAACGATCTGTAAGATGGTAGAGATTGGGCTACTAGCCTAAAATGACGATTGCCGAGATCCAAGATGCAAGTGCTTGTACAGCGCTGAAACTCGGTCTACTATCTACCTGGGTAGGAAAAAAGAGTGTGGGCAAAATTACCAAAGGTTTAGGTGTATGTGTGTAAGAAGAAGAAAAAAAAGGTAAGAAGAATGGTGACGAAGAAGAGTGACCAAATATAGCTCGCCTTTGAAGGGAGAGACAAAAAAGGAAGAATTCTAGTTGAAGTCGAGAAGATCAGGACAAAATAGTAGTCCTAGAATATTTTGTTGTACGTGGTTTGGTTTAGAGGTATCTAGTGTGGTGTAATCAAAAAGTGACATAATCAGAAGAGGAAGGGGGAAAAGAAATCGGTTTTTTTTTTTGAAAAAGATGGGAAATCTGAATTGCGGGGTGGGATCAATGTACATATGTATAAACCATCTACCTTGGTAGGTACCCAAAGCAACCAACAAGTATCTAGTCGTGCATGTTGTTATATAGAGTACTCATGCATCTAGGTATCTACTTACATCTATGGACACCCCTAGCTACCTGGCTAGGTACCTACCAGGTAGGTAACACATGCTTTTATCGCCTGACACAAAGTATGATATTTAGGTTAGGTCCTATTAGGAGGGATCCCTCCGTCATTCCCGAGGTCGCCATGAGGGCATCAATAACCTTCTATAGTTGTTGGTTACTTAGGTACCTACCTAGGTAGGCACAATGAATAGTTAAGGACCTCGAGATCGTGCCTGCCCAGGTGCCTACCTGGTAGCTATCATATATGATACTAGCCTTGCAGCATGTGTTTTAATAGGTCCATGGGTCCAATAACGACAAAATGACGAATACTCGGTAAGGCTGAGCAATGTCTTAGGTACCTACCTACCTAGATACCAGGTAATTACGATGGAGGATTAAATAGAAATAATTCAGTATGTATACCTAGGACCTAGGTAGATAGATGACATCTATAAACAGCCCCAATCTACATATGGATATGGATGTTCGTGTACCTATAAGGTTGATTCCATACAAATGATTGCCTCCACCATAAGGCTGCAAGCTTTCTCATAGCACGACGTCACCCCACAATCCGAGTGTCCCCGTTTCAGGCATGTAAAAGCTTGGCATGTATGTATGTAGTGTATTTACCTACCTAGGTACCTAGGTAGGTAGGTACATACATGCATACAATTGATACGTCTTCCCTAAGCCCCACTTGTCGACAGCGGCGACCTCTTACGATTCAGATGCGTTGGAAGCACGATTAATGGGATTTACACTACATAGGTACCTACCTACCTAGGTACCTAGGTACTTACACGTGTAGGTACCTAGGTAGGTATCTAGGCATGTAAGGGAGCACTGGCTCATGCGGCAACTTCGTAGGCAGGCACAAGAGGCAATGTGTGCGGTGCTGCTACTCGATATGTTCGGGTAGGAACCGTGTCCCGGAGAACGGAGAAAACCTGCTCCGCTCCGATCGCTCTCATTCATCGTTGCGCGACGGTATTGTTTTCTATTTTCCTACGAGCTCACCCTAGTTAGTCTGTTAAATTGCATTAATAGTATCGATGCAGCCATGGCATTGTTCTTTCTTTCTTTTGTTTCTTGTTGGTTGACTTTCGTTACTTACCTAGTGGTATTACACACCATTAATATACATAGGGCCAAAACAGCTTCAGTTCGACGAGGTGTCGAATAGTATCAAAAGACACGTATCAAAGGCTTGGAACTGGCTACGTAATACTATACTTAGCTTGTCGACTGCGGATCGTCATTATTCCTCAGATATTCAACTGGTAGCTTATGATAGCCCCGGTAGAGGATGGGGACGGGGATGTGGTTCAGGAGAGTAGTGATGATAGGCAGAACTCTACACTGCAAACGCTAGCTGTAGGAGCTAATTGAACGAGGAGGAAGACGGTCTATAGGTACAAGAAGTAAATTTTAATGGAGATTGCTACTTTTGGAGATAAAGAGAATGAATTCCTACCTACCTCAACTGATATACCGATGTAGCTACACTTAGAACCTATTGATCATGACTATAAGGTTGTCCGTTACAAATAAGTAGACATTCGTAAGAAAACCGCCTATCTTCGCGGGTAACATGTATTACATAGGTAAACATTTGTATGGAATGGTTATATTTGATACTAAGATACTGAGATTAAGCTATATATTTGCTTATGGGGACTTGAATATCTAAGAGGAATTATGTTACTAACAATACCTAGTTCACACTAAGCAGTCTGACTGAATAGTCAAAAATATACTCATTATATCTACCTACATACCTAGATACTTAGGTAGGTTATTAGGATTCGATGAGACTCCTCTAGGCTATTAATTCAACATATAGGCTTCTTCTCCTGCAGTGCTGCTTTTGAGTTAAGTAGTGTCATTATTAGTAAGTTCACCTTAGTATTCCGACATAAATGACTAGATCTTTTCCCAAGCTCAATTTCAAACCTACGATGAACAAGCTTTCCCCAAAGGCTAGAAAAATATACTGGGCTAACTTGGCGACAAGTGATCACTGTCTGGTAAATAAATTCATGCCGAAAACTTTCTCATAAGTTGAATATTGTTCCAAGATTTTATAACGTTCTACTCGTCTCGCGATCAAAAGTCCTTAGACCTAACGAATAAGGTATGCATACCGGATTCCAATTCCAGGCGCTCGCGCAAAACGTCTTCGCTCATATCCCATCCATCACATGAGTAACCTCCAAGCACCAAGCAACAATGCCGCAAAGCCCGTGCAGACACCCATCAGCCACTGTAGCGTTTGGAACTTAACTTGCTCCAGCTTCTCCCTCAGAGCAGCAACTTCCTGCTCGATCTTAGTCTCCGTCTCCTTGACCTTTAGTTCCTGGCTGACCGCCTCCTCTCGTATGCGGCCCTTCTCTAAGTTTAGGTCGAGCCGCACCGACGCCTGGGTTCGGCCGATCTCGTCGCGCAGACGGTTGTTCAGCTTGGTGATGTCGTTCGTCAAGCGCTCGTGGGCGGCGCGCGTGGTGTTCGACTCGGTGCTGTCCGCGGAGAGGAGCTCGGATCGAAGCTTGGCGAAGTCGACTTTCTGCGTGTATGTTGCCTTGGCCGCGTCCTCTCGCAGGACCATGGTCCGGGTCAGGTTTTGGATGCTAGGCGGCGGATTAGCGTCGGCAGCGGACGAGCTATCAGGGTCTAGTGACGCTTGCCTCTCCTGAATTACGTCGTTCAGCACCTTCATCATCGCGACCGATTGCTCTTCTGTGAATCCTTCGCTCTGTAGTCGTTGAACGAATTTCAGAGTGTCGAAGTGGTGATCCCTACCCCGCGGCGCTGTGGCATGGAATGACCTTCTTAGACTCGGATGCTGAAGTAGTGAAGGCGACCTCGACGGTATCTTTCCGGAAGGACACCGAGGCGTCTGTCGGCTAGAGTGAAGGGTGGCTGCCCCATGCCCTTGCCATGGTCGTCGGATTTCTAAGGGAAGAGTCGTCGCCCGGAACACTTCTGAAGGTCCGTGAGGTCCTGACCAGCTTAGTCGCGGAAGTAGGAATCTAGGTAGTGATGGGACAGCATTTCGAGCGACGCTAGCCATATCCTATAATCATATATTTGGATTTATGGCGAGAGAATCCTTGGTTCGAACTAGTTGTACGAATGTTGACCGAAATAGGAACATGTTCTGAGCAAGAAGAGCTCGCGATATTCGGAGCTTCTAACAGGTAAACTACCTAGGTACATATTGTGGATACACTCATAATGAGGCCTAACTTCTAAGTAAGAGGTACCTGCATTTGGGCAAGCGCACGTGGCTGAATGACCGGGCTATTGTGGCTGGTGCTACCATCGATGTACAAAATTTTCGAAACTTTACGCGAGCTACGAAATTTCTTCCTTTCTTTTACATTCAAAATGAACAACGCAAACTTTCACATTCTCGAGACAGAATAATTGGTGCGAGGTATACTCTCTTTTGCGGTGACCCACGACCACTGAAGCTCTCGAACAGAATGGAGACTAACTCCCAACGAACAATCTTGGGTGCGGTGCTTCTCTGTCCTTTCGAGGGCTATGAGAAGGATCGCAATGATTGAGCGTACATACATATCCTATATAGCGGTTTTCTCAGTCCTGATCGGAACTAACATAAGTTACAAACAATCATGATTACGCTGGTTCGGTGGATTGAAAATTGGAATTTCGAAACCATCGCACTAGACTTTCGCGGCCAGAATATTAGTGCTTTACCATGAATCGTGAACATCCATTCGGGATCGTGACATCTTTCTACTTGATGGATGCCATAAAGGTAGGATACTAGGTGGCTTTGTCAAGAGGGATGTCTCTTCTAACTCAGGACTTCATATATTCATACAGCTCTAGTTGAGTAACCAGGGAAGTAGCTCACAATATCTGCTATAATGAACTAATTCGTACCGATGGATGTGTCTATTTTCAAACTACTTTAACGTCATAGGAAAGAAGTCTTCCAGTAGCATATTGAACTATTTATTAGAAAGTTTATCATACACTAGACTTACTATTGTTACCTATGAATATCTGAAGCCGTTTTATATCAAGGACTATGAGCTCTAGATTATTCTTGTTGACCCAATTTACACAAACCAAGTAATATAGCCGATACAAGGTACTTTAGGTAGGTATTTAGCTCTACAATGCCTCTGTACTAAGACATATCGCGGTTGAAGAGATTCGGATAACTTTATGGACGAAGGTTATTGGCTTTTACATACCTTAGGTACCTAGGTAGGTACATAGGTAGGTATCCATTATGAAATGCCTAAGATTACGACGTTTTATTATTCGACTTTTCGTTTTATGCGCCTTGAAACAGCTGGGAAGGTATTACTGTAGAAACATTATAATATTCATGGATACCTAGGTACAAACGTAATCCCTTTTTCCCCCTGAGCCTGTCCACAAATTCCAAGTACCTTTTGTATCGAAGCGACGCAAGTGGTTCGTGCACGATTTTCAGGTACCTAGGTAGCTGCCCAGGTGCCAGCTTCAGGTGCTCCTTGCTCCTTGCTCCTTGCCCTTGCGAACAGGTAACCCGTAACATCCAAGATTAGGATCATAACATCGTACCTACCTCGTACACACAGACTTCGTCCACTTTCCTCCTGGAAATTCTCAACTACCAAATACCAAATTCTTCCTACTCCATCACCAACCATTTGTACAATACTTCACAAAATCCTCGTGCTCACCGATCTTCGTCATAATTCAAACCTGCACGCGCGTTTTCCTCTATCACTGTCTTCATCTAAAATACCTAGCCAATCCCTGGAGGTCTCTTTCTGCCAATTTAGCACCCTGATACCTTCCTTTTGGCCCCTTTCTCACCATCATCCAACCCTTTCCTTACGTCTCCCTCCAGCACGATCGCGCTCATCGGGCACCATCGTTGCTGGGCTGATACTAGCGCCAGCTTTTCTGGGATACTTACCCAGCATTCAATAACCCGACATTCGATACCGCGTTTGCGCTTCACGATTGTTGACCCCGATCGACCGATGTGATCTTGAACCATGGCGCCACTACCTATCAAGTTCCAGGAGCTCTTAACGCTCAGCAACATCGGTGTTGACCAGAGCGCAGTTGGGTTTAACTCCTGTGTAAGCTGTCCCGATTGTGGTTTATGCTTCCTCATACCCCCGAAACTAACCTGCATCTCATTAGACCCTAGAATCCGACTCGTTCATCTGCATAAGAGAGAAGAAAGGCGAGGCAGCACAACCCGAAGTCATCATCATTGATCTCAAGCAAGGGAACAATGTCACACGCCGACCGATTAAGGCCGACAGTGCCATCATGCACTGGTCGAGGCAGATCATCGCCCTTCGCGCACAATCAAGAACACTGCAGATTTTCGACCTGGAGAAGAAAGCAAAGCTCAAGTCTGCAACAATGAACGAGGATGTGGTCTTCTGGAAGTGGGTCAGCGAGTCGACCCTGGGCCTGGTCACGGAGACTTCAGTCTTCCACTGGGATATATCCGACAATGCCCAAACTGCCCCTGTTGAGGTTTTCAAGCGCAATGCCAACCTGAATGTACGTGCTGCACTTTTCATATTTATTACACCCATATATTATGGTTCTCGGAGCTTGCTAGCTAACATGTTCTTCACCAGGGATGCCAAATCATCAATTACCGAATTAACAGCGACGGCAAATGGATGGCAGTCGTTGGCATATCCCAGCAGGGAGGTCGCGTTGTTGGTAGCTTACAGCTATACTCCAAGGACAGAGGCATCAGCCAAGCGATCGAAGGCCACGCAGCTACATTTGGCACCCTTAGATTAGAGGGAGAGCCGGCGGATACGAAGGTCTTCTCCTTTGCTGTCCGTACTGCTACGGGTGCTAAGCTACATATCGTTGAGATCGACCACCCCGAAGGAAATAAGCCCTTCCAGAAGAAGGCTGTTGATATCTTCTTCCCCCCCGAAGCTACGAATGATTTCCCTGTTGCCATGCAAGTTTCTCAGAAATACGGTATCGTCTACATGGTAACAAAGTACGGCTTCATCCACCTCTACGATCTTGAGACTGGTACAACCCTCTTTATGAACCGCATCTCAAGCGAAACGATATTCACCACTTGTTCCGATTCCGAATCGACCGGCATTCTCGGCATCAACAGGAAGGGCCAGGTACTCTTCGTGTCAGTTGACGAGACTACCATGGTTGATTATCTCCTCCAGAACCCTGCCAATACCGAGATTGCTATCAAGATGGCCTCCCGCGCCGGACTTCCTGGCGCCGATCAACTCTATGTTCGCCAGTTTGACCAGCTATTCAATTCGGGTGATTTCGATGGTGCCGCTAGGGTCGCTGCAAACTCTCCCAAAGGATTCTTGCGTACCACAGAGACTATTAACAAGTTCAAGAACCTACCAACGCCACCGGGCAAGATGTCATATATCCTCCAGTACTTCGGCATGCTTCTCGACAAGACTACTCCACTGAATAAGACTGAGACTCTTGAGCTTGCTGTGCCTGTCTTGTCTCAAAACCGCAAGCATCTTCTCGAGAAGTGGGCGAAGGAGGGCAAGCTAGACTTTTCCGAAGAGCTTGGTGACCTGATTCGATCACACGACGTCAATCTAGCGCTAGCTGTCTATCTCAAAGCCAATGCTGCTCACAAGGTGGTCGCGTCTTTTGCCGAGCTCGGCCAGTTCGACAAGATTCTACCATACTGTGACTCAACTGGTTACCAGCCGGATTGGATCACTTTACTGCAGCACATTGTTCGCACAAACCCAGAGCGTGGTGCGGAGTTTGCAACCTCTCTAGCGAGCCACCAAGGCGGTTCTCTAGTCGATATTGAGCGCGTGGTCGACGTATTCCAAGCCCAAGGCATGGTGCAACAAGCAACGGCCTTCCTACTGGAGGCATTAAAAGATAACAATCCGGAACATGGCCACCTACAGACAAGACTGTTGGAAATGAACCTGATGAATGCGCCGCAGGTAGCGGACGCTATTCTAGGCAACAACCTGTTCTCGCACTTCGACAAGGCTCGGATTGCAAGCTTGTGTGAGCAGACTGGCTTGTATCAAAAGGCGCTGGAGTTATTTGAGGACCCTGCGGCGATCAAGCGAGTCATCATTGGCATTCCTGGTACTCCGAACTTCAACGCAGAATGGCTCATTAACTATTTCGGCCAACTTTCGGTGGAACAGTCTCTGGACTGCCTTGACGCGATGATGAAGTCCAATATCCGGCAGAACCTTCAATCCGTTGTCCAAGTTGCCACCAAGTACTCTGAATTGCTTGGCCCTACTAACCTGATTGACCTCTTCGAGAAGTACAAGACTCATGAAGGTCTCTTCTTCTATCTTGGCAGTATTGTCAACCTGTCTCAAGACGCAGATGTCCACTTTAAATACATCGAAGCAGCTACCAGGATGGGCCAGTTCAACGAGGTCGAGAGAATCTGCAGAGACAGCAATTATTATAACCCAGAGAAGGTCAAGAACTTCCTCAAGGAAGCCAAGCTTGCCGAGATGCTCCCGTTGATCATTGTCTGTGACAAACACAATTTCGTTCACGATTTGATCTTGTACCTGTACCAGAACCAGCGCTTTAATGCAATCGAGGTTTACGTGCAGCGTGTGAACCCTGGGAGGACACCTGAGGTTATCGGTGGTCTGCTTGACGTAGACTGCGACGAGTCTGTGATTAAGAACCTCCTCACTACCATCAACCACGCGTCAATTCCCATTGATGCGCTTGTGCACGAGGTAGAGACACGCAATCGCCTGAAGTTATTACTTCCTTTCTTGGAGGCTACTCTGGCTGCTGGAAATCAGCAGCAGGCCGTTTTCAATGCTCTTGCTAAGATATACATCGACTCCAACAACAACCCAGAGAGGTTCCTGAGAGACAATGATCAGTATGATACCTTGAGCGTTGGAAAGTACTGCGAGAAGCGCGATCCCAACTTAGCTTTCATCGCATATCAGAAGGGACAGAATGACCTGGAATTAATTAACATAACGAATGAGAATTCCATGTATCGTGCACAAGCCCGCTACGTCCTGGAGCGTTCCGATCGGGAGCTATGGACGTTTGTGCTGAGCGAGAACAACATTCACCGTAGATCAGTCATCGATCAGGTCGTTGCGACGGCCGTCCCTGAATCTAGCGACCCTGCTAAGGTTTCCGAAGCAGTTGCATCTTTCTTATCGTGCGATCTTCCTGGCGAGCTCATCGAGCTCCTGGAGAAGATTGTGCTGGAGCCGTCACCCTTCAATGACAATTCTAGTCTGCAGAACCTGCTCATCCTTACTGCGGCTAAATCAGACAAGGGTAGAGTTATGGACTATGTCCATCGCCTGGATGCATTCAATCCCGATGAGTGCGCGCAGCTGTGTATCGACGTTGGTCTCCACGAAGAGGCCTTCGAGATATACAAGAAGGTTGGTAATAAGACAGCCGCTGTTGAAGTACTAGTGGAGCACGTTGTTAGTATTGACCGCGCGAGCGCATTTGCCGAAGATGTCGATATGCCAGAGGTTTGGAGCAGAGTTGCTAAGGCTCAGCTCGATGGTCTACGTGTGGCAGATTCCATTGAATCCTACATTAGGGCTAACGACCCTCGCAACTACGTTGAAGTCATTGAAGTTGCAACCCATGCAGGAAAGGACCAAGAACTGGTCAAATACCTTCGGATGGCACGAAAGACTCTCCGAGAACCCCCGATCGATACCGCCCTTGCCTTCTGCTATTCCCGGCTTGATCAGCTAGGAGAGTTGGAGGACTTCCTCCGCGGTACGAACGTTGCCAACATCGAGGAGTCCGGTGACAAAGCCGCTTCAGAAGGTTTACACCAGGCCGCCAAGATCTTCTACAGCAGCATCTCTAACTGGTCCAAACTCGCCACGACGCTTGTTCACCTTGAGGACTACCAGGCGGCTGTTGAATGCGCGCGCAAGGCCAACAACATTAAGGTCTGGAACCAGGTCCATGGCGCGTGTGTCGCTAAGAAGGAGTTCCGACTTGCGAAGATATGCGGTCTCAACTTAATTGTCGACGCTGAGCAGCTACAAGCCCTTGTCAAGCAGTACGAGTATGAAGGCTACTTTGACGAGCTCATCGATCTTCTTGAACAAGGACTTGGGCTCGAACGTGCCCACATGGGGATGTTCACCGAGTTAGGTATCGCACTTTCGAAGTACCACCCCGAGAGATTGATGGAGCATATCAAGCTTTTCTGGAGCAGAATGAATCTGCCCAAGCTGATTCGTGCTTGCGAGGATGCTAACCTGTGGCCTGAGTTGGTGTTCTGTTACTACCACTACGATGAATTTGACAATGCCGCGCTTGCTGTGATGGAGCGTGCGCAGAATTCGTGGGAACACCAGCAGTTTAAGGATATTGTTGTCAAGGTCGCCAACCTAGAGATCTATTATCGCGCCATCAACTTCTATCTTGAGCAACACCCTTCGCTCATGACTGATCTTCTCCAAGTTCTCACCCCGCGTATTGACGTCAACCGGGTTGTCCGCATGTTCCAAAAGTCCGACAACCTTCCGCTGATCAAACCCTTCCTGCTCAACGTTCAAAGCCAGAACAAACGAACTGTAAACGACGCCATCAACGATATCCTCATTGAGGAAGAAGACTACAAGACTTTACGAGATTCAGTAGAGAACTACGACAATTATGATGCTGTCGAGCTTGCCTCCCGTCTGGAGAAGCATGATCTTGTCTTTTTCCGACAGATCGCCGCCAACATCTATCGGAAAACCAAGCGGTGGGAGAAGTCCATCGCATTGTCGAAGCAGGACAAGCTATACAAGGATGCTATCGAGACGTCGGCTATCTCTGGCAAGTCTGAGGTTGTCGAGGAGCTCCTCCGTTACGTAAGTCACTTTACCTTCCTTTTACAGTACCCCAAGCCTGTCTGTGCTAATTATTTCTTTTAGTTCGTCGACATTGGCAGCCGCGAGTGCTACGTCGGTATGCTCTATGCGTGCTATGACCTAATCCGTCCCGATACAGTAGTCGAGCTATCGTGGCGTCACGGTCTAACCGACTTCGCCATGCCGTACATGATCAATCTGCTCTGCCAGCAGACCAAGGAACTCGCAACGCTCAAGGCTGACAATGAAGCACGAAAAGCTAAGGAGAGCGCCCAGGAAAAGCACGAAGACGAGACGCCAATCCTCGGAGGCAACCGCCTCATGATTACCGCCGGACCAGCCGCTGCCGGTGGAAGGATGTCTCCAGCCCCCTTCGCCCAAACTAACGGCTTTGCGCCTCAACCTACCGGCTACGGCTTCTAGAGGGTATTGCAGCAACATTTTTCGATGTTGCGAAATCCGTGAGAGCACATTTAGCTGCCGCCTAGGATTTTTACGATACCTATAACTGGGGTCTAAACGTCTCGTCGGCGGCACTCCGTTTAATGGCACTACCGACTCCGTTGGAAGAGGATAGGTGGGATGGATCTTTTTTTGTGGGAGTTCGTCAGAAAAAGTTCGTGGATTTTTCCGTAACGAGTTCGTGTAAAGGATCTCGGCCAATACCGGGACTAGGAGGATCGTCGAGATTAGAGAGATTGTTTGCACAAAGTGCAACATGAGGACTGGTATTCCGGTCACCTCTAGTATGTCGGATATCTGATATCTGATCGTGACGAACTTGGCTGTATTTGTATGGTAGTACATCGTGGCCTCTTTACTGGTCTGAAGTTGATAGACCGTGGCTAATGACTTTAACATAATGTGCGAATTGAATCTGCATCGTGTGACTTGTTGTCCCAGGCTAGCTTATCAAGCTTATTTATATTAGTATTGTTGATAACCCCCTAGTCGTTCGTCTGTTGTAACGTTATATCCCATTCCGATAGGCTCGCATATATCTCCAATTCACTGTCGCCTTATCTATTATACCGTTTTCCACCGAAGAACCTAATCACTACATGAGGGGGGCGGGCGTTTTGTAAGGGCGACTATCTGAGAATACTACAGCAGCATATAAGAGGCACATCACAAGCTACGATGTGAGACGTCAACCCTGTTCCTTTCTTCTCGCCGCTACGCCTCACCCGCGCTCTATCCTCACTCAGCATGCTGGCCCCTAAGGTTTTTGCCGCCCTCGCGGCTCTAGCTGGCGCACGAGCAGCAATACTTCTTAAATCGACGTACCGGGATGGGAATACCCGTAAGTTATACAGCCGGCGGTTCGAGGTTCCAAGTTCGTGATTTAGACCAGGGCTCTGGTTGACGAGTCTTAGTTGTACAACCGGTATACAAACCGCTGGACTTGGGCTCTGTCAAGCCGCTAGGCTGGTTCAAAGACCAGCTGGAACTCGAGGCGGCGGGCCTGTCCGGGAACATGTTCGATTTCTACCGCTTCGTCCACGACTCGAAGTATATAGGCGGGTCGACCGAGTATTCCGCCTTAGAGTAGGTGTCCATGCGTTCGTTAAGCCGCTACGTTGCAGCGCACTACTACGGTCTTGTGGGAGGAGTCAAAGTCATTGAGAATTTGCATAACGTAACGGAGATACTAAAGCCCGTAGCCTCTGAATGATTTACAAGAGGATGTATACTGATTCGTATTTGTGGATAGCGAAGCCTCGCCATATTGGTTCAACGGACTCGTCCCGCTGGCCTTCGGGCTAGGCGACGAGAGGATTCGCGGCCAGGTGAAGTACTATCTTGATTACATCCTCGACCACCAGCAGGAGGATGGGTGGATTGGGTTCGAGACCACGCGCGCTACGAGAGGACTCTGGGCGCGGTGTCTGCTTCTCCTGGGGCTCATCCAGTATGCCGAGGCCGATCCGAACGAGACGGAGCGTATCGTGGATGCAATGCACCGCTACGTAGTCCTCGCGCATAGCAGTAGGTTTATTTCAAGGTGCTCCCTGTCTTCTTTCTCGATTTGCTTCTTGGAAGAGGCAACTTTGCCTCGTTAATGCTGCCCGATATTATATATATTTGAAATAGGGGCTTGCCTATTAAACCATACGAGGTCTCCTACGAGCTCTGTCAGATGATAATTGTTGCTAACTCTAGATGCTGCAGTGCTCAAGAATAACTATACTGGTCTTATTGTGCAGGGAAACGATACGTTCGATACGGCCGGGTTCGGGGTTGGTCGCACACATGAGATGCACATCCCCATGCAGTGGCTCCTAGAACGCTACCCACGGAACAACTCCCAGATTATTTGGGAGACTATGGAACTCATGATCGAAGGAGGCGTACAAGTGAGTGGTGATCTATTCCTAACCTCCGTCCTCGCTCTGGAGTACGACTATATACTGACTCGACATAGTGGGGAGCAGACTGGAGGACCTTCTGGACAGACGAAGCGTACCCGAAAGTTCTATACGAAGACACGCCGTTCGACCTAAGCTGGGTCTTTATCCACGGGGTGAACATGGCAGAAGGTAAGCCTACCTACCTACCTAAGAAACAGCATAGCGCCCAGTTATCTCTCTCTCTCTCTCTACCTGCGTGCTGACTCCGACCCGCCGAAAGGCTTGCGATACACGCTCTCGCTGTACCGCAACAGCGGGGACGAGGCGCTCAAGGCGCAGACGCGGAAGGCGGTCGACCTGCTGTCGGCGTACCACCGCTCGCTCGCCGGCACCATCGTGGCCGACGAGTACGTCGCGGACCTCAACCCCAGCCGCGGCGCGGAGCTCTGCATCTCCGCCGAGGTCATGTTCTCCTCCGCGTACATCTACCAGTACCTCGGCGACAACGACATCGCCGACTGGGCGGAGCAGACCGCCTTCAACGCCTTCCCGGTCTCGGTCGCGCCCGACTGGTGGTCGCACCAGTACATCCAGCAGGAAAACCAGGTATGTGTCTATCCCCTTTTTTCAGGTGGTTTTTTTTTTCCTTTTTTTTTCGTAAGAATTTTTGATTCTATATCCACGATAAGAAAACGGACTCATTTCATTAATCGATCCTATATAGCCATGGTCTCGAAACCTAAGCACCGACGATCTTTGGTGGGACGTCAACTCCTACGCTAACGTCTTCGGCCTTGAACCGAACTATGTAAGTCTCCTCTCTGCCTTTCCCCCCTCTCCTTCCTCCTTATCCCTTCCCCTTTTCTCTCCTCGCCATCACATATCTTCCATCCATCCATCTCCACCTACTAACCTCCGCCCCGCCCCCGCAAACAGCCCTGCTGCACGGTGAACCACCCGCAGGCGTACCCCAAGTTTCTAGCGAGCTCGTTCGCGACGACGGCGGACGGCGGGCTCGCGCACGTGTTCCTCGTGCCCGGCGCGGCGGCGGCTCGCCTCGGCAGCCCCGGCGGGGAAAACGCCGTGCACGTCTCGGCCGACACCGCGTACCCGTTCGGGCACACGGTCACGTACGCCGTCTCGGCCGCCGAGCCCTTCGACTTCTACGTGCGCGTGCCTTCGTGGGCCGACCTGGGCAAGAGCACCATGACTACTACTACCACCACCACCACCACCACCACCAACGATAGCAACAACGACAACGACAACAACGTTAATACTACCACCACCACCCCCTAACGCCGACCCCCCAAAACCTGCACCACACCCCCCTCCCAGCAGGCTTCAGCACCCTAACCCTGCGCCTCTCCACCACACCTCGCGTGGTCCGGCGTGCCAACAACACGGCGGCCATCTACTACGGGGCGCTGCTGTACGCGCTCGCCGTCGAGCACGACGCCGTGTCCGTGGCGCCGGTGGACTACCGCAGCGGGCGGGCGCTAGGCGCCAACACGACGGACGCGGGGGGCCAGGCGCGCGACCACGTGCTGACGCCGCGCGCGGGGGCCGGCGGGCTGTGGAATGTGGCCGTAGACCCGGCGCAGATCCGCGTCGTTGTGCGGCGGTCTGCTTCTTCGTCCTCTTCTTCTTCTTCAACTTCGTATAACGACACCGCGTTCGAAGAGCATACAGGCCCTGCTCTCGAGATCGACGGGGCCTCGCTTCCGAACCCGATCTGGGACCTCGGCGCGCCGCCCGTGGAGCTGCGCGTCGCCGCCGTCGAGATCGACTGGCCCGTCGCCCTGGACACGGCGGCCGATCCGGGGACTTTCGACGTGAGGCCCAAGGCGGGGAAGAAGTCGTTCGCGGCTCGCTTCGTGCCGTACGGGTCTAGCAAGCTGCACATGGCTCTGCTGCCCGTCGTTGAGTTGGACGATGTGGATTTCGGCCTTTGATGGGCAGTGGCCGAGACTGCCGGGCCGGGATCGTTCACGATGAGATAAATTACGGACAAGCAGGAAAAGAGTAACATGCGAATTCATAGGATACTCGTAGCTATAGAGAGTGGGTATTTTAACTCTTAGGAGTGAAACTTAGGAGTATAGCATACGTTAAAAGAGAAGTCCGCTCCGACCCAAATATCTGTCTCCCGTCCCTTGAACACGCTCTAGCCGACCCCTTACAAGTAACCATGCCGTTGCTCCACTGTTAAATTCATAGGCCGTCCATTTAGCAATCGATGTGTATGTGTGTGTGTGTGCTTATGGCTTTGAAATTCTGCAAACCAAGTCTGATCCGTCGACCGAGTCGCCCTCCTTGACTTGAAGACCTGATACCTTACCGTTGTGCGGGGCTGAAATAACCATTTCCTATCAATATTGTTAGCAAAAGTTTCTCACAAGAACACAACACGTAAGCAATCTTACCATTTTCATAGCGCTGAGCACAGCGAGAGGGTCTCCCTTCTTGACTTCGGACCCTTCTTGGACTCTCAACTCGACCAAGACGCCGGCCATTGGCGCGCCAACCTGGCTAGAATCGCTAGCATCGGCTTTAGGTCGGCTGACATTCTCGACGCTAGCCTTCTTATCATCAACAGTGACTTGGCGCACTTCACCATTCATCTCGTAGAACACCTCTCGCTGTCCAGTGTTCTCGGATAGGGGGCCCACAGCCAACAGCTTTAAGATCAGGACTTTGCCCTTCTCTAGTTCTACGTGGAACTCTTCACCGATGCGCGGCGCAGAGAGGAAGTACTTGGTCGGCAAGACAGAGAGGTCGCCGAATCTTTGCACAAACTTCTTGTAATCGTCGAAGACCTTGGGGTACATGAGGAAGGAAGCTATATCGTTCTCATCAATCCGACCCCATTTCTGTGTAAGTTCGGCGCGTGTCTTCTTGAAGTCGATGGGATCGAGGTAAAGACCAGGTCGCTTATCAAACTTGCGACGGCCCCTGAGAGCCTTCGAACGCAGAGGCTCAGGGAATCCACCGTACGGCTGACCCATCATACCCTCGAGGAACTCGAGGACTGAGCCGGGGAAATCCAGTTCTCCAGCGCGATCGACGACATCTTGAGGCGAAAGTTTGTTCGAGACCATAAATTGCGCCAAGTCACCGACGACCTTGGATGTCGGCGTGACCTTGACGATGTCACCGAGGAGGTCATTTGCGTGTTCGTAAGCCTTCTTGGTTTCGGCCCATTGAGAGCCGAGACCAAGCTGAGCAGCTTGGAACATCATGTTCGTAAGTTGACCACCAGGAATCTCGTGCTCGTAAACCTCGGGGTCAGGTCCTACAAGGTGAGCCTCGAAAGGTGAATACAGGAGGCGAAGTTGTGACCAGTAGGAGTCGAGAGCACGGACGTGGGCCGGGTTCAAGCCGGGGTCCAGTTCACTACCCTCGAGCGAAGCAATAATGGCGTTGATGCTAGGCTGCGATGTCATACCAGAGAGACTATCGGTGGCAGCATCGACAGCGTCTGCGCCAGCTTGAGCGCAAGCAACCATGGAAGCAACACCAGTACCAGCCGAGTCGTGAGTGTGAACGTGGATCGGAAGGTCGGGATACTTCTTTCGGATGGAACCGATCAGAAGAGTAGCAGCATAGGGCTTTAGAACACCGGCCATGTCCTTGATACCAAGGACATCGATGTCCAACGCTACTAGCTTGTCTACCAAGTCCAAGTAGTAAGCGAGGTTGTACTTCTTCTTGGGGTTCTAATTATCGAGTTAGTGAATCCTGCACTGGTATAAAGCTATAATGACGGACTGGATTATGAAAATAATTATGAGAAAGAGAATCAGAAGGAACTTACTAAGAAGTCTCCGCTGTAGCAAACGGTTCCTTCGGCAACACCGCCAGCTTTCTGCACAGCTTTGATACCAACTTCGAGCTGGTTGATGTCGTTCAAAGCGTCAAACACTCGGAAGATATCGACACCGTTCTTCTTCGCCTGTTCTACGAAGTGCTCGATGGCATTGTCGGGAAGCGAAGCGTAAGCCACGCCGTTGGCTCCTCGTAGAAGCATTTGGAAAGGAATGTTTGGAATGGCCTTTCGCATCTTGCGAAGACGGTCCCACGGATCTTCGTAGAGGAAGCGCATGGCGACATCGAAAGTAGCACCTCCCCAGCATTCTAAACTGTATAGATTGTGTAACGCATGGCTTGTCTCCTTTGCAATCCCTAAGAGGTCGATCGTCCGTACACGAGTAGCTAGCAAAGACTGGTGCGCATCACGCCAGGTCGTGTCCATCAGCAGGCAACCCTTGTATTGGCGAACGGCCTTGGCAAACGCCTTCGGGCCTTGCTCGACGATGATCTGTCTCCATCCCTTCGTGCAGGGTTCCGTAACATTAAGCTTCGAGCCATCGGCTTTGAATAGCTCGGGAAGGATGATGTCACCCCTGAACTTGGGCTCGCCGATCTGGCCCTTGATACTGCTTCCGTTGACGGCAATATCGCCAAGATACGCCAGCAGCTTCTGGGCACGGTTCTGACTGCCGATAAGGTCGAAGAGCTGAGGGGTGTCATCGATGAATGTGGTCCAGCAGTTACCGTCGATGAAGGTTGGGTGGGTCAGTAACGACGCGAGGAATGGAATGTTGGTCTTGACACCGCGGATACGGAACTCGATGAGAGATCGAAGGATCTTCCGGCGCGCGATTTCGTAGGTTGAGCCGTGGCATGTACACTTGACCAGCATGGAATCGTAGTGCGGAGTGATAACCGCGCCGGCAAATCCATTACCACCGTCGAGACGCACTCCATTGCCACCGGCGGATCGATACACCTCGATCTTGCCAGTGTCGGGTTGGAATTGTTTGGAAGGGTCCTCAGTTGTGATTCGGCACTGGATCGCGAAGCCTCGCGTAGAGATTCGGTCCTGTGTTAAACCGAGCTGCTGTAGCGAAGCACCCGCGGCAATTTGAATCTGAGCAGCGACAATATCAATACCGGTGATTTCCTCGGTAATGGTATGCTCGACCTGGATACGCGGGTTGATTTCAATAAAGTAGTAACGGTTTTGCTGATCGACTAAGAACTCTGCGGTACCGGCATTTCGGTAGTTTACGGATCTGGCCAGCTTGACAGCGTCGGCCAAAATGGCATCTCGGGTCTCGGCGGGAAGATCCTTGGCGGGTGCGATTTCAACCACCTTCTGATGTCTCCGTTGGACCGAGCAGTCACGCTCGTAAAGGTGTACGATGTTGCCATGGTTGTCTCCGAGAAGCTGAACCTCGATGTGCTTAGGCTTGTCTAAGAAACGTTCGACGAATACCGTGCCATTACCGAACGCCGTCTTGGCCTCGGAGGTGGCTCGCTCGAAGGATTCTTGGAGACTGGCTTGTTCGCGCACTACTCTCATACCTCGGCCACCACCCCCAAAGGCGGCTTTAATGATAATAGGGAATCCATATTCGTCGGTAAACTTTTTAACCTCTTCGAATTTCGCAACTGCGCCTTCGGTTCCCGGCACAACAGGGACTTGCGCGGCGATGGCAAGTCTTCGGGCGGAAACTTTGTCACCAAGAGAGTCGATAACGGTGGGAGAGGGGCCAACGAACTACACAGGCCGGCATGTAAGCCTGGAACATAGGCGGGAATATGGGCAGTGGTTAGATAGTAGCTTACAATAAGACCAGCTTTTTCAACATTTCGCGCAAACTCGGCATTTTCTGATAGGAATCCATATCCTAGAGGATTCTGTTAGCAACAATGGCAATTGTAGATAGATGCAAAGCATTGTAATAATTACCAGGATGGATCATCTGAGCACCATGTTCCAGTGCGATCTTAATGATCTCGTCACCAGCGAGATAAGCTCCAACCGGGGTGTATTGGCCTCGTTTACCAATGACGTAGGCTTCATCGGCCTCTGTGAGTGGGTTAGCATTATATCATTCCATCGTGATAGTTGGATAACTGCGTACTTTGCCGATGCATGCTAAGTCGGTCCTCATAACTAGTTGTATTAGCTTTAAGCGCACTACATAAATCTTATTACTCTGCTCACCTGAAAACTGCGACGGTGTGTAGCGACAATTCGTGAGCCTAGTTGCTGAATCAGTTCTCTGCAGTCTGGAAGCTCTGTAGAGAACCCCGCGGGATGGATTGGGGATTTAACATACTGTTCTGAAAATCTATTACTCCAAAAAGGTGATTATTAGTCGCAAGTAATTTCCAAGACACATATTGTTGCATTCGTATTGCATTAGAGAGAGGACATACACGAATAGCTATTAAATATTAGTAAAAATTGTCTTAGGCGTCTTGTTTACATATGATAAGGTCTGGACTTACGAATTTCTCCTCTGTTGGCCACTGTACCCCAAAATCAACCGTTAGCAAACTTAGTAAGAGACAGAGATCTAGAGCTAGATCTAAGACAGCGTGAGCTGTGAGACACATTGGTACGACTTACCTAGGATCTTCTTCAAATGCATAATGGAGCTATTTGCGCGAATGTGATGCGCCGTCTTAGCTTCCTTGGGAATGACGTCCTCCTCGAAGACTTCTTCATTGTCGCTACTAGCGGCAGCGGCAGCACTGGCGGCGGCGGCGGCGGCGGCCTCGGCCTTCCGAGAAGCCTCCAGTTCCTGGATATCTTGAAAATCCATATCGGTCGACATTGTGACTTGGGAAGAACCAGCGGCTCTGGATCAACTCGAGAGAAATGGGTTAAATAGTCGTTACTAGTTAGGGAGGTTGTTGGTGTGACGTAAGGAGAGGGGAGAGTGAGGTTTGGTTTGTTGAGCTTTACGTCGTGATTAGTTTGGCGGGGTGGCGCTCTTTGATCGGGGGGTAAAGAGCTATTGCTACTAAGCCCGGGCTTCTTTTCTTCTTTTACGCTGACCCTGACGTAGGTGAGAGTCAATAGGCCAGCTCTAAGAATGTGGGGTGTTTGTGATAGGAAGCACTTGTATATACCTAGGTAGGTAGGTAAGTAAGGCAAAGTTCAATGAAGAGACCAACAGGAGATTATAGGATTTGTAGCTTTAGATTGAACAAAGTCTGAGGAGACAAGAGGTCGGTGTTGTGTTGTATGTAGCCCTTTGTCTCAGTGAGGTGTTGTTACGCAAATGCCACCAAAAAAGGGAGAGAGGGCAGAAAGTGTGAGAACTAATGACTCGGGAGAGGAGACTGAGGGCTTCTTAAGCTTTTTATTATTACCTCTTCCCACTTTCCGGGCCAAGAGGTTGTTGCAGAAAGTAGCGCCAGCTTGTCTTTCTTATGTACCTACCTAGGTACGATACACTAATTCTCGATATAGTCTAGTACATATGGGATAGAAGGTACTATTGTATAGGTGGTGGTGGTGGTAGTGGCAGTGGCAGTGGCAGTGTCAGTGGCAGTGGCAGTGTCAGTGGCAGTGGCAGTGTCAGTGGCAGTGGCAGTGTCAGTGGTAGTGGTGGTGGATGGTGGAGGCTTGAAAGTCTGCATAGACCATTCTAAGTAGACCATAGACCATAGACCAGAGACGGGCAAGTGGGATGGGTGTTGAGGGGATTATTCTCCCATCTCCCATCTCGCTTTCCGCTTCTTGTCCCTTCCCCCTTTCCCCTTTCCCCTTTCCTTCAGAGCAGAGGATGATCCGCATCTTGTCTCACCCCTGCCAAGTGTTAAGAAGAGCCGACAAGGTGCCACCAAGCAGGCATTTGTCGAGGTCGTCGTCTCCTTTCTCTCATACTCAGTCTGTCTGAGTGACTACATCACGTACCTATCCTACCTAGGTGCATACATAGGAAACAACTGGACTTGATGAAACAGCCAATACGGCTTGCCGAACTCAGTCCGGTCGACCAGATGGGGCAACTACAGGTACTCCCTGTGTCCCGGGGCTCAACGAGCTCCGAGCTCGACCTCTGTACAGCACCTAGGTACCTACCTAGGTCGGCATTTACAGACCTGAGGTAAGGCAAGGTACCTTAGGTAGATACCTAGCATGTGTTGCGCTTTGTTGCGGCAGAATTTGATACCTAGGTGGGTAGCCTTAGCCTCGCGTAGAAAAAGCCCGGGTTTCTGGCTAGGAAGCGTCCGTTGACTCCCTCGAGTCGACGGCCAATCTGGACTATGTATGTTCGGGTTATGGATCCCGAGTATGGCACCCCGAGATCCATCCATTCGTTTCCAGGTTCTAATTAAGTTAGGGTGGTCCTGTTATGGAGTGCTGTAAACAGAGCTGCAGAAGTAGGTAGCTTTAGAGGTCAGAGAGGTATAAGGGGAAGTATAAGATGAACAAGGGAGGAATGCATAGCGGGGTTGGCGGGGTCGTGGTGCAAGGAATAAGGTGGGAGGTGGTGGGAGGAATGCAGAAAAAATACACCCTAATACACCTCAAGCACGAGCTCTGAGCTATTAATTGCTGCAATAAACTGCAAACCCCCCTGTCAATTTCACATACTGCGTCCGCGGCTCCTGCTTCCTTGCCTTCGCCTGTAGGTTAAGTACTAGGTACCTAGGTAGAGTCGCACTGTCACAAATACCTACCTACATATAGGGGTACATATCCCATCCAACATGGGGAAGGGGGAAGAGGGAAGAAGGTGGAAGGAAAGGCTCTAGTTTATTCAGGTGAAGCAAGTAGGTACCTAAGGTAGATTAACTTTGATGCCGGGGTGTAGGACTGCCTGGGTATGACATCAAATAGTATCTCTAGGCAGGTGCAGAGTATACGGAAATTCCTTGCTGTGCATCTCTAGATAACCAATTAGAAAAGAGGGAATAGAGTAGTTGCTTCCATCTAACTAACCAATGGCTGCAATTGTTGAGGGGCATATAATACCTAGGTACTATTTCTTTTCTATTTCCCACCTCGGCTATGGTGCATTTTTAGTTATTATTTTCTATCTTAGTTTATTTCATTACCTTTTCATTATTATCGAACACATGGAAGAGATTATATTAGCATGTGGTTGGTGTTCGACTCTCGACTTTTGAAGCACAATTTACCTATTTGGGTAACCTGCTGACACGGTGATTCGCACAATTACATCATCATAGGCATAATAGGTACTTCATACTATAAACACGTACCTAGTCAAATTTAAGAAACAGTCTTAAAGAAAAGCGAAACTCGTTCATATGGGATATATACATGGGATGCATTACCATCCTATCCATGCGCCAACATACCCTTGGCTACGACAGCCAAGCTCGGAAATCTCAGATAGATACTCCGGGGGACGACGGCGGTGAACAGCTTTCGGTAGGCTATAGGCATCATTAATACCTACATACATACCTAATAGATAGGATGGAGGCACAGACATCCTACCTTGTTTTCCCTTTGTGACTCGCTCTGTTTCTGTTTCGTTTTGGTTGAGATTATAGTACTTACATACCTAGGTAACTAATACTGTTCATTATCTTAGGACTTCCAATAGACTTTCGCCTCATCGGCTCAGACCCCGACCTCAGATGCAATAGAGAAAGTGTTATGCGCAAGGTAGGGTTGGTTACGCCGCTTACCTAGTGTCGTTGTAGAGAGCGCCAACACTACGGATACGGTACTAGTATTGCCTTCATCTGACAGCTTATCTAGATTGCGCTATTAATTACTCGCCAGTCGCTTGGCGAGACGACTAAAGTCACAACTCGGCCGCCGATCATTGAAACACAGAGAGGCTTTTTCTTCATATGCCTAGTCGCCAAGCTACCTAGGTCTGGATCTCATGCATCTGCCCGCCTCTGATATATCATGCTTCTTACTGTATCCGGCCCTGGCTCTGAGGGCTAAGCTATTGGTTTTTGGCGTGGAAATAGAGGAGAGGAGTCTGACCTAGCTGCCGCGTGTAGCTTTTTTATCCTCCCTCTATCTACGAAGGCTTGCAAGAGAGCGGCCAGTTCCCTCTGGCTCTCATATTCACTGCTATAAACATATCCGGTTTGATGTAAGGCTGAAGGATTTATCTGATCTGTGATCTGTCTGGCCGAAACATTGGCATAACCCAGATTGCGTAGATGTAACACATAGTGGTAGGTAATACATAGCTATGAGCTGTGGTTGGTCTGACGATTCATTGGATATCCACGGATACCCCACACGTTGTTGAATAAGACGAGACTCTGGACGCCTCTTCATTATTATCCCTCGCCTCATTCTTTTGCAATGGGCAAGTACAGCCGGCACCACGGATACGTTCCATTACTATGACTTGTGTCAGAGGAATCCCAAATCCCTCTACTGCGGAGCTTAGCACACCAGCTCGAGATGATGGTGGTGTTGAGGGCCAAAGCACTATCCAAACCTTGAGCTCTCCCAGGGGGGCGGTTATACGAAAGGGGGAAGAAGTGAAGAAGGCATGTGCAGTACATGGGACCCTACAAAGCCAGGATCTACGAGACGCGTCGTCAGGGAGGGCATGTGACCATCTGCCATGGACCAAGTGCTCATTGTTTTAAGCGTGGGGGTTTCCGTTACGCTGATGGGATTGGTAGGTGCATGCAAACGAACATGTAATATTTGATGTCCTAAATCCGTATGTAGGTAGTATGCAGCTTGTGTTGATTTAATGCATCCTGATGCTACCAGGTAGGTACCTCAAGGATTATACACTAGGTATCATTGCTATACTTTCCATAATTGGAAATGAGCTTTGAACACAAGGCGAGCCTTTCACATGTCCTAGAGGCACTTTTGGCTTCAGCTTGATAGAGCTCGCTCCTCGTAAGGACATCCACGGATGTTTTAAGAAATGTTTTAAGAAACAGATAAATATAGACGATGCTAGGTCTGGCGGCAATCATTTAAACGATTCCGGATTATCTTGGCTTGTTATACTTCTGTTTTACTCACCTCCGCTAGGCATTTGCTTCGCGTAACCATACGAGGCTAGTAGCTCAACCGCTATGAAGCTATGAATATTTGATAACGGCGACATGATGCATCGAGATCGTTTTGATCAAATGTCTGAAGATACCCTTCTCAAGCCAAGAAGAATTTAGCCAACCCTCCAAACATTCCCCTCTAGTGTATACCAGGAATAAGCTAACGTGGTCGGAATCAAAGTTTTAATTCAAAGGGGGTTACCGCAGAAATGACTTCATGGCCCTTTCGATGCAATAGAAATACAAAGTCATTGCACTCCCTCATTTATGCATAATCCAATCCAAACTCTCCCCCCCAACTCCTCTGTTGCGAAGTTGAGATCACTCTATACGCATACTTGCGATTCTTCTAGTCGAATGCATAACATCGCCGGTGACAGGTAGTTGAACAAGAGACATAGTTGACGCCACGAACACCCCGAATTCTCGAAGAAATCTATTTCGACACGGCGTTTTTGATCTTATCACCGGCAGCAACTGCCGTCTCTTTCGCTTCCTCGACAGCACCCTGGATGCCCGCCTTCTCTTTGCCGCCCCAATGATGCCATTGGAGATATCGGTATCCTTGTGTCAGTTGTGAACCCTCGTTGATGAAGTGGCAGGCGAAAAGAAGATAGTTCTTGGGCGTCACGGCGAGAGCGTATCGCATAAATGTCGCCGAGTAAATAGTGAGGGCACCGGTCATTCCGCCGGATATCCTATAGTTGAAAGACAATTTAGCCTTCGAACTTGTCTAAGACAGACGGGAGTGGAAGACAATGCTTCGACATATAATGCTATAGGCAGGTAGGAAACATACAGCTCGGGAGATTTTTGTGCGTCCATGACGGCGGCAACTGGAATACCAAAATTCGACGCAGGCCCCCAGAAGTCTATGAACCATAAACGTCAGTAGACAATTCCTAGCATGACAGAGATGGCGCAATGAGTAAGCAACAGGCCTATGTTGCGCCAGCGGAGAGTGGCAAAGAAGTTAAGGTCATTGATTGTCCTACAAAGCTCCCAAGCAAACTCATGATCCATCCATAGACGATCCAGCACCATAGGCGGCTTGGAGCCACCGTCCTCTCTCACAGCAACGACATATTTGTTTCATCGTGAATGGTATCGGACATTGCAGGGTAAAGTCCGGAAGGGTGAACTGGGGATTCACGTACGCGTTGAGCAGAAGTAGCTCAGGGCCGGATTCGACCTAATCTTAGCATTGACAGCTTTGAAGAAGGCGGCCATCTTGATCTGTCACCGGGGATATCAATCAACGAAGAGATATGAAGGTTTGCAAGACAAGTAACAAGTAGTGTTGGCGGTGTCGTAGTCGTTGCTTTCAAAGTTGCGCGCCCAGCAAAAAAAGAAAGGCCGGGGTGTCCGACTCGGAATGTGGGAAATTTTCCAATGGGGGAAGTTTGGAAGTTTGGCGGGGCTTTAATTTGTTGGATAGTGACTCAGGTGGGAATCCGATAAGCAACCTGGGCTGCTGCTGCTGTGCTGCTGGGCAAACATCCATCATTCAGGTTCCGCCTGCCAGGACCTGGGACCAACACCAGTGATCAAATACCTATTACCTCCGGTAGCTGTAGCCTGTAGTCAGCTAGACCCGCTTATTATGAGTGGCCCTGTTGAATGTTTTAGATAGCCTTATGCTAATAGGCACATTAGTACATTATCAAAGATATATCCCAATCGGCAATAACACTTCAAGGTATCCATAGGAGGTAGGTATCAATTGCAATTGCTTCATATAGACGACTGATTACAACGACAGTTGATACCCTCGAGACTCATGTGGTTCTGTATTTTCGACCTTCCGATCTATCGTAGAGTACATAATGCAATTTTCACCATTATTTGGTGCTATCCATAGTTTTTCAACTACCACCCCAAACGCCAATGGTATCCTCACTCATCGTTCGGTAGCACTCCTTTCTCTCACACCTGAACTGTTAATCTGTAATCATCTTCGTGGCGGAGGATTGAATCCCGGGGGAGGTCCACCAGCAGGATTGAAGCCAGGAGGTGGGAATTGAGTGTTCTGAGGGAAGCCCGGTGGAGGAAATCCACCAGGGGGGAAACCAGGTGCGGGTGCTAATGGATGTTAGTATGTAGTTCTACTCAGTCTTAACAATCCAGGAGATACTCACGACCGCCTCTGCCAGGTCCAAACCCAGGCGCTCCACCAAATTGAGGGAAAGGAGGTGGAGCACTGCCTCCAACACCAGCAGCTGGTCCCTGGTAGATGTTAGTTCTGGACATTTCCTTAGCCATAGTATGAGTACTTACAGCAAGAGACGATGGAGCTGCACCGCGTCCAGCAGGGCGAGAGACACCTGGCCCGGAAGTTAAACCAGTAGGTAGGCCACTCGGGGTACTCTTTCCAAGTCGCGTGCTAGGGTCTGCAGGCGGAGCAGATTCAACAGACAGAGACACGATGTGAGCACCACGAAGGATGGTCAAGCCCAAAGTACGCTTCTCTTCGGTTTCGATCGTCTGGGTTGCGGATGAGCTAGATGCGCCAGGTGCCGTAGGCTTCGTCTGCTTTCGCTTTACGCGTCGGAATTCTTCGGTATCGGCTAACACGAGGTTCATGTGCTATAAGAAAAATTAGCTGATAGATTCAAGTTCATCAACAGATAGGAATTACCTTGTCGAAAGCCAGCATCTGACCCGTCATCTGGCGGCCGTCCATCAACGTGACCCTCATTCGGTAGTTGATCTAGAAGAGTCAGTAGACAGTCGTATAATGGTTACGACGAGAGCGTCGCGCGAAAGGACGCGATAAAGGGGAAGCATACGTAGCCGGCCTAGATAATACCCGTTTAGTCAGCTGCAATGTCAACGTCGAAGCTATAGACTGGTGAGGGGAGGCAACATACCATCTTTCCTTGCTTGTTCGACATCTTTGCGATGACTAGCTCCGATGGAGCTTCTCAAGTAGTTACAAAAATTGTCTATTTGTAATTTCAAAGTCGAGATAACTTGAGCAAGACTTCTATGAGGTCTCTGTCACGTCGGGTGCGTGTGAGGTTAGAGTCCAAGCATGGATATGGTAGATAGGCGGAGCTCGATTAACGAAAATTGGACGAGGCAGCACCATCAAGGCTGAAAAGTATCAAGCTCCATAGAAAAGTGATTGTAACCCCGCTAGTCCAAGATAGGTAAGGTTATAATCAAAAGCTCGGACCCTGTTTGCTACCTAGGTAGGTGCCCACCATTAGAAATGTATCTGTCAAAAGCCACACTTTCAAGGTTAATAATTGTGCATTAGCCACAGTTCCTCCCCCACATTCTGGAGTAGGGCAGGAAACCCTTCAAACCACCGCGAAATTCTAAAAGTACTTTTCCTTCCTCCAAACTTCACAACTGCCAATTTCGCGACAAGAAACAACCTCCTTCAAGTCCGCATTCGCGATCGTTACTATCCATACACTAGCCACCATGGTAAGTTAAATAAATATCAATCATTCATTTAAATTTGCTGCTAATAATTATTCTCAATAGTCTGAGAAGGCTCAGAACCCCATGCGAGAGCTTCGCATCCAGAAGCTCGTCCTCAACATCTCAGTCGGCGAATCTGGTGACAGATTGACTCGTGCTGCGAAGGTCTTGGAACAGCTGAGCGGTCAGACTCCTGTCTACAGTAAGTCAACCTTGTAATTGAATATCGAGATTTTAAAACATTCCTGACCACCTAATTTCTAGGCAAGGCTCGCTATACTGTCCGAACCTTCGGTATCCGACGTAACGAAAAGATCGCTGTCCACGTTACCGTCCGTGGCCCCAAGGCCGAAGAAATCCTCGAGCGTGGCCTCAAGGTCAAGGAGTACGAGCTCCGCAAGCGCAACTTCAGCGAGACCGGCAACTTTGGCTTCGGTATCAACGAGCACATCGATCTCGGCATCAAGTACGACCCGGCCATCGGTATCTACGGCATGGACTTCTACTGCTGCATGACCCGCCCCGGTGAGCGCGTCACCCGCCGCCGACGATGCAAGAGCAAGATTGGTGCCAGCCACCGCATCAACCGTGACGAGACCGTCAAGTGGTTCAAGCAGCGCTTCGACGGCATTGTTCGATAAATCTGGAGGCATTGAACGATACGAAGGACTACATGGCGTTGGCTGGTTGCATTGATTCAGGCGGATCCTGGGACAAAACGATTCATATGGACTTGTACCTACTGAACTTTGGCGAGTGACCTCGTCATACTAGCATTAGCATGACTTAAATTAAGTCAGCTACGGCCTCAGAGACCGACCGGCGCACTGCCGGCTTCCCATGCTTTAATGAATACTACGGTGACAATATCCTATAATGCACTTGACGTGATGGTAACCTCTTAACTCTAGTATATTCTCGTTGGCATGGCTCTAGTAATACAGCTTATAACTTGATCATTTACGCCAATATAAGAGTTAGGCGATCGGGAAAGCTGGCAGTAGGTAGCTACGGCTTGCTTTACAAACCATATTGTATCCATCACTAATACCATTGGCCACTACCTACTTACGTACCTACCTAGGTATCTAAGGTGAAATAAGAGGTATGGAGGTAAGAGCTGAAGGAAGGTGCAAGCTTAGGACTGCTGTAGGTTCAAGCACAGATATAAGGGGGAAGCCACAAGGCACAATACATTTATTGAACTGTACCTTCTTCATTTAATTACACTCAACATGTTAATACATAATGTTATGTTACATGGCACCAATTATCAAAATTTAACATTTCCTTTTAAATATCTTTCCTCTAAACAATTTCGGCAGCTAATAGGACTCAGACGTACAATCCATCCTTAATCCATCTCTATGATCTCTATGATCTCTGATATTTATTCCCCTAACCGTCTCTTACATATATTCACCCAACGTCCAAAGCATTGAACCACAGTGTCTATTTGCAATTGATTTCTCCCAATGCCTAGGGATTGTGTCTCAAGTTCAGATCGCTTTCCAGGTCATGTCACCGATAACTTGAGAAATATAGGCCAGATCTCACCTCCTGTTGCGCTTATTTAACAATTCAATATCACCATATCACATTCGCAAACTTGTCTATCGATCATACTGAGATTAACCACTTGACCAAGAGATTTGAGGAGAATTTGACCTTTTGATCCCTTCATACTAAATATCTAGAACATAATAGTCAGTGTATGGGGATATAGGTTTAGATAATAAAAGGCCTGTAAGTCTCTCCCCCCTTTCTAATAAAATAATCCGAAGAATATCATGACGAAAACCAATCACTATATGGCTTCTATCAAAACGACATCTTTATATATACTGGAACTAACTATCTAGGTAGTAAATCCGGTGGATATGTCTTGTCAGTGGCGGCGTAAATCTCACGAGTCTCATGCAAGTTGGGAGATGACGCAAAGCAACCCCCCTTCGGAACTTCCTAACGACCCTATAAATACCACGAGCTCCAACCCAGACGAACGCTCATCCTCGCCAACCACACGAGGTGAGATGGACCAGAATTCCCACAGTGAGCCAGAGCACCAAATTGGCGAGAGTCTCTTTTCCAACGCTGCACAAGCGGAAACGGAACCAATTCCTCGTGATATGCCTGATCCCAAGGACATACTTATTCTTAGTTCGGATTGCTCTTCCCATTCATCCTTAGCATCGGATATTGATGACCACATTGCATCACTTCGCCCGGAACAAGCTGAAACCATGGAGCACCCCAAGCTAGATCATCATAGTGATCGTCGTAAGAAGAGTGCTGGCGCCCCTAAACCGGATGCAGACGAATCTGAATTCGAGATACTTGAGAGCAAAGGACAGGAATCCGACAGTTCCTATGTGGAAGAGACAGCTCAACGTCAGGGAAAGAGAAAGGCCCCAAACAAACCAGTTCGTGGGAAAGCCGCCAGTAAACCGCAGACAGTGACCAAAGGTAATACGCAAAGCACCTCAGCGACAGTCAAGGGATCTAAGCCAGCCATTACCAAGAAAGGTCGGGCACAGAAAGCCAGTGCCACTAAGACAGCATCGAAGCGCATTAGCCAAACCGCTAACGTTGTGGGTGCGCGCAACCCCACGACAAAAGCTTCAGTTAGCTCTGCGGTCATGTCTACTCGTACATCGCGACGAGCTCAAGGCGGAAATAAGGAGAAGAAATTTGAACAGCCAGACGAGGTCATTCCAAATTCTCAACCATCACCTATTGATAAACAGGAAAAGCGAAAACAGACAACAGCAAGACATCCGAAGAAGTCGTTTTATGCCGAACCGGAGAATGTACAATTGACACAAGTTGCACAGAATGCCAACAAAAAGGCTACGTCTCAGCAAAACTCTGGTACAATGGCAGCCAATAAGCAGAGTTCAGGCAACCGAAATGATATACTCCATTCTCCGCCGTCCGTCCTGGATGAGGACGACCTGTGTTTTTCGCCTGAGGCGCAAGAAAATGGCCAACTACCAGAGATCCAACCCGAAAATCATGTCTCGCCGGCCATGCCTAACACAGCCATAGGTCCCAATTCAAAGAAGAAGCGGAGCCCCGTGAATTTGGGACCGAAGCCAAAAAATGCAAAGAGCATCACGCGGACTTATGGACAGAAACTAGCTCATAATCTAGGCAACAGTGAATACTTTCATAGGTCTAAAGACCAAGAAGCTCAGCGCGAGGAACGGCTTAGCCCAGCTGGATCAAATCAGGCAAAGGACCAGGAAGTCGATACCCATGACCAGAGTGCAGATCTTACACTGAATGAAGCAAATACTTGGACTCACATCGAGGAGGACAAGAGTGAGACCATGAAGCAAAAACCCGTTCGCCCAGTAACCCTAGAAGAACCCTCCCCAGAAGCTACACCCCCAGACCGGGTTTCCAACCCAGATATAGATGTTGCTCCAGTGCCTCCACGAAAGCATACACATCCGGAACTTCCAGAAGTCGGTGCGCAAAAGGTACCTGGGAAGCAATCATATATCTCGGTCCCTGTTGTGAACAACTCCAGTGACCAGGCGAAACAGACAGCACCACAAGCTTTGAGAGTGCACGAACCCCCCAGTGACCTATCGAAACCCTGGAAAAGTAATGCCCGACAAATCGACGCAAATACCTCATTGAAACCCGCACAAGCGGATAATTACTCAGACAATAATCTGGTATCCTCAACTCGGATCGCTCCCGACAAAATCCAGAAATTGAAGAAGGGTGGGAGAAATCCAAAAGACAGCCCGAATAAGGGAACTCACCCGTTGCTTCAAGCTCCAGGTATTGGCTCTAACCGGAAACAAGGAAACATAGATGTAGTGAAGAAGGACTCGAATCAGGTCGATATACATCTTGAACAGCCGCAAAAGATTCTAGTTTCAGCTAAAGAAGACCAATCTCTTCTCAGCAAAGGGAATAGCTATCAACAGCTTGATGAGGTCCCCAAGCAGATCACCACGCGCTCGAGAGTCAGTGAGTTGGGAAGCCCATTGGCGAGCCCATCAATGTCTCCAAACGCGATTACTGGAAATATAGCAACTTTCGGACGCAAGCCACTGGGAGAATCCCTGCAATTTGTCAACTATAAAGAACAATTCAAACTTCTAGCAAGACCTCAGGCACATTTTAACAATACCAATTCTTGGCCTTCGCAGGCAACCTCAGACTTTGAGCCACGGCTAGTTCAAGGCGATATCCCTCCATCATCTAGTCGGGTGCAGCTTCAGGCCCCCGATATTGCGAGGCCCGATATTCTAGGTGATCTAGGGAATTATAAACCTATATCTAATCCCAAGACCCGAAAAATACTGAGTCCAAGCTCGAGTGCCAGACATTCAGCGAAACATACAAAGAATATTGTTCCCCAAGCTCCGCAACTTTATCCGAAATCGATAGACTTTGCTCGCAAAGTCGCCTTGGAACAAAAGCAGACGGATTGCAGTCAAGAGGTCAGTGAAGAGACTTATGGGAGAGATAACCATGAGAGAGATAACCAACAACCTACAAAACGGCTGTCATGGCTGCAACCAAATCTCGCAATCAAACCCCAGGATGATCCCAGGCCACTGTCTTCTAAGGCTGGCAAGTTAGGAGGCTTCTTTATTAGAGAAGCCCCTTCGAGAAGACATGGGAGTCAACGAGGTAATCTGTCATCAAAGCCTGGATACGAGGCGAAATGGCAAGATGCAGTAGATGCGGCATCAAGAGGTGTGGTAGATACCCTTCATTCTATCTCCACGGTAAGTGCCCATTTCCTCTAGACCAATGCCGTCGTGGTGCTCGCTAACAAGGAAAAAGAGTCTTCTCGAACACCTAAGAACTCGAGAGGAAAGCGTCCTTGCTATTGTCCACGAGTACAAGCGCAACGGCATAAAAGTCTCGGAGAGACTAGCCCAACGTCAAACAGGAGAATTGCATAACGCATCAACTGTGGTTGAGCAGAAGTATCTGGAGCTTGCAACATTGTATGGCGAGTTATCAAGGACAACACAAGACTTCCGTGCCAAATGTCTATCTCGACACCGCAACCAGGATTACGCAGATTGGCAACGACAAGCGACGCGAATCAAGGGTGCCATACGTGCCGCTAGGGAGGAGGCGATTTCAGGTCGAGGATAGCATTGTGGCCCAAATCAGGACACCTGTTTCTATTCCTAGTCTCGCCATTCTATCTACTAGGTATTTGACGTCGCCATGGGGCGAGGCTTGCTGCTACCAGACTGAGACTTAATTTGCAACTTGACTTGATGATCTTGGTCAGCTCACATTCTTATTGTTACCCTAAGTGTGATGGATGGAACATAGTTTCTGCAGATTAATACTTAGCTCGCAATACCTACCTGTATCATATTAAAGTGGCTTATTAAATAGCATAAGAAAACGTTTTAAGTACTGTCTTTACCTGCAAACATGGTGAGGTTGTTGATATCAGTACAGTCGATATAAAATTCACCGTACCTAAGGTATAGTTGTTTCATAGACATGTTATCTCTAAAGATGGCATATAAGTATGGAACCCTCACAACTACTGGGGCTGTTGACAAAATATATCCAGGGCGCAAAAGTTAGTCATGTACGTAGAAAGCTCAGATCCAAATTAGGAGTCAAATAATAATACGCATTATCGAGTACCTATACCTTCTTCACAATCCTCGCACGGCGCGTCCGGCCGCGGCAACCTCGGGAAGGCAAGCCAGATCAGGAGGGTGGCGACGAGCTGGGCGAAAACCACGACTTGGAAGACGCGGATGCCCAAGGTGTCGGCCAGGGCGCCGAGGCCGAAGGGGAACAGCGCGCCGCCGACCTGGCCGATCAGCACGACGAAGGAGATGGCGCCGACGTGCAGGTCCCGCGGCAGCAGCCGCGTCAGCACGTACACGCCGGCCGGGAACAGCGGGCCCAGGCTGAACCCCAGCAGCGCGACCGCGGCGGCCGAGAGCGCCGGCAGGCGCACCCACGCGAAGACGAGCTCGAACGCCAGCGCGAAGGCTAGGTAGGCGATCGTCGCGGGCCGCACGCCCAGCCGCTGGGTCACGGGCCCGAGAAGCACCCGCCCCGCCGCCTGCCCGATCCAGAACCCGGAGGAGGACAGGCTGGCTAGGTACGGCGACGCGCCGTGCTCCCGCGTCATGAACACCACGATCCACCCCGAGATCGCGTTCTCCGTGCCCACGCACGCGAGGAAGTACGCGGCGCAGAGCCACGTGGCGGCGTGGGCGAACATGCTGGGTCTGGCGGTGGGTGTGGTGGGTGTGGGTGGGTCTTGCGGGAGGGGCCGGTGGCTGGCGAGGTATGCTGCGGAGTCCGAGGACCGGAAGGCGAGGAGAAGAGCTAGGGCCTCGAGGATGGACATGCCTAGCTAGATAGGTAGGTTTCTGGTGTTAGTGACTGGGAATTTGGGTATTAAGGGGTTATGTAGGTGGGGAGGTATGGATGGAGCTTCCTTACGAGGACATAGTACCACGCATACCACGGCATGCCCCCAACGGACAGCATCGTGCCCGCTAGGAACGGGCCGGCGGCGGCGCCGGCAGAATACGCGCCGTGCAAGAACCCCTGCACCACATTCGCATTCTCCATGCCGCCGGCCCAGGCGCAGAACGAGCCGTCGAGGATGCCGGTGCCGAGGGAGCCGACGGCCAGGGCCAGCAGCAGCGCGGGGAAGGGCGGGTGCAGGGCGGCGGCGGCGGCGAGCACGACGTGGAAGAGCGGGCCGAGGGCGGCGACGCCCGCTGCCCGAAGCGCCGGTGCACGCCGCCGTTGAGGCACGCCGCGCCCACGTACCCCGCCGGCCACACCAGGAACACGAACGACACGCGCAGGTCCGACAGCCGGTAGTACGCCTCGAGCTGCGGCACCATCACCCCGAGCGTCGACACCGTCATCCCCAGCACCACGAACGACAGCATCGCCGCGCCGATCCGCGGGAGGACGCTTGCCTGGTGCTGGGCGTCTGGAGACGCGGCCGCTGCTTGCTTGCCGGGATCGGACGTCCGGCTCCGGCTCCGGGGCTCGAAGTCGTTGGAGTCTCTGTCTTGCGCCGGAGAGCCGGGGCTGAGAAGGAGAGGCTCGCTCTCGCGGTGTGCGTTGTCTGATGACGCCATTGCGAGGGTAGGTAGCTATGGCTCTAGATGGGCCCTTGTGTCTCGAAGCGGTGGTCAATTCATTAACAGACGTGCTGTGAATATGAATGTGCTATCGCCAGGAACCGCCGCTGGGCAGGTGGTTTGAAAGGTAAAGCTTCACCGGCTTTCCCTTCTGCGATGCTAATGCTTGAATTCATTGGCTGGTGTGGACATGCGGCCATTCAATAAAATGTGATGTGAAGGTTGAGTTTATGAATTGGTGGGAAATCCTTGGGGAGGATTAAGCATTAAAATAAACCCCTGTCTTTGATTAGTCAGCTTCTAAAGCTCCGCTTCATACTTTCCCCTAACCCCCTACATTATGGATTCACATTTGAACAGGAATAACTATAAAAAAAAAAGTATTTGGAAATTAGACATATGAACAGTAGCTAGAAAATGGTACTGCGGAGATATATATAATTATCATGAATTATCTCCTTATTCTTAACTATCCTTCAATTCTTACCAGTCCCTTGTTAGCTACCATATATGTTGCATATATATCTATACCTCTAGGTGAGCGGTAACCTGTATATAATCTTTATATATACCCAGAAGATCTTCTACGCGCCAGCATCATACTCGTCAATCACGCTGACGGGCTTAACGAATTTGCCCAGGGGCTTATACGTCAGATGGTTCATGCCGAAGGCGTTCGGACCGCCGATCTCGATGCCCCTCTCCGAAGTCCAGCGCTCGCTCGCGGTGATGCCGAGGACGATAACTAGCAGTCCGTACCGGTACTCGGGGGTGCCGATGGCCTCGCCGTTCTGGGCGTCGATGACCGAGATCAGGTCGGGCACGAGACCCAGCACCTCGTCTTCTGTCTCCACCACCTTGCCGTCCACCACCGACCGCGATATCCTGATGGCGGCGATGTTCTCATTCTTGAACGGGATCTTGATCTTTCCCTGGAATTGCACCTGCGCGGGGGCGTCTTTGTCCGCTGCGTGTCCCACCCCGGAGGCGGACTCGTCTTCGATAACATCCGCCCCCTCGATGATGCACTCTCCGTAGACGTGGCCCATTCGCAGCGTGCGTTCCACGCCCACGATCTTGCCCTTCCATAATACCCTGCCCGCTTCGGGCCCTCCGCATTCCGCCAGGATGGTCTCCGCGACGTTATCCACGCGATTATTTTTGCGCGCCTTCGCAACCGCGCGGCCGATCCGCCAAGATTGCGAGAGGGTGTGCTCGACGGCCCATCGTTTGCACTCTGACCCGGTCACGGGTGGATCGGCGAATCCCACACTCGAGCCCATCTGGCTCAGCGCCGCGCGAAGTATACGCTCTACCTGCAGGTCCGACGTGGACCTCGGAACTACGACGACGTTTCCGTTGCCATCCGTCATTGCGACCGGTGACCAGATCGGGGACCGCTCATTGAAGACGACCGGCGTGGTCTGCCACTTAGTAGGGTACGCCCGACCCATCCAGTCACCGTCCACAGCCGGCAAGTTCATATTCGTGCTTGCGCCGATAATCATACTCTGTAGGCCGTTCCCGCCGCCGATTTCTACCGTGATAATATGCGAAGGAGTGTCGTTGCAGATCTTGTATAGCTCTACTTGGCTCTCGGTCATTTCGTCGCCGGCTAATTTCTCTATCCCAACGGTGGGCGAGCCAGCATGGCCGCCAGTTGCGACCGCCGCGTCGTCGGGTAAGTCGTCCGGGTTCACGACACGAACCACGTCGCCTCTGCGAATCATCTGCCGCAGTCGGATCATGGACGCGTAGGGGCTGCCACCGCCGCCGGTCCCCATGATGTAGCAGCCGATCGTAATCCAGTCGAGGTCCGTCTCATTGATATACCAGACGCGATCTTTAACGGTAGGTTTGTAACTGTCGATGTCAATTTCATCCTTAGGCTGTGGCTTCGTCTTTTTCTCGGGAATCCTAGTAGCCTTTTCGTATTCATCCATTTGGTTATCCGTTTCTGTAGACGAGTCTTCGAAGTGGAGCGTTGCGAAATCTGTTCGTGAGTAATCAAGGTCTCCCGCAGCTCGTACGGTGAACCGTGATTTGTTTGCTATATACTAATATTGGCATTAGTAGATATTTATATAGATAGGAGAATAGGGGGAAGGTACTGGTAAAGGCAGAGTATCCATTTCTACGACCTTGACGGTTGACCTTGATGCACCGTTCGCCACGGCCCGTTCAATGGCGTCCTGACAGATCTCATCTAGTATCTGTTGCATAGATTTGGACTCTGTAGATTTTACCGTATCGACAACGGCACTGACTCTCGCAATTGCAGCTCCGATGGCATTCGCGACTCCTGACCACTTCGGCTTGATCACCTTGCTCGCTCCCTTTAACTCATCTGGGGCAATCACCGCGCCACCTCCTACGAGAAGCACGGGAATGTCTTCCGGTGATGTCTTCATCGTATCAATGATCTTTTCGATCTTACGCTTTACGACGGCCTTATATTTTGCGATTCCTTCGTCGTCTAACGCGGCTTTCACTAATTCTCTATTCCCGATATCGACCGCGCTATCCGCTAACACCGTACAATCAGTAGTAGTAAGAACGCTGCCACCGAACACTAAAGCTTCTTCGGTGATCTTATAGCCGACACTGTCCGGGCCTACAGTCAATGTATCCCCGTCTCGAACGATGGAGCCACCACCAAGACCAATGCTTTTGACGTCCGGGCATGAAAAGTTCATCCGAACTCCCGCCAAGTCGCTATATGCAGCCTGCTGGCGCGGGAAACCGTTCGCGAGCAAAAGGCCCACGTCGGTAGTCGTGCCACCGATGTCAACGACCATGATTGCCTCATCTAGCTCACTCTGTACCAGAAAAGCGGCGCCACGCATACTGTTGGTGGGACCGCTAGAGAAAGTTCGGATAGGCAGCCTTGCCGCCATATCACCAGATAGGATTGTACCGTCATTTTGCGTAATGAATACGGGACAGTGTAGGCCTAGGCGCTTGACCGGCTCTTGGAACGAGCGGATGGTCTTACGAGCGAAGGCAAGGATGGAAGCGTTCAATATAGCGGCATTCTCACGCTCTATAAACCCTAGATTGGCGACTTCCTTGGAACAGACAACATCGCATCCAGGAATCTCAGCACGGATAATAGCTGCCGCGCGCTCCTCTTGTTGCTCGACGGTGTCGATGGGGCTGAAGACGCCGTTTACGACTACACTGTTGATTCCCTTTTCTCGAATAATGGCGCATTGCTCTTTAATCTCACTCTCGTCGATGGCAGAAATGAGATACCCGTCGACCTCCAAGCCGCCTTTTAGGAGGGCGTGATGGCCAAGGATGAGCTCACGCATATCATCAGGCCAATCGACGCAGGGCGGAGCGTGCTTAGAGAAGGGACCGCAGAGGCGCAGAACAGCCACCTTGGTCAATCGCGCGGCATCCCTCTCGACGACGGCGTTGACGAAGTGAGTGGTTCCAATGGTGACACTGGCGACCTGGTCCGGGCTGATGCCGGCGGTCTTGAACATGGTGGTGATGGCATCGTTGATACCGAGACTCGGGTTTGTAGTGGTCGGAGCCTTGTGCCAAGCGACGATGCCCTTGTCCGGGTCCAGAGCACGAGACGGGTCGAGGACGACACCATCGGTATTGGTGCCGCCAACATCGACACCGATGCGCAATGTTTTGTTGGACTCGACGGTAGAACCCATTTTCTTTTTTCCTTTCTTTTATCTTCTGAAAGAAAGGGGTTGTATCCAGGGGATATGTTCGGACAGGTTCGCTATCAAGTTCGCTATGACCAGGACCAAGTCATATGTCGTTCAACTGCGGCCGGACATGTATAGAAGTATCTCTACCTACCTCCCTACCTAGGCAGCTAGGTAAGCGACGCTCGTCACCTATTCGGTATATTCCTACCGACGCCGGCTTCGGCCCTAGCTACTTGGTTGCTTGGTTGCTTGCTTGCTTGCGTACGTACCTACCTAGCTCTTCCTCGAAACGGCAGGACGGGGAGGGGAGGGGGAAATGGAAGATCGAATGCCGCTAGCATTGTGACTTTATATTTCTAAGGTTTTAATATTTTCGAAGCGACTACCTACCTATGCAGCTATGTAGAAATGTTAGGTAAGTGTTACCACCTACGCTGCTGCTGCCACTGGATATCCATGGATATTCCTAGGTGGAGGGCCGAGGAAGATCTGTTAGTGAATCCACCCCGACGCTACAGTGGACACAGCACAGTGGCTGAGTGGATCGCTTGGCAGCCTTGGCAAGGAATATCATCGGATCAGATAAGATTAGTCTGATAACGGACGATGCCTATCATGACCAAGATGTAACCAAAGAACTTACCTAGATACCTAGACCTACCTTTTCCTTGTTACTCTTCTTGTTACACTCCTTATTACCCTCCACAGGGTAACTCTACCAGTTCTGTCTATGTATTGGCCGGGTTGGATTGATAGATCTACCATGTATTATCTACATACATACCTACCTAGGTATGTATCAAATCCCACGCAGCCACGCCACGGCGACCATATCCTCCAGGGCTGCCTGTTATCTCATAATGGATCCCCGATCCGACCCAAGCTTTGTGTCATGTAATGCCCTGTACCCGTAGTGTGGCATTCGATTCGGGTGGTGGCATGCGCTCTTGCATGCAGAATAATCCCGTCAGATGTATATTACCTAGCAAGGCCGCATTCGAACCTCGCTGCGTCCCGGATCACTTGATTCGTGTTATGTAGAATCAACGATAACCCCAACGATGGTTGTTGGTTTAAGATCCCGGTTCGACAGCATCAGGGAGAAGGTCCGCCTACACGGCGATGAGACTCAACATGAGCAAACCGATCAATGGAGCAATCGTGACTTGATTCCTTTGCCACCGAGCCGAAGAACATGGGGTAAGTCTGTGAATCTTTATAACCCACAAGAGCTCAATTATATTTATAACGTAATTAGGGTGGTTCCATTTCTTTGGTTTTTGGACCTTGTCGTCGTTAAACATCACGAACTGGCAGACTCCAAGTAGTTTCTTGAGTAAGCCTCCTAGCTAATACCTAGCTCTTGATTGCTCCCACCTAATACCTCCGTGTAGCACAAGGCTTATCCGTTCCCCAGGCTATGATGATAATTGTCATCGGCCGGTTTCTAATAGCAGCCTTCGCGACTCTAATTGCTTGGTGCGGTTTACGATGGCACATCGGCTTCACCATCCAGAATCGTTTCACCTGGGGCATGCGAGCTAGTTACATCCCTTTGCTACAGCGGATCCTGCTCAACTTCATCTGGAATGCCATTCAATGTTGGAACGGTGGACGACTCTTTGCCGTATGCATAACCGCGATCTGGCCGTCATACGCCAATATGCGAAATTTCTTGCCTGACAGCGTACCAGCCACCGGCGATCAATTTGTCGGCTTCATTGTCTTCTGGTTCTTGTCTACACCACTACTGTGGATCCGTCCCGAGAGCTTCAAGATTCCGTTTCTATTTACATCCATCTACACTGCTCTTGGCATGCTTGCTATGATGATATGGGCATTAGCGACCGCCAAGGGTGTCGGCCCCCTTATGAACACTGGCGTAGCTCTTCCTGAGGGTTCGGCCTGGAGCATATCTTGGATTATAATGGCTAGTATTAACCAGACAGTTGGTGGCGTCACCGCAGGTATTACTAACGGCTCTGATTTCTCGCGGTATGCGAAAAACAGGAGATCTTACGTGATTGGAACGGTTACTTCAGGATGGATCACCGGCGTCCTCGTATGCCTCATCGGCTTAGTAACTACCAGCGCGGCCCAGAAAATCTACGGCGAGGTATATTGGAATCCGCCGGACCTTCTAATGAAGATGATGGATAACGGGAATGGGTCCTCGGCATCTCGAGCTGGCGTGTTCTTTCTTGCCTTTGGATTTGGACTGACTAGCATGTTCGAGAACATCTGCGGCAACGCAGTCGCCGGCGGCATAGATCTGGCAGGGCTATGGCCTCACTATATTAACATCCGAAGAGGCGCCATCATAACTTTTGTCGCCGCATGGGTTGTCCAGCCCTGGCAGCTTGTGAACAGGGCAACCACTTTCATCCAGGTCCTTAGCTCGTTTTCCGTCTTCCTAGCGCCGGTAATTGGCATCATGGCAGCCGACTTTTACATCCTACGTAAAGGCAACATCCGCCTGAGCCACCTGTACTCCACGAAGGACTCCTCCTACTGGTACTGGAACGGTGTTAATTGGCGGGCTATCGTCTCGTGGATTTGCGGTTGGATTCCAACCATCGGCGGCCTTGTCGCTACTGTTACTCAGGACACAAGCGCCCCTAGGGCTTTGACAGAGCTATACTATATAGCCTTCTTATTTGGTGAGTGTGACTGGCGTCCTATGAGTAAGAGTACACTGTCAATTTCTAACCTTACATCCCAATTTAGGTTTCTTTCTCAGCGGAACTATCTTTGTCGTCCTTAGCAAACTATTCCCTGTTGCGGGAATGGGAGAGTACGACGAAGTTGACATTTACGGTACCTTCACCTCCAAGGAAGCGGCAAGACTCGGAGTTATCCTTACGGAGTTCCAAACTGATGCCGACGATGGCAGTGGCGAACTTTCTCTGGCACGGGAGACGTTTGACAAGAAGGAATAGGCGGTGCGATGCCGTATTTTCATAGATGTCGAGCGCGGTAGATAAATTAGGGTGTGCGCTTGCACGAGATATAGACAACGATATGATGATGTGGTTATGCTCGCTATTTCATCTAGTTCCTACTATGTATTGCTATACAAAATAATACAAGATATATGACCTGCTCTATCTGTTAGGTTAAACATGCTGTCTAGTCCACCAGTTGTGTAGATAGCCCTTGCCCAAATTTGAAAGCGTAGGAAAGAGAAACACTTGCATTTATCATTTCATATTCCATCTCGAATCAATGGAGGGTTTGGACATATATTATAAACGTTGCCGGCGAGATATATAAGCTCCTCTACGGAATACCCCTTGATCGTAATCTAATATTTGGTCCCATTACCTCGGAGATATTGAGGTTTTGAAAGTTTGACAGAGTGACAGTACAAATCAATCAGACAACAACAGGAAAATACCTTGTAGTACCTAGGTATTATATGATACCTAATGGGTTGGTGTCGATTTAAAGTTGAGAAGTATCAATAAGGAACGTGACGCGGGAGACGCGTTGGCTTCGCGTTGTCCCTTTGTATGTGACATATTCCACGCGTAAACAACATCGAACTCTAAGTTCATGTATTATGGCACCTACCTAAGTAAATACCTGCGTGACTCACGGAAAGCGCGTTGTAAGGCGGTAGCCATATATATACCTAGGTACCTAGATACATTAGGGATCGTGACTCGGGTATCCTTCAGGGGAGAAGAAGGCACCAGAGATGGATCCTTATTTTGGTCAAATTGCAGAGTAAAGGTACCAGAAGGACAGGTTGCCAGAGGCTATTTAGTATTTCACTGTCGTCTCCCGGGTAACTTCGAAGCCCAAGGGTCTTGGATACCAGGTACGTAGCTCGTCTACTGGTCGGGTGGCCGTCAAGCCCACTCCTACTTTTCACCAAGCAATGTCCTTTTAATGACCTTACCTACCTAAGGTACTTTCAATCGTAGTAACTCACCTTTTTATTTTTCTCTGTTGACAATTCCTCTACATTAGGTACAATACTTTCAACCATAACAAAACACAATTGAATTGTACCTTTCTATTGTTTACTTCTTCTCCCAAACACGCATTCTCTATTCGCACCCATTTCTCAACAACTTATTGGATCATTCAACAAGCTTTATTCTCTTGGACCATTTCATGCTTGACATCATGGCTTCCGACAAGTCTACAGTCAAGGTAGATGGTGTGGCAGAACCAAAGCCATCTACATCTCCGGTAGAAGCTGAGGCTTCTCGCCAATACGATGCCCCAACCCTCACTAAAGACCTCCCCCCTTCATCGCCAAAGCCACTAGACGCGTCTACAGATGATGAAAATAGCACTCATATCCCGGAGAAAGCCTGTATCATTGATTTGACAGAATTGCCCTCAGACACATCCTCAGATGACGGATCAAGCGCACCTACACCTAAGAAAGCTTCCTTCGTCGATCTCACAGAGTTGTCGTCATCAGATGATGAAAATACCATTTCTTCATCTGAGAATGCCAAGGTCCACTCATCCATGACCCCAAAGTCGACAAACGGTAAAGCTAGCGATTTGACGCTTGCTAACGGCAAGTTTACTCCTCCCTCCGTACCAGCGCGGATAGAAGATCAATCATGTGATGTGGCAACCGTTGATGATAAGTCGCCAAAAACATCGGCTGCCTCCACCGACTTCCAACCTCCAGCAACTCTGGAGAAAGACAATAACCAGTCAGAGCTACCCATGACTGAGAGTCGACCTGTGGAAGGGTCACGCCGAGGCAGAGGTCGGGGCAGAGCACAGGCGCGGGCACGGGGTATGTCAAGGTCATGGGCTGGCCCATATAGTACTCGCTCCAGGTGGAGTCCTGGTACCAACAATGCCGAGGACCCTTTTGCATCGTGGCAATTAGCACCGATGCAAGTGTCAGGGGGTGATACCATGCATGCAGGACAGTCCGACAAGCATGCCCCTGGACCAAGGCGAGGCACTGGGAGGTTGATAAGGGGGAAAAGGAGGCATACGGAGGAGGAGGTAGAGGCGGAGGCGGAGGCGGAGGCGGAGGCGGAGGCGGAGGCAGAGGCAGATGCGAAAGACGGCAAAGAGACGAAAAGAGCTCGAATAGATTCTCCTCGAGCTGGACGTCGCTCCTTCCGCCTTCGTGCTCCTCCTTCTAGACCCCATACTAGATCCCAATCTAGACCTCAGCTACGATCCTTCCCCATGGCCAATCCTGTTCGTTCCCACATTCTTCCTCGTCCTCCACTTCCGCCGCCACCAGATCTTCGTCGTTGTCGACATTGTGGTAAAGAATTTGACTTGAACAAAGTCACTATGACCTCATGTCGAAGCAACCCAGGTAAGTAAAGTTATAAAATGAAATTTTAGATATCGCTAACGTTATTCATATATATAGTTCACCGAGGAAGCCTAAATACCGTTACTATAAGAACTTCGGGACGATGGACGCATGAGGAAGATTATGAGACGGTAGAGAAATGGAGTTGCTGTTCTAGGAATAAGGATAGTACAAGTGCTGGTTGTGGCTAGGGTCCACACAAAGCATGAAGCATTTATTCCTTACGTCATACGGAAGGTATCCAGGTACCTTTCTATAAGTCGCATCGGCAAGCACCTCTAGGGCTGGAAGTTGCAGGTAGCACGGGCAGCACGCACCAGCAAGCTAGGATGCGCCAGGTGGGCTAAAGTGGAGCACTGACGCACTGTAGCTTTCCGAAGCCCCGCTATACCGCCATTACCCACCTCTACGAACGATCTGCCACAATCATCCTGCATTCATCCCACTTCGCTTTTTTTTCCATCTCTGGATAGACGATTCACATATCGACACATCGTCCCACAGTCTATTCTTTTGCTTGACGACCTTTTAGCCCTATTTTGTCCTTTCTCTCGTTTGCTTGTCTTGTTTCTTTTTTATGAATCATGGACCCTTCTGTTTGCTCCTGTCCTGTTTGATACTACTTTTGCTTACAACGCAAGACTCCATTTCGGACTTTATTTCGCTACTGAATACATACCTGACTGAACCTACCCACTTTTGACCACTTGACCACTTGGTTGCATCGGAATTTTGACATTCTAAGAATCGGGAACTGGACATCATGATCCCCCGGATACTTACCTCAAATGAGGTTTATATTTTGCCTCTGAAGGACAATGGTGCTCCCGACGTCTCGGGAGAGTACATTTACCTGGCTCCAACCTCTAACGACCCTATAATAATACGATTCACCATTGAGGGCACCTCTTCTATATGCCGGCAAGGCAGTTTATGGGTCAACATCCCTGATCGGGGAGATGAATTTCGTAGAAATGTTTTCCGCGAGTACAAGTAGGCTAGCTGCTTGTTCATAGATCCTGCGACTGTCTTAATAACCGCGTTTTTAGACTGGACCCTGACTTCAACCGAACTATTGAAATCTCCATTCCTGTCTACGAAGCTGGCGCTTTCGCCTTTTATACCACCTATGCTGAACTGCCCCAGCTATCTTCTACTCCAGACTCGAACACAAGCTTGAACACATCAGCCTCGGTAGAACCCAAAAAGACGCCACTATACTACATCGATGTTGCTCCTAGATTATCGCTGGACGGCCGCCCACTGCCGTTACAAGCATTGTCTATATTCTCCGTGATCAGCAAGTTCATGGGAAAATATCCTTCCGGTTGGGAGAACCATCTGCGGGGGATCAGTGGCCGCGGGTATAACATGATCCATTTTACGCCCCTCCAAGTTCGCGGAGCCTCGAACTCTCCATACAGTCTATATGACCAGCTTGGATGGGATCCAAAGTGTTTCCCCCAGGGAGATAAAGACGTAAAGCAGATGGTAGATAGTTTGGAACACAATCACTCACTTCTCAGTCTGACCGACATAGTTCTAAATCACACCGCAAATAACAGCAAGTGGCTTCTTGAACATCCCGAGGCTGGATATAACCTGACTACCGCGCCCTGGCTAGAGTCAGCCTATGTTCTCGACACCCAGCTCCTGGTCTTCGGCTCTAAGCTAGAGGAGTTGGAATATCCCAAAGAGATTTCAACCGCTGGCGATCTTATCAAAGTGATGGACGGTATCAAAAAGCATGTTGTTTCCGAGATCCGTCTTTGGGAATACTATACACTTGATGTCGATAGGGACGTCGATGCTGGAGTTGAATCCTGGGCTGCCGGAAAACTGCATATACCCCAAGGATCGCCTAGCTGTGAACTTGATAAGCTCAAAGAGGGTAAAATCGAGGATCAAGCCAAGTATCTAGTTCAGAATGGCCTGGTTGGAAATGATAGGCTTGGTGAACGCTTTCGACGACGTACTGACCCTGCTATCTTGGCCGGGTTGATTGCCACATTGTTTGGCAAGTATAGGGGCGAGGCAGATGAGGCAGCTATTCGCTCGAAAATAGTCCAGATCTTGGAAGTGGTCAATGTTCCGTTCTACGAGGAGTATAACAAGGAGATCGGCGAAATTCTACAGCAACTATTCAACAGGATCAAGTATGTCCGCCTCGACGAGCATGGACCAAACCTTGGTCCTATCGACGAGAAGAATCCTCTGATCGAAACGTACTTCACTCGTCTAAACAAGGCGGAAGCTTCCGATAAATTTCAAGCTGAAGACTTGGTTCTCATCAACAACGGCTGGGTTTGGGCTGGCAATGCCCTAGTAGACAATGCTGGGCCCGACTCGCGTGTGTACTTGCGACGCGAAGTCATCGTCTGGGGCGACTGTGTCAAGCTCCGTTACGGCAATGGACCTGACGATAGTCCGTGGCTGTGGGAACACATGACGAGTTATGCCCGCATGCTAGCAAAGTACTTTGCGGGTTTTCGAATCGACAACTGCCATTCTACCCCTCTTCACGTTGCGGAACATATTCTCGACGAGGCTCGCCGCGTTCGGCCCAACCTGTACGTCGTCGCAGAACTTTTCACGGGCTCGGAGGAGATGGACTATCTCTTTGTCAAGAGACTTGGCCTGAGTTCGTTGATCAGGGAAGCTATGCAGGCTTGGAGTACGGCTGAGCTCAGCAGATTGGTGCATCGTCATGGCGGACGTCCCATTGGCAGCTTTGAAGTTGATGAAATCTCGAAGCGGCCCTTCGAAAGTGCACCAACAAGCCCTAGAGTTAATGGTGATTCTACTCGAGAGGTTATCCGCAGAATCAAGCCTGTCCCAGTCCAGGCCTTGTTCATGGATTGCACGCATGACAACGAAGTGCCTGCGCAGAAGAGAGATGCCCGAGATACCTTACCGAATGCTGCCTTGGTGTGCATGTGTGCCAGTGCAACGGGCAGTGTTATGGGATACGACGAAATATATCCGAAGCTTGTCGACCTGGTGAACGAAACTAGACTATATACGTCCGAGTCATCACTCGTCGAGAAAGTCAAGATTGGAGGTGGCAACGGCGGCATTGGCGGCATCAAGAAACTGCTTAATCAGATCCATACATTGATGGGGAAGGACGGATACGACGAAACACATATTCATCATGAGGACCAGTATATCACGGTTCACAGAGTGCACCCTGAGTCGAGGAAGGGATATTTCCTCGTCGCCCATACTGCCTACCCGGGTTATGGAAATGGCAATGGTGCATTCAATGCCGTGCATATTGGCGGCACGAAGGCACGGCATCTAGGTAGCTGGATGTTAGAAGTCGACGCGAGCGAACAGACTAAAAAGGAAGTTGACAGTGACAAGAAGTATCTACGAGGCCTCCCAAGTCGTGTGGTCAACGTACCCGGCATTCGTTTAGAAGTCAAAGCAGATGAAACGGTTATCACGGTGCGTGACAAATTCCCTCCTGGAAGCATTGCCTTGTTCGAAACTTGGATTCCCGCTGCGGAACACTCGATAGGCTTGGATACCTACGTCACGTCCGGGGCCAAGGAGGTGATGGCTGAGCTCGACCTGGTCGACCTCAACTTTTTACTATATCGGTGCGAAGCCGAAGAGCTTGGCGGTAGTGATGGCAAAGATGGCACCTACGACATTCCAGGCCACGGGAAGATCGTGTATGCGGGGCTCCAGGGTTGGTGGAGTCTCTTGAAGGACATCATCAAGGATAATAATTTGGCCCACCCCCTTTGTCAAAATCTTCGCGACGGCCAATGGGCTCTGGACTATACTGTTGGGCGTCTCGAAAGGATAAGTCAGCAGCCAGAGTTTGCTGGTCTTGCTAGGCCCGCAGCTTGGCTAAAGGAGCGATTCGATTCGATCCGCAGCATTCCCAATTTCCTTCTGCCGCGTTACTTTGCACTTGTCGTGCGGACTGCCTACAAGGCCGCCTGGGAACGAGGTCTGGAGCTTATGAATGACAAGGTGCGAAGCGGCCAGTGGTTCCTTCAAAGCTTGGCTATGGTCAGTGTGCAAATGACGGGTTTGATCAAGTCTGCGTCGCTCTGGCCGAAGAAACTCGTTCCCTCCCTGGCAGCCGGTTTGCCACATTTCGCTGTAGAATGGTCAAGATGCTGGGGTCGCGACGTCTTCATATCCCTCCGAGGTCTCTACCTCGGGACTGGCCGGTTCGACGAGGCCGCCGAACACATCTTTGCATTTGCTAGTGTTCTCAAGCACGGCATGATCCCTAACCTTCTTAGCAGCGGAAACCTTCCGCGGTACAATAGTCGGGATTCTGTCTGGTTCTTTTTGCAATGCATCCAAGATTACACTCAATATGCACCAAACGGGCTAGGCCTCCTGGCGAAAAAGGTCAAACGACGCTTCTTACCATACGACGATGCCTGGTTCAGTTCCGAAGACCCGAGAGCGTATTCGAAGGAAAGTCTCATCCAAGATATCATCCAAGAAGCGTTGCAACGTCACGCATCTGGATTGAAGTTCCGCGAAGCCAACGCAGGGCCGAGTATTGACTCTCAGATGCGCGACGAGGGCTTTAACATCGAGGTTAACGTTGACTGGTCAAATGGTATTATCTTTGGCGGCAACCAATTCAACTGTGGTACATGGATGGACAAGATGGGCGAGAGCGAGCGCGCGGGCTCCAAGGGCATCCCGGGAACTCCTCGCGATGGTGCAGCCATCGAGATCACCGGCCTGCTCTACAGTACCCTGAAATGGTTGGATAAGCTCAATTCCGACGGCAAGTATCCATACAAGGGCGTGACAAAGTCTGATGGCTCTGAGATCACCTTCGCAGCGTGGGCAGATCTACTCAAGTCCAACTTTGAACGTTGTTATTACGTGCCCCTCAATCAATCAGATGATGCTCAATATGCCATCAACCCGGATGTTGTCAACCGACGTGGTATCTACAAGGACCTCTACCTTTCCGGAAAAGAATACGAAGACTACCAGTTCCGGCCCAACTTCGCAATCGCTATGACGGCCGCCCCCGACCTTTTTGACCCGGAACACGCGATGGGCGCGCTCGTCCTTGCGGACAAGGTCCTGCGCGGCCCGACCGGGATGGCTACGCTAGACCCCTCAGACCTCAACTACCGCCCATTCTATATAAACAGCGAGGACTCTACCGACTTCGCGACGTCCAAGGGTAGAAATTACCACCAGGGTCCTGAATGGCTCTGGCCCACAGGCTTTTTCCTGCGCGCCCTCCTCAAGTTCGACCTCGCGCGGCGCGACACCAGTCAGGGACGCGTCGAGGCGTTCCAGCAGGTCACGAGGCGGCTCAGCGGCTGCAAAGACATGATCGGGCAAAGCCTGTGGGCGGGCCTCACCGAGCTCACGCAGAAGGACGGTCAGCTCTGCGGCGACTCGAGCCCCACGCAGGCTTGGAGCTCCGGGTGCCTTATCGACTTGTACATGGACGCTGCCGAGTCCACTGCAGAGTAATTACATCACGGTTAATTGGTCCGGTCGGGTTTGAGGAGGCGGAGCGTTCGCGGAGGCAACGAAGGCGCAGGAGGATTGCTCAAAAGGCTGTTTTTTTTTCATTCTACGACGTCACGAAATCAAGTTTCGCATGGCGTGAGCATACGGCAGGTTAAGGGGCTCGCATACACGTCGAGGGATAAATGTGTTCTTTCTTTTTTCGCTCTTTCCGCTTATGATGCTTAAGCTGAGGAATACGTACGTACATAGATACATGCATGAGTACGATGAATACGAAGTATGACTGAGAATATCCTATTTACTGTCATCAACGAGGTGGTTGTCTTTTTTTATGTCTGTTTGACTATCGGTTAAAAAAGGGGCGAGTACGTGAATGGGGAACTGGAACATAAGGTCATCTATGAAGAATCTGTAGTTGAAGCTAAGACTGTTCCCTAAGGTTGATAGGCATTGATCCTGTCATGTCGACGTAAACGGCTATACGTAGGTATGACACATGAAGTTATACCTACCCTGCCTACCTAGGTAGGGGTAAGTAAATAAGTAGATGATAGAAGGTTACACGACCCGTGTCTATGGACCCGCTTCTTCACACACACATCCCAGCTCCGGAACGTGTCGTCGCACGAGGACCTTCAAACCAGGAACCGCATGGTAGCACTACCTACAGGACCAGGCGAGCGAGGATGTGAATCAGCCTAGGTAGCTACCTAGGTACCTACAATACATATTTCTCCTTTCCCCCCTTTTCTTTTCCTTTTTTCCCCTCTCACCCCCTTTTTTTCGTGCCCCCATCGACGAGACGAAGGATTATTAGAAAAATGGGGGCTAGGATTAGGAATCGGGGGCTTGTGGGATGGCGCTAGGTTGCTTATGTGAGATGTACACGAGCACATGCTTCAGCTTTAAGAGGTGCCCCTTTTTAATCTCCTATTTTTTTAGACCGTGTCAGTTCGGTCGGTCCAGGGGAGAAGGAAAGATGGAAGGGGAAATGATGTTATCGCCCCCTCGAAGGTTACGTCTAAATGGATATCCAGTGGCCTCTATTTATATATATATATATAATGGCTACTCACCCCTTATGGTGCTGTCCCATAGCATGTTCTATGCTACTCTAAGTAAAGTATTCAGCTGTGAAACAAAATGTGAAGATAGCTCAGCTATAGGCTGCAGTATAGATGTGAGGCAATGTTGATTCGAGGTTTAAGGGGAAAGAGCATGCACCAAGAAGCTTTGCACGGTATTAGTATTGACTCGCAAGTTTTGATGTATAACCCAAAAGACAAGACAGTAGGTCTTTTACCTCAAATAGTACTTGTCCGTCGTTCGGGCGAGACATCAACTACATCGAGGCATCCTAAGCCTTCCTCTTTTCAAGATATCTTCCACTACTAATAATAGGGACCTTTAAACTGATATCAAACCGTCCCATGCTGCCTGGTCCTGATCCATGGTCTATCCAGATCAATCCCCCACGCCTACCTAACTAATCAAGAAACAGACGATAAGAACCCGCGTCGGTATTTGATATCGAAGAATGAACACCTTTCCAACCCTAACGCCCTTTATGTAGAACTCGAACTGATGATGATATGCTAAGGAATATTCCTACGATGGTAGGTGTAGTAAACCGCGAGGATGGCGAGTTTGGGTGGCGACAATATGTTATTGGTACGCAAAAGGAGTGCCGTGAATGAGATAAAGCTGCGATTTACTGGTTTCGTGCTATTTACGTTCGTTCGTTCGTTCGTTCATTCGGTTACGTTCGTTGGGTGACGTTCCACTTCTTGCGCTCCTTTTTGGGCTTTTCGTTATAGCCAGTGCCTCCAGAACCCGACATAAATGCGCCCGGGTTCGAGTAATCACTATCCCTCGCACCGGGGCCGACTAGGTTGCCTTGGGTGTTGACGGCGACGCTACTTGGGAGGCCCTTGCCGAGCTCGTACATTCGATCCTTCTTCTTAAGATACTTGCGACGCCATATGCAAGCGCCGACCCAGATACCTGCGATGCCGACAACAATCACCACGATCATAATGACCCATTTCCAATGGGTCGAGAGCCTGCAGAGCCGACGAGTTAGTTTTCAAGACAATTCAGCCTGCCACATGGAGAGAGCATACCAATCTCCACCACCACCCGAATTACTGCCAGAACTTGAACCACTGCTGCTGGTACCTGTTGTTGAGGTGGACGAGGTGGTAGCAGTAGCAGCTTCGGCGCAGAAGCTTGTGAACCAGCTTTGTATACTGGACAACCCACCAGGAGCGCCTGTGCATGCAGCATCGCACACTCCTGACGTGCCGGTGCTAAATGGTTGAAGCGCATTATGTTTACAAAAGCAAGAGTCGTAGGTGGTTCCGTCGGCAGGTGCAGCAGCAGGCGGCACGCAGGCACCGTTAGCATCGTAGAGGGGACCACATTGTACCGCGCACGAAGGCAGCGACGCAAAGGGTACTACGGTTGTCACAGGTTGAGCTGGGCAATGATGTTAGCTAGCAGTAACTTGGTATATGATACAATAAAATAGATCGACTAGTCTAATTGGACTCGCCGGCAGGACCAGCAGACATACCCATGGCGAGGCGAGTATGTCAGATGACACGATATATCGGATGCGAGGTAATCAACTGCGTTTGACGTAAACGATTATATGTATTCGGTATTCGATAGTATCACGGCAGCGGAACAATGAGATAAATGTACAATGTTCGTTCGACGTCCCGGGTCGAGTCACCAAAAAATTGCAAGTTGATCAATAACCCGAGTTATCAACAGGGCTAATTGCAACAATGTTTAGAGTCGATCTGACACCAGTGGATTTAGAAATTATCGTGATAGGGAAGGTTATTGTTGTCGTCGTCGTCGAGAATATACAAAGACACCAAGAGGTCCACCAAATGAACTACCTAGAACTCGAATGGGGAATTCGGGATATCGGGAAGGGCGAAGGGTTCTCGCGTCCTGTCGTGTTCGTTTACGGGCTATGGAATGCGAATAAGAATAGAATGAGGTTCAATTCTGCGACATGACCGCGTTCTCCCCCCTCTCGATTGGATCTAACGAGCGTATGTGATAGTTTGCGATAACTAGGCAAGGCAAGACAAAGAGTGTCGTGGGGAGAAAAATGGAGAAGAGGGAGAGGAATGAATGGAGAATGAATCGGAGGCAGATTGGCAAGCAGGGAGAAAGAAAGAGAGTGTGTGTGCCCAGGTGGTGCCAGTGGTGAATGAGTCGAACCTCTAGGAGTGTGACCTATCGAATGAGGTAAAATAAAATAAAATGGCCCTGTAGCCTATGCCAATGAGCCTGGACAATAATAAACGTGGGAAAAAGTAAACCTTGAATAACCTTGAATTGCTCAGCCAAGACTAACGGGCTGGACGGATAGGACGGGCAGGATGGGGAACGGCCTGAATGGCTTGAAATGTCGCTTGGATCGTGCCAGATTTAGTGTTGTCCAAGGAAGAAAATGTCACTACTATGCTGCTATGTACATAGTAAGAAGAAAAAAAGAATCGGCGAATCGGCGCAATCAAGAGAGTGGCTCCTGCTTAGCCATCTTCAGCTAGGCACACCGATAATCATTGTCAGCTCCTACTCCAGATACATACCTTCTAAGCTATTTGTAGCTAGTGTAGGTACCCTGGGTAACTTAATAATATAGTTTCCTTCGTATGTCTTTTTCATACATACTGTAATAGATATACCTTCCTCGCGCGGCATGAATGTGCTTAGCTGCAGGTTCCCGCCCAACTCTCTCCAGGCCGTGTAGCACACGTTGCGTCATTCCTGATCCGTATATCCGAGAGGTGCATTGCCTTTATATTTAATGCGAGTCACCTAACACGAACTATCCACATGAAGGATGTACATAGGCCGGACAAGCCAAGGCATCAATTTACGATAGACAACTTTTTTGGATTATATTGGAAGTTTGGAATATAGGAAATAAGAGCCCTGGAGATCAAACATTCCTACTGCCATACGGGCATATACCTAGTGCAGTGTGTAAGATTGTAAGTTAGGTACCTAGGGAGCTGGGGAGGTAGGAATTACGTGCATGAAAAGCAGGTACATTATTTGTAACTACCTAGGTACCCGTAGTTATGGAATTATATGCCCTTGACTTACCTAGGTAGGTAAAATTAATGAATGTATATATATTCTTTGGAATTATGTACTAACTCGTAACTCGTAACTCTTCAAAAACTTTTATCAATATATGTATGCGAGTAATGATGCTAGCGTCGGTCTATTTATATAGTACATATGAAATCTAATGTCGCTTTTTAATAGTACATACCTACTTGTACTATGTAATTGTAGGTAAGATTATTGACAAGGTGCCGATTCCCGATTCACAAAAGAATGCCAAGGTATCAGTCTCGTGTTCTAGAGGTTTGAACTTCGATCGTTACTACCTAGCCAGTGCTAGTATTGTTATTGATTCACGCGCCAGCAATTTAGCACCGTAACTTAGTCCAAAATGGAAGCTCAGCTTTCTTAATCGGGTAAGTCGGCCCTGATAGCATTCCAAGGGTTGTTAGTAAGCAAGCTCCCTAACCATCTTTAAGAAAGGTGCAATATAGTTCGCGATCGCGTTTTACGAAACCTTAGTATGTACAGCCACGTTATGCGAGTCTAATTCAAACCTAAATACATAGCACTGGTCTAACGACATGGTCCTGCAATTGCAGTATATTTCAAACTCAATCGTTTCTAGGTATATCCTCGCTCCTTTTCTCTGATATATGTCTACTCATAAGACTCATCCTTATGCTCCTCTCATTGCTCTCCGTGTATTATGTTGGTTCATTGCCTGCCGGGCCAGCTCATATTGCTCGTCTTGTAGAACGAGAACCTCCTTGAAGGGACAGCTGACAATTTTCTCCGGAGGCAACGTCACCCACTCCGCACATCGGATCCTACGATACGCTTTACAGTTCTTGCCATTGACAAAAAAGCTCGCGCCTATCATTGGCTCTAGGTAGATCATGGGAACCTGCCACTGTCCTGTTGGCGTTTGGACATCGCATTGCAAGGCCGCGATGAATGTTGCGTCATCAGATGACCTCTTGAATTTCTGATCAGCAAACTCCTGCTCATTGACCATGTTCAGCCGGATTGAAAGCCCGACGTTAGTGATCGAGAACGCAGCAAGATTCCACGGGGCCCAGAGTCCCAAGAGAGGGATATCCGCAAAATCAGCAGGAGATCGGGGTAGAAGACCGCTACTTTCATAGTCCCCACGCCACGCAAAGATAGTCATGTCGAAAGATGATTGCATGATCTCGCGCTGCAGTCTGTTGAATGCGCTCCCGGCTCCTTCGCCGTATATGACTGGCATGTTAACTTTAAAGAGACCCATTAGGCTGTACGCAACATCCTCCGCTCGTGTCGTCTGCCGTTTGGAAGCCCACTTCATGCGCTCTGCTACGCAGAAACTGCCCAGCAGGTCCCTATCCTCGAGCAGTCTTCTGCTAATTCCTGTGGACTCGGCAAGAGCTTCAAGAAGATCAACTCCGCCCTCGATTTCGGACCAATCGCCTGCGAAAAAGCACCGCCTGCTTGGTGTGAGGAATTCTTGCAACGTCCAACCTCTTGTGAGCCAACGTGAGGTGCAAACTGCAGCGATGGCCTGGTCTCGTGTCATTGGTAGTGTCATCGATGTGCTGCCTCCATTATCGGCATATGGTTGCACATCTTCGAGGTATATGAAGCAGACAGCGGCGTTATAATAATAGTTGTACATGGAATTGATCGCTTCAGACAGCTCGGCACTATGGCGCTTATCAATACAGCATGTGTCAATCCACGCATAGGCAAATCCGTATGCCTGTGCTATGGAGCAAAACTTAGTCGTCTTTGCCCAGCCAGCCTTGCTCTGTATGGCGGCCTGATGCTCCTGTACCTCGTGGAAGAGGACCTCCTCAGGTCCCCACACATGAGAGAGGATCGCATATGGGAATTTGAGCCCTTGCGAGTCATCGAAATACTCAATGGAAAGTGTTTCGGTGTTTATGAGTCTCATGAGGTTATAATTTTATTTCAAGGGGTGAAATGCTCCTGACTAGACTAAGTGACTTTGTAGATGTACAATGATATAATGATATACTATTACTCAAGAACAGCAGATTTTACACTACGACATCTGCAGGATGACATGGCCGACGGTCCCCACACACACCCGATGTGCATGCATTGTAAGGCACCGGGATAGGATCGCGCTGAAAATCGAAAGTCCGTGAATATAATAATCGGACTACTACCGTAATACCATATTTCTACTGAATATTATTAAGAGCTGCTATCAAACAATAGAACTTGCGATGTTAGGTCAACGTTATATAGCAAAGTCTTCAAATTAGGGCTACTTGAAGGCTGATACCCTATATCGTCTGACCCTCAGCCCGTCGCTTAACCTACCTATTTATTTTGGCCAATCACGGACATTCCTGCATATTATAGGTCCTAAAATATGTAGTTGTATGTATGGCCGAACCCCGGTATTGTCTTCGAACACCACTGACCAAGGAAGACGGTTTCCAAATTGGCATTATTGAAATGTATAATAGATAGTCTTATTCACTTCGAGAGGCTTGAAATATCTGACGACCAACCACACCCGCCGATTCCGCATGCCAATATGTGTCTGCCAAGGCTTCGAGAAGTCTAATACTCCTTTCAACGTCATCCTTAGCCATCGTCCTCGTACTCTCTAGCGCGGCTTGCTGCATGTTGCGTAGAGCTACCGTCAAGGAAAGAGATGCCGCATACGGGATAAAAGGGAACTTCGATGTTCCAAGGCTAAGAAGAAAAGAGATTTTCTGGGCGCAGTACTTATGTCTAACTCTTGAGCTTTGAATCATTTGGCGTGGTATGCTTTCGGAGCGATGTTCGATGGATGAAGTCTGAGGCGGACGGTAGGATATGACGCCTATGACATGATAGAGAAGCTCCAGACAAGCTTGCAGAGAAGGTTGCAAAGTCTGAGCCTCGCATTCCCTGGCTAAGTCTTCGAATTCCGGCCATGATGCTTCCCAGATGCAGTTTTCCTTTGCCATTTCAGTGGCCGGCCGTGCCCGATAAAGGTCCAGAACGCGGTCGAGCATCTGGCACAAGCGGAAGAGCAATCTGAGACCCGGCGATAGGGCCTTCATTACATCGTCGTCCTGTACCGAGGAGCATATTTCGCTACTTTGAACTATGGTTGGTCGACCGGCGGTCATAGCAATGATCTTGTCGAGGGCAAAGAGCGAGCAAAGCATTTCTATTCGCCGTACTTCTGATATGGGACCTTTCGATCTCGAAGGGTAGTGCAAGCCAGCAGAGTAGGCGTAGTGTACTGCTTGGCCACATAGCCGGGCCACTTCATCGTCGCCGTCGGGACCATAGGAGTGGAAGGTCATCAGTGCGAGGACCTGGATAAGCTCTAGTCTGTCGCCGACGAGACCAATGTCTTGGGCGATCTTGAGGACGCCGAAAATTCTATCAGCAAAAGTCCGGGGTGTATGGGCACGGGTGTCTCCATCTTCGCCTTCTGGAAGATTGAGATGCTGCCTAGCTGAGATGTTTTTACAGGCGGCTAGACAGATAGCCTGCCTCAAGATGATGGTTGCCGGATTTCCGCTGTTTGCGGGCTCTGTAAGTGCTCTTGTGCCGAAGTCTACGATAGGTAGAATTGGGTGGACTTCTTGTTTAAAAATCCGAATAAGGGCTTCGAGATCCAGTTGTGGAGGGAGGACCTGGAGACATTCGATTTCAAGATATGGCAACACTGCTCTCACCACCATAGGGAGATAACCTGGGCTTACGCCCGGCCGCCGCTCGGAGGGAGGCGCTTTCATATCCTGAAAGGATGGACGAAGAACGCGGGAGTGGGGTAACCTGTACGCTGAATCCAAGTCTATACCGGAAAGTATCGTATTAGGGGCTATGCAAGTAGAGAGAAGAGAGTGCGCTGAAGAAGGGCCGGCGAAAGGGACTGTGGGCCCTGGAGCTGATATAGACGGTAAAGATCGCTGGCTCTGCTCGTCTCTCTCATGAGCATCTACCGATTCTTGCAATGGCTGATTCAATGAGTGAACATAGTCGCCGCTATCATGCATATCCGCCGTGACCGTCGCTCCTTGGCTCGCGTCTCCCTCCTTTTGCGATGCGGCCTCCTTGCTAGGGTCATGGCGGCATCTGCGTTTTCCTTTCCTGCATGAATCACAAGCTCTCTGTACTTGCTTGCGTTTCAACCCGCTGCCTTCGCCGCCGTCCCCGAGGAATCTGATTTTCTTCATACCTTCTTCGTGTTAGTATGTTAGGATGTAGGTTGTGTTTTAAGTGCTTACGAGCAAGTCCGCAAAGTCCAGCGGTGTGCGGACCTGCTCGATCCGGAAAGTCCGGGGATTACCTACCTACAGTCAGATGGGCTCCCGATCTATTACTGACAACCAACATGTAGCACACTTAGGAACGAGTATGCGAACATGTACGGATTTGTCGCTATGGACTGGGTAATATTTCAAGATGTATTCAGTAGACTTGCCGTGCCTCCGAGATAGACTTTTGTATATAAAGTGAACTTACCATCAAGATATTGACTTGTAAGGCAACTCATGTTATGTATTGGAGAATCCCACTTAAATTATATCTAAAGCTGGATAATACACGATCTTCAATATGCATCTCTCAACACACACGTGGATGCGGCCCGAACCCCTTGAGGTAACTCTCAAGAGGGCTTCTTCGCTTGGCTACACATCAATCGAGCTCGCCGGCGAGCCGTCCCGTTACTCCATCAGCGAGACAAAATCTCTCCTGAAGAAATACAATATTTCTTGTTGGGGGGCCGTAGCACTCATGTACGGCTCCCGAGATCTGGCCGCCGTGGATCCCGCTCAGCGAGAAGCCACGATCGACTATATGAAAGGCGTCGTCGACCTAGCCGCTGGTCTAGGAGCAGAGATAGCAACGGTAGTCCCTTGCACAGTAGGCAAGCTTCACCCGACCGCAAGCTCGCAGGATGAATGGCAATGGGTCGTGCAGGGTGTACGAGAGGTGGCGCTCCACGCGGCGGACAAGGGGATCCGCGTAGCCATCGAGCCTCTCAACCGCTTCGAGACGTACTTGATCACCAACATTTCCCAAGTACTGCAACTGATCGACGAGGCGAATGTGCCGAATCTCGGCATCGCGTTCGACACCTTCCATATGAACCTCGAAGAGCCCGACCTCATCGCCGCAATACGCAAGTGCGGTGACAAGCTCTACGACTTCCACCTCGGCGATAACAACCGTCTTTCCCCGGGAGATGGGAGCATGGGCTGGCCCCTGATCATCCGGACGCTGCGTGAGATTGGATATAAAGGGGGTCTGGCCCACGAAGCTGTGCCACCAATCGATCGGACTCCGGGCGGTGGTTTCGGATCGAAACAGATGGAGGCCGAGCCGTGGGACGTGGATGCAGGAACCCTACAGTTCTTGAAGGACCATTCCAGCGGTGTCTTGAGGGATGACTTTTACACTGCAATGTTGGCACGAACGGCGGAGACAATACTGCCGCTGATTAAAAAGGTTGAATAAGTCGATAGTTGCATCACCCCTTAACGGCATTTATGCCAACTACAACTTACTACACAATCCTTTAAAGTCTAGTTACTTGTGTCCCTTAGAGGCCGAATATATAATACTGGAAGCTCGGAGTTAAGAAAGCACATCGATGTCTTTACACAGCAAGAAATAAAGGAATGTTGGACTTGTGCAATGGTTTTACTCTAGTTGGGTATCAAACATCGAGCTATATCCTATATCGGATCAAAACAACAAGTATTTCGAAGCTAAAATAGCCTGGGCACTAAGTATAACAAATAAATAAAATACATCATTCTTGGACTCTAGCTTTTCAAGTGTAAAATAGATCGTTGGCTCTCATGTACGTGTTGACCCCCATCCTCCGCACCGGAGTATACAGATAAGCATCACAAAGCCACGAGGGCTATAGCTGTTTTGTACTTAGCAAACGTAGGTCTTATCTTGGTAGAAGTTAAATGCTAATCGCCGGTTTATTCGTCTCTTTAAATATTCTCGATGACGTATTCCAAGCAACACACTTAGGTAGATCTAGGGCGGAGCAATAGGAACGTAGACCTGCTTTGCCAGACGTATTCTTTACATTATAAACTGATATGACACACGGAAGGCTAGTGTTCGAGATCCTACATATTCTAACGGCACCCTGTATTCACGAGTGACTCTAAACCACTTGTACCATATCAACGATGAAGCTTAGGTAGTAGGCAGAACTGTCTGGATACCTACCTAATCTATACACCAGACCCAGACGCGCATAACCGGTCAAATCCCACGCCAATGAACATGAATTATGATCTGTGAAACATACAGCATTCAAGCCTATTGGGTCATGTGGATTTTACTGGTTGAAATCTAATCGTGGACCCCCGAACAAGCTCACTGCTCAGCTTGACGTTATTCGCGGGGTATCTGATCTCATTTGGAGGTGCCTCATAGCGCCTTGACGATTCGTCGAAGATAGCGAGGTCGTTGACGTGATTCCGATATACGATTGAGACAGCTGTAGTGTTTGGCATGTACGTGGAGTCTAATGGCGGAATCTCCATGTATAAAGTGGAATGGAAGTTCAATATGTTCTAGATTTTGAACTAATATATGCCTAGGCTTTCTACTTCAGAAAATCAATTGCCCATTTAGACATATAAAATATTCGAGCATTATCTCTTACGAATTGTTAAATACCATGGCTCCTCCTGCAGCAGATATCGATGTGCAATCTGACGCGCTGACCCACGAGACTCTCAAGAAGTCTGTTGGCACCGTGCCCGTCAGAACATCAACTAGCTCTAGACTTGATGGACCCCTGAAATACTCCGGAAGTCTTGATTCATATGAGCAATTCGATGTTACCAAAGTCATCGGTCGAGAATTCCCCAACCTCCAGCTAAGCGAGATCTTACACGATGACACCAAGGTTCGAGACTTGGCGATCCTAAGTAAGGACCATCCAGACCCTAGAGAGTTGAGGATCTAACTATTGGAAGTCTCCGAGCGAGGTGTCGTGTTCTTCCGTAATCAAGACCTCAACATCGACGACCAGAAGCTTCTGGGTGACCGACTCGGAAAACTCACTGGCAAGCCAGAGACGTCTACACTTCATCGACATGCCCTATCAAACAGTAAACGGGGAATTCCCGTCGATGAGAATGGCCGCCTTGATGATGAAGTATCTATCATCTCATCCGAGCAAAATCGAAAGTTCTACAAGGATCGTTTCACTGCCTCCTCGAAGAATATTGCAAGTCGTGGCTGGCACGCAGAGTACGCGGCGAAATCACCCCAATCGCTAGAAAGCCCGTTGCTAACAATACCAATAGCATCACGTTTGAGAACATACCTTCGGACTACGCTATCCTCAAGATTATCCGACCTCCTGAGGATGCTGGCGGCGATACACTATGGGCGTCAGGATATGAGGTTTATGATAGGCTATCGCCGCCGATTCAGAGACTTGCAGAGACGCTAACCGCCACTCACGACCAACCGGGGTTCGTGAAGGTCCAGAATGACTTCGGCGAGGAGCTCATTGACCAAAACCGGGGCTCCCCTGAAAACCACGGCCTTGACTTCAGGGCAGAGCAGTAAGTAGAAGCACCCACAAGCAGGCTGCCAGCATATTTAGAGTATGTTTGCTAAATATACCAGTCCTCTTATTCGAACCAACCCAGTGACGGGATGGAAGAGCCTCTTCGGCGCAGCTCAGCAGGTCGAAGCCGGCTGGATCAACGGAGTCACCGAAAGGGAGAGCGAGATCCTTAAAGCATACTGTATCGTACCCGAAACTACGCATTTCCGAAACTAAGAACGTTGTTAACAATATCATAGTCCTTCAGCTGATTGCCGAGAACCATGATCTCCAGGTTCGTTTCAGATGGAACAAGAACGATCTCGCGATCTGGGACAAGTGAGTCATTCCCGCGACCCGGATCTTGTATGATTGCTCTAACAAGTCACACATAGCCGCTCCGTATTCCACACCGCTACAAAGTAAGTCATGATTGAAGGTGAACATCAGTGTAGTGAATGAGGCTGACTTCGATTTAGTGACTATGTCGGGAAGCGCCAAGGCAACCGAGTTGTGTCTATTGGGGAGAAGCCATACTATGATCCGAATTCGAAGTCTCGCCGTGAAGCACTTGGGCTTGGAGGTAGATGATCTGATATAGGCCAAAGACGTATTATACTTGGTGCTATCACAAGCCACTCTAGTGACCACGGATAGAAATAGGTATAATCTTCAGTAAGGTCTAGGCACTTTTGGGGATTGAATAGCTAGGGAGACCACTCCTTAAATACCTAGGGATTCATCGGGCGATATTCCTTTGATTGCCATAGTTATTATTTGTATTTTTGGTAGGTAGTATAAGAGATTATGAAATTACTAAGAATAATGCACTGAACAACGTGGAATAGATTGGCGGAAATGTAGTTGAAGGGTGTCGCCAACAGCCCATAGTGGATGGGGATCGACATGAGCAACGTGCCGACCGACGACGGGTGATGCTGCAGCTATCAGAGGAGCGACGGCACGATACAGAGAAATGACATGTCTCCTAAATGGAGCAAAGGGGGGCACCCAAATACTACTGATTGAGGCGTATGAGATTTAATATAGCCCTGGAGGTACTTAGGTAAGGTCACGTATTGGGTGATGCTGAATTGTCTAGGTTAAAAGTAGGAGATCGTAGATCTAAAGAACATTTATTAAAATAAAAGAGCTACCTAGGTACCTAGGTACCTAACCTAAGGTACCTAGGTTATAGGAATGTACCCAGGCTGGCGGACTGATAGCTGCAAGTTTGTCCGGATAACTAAAGCCTAGGGGTAGGTAGGTACCTACCTAGGTAGAGCGGGGCAGCTACCTAGGTACCTAGCCGTCGCAGCTAGGGACGGTGGCTTCGACCAATTAACATTAACTTGCTGCCCCGCCTAGAGAGAAAAAAAAAAACCTGTGGACCCTCCCACTGTGGAGCTTCCCACCTACATAGTAGCCCACCTGCCCACTAAGATCTCTGTAACTTTCTTCTGCACCTCGAACTCTACTAGGTACCGTTAACTACCTAGGTCCTAGGTACCTACTATAAACTACCAAAGCTTCAAAAACTTTCTCCATCTTGAGAAATTCTTCTTTCAACAACTTCTTCTAACCGCTCTCTGTAACCAAAATACCTGATCGATTCTTATTTCTCATACCTTCACATTGATTCTCTTTCGCCAAGAGCTACATATCTCGTCAAGATCATTGACTGTTCCTTTTTATTATCGCTGTCGCATTGATTGGACAAGCTTGTTTCTGATCGTGACTCCCCGCCGCGATTTGTTCTGCGGCCTGCCCCGCGTCAATCACCAACCATCAATCATCAATCATTTCTACAATTCTACAATTCTACACTTCAACTACTCCCAATCCCATTTCTTCTTTACTTTCGTATTCATTGCCTATTCACCCGACCTACATTGAGACGACGATAACACATCCCTTCCTGGCCTTACTACACTTAACTCATCGTATCAATCCTCTGTTCAACCTATACTACCTTGGAGTCATTCCCCTTCGGGAGCTCCCCTCTTGTCACCAATATGAGTGATCAAGATACCAAGCCCGTTGAGGGTGTGGAGAGTCCCGTCGAGATTTCCCCTGCTGCTCCCGAGACCAACAGTCAAGAAGTTGCCGATGTCAAGATCGAGCACAACGAAGAGTCGGAGGGCAACGTCCAGGATACTGTCGAGGCCAAGGATGAAGTCAAGGACGAAATCAAGGACGAAGAAACGGTTGACGCAACCGAGGCCCATAAGGACGAGGGCAAGGAAGACAGTAAGGCCAAACCTAAGAAGCGAAAGTGGCCAACAACTCGCAACCCCCCCAAGGGTATGCTGAAGGTGAACAGGAATGGATGTCCCACCAGACAGAAGTCTGACCCATCTGTTCTTCCCGATTCGGATGATCACAAGGCTATCCGCTGGCAGGTAAGAATTGATCTCTTCCTCCTTTTAACTCTAGCAATCGTTTCTAACCATTATTTCTTAGGTCGAGTTCTATTTCAGCGATAGCAACTTGCCTAACGACAAGTTCCTGTGGGGGAAGACCGAGGGATCAACCAACAAGCCTGTGCTGCTTTCCCTGCTCTGTAGCTTTGCGCGAATGCGACGGTTCAAACCCTACTCAGCTGTCGTCGATGCTCTCAAGACGAGTGATCACCTTGTTCTTGAAGGTCCTGAGGGTGAAGAGACAGTTCGTCGAAAGCAACCGTGTGAGCCGAGCGACAAATTGACCCGCAAGATTGATGAACGCAGCACCTACATCAAGGGTTTTGGCGAAGAAGAAAAATCGACTCAATTCGATATTGAGACATTCCTCTCTCAATTTGGGGAGATTAACGCTGTTCGCCTGCGTCGCAATGAAGAGGACAAGGAAAAGCCGTTCAAGGGTTCTATCTTTGTCGAGTGGGCCGATGCAGAGACTGCATCGAAGTTCTATGAACTGGAGACTGAGCCTCAATGGAAGGATCATCCCTTAATGATCATGCCCAAAATCGAATACGAGCGTCAGTCCAAAGAAGAAGAACGCCGAATTGGCATGTTTCCGAAGGACCACAGCCACGGCCAGCGTCAACAAGGCCACCGTGGTGGTAGAGCCGGTCGAGGATCTCACGATTCTCGAGACAACCGCCGAGGATCCGATCCGGATAACTGGAAGAAGCGTCGCGAGGACGACCGACGAGACGGCTTCAACGACCGTCGTGGTGGCCGCCGTGACAATCGCGGTCGTGGTGATAATCGTGGCCGTGGTCGAGGCAACAATCGCGGCCGGGGCAGAGATCGTCCACAGAACGAAAATGACCGCACGAAGGAGGAGCAGCCTGTCCCGCGCGACAATGAGACGCCTAGGATCAACACCAGTAAGGAAGGCCAGAAAATTATCAAGGAACGAGAAGGCCGCACCAATGGAAAGCGAGGTCGTGATGAGGACGTTGCCAAAGACGCGCCCCCGGCCAAGAAGGTTGACACCAAGGAGGCTGTTGCCAACGCCGCGTAAACCGCCAGCCAGAGCCGCATTGTAACTTGCTATACGGATTACATATCCTTTTCTCGCAACTTTATAACGCACCAGATCACGACAGCATCCACCAGCCATGTACCTATGTGTTTCGTCCATTTTGCCCCGCATTCAGAGGCTGGATTTGATAGTTGGTATTCAGTGGTAGGGTTCGGACGAGGCGTTTGCGGATGCTTCAGCTGGGAATTAGGTAGACAAATGTGTTAAAGCCAAAACTCATGATCTTATTGCATGACTCCTATCTATTGCAATTAATGCATCGTGAACCCGTTAATGATGTTGGTATATCCACTCTAATGCCTCTATGTGATACCATAACGCGCCCCAGTTTGAAATGTACTAACGCCATTTGTAATGCGTTTTTCTCCGTGTACTAGTGTAAATATCGATCTTCTCCCTCTCCCTCTCCCTCTCCCTCTCCCCTCACATCCTTCTCATAAACAGATCCAGATCTTACCCCACGACCAGGCTACTCACTCACTCACTACCTAACCCCCGGCCGCGAACGGACTCCTCCTCCTCAGCCCCTCGCCGTACCTCCACAGCAGCACGGGGCCGGGCCAGCCTATCAGGATGCCCAGGAAGGCCATGAGCGTGTTGCCCCAGCCGTAGCCCAGGCGGTCGTACATGGAGGGCGCGAACAGCGGGAAGCCGAAGCCGGCGAGCGAGCGCAGAACCGTGGCGGCGCCCACGGCGCTCGCCGCGTACCGCGGGTACGCGTCCACGAGGAAGCCCTGCAGGCACTGGAAGCACATGATGGCGCCGGTGGCGAAGATCACAGCCCCGATATTCGGCCAGATCCAGTGCGTCTTATACTCCGCCGTCCACCCGTACACCAGCAGCCCCGCGGGGATGAGCACGGCGCCCGGCGCCATCATGGGCACGCGGAACTCGGGCCTGCCGACGCCGTAGCGCGTCTTGAGGCGCGCGTACACGCGGTCCTGGAGCGGCGCGCACACCTGCGCCCCCAGGAAGAAGCCCAGGCCCAGGCTGAGGTAATTGAGCCCGCCGAGCCCGGTGCTCATGCCGTAGCCGGCGGGGGGCGGGGCGGTGAAGAGCGACGGGAAGGACGCCAGGAGCAGGTACATCAGCCCGTACACGTACATCTGGTACAGCGCGATGCACTGCACGATGACCTGGGTGGCGAGCAGGCGGAAGGGCCGCGTCATGGCGGTGGCGAGGGTGCTCCGGAGGCTGCTGCCGCGGCCCGGCGCCGCATCGTACGGCGTGCGCAGGGCGGGGTTTCCGGTGTCCTCGGCGATGGCGCGGCGGCGGCGGTCCAGGAGCACGGGGGCGTAGGTCTCCTTGAGGAAGAGCAGGCCGGCGCCCTGGATGGCGGCGTCGGCGAGGGAGGTGGCCCAGAAGGCCCAGCGCCAGGTGGTGTTCTCGGTGATGAAGGCGCCCGCGATGGGGCCGATGGCGGGGCCGAGCAGCGGCGCGAGGCTGTACATGCTCATGGCGCGGCCGCGCTGCTCGGGCGCGAACAGGTCGCCCAGCACGCCGCCGCCGATGGCCATGGAGGCCGAGCCCCCGAGCCCCGACAGGAACCGGAAGGCGATCATCTGGCCCTTGGTGCGCGCGAACCCGCAGCCGATGTTGAAGCCGAGGTAGCCCAGGTTGGAGAGCTGCAGGATGGGCACGCGCCCGTAGATCTCGGAGAGGGGGCCCCAGCTTTGGTGCGGTGGTTAGCGTGGCGGACGAACGATGGGGGGGAAGAGTAGGGAAGAAGAGAAAAAAATAAAGAGAGGGGATTCTTACGCTAGGGGGCCTACGGCGTAGGCCAGGACGAAGATCGATAGGACGATATTCTGCTGGACTAGAGAAAGGGGAGCATGTTTTAGGGCCCATTTTATAAAACCTGAAAGGGGCAAGCTCTTGACTTACAGGGCTCCGGGATAACCAACTCCGCACCGATAGTGGTCAAGGACGGGGCCACCATGGACGACGAGACGGGCGAGTTGAGGGTGAAGATGGACACGATGAAGACGACACCCCATTTCTTGGAAAAGGCCCAGTTCTTGGGGTTATCCGGGTCTTCGGGACCGGCCCAGGTTACGAGGTTGGGATCGCTGGGGTCCGACCCTGTGGCGGCTATTGCTGTCTTCTCTTCGAGCTGGCACTGCTCCAGGTCGAGATCCCGCCGCGACTCAATCCCATCTCGCACCTCGGAAACGGTCCGCGAGATGGCACGCGAGCACGGCTGTTCTGGCACATCGAGCCGTTCGTGGTATGAGTAGGTGCTGGCGATATCCGAGTTGCTGTTGCTGATGGAGTTCGATTTTGACTCCTGAGTGTGGGATTTTTCTAAAATCTCGCCATCTTCTGACTGGGCTCCCCTCGTAGGTAAGTTTGGTTGAGCATTAGGCACGCCGTCTTGGACTCCCGTCTCTTTTTCTATTCCCGAGTTCTTCATCACCACCCCTATCTGCAGTTTTAGACGCAGCGGCTTCTATGCGCCTAATATTGTTCAGTGGAATATCTAAACGCAAATCGTCTAGCGAACTCGGATAATCACTTTGTCTCCAGCTCCTGTCTTAGTCTACGGATTTAGTTCTCTGGCTGGTATTAGTTGAAGCGAAGTCAGAGCCGGCCGCCATATATGTAGGAGCAGAGCAAGCGTTTGGCAATTAGTAATACGATCTAAGATGTCAACAACGACTTAGCGAGCCTTCATACTACCCAGGTACGTAATCTCGCGTCTTCGGACTACTAGACCCACGAGACAAGTGGCAGCACGGTAATATCGGACCTATTAGGTATTATACATCTGTACCCTAGGTAGGTTGGTAGATAACTATCACAAACGAAAGGTGCATACCTACCGATTGCCCAACAAACAGCAGACGAGCAGACGTATCGGAGGGTCAGAATGTGGGCAAGAGCATGACAGACGAGGTAACCTGGAATTGCCCAATAAACGACCGTCCGATCTCGTCACTATTGGGGACCCCGACAAAAGTAACCGGATTTAGGCGATTTATGAACTTGCAGACAACGCGGGATAGGTAGGAAGCTGGCTACCCCAGCACTCGGAACCGAAGACGGCTGGGCCGTAATTACATCGACTACCGCAGACTGCGTAGACTGGGTTTCTCAAGGTATGACTAATACTCTTGAAGAGGCTTCCTAGTCGGTGTAGAGGGTTTTCTTCCAATGATGGTATTGATAGTAACGATCCCCAGGGGGTAACGGGGATAAGGGATAATAACACCGAAAATGGTAGAATAAACCGGACTGATATTAGTCCATCGGCCATGGCTGAAAGCTAACCACCGGAAGTGATATAGCGAAGTGTTTACTATAGTCCATCAACTCGTTAAAGGTATTGGAGGCTTAAAATTCTTCTCGAAAACCTACTGTAGCATTGATATTCATACCGAACCGACGGTTTCATTAACTCACTCTTGTTAACTTACACCGGGTTCTGAGAAGTTTGTGCTTAACTAACAATTCTCACTACAATTACTTTCCTGGTGTTAGGCTGTTGTCACTCGACTGCTCCTATATACGAGAATGAGTCAGCTTTTCATATTCATATTCATAAAACACCGAGATGAATACAAATTAGCCTAACAAGTTTGCCTAGTAGAGATGTACGTCTTCCGCTTCCTCGTTATACAAATGAGTAATATGGTGTTGGTATAAGACGCTTCCTAGTACACACTGTGAAGTCGATGATAAGAATATCATGTAGTCAGTCTATTCGATGCTGTGATACCCATCCCCATCACATTCCGACGAAGATATCATGCTTATTCGGTACAGGTCCGGATAAAGCAAAAGGGAAATCCGGCCGGGTTGGCCATTCCCGTGTCAAGTGATTAGGTTAAGAGAATCAGAATTGTCGATCATTATGCGGTGAGAACTGGTACTCCCCATCCCATCTCTTAGCTGCGGCGGACAATTGATGCGAAGGGGACGAGGAAAACTGACTAATACTTTCATAGAGGAAAGGTATGATCGAAATTGAACAGGGGCATCCTAGGTACCAAATACGATAAATTTAAGTGGGACAACCGATAAGATATTAATCTCTATCTTATCATCGTTATCATATCTTAGAAGCTTGGGCCATTTGACTTTTAGCTAGGTATCGCTAGCAATTAATTAAGGTTAAGTTCTTGTGCTCATGCACGTGACCACCTGTCTTGAATTTTTTTGGCAGCTGTAGGTAATAATTAATTAATACCTACCCACTTAGAGGTATACAAGTTCAACATCTCGAAGTCACCTGTCACCTCGACGAAAGATCGAAACCGAACCCCACGTCGTCGTTCACATACGGAACTTGGAATAGCTAGCCGATATGAGGCCTAGAAGATTCCACGGGCTAAAGCGGCCGGTAAGTTACCAATAACGAAATTGGACCGATTGTCGCAAGAGATCCGACCACTCGCTAATCTTCATCTGCCGTTCTGCCTCGTCTAGAAACTCCGCCAGAGCTGGAACAAGTACAACCTCTACAACATCGCCCGGCTGCCCAACCCCAACATGGGCAGCGGCGACTCCAGATCGTTCTTCCAGCAGAAGTGGAAGGCCAAGGGCCTGCTGCGCAACTACCACGGCGAGCACGTCGTCGAGCGGAAGTGGGTGCGCATGTTCAGCCGCCGCCTGCTGGGCGTCGCCAACATGGACGCCAGGTATATGGCCCGGCACGACGGTTCCGAATTGGCCGCCGGTAGAGGTTCTGGGATGGACGGACCCCCTACCTGGGACAGATCCATGATAAAGGAGCGTACACGGACCCCCTACATGCAGATGACCTTCGCGCCTATGGAGAGGCGGTTGGATATCGCCGTCTTCAGAGCCATGTTCGCAAGCAGCGCCAGGCAGGCCAGGCAATTCTGCGTCCACGGCGCTGTCAAGGTCAACGGCAAGGTGGTAAGTTGCACATTTACTTAAAGCAACCCGTGTCGTCATGTCGAATGTGAGATTGCGCCGCTAATAAATCCCGCCCAACAGATGCAGTACCCATCCTACCGTCTCAACCCCGGCGACATGTTCCAGGTCGACGTCGAACGAGTCCTATACGCAACCGGCGCACCCAAACCCGACCCCAACAAGTCCAAGTCTAAATCCAAGGCCAAGAAGGCTTCGGCGGGCGCAGGCGAAGGCGAAGAAGACGCCGAGACAGCGGCGGAAGAAGAAGCGGAGCTAGCCGCCGAAGAAGAAGCTGCCGCCGAGTCGAAGGAAGCAGCGGAGCCGGAGAAAGACGCCGAGACGACGGACGCGCCGGAGCCGGTCAAGATCGACATGAAGCCGACAAGGAAAGAAATCCAAGCGCTCACGGAGCAGGCCAAGACCATCATAGCGGAGGATAACCCCACCGCGAAGCAGAAGCAGAAGCTGCGCAAGTTCATCTCGGCGATGCGCAACCTGGTCTCGCGCACCGGCCACGCCGACGCCACGCCGGCCAAGATCGCGGAGGAGCTGTCCGGCCTCGTGGCCGGGCTCAACCTCTCCGCCGAGACAGAAAGGGATCCTCGGTCCCCCTCGCTGGGGCACGACCCCATAGCCGCGCTGACGCCGAACGAGGTCGAGCTGCTGGAGAAGCGCATGGCCGACCACATCCTCCTCGAGAAAGAGAACCCCTGGGACCCGAGCAAGCCGTACGCGACGCCCTGGCGCCCCCGCCCCTACATGTCGCCCTTCGCCTTCATCCCCCGCTACCTCGAGGTCAACCACAACATCTGCTCCGCCGTCTACCTGCGCCACCCCGTCGCCCGCTACGGCAGCGCCGAGGTCCCCACCCCCTTCCCCGAGTCCGTCAACCAGCTCGCTTTCAACTGGTACCTGAGGCGAAGCTAGAGCGGGAACTAAGCAAGCATCGCAGCTCTCTCTAGTTCTGAGCTGTGGTGGAGACGAGGCCCCGAGCCTGGCAAGCAGTCCGGTCTAGCTCGGTGGGAGGAGGGCACAGGCCAACCGAGCCGGCGAGGGGTCGTCGGAGTCTGAGATGCTGTATATTACATTAACGCCACGGCCCGAGAGACAGATCCGTGATGGTAGGTAACCAACGAGTCTACGCAGGGTTGCCGAATGGCAAGCAAGCAACCAAGCGGGCGGAGACCCTTCTCTGTGCATATGTCTATATAGAGATAGCTTGTACAATACGATGTATAACCATCGCCGCTGCCATCAACCGTTCTTATTTGCATTGTGAGTTATGAGTGACCACAGTGCGGCACAGCGTGGCGTGAGTGATATCCCCAACCAGTCACCTTCGTCTTCATGGTATGTATGCTGGGAACTTAGATAGGCACTTGCTCTATAAGGATCGAAGCCCCATCTGTCCCCGGGGATACATCCTAGCGATGCGTATTTGTAGGTTTAAGGGTAGGTTAGAATAGACCTACTCTTTGAGACACGATAAATGGTCGATAAGCAAACTGGACTTCAAGATACTTATACCGGTATCACCAAATGAGAAAATTATGGGACGGTAGCAGTGAGTCAAAAATATATACTACAAAAGTTACCTGGGCAATCGACCAGGAGTTAGAAGTCACAAAACACCGGAGTCTAGCACAGTCACCGTCGAAAATATCAGGTAACACACTTTACTTCTTCATTAACAGCGAACTCGATTCCTAAGAAAAAACATCATCCTTTTTAATTCAGACGACCTAAGCTGAGAAACACTTCGAGGCTAGAAACACAAGGAAAACACAGGATTGTGTATTGACGTAAAGGAAAACCAAGAGTAAGCCAAGTTCGTGGCCAGACGTGTGTACGGGCGTCAAGGGGTCTTCCTCTTCGGATGGCACTAGCCGGCGAGGCTTGTGTGAATACCCATCCGGCGAGAGAGAAGGATTACTCCTAAAATACAGGCATCTAATTTTGGTAAGGGGGGAGCATTCCATTTGCTCTGACATTCTCCTCCGTATCCTCCACGAACACACCGAGCCGCCTATTCGACTTTCCGTCTCAATTCCGGGTATTTTGTCGTAACAGCTGAAAAAAACAAGCACATATGATCGTGAAGGGAAATGAATGATAGGACAGACACTCCGACTGAGGTGACGAGAACCGTATGGACTATTTGGGGTTTTGGATTTCGCAAGCGGGTTCTGACCAGTCGATAATGGGAAGGGGGGAATATAATAGACGATGCCTTTTGTACCTATTCGCCATATGCCATACCTGCCCTGCTTCTTAAGGCGGCTTAATGTGCAATGTTTGGGGGGGAATAGGATAGAGCTCATCAAAATCCTGAACCAACTATATCTCGCCGTAATGTTCAAGAACGCCGGAAAAGCAACCCCAGATATTTGGAAACTTCGCCCCTCGGGAGACAGCTTTCGTCGTTTGGAAGTATCTGCTGAGTAGCTTTTTTTTTGGTACCACAAACCACGGCCAAGTGATCCCCATTCGACAATTGCCACTGGGGGCAAGCGTCTCGTGAGGGTGCATTAGTTGATGAGTAATTAAAAGAAGAGAAGTAGAATAGACATAGAGACGAAGTGAAACAACGCGGTAGGCTGGTACTGTATGGGCATCATGAAGACTCTGGCATAGATCGTAGAATGAAGGGGGTAGTCGTGAGAGGTTAATTCCGTAGGGAGAAACCCTTTCGCTTTCCCTCCTTCTCTATCGGTCGTCCGCTTTCGACTCTAGACTTCTTCTCTTCGAGCTCTAACCGTTGGCGTTCGAGTTGCTCCTTCATCTCCCTATGACGAGCATAGAGCTCCTCTTCACTCTGCTTCAGTTTGCTCTCCTTCTCGGCCACCTTCTGCTGGAATACCATCTTCATCTCAGCCTCCATCTTGGCAAGCTTCTGCTCATGCAGGGCACGTTCTTCCTCTTGCTTGACGGCAGGGTTGACCTCTTTGAAGACGCTAGGGTCCTGAGCAACACCCATAGCGGTGAGCTTATCAGTTCTGTAGTTCTCATAGAGAGAGTTGTTGGTGTGCTCCTTGAGCTCTTCCATGTGAGTTCTAATGAGCATCTGGCGGAGCTTCACGAAGTCACAGTGCTCCTCGTTGTCGACCTCAATGACACCCCACGGGTAACGACGGCCACGAACTTTGCGTCCATCGGCGTTGGTAACTTCATTACTAGCACCAACGACAGCAAAGGGGACCTTGGACATGATTTCGTTGTTCTCGGCGATGGTCTCCTCATCATCTAATTCGTATCGAGGACCTTCAAAGATCTGGATACCGTGGTGCTTGATATCTGCAAGGATCTATTACAGAGTTAGACAATGCATCAATCAACCAAAATAGAGGAATAACTTACTCTGGCCTTGAAACCAGCGATCTCATCATCGGTAAGAGTATCCGATTTAGCGATAACAGGGATCAAGTTCACCTTGGTGTGCAGACGACGCATAACCTCAATGTCCAATGGCTTCAAAGAGTGACCTGTGGGTTGAATGAAGAAAACACAAGCATGAATACGGTTGTCAACGATGTTCATGCGGTTAACCTTGTTCTCGGCATCCAAGTAAGCATCGTAACGCTGCTCAATGTTGTCGACAATAGGTCTCCACGACTCATCGTTGTTCACGAAATCTCCGAAACCCGGGGTATCAACAACGGTTAGACGTAGACGAACACCCGCTTCCTCAATGTCCGCGCTGATGGATTGAATAGAGACAGTCTTGGGTATTATGTCAAGGCTAGGTCCCTTACGGTCCTTAGGTGGGTACAGAGACGTGTTGAATAGAGTGTTCACCAGTGTAGATTTACCCAAACCGGATTCACCTGCAAACCACTACATTAGTCTTCGTTGAGTTGGAGGTAGCCAGTTTAAAAACATACCAACAACCATAACATTGAAGTTGAAACCTTTTCGGACACTCTTGCGATGCCACTGGTTTGGCAAGTTGGCAAAACCAACATAACCAGTGAGCTTCCTTCGCACAATGTTCCTGTTGTCGTTCACAATAGGACCCACAGGACCCAAAGAAGAAGTGGTCGGAGTTGGGACTGTGGGCATGAGGTCAGAACTCAGCGGAGACGACGGTGGAGGTGAGGACGGCTTGCCATCAGTCGGCGCAGGCGATGCTATCGAACCGTTTGCGGCTAGTAAAAGTCAGCATAAGTCATCATCAAACACGCGTTCTCCATGGAAGAGCAAATTGCAAGAGTATGTCCGAAGAGATATACCAGTAAGCGACGGATTGATGTAGAGCTCTTCGTACGAGATTGGCTTGTGAGGGCCAAGAGACGGAGCATCAACAACTAGCATGCTACGGTAGTGACGAACGGAGGGTGGTTGATTTTCCTGGTCCAGTTGGCTGCTTGATCTGATGGAAGGTATTGGAGGTGTCGACTCTCTCTGGGGTGCACAGAAATGTTCCATGAAATTGTTGTTGTCCAGTTGAACACTGCGGGCTCGTGCCTTGTTGTGTGAGTTGAGGAAGGCCGGCATTTTATTGATGGTTGGTTCAGTAATTTTTCTGATTTTTTTTGCCTGGTTTTTGAATAGGGAACACAGTTCCTAACGATGGCCAGATATTCAAAGAACCAAAAAAAAGGATCAAGACCCAAGAAGTAATAGATCAACCAAAAAACGAGTGTTGAGGACGTTCGGTAGGCGAGTGAGTTTGTTGATGTTAATGGGACGGGATGGGATGAGAGAAATGATCGATCCAGGGGACTATCCGGCCAAGTAGGGATAGATGGGCACATGGGCACCAGACTTGAGCGGGAAACGCCTTCCATAGTATCGGCGACTCTTGCAATTTGCTCTTCTCCATGAAACGGGTGGCTGCATAAGTTGGAGGTAGACAGTGCTTACCCATAGTGAATATGTCAAAGATATCTGGACTTAAAAGATATGGGAAGGGAAAGCGCGAGATCTAGTCTAGAGAAGCGGAAAGGTTAGTGGTAAGCTCAGAGCTGCGGTTCATACAAGAGGGAGAGATGGCTCCTGAATGGGAGAAAGGGGGGAAGGGGGAAATATGAGCTGGCGCAGCGACGAGGAATAAGGTCACAGTTGCTACGTAGAGGAGGTATTGGCCAGGAAAGTGTCAAAAAGGCTTTTGCAAAAGCCTTGCGTGTCAAGTGCGTCGAATCGCGGTACAACTTTTAGATTCTCACATACCCAGGTGATGACTTGGAGTCGCGTGTCAATTGTCGATTCACGTCTTGCGACGTTTAAACTGTTGGTCGATGAAGCGAGCGGAAGAAGTAGATGATGGATGGGTCAGGAAAAACCGACTCTACGCGCACCGGAATCTCGTAATGTTTCTATTCGGTAGAGAATGTCGGATTGCAATAAAGAAAAGAGAAGGAAAAAAAAGATGTCTCTGAATTGGATGAGTGGTTGACAGAACGAAAAACCAATCTACCAAATTAGGAGGTTGTAGATTAAACGGGAAGAAGAATTTACGATTTTACGATTTTAGGTGGGAAGACGAGGTTCAAGGTGCTAAGTGCAAGGTGCAAGGTGCAAAAGTGTAAGGTGTGCGACCCGACCTCCTGTTTCTAACTCTAGTCTCCTCACTCATTCAAAAATTCAAATTTGGGGCCTTGGAGCCCTGGCTTTTACTTCAAAAGGGGCTTGGGGCCCGTGTACCAAAGTACCGACGTATCCTCGTACCCGTACCTGAGTAACTCCTTTTAAACACCCTTCACCTGCACTACCATATATCCCGTAGTCTACGCTGGTAAATTTGTTAATGCATAAGGGTTAAGTGAAACAAGGATACCCGCTGCACTCCAAGCGACCTAAGCACTCGTGGGTATCAGTGTGTGGCTAGGGATCTTAACTACAGGGAACTAACGACAAGGGTCTACACTACCTTTAAGCTTGCTGATTGGTCCAAATCTCCAATTGGGCGGAGGATTTAATAAACTGCAGTGGTTGGAGCTTCTCTTTTTTTTCTCTCTCTCTCTCTTGCAACTGCATCGGCTCTGCAACCTTAGAAGCCTCTTTCTGCCACAGTGCCACCTCATCATATCTCTGCCGAAACCCTTTTTGTATTTCTGTTTTTATTTTATTTTACCCCCCTAAGAATTATTTCATTCACCTTTGTTATAATATTTACTCCCACTTCCCGTCACAACAAAGTAGACGTGCAGTGTATCGGAAGCACGCATCGGATAGTAACAATCACAACCTACCTACTTAGGTACCTACCTACTATGTAGGTACAGCAAAGTTGATGAAGTACATACCTGGTACCTCCTATGTGCCTTGGTATTACGGTAATTTCAACCTCGAATCCACTCCCGGAAGACGCGTCTAGTGTAGTCTATTGAGGTACATCTCTACCTAGGTAGATTTTGATTGCAGCTTGACCCGGCATCTCAGATGTACTTGGGTATTTAGAGATTAAGCCGACATGACCAAGCGCATGCGAAGATGCTGATCGAGGCAAAGGTGTCTTTTCCCCAATCACAGAAGAGGTTTGCAGGTTTGCAGGTTCCCAGCTTCGTAAGGGACACACACAAGGGACAGGCATACACACCTTATGCAGAGAAATTCGTATTTCCGTCGTACGCAAACCTGAATGTGTAAAGTACCCAGGTACCAACATGCGTATCATGTACCTATTTCAAGGTTGTGACTACTTTCTCGCTCGTGCTGCTCGTGTTAGCAGGAAAAGTGAACAAAGGAGTAAGAGCTAGCGATCCAACTAGCTGGTGACTGGTCGCAATCAAAAGGTTCACCAATTTGGTGTAGTATGGCATGTTGTTTGTGGGGAAACCATTAGGGACTTCGAAGTAATTTACATAAAATCCTGGTATATGCAATATATTTACATAGGTACAATCTACTTAGGTACAGAATAGGCACTAGAAACGGTAACGCTCGTTCCGTTCTCCGATCCCTGCGTCTTGCATACCCCTACCTATAGGTAGTACGTACCTTTAATATTACCTACAGTTTACACCTATCACCATTTCAAAAGCTTCATCTCTAGCATTTCTACTAATACCAGTGCTGCAGTGTTAGCACCTACACAGTTAGGTGACGAACAGTAACATCGAATATATTTCATTACCTATATTTATCATTATGGTTTTTAGAATCCATGGAACGTCCAATTTCATATTGGTCAAGTGTTAAAGGAGAATTTGTTCGGATAAACTCCAACAAGAGAGCCTGGCTTTATGTCGTAGTTAAGAACAAATATCATGATACCTGGCTGCATTTCGCCAAATTATGCCAAGTATAAGCCCATGCTCAGCCGCAAGTATTATATTAAGCCAACCATACCAGGACCGATTGTGGTATCACCTGACCTAGGTGACCACGATAGGTATTAGCCTGATGAGGTGTAAGCTGTTATGCTATATCTTAATACAGCCGGTCTACACAATCCTTTACAAGTAATCATAGCACCAAGAGTCCACGTGTACCTATCGAGTCTAGATACCTAGGAAAGTAGGTAAGTATTTGACCTAGTAATTTCCTCTATTTCATTATTCGGTAACCAGAGGCTTTAGTTATACTAGGTAGGAAAAGTTGTCTAGAGTTTACAAAGTTCATCCATGTGTGGCTTCGTAAGGTCTATAAAGGGAATAGAGTTAAATCTATATGATTTTAGGTTAATATTTTTTATATACCTACCTAGGTAGGTATCTCGTGAAGCGTACTACCTAGGTACCTAGGTAGGCAGTATTAAGTTAATGGACTGGGAAGAAAATTTGTTCAAGTTTAGACATCCTATGAAAAGTTCAAGAGATACCTGCTTTCAATATTTAATACCTTCCACAGTTGTCCGTCCTGTTACCTCATGTGTACCTATCGATAGACTGCATTACTTGCCTATGATTCCACGACCCCTTATTACCTAATTCTAAAGGGGGGCCATTGGTTAGACACTCAAAGGATTATATCTAGATATGTGTTATGATGCAGGCAGACATGAGTTGTAGCCTCAACACATCACAGGCGTCGCGAGACAAGGAACTAGGCTAATATCTTCTTAATGGATATATCATTATTAATACTATATATCATTATTAATACTATATATCCATGCTGCGCTAGTCCGTCTCCGACTGCGACATGAAGCGCGCGTCGCTGGTGAGCTGACGCCGGTGAATGAGCAGGTCTGGCGTCGACGTTTCGGGTAAGAAGGCGAGCATGGCCACGAACACGGGGAAGCGGCCTATATGATTTCGAGGAGAGACCACTGCCAGCCCATGGCAGGAACCGAGAACCTGGAGAGCAGACGGCCGAGGGCGGGCCCGCAGTACGCAAGGCGATCAGCGCGTACGGCAGCGACATATCGCTGTACGTATCGCCGAGCGACGCGGCGTCGTTAGCTAGATAAGGCGAGCCGAAGAACTCCTGGAGGAACCGGATGATCATCAGCCCCGGATAATTGGTCGCCAGGGCAGCCGAGATAGACACAACGACGGACAGAAACATTGTCCAGATGTCCACCGGGTTTCGACCGATGCTAGGTAGCTCACTCAGGGGCGAGGTCAATACCGGGCCGAGTCCGTAGCCGAGAACGAAGAGAGCTAGATGGCGATCATGGCTCAACGCAAACTAGATCAATTCTGAGGGTTGTCCGGATCGTCGGTATAGTACCAATCAACGAGGATAGCGCCATCCTTCGTTTTCCTCGGGACGATGGGTATCGACTTTGTCTCCTCGAGCTCGTGCCCTTAGTTAACCTCATACCGTTCTTCTGTGTTGGGTAGAGTCTCGGCTCGGCTCTTTGTCCGAGTTAGAGTGATGTCTTACGGCGCCGGATCTAACACATCTGTCTTTTCGATTGGCTTTCTTCATCGCTGGGACCGGGGGTTGTTGATGTGTACCTAGGTAGATTGAATAATTGGAGCTAAGAGAATCAGATCGATCTTCTGATGGATCGGCAGGGTCCGACTTTATGATCTGTGCCTAGGGCCTGGAAGCTCGAAGTCGAGTTTCTCTTTATGATACTATTGTAATACACGATTCCCGGTACCTAGGTAGCGAATCGGATGAACTGCCCTACTGGGGCATAACGTACCTACCTAGGTAGGTAAGTTATTGTATCGATACCTCCTATTTATGTATCTTAGAATATTATAGATGTGCTATATAATCGGACATACTTAGCGAGCTTTCCCTCGATGGTCTCTATTTTCAGTCTCCATGGAATATAAGCGTAACGAAAATAATACTAAATTGGCCAAATGATTTCCAACGTTGATTACCTATTAAGCCACGAGGATTACCAATCTCGACATGTGAAAGGAGATGAAGCACGTTAACTGGAGAAGCCGAGTGGGGGGCTTAAGATCTCAGATATATTTATATTTAGCGTCCTTGGCGTCAGAGCTGAGATCTGGACAAAAGATGATGTTGTCTGATAGATAGATGCCGGATTTAAAGGCAGATAAATGGAGCTTGTAGTTCTTCGAAGCTTCCAAGGTTTCAATTGGTCCCAGTGTGCCGGATTTAGCTTCAGTTAGTGATCTAGATTAGCCCTGGGAGGTCTTTAGGATTTATCAGCGATATTTCCGAATGCGGCACACTCCTTCATTTCTATTGGCTTTTAGCTGGTCTTCAAGGTTTTTTTTAGAGGATTTTTAGGTTAGGTTTTTGGTGAGGTTCTTTGCGTCATCGTAGGGACCGGTCGAAATTATGCCGAGCTTTAGTAATACGGCTAGTTATATGGTTAGTATCTACCTACATACCTAGGTACCTATATAGGTACCTGATATAAAATAAAATAAAATAAAATAAATGATTACCTACTAGTACTGGCTACACACAAAGTTCGCCTTGTGCTTTGGGATCTTGTCATTATGTAACTAATGCTAGTACGCCGAGTATGAATTGAATCATGTATTCTCAGTATGGTGAATATGTTAAGGAGTTGAATTCCATAGATAAAATTTTGTACACCAATTTATGTTAACATCGAAGCCGTCTAGTCGCCGTAAGATTTTACTGGTTATAAGGTCGAGGGAGAGGTATTTCGTGCTGCTCAGTATTGTATATCTCCAACATGTTCAGAGGCACAAGGTGCGAGGTAAATGTGTAGTCCGTCAAGCTACGATACTTGCTAAAATGTAAGATATAAGGCCAGGGAAAGCACGTAAAAAGATTTGCAACTATGCAATCGAAATCAAAATGGGTTCAGACTTATAGTTATCATTGGTCTTGCTCTATGCCCAACCTGATGCTGTCCTAGGCCTCTGCTCCTGTATATGTTCTGGTGGCGCTGGGTTCACTGGTTCCGCGGACGACATGCCTTCTACAGGAACACTTGGGTCCGGCTCAACTAGTTCCTTCTGCTCCTGGACGCTGTCGAGTAACAGCTGTACTTCCACCTCAATATCCATGCCTCGCTTGCGGCACTCCTCGATAAGCTCCTTCACTCTGATGTCCTCCTCGTGGATGCATCTCCTGATAAGCGCCAGGGCCGAGCCCCTGCTCACCCACCAATTATTGAGCTGGCCCGCTGTCTTGCTAGTTTTCATCTTCTCGAGGAATTGGAATGACTGCTCGTAACTCTCATGCATGCTGGAGATTCGGATGAGATGATCGTATGTGGCCTTGGTAGGCTCGATGGAGAAAGCCTGCATCTCTGCGAAGAGGAAGTTCATGGATTTCCTCTTTGTGCAATGGGTAAGAAGGATGTGATATGTCTCAAGATCGGGTCCGTCGGCACAGATCTGGCGCACGCTTCTGTATAAGTCCAAGGCTACCTCAAACCCACGGTGGATTTCAGTAGCCTCTAAGACAACGTTGAATGCGGCGCTGGGAACTTGAAATTGCAATCTTAGCTCATTTAATATCACCAAGGCGTTGTCCGTCTCTGAAGATGATTCGCGAAGTATTCGAAAAATGGACCGTGTGCTAGAGAGGTCAGGACGTACGCCTGCTTTGGCCATGATACACAAGACTCTAAACGCTTTTTGAAGGTCGTTCTGTTGTATATGGATATCTATGAGGGGTTCGTAGTGATGCAACTCAAGTTTCCTGCCACGGTTCGAAAGCATCTGAATTGCACTCAAAGCCAAGGGCGCATCTGTGTGGTTTGACGCCGTGTTGAGTATGTTCATAACCACACCGTCAGAAGGATTTAAATGCCCAGGTGAGACTGATCGCTCCCATATGTACTTGACTCCATCGTAAAAAGCATCTCTGCTGAATACGTCAAGAAGGAAATGCCACGTGTTTAACGATAACAGTTCACTGCCAATGTTTGCGGTAGTAAGTCGGTGTTTGAGAATTAAGAGCGTCTCTTCGTGGAAACCTAGCTCCCCAAATGTATAGAGGAATACCTCGTAAAGCCATTTTGGGATAACGACAGAGTCTTTATGTAGCTCCTCTAGCTTCTCAAGCGCAAGCTCGTATTGGTTATCCCTCAGTAGTCCAATGGTAATATTTACCGAATCATCTTCGGTTGGCAAATACCATCGTTTCTTCATCTCGAAGAGCACCGTGTTTCGGAGAACATAATCGGGATGGACAGCTGTAACCTATGTCCTCAGATTAACATATGGTTTTAACTATAAGACTATGAGATGGGCCATCTCACTTCTAGGAGAGCCTGGTATATCTGTGGCGTGGTCAGAATGCCTAGCTTCTCCATTTCCTTGAAGAGCTGACCAGCAACCTCTGCAGATCCTTGATTCTTATCGACATTGGCCCTAATAAGGCTCTCATAGAGCATGGCATTTGGCCTTTCTTTCCTCTCTTCCACTAAATACTCAATCAATTTTATAGTCGGCGAATAAGAGTCTTCGGCCCTCGAGAGCTCTTTCAGAGCAGCGTAGATGGTATTCGTCGGGATTTTGTCGAGCTTGGTAGCGAAAGTATCGGCATCAGCGAAGAGATCTACGGGAATCCACGGGTTTCGTTTCGCAAGTCGTTGTAGGTACTGAGCCCGTGATGTATCTACAGACTCTTGGTTACTACCATCGGGATCAACGTTGATTCCACTTCCGGTAGCAACGCCATGGTACTCTCGCCGACCATGTTTGCGGGTGATCCGGGCATTGATACCGGGGGACAGCGTCGGCCGTGGTCGAGGACTACGAGGAGCTGGAGAGCTTATTAGTCTCGAGAGGGTAGAAATTTCAATCGAGGGACATAGACATCGCCAAAGCCCGTCGATGACAATGCGCTCCCCCGGCATTGCGTGGTTTAAAACCAATTGACGTTGAACTGGCTGGTATACTACCTAGGTATGTATTGTCGCGCATCAGATTGGGTTAAAGGTAGGTACCTAGATACTTAGGCATTGAAGATATTAATAGATGGTAGATAAGATAAACGATAAGAGATAATAGATAAGATATATAAAATAGAGATAAACACAGACAGCTGATATCACCTGCCAAAAACCACTAAAAACATCCCTAGCTAACGTGTTTAGACATTTCTGATGATTCTTTGGCTATAATGTCGATAGGTGAGGCTACGATGTGTCGCCATGTGCCAGGATGCATTCAGCTTTAGGTCTTTATTGTTGAGTATTACTATAATTACGTGTCGAATTTTGCCAGGGCGCAACACCTCCCATCGCACTTCTAATGTTGAATATGTAGATGAAAGTCAAGGTCTGATTCTGGGGTATATTTAGCTTGTCGCTACTGCTCCCTCTCGTTAGACCTCGTGTCGGAAGTGTAATCATGGGGTAATACCATTCACGTCAACACACGCGGCTGGCTGGGTATCTTCTCCGTCTAGAACGGCCCTATCCCAGCACTTTCTCCTAGCTTTGTTTGATATAGCTTCTTCTCCGGCGTCTACCCGTGCGCCCTAATGCTGCCGTCCGGGCTTCTTAGAAGTGCATTCTCTTCTGGATGCCAGGTAGGTAAGGTACCTTTGCGTAGCACCGAGTCACCTTCACGCACCGCGGCCTCTACCCCGACCTCTTCCTTGACCTCGTCCACCACGGCCACCTCTATCACCACCTCTGCCGCTATGATCTCCTCTTTGCTGGCCATGTCCACCGCGGCCACCCCTGAATCCACCTTGCTGATTATGTTGTTGGTCTCTAACTAGGTCGATGATCTCGTCGGGCACTCGGAGATATTTGATCTATCGTGTTCCGTTAGCCTTGTATTATGTGCGGGTCAAGTAAGCGCATAGGCAAGAATGCTCACGTTATTCCCCTTGATATATACTTCGGGGAGACGGACGAATTTGTCTCCTTCCTATTTATTTTTATAAAATTAGCTATGGCACTAGTTTGCATGTGATACTTTGTGCGATGATAATGATATGGTCGCCTACCGGACTCGTCTGTATGACTTCCTTCAAGGTCAAGTTCATCCACGTGTCGCATTGTATTAGATGACCGTTAAGAGTTTCTCCGTTCTTGAGCTCGACGAGCATAGGGTGGCCTTGGGCGGCGTTCAAGAGGCCGAGAGGTAACTAAGATGCGGTTGTGTTAGGGTCAGATTGATCATCTACCAAGGTACCTAGGTAGGTATGCAAGACGGAGGAAGCTAGGATATACCATCTTGGACGAATGGCGCTCTAAGCTGCAGTATAGCGACCAAGGCGAAGCGCAAGTTGGTAATTTGGTCTCGGGATTGCGCGGTACAGGGAATCTTTGTTCTGGGATGACGAATGGTGAATTGTGAAAGGTGAATGGAGAATGGTGATAAATGACAGCTGAGGCTTGTAAAGCTTGAATTCAACATAATAGTGGGGTACCGGGGTCGGGCTGCAACTTGCAAGCTTCCATTCAGCCACGCACTTATCACAACCTTAATTTTGGAACTCAGCCACTCCAAGTTTGAGCCATCCTGCCATGTTACCTAGGTACATGTACCTATGTATTAGTCATCAAATTCAAAGCCTAAATTCGCTAGGACTGCTAGGTCAAGAACGGATGAGAAACCTTCACTCTCAATTAATCATCATCACTCTTAAATCTTTCATGTTTTTCTAAGTTTCCAATATTACCTAGGTATATACCTCATGCAGATTGTTGACTTGAATAGGTACCTACCTAGGTAAATAAGAAAGAAGTTGATGCGATGGATAAGAAAAAATCTCGACGCATGATGATTGGCCGAATTGTTTCTCTTCGTCACTCCACGCTTTGCGTACGAATCCCACCCTCAATTTTAGTCGGCATTGACCCTAGCCCAGTTCAAGCTGGGTTAGGAGGACTCGTCAGCTAGTTGATGATTATTGGCTAACACGGTCCACGTCCTTAACTCATTCCTACTCATCCCTACCGAGTCATACTTAGTCCTACACAGCCTCATATCCATACTACACTAGTAATTTTACTAGAAAAGGGCAGCGCTAAGGGCATATTTTATCATTTCCTACTCAGACTGTCCTGGACATTCGACTGCTGGGTATATTTCCTGAAGCGATCCTGTCCGCGTGGCAACCCCCACTCATATCGCACCCTCACGGAGTTCGGCCGTCTTACATATTCCTTATTACAGCCCGCTCTGTGTTGTAGGTTAGGCAGCAGTTTTGTTTCTCTTTCTACCTATCTGGGATTCTGGGATTGCTATCTGGTATATTCAAAGTTTCAAACGGAGTGTAGGTATTTCGTAGATTTTGATTTTGCCATGCCAAGGCAACCTCACTTTGTCTATTCTCTTTAATCACAGCTCCTTTTTAACTGGCCACATGATGCGTGGCCAGCTAAAGGCTCAGTTGCTGCTAGCTCCGCTGCTGGCAGCGGCTCTTCCGACTAGATATGAAGGTGAGTGATACTCAATAACTTGTCAAGCATCATGAAGATTGTAACATTTTTCTAACTAACTATTCAAGTTAATACTCCAAATGCATTAATCAACCTCGACATTAAGACTGTTGAAGATGAAGTCTCTCTTCAGGGAACTGTAAGTCACCGAGTCACTACGAGGCATTCAACCTGGACCTCCTTACTAATCGAGACACGTTTACTCTCAGACTCTTCGCCTCAACATTCTCGAGTCAACATCTCCATGCGGGTATGGAAATGTAACCCTTAATGACCAAACACTGGCGCAAGATGAGAGCGGTGTTGGGTCCGGATTGATCACCACTGAGCATGGCAACATTATTCTTGCCAATTGGGGGTTTACTTGCGTGCATCTCGAGAATGAGTTTCAAGGACAACTCATGACTTTCGAAGTTATCTCCGTAGATGATAGGGAAGTCGATGATGTCGGGTTCGTCGTTCAATTTCAACAGATGGCTCCGGTTTCAGTCTCTTTGATCAATGGTACCGGCTCTACTGTCGAGATCCCTAAGCCTAGCGAGACCACCAACGATACTTCGAATAAAGACACCTCGGCGACCTTGGATGATGAACTGGGAGAATTGAAGTCGATGATGCGACAACTAGCCGCTCTGGAATACGCAATTTCTTCCAAGGTACATCACATATCCGCAAACTTCGACTTCAAGTTCAAGCGACCCCATGAAGCCCACTCATTTTCTGAGTGCGATAGCCTGAAGTGTATCGTGAGAACGATCTATGTCCGAGCGAGGCATATGGCTAGTAGACTATATGGTCATGGACCTGAGGGCGAAGGTCCCTTTGGTGGTGGGCCAAGTAGGCATCATTGGCCATTCCATCATGGAGAAGGAAAACATGGCCACCGACCTCATTGGATCCTACCGCATCATAGTAACGGAAACCATTCGCATCAATTCCCGCCGCCTCATCCCCCTCATGATGGTCCTCCTCATGATCCTCACGACGAGCCCCCTCATTTCCACCACCCGCCTCCCTTTTGTAATTGTGGGCCTCCACCACCGCCGCCGCCGCCTCCTCCTCCACCTCACGATTTCTATGGGGAGCACCCACCTCATGGCCATCTTCCCCCGCCCCCCCCTCCACCGAATCATGAAGCTCTAGGGTTTGAGGCATCTGAGAACTTTGATGCTGACAGACCTGAACAACCACTGCACGATTTTGAAGACGATGGCGATTTCCCTCCGCCACCTCACCACGGATCGCCTCATAATAGACCACCACACGAAGACCATAGGCCATTCGATGGCATGCCGCCGCCACCGCCGCCACCATCTCACCATCCCCACCACTCTCCGGTAAGTATCCGCAGTAACTACAGAATAACTTGACAGCTAACACGGTGAAGCCTTTTGGACCACCCGGCCTGTTCCATACGATATCAATCATTCATGTTGTAGCTGTAGTCGTCCTCCTTGGTCTACTTGCTAGCGCCTTACATACACGCTGTTTCACCCAGTCTCGTCGGAACCGAGGTTCTGGCTGTACCGGCCGATGCCGAGACCATGGTTTCTGGTCTTCTAGACGTGATGCCATAAGCTCTAGATACTGCGAGATCGTTAGGTGGGTAAGAGATGGCGCGAGATGCCCAGAGCTCGACGACGAAGAGAAGGAGGCCATCATGAGACAATTGCATAGACCCGAAAGCGACGAGGAGGATAATATCTCGACGACCATGGAGCAAGAGATCGCGCAATTCCGTGCTGTTGCTAGCGTCGTGGGTGACATAGTCGAAGCAGAGGAGGGACGTTCTCGCGAATTCGCTCGCGAGAGGCAGCAACATAGCGCTCCGATTCCTCCTAGCCCAACCTCCGCATTTCCGGACTATGCCTCTGTTGACGAGGAGCTTCCCGCCTACGACGAAGGGAGCAACGACTCCCGCTTCGTTGCCGATGGTTTCAGATACACCCCTGGGAGCTCGTGTTACATCCCGACTGGGTCTTCGACGACAGAATCATCGCTCGACGAGCATCTGGGAAGGAAGGACTAAGGGGATAAGAGGATATGGGTATTGGTAGCGCGGTTGGGATTTTCCTTTTATGTATAAATAAGGGCGTTAGCTAGCGCGTTATACTTTACTGTGAGGTAATCATGTGGCTTATATAGATGGCGCCTAGCATGGCGGCATTATAAGGTGAAATATCGCAAACGACTTATTCGCAAAGTTACCTAAGCAAATCTTTTTTGTTTGTTGACATTTTTGAATAGTGGTATTCTACCTGACTTTATTTACGTGACTTTACTACCTTTATTAACATGGACATTGCAGTTGGCTCTCGCATTATAAAACTACTAGACCAAGAATCTAACCTAACAGCATCTCCCACAATATATTACTCGGTTTGATGTCACTATTTTGGGTGCAAGCATGCTTAGGAGAGCACTGGTCCTATGAAACTATGATAGGAGAGTAGCCCCTGAACGTTATCTGACTGCTTGAAATAGTACGACTATCTGATATTGAATGCCAAGTCCTTGCTGGTAGAATCTGACTTAGGTACATAAATTATCAAATGGCCTTTTGCTGATTGATATTTCAGGAGGTAGCCCATCCATGAAGTTTACGTCTCGCCGATGCCAGTCCCCCCCCCCCTGAAGGCCTTATTAAATCCCCTTAAATTGGTTTCCTGAAGATCCATAATCAAGTGCTATATTCATTGTCATGCCCCATGAATAGAATATATTCACTAATAACTTGGCTTTTGTTATCTCTTGTACTGGAATCGCTCACCTATGTATTTCACTGCCTTCTGTTCCCCCTTTCTTATCACTTACACGAACTACAAAAAACCATGCGAGTTAAGTAAATCACATCCTAATAAGTAACAACCAGGCCGAAATGCATGGGAATTGTTACGCTACTTATACGCCCTGAATGACAAGGTGAGGAATGAGTAATAAATATCATATTAGAACACAGTAACTAGTACACTCTAGATATATCTAAGAAATAAATATGTAAACTCTAGAAATAAGAGAGATCATCTATAATGGTACTCATTTCTAACAAGATACTGTTTATTTTTTCCCAATTTACGCACATCATAAAATTTTCCGATGGTAGAAACCTCTATACCCCTTTATGTCTTTACACTAAGTAGTTAGAAAATTCCATCATTATAAGCATCATCGCCGGTCAGTGACTCGACGTCTAGTTCGCGAGTTTCGAGCTCGTCATCACCGATAGAAGCTTCCGGGTTATCATAAGCTTTGTTTTGAGCATTAAAATCGATATAAACAATAGCAAATTAATACCTAAGTACGTACAGTTTTCCACTAAATGTAAGTCTCCTACCTCAACATTATCCAGCTCGCAGTATCAGACCTACACACAAACTTTCTTCTACTACCTACCAGCTCCCCACTTCATCTTCATATCAATCTGTAAAACTTCAACTACATAAGGTTGGAGAAACTCAACATGGACGCCGAAATGGGCCAAGATGTGGACGTCGATATGGAGGACAGCCCCGTCCAGAGAGTCGTTAAGACCGCGGCTGAGATATTGCAAAAGTTTGAAGCACTCTTTATGGCGCCTAGCTCGGAATCCAGCGGTGACACCATTCTGGAAGCCAGCAGGGCGGAAACCGAAATCAGAAGATTGCGCGAAGCTGACCCTAAATAGTAAGATTTCCCTACATTAATCTTAGCTAACCTAGCCGATACGATACTTCCCCATTCTTGGTAACATTATACTGATTTGATTCACTACAGCCTGTTGCGCTCGGGTTACTCGGCTGATATTCGACTTATCTGTCGTGGTCGCGTTTGGAATCTCCACAAGCGTATTCTTCATCCTTCGCCGCAGTTCGACGAGCTGTCGGTGTTGCAGCCAGGCGGGGTGAGCTTCAAACCCCCCTTTTCTCTTATGCGTCGCGTTGGCTAACAAGTAGCTTTCTAAACACGAAGATTTATCAGTTGCAGATCGATAGTATCCAGCCTGACCTAGTAGACGCGCTGATCAAATATGTCTACCACAGCGAGGGTATGTAGCGGTAGCCTGACGTCCTACCTTTGAATTTCATCCAAACTAAGAGATCATAAACAGCCCCGGACTTCGTGGAGAATTACCTGAATAATCCCGAGATCATATTCCAAACCTGCTACAAGGTTCTACTATCCGCGAGATTGACGTGTTTTCCCACGTTTCAGCAAATCCTCGTTGCGCCGCTCCAGAATCTGTTCTGCGAGCAGGCCAAGGTTTTCCTGCAGAACTACCGAAACCGCACCGATGGACGATGTGTAGATCGAGATGATAAAGGGCTTCTCGATGAGGCCTTCATGACGGGGTTCTTTAACCTAGTGACGATTTACTACTCGTACGACTGGTTGAAACCTACTCGCTCGATCTTCGCGGACTTCTTCTGCATGAATCGATACCTTCCGCTGCAGTACAACGAATTTCGCGACAGGGTAAGGGAAGTTCCGGGATTTGCCGCGGACCTCTTGTTCTCGACCGTGGATTTGCCAAAGAAATTTAACCATGATGTTACCACGACAACCGTCGTGTGGTTTTGAAGGTCTAGGTTACTTCGGATTCGTCGAGTGCATAATAGGGATTGCTGGCTGGCTGTCGTTGTTCTTCTATCTTTATCATCATGGAAAGTGTAAAGTGTTTGCCACCTATCGGAGTTGATACATAGGATGGTTCACGTGTATTGCGCTCAAATCATCATTGAAGAGGTATTCATGTTATCCCTAGATAATAAATTACACCTCACCTCCTTACATAATAATACCCACATATGATGATAGTCAATATTAATCTTCCTAAGCTACCTGGGTTAGGTACCTAGGTACCTACCTAGGTAGGTAGGTAAGGACTGTGGTATGTGGTATGGGTTTAATGGTTGTTGTAGGTATTATGTCGATAAGTTTTTACTTCGGTTTCAAACCTCAAAATCTCACTTGAACCCTCTTGATTACATAACCACCCCACAGGCCTGAATGACCCTTGAAGAACCCCCCCTTTTCGCTACCTACCTCTAGGTACCTAGTACTTAAATTACACGATTAACACGATTATTCCCTTGAGACTTCCAAGGTTCCTTTCAGCAAAGCCAAATCTCAAGTCCTACCTTGGTATGTACCAAACGCCCTTTCCACGCCTTACTAATGCCATTTACATGCCTTCTTCACGCCCTTTCGCACTTCCTCCACTCATAACTCTTGCTTTTAATCCTTCCATTTCTCGACAGATTGTCTTGCCTTATGACGTCAACACCTGTATAAGGTACCTAGGTACTCGTCAGGACTATAATCATCCGACCTTTTACCGGCAGGGACTTTTCAAAAGGAACTGACCTTTCAAGAGAAACTTCTGAGCGACATGTACCGGTAAAAGGTCGGATGATTATAATCCTGACGAGTAACCAGTTTGTTACTTGAATGATGGTTTTTGATTCTCGTTTGCCGAATACGATTTTGCATATACCTATCAGTGTCTATCTCTAGTTATCTACACTAGTCGATATCGTAACATGCATCATCATGTATCATGTGTGATGACACCTAATATGGCAGTTCAAAACTTGCGATCCATCCCCGCACGCACCTTAGACATCAAAGCCCTAGATCTTCAGTTGGAGCTCTACCGTCAACGCTATCGTACCGTGCAGCTCCGAAGTTGCAATGGAATGGTATGCTGACAGGCATATGATCTACGCCGATGATCTACTTGGCCCACTGTACACTGTGCCCTACCCCGATTGGTGGTGAATTCATCCCGCGAGCTGCGCGGGGTTCTAGTGTAGATTGAGCATGTCGAAGTAGTAAACCGTGGTCCTTCTCTATAGAACCAAGAAATAAAACCAAATACTGTATACCTTAGGTACCTAGGGTAACAAAGACTGAAGGAGTCGATCGCTGCTAATTATCAGCTACCTACAACAACCTCATAGTAGGTATCGTCAAGATGTGGGCATGGAGTAGCAAAGGCCAGGCCTTGGTCATACTCTTCCTCACTTACACCAATGCGTGTGTACATGAGCGGTTCTCACATTCGTCTCTGACAAAGAAGCAGGATACTCCCTTGACCCCATTGAACCCAGAAGAGACCATCCTCGTAGATAGCATCTCTAACACGACCATATCGCAATGGTCCTACTATTACACCCATGGTGCACATCTCGCTGGCAAAAATCTGTCAATGGCAGAGTGGACAGCAGATCGTTGGAGAGAGAATGGTTGGAATTCTAGTGTTGTTTCTTACGACGTCTTCCTGAACTATCCTGTTAACAAGTCTCTAAGTTTGACTTATTCTAACGGGAGCATTTATCAGCCATTCTTGGAGGAAGCCGTGCTGAGCGAGGATGAGACGACTAGCTATCCTAATCGAATACCTACATTTCACGGTTATTCGGCCAGTGGTAGCGCCAATGCTGAATTCGTCTATGTCGGACGTGGCCAGCAAGTTGATTTCGATAGGCTGATCGAACTCGGCGTGCCTTTGGAAGGCAAGATCGCCGTCGCTAAGTATGGGGGCCCCTTTAGAGGACTGAAAGTGAAAAATGCGCAAGAGAATGGAATGACCGGCGTAGTCATTTTCACGGATACCTCCGAGGACGGGGACATCACCGAAGCCAACGGGTATGCTGCTTATCCCGATGGACCGGCGAGGAACCCATCCGCTGTGCAGAGAGGGAGTGTGCAGTTCCTGTCGATATATCCGGGCGACCCAACAACTCCCGGTTATCCTTCAAAAGAAGATTCACCACGCGCAGACCCCTCGCAGGTACTCCCTAAGATCCCTTCTATTCCGATCTCATACGTAAATGCAATTCCGATATTGGCCGCCCTCGACGGACAGGGGACTGCTGGTGTTGGGGTCAACCGCACCGGCTGGGTGGGCGCGCTGAATGTGTCTTATAGCACCGGACCTGCCCCTGGTACAACGTTGAGCATGTCAAATCTTATGGAAGACACAATTACTCCGATCTGGAATACAATTGGGATAATTAACGGCACGATTGCAGACGAGACAATCGTGATAGGAAATCACCGGGATGCGTGGATTATCGGGGGTGCTGCCGATCCGAACAGCGGCACCGCTATTATCGTCGAACTTGCGAAGGCATTCGGCAAACTTCTGTCTCAAGGGTGGAAACCAAAGCGAAATATCGTCCTCGCCTCATGGGACGCTGAAGAGTATGGCCTTGTCGGTTCAACTGAATGGGTCGAAGAATATGTCCCTTGGCTCACCGAGACGGCCGTATCTTATTTGAACATTGTGAGTTGCGCGTAGAGCTGCTGGCTTTATCTTCCAGTATATTTGTAGACCTTCGTTGGAACTTTTAAAGAGAAACAGATCTAGAAGTTTTCGACATATCACTGATTGACTATCTGGAAGAGAACATAAATTAGTGAATGCCTACTGACCTTGAATGCCGCAGGATGTCGGCGCATCTGGACCTTGGCCTTACATAGCAGCGACTCCTGAGCTACACACAATTGCAACCGATATAATGAAGAAGGTTTCATGGATGGAAACGAATCGTACCATGTATGATGTTTGGCTCGAGTACACTCAAGGCTCGATTGGTGTACTGGGTAGTGGCAGTGACTATACTTCTTTCGTTCACAGGGGGATTGGTGCTGTAAGAGCATATTTATGACACACCTCACTACATTGGGTTGCTGCTAATTATGGGCAGATTGATATGGGCGCTGGGTCAAGTTCGACAGATCCGATCTACCATTATCACAGCAACTTTGATTCTTATCACTGGGTGAGTGACTACCAGGGACCATAGTCTCGTGTCAATGGTGGAAATCCGTATACAGACACCAACTAGAGGATATCCCTCGATCATCCTGTATATTGACCTGACTGTTGCATCCTACATTATACTAACTACATGTATTATTATAGATGACGACATTCGGAGACCCTGACTTCCTAGCTCATAAGTCCATGTCCCAAGTATGACTCCTTTCCTATTATATCATTAGTAAAAGCAACAATGGGAATACTGACTATTCTCGTAACTAGTACCTAACACTTTTAGCCTATGATCTCGCTGATCAAGATGGGATACATTTCGATCTACCTAACTATGCCACGCAGCTAGATCAATATTATGAAGATCTGATCTCAACTATCAGCTCGACAATACAGACGCTAGACACATCTGCACTACGAGACGCCATAGACGAATTCAAGGCTGGTGCAACAGAGGTGCAGGCTGCCGAGGACCAAGCAGTGGCAACAAACAACTCTGAGCTCCTTACGCTAGTTAATCACAAGTATAGAGATTTCCAGCGCGGCTTCGTATCTCAGGGTGGTCTCCCGAACCGCGAGTTTTATCGGCACCTCATCTTCGCACCGGGGCTTGACACTGGTATGTTACTCATCGCTGTCATATTGTCGTTGACCAGCAATATATATATTAATATTTTCTGTAGGCTATGCGCCAACGACATTCCCTGGGATAACAGAGGCATTGGAAGCCGGCAACGCATCCCTTGCAGCCCAATTTGTACAGAAGACTGCAGAAGCTATCTTGGTGGCTGCAAATGTAATCAAAACTTAGGATAGCTATATAAATAAAGTAAGCTGATTTAATGTATGTTCATACCTTCATATAATGTTCATAATACTTGTGGCAACAGTAGAGCGCGGTAGCGAAGTGCGTTTTTCATCGATTCATCACCTCTAGTCCTAATTTGAAGAAGTTCACAAAGTTATTAAAGCAACATTCATGGAGTTAAATAGCTGGTATTAATTAACTGTTTATGGTTCCTCTCCCCTTAATGAACTTCTCCCCAGACTTTCGGTTATTAACCATTGTCTCTTGATGACTAACCTAGACTCCAGCTAAAGAAGAAATTTTATCTTTTGTTTATCTTTTAAAATGCGGGAGTCTTTATTATGCCGATATTGTCTCTTTATATAATATTTTATAAATTTGCTTCGCTTTATAATAACTATATACCTTATTTTCTTACTATTAAATAAAATGTAATGAACTTTAATTAAACCCCCTTTATGTTAAAGTATTTCATGTTTAATATATGCTGTGTTAATTTGTACTATTAATTAATAAAGTAAAGAAAATTTAACTAGAAGTAAATAGGATTAATGCTTGTACAGTTTGCTAATCTGGCTTGAAAATGGATGATTTAATATGGTATATTAAAGGTAGATAAAGAATAAGGAGACTAAGGTTATGGTGTTTGCTTTTTACATAGTATGTACAGTAGGCTTCGGAATTTATATCGTAACTTAAACATTGTTTTTGTATCGAAAAGGACAAGACCATTTACAAAATGAAGGCATTGTTTACATAAAGAAATTGTCTCGAACGAATGATATTTCGAATACGCTTTAAATTATTATATATTTAACAAGCTGCGACTTTTTAGCTGTAAATTGGGCCGAATCTTTCGATATCATTCGTAAGTACATTTTATTCAGCCTTTTAAAACATTCATCATGGATAACACACAGAAGAACAGCAACGACGACGAGAACAACAACAACGACACGCCTAAGATTACCAACCCCGAAATCCTTGTTGGCATCGATATCGCTTTTCGACAGTATCGAGAGTATAGAACAAGGTGGTATTTTTTTGGTACCCCTAGACCTAATTATGAAATCGACGAATATATTCCAGAAGGGAGATACTTTAGTCACACTATATTTGACGTGCCCCCGATTAACAACGATATCTACCATCGACTTGGTATTCCTCACGAGGTCTCTACACCTAATCCTAATGAATGGATGTTTTTTAAGAAATGGATGATGGGGGTTGCCAGAGCATGGTGGCGACGCTCAAGTTTACTTCCGCCTCCAAATGTTGACTTGGGACCATTCGAAGGCCTTTTGGAGTATAGACAGGTAAACTTTTTCCGGGTAATGAACTATCGCATACAAAAGCAAACAGAGTATGCATGGTGGACACGTATGACCCGTCGATGCCTGATAAGTGCTTTGTCGAGCTCTTTTGATGGCCACCTTAGGCTCCGGCAGAACGTTGTGATATTTAGCTTCATGGGAATTGATGCAATAACCTATGGCGGCCAAGATACTATCGAGATGGAGCTTTTCGTGCGTTTCATAAGATCACCACCGGTTCGGGGGCCTTGGATAGAGTACTACCAGGACTATCTACGTCTGAACCCAGGTACATCAAATCCACGTTGGAATACGATACAATCTACAATGGCGGTGACAGATCCAAGTGTCCGCGCCTCCATGAGGGCCGTGTATGGATTTGGAGAACTGAACGAGGAGTTGCGTAAAGATGGTTGGACTCATGAAGACCACGCCATTAGATTTATAACGTGCCTTTACAACCTAACCAAGCGTGAGTTCGAAGAGGCTAATTTTACGGCGGAAGACGCTGGAAACAGTTGGCGTCGTTTTGTATTTTCTGATGGAAACGCAACAGACATAATCGATAAACATTGGTTTGGATTTTGCATGTTGATGTTGCTATGCTTAAGTTGGCAGCAGGATGTAATATTCCCAGATAACAGGTACGCTGAAGTTCTCGTACCCGCGCTTTATGAGGGATTTACACCAAATCAAGTCGAATTCCCCGATGCCGAAGTAGGCGTAATCGACCTCTCTCCAGTCAGCCCTTGGTTGGTGGACGCAAAGCTCGATCCTCCATATGATATGTCTCTCGCAATAACGTCTGGATATATTGGGCAGGATGAAATTTTACAGTTAGTTGAAGAGATAAATAACACACAGTTAAACGATAATGGAGGTAAACTTCCAGAAGAATACCCTATTAAAGGGGAGGACAATAGTGGAGAGGAATAAGATAATGAGGAATCATAGGGCGAATTCATGGCCAGATAGGTAAGTTACGATTTACTTTTTTCAAAAAAATTGATATTGATATTTATGCTTAACTATTATATTCTTGTTACAAATTTGCTGTGAGAGTCGTACTTTGTTAAAGTTACCTTACCCCTTAATCATATTAACCTAGATTCGCTACTTACTTACACATTTATAATCATAGTAATGTTGTAAACTGAAAGTGCTAGTTACCTACCTAGGTACCCCTAATACAGCTAAAGATGTAGAACTGAGGTTAACTGTCCTTCATTACCTCGCATTTACCTTGGACCAGAATGCTACTAGAACCTGAGCAGCATGCAATAGTTCGCGATCCTGCGCTCGTTCACGGTAAATTCGACCTTGCATGTACCTATCTCGCTCCTTGAAAAACGACCTGACCTGGTATCTCCAGGCCTGGTATTGAGCTGCTTCTTCAAAGGTTGGTGGTTGTTGCTCTCCCTCACCAACTTGTTCACGTGGGAACTGTATAGGTAGTAATATTCCATGAATTTGAAGTTCCTTGAAGGTAGGATCCTCGTCAACTTCCACGGTGATCGATGACTTAAAGATCTTACTATTGCTTTCATTGCTCACTCGTTCGAGTGCAGGGAATTCTACCCGGGGTAGTCTTTGCTGGACTAAGGAAAACAGGTTTGTCGCTTGAGAATTTAAATGGGCGCGGTCGTGAGCTTTGCAATCATACAGTTTGACGAATTTCGCTGGCTTTCTGTTGCGCTTCTTTGTTTTATTATCTGTCACAGCGCGTTTCCGCTTACCGAGCCCAACATTGAAGCTTTTATCCCAGTCCGAAGAATCGTGTGACTGGTTCGTAGATAAAAGGCCTTCATCTGACGACTCGTCTTGGGGGCGCGGTATCAGACTGCATTTGTTTGAGCTGCGCGAAGTTTGCTGGTCTACGAAAGCTGCAAACTCGGCGCTCTTAGCCGCGAGCCTCTTCCTCTCCATTTTGAAATGAAGTTTCGGTATGTACTTTGGAGATAAGGCGTGATGAAGTAGTCTCCTGTCTAGGATACCTCTCCCCGCCACACTGACGCGACCACACACCAGTGGAGCAGGTGACCTTTGCTCGAAAAGTAAGCACTCGGAAAGCAACGGAGGTCTCCATTCCGTAAACCCAGATCTTGCTAAGGTTAGTCTCAGCAGTCGAGATTTTGTTGGAATTATCTCTTCCCACGACTGGAATAGTTTTATATCATGTATCGATCTCCTTCCGCCAGCCCCATGATTCCTACGTTCCTCCGTTATCCTAGTAATTAAATACTTCTCGTGTGCTTCGTGCTGAGATGCCCGCATCTTCTTGTTTTCGTGGGCTTCACGAAGATCAGCCCATCGACTATCGTCAAAGTTCTCTCTGTCTGGGGGTTGTTGTAAGTTGATACTGATATCTTCGAGAGCCAGCTCATAATTGACTAATGCTACACTCCTCCTGTCTAGCGTCAGGCGCATCAAGGTTCGTAGAAGTGGCGAGTGTGCCATTGTAGAAGATCTTAACACCCAGCACAGAAAAGAAAATGAGAATGAAAATAAATAAACCAAATTAACGAATGGATGAATACGAGCGCGAGCAACCTATTTCAAGTGAGATCGTAGGGTCTAAGACTTTATATTTCGCACCATTGTATTATACTTGAACTAGAATCTCTCGTATATGATATCTTCCTTATAAGGTTGTTATCCCTTATTTGGGGTTCGCTTTTGAACACTCTTTATGCGGACATAATCCCTTTGTTGAGCATATAGAGGTATTCGTTATCCTCATATTGCTGCTACCTTTGTACTGGCGTGTCACTTCGTTATTTCATTTATTCGTTTCTTCCTTTCTCTTTCCCCGTACCTTCGTCTGTCTTTCTTCTCTCCTTAATTAGATGGCAGAAAATTTGACTTATTGTACTCGTTTGTATTCCTCTGGCACCTCTTTAGCTCTGCTCTTCATAAGATGACTAAACCATATATCGGAATGTGACGGCCCTGTCACCTTTCGCAGATAATTCTTCCGCAGTATACCGAGCCTCGCCACCTTCTTCTATGATCCTGTCTCTCGTCTTGTTGATTGTAGCATATGCTGTAACGAGGATGAATGCGGCGATAAGGCCGCCGCCAATGAACCCTAGTTCTAGACCATGGCCAAGCATATAGCGCGGAGCATCCTTCTGCCGGTAGAAATTCGAGGCCATTGCTCCGCCGAGATTGCCAACACCAATCTGGATAGCCATTCCAGAACTACGCTTGTAATTGCCTGCTAGATTATTTGAGAGCCAGGTGATGACACCTGGGAATGCCGGGTATATAGCACAAGTTACCACAAAGACACCACCATAGACGACTCGAGGATTGGTACTAGATATACACCTTCTATGCGTTAGCACTGTGGTTATCGATTATTTATCTTGGACTTACATCGAGAACCCGACGATCATCATTAGGAGAAATAAAATAACGAACGGACCGCGCTTTCCCACACGATCCGATATGAACGCGAACACAATAGCTAGAATTGCTGCCGTGATATAGATTGGCACGGTCATAAGTTGCGCGTTACTTGAAGAGTATCCTAGATTCTTGATAATAGTTGGAAGGAAGAGACTGACGCCATATAGAGGACACACAACCTACAGGGAGCCTACGTTAGCGACAGGAGTTGACATCCCGAATACATGTAGGAGAAACTTACCCCCCAATAGACAAATATATTTACCCATATCTGCCAGTCCTTGAAAGCCGCAAGAACGTATCTCCAAGCAAAATCCTCCGCCTGAGCTACTTGTGTACGTCCAAGTTCTTTCCCCCGATATTGTCCTTGGTATTTTAGGCGGAATACTACGAACTCTCGCTCCTTTGGGGTGAGAAATGAAGCAGTTTCGGGGAAGTCATGTAGCACGAAGAATGCAAGGACAGCAATGATGATCTGTATGACTTAGCCCGGATTCGCTTTGTAGATGGACAGGGGCTTTACTCACAGTTGCGAGTCCTTCGAGAATGAAGATCCAGCGCCAGCCTTCTAGATTTGCGAGACCATCCATCTTCGCGATTCCAAATGCCAGAAGCCCGCTAAATGCGCCGGCTATCGAAGCGGACGAGAAGAACATAGCCTGTTGCGGGATTAGATTAGTAAGTAGTGACCACGAGAAACCCCATGCTTGAAGCGGGATTGCTAGCTATTTTACGTGCTATCATACCTGGCGAAGTTGTATCTCATGACGACTATACCACATGGTGAGATAATACTTCAAAATGAGTTAGCACCAAACAGTCACAATGGGACGATGGACACTTACAGCACATCCGGGAAACAAGCCAGCTTCGGTGACACCGAGAAATAGTCTTGAAATAAGCAAGCCACGATAGCTTCTTACTATGCCCATTAACGTCATAACTATTCCCCACTTTGGGAACATACAAACGTTAGCTAGCAGTTCCGATCTCAAATCCAGCGATAATTTTTCGGAGAATATAAATTGAAATATCAGTGTGTACGTACCGCAACCATGATGAGCGGAAGCCACCTGGATGGACGTAATCTCGTCAATAGCAAATTGCTTGGTACTTCGAATGCGGCATACGTGAAGAAGAATACCGTCAGGCACCAGTTGTACTCATCGGAACTCATTCTCAAGTCTTCTTGAAGACCTTCGATCTTTGCGTTGCCGATATTTCCCCTGTCAAGGAACGACAGCAGATAGAGGAGTGCAAGCATCGGAATCAAGCGGATGTCCATCTGATCAAGAGAATTAGAGTTAGCCTATGGTTTCCATGGGTCACAAGGACTTGCCAGACACGAAGAAGAGCCTCGACCTTTCTTAGGATTTTTTTCTCGTCGAGATCGGCAAAGGACTCAAGAGTCGTCCCCGGTGCCGTAGCAAGGGCATCGATGCGGTTAATTTCATTGTCAAGTTCTTTTCCATCGCAGTACTCGTGGTGCCCTACACCAATCTTAATGTAATTCGACACCTCGTCACTGGATGCCATGATGGGTAGGCAGGCGGCTGCTACGCTATATGAACATTGGGTAGTTTGGCGAATATGGGAGGGACTGGGGATATCCTCAGATTACTGAATGAGGGGGAAATAAATTGTGGGAATGAACACTTATAGGTATCAATGGTAAGACTCTTGTTTCGCCGGAGCATTCCACCGAGAGGCACCAAGTATGTGTGGTTAGTATTTCGCGGGTCGGGTCAGTGGCGCGTGCGGGGACCCTTGGAGAGACTCTCCCTACCTAGATCAAAGGGGCTTCCTGGGCGAATTACATCATCGTTGATTGATGCAGATACTGATGTATTATGCAGACATTGATGTAGCCTCACTCCACGAGTTGGGAGCCTATGAGGAAGATGGAATAAATCACGATAGAGCCCTATTTAAGGAGATGTCTAACGGCTTGAAGCTAACCTCAAACCAGGCCACAGTAACTGTGGCATAGTTGGAGACTATAAATCTTCCAATCATACACGCTGACTTATTTACTAGGTACATATGCCGAAGCGCGAGGCGAAGGATGGCCAACCGGCACTTGTGATAGGTATGGGGTTAATAGGGGTTTAGTAAGGACGGGGTAAGGGGTAAGGGGTTCTTAGGTTCTTAACTGTGATGACTACGTACCTATTGCAGAGATTGTGGGCTACCTCCCCGCGTGGGGAAAGTCGGCGTGTGGTGGGTAATGCCAAGCCCAGATCAAGATCCATCCAGATATGGAGATGTGTATCTATCGTGGTCAGGGGTAAGGGGTCAACTTTCACTTTGCTTTTTTATGTATGTCACTTAACTCCGAGCAACACCGAAAGTCTATTAGGGCAATTAGAGCCCTTAGAAGGCAGCTCTAAGTGACTTAGTTGGATAATGTTCAAATTACCGCTCGTTGAAAGGCCCACTGTAGGTTCGAATCTACCTAGGTAGCTAAAAGCAAATTTGGTATTTTTCAGAACTATCTGGCGCACTTTAGCCATGAGTTATATCTATCGAGTAAACTTATATGTCATCGTCTTGTTATTATTATCAATCTATTTACTTGGGTACCTGGGTAGGTACTCAACAACTTAATACTGACGAAAAAAATAAGCAGCATTGCGTGTCTCAAATTAAGCTGCCTGGGTATCTACTTTAAATACCTAGGTAGGTTTAAGATGTTTTAATTCCGAAAAATTCTCATTAATTTCTACCACGTACCGTCTATTTAGGAGATCCTAGTTAGGTAGCCAAATTCTACAGATTGGAATGTCAACATCCATTTCAATCCACTGGGAATTTGCAAGGGAGAATTATTACCTAGTGCAAACCTGACGTTTACAAATTTACAGTAGAGGTGACATAGTTGGAAAGCTTTATAAAGATCTACCACCCGGGCAAGACATTCTTATGTTGAAATGAGTTGTCAAAAGATTTCTTTCAAGTAGCATGCATGGTGTCTTAATGGGAATGTGTACATAGTTAGGTATATAAGAAGGACTTCTCCTGTCATTTATACAGCTGATAAGACAACTAATATAACCTAGGTCATATACTACAAAATTCATATGCCGCATCGTTTAGGTTGGCAATTTATTCTTATTCGCTTATAATAAGAGCTTATTACTTGAGGGATGGATTATACTAGGCTACCTAATTGATATCCTAGGATATCACTACTAGTTACAAAATGACTACTAATATTGATCAATTGACCTAAAAGGGGAAATCATCGAAACGCCTGTACCCTCCTTAGACATACCAGTATAAAGCCATTCAATACTGTGGCCATTTCGTTAAGTGGTGCCTCCGTGCTGTTTGGCGGTTATAAGTACTCGTTGAACTGGATCCCTTATTTCATGATACCTGTCATACGGATAGGCTCTACGAAGCAGAGTATGATCAATATATACAAGTTAATAAATACGAGATATGTTAAAATTTATAAAATAAAGCTATTAAATAAGGTTAATTAAAAGATTTAGTTAATATATATAAAATTAAACTAATAAGATTAAAAAGGCGTTAACGGCGCTTAAAAGAATATTTAAATTATATATATATAAGTTATTACGTTTCGTTTTATAAAAAGAAAAAAAAGAAAGTAAAGATTTTAAAATTATATTATAGTTTTAAGCTTTATTACTTTTATTATAAATAATTCTTTTATATTTTAAAAAGACTTTATTTTTAAAAAAGTACGTGTTTTTCGAAAGAAATTTTTTTTTTAAAAAAATACTTTATTTTAATTATTTATAAATAATTAATTTACTTAAAAAAGTTTTTTATTAAAATATATTATATTAATATTATTTATTAATTTTATTATTACGTACGTTATTATTATAAGTAAAAACTATTAATAAAGCAGTTTAAAAAAAGTAAAATAAAATAAACGCTTTTTAAAGTAATTAATATCGTATATTTAATATAATATATTTATAATAATCGTAAAAAAGATCTTTTGCCCGAGGTTAAAAGCCCGTGTGTAAAATATAAGAAATTAATATTTAAATATTTAAAAGGTTTAAATTATAAAAGAAATTTTATATTTTATTATTTTATAAGTATTTAAGTTAAGTATTTATATTTTAACTTTATTATTTATTAATTTATAAAACCTTAAAATTAATAAATTTAAAGAAAATTATCGTTTATAAAAACTTATTAAAATTAAACGACGTTTTAATACGTAGTTTTTTATTAAGATATTTAAAATAAAGAATATATTATTTTAAGATCTTTTCTTTATTTTTAAATTATTTTAATTTAATAACGATAATATTATAATCTTTTATAACTTTTAAAATTATAAAATAATTATATAAAACGCTTTTAATATTAATAATATTAAAGTTAATTTTAATAATCTTTTTATATAATTTATTAAGCTTTATTAAAAAATATATAATAATTATTATATTATTTAAATATTTATTATTATCGTTATAAATAATTAAATTATTAATAAAAATTAAATCCGGAATTAATATAATATAATTTAAATAATTTATAATATAATAATTTAATTTAATTAAACCGATATAATATTAATAAATAAATAAATAGCTTATTTTAAATAATAAATTTAAGATATAATTATTTAATATATATAAGATAATTAAGCTTAATAAAAAGTTATTAATAAGTTTAAGAAAATAATTAATTATTATTAATAAACCTTTTAAATCTTTTATTAAAATATTAAAAAATAAAAAGATTTTTAATAAAAAATAATAAATTAAACTTAAATTAAAAAGTCTTAAATTAATAACCTTTTTATAAAAAAATATATAAACTTTATATATATTAATATAAAAACCTATTATTAATTTAATAATTTAAAGGCTTATATTTAAATTACTTTTAATAAATTTAATATTTAATTAACTTTTAATAAATTAATTAATATTAACTTTATTTTAAAAAGTATTAAAAGACGTGTTATATTAAAAATGTTAATTAAATTAAATCCTTTCGATTAAAAAGACTTAATATATTTTAAAATATTATTTATTAAATATTTTAATTTAAAAATCTAAATAAAAAACCTTTTTTTCTTATAATCCCTTTTATAAGCTTAAGTTAAAAGAATAATTAAAAAGGCTTAAATATAATTTAACTTTATTAAAATTAACCTTTTTATATTTAAAAAAAATAAAGAAGGAATTTCCTCTAAAAAAGCTATTAAAATACTTAATAATAACTTAAATAATTCCGATTTTAATAATTAATCTTAAAACCTTAAATTATTTAAAAACCCTTTTAAAAAATTACCTTAAAATAATCTTACGCTTTAAATAATAATAAAAATCCTTTACTTTAAAATAATAATAATCGATTATTTAAAACTTTAAAACGATTAATTTATCCTTTTCACGTTATAATTATTATTAATTTAATATAACTTAATAAACCTGTTATTTATAATAATAAAAACCTTTTAAAGTTCCGAACTTAATAAATAAAAGTTAAAATATATTTAAAAACGTATATAAAAAATTTCTTAAAGATTTTTACCGTATTAATTAAATTAAATCGTTACTATTTAAAAACGTATAATTATAATATTAATAACGTAAAAATTAAATTACGTAATTAAAAGTTTTTAACATTTAAATAATATATATTATTACCTTTTAAAAACGTTTTATAAACTTTTCGAAAAAATATCGTAATTTAAAAAAATAAAATAAACTTAAATATTAAAAGAATATTATTTAATATTTTACTAAACTATTAAATCTTAACAAAGTAATTTATTTTAAATAAAGGAAACTTTTAAATATAAATAAAAAATTTTTTACCGTTATTTAAAAAATAAGTTAAATATATAAAAATATATTAATTAACCTCGATATTTTAGAAAAAAAAAAGCTCACTTCGACTTAAAAGCCCTCGAAATTAAACTAAATTAACCGTAAAAAAAACCGCTTTAATTTAAGCTAAAATTAATCCTTAAAAAATAACGATAAACTTAAAAACGAAAATAAATTAAGATTAAATTAAAAAAATAAAGTTTAATTTAAATTTTTAAATAACCTTAATGTCGTACCTTATTAAATTTTATAATTAAATTAAAGTAAAATACGTTAAACCGTAATAATTAAAAAGCCAATTAAAAATAAAACAAAAATTATAAAAAAACCTTGCTTAAAATTAACTTTAAAATATAAACTTATTATTAATATAATATTAATATATAATAAAAAAAATATTAAATACAAACATTATTAAACTTAAAAAACTTAATTTTAATAATATTTTTTTTAAAATAAGGAAATAAAAGCTATCGATTATTAAAAATTAATATATACGACTCGTATTAACCTTTAACTTAACTTAAATCTTTTTTATAAAACGTTATTATATTAATCCTTTTATTTTTTATTATTAAAAAAATTATTTCTTTAAAATTAACTTTAAATTAAACGCTTTAAATAACGAATGTAATATTATTATATTATAATAATAAATAAAAATCTATAAACTTATAAACTTTTTCTTAAATCTTAAGAAAATTAAGTTTAATTTTTTTTATTATCGAAAACATTATATTAATTTAACTTTATATAACTTAAAAAAATTAATTAATATAATAATAATAAAGAATATTAAAGTAAACGAAGTATTAAAAAACGTTCTTAAAGAATTTCGTAAATTTATATATTATATAATAAAAAAGAAATAACGCTTCTTAAATTATTAACCATAAAATTACGTTATCGATTTTTTTTTAAAAAAACGCCTTTTTAAAAACCTTTTTACGTTATAAATAAAAAGGAATTTAATACGTTAAAATTATAACTAAACGAAATACTTAATAATAAACGTATTTAAAAGTTAACTTTATTTTATATAACACTTATAATATTCGTAAATAAGTTAAATCCTTAAAACTTTTTTCGGCTCGTAATAAATTATAAAAACTTAAATAATATTATTATTTTTATCCGATATTTTATACCTTTAATATTTAAATTATAAGCTCGTTTTAAAACTGTAAAATAATTTATTAAAATTAATTTTAAATTAAGATTTTACTTTATTAAAATTAAAAGAAATTAAAAAATAACCTTTCGATATAAATATAATTTCTTTAAATATTTAATTATACCTTTTAAATTAATTAATACTTTTACAACATTTTAATTTATAATAAATAATATCTTTCGAAACCTTATCGATTTAAATCTTTTAATATATTTAAATAACCTGTTTATTTATATAAACATTATAAAAAAACACGATAAAATTATTAAGAAAATCTTAAAAAAACTTATAAAATATTACCTTATAATTAACTCGTAAAAATATTTCTAAAAAATTTAAAAAATAAACTTTTTTAATTATATTATTAAAATTAATAATATTTTAATAACATAAAATAAAAATAATTATATTAATAATTAAAAAACGCTTAAATTATTAAAAAAGTCTTAATAATTTATTAATTTCGTAAACTTTTATCGATAATTTATAAAAAAGTTCTCGAAAATAATAAGATTAATTATTAACGTAAATAAAAAAAATTTAAAAATTTTAAAAAATAAGCAAATTTAAAAAAAAACTTAAATTTCGGTTTACTTAAGCTTTTATTATAACTTATTTTAACTTTTTAAAATAAATTTATATTAAAGTTAATACCTTAAATTATATTATTAATGTTATTCTTTTTTAAAAAAATAAATAAAGTAAACTTAAACTTATAATTTATTATTTTTATAAATTTATATTAATAAAAATAAACTATAAAATTTATAATAAAAATGTATTAATTATAATAAACTCTTTTAAAAAATTAAATATTAAATTAAAATTTAATTAAATTATTAAAACTTAACTTACTTTATAATAATTAAAAATTTAAACTAATATTAAACCCGATAAATATAAAAACTTTTATTATATTAATTTATAATTAATTACCGATTAAATAAATAAAATAATAAAGCCGATATTTTCTTAAAATTACCGTAATATTAACTTAAAAAGAAAGTTAAAAATTAATTTATAAAATCGGTTTTATAAAATAAATATTTTTTACACTTTTAAAGAACTTTATTTACTTTTTTAATAATTATTCTCGTTATATTAAGAAAACTTTATAATTTTATTATACTTAATTAAGCTTTTAACTTTATTAAATAATTGAAAAAAGTAATTATTAATAATTTAAAATACGTTATATAAATTAAAAATCCTTTTAAAAACGTTATTTTATAAAATAACCTTTTATATTAAAAAAAAAACTTTAAATACTTATAAAACTTTAAAAAAAAATCATTTCCATCGAATACGATACTTTTATCGCTAAATATATAAAAATAAATAAAACCTTAAAATTAATTACTTAAAACTTTTAATAATTAAATATTAAAAATACTATTTAAAATTACGTATAAAATTATTTAAAATATTAATAAAATAAAATCCTTTATTACGCTTTATATAAATATTTTTAATTAATAATAATAATAAATTTATTTTTTAAAATAACGTATTTTTTTTTAAAAAAAAAGAATTTAATAACTTAATTAAAATTTTCGTTAAATAATATTAAAAATTACATAATATATCCTTAAAGATCATTTTTAATAAAAATTTTAAATTTACGTTTTATATTTAAAAAGATTTTTTCTAATTAATAAATATTAAATTTCGTATAAATATTACATTATACTTATAAATTAATAAATAAATAAAACGCCTTAATTAAAATTTAAAAATTTATTTTAAAACCTTTATTAATTATAAAATAAATAATTAAAAAAACTTACTTATAATTATAAAATTTACTTATAATAACATTACTTTTTTATTAATATAATTTATCTTTTTTTATATTAATTATAATTATCATTTAATAACTTATAATTTTTTTATAAAAATTTCACGTAATTTTAAAAATAAATTATATATATTAAATAATATAAATATATTAAAATAAAACCGTTAATAAATAAATAAAAAATTAATCTTTAAAATAAATTAATTCGTAATATTAAACGTAAAAAACATTAAAATTAAACGCCTCGTTAAAAAACTATATAAAAAGCTTTTAAATTCCTTTAAAATTTAATAAGTAATTTCCTTTATCGTAATAAAACTTACTTTTTTAAAAAAATAAAAAATATATAATTCGTTTTATATTTTATTTATTAAACCTTATCGCGTTAATAATTAAAAACTTCTTAACTTTAATTAAATTTTACGTATAATAACCTTAATAAAGTTAAAAAATTATTAAATAAAATAAATAATAAACTTTATTAAAAATTAAAATAAAATAAAATATCTTATAAAATAAAAAAATTAATTAATTAAAAAACTTTAAATTTAAAAACTTTATAAATATATATTTAATAAAAAAATAAAAGTAATAATTAAATTATTTTACGAATAATATATTAATAAACTTTATAAAATAAAATATAATTAATATATATAAATTAATAAATATAAAATATATTAAAACTTATAAAACAAAACTATTAAATAAAATTAATTAAAAAACTTAATTAATATATATAAAATTAAACCAATAAAATTAAGAAAGCGCCAACGGCGCTTAAGAAAATATTTAAATTATATACATATAAGTTATTACGCCTCGCTTCGCAAGAAAAAAAAGAAAAAGGCAAGAACCTTAAGACCATAAAGAATTATTATTTAAAATTAAACTACAGTTCCAAGCTCTATTGCCCTTATCACAATACCTAGTGGTATGTATCTCTTCATAAGTCGCTAAGGGCGCGTCACCTAAGTAAAATGTATAGCTGAGATATTTTTTCAGGAACTGCATGCCTGCATTGTTTTCCCAGGCGGCGCTGACCTCATCGAGTAAATCAGACCATTCTGCTGCACCAACAACAGCCGGGTTTGCGCCTGCTTCCAAGATAGCTGAAATCCCATCTAACATCCGAGCCTGAACAAGTGCCCCTAACACTGTCCATTCATTTTTGATGCCCAGTTGATATCGTGATGGGGCTACCACTGGTAGAACCTGGTCGATAGACGTTCCTTTCTTTATCCATTCGGAAATAATAACAGTTATAGCTTCGACATTACCAAGTTCAAGCGCTGTTCGAAACCAGGCCAGCGTATCATAACCGGTCTCCTGAATGAGAAAGGTGGTGTTGAGAATAGCCGACCGACCAGTACTAAATGCAATATGGGCGCATTGATCCCTGATTCTCCCGAATCGCCTTGTTTCGTGCACCGACCCGGAGGGTGCTTGTGTGAGGTACCTTATGTGCTCCTTAAAGTATAGCAAATTCCTATCGTCGCTTGATGCGGAGGTGGATAATTCCCTATCCGAGAAGAACGTCCTGACATATTCTAGCGGTTGATTCGTATGTTTCTCTAAATTGTCTTGGATGAAATTCAAGACGGCTAGTGCATTGACTGGATTCATATGTTTAAGAGCCTCTAAGATAGGATTGCTAGTCACGCCATCTAGGTAAGGAACCAATGGGAAAATGTTGTCATCGACCGATAACTTGAATATTCTTCGGACGAGAATGTTATTGTCTACCCCTCTAACGGCTGTATAGAGGATCCTCTCCATGCCGCGATCACGCAATTGTTGCCGATGGATATTCTCGGGGGGTAATGAAAACATTCTGTCCAGTACAGCACAGGCGTACCGACTCATGCCCGATTCTATCGCCAGGGCGAAGTTTGGAATAACATCAGAGTCGCTCGAAAGCGGCCCGGGAAAAGCCCCGAAAGCAACGAAAATCAGAGCACAATTTTCGATATTCTCCCGCAAGACAGACCCTACTGGTGCGCGAGAGAAGGCTTCTATAGCGCATTCAGGCGCAGTCAGGCAAATAGTTTCCTCCGATTCAGCTTCACAATGGCCTCCGTGCGCGAATCCCGAGAGTACACAATGGCCCTCAATGGTAGAATGTTGTGGTGTATATCTCATGAAGGGTTTTATGGTTGGATACTGTAGAAGTAACTGCACGACATCCGGTCGACCTGCTCTAACCGCACTATGGAGTGGTGGTTCTGTAGTTCGCCGGACCTGAAATTGGGCATTTATTGAATCTGGTAGTGCTCTGTCAAGCTCGTCTAGAAATACGCGGATAAGGTTAAGGGAAGAACCCTCAGATCGGATGAGCTCGTTGACCAGGAGAACAGGCTCCGGGCCTTCATCCGCTGTCTCTCCTTGGTAGAGCGCCTGCCTTTCGGCATCACGTTGGGCTATGTTAAATTCCGGCGACAAATATGTGCTAGGGGTAGCTTTGATACGTTCAACTAATGTTCCGGGGTTCCAGGTTTCCCACCTGCTCGTTAAAAAGTTGTCCATGTTAGCTAAATCCTTTTATACACAACGGATCAGGAGAAACAGTAGGGTTTAGTAACGGAATGGGCAATGAATGACATGAAGTGTGATGAAACAGGTAATAGAACCTCTATTGGTGAGATTAAAGTCGAGGGTCTGTGTGATGTGCTGAAAAGAGATGAGAGTCTCAAGGAGGAGGACGAGAGAGTGTCTCGCAATTATAATAGCACCATTGTTCGTCGACAGAGCAGTGGGTTCATGCACCTCTTTGTATATAGTTCTTTATTTGTTGGTCGCAAATGAATGAGTATTGCTTGCTTTGTCTTTTTGTTGTTACAAAGCATGGGAAGTCTACCTACCTAGGTAGGTATCCTTCCGCATTTGCTAGGAATTATATCGCCAAACTCTTTGGGGCGAAAACATGATGTCCCTATTCAACTCCAACCCTAGGTTAACCCTGTGTATTCATCTTGGGCAGCTAGGTGTTATTGCTTGATTACCTAGCCTAGGACCTAGGAGGTACCTAGGTAGGTAGGTAACCTTAGCTTAACATAACTTTGAAATCATTCATACATGTGCCCCTAGGTATTATCTTTATTACTTAATTCATTATGTCTAATTCCTTCTGACATAATAATTAGGTACCTATGGAAACCTTCGATTTTCTAAAGAAACAAACTGCCTTTCATTATTTGCGGGGCCCTCAAAAATAGGGGCTTGCTTGAATGTGTAAAAGCTCCGATGGATGTGACGATGGATGGTGTGTTAATGTTGACATCCACTAATAAAAATAAAGATCATCAACCTAATTCGCAAGGCAATACCATACCTGAGATCCTTGTCTAGGCACCGGATGGACCCAGATAGAAAGTGTAATATAGTTGTGTTCCACATGTGTTACGGGCCTTGGAGTATTTCAATCACAAAAGCTCCCTTCCTGCTTCTTACTTCCTATTATGTTTACCTTCCCTTCTCTCCACTAACCTAGGATATTACTTAGATCTTACCGGGACTCATTTACACCATCTTCAAGTCAACAACTTCGAGCTTTACCCCCCTAGGAATATTACCAGACTATACCGACGCCATCACGACTATCAGTAAAACTATATCCTCGGTAGCGAAGAATGATGCAACCTTCTGGGATGGGCTAGGCGAAAGTGAGGACGACGTCGCTGATCGCGTGTATGGTCTTGATGATGACTTGGCTGAGAAGACTGGTTTGGACGATTGGGGGGCTACCGCCGGATGGGAGTGCGGCCAGGGACCCGCCACATCATGCTTCATCGTCTATTGCCGACAGGAAGAAATTGGTAAGGGGTGGGCATGGCGGTATGTGGCCCATATGGGTCAGTACGGGGTGGAGGTATTTGACAACGTGCTGCAGTGGTACGAAACGCTTCATGTGCCACCCTTGGATCACCATTTCGATGTTTATTTGAGGGACATATTCAAAAATTAGAATTGGCAAGAAAAGGGAGCATCAATTTATCACCATCTGTATGTATGCTCTCCGCTCTGGGCTGCATCCTACGGCCCCGCAGTACAACGGCAAATTCAAAGTCGGCGGGCAGCCGGCAAAAGGGCGTGAGTCGCATAACCGGATGAATGCGTTCGACGGCTGGGGTCTAATCGACTGCGAGGTCGAAGAATACCCCTGGGGCTCGGGAAATATAAATCGTTCGCCTGACCTGAAGAGATGGAATGGGCAGTCGGTTCTCCGCGTGATTCCCCGCGAAGAAAACATAAACCATGGTAACTATCTGAAGGCCTTTTACAAGGAGGCTGGAGGGAGGGCTGCTGCAGGACTGTGATACTATATCACCTTCGCTAACGGACACACAGGAACATCGGACGACGATTACTTCCTGGGCAATGATGTCTCCAAGAATTTATGTGCAGAGCCGCATGGGAATGCTTTCCTGCTAGTCAACCCAGCTGCTGTCAGCGCTAGCGAACGCTCCTATGACCCTTGGTGGGATAGTCGGCTGTTCAAGAAAACCATCGGTTACGAAAAGGACGGAAATGGCCAGGTCACATCCAGTACAACCACGATGACCAATAGCGCCTACTGCGAGTTTCCGTCGCCCGGAAAGAAGATATATGTAAATGGGGAGTGGATCAGATACGGACTGTCTGGGACCTTTGATCGCAGGGACTCGGATGATTGGTACTCATGCGACAACTACCCCGGGTACTCAGGGCACCGCAGCAGACCTGCGCGACGTCGACCCGGACTAGCCATTACCGACGAGCTCACGTTAGGGGAGCCTATCGACGTGAACCAGACAGAAGTCGCTCCCGTAGCAGACGACAACAACGTACAGCTGAAGACCACGGTTGAACGACAAGTCCTCGACACCCGAATGCAAGAATATTATCATCCGGCGAACAAGAGCACAAAGCTCACCTCGCGTCAACTTAGCTAGGGCAGTTTCCTGGACCCTACTGACTTCTTATACTTGGAATGCGGAAGCACCGACGACGATCTGTGCTATTACCTAGGAGACGCATGGTCAAACTCATCGGCTGACGATGACGGGGGCTGGAATAGCCCGGATCCGCCGCCGCCGCCGCCGACTCCTACTCCCACTCCTACCCCTATGCCCTCCGGCACCTAAGCCCGATGCTGATTGTTTCTTCTGGGACATTCTGGCGGCATGGCAGTTCCTAGTCTTCAACATTGAAGGCTGGGCGGTGGGGGACTACGGCGCCAAGCTCCTGAAAGAGGAGAGCGGATGCGGCGCGCTAACAGGATGGACATTTGAGGAGACCGACAACGGCCTCCATCAGGCGCGCTTCTATCTGCCATTCTTCATCAAAAAGGGCTCCGTCGAACGCGATGTGAAGCAAGCTGGTGGACCTAAATTATCCTGTCAAGGGCAAGGTTGGGGATGAAGGATACTCAAGGTGAGAAATCTCTCTCCCACCCTCAAGCTTCCGGGGGTCTGGCCCACTGTACCCCCCACTGTAAATCGGAGTCTTTCGGGCGGAAAGAATTACCTAACTAGTACTAGGTAGTATTAGCAATGATAGGGGGTAGGTACAGTGAGGGGTCGAATAAATACAGGCCACTCCCCATTTAACACCGAAACGAAACCCCTATTCATTGTACACTCTGTAACAATTTTACCAATACAGATGCAAAGATGCGAAATTTATTCTCATGAGTAGGGAATGACAAGATAATTAATTTTGACATAACAAGATTCTTAGAAAATTCAGAAAAAGGAGGCTTATCGCAAAACAACGTTACCTAAACCAGAATTTTAATGATTCCCATACACATTGATAAGGGAGACCTGTTGCAATCAGCTTTCATTCGCGAAAATATTGCAGAGTGACGAGGTACAGCAGGGTCGTATATTTTGAAACGCGAAAACGGCTAAGCACTGCTAATATATTTGAAGTGCGCTGCATGAAAACGAATCCTTAGGTGTGACGATCGGTGCAATGTCAACAACATGAATTTGACGTTGTGCGTTTGGCTCTAGATTATATTCTTGCTGTTACCCGTGGACCTTGGCGAGAACTTCAACTTGCACCGCAGATTTCTCACATTCATTCTAATTGACGTGCCAAGATAACTTATCCTCGTGCTGTCAACCTTGACAGGCATATGGTAATTAATATAAATCAATTTAGCACTGCGTACGACTTGTATGTAGCCCAGAAAGACCCGGATTGTAGTGTAATAGTAAGTTAGGCCGTTTGTTTCTCGTGATGTGCTCTTCAACGGAATTATAGGTATGAACAATAAGTTTACAGAACTATCGCTATTCCTTACACCAAAGTATATAAAGCGAACTTTACAGGTAACGAATATATTCTTGGATGGGTTTCCGAGAACCTCTGCTCTAATAATAGGTATCCAAGGACTTGAGAACGCCTAAACTGCTGGCGCGAATCCTTCCTCAGCCTCTAAGTTTTTATTAAGAACATTTCCAGCTGGCCTATACGGCGAGGCGTATGCGGGCATCGTATGTGTAACGTCGGAAGTCATATAGACTAGTTGTCAAGATCCTTAACTTAGGGTCTTGGTAATAAGTTGGGCGCAAATGACTGGGAGGTTTTAAATTTCCATGCACTATATACGAGCACGCTGCAGATGGAGTTATCTCAACGCATATTCGTACCCTACTTTGAGCTATACAAAACAAGCCAGCTGTCAAACCAGGTGATATATCACAGTATACACAAGCCACGGACGGACATCCCCAAGAAGAAAACCACCCGATGCCAAAGCCTCACATTCGAGACTATCTACCTACCTAGGTAGGTAGGAAGCTATCTTTTCGAGAAGAGGCATATTATATGCCAATTGTTCTATAAATTAGTAGTAGGTTCTTAATGATATGTGCCTCTTGTAGATAATACGGAGTTCGTAGCCAAAAGAAAGTACCTCTTAGCCTAGGTACCTAAGTATGAAGTAGAAACGGACCAATATAGAAAGCATTTTGTTGCTTTTGAATATCTAGGATTATATCTTAAAAAATTTAAGATCAAGCCATAGCCAAATAAATGTGACATCCTCAAGATAATTCGCAGCGCGAGCGGACGTTGATGAGCAAGGATATTCTCGTATCCATCCCGTCTAAACGAGGCCACCAAGAAGTCAACCTATGGTAGACGAAAACTACTTTGCCACTGGTATAGAACCTGCTCACATGGACATAAGTACCAGAAACGCCATCAATTCCTGCCAACACGGGCCATCGTGAGTATGACCTGGATCTTTTTTTTCTTGCTTTTCTCTTTCAGCCTCAAGCCTAAGTTCTAGAGAATGGCCATTCACGATCGAGTCCGAAATGGATCACAGGCATATCACACTCCGAGGCTTGTGGCTTGTTGCATTGTCCGAAGGAATGCGGCGAACATCGGTATGAGGTTCTCGCAAGATGCAACCTTAGTTAGAGGAAGGGGACCGATATAAGCTTATAGTGGCATTATACTCAGCTTGTGTTATGGGGACATACCTATATACTAGTAGAGTATAAGTATCGATAATTGTTTTATATTTACCGGTGAGGTTTTACATCTTGCTCTAGCATATCCCCTTTATGTGACAGCTTGCCTAAAATGGAGGGCATTCGAATTCTTATTTTATATTTGGCAGTGCCCAGCGTGTTGTTCTCCGTCTTACGCCAGATACTCTCGTGGAGGAAAAAGGACGATGGGATAGCTAAGAGGCTTCCTGGACCTCGACAATTCCCCGTTGTTGGGAGGGTCCATGACCTAGATAGATTCTGCATGTGGAAGAAGTTCAAAGAATGGGCCGATATATATGGACCTATCTACCGAACAAGCAGTATGTAACATTGACAGTCTCTTTCCCTAAAATCCTCGCATAGATAGATGAATAAGGTTACTAACTCTCGATGTAAAGTGCTCGGCCAGCAGTTCATTATAATCTCAGATCAGAAGATAGCCGAAGAGCTTCTCGTCAAAAGGGGCCATATCTACTCTGGGCGCCCTCAGATCAGAGCTCTTTTTGACCATAAAACCGGGCCGGGTTATGTTGCCTTGATGGACCGACATGGTATACGAGCCTTTTTAATTGATAACATGTTAACTTGCTAACATTCTAAAGAAATTTGGTCGCGTCAACGGAAATGGATACACGCAGCAATGGCTGATTTTCATCGTTCTCATTTCTTCGGCGTCGTAGAGAACGAAGTTAAACGATACCTAGCAGTACTACTACTTGACCCAGCCAAGTTCCATGCCAACACCCGAGAGCACTGCGGCCGTGTAATGAGCCGCTTAGCCTGGGGGGATTCCTCTCAGGGCAAGGAAAATGCTGACAGTGCCGACTGCACCCTTACACAGATGTCCGTGTCGGGACCGATTGTCAACACTATGACGCCTCTCTGGGCAATCCCTTGGGCACTGAACCCGTGGAAGAAGTTTGAGAGGGCACGCGAAGACCAGCAACGGGCATGGTGGCTGAATTCTTTCCAAGCCGCGAAGCAGAAGTTCATCCGGGGTGAATTGCCCATAGACGCGTGGTCGAATCGATACTTCACCGGCCTCCAGACCCAAGGCAACATTGACCTAGAGCAGACTCCGCAGGAGGAGGAATTCGCAAGTTGCATGCTTGGGTTCCAGAATCTCGTCGGCGTTGTGACTATTAGTGGCCCACTGCAGTTCTTCTTGATGGCCATGTTACTACACCCTCAGTGGCAGAAGAAGGCCCAGGAAGAGATCGACAGGGTATGCGGTGACCGGATGCCGACAACAGGCGATATGGCGGATTTGCCTACGGTTCGAGCATGCCTGAAAGGTGAGTCGGAAAATAAGTGTGTATGTATTTTCAATCTAACTAATGCGTTTTTCAAGAAACAACTAGATGGCGATCCGGTGTTCCTCTAGGTGAGCTACTGGCCCCCGTTGGCAATGTATGGATGTGTTTTTTACTTACAATTTGGTAGGAGTGCCACATCAAGCTGAACAGGACGACGAATTCTGGGGCGAACGAATCACGAAAGGGACCGTTATATTGGCATGCGAATGGTGAGTTGGATACATTTTTTTTTAATCCCTGATAGAAATAACAATTATTGAATGTATCTAATCCGGCGATTTAGGAGCATGAACCGCGTCCCGGAGCAGTACCCCGACCCCGAGAATTTCCACCCGGAACGTTATTTGGAGAAGGGATGGCCGACCTACCAAGAACCGCTATCTCGATACCCCAACTTCCGCGAAGGCACGGGGATGCATACCTTCGGGTGGGGCCGTCGCGTGTGTCTCGGTCAGCATATCGTGGATGACGAGATGTTTGTCTCAGGGGCGGGAGTGCTGTGGGCGTTCAACTTGACGATGAAGAAGTGCCCGAAGACCGGCGACGTCCTCGAGTTCGATAGCGAAGCAACCAACGCCCACGTCATCTTGGAGCCGTTGCCCTTTCCATGCGATTTCGGACCACGAAGTGCCAAGAGGGCCGCACAGGTCCTCTCCGGATATGCTGATGTTAGGGATCGACTCTAGTCGTCGATGAGGACATGGCAATTGAATAAAATGCCCTGCGGTCGGCTATGTTCTCTTGACTAGAACGAAGCTAGTGAAGGATGATAGTCTGTTGTTAAAGAAACCAATGATCATCAATCAAATAATAATAGTAAGGAAGAGGCAGAGTGGACATGGTGTCTGTCAAACTAGTGAGCTTTGGGATAGTAGGACGGGGTAACGATAACTCCAATTGGTTGATAATAGAATAGTGAGGTGTTCAGCGAATCAAGTGCCGTGTATTAAATATTTCGTCTATCAATTGCTGAAGAATATATATTACAAGCGTGAAAATGATGTGCTATGCCTGGGACATGGCGTGCTTACAGCTTTCCCCCTATCGAGGCTAGGTACCTTCGAAATACTGTCGCACATTTCGGAGATTTGCATTGCCTGTCTGAGACAATGAAGTGTACCTATTAACTACGCCACCATTGTCCTACCGTTGAAGTAATCACTATGACAGGTCGACCCGGTTCAAAATTGGTCGTCGATGAGACGACCAGCCTGCTGCAGCCAGATGCATCTAATACCGACACGGCCAGTTATGAAAGCTCCAATCGATCCTCCGGCAGCAGCTTTATCGACAGCCCTTCCCCTGTAACGACATATGGGACTCCCGCAAAGTCCGACGAGGAAGAACAACGTGGACCAGAGACTGCCGTCGACGAACCACCGCAACCAGCTTATAGCAATGGCTTTATTGCCAGAGTTATGATTGCTTTGCTTGTTGGTAAGTTGACAATATGCAGAGTGCATAGCTGGGTTGTACCTTGGCTCATCGAGGTGCCTACTAACAATATGCCCTCATAGCGGTCTTCACTGCCAGTGCAGATGGCTCGCTAGTAATCGCGACGCATCCTATCATAGCATCGGAGTTTAATGATCTTGAGAACTCTAGCTGGTTGTTCATTAGCTTCCTTCTCGCGGGGGCTGCGACACAGTCGCTAGTAAGCAGCACCCCCTTGTTATTACTGATACACACAAATGACTAATAAAAAGATCGTAGTACGGAAAGCTAAGTGATATATATGGCCGGAAGTCTGTTCTGCTAGTTTCCTATGCACTTTTTGCTATTGGATCGTAAGTAGACTCATTGAGGCCATCATAGTGAAGTCGGGTAGCTAACTCATCACAGTGCTTTGATGTGAGTTTATCAGTATGAAACCCTGAATCTGTATGTAAAAGCTCACAACATACTTCCATACAGTGGTGTTGGCCAGTCAATGGGGCAAGTCATAGTTGGCCGCATTATCTCAGGCTCCGGAGGGGCTGGATTAATGTCATTAGCAGCGGTAATTATAACTGGTAAGTCCATTGAGACTTTTTAGAGGTTATACGCTACCTACCTTGTATGGAAGCTCACATTATTTTAGATTTGGCTCCTCTGAGAGACGTGGCTTCGTGGCAGAGTTACCTTAACGTTGTTGCTACTGTCGGACGGAGCTTAGGTGGTCCTACGGGAGGGTTTCTTGCCGACACGATTGGATGGAGATGGTGCGTTATGGTATTTCGAAATGGAATTGCACGGCTAATGGTTGATGATGATGTTTAGGTCATTCCTCGGACAGGTACCGATATTCTTGCTCGCTATGGTTTTGTGTGGAATGGTGCTTCCGAACCTAACGACAGGACAAAGTCGACCCGAGGTTGAATCCGTCAAGGGTCGATTGGCTAGGATAGATTTCCTAGGCGCCGCATTCCTCGGAAGTGGTCTTCTAGCCCTTCTTCTACCATTGAGGATCGCTGGGCAAAAGGTGCCATGGACAAGCCCTGTTGTCATATCACTCTTTGCGCTTGGAGCTGTCTTGTTGGCGCTATTTGCCGTAACAGAGATGCGCTGGGCGAAAGAGCCCATATTCCCGTTAAGGCTGCTAAGAAATCGAGATGTAGTCTTCAGTTACCTCATTATGGTTTGCCAGACGGCCGCCCAAGTTGGAGTATGTCCCCTGAATTCGGGAGTCGCCTTTATATCGAGATTACTCACACACATAGATGATGGTATCCGTCCCGCTTTACTTCCAGGTTACCGAAAGATCCTCTAGCACCGTCGCTGGAGCTCACCTCATGCCGGCTGTCATTGGAAATACCATCGGGAGTCTTTTGACTGGCGCGTGGATACGGAGGTTAGTAGCCTTCCCTAGGACCGGTCTGACGCCACCATCGTTTTTGGGATAGTATTAACTTGATGCAAATATGTAAAGAACCGGCTACTTCAAAGCACCACTAGTAATCGCAGGGACTGTGTCATTCATTTGCTACGGGCTTCTGATACTTAGATGGAAAGGGGAAACGAACTGGGCCGAATCCTTATACATCTTCCCCGGGTGAGTGCGCATCAAAACGTATCCGTGTATTTTTACTTACTATTTGATATAACAGTGGCTTTGGTACTGGTATGTCCCTGAACGCAGTTTTTATTGCTATCCAGGCGGCGATAAATCCTATGGATAAGGCGGTGGCAGTGTCGGGGTTGTACCTGTCCATGCCAATTGGGTCAATCCTAGGCATGGCCTCCTGCAACACTGTTATGCAAGCAGTGATACCTATGGACTTGGCCTCCAGATTGCGTGACCTTGGTATAGAAGGGATCGAGGCCGAACAGGTAATTGATCTTGACATCTTGACACCCCTTTGAACCCTTTCTTGGATTGTAGTGATCCTCTATGCTAACAATAAAAAGATTATCAAGAAAGCTGCTGCAAGAGTTGATTATCTTGACGAAGCACCACCGCGGGTAGCTCGAGCAGTTGTGCGGGCGTATGTTCGTGGTCTTGAATTTAGTCATGGTAAGGACTCAGGAGAGCATTGATCATCAGCATTGTTTCGATAAATACCAAGCTAAGCTAACCAGAAGTAGGTGTATCGTTGTTCTGTGCCGTGATAGCGACAACTGCTGCTCTACTTACGAGGAGTAAAAACTTGAGCCGATGATTCGATACGTATCTACTTACCTACCTCCTAGGTAGGTGGTGTAGATAGGATGGAAAGGTAGAAGATATGAAGAGTAAAAGGTTAATTAAAATAAATTCTATCATTTATCCCTGTCAGCTCTTACGCATTCAAATCCAAATATGACGTCACTGTCTCAGTATACCTTAGGTACCTAAGGTAGGTAGAATTTAAGGGTGACGAGTACGGATGTACATGTGCTTACACAGCCACATAGCCACTTCCGGGCGAGGTCAGTTCGCTACACAGACACCCACAAATATTCCAAGTTTGAAAAAGAAACTTTACATAGTACCTAGGTACCTAGACCTGTACCGATTACACAAGCTGACAACTGACAGGATATTGCGTGCAGGAGCTTCCCAAAGATCGGAAGTTAATAATTGGGTAGAGCTAATGAATAAAGATGTTTTGGATATTGGATTTGGATTTGGATATTCTAAACTTCTAATTCCCCCTTAATAACCGACACCCATGTGTAAACCAAGACCTGATTCAAATTGTGTCGCAGCTGCTACGTGTGAGGCGCAATAAACGAATGATCTGGAAACAAAACATAAATCAGGTCTTTCTTTTAATATTAACTACCTTGGTAGGTACTTTTGACCTAAGAACCATTCATACGAGGTAGCTTAAGAACTTCACTCACCATCCAATGTCTTCAATTACGAATAATATCAAAGCGGCCGCCCCCCGCAATAGGGAGCTATTGGATATCCTCTCCGAGACGGACTATGCGCTGCCCACATTAGAACAGCAGAAGCGCTTCATCAGTGATCTCAACACCGAGCTCTCTAGCATCCAAAAGCGCATTGCTCTATTGGACAAGCAGCGAGCCGAGGAGTTCAAGGAGCACAAAAAATACCGCGACTCTGTCATGAAGCGCTTTGCCTACCGTGTGAGCGGCAAGACGGAAAAATTCGAAGCCAAGGCTAAGAAGGAGGAAAAAGAATACTTTGCTGTCTTGCAGCAGGAACATCAGGCGAAAGAGCAGGAGGAGAGTATCAGAAATATGCGCTCTAAGGCCTTGGAGGCACAGAGTGATTTAGAGGCTGTAGTGGATCGCCATACAGATGCTCAGCAACAACTTGATAGTCTATATGACAGCATCTTCCAGGGACCTACACCAGCCTTCCCCGAAGAAGACCGTTCGGAACAGGACTCCGAGAGCGCATTGCAGGCATACCATAGCTCTCGTGTAAAGGTAGAAACAGAGCTCCATGTTGTGAGCCTCCTATCAGATGCCAAAGAACGTCTCAGCAAGGCTCTTATCTCCACAGAGGAGGCATTAAGTCACAGCCAAATGGATATGTTTGGTGGAGGATCATTTTCGGACATGATGGAGCGTAACGCGATAGACAAAGCCGAAAATCAGGTCAGCCAGGCGCGCTTGCTCGTACGGCAGGCACAGCGAATGTCACCAGACGTGCAAAGTCTTCCGGCTGTTGGCTTTGCGCGTGGCAGCCTAATGGGTGATGTCTTCTTTGACAACATTATCAGTGACATGGCCTTCCATGAGAAAATCAAGGATTCTCAGTCGGCTCTTAATCGAGCTTGGGCTAGCCTGCTCAATCAGCTGGCCCTAGCTAACTCCAGACATCAAGAAGCCGACCAAGAGATGATAGTCCATGCGGTCGTGCTAAAAACTGCAAGAGAAGAGTTGCAAATGGCGAGAGTGCGTATATTTGAACGCGTAGCCAATAACAACGCAGGCGAACTGGCAATATCGGCCGATGACCCTCCCCCCTACTAAATAGGAGCCTTCCAATACTCATGGGGCTTAAACAATTACGAACATTTCACTTCAACTATATTAAGTCTTTTAGAATGGATCAGAAGTATTTCAATTTATGTGAGGTCTACCGATGATTAAGTTACAACGGAGTGAGTCGGGATCTGAATTAATTAATAGAACGCTACAACGCTAACTCGAATGACGGACTTTAGGCTCAAGCTGTAGTCACTTACACACACCTTTTCTCTGTCTCTTATACTTATTCATGTAGCTATGTTCTTAAAAACGTCTCGGGCGTTTCTTGGACTTCACTCCCGCCTTTTTGGTAGTCGCCGCGCCGTTCTTTGTGAGCAGGTGGCTATCGTCAATGCTTCCACGGACGACTTCCTCGTCATCGACCATCTCCCGGTTCATGTGGGCAAGGAATTTCTCCTGCTCTTGGAAGAAGGCCTTAAGTTTTCGCGTTGCGACCTTGCGACCGGCGCCGTTGGCTTCACGCAATTCCTTCAGCTGCTGTCGGATGCGCTCCTCGAGTATCTCGAGTCGGTACTCGCTGAATTGGTTGTACAGCTCCGAGAGGTTGGAGATAGGTCGCACGGTCGTTAGGACCGTGTCGTCGCGCACCTTGTGGCATCGTGGCCGGAATGAAGTCACCATGCTGATGCGCTCCGCCGTGCCGAGTGCCCGCAGAGCTTGGTGCTCGATATATCTACCTTGAAGCACCACCGCACAGCCCTGATTTTCATGATTAGTTGTTTTTCCTTTAACTGTTTTCGGAGGGGAGGGGATGAGTCATCCAGGAGGGGAACTTACCATCTGGGGACCTCGCACTTTCATAATGTCTCCCTTACCGGTACGGAGAGCCGTCTCGCCACCGATCATCGTAGTGCAATCACTAAGCATGGTCACGCAGACGAATGGGTAGCTATCAGTGTGCCAGTCCACAATGGGCTTGTCGTCTTCCCAGGGGCAACCCGCGATGCCCTCGTCAGCCTCATGTTGGGCTCGGTCGTTAAATGCTTGGAGCTCCTCTTGCTTCTCCTGCTCAGATTTGACAGAGATATTGATGTGGCCAATTTCAAAGTCCATCTCAGTCACCAGGTCGATACCAGCAACTTTGGAGATGATGGCTAGCGTCTCCGGGCTCTTCCACACGTCGTAGACGAAAGGTGCATACCTAAGGTGATTTCATAGTTAGCCACTGCGCTTCTATAACCCGTTAAAATGTTTACACGAAGAAAACTTACTTATTCGCGAATCCTCTCAGTTGGCACTGCGCTAGATTACTAGAGTACTGGCAGTTGCCGAGCACCTCGGGACTGAGGACTTCTTGCCTCATCCTCATCACAGCTTCTTCTGTGAATAGTGGAAAGGGCTCCGAGACGGCAACCTGAGAGATGCCAGTGTCCTCGGGGAGACCTATGTCCTTCATCGAATACACCTTTGGAGTCTCCTTGAAGGCAAGGTGTCGTGCAGGATCGAATGGCTCATTTCCCACACTAGGAACGGCAGGTGCCGTGATAATTGGGGACCAGTTCCGCTTAGCATCAAGCGGAGCTGACATAACTGCTGCAGCTGCCATGGTGTTGGATAGATAGATGCAGAGGTATCAGGACGAATGGGAGACGCTTCTAAACGCGGGAGAAGTGATCTCGCTATAGTATTGAGAATGAATTTGAAGCAGATGATGTAGGCTCGACATCAAGGCCAGAGGAGTGTCTTCCATGCCTCCATTTATGACCGTGAAGCCGGCCCAGGGTTCGTTCAGTCCTTATCTCCAAGGTCTTGACTCTAATCAATAGTTCGCTCTATCTCGCCAATGGCAGAGCCACGGGGCCCCGGATAATGCGTTGCTGGTATCATCTAGGACGAATCTAGTCGACGATTGGGCATTGTGATGATAGATAGACAAGACGCGAATTTGTCTACTGCCAGGCATGTCAACACCCAAAGATAGGGCGGCACCATATGTGGAACCGACGACGAGGGCGTGTCGGTCCGTCGTTGTATCAGATGTCTCTCCAATTATCATGTTAGCTCTTAACTCTATCACGATAGGAATTACTCGCTAAACATACGTGGTTCAAACCTGACGAAGGGATTATCAGCCTGAAAGGTGTGGAGGGGCTACCCCAGCGTTACCGGACATAATTAAAGCGGCATCCAGACTATCAGATGCGATGCCACCTTTGAAAGGGAAGAGCCGCGATGCACAACCTGGCGCTGCTTCGAGAGTGGGAAACCGAATCCCGAGAGTCATTGCGCATTAGCTTTCGCGATGTCGGTTAGGAGGTCAGGATGTGCGAACAAGTTTGGGGCTGAATGAATGATACCCCTTTTTTTTTCATTTTGGGTAGGTACCCTATTTCTTGTCTGGGCCTTGGTCATTTAACACACACCCCGCTGACTGTTGGGACCTAGGTAAATATTTACATGCATGTGTATATCTAATAATATACATACTGTATACCTCAATATTTCATAGGAGGTTTGGTTATAGTTCAGATCGCGCTAATAGCCTACCAGAATAGTGCAAGTCTTATTGATAGATATATCATGCGATTTAAGGCCGATAACCACGCTTCTTACATATTAAGAATAATATATGTCGGCGTGCATCTGAGTTGCCGTCACGTCGCCATGCCTCCATGCGACGTTATCTCCGTTAGCATGGCTCGGGATACGGTACGACGCCCGATAACGGAGATAAAGCAGAGCGCCTAGAGTAATCCAACGCCTTTTTACACCTGCGGCTAGACCTTGCTTATCATATGGATCATATGGATGGATCATATGGATATGGTGTCTATGCGGTCAAAGCTGGCAAGGCTGGTTGCTGATCCCCAGATGGATCTCTTTCTCCCCATTGATCTATCAACAGATGTGATTGTCCCGTCACTTTTCGCGCTATGCCATTCCGCAGATTCGGTATAATTGGTCCACCTGAGAATGCGGAGAGCTATCGACGAATTCCTATAGGCCAACCGAATCAGCTGCGAAACATCTGCCGAAGAGTTGCATAGAAGATTGGAAGGATTTGTCGTAACGCTACCGATACAATCTTATTTGGGCATCACTTCTTTCTATTTCTCAAACATTGACTAAAACCAACCAGTTTAGTCTATATGCTGGCATGCCATAATGCTATACCATATATTGATTTTCCCTTTTCCCCATAATAGCTATCGAAAAGGTTTCATCCCGACCTCTCGGTATACCCGGGGAACACGCTATCTATGAGGGGCTATCATCATCACTTGCGGTCTAACGCTATACACCATGCTAGGTATCTTTGGACCCATTACATCAACTTGATATATTTCACGCCAGGTTGCTATCATAATAATATGTACCAAGTCCTATGTGGCAAACAAGGGCCATACCTGCTATGATCCTTGAAGCATCGGTTCAAATATCCAGAGTACCTAGATACCTACCTAGGTACCTAATCAAGGTGCAATCCTATGACCTAGGACAATGACGGCTTTGGTAACTATACACCGTTGATCATGACGGCCACCGGTGCTGCGTTCGACTGCAGATTGACACATAATAAACACTACTAGCCAATCAGTATAAGCATCCGGGATATTTCCATGCAAGATGGAGTCTGGAACTTAATCTGTTGTCACTTGACGCATCTGGGAGGATTAAAAGTCCCTGCACATTGTACTGCAGGAAGGGCACAACCGCAAATATCATCAATTTGGTTATTGGCGGTTAACATAATATTACACCGCGATCCCAAGACTGCCTACCTTGGTATGTAAGTTGCTATCAAGAATACCCTCCAACCTTGTTTCAATATAGCTTCTGCATGCATATAGGAATGTGGATAGTAGAAGAGACTACATGATTCTTCGGATACGAACTTCTATACGGCATTAAGCAAGTACTATCGCGGAGCAGTGGCGTTCGACTCGTCTACTTTACATTCCCTGCTATTATATTTATTACACGCGAGAAACGCAAACTAGGAATGTGTATATACTTGCTTTTAACTGTTATATAGACCTTGTGTGATATATGAAGGTTAGGTTAAGGTCCCATATCTATTTAGTATAGGGGCTTCCATATGCCCGCGCCTATTCCTCTATAGTCACTTATACTTATCCACTTAGGTTGATATTAGGATTGGCAATAATACCAATCCCGGGGATCCACAGGACCTGATCGGTTTGGTCTTCTCGTAGAAAAAGAAGTATAGATAAGTGATATGCATGATCAATAAGGTATAAGGATCGAGATCAACCTAGTGAAAGATCAAATCGGATTAAACGACGGAGATATCCTCCTTCAGGCAGCGACCTAACACAACATAAGACCCCGATCTTCTTTATCTACTTAGTTAATATATCTGCAGCTGATCCACCTATTATCTTTAGGTCCAAAAGGCCGAAGACGTTTTATTAATTACCAAAACCATTTAAGTAATCTGTGTATGCCACAGTAGATCAATGTTAGCAAGCCAACTTCAATGTTACATTACTCGCTTATAACAGCTATAGTTCAAGTAAGCATCAACAACCCAGCCTCCAGACGCAAACGAGATCATCATCAACAACCCATAATCATTTATACTATCACATCTATGATTGCTAATTTACCTCCTCCATTATTTTCTAGCTCTCGGTAAATATGAGAATATTGTAATATCTTCTACAAACCCCTTTTTTCTGCTTCAGATGTTTTACTATTCACAGATTCGTATTCTACACTATTAACACTGTAATGCCATAATCCCTCCGAGTCATGGTTAATTTCAACATCATACCTAGTAAAGTTACCTCTCTGAGTAATTTGAGGCAGCATCTATGAACGGAAATTAAAGAAAAGAGTGGTAACCTCAGTGTTGTGAATAGACGAGTTGCTGATTAAATATAACGGGAATACGTGTACTTGTTCTTCCTTCATTTAGATCCCAACAAGCGTAGTTCACAACTACTGCTCACCGCATTCTTATTACTTTATAAGTGTTCGATGCTTCTCATTGTCCGCGACAACCACAAACTTGACATGATGTCAAATATTAGAGCTTCTTAGAAGCTGATCCCGCAATGGTCATCAGCATATCTACATATCTACAGCCTTAATAGAGCTTGGGACGGATATTCCCTCTGTGAGCTGTCAAGTGCTGACTCTTGTCGCTGCACCCATTTGGAAAGCTAAACTCCTTGGAAAGAAGGACCTTCTGGTGTTTCCAAGGCCCATTGAAGCAATGTAATCCATGATGGCGACCTGTGGAAGTTCAAGGCGTGATATATAACCTAGACATCTCTAGGAAGATTGGGAGTTCGAGCTATGAGCCAGAAATGCAACATCTAGAACTATTTGTGCTGTCTGATCGACGGCTAACCAGTTCAGAGCCTCACATGGTAAACCTGGCAGGGCACCCTATGAAGCCAGCGGTCGACAGCATCAGCGGGTATACCTCGCTTGCATTCCATATACCGGCTTCATCTTCACAGAGCTGGCCAACCCGTATTATGATTATATCCATACACCTTGCAGTATCACTCTGAATATTCCCGTGAAACTTCTTGTATGCTGTCGCGCATATTCGTTCAGCAACCCATTTAGACCTTGAATAGTCTAGAGGGGACGCATGTGATGGGTCGAAGAATGTTGTCTCCGCAACGACAACAGATAGGTCAGAACTTCCTGATGCTGTCGAGCTAACGAAAGGAACCATGCATCATTTGACGCCGCTATATTGATCATGTTTTGGGTTCCCGCTATATGGTTCTCGAACGAACTAGGAAAAAGATTTAAGTTGACCGGCCAAGCCGCATGAATAAAGATAATAACTTCGGTCACTATACCCGTACATTCTTCATCAAAGATGTTAAGTCGAGACTCCGATAGTCAACAAGGGAGACAGGCAACTTTCCCATCTGTGAATTTTGATACATCTAGACCCCGCAGCCTCACCAGCCCACGTTTTGAGAGTGCCTTCGATACGCGCTTCCCAGAAGCAAGTGTAGTCTGGCCATAAAGCAGACAGTACACCTTTCGCACTCTGGTATCACTCCATAGTATAGAGAAGAGGTGTGTTCGGACTGCCCCTGTAGAACAACGACTTCACCATCTTTCTTACGCAGATTGATATTAAATTTTCCAAATTTGCTGTATTTCTTCGAGAGCTATTTCATTAGCCCCTATTCGGAGACGTCGCTATTTAAGTTGCCAAATTCTTTGCCCTTGCGCATTCGGACCATGTTCTTGGCTAAGGCGTTAATATTCGCGCTCTCATAAACAATATTCAGGGGTCATTTCGGAGATCCCTCGGAGAAGATGGTAGACTCAATGAGCTTCCTTATCTGAATGCCTGCTATTGAGTCAACCCCCTGCTGAAAAATATCCCCACGAGGATCGATCTCACGACCTAGAACTTGGGTAAATAAGCCAAGTATCATGGGGTAGAGATCCACATCAGAAACTTCTGGCTTACTTATAATAGAGGTAGTTGCTCTATTAGAAAAGGATCCATCGATCACATCGACATAGCGCGCCTCGGCGTGACGCCTAAAATAGTTACCTTGCTGCTTTTTGCTAAAGGTTCTTCTTCTGGTTCAATAACAACCAACATTGATCTTGCTAGGCGGGAAAGACTTCGAGTCTCCTTAACCAATCTCACACTTTGCCGCATCAATAACGTCGTCATTGGAAGAGTTGTTTGGAGCTATGAAGAGTAGAGCACCGAAGTCCTTTCCTACTCCAAAGATGAGAACATCTTGTATAAGTTGAGTCGAGGCTTTGACAGACTCTTCGAGTGGGGACGGATCAGATTATTTGCTGTTTGCTAGAGTGGTATGGGCATAGGCTTAATTGTGATATCGCCATGTATTTGGTATTGTTGGGTGTGCCTCAAATATATCTATCGTAGCATATGAATTGTCGTTGCGGTTCGGTTTCGATATGAGCGGCCAACTTGGTTTCACCACAAGTTCCGACAAGAGATCCCCTCCTGGTTCAAATGAAAGAAGTATAGAATCGTCGGTTAGTTAGTACATCGATTCTTTGTCATTGTCGTTGCCACGATATGAAAACATTAGAGAGCCACATTCAGAACTTCCCATTCGCGACACGAGGTTGATTCCCAAGTCGACTGGCTTATCACCCACGGAAGACGTCAACGCAGAACCACTGACGCCAACTAAGCCCATACCTTGAAGCATACAAACGCCTTGATTCTCTTCAGCTAGTATCTGAAGTACATGTGAAACAGACGAGTAAGCTAACAGGTTTTTCGCGTGCCATAAAAATCGAAACTGATATGTCCCGTCATTTCTTCAGGGCTTGATGAACGGCGGAAAAATTCGGCAATGGAATCAAGCATTGATTTGCGCAGGGGAGAAATCCGAGGCAATGATTTATAATGCATTAACCTTAGCAACTCGGCACTCGGACAAGCAATAAAGCATTTTACTTCTCTGTGAACTACCAGAGCATGTGTGCAGTATTCTTGGCCAGCGGCAATGAGTTACTGTATACTAGGTAATACAGGGGTTCGAGCCAGATATTGCTAACAGAGTGACATATTGCTTCGTTTCTCCTTCCTAGAGACGAGGTATAATAGTCATATTTCCGCGGTTCGTATTACCTCTTCTTAGAAACTTAAGGATGAATCTCCGTTCGGGGTGTATATCGTCCATGCCGAGAGAATTCGAAGGATATTCTTCTTTGACTTAACCATATGCGTTTCCGGCATAGATTTGGATTCTATGACCTGTAAGTTGTTAAATTCAAATATCCGGGTCAAGATCCCTGTTTACACGTACTCGGACCGCATACACAATAAACTATGATGCTTCTTTTTAAATATGTTAGCGAATCAATGTGAGTACATTTCAAAGGTTAGGTATCAAAAATAATACAATTTACCCCTAAGCCCCTGAAACCTTAGGCAGACTATGCTTAGTCAGCAAGGGAAATGGGCCTATATCGGTCTGAATAACCTCACAATATTTAGTACCAGGTGCCTATTTAGTTGTTAGAATATACAATATTACAGGTGTATCTTATTATGACATTTTTAGTTAAGCATGTTAAACTTACGATCCTCCTTTATCGCTGTCTCTCGTTTATAAGAGGCACGATAAAAAATGCTAACCCTAACCCCAGAAATACCCTAACCCTAACCCTGTATGTCACGGAGCATTGCTTACTCACCAGCTGGGTACCTAGGTACGTAACTTCAAAATTTAAATCCTGCTAACGATATTACCTACTTATCTGGTATTTAAGCTTCTACCTCTCTTAAGAGTAAAATGAAACTAAGAGGGTTTAAAATACATCTTGGAAAAGTGATAATCATCAGATGATTTCTTCGCGAATCCAACCTGCTTTATAATAATTGGAGACTTACTAATTCCAATGCGCATCTAAACTCACTCACATGACCTCTCACAAGTCGTGATCTATAGAGAGGCGTCCAGCTCAGGCGAATACCCAGTAAGTCATTCTTACCTGGCTGAGTCCCTCGCAAAGCTAACGGTCATTAGGACCATGTACCTAAATCCTCTAAAGGATTAAATGTCATCACAAAGGATTTATACTCTCGGATTATGGTCTTGGACCGTCCCATATCACTGAATTTATGTCAACAAGCTTGGGATTCATTAGCAGCAACGTGTACTTTGGCCATTTTGCCAAGCGAGAAGGATGATTCAGGATGTGACGAAATTCCATCGCCTTTAACCTAGCTATTACGCAATTTCCAGAGTCTAAGATATTTCCGTTGTTGAAATCTAGGTAAGTAGGAAACAGATGATTCAATTCATTCAGGGGTCTCATAGTAATCCGTACCTACAAAAGCTGGCCGTAGCGTTGCAAATCTGTTGCGGTTTTTGCGTCCCATAGATGTTGAAGTAACAGCATAGTTCTAAGATACATCACAACGCTCTCCTTTGTAGGTATTTTCCAAACTTGAATTAATATCCCAAAATTTACGTAGCTAGGCCCGAGATTGCCAACTAATAGCACTATGGCTGAGGTCCACTCATCATGGAAAAAGTCTGGGGTATACTTCGAACAGCCTTACGGGTTCCAACAGCAACTCTACTCAAAGATTTCAGTTTCTCCCGGAGAGCGCGGGCTTTTTCTCCTTGGTACATATATGAGCTTCAAATACACCGGAGAAACCAAAGACCTTGCTCCAGTGTTCCAACAAGCATGGATTCAAATGCGATACCAGTTTCCCGCACTTGCGGCCCTAACGACCGATCGAGGGAAGGTGTATAAGTCTCCAAATGAATATGAGCTTGAAAGATGGGTTGAGGAGACATACAAGGTGCAACGAGAGAAGAACGGACGGGATCTATTCCGAGATACGACCAAGACAGCTTATGCCACACTCCACTATCTCCCAGAGTTCAACGAGGTATACTTGCAAGCGGAACACCACCATTTGGATGGTCGTGGTGTAATGCACTTCTGGGATCGTTTCTTTGAATCCATTTTACGACCGATGGAGGTTGTGTTTGGAGACGAAATTGTGCGGCTACCTCCGAGGTCTGATGACTTATTGGAACTTGACGAACAAGTGCTTGGGAGAGGCAAAGAACTTGCGACATCTTTACTACGCCCCCTTTTCTCGGGCGAGCCAATATCAATGCCAGTAGCGAACCTAAACGCTTCGCCCTCTCGGAACTTCAGTCTTGAGCTAAAGTTTAGTGTACGCGACACATTTGCCATCATCGAAGCATGTAAAGGAAAGGGGTTCACCGTCACGGCAGTTTGGCATGCTGCTATGGCTCTAGCGACTCTTGAGATACAAGCATCCGCTGGTAAATCCGCGCGTGCTGGCACGAAATTCATGGGCTTTTCCAATTTCAACCTTAGGGGATATTTCCCTAAATCGAGAGACCCGGATGCATATACCGTCTCAAATCATCATACCGTTCTACCATTTGCCATAGAGCCAGATGGCAAATCCTTCGATGAGATCGCGTACCAAATCACCGCGTTTTACCGCAAGGGTCTCTCCCAACCTCATGACATATGGTGTGCCCTAAAGCCAATGATAGAGGAGGTCACTCCCCTATTCACCAGCGGCGAGACGACAGACACAACCCCTGCACTTTCGAGCCTCGGAAACGTAGAGCCGTACATTAAGAGGCAATATGGATCGGACTGGGAAATCGAAGATGTTTGGTTCGGTGATACGGTTACGGGTCCATGGATCGAAGGATTCCTCTGGGGTTGGAGGGACAGGCTGGTCCTCTGTAGCTGTTATAATTCTGGATTCTACACTCCTCGAGATGTCGGGGCATTCAACGAGAAGGTAGCACAAGTGATGATGGAAGGTCTTGGTTTGTATAACCAGGTACCCCGGAGCCGAATTTGACACGAACTTTCTCGACTCTCCAGTCTTAAGTTTACTATCACGGTCGTATGTGAAATCCTAGATAGCTGATCCCATGAAATGAAGAACAGTGGGATGAAGAAGAGAATATTGGCATATTAAGAAACAGTTTAACAGACATTAATGTATACCTTATATAAGTGATATAGGGCTTCTCATATCGTACTTTATATTCATGTTGATTGGTGATATGTCTACGTTTCTAGTCACGATGTAGCCTGGCTCGTAACATACTGTCTTTGTGTTTACTTATTAGAGGTCTATACTGCAAGCACACACTCGTGATGTTTTAGTAATGGCCTTCATATACCTTTGAGATGCAGGAAAAGAGTCCTTCTGCCGTGAACTACAGACCGATGTGTACTGACGACTATATTCGACGTTGTTTCTTGCACAGGCAAGTACCCCTGACCAACATGCCGACGAAGTTTGCACTCCAGGCCCACCCCTCGATAATGGCCATCAGTCTCGTCTTTAGGGTCACACCTTCATCCCAGCTTGTTATTCGAGATTGTTGATGTAGAGTCATAGGTGTACCATTAAAAAAACTTAGGAATGTATTTCTCACTTCCCACATCTCCATTTTGGCATCTTCCTTTCCAGACATGCAACCAGCAAAGAACAACCTAGATATCTCAGCACATCTTGAGCAGATACAGCTTTGATATCATCTTGATAACCACTCTCTTAGGGGTACAGTAAAGTAAGTCAATATTTTTTTCATTACCTCCTTTCCGTTGCCATCAGCAAAACATGGCAACCATATTCCCCATGCATCATATTCCAGAGCACCCATCACCCTCAGACCATTCCCGCAAGTTTCCATCATCCTAACTTGATTTCCAAGACCAAGTACATATCGGAAGATCAATCTACCGCGAACATGCCTATCAAGAAGGACATTCTCGACAAGGACCTGTACCACGAGCTCGGCGTCGCGAGCACCGCGACGTACGACGAGGTCCGAAAGGCGTACCAGGTTCTCGCGCTAAAGTGCCATCCCGACAAGGCCGGCAACACCTCCGAGAACACCGTGAAGTTCGTGGGCATCCAGGAAGCTTGGGAGGTGCTGCGAGACGAGGGCCTGCGACGCGAGTACGACCAGTCTCGCGGCAGCCAGAGAAAGTCATCGACGGGAAAGGGAAAGGAGCGCGCGACTGAGGGCGAGAGCAAGTCGTCGAAGGGAAAGGGAAAGCAGCCCGCGGCTGAAAGCGAGAGCGAGGAGGAGGACGACCCGTTCATGGACCAGGAGAACCACCAGAGGCCTACGCCGAACCAGTCCACAGTCGACGGAGACATCGTCCCGGGCTCGTACCTCCAGGTCTCCATCTCGCACATCCGCACGAAGACGGCGGAAACCCAGAACGATCTGCTCTACACATCCACGCAGTTCAACACCGCGCGCCAGGACTTCATCCGCTTCTACGAACTGTACATGCCGGAAGAAGACCTGACCTTCTGGGGCGGACTCGTGGAGAGGGTCAAGGACTCCATCAGAGAGACCCTGCAGCGACTGGCCAACTTGAGGAACCGAATGCCGCCTTCCATGGTCTACTGGCGATACGAGATGCTCATCGAGATCCCGCATGAACTCGGCATGATCCAAGGTCAAGTCACGATGATGCTCTGCGCCGTCTGCACCGCGAACCAGATCATCCACGATTGGCTGATTGGCAAGGAGGTGGGGGACACCATGGGAAAGGTTCGTGAGCTGTTTGAGATCATGGCATCGCCTGAGCTGGATTAATGGGGTTCATGAAATTCGTTTAGCAGACGGTCTACGTGCAGGAGGTATTACGAACCTAGGTAGCCTGTAAATCAGTAGATAGTCACACAGTCCAATGAATTGAATCGGACATGACATCTACACTAAGCAGTATTTCAAGACACCCATTCTAACACACATTAGCTTATATCCTTAATAATCCAAACCAGCCCCCCTTGTATCCCATAGGTACCACCTCCTTAGTAAATCCTAGATCTCCTTAACAAACCCAACCTCAACAACTCTATCCATAGCAAGTCTTAAGTTCGCGATCTTGGCGCGCGTGTTCTCCCTGATCCAGAGGAACGTCGTCAAAACAATGCGGCGGACGAATGACGTGGGGCTAGCCTTGATGTGCATCTGTTCCTTGCCGACAATATACATGACCTTGCTGGCGTAGGCCCGATCCAGTCTTCCGAGCTCCTCTTTCGTCGCCTCGTCCGCGAGCCCAAGCAACGCCGCGCTTCTATCTTTCTGCGCAGCAGCAGCAGCCATCTTCTTCTCCTGGGCCTCCTCGTCGGCTTGGGAGTCGGTCCCCAACGAGGTGCCATCGGACTGCCCATGTTTTTGTGCTTCCACGCCGTTCACCTGCGCCGAGGGCGATTCGTCGTCGCCGTTGTACCCCCGGCGGATGATGAAGTTGCGCACCTGCTCGTAGATCAGCGCCGCTAGGTCGGGGGTGATGACCTCATCCATGAAGCCGTGGCGAATCACCAGCCTATAGCAGCCTGGCACAGCGGGGATACGCGAGATAGCGTAGCGGTCGCTAGAGGGCACCGACGGCTCCTCTACGGGATGGATATGGAAGAAGATTGCTGCATCGGGCACAGTGCCGAATTTGCTGACGAACTGTGTGAACACGGTCGGGGTCAGCACGCCCGTCTTGTCGAAGTATATACCGAGGCCCCTGATACGGCTGACGGTTCCGCCGCCCCAACGGGGTGTGAGAATTAGAGGGCTATCGGGAGAGTCGTTCTCGCGATGGAGGAGCTGGGCCGGCCGGAACCGGTCTTCCGCCTCGGCACGCCACTGATTCTCCTTGCCGAAGCGCCAGAGCAAGAAGATGCAGGTGAGGACACCCGCGATAGTGATCGTGAACCACGCGCCATCCGGGACTTTTATCAGCGCGGACGAAATGTACAAGCCGTCGAACGTAGCGAAGAAGAGCCACGGCAGGAAAACGAGATACGGGGACAAGCGCCACACGATGAGGCAGGCGAGGGTAACCATGCACGTATCAAAGAACGTCACGAACATAACACAAACACTAAGAATTATTAGCGACCTGCTGCGAGAAAACGAATTCTGTTGGGAGAAAAGGCTATAAAACTTACCCGTAGGCATTTCCGAGGCGGGTTGTATTTGAATAAACGCAGGTGACGACAATCGTGCCCACCATCAAAATCCAGTTCACAAAGGGCACGTAGAGCTGTCCGTGGAATTTCGTCGATGTGTGTACAACCTTGACTTGCGGGCAGTAAGACAGCTTCATCAACTGGCTGATGAGCTATTGAATATTCAGCATCGTATATACCTACCAAAAAGGAGAAATGGGATATTTACCTGAAACACAGCCGTGATCATAGCTTGCGAGGCGACAATGGCCGCTAGCACAGCTACAATCAAGCTAGGGTATAACATTCCCGGAGGAACACAGTTGAAGAACGGGTTTGAGTACGCATCGGGATGCACGGAGATGTAGGCAGCCTGGCCGATGTATGCCAGGAGCAGACAAGGGTAGCACCAACATAACCAACTGATTTGGATAGCCCTTATGCTAAAGGCACCCAAATCCGCAAACAAGGCCTCGACACCAGTGAAGGCGAGCAGGATACCGCCGAGCATCCTCCAGGCAGCTGTCTTCTTCTCCACGAAGAAGTGAATAGCAAAGTAAGGCGAGAAGGCCTTCAATACCGAGTGGTCATACATAACCAAGTTGTAGATGCCAAAGCCTGCGTTGAACCCGAGCCATAGAATCACGATTGGGGCAAATGTGCTTGCCAGTTTGGTTGTACCGAGAGGTTGAAGGAGGAAGAGGACGACCAATATTCCGCATGACGTTCCAATGATGATAGGGCTGGTTATGTTGTCGCTTACTACAGAGAGACCCTGGACTGCGCCCAACACGGACTGCGCAGGCGTAAGAATACCGTCAGCGATAACCATCGAGACAGCGAGAACACCAATTGTCTTTAGGAGACCACGCGTGAACCTGCTTCGCTCGATCGTCGATCGGAGTGTCCGATTGCTCTTGCTCATATCATCAGTTAGATGTCTCTCCATCTTCACGAGACAAGCCTCTCGCGGGTCGCGGTCCGTAATATTAGCCTGTGTGAGGTTAATAACGAGAATCCATTGTTATAATATCTGAAATACTCACATATCGAGTGAGTAAGGAATAGCAGCTGAAGGTACCCCCTTCTCCTTGATTATCGAAATGTAGGACGATCAATATGTATTTCAGCGTCACCATAATCGTCAAGGACCAGAGTATGACGGATAGGACTTGGAGGAGGTCATCATAATTAGGCGGTTCGGTGAAGGTGCTCGAGTACACATATAGGGGACTGGATTACTTGGTATTAGCAGCTTGAAAATGTCTATTGGCTCGCAGTGTCAATAAAATCTTACCTCGTCCCGATATCACCGTAAATTACGCCGACTGATTGGTATGCCAGCCTTCACAGCCGATTAGTATTAGCTTATGACTAAATTTACTGTTGAATCAGACGGGAACTACGGTACCAGAGCAACGCAGAACCCTTAAAGACCTGTTTCTTCCGGCCGTCATCACGGAGCCAGTTGTCCTCCTCCTCCTCCTCGACACCGAGATGGTCGCTACGTCGCTCGCGAGAAACCGGGCGGCGGCTGGCCGATCTACGAGACCGCGACAAGCTGCGCGTATGGTAGACGCCGCCGAGATCCTGAACACCAGTATGATCCGAGGATTTTATAGGTATGTCGTCATCCACGGCGATTGTGATCTTAGGTGTCGCCATGCTTGTCAATGCGGATTGGTGTTATTGAGAGGGCATTGGTGGCAGTTTCAAGTACGAAAAGTCTTCCAATGTTACTACACGAAACGACACACACTGCATACTTTTTATATTTTCGGTTTGCTCTCATGCATGGGAGGGTATTAATATTAGATTGTAAGAACCCCAAATGGAGTGAAGGCCATCTAGACCAGACCGAGTCCAGCTGGGTCATTGAGGATCCCGGATCCTAGGTAGGCTGGCCTATTACCTTTCATGCTGGCCGAAGATAAGGCAACCCAATATTTCCCTTTCTTCCGAAAATACGGCAAGACGGCGTGGGGAAAATGTCTTTGTTTCTGGTCTGCTCTGCACTGCACTGCACGTGGGAGCCAACAAGCGAAATATTTCTTGTTTGGGAGGCAGCCCACGAAGTGAGAAGTGAGATAGCTCTCCTGTCAGGGGCTAGGTTAGGGGATTTGAAGGGTCTAGCTACCTAGCTACCCACCTAGGTAGGCAGGTATGTAACCTACCTATATATACTAGGTACCTATGTAGTATGTAGCTAAAACCTATTCAGCATTAGTGTCAGACGTAGGGCGGAAGTGCTAGTACCAAGCCGTCAAGCAAGAAAGCTTGTTGAAACGCTTGTCTTTGTAGTTACAGCGAAAATGATGCAACTATAGGTATTGTACCTACCTAATTTTCCGACAGCGCCAAGTCACATGACTTCCATATAAGCCTTTCGACAGGAGGTACCTAGGTAGTGGGGTGGTATACCTAGGTACCTGGTTAACCTAGTAGCTGCTGTAAGTAGCCAACCACGATCTCACGGCAGCACGGAGATGGATATTTTAGGTGGGGACGAAGGCGTCGTCGAATTGGACATTCGGGGTTCTTATCATGAGTAAAGTCAACTGTATGGTTTCAAGGAAAATAGAATTTGGTAATGTTGGTTCAAGGGTCAAGGGGGTAAGGTCATTGGTGAAGAATATCATGGATGCAAAGAAATGGCTCATCCCGATGGTATGCGAATACCTTAGGTACTGGGTACTCTAGGTAGCCTAGGTAGCGACCCAGATGGCAATATAGGTGAGATTTTGGTCGTAGACAAATTAAAATCTCTAGACACAATTAGTACTTGCTGTGTTAAGTTAATAGATGGAGATTTTCTTCTTCTTTTCCTTCCTTTTTCCTCCATTCTTACCTAACTAAAATAGTGAAGGAACTACGGAAGTGATTCGTTTAGCAATGCTCATAAGTTAGTAACTAGAGTTATACCCGTACTTCTACTAATGTATGCTGTGGGATATGCAGGTAATTGGGTATCTGTACCGAAGGTATGCGGTTGTCACTGCATGCAACTTCCAGCAAAGGCAGCTGTGAAGAATCTTAGACATTGCTTTACAGGAATAGCAGCAAGGTAAATTGTCGATCGAGCTTGAATCATACCTAGGTAAAGAAGACGCGAGTCTTCATCTGTCTACCCTATTTTTGTCTTTTCGCCAGGTTCAATCTTCTCTTCTATTTTTTTCCTCCAAGAGATTTTTCTAGCCTGAGAACCAATATCAATAGTCCAAAACTGCCCTCGAGTATCGACATACGCCATCTACACGACAAGCGTAACTTACCATTGCCCAAGCTAGTCTAATTGATCGACTGTTTCTCCAGTTTTCTCCGACCCATTCGTCTCGCCGGCCACCTTTATCCCATCCTCGCGGGTGACAGCGAAGGTCCAGCCGAAGTCGTCCTTGACTTTTCCAAGCTGGATCCCCTTGAGCTGTGTTATAAGTCGTGAGCAAATCGGGCCGGCATCTTCGTTCGCATCAGGGATGTAAGTGACTTTTTCGAAATCGCTCTCGGCCGATAGGCGAGAATGCTCCCCGGCGGCAGACGAAATGGATTGAGGCGAAGCAGTGTCAAAGCGGCGCGTGATGGACCGTATTGGTACCAGCGCCGCAGCAGTGCCCGCCGCCATGACTTCGGAGAACTTGGGCAGTTCCGTATATTTAATCTAGTGTCGGGTTAGCGAAATTGATGACCTGCGGCTAGTTCTATGCACAGAGCAGAAATTACAGGTCTTTTCTCCACCTTCCACCCAAAGCCGCGACCGATGTCCGTGACACTGTCTGCCGTCACGCTCTGGATCACGTTCTTCGAGTCGGGCACTACCAGTGTTACGTTCTCACCATCCACAATGGCGCCGATGAAGCCGCTTGTGCTGAACTCATCGATCTCCGAGTGTGTCGCGCTGTCTAGATGAAGCGTGATGCCGTACCCTTCAGCTCTTGCCTTGTCGCTCCACCTAAGCACAGGCGCATAGTTGCCTCCGACCTTTGCGCTTCCAGTTCCGTTCGGAGCGGCGCGATCAAAATCGGTCAGGATCAGCGCATCGACGGGATGCGTGCCGTGGTATACGCCAGTGGGAAGAACATAGACGCAGAATGTGTATTCCTTGGGCGCGCTCAATCCCAGCTGTGCGCTGGATCCGTAGATTTGTGGTCGGACGTACATAGCTGCGCCCGTCTCATGAGGCGGGACGTATTCCGCGTTAAGCGAGACAGCGGCCTTCACGGCATCGACGAATAAGTCGACAGGTACTGGGGGAATCGAGATGAACGCGGCCGAGTGCTGCATCCGGACGGCGTTGCGATCCGGTCGGAAGACCTGCAAGTTGCCGGAAGGGTTACGGAAGGCCTTCAGACCTTCGTAGGCTTGTTGGCCGTAGTTGAGAGCCGGGGCCATGCCATGGATGCGGATATAAGGGTCAGTTACGAACTCCAGCGGTGTCCATTTGCCGGTCTTCTGTGAATAGTGAGACTCGATATGCCCATTCACTAGCAAGAACAAAAGGTCAGCCAATCCCGATTTGTTCCTTCATTTCCTTATGTATCCATATGTGTCTCTACATTCGGGGGCAGCAGAGACGAGACTGACTCACCCTCGCGAACTCGAAAGCCGACATTAGACCAGTCAATGGTGTTAACTGGTGGTGGGGGAAACGGAGCCATTGTCTCGAGATGTCGATGTCGATGAAGTTTTTCCCAAAAATTCAATTGACCTCTTGCTCGGCTAATTTGTCGAATTTATAATTTTGAGGACACAATGAGGAAATCGTGATCCAGCTGAGGATATGCAATTAAATATGCAATTATGTCATTGGTTCTTGACTTAACACTTGGTGGCTCTTGACACTTGGTCTTGGTTTGTGTTCAAAATTTCGTGACTACTCCGTTACCTCCGAGGATCGGAATTGCAGGGTTCCAAGCTTCTATGTAAGCTTCCAAGACTGCACGGTTACTAGCGTAGAATTACTAATTGTGTGGGGAAAGTCAGCAAGTCCGCTTAGTCAATCAGCTAATCTTGTACTTGCGCATTTAGTCGCACTAGTTAATTTATCAGATTCAAAAAATATTCATCAAATTCAACTCACAGCTGGAATTTGGCGGAATAATCGTATTGCAAGACGCGCAGTTAGAAACATTCAGAAGTTGAAAATGCAGAGATTAGCTGAGTTGGTCTGGTCTGGTCTTCCGGACTGAAATACATGTAAGATAAAACCGGCCTGTGTCTTTGTCCTTCTCTCAAAGAACCCTTTGACACCGTTGACCCCTTTACTCTCAGTCCTTTGACAATCGACCAGTCAAGGAGGTTTCCATACGAGATTACTTTTCCCTACCAACTATACCGCTAAACCTTGAGCAGGAGACCCGCCCTGACATGATGACGAAGCTAAAGCCAAAAAGCAAGTCACTCTCATCCCAAATCTACCAAGCTCAAGTCGCGACCATCCCATCCCAATGGCAAATGTTGGCGAATATTAGCGTTGCCAGGAGATCAAAGCTTCCTGGATAACCTCCTAGGTAACCTCCTTTGCTAATATTTCCCATACCCTTATACCCTTAGACATTGCTGTATCAACGCGAACATAGCGCACGAGTAGACAACCGAGGAACTTTAGATGGTGAAGTGCTTGTTGCCCGGCTATCCGAGATGTGCGTCAACCCATAGACCTTCGTCTTCGTACGAGAATGTCATTCTCCCTTACACTCCCGGGCGGTTGAAGAAGCAAGCTAAATGAGCCAGACTCGAGTTAAACCCCCTGCTTTTCTTTGTCACCGCCAGTCTTGGCTCATTGGTCGTTGATTCGTTGCATTGAGCACCTCATTGTTGGTTCAATTGGGGTACGAGTTCGTAACCCATGTCCAGAACCAGGTGTCTGACTCTGCCGGCAAGGGATTCGCGGGGCTTGAAGGTTCCATATTGGCGTTGTTTGTTGTACAATATTGAGATCAGTTTTTTTTTTTTTTCGATTTCCCCCAAGCCCTCTATTACCGGATTCCTCTCGTCAGTTGGCTCCTTGCGCTATCACTATGACAGCTACGCGGATGCGACTGTTCGAACCAATTCAGTTCCAAATGGATTTTAGATTTCCCGGATTGTTTTTCGGTTCCTCCAACATAGACGACCCCTATGTTCTGCTTTTATATGTGTTGTTAAGCAGACAGTAGTATGCGTTGTTGAGCAGGCAGCAGGTATTGGTATATTAGGGCACACACTCTTCACGGCTAGCGGAACTCCGGATGTAAGACTAATATCTCCGCCTTTGTTGGGATCTGAGTCAATCACAGAGCTCGACCTTAAAGCACTGTTAGTCCGTATAGCAATATCTATCAGAGCGACAGCGAAGATAGGGTTTCAAACACGACAGCTTTAGAATAAAGGAGGAGCTATAGTCTGATTACATACCTTGGGTAGGTAGGTATATTAATAGGATGTGTATCATTGAAGTTCTCGCCCAACGGTTGAATTTGTAATGAATTCGGAGCTAACATTCGGAGGTCCGTCGCAGCAGGAACCATATAAATGATGATTTGTAGCGCTACCGGCCAATTTCCACGTTCCCCTAAAGGGTCAGCCCTCCTTACTTATTCTCGGCCGAAAATGAGTTGAACTTGGAATTGATGCCAGTTGGAGATGTCAGAGTGCCCAATGCGCCTTACTTTCAACGATCAACCTAACTAAACAAACAGCGTAACGTAATTGGTAAATTGGTGGTATGCCGATGCGGGTGGTCGATGATCGCTACGCACCGGGCATTTTGTCCCCACGATATCGCATGATCATGCGGAGTTTCCATGAGCCGTTCCACTTCAACTCCGTACTTCTCATACCTCCTGAACCGGATATATACACGGAGGAATCTGGCCCCGTACCGGTCGTCTGAGGTTCACGTTGACATCCATATGATAATACTACCCACCTAGGTACCTACCTTGCAACCACGTTGTTGGAACCCCTCGTCGCGCCTCGTCCCCGCGGAGTCTTTCCGGACACTACGTACTATGCATGATTCTAGATCTATGCCGGTATATAAGAAAGCTACCCCGGTCGTCTGATCCTCGCATGTCTGGTCCGTCGATGTATTTGAGCTCTTACAATCATATATGAATCTGCCGATCACATATAAACATCGAGCCATCATAGAACACTTACATTTATATTATACGTAACCCCAAACTGCACTATTAATTTATGTGGTTCTATCGCCTGTTATCAATACGATTGCGACATCGTCGTATCGATCCAATATATCATCTGCTGTCGTCGTCATCCAAGATGTTGAAGCGAGCAAGACCGAGGTAAAGAACACCATAGCATCACATCATATACTCCCCGCATCTTAAGCAGCAAGGTTGACGCGACGGATCTGTCTCAGGCAAAACTTGGCTGTCGGAAGCGGAGTGGATACTGGAAGGTATCATAAAACATTACATTCAACATTCGATCACCTATTAGGGGCATGTAGCAGCGCATAAAGCGTGGATACCTAGTATCAATGTCTCTACCTAAGTAATAGCCACGAGTAAGTCAAGCTTACCTGGCACCTAGCTACGTACCTTATAGAATAGTAGTAACCCCGATTGCCCACCTCATCTTCGATATCAAATAAGACTAGGGAGGCAAGTTGCTACCTACCTAGTGTGGGTAGGTAGACATCTCTACCACAGCGATGGCTTCTTCTCGTATGATTTCCATAATCACTCCGTATCAAGTAGGTATCTAGTTCCCTACGAGCGGAGGAGTCGTCATCCAAGAGAATATACTTACCACCATTACCATATTTGTTAGGGTTTACAGCAGCAACGTAGTAAAAAGGCGTATAGGAAGTAGCTGGGAGATTTTTCTTTTCTTCTCGTACATTGTCGTGTGGCTAGGCCGTACGAATGAACGTCGGGGCTACCAATTGCTATGTACAGGTCAATCTATACCTCCGACCAATTCACCCCAGAGTCTACCACCAAACCTCGAAAGTTCATTAGTCGATGTGAATATCGTCTCGTCGTTGTATGGGCGCCTCTCGCAACATTACCAGCGCCAAGCAGATTTTATATCCTATACCGACTCATTCTATCCCACCAGTAAAGAGAGGATTTTTGCTTGCTCGTGAACGAAACGATTTATAGTACAGGTCAGAAACATGACTAGGTCGGATTCATAACCCCCCAAGTTCATTAACGCCGGTTTAATGCGCATCTCCTACTTTGGTAGGAGGACTCTAACGAAAGGGGAGGAGTCTTTGTTTCGGCTATGAAATGCAGATACGAATTACTCTCCTTGCTCAACGCCATCAAGGACGTAAAGCCACATCGAACGCCATAACTAGTAAACCCTAGAAATACCTCAAGGCGCCAGCTACAACAACGCCGAGTACATCTGCCCTGTTGCAGATGCCACAAATAGCCGCAATTCCATCTAAGAAATCCCAGCAAGCTTTTGTAGGGTTACGAGAACACCTGCGATTATCGTTAGTCTAGCTTAGTGATAGGTCAGATTATATATTTACTCACCACTGACACCCTGTGTCAAAGTAGAGGTAGCCTCGGTATTTCGGTTACCTAAGCTAACCGTCACGACTTCATTTACCCCGCCATTCCCCTTTAGGGTGTTAGCCCATTTGTAGACTTTCTCATCCTCGCGGCCGTCGCCAATGACCATGAGGAAATCCACCGCGCCGTCCTGCGAGTCCTTAGCATGCTTGATTGTATCCTCGTAGACTTGGGCGGCAGCGGTCTGTTTGGTCCAGTCAATTGACTCAACCACGACGCAGTTATCCAACTGCGTTGCATGTACCCGCTGTTCCTCGCAAGATTCGTTTATATGCCCGGTCCAATCGCTTGCTTGTCGCTCAGCATTGGCGTAGTCGTCCGCATGCTTGTAGTGGAAGATCAGCGAGCAATTGCGGTCTTCAATTTCAGATCCAGGGGTACGCTCGAGGTAGTACTGTAGTATTCCCTTAACCGATTCTTTCCACGCGGTAACTCTGTTGTGATCTGCCACCTCGGTCCAGGTACCATTCTCGCAAGTTTTGATGAAACATCCGTTCTCAGCTATCAGGCCCAGATTAGGAACCAAGCGAAAGAGGCGATCAAGTTCTTCCGGTCTACGTCCAGACATGACATAAACGGTGTTATGCGGATCATCGACTAGATCGTTCAGTACATCTAATGTACGCTGGTGATTCGTCAGTATACCGAGTATCTAATTAATAAAAGGAATGAGTAACTAACCTGAGGGTTCATGGGAATAATCTCGTTCATCGGACCGTAGGGGATCAATGTACCTTCCAGGTCAAGGAAGAAGAGTCGTTTTTGACATTGAGAATACCGCTGTCCCAGGGTATTTAAATTCAGTCGAGGAACAGACGTCTGATCATGACTGTGTTGCTCTTCGTAAACCTGATCGAGAGATGTCAAAAACTTCGAGAACCAGTGGCTTCCGGTATGATGGCTGACAACTTCGCGTAGCGCTTCCCACCGTTCTGTTTTCTCCTCATCAGCCATCTCGAGTGCCTGCTTGATAGCGTCGGAGCATTGGCGATAACTCCATGGGTTGACAGTTAATTCTTTGTTGCCAAAAAGCGACGAGGTTCCAGTAAACTCCGATAGAATGAGGGAACCATGCCTCCTGTCACTATATTTCCCGTCCTGACAGACTATGAACTCATGGGATGTGAGATTCATACCCTCGCGTTGACTGGTGATCATGAGTGCGTCGGCAATTGTCAAAAGTGCAAGGTACTGAGGGTACGGAATATCTTGCTTCAAATAGACAAGGGGTAGATAAGCGAGATTAGCCCAATTCGAGTTCACTCGGGTGACAATGTCCCCAACAGCGGCGTCAAGATCTGTCTTCTCGCCTGTAGACAATGCAACCTGGATTAGAACGACCTTATCTCTCCACTGCGGATTCTTGTTAAGAAACAGCTCATATGAGAGAAGCTTCTGCCGGACTCCACGAACGTGGTCAAGCTTGTCACGGGCGACAATGATCCTTTTGTCCTTGTACCGTTCTCGCATGATCCCAATCCACCTCATCACCTCCTCATCCTCACGGTGGGTGTTGAGATTGATAGGGTCAATGCCGATAGCATGATTCATGACATTGACGAACCGGTCTTCTAACTGGATACCGTCTGGTGTGGCCTCTACGGCGAGGAGACGACTGCATGTTTGAAGGAAGTGGCGAGTATACTCGTGAATCTGAAACCCGATGAGGTTCGCCCCGAGCATGCCTTCAAGCAGTTGCTTCCTGACGGCGAGACACCGGAATACCTCGGATGAAGGAAACGCAACGTGCAGGAATAGGCCGATTTTCGCATCTGGAAGCTTCTTGCGGATCATCCCTGGCACCAAAAGTAGGTGGTAGTCATGAACCCATATGGTATCACCCCGCTTCCAATTCTTCACGATTTTTTCTGCAAATGCTTGGTTGAGGTTGACGTAGAACTGCCACGAGTGGTCTTCGTACGCCTTGCTCTTCGGGTTGTCAGGAATTTGATAATGGAAGACGGGCCAGAGAATTTGTTTGCAGAAGTGTAGGTAATGCCCATCGAAGTCCTTATCCGAGCAAAACACGGGATACATGTTGAACTCGGTCACGAATCTGTCGTTGATGTCTTCTTTCTGTTGTGTCCCTCTCAGGGCATCTGTGGGCATACCTAAGGTGCCCACCCATGAGTATTCTTCACCATGACCATCGCGAGCCGCAGCGTCGGCCGCGTTACGGAGACCACCGTTGCCTTGGTCGGCATTCACGATGCGCCAATTGGCGTGTGCAAAGACTCGGTCATGGCTATCGCTTCGGGTCGCTCGAGGTTGGAGGACCCCCTGCCGTCCAAGCTCCTTGGCCTTTTCGAATGTCCTAGCGTGATCCAAGAGGGAAGCGGGAGGGGGCGAACTCGCTCGGGATTTTGGTTGATTTGCCCTACCACCCCATACTGGTGATTCCTTGTCTGCTGGGACCATAAACTCTTCATCGTCGGAGACATTCAGCACACGCAAGCCATCTTCGTTTGTGAAGAGACGATCGTCAAGGTAGACTTCCTGCTCTTCGTCGGGTGTTCTAGGAGGGGTAATTGCGGGATCGGGGAAGAGGCTCGTACGAAGCTCGAGAGGCGGTCGTTTTGACGCCTTCTTGTTATTTTTATTTGGCCTATAGCTTTTACGATCAAGAGTGGGTGGCGCATCTGGCAGTCTGAAGTAGACGGTTTTCGGGAGGAACCTAATGGTAAAAAATGTTAGAGGCAGCTCAAGGCTATAAATATCCCACAATCGGTGGCTCAGTCGAGATTCCGCATTAGTGCACGTCTCTCATGCACGCTGGTCGTAGCTCCTTTCACCAGACCAGGGCAGAGAACGAATAAATCTTGAGGGCTGGGAAAAGTATAGCCATAATAGGAAAACATAATAGCCATGTTCCGAGATAGTTATGCTTCAACATGTAGTGAAAGGAGCCAAGCTGCAATTAAAAGATACGAAACGGAGAACCTTACAATGAAGCTAGGAAGATGGTCATTGTGGGCAAGGGTCTACCTTAGTACAGTTGAAGGTATGTTTGTGTGAAGGTTGATATTGACACAACAAACCAAACCACAATTGCTATGGTAGTCTAGATAAGTAGGGATCGCGAGTGAGAGTAAAATTGTAAAATTGCAAGTTCATAGGAAAAGTGTTTAAATGTTTAGAACGTTGTAGGTTAGGCTATAGTAGCTGATTCATATGTTTCGTGTCCGAGAATTAGAGATGTAGTCGCTTGCTTGCTTGAATCACTCAACTAGAAAATCCAAAGTGAAGGAAAAAAAAAGTTTGGAGATCGGATGTCCTTCTTTTAAGAGTCTGGTGATTGTACGGCGGAGAGGAACGGGGGCCAAACGGATACTACCGGGTGAGGTTAGTAAGAATTAGAGGTTTATAAAAAGAAAATAGGTAAAAGTGACGCAAAAGGGGATAAATTTCTCATGAGAGATGAACATTAGCCAGCATAATAAAAGCTGGGTAAGCTGGGGAGAAGTTGGATCAAGTTGATGTCAATGAGTTGTGTTAATTGGGACTAAATTTGGGTACAGTTGTAGTGACACCTACAGGACTTAGCTCGACGCTGATGAAATGCGCGACCAGTGACGTACTTTGAAAGTAAAAAAGACTAAAGATACATATGTACTACAGTACTGTATGTACCAGGGGTAGGTAGCTTCAGCCAAGTTTCAGCGGCGGAGCTTCCTAGCAGGGGTTGCTACGCCTATACGCCTATTATGCGGGCCTTAACAACGCAGCTGCTGTCGTCAAAATTTGAAGCTCCAGGGCTCTTTCGAGGTTGAGGCCCTTTCTTGCCGTCCTACCGCCGTTACACAAAAGCCTTAAGCACCTGCTTACCTTGGTAAGTACCTAGGTAGATACATTGGTACGATACATTATAATTAGCACGGACCATGCCGACAATAAAATATTTATTCTCTATCCATCGCGGAACAATACTATCCATCTCAACAATCCTTTGAATGGATGTTTGACATAATAGTTAGGTTGTGCACTGGAGCGAAGGCTCCTCCAATGGATGGCAATCAATAGAGATCGATGATATTTATATGACCTCATACATTCTACAGTAATACCTTTATCCTTTCTCTCAACCAGTTTTATCAGATTCGACAGATTCGAAGTGAATATCCTAAGGACATTTTACTCCGCGAACAAGAGAGAGAGAATCACAGCCCTGTGTGGGAGATCGAGTTATCGAATTTTCTAACAACTCCCTTCCAAGTCTCTACACGTGTACTTACTCTGTTATTTTACCTAAGAAATCGGAGAACCAGTCCGGTTTTTCTTACTGTGACTTTACCCAGGAGGATTTGGTCCGAAGCTAACTTGTTACCACCCATGAAATCCACCCAATCTAGGCATAAAGTGAAGTTCCAAGTCCTACATAGTAAGAGGGAAAAGGCGACTACACCACCGTACTTTGGAACCAATCAACTCGGTTACTTAAATCTAGGTGAGTAAGTTGGAATTAAGTCTTTCTCGCCGAGCTGTTATTGAGACGAAACGGGAATTTTACAAATGATGGATGAGAAAGATGCAACAATTCTCTCAACATTAAGCCGAACTTTTGATCCCGTATTCCAACAGATGCCGAAATTCCTATCGGCTTCTGTCTTCCTTTGTCCTCTCCACTTGCAAGGAGAGAGCTCCGCAATCCCAACGTCGCGTTGCTCGTTACGATTCGTTTCCTCTCCAGCCTTCCTGCACTTGGCTCGATGGCATATCTGTAAATTGCACTTCAGAGTCTGAGCACATTGTCCCTTGGAGAAATCTCATTGGCTGTTTTCAAGGTGTCTACCGGCACGGGCCTTTAGTGAATCGCCGGTTTCCCCCGCAATGCAACCTATTCGGTCGGGTCTTCGCGGACAATTCTGAAGACGTGATAGCTTCGATTTACCCCTAGCTCTCTCACCTGAAGATTTCGACAGTTACCCGATACCGTGGCTATGCCTTAATCCCTCCAATCACAAGCGATGTTACTCGTCAGCTCAGGAAAGGGTTAAGCCACTGAGTCCGGCGGAATACCAGGACAATTGGCCGTTTTAGCCGACCAAGACCAAGATGCATTAATACCTAAATTAAGCTCCATTAAGCCGCACCTATGGTGAATTCCTAGAATGTTCTGACCTACCTACCTAATTCACTATACATGAAAAAGTTTCAACTACCTAGGTATCTAACCGTTACCTAGGTAGGTATACTAGAAACAAGTAAGTAGCCTTGAAGCTCACGGGAAGCCTAGAACCTTCTAACATGCAAAGCTATGCAATTTCGATGCGGGTTCCCTGAAATGGAAACTCCTTGATGCCCAAGAAGCTTCAGAGAAGCTCGCATGCTTGTTAGGTCTTCCCGTAGGCCGGGTCCCCGACTTCCTACAGGCTACCTAGGTAGGTAGGTAATAGTATATCATCCTGCAGGGGAATGGAAAACTTTTGACAGATTAAGCTAATTGGCTCACACCATCAACCTCCTCGTGGTTTTTGCCCTCGATCGAGTGAATCACAACACCTAATGCATCCATCCACAATCACTACGTTATGCACAGTAGTAAGTAAGAGGGGACTGGAAAGAACGCGCATACGGTTTGGACCCCATTCTGATCACGCGGCAAAGAGTAGATCGTTAGTAACTACCGCTATGCCTTTCGCTTGCCCCATCTAATGGATCCCCATTTACCTACATAGCAGAGGGTATAGCCACAGCCAAGAATAACGAACACTTCATCTATGTGGAACTTACGTATTGGTTCGATAGATACGGGAACCTCTTAGTCAACACCTTGTCTTCCAGATTCCCAATGAGTAGCACCTACGGCCCGGCTTTAAACACATCATAAATGCACAAAATATCAGATGTGAATACTGACCGCGTTGTTGGAAGAGTTCGAACTACGAAGGGGATGTCACACTCTTGGCATGTTGTGATGTCTCGACCAGTCCATCATGTTATCTGGTATACCTACCTGTGTACTTCTTGCTCGATTCTATACCCTCGTGAACCGCGTCCATCGTAATTACCCCGCCTTTGGCCTCTAGCTCTGTGCGGAGGCTTGCATGATGGCCTCGCGGCACCACTCAGTACCTAGGTGGTGAGCGCCCCTTGGATATCCTCGGCCTGGTAGACTAGTTAAGCGCGGTCGGAAGAATAAGCGCTTAGCTACGCTATGTATACACGTCAAGAAACAACTCATAGATACCATCGTATCTCAATTGCTACGGTGTCGCAATAGGTTAGCACACGAATCGCGAGTCAGTATAGTGTAGTGTAGTGTAGGATGTGCTTTGGCTATTATGATAGCATCACGACTTGACCTGAAAATCGGGATCTACATACAGGTGAATCTACCGACTCGGATAGACTCCCGAGATAGAACGGCCGCACGGGCTCGTGGCCGCTATTGAACTTATGCAGGAACGGCCCGCATTTCGTGTGCCAGTTAGCTGGATCGTCGACTTTGCACTGATGTCCACTCAGTACATACATAATACTCAACATTGTTGGGGGGCACGGAACTAGTAGGTAAATTTAGCTGCTTTCTCGAGTGTATACCTAAGTGTATACCTAATCGATCTAAGCCACGGTGCATGCGTTACGTGGTTCAAGTTTCCCCATCCACTTTCTCGGATACTGTTTCTTTGCCCAACCCCCAAAGTTCCGTCTTCCAAGGTTGCCACCATGATGAGGAGTCACCTTGCGAGAACCAGCATGGTAGCATGGAAAGCCATGCAGTCCTAGTGGCCAGAGCGTTCCAGCTCCCAAGTTAGTGGAGCCTGGCAACGAGCTTATCTCGACTCAGCTTTGTTACCACATTTTCCAGCATTTTCCAGTATTTTCCAATCAATTGCGCCAAAGCCGTACAGCTTTGTCTTTGCCCCCGGACCCAACGAGCCGACCGTCCAACGACCAATCCAATGCGTAGACTTCATCTTCATGGCCGGGTAAATCGACGGACAGCTTGAAAGATCGCATGTCCCATACCTTCAGAGTAGTATCCCTCGATCCAGAGCATAGAAGGCGCTGATAATCACATGTCAGCTCCTACTTGAAAAAGAATTATCGCAAACATGTGGGAGATAATTATTTTTCTTAGAAACTAGAGGATTATCCGCTGGAAATTAAAATAGCTAGGAGAGTGGTCACTTACTGAATCGGCCGAGAAAGCACACTGGTATACGGGTGCGACCTACCGATGGTTAGCGATTGGTTCATTTGTCATCAGCCCCAGTAAAGGGATGTATGTAGATATCTCGTAGAGCTTCATATCGACGATGGAACCGCTGGAAGCCAGGGTAATATTGACTCACATGTGCTCGAAGCGTCGTCACAAATTTCCCGTCGCTGCTTGTCATATTAGCAACCATCTCTATCTCGCATCTCACCTCCTACCAACTTATAGGTGCGTGCGTCGGGATATTTCTCAAGTCCTGCAGATTGAGATAGGATGTCGATATGACTTACCGGCCCCATATCTTAATATGGTTATCCCATCCAGCACTAGCAATCAAGTTCCCGTCTGGGGAGAACGAAACATGATTCACCTGTTTCTGGTGCCCTAAAAGACGTGCCAGAGGCTTCGTGCCTTGTGCCGGGTCCCAGAGGTACATCGTGAAGTCGTCACTAGCGGAGATGACCCTTTCTGCGACCTTGCCTTGTTGTTTTGCAGCCTTTTCAAACCGTTCCTTGGCCTTTGCCCGCTTCTCCTCCGTGGACACCGGTACATTCTGTGTATGGTCGTAGAATGCCGTCCGGAGCACAAAATCCGTAGAGAGCGCAAGGTGATTCACCCAATGAGCATGGGATGATAACGTGTGCTTCAAGGTTCCATTTACTGCATCCCAGACCTTGACTGTCTTGTCCTGACTGGCACTATAGATGAGGTCCGTTCCGCCCCATCTGACGCAGCTAACACTACCCTATATCACTGTTAGCTTTTTGCCGGGATTGATGACCTAAACAAATTAGTTCTCACTTTATGACCCGATAGAACATGCTCAGTTATGCCAGTATTCACGACCCATATCCGAATCGTAGCATCTTTGCTGGCGCTGGCTAATTTCGGCGTATCATCACGCCATAGATGATATGGCTGCCATGCAATGCTCGTGATCCATTTGGAATGGCCATTCAATGGTCTGCCAACAGATTGGCCAGACTCATCCCATATCCGAATGGTCTTGTCCATACTGCCAGTGGCCAAATACTGGCCATCTGGACTCCATCCTAGTGCCAAGACCCAACCCGAATGGCCTTTAAGAGTATATTTAGGGGTTCCGCTATCGGTGTTCCATATTCTCGCCGTATTATCACCGGAACCAGTTGCTAGTAGACTACTCGTCTTAGGCGAGAACTGTGCTGCTAAAATTGCTTCTCCATGCCCCGGTATCCTATTTGACATACGTGTTACGGCTTGTACTTTGAATACCGCCTGTGGCTCAGCGGCTAGTGTGATGGTTGTCTCAAAAGGATTCTCGATTCCATGTTTACGAAGGACTGCTAGGAACTCCGACGGCGTTGGGTAGTTATCGACCACTATGTCGGAGTTGGGTATATGTATACGAAAGCGATAGGGTGTGAATTCTTCACGTTCCTATAGAACAATAATGGCTTAGTAACTGTCTCTTCTAAAAGTGCAAGATCCAGGGGAAACATCGTACTCTTCCTAGTAAAGTATTGAGTAGAAGGGACACATTTTTCTCGGTCGCATCAGCTAGGGGCACTTCTATGGTCTCGGCCAATTGATTCCCGTCATTATCGATAAACCGTGCTTTGAAAGAGCCAGCCTCGATGACCGGGGGTGTGACATCTTGCTGAATCTGAGTGCGCTCCAGAGCTTCCCGACGCTGTCGCTTTGACGGTGGTGGGGCTATGGTAGCCATTATATGAGATTTCCTGCTTGTTTGGCAGGTTAAAAGATCGGAAGCGGTATTTCCGTATCGTATACCTAGGTGAGAAACAGACCTGGAGACCTTCTCAAGATTTTAGTCGGAATAGACCAAATGTTGTACGGAGAATAGTTTGTTAATCCAATTGGTGCTTCGCGGGGTGGTGGATGATGAACAAAATGAATAAAAAGTTGAAAATTGGTATCTTATCGTTATCTTATCGAGTACTTTCTAGTGGAGCCTGTAGAGTGAGAACCTTGATGGCCATCTGCAGGAACGAGCCCTGCGAGCTAGCTTCCACCTAGTTGTCAAATAAACAGAAGGTATTACAACCAACTTAACCCAGTTTAACTTTCACTTAATATCCATATACATTTTTAGAGTTATAGAAATTGCATTTAGCCTTCAAGCAAGGCATGGTTAGAGTTTAAGATGATTCAAGTTTTCTACCTAAATACTTAGGTAATTACCTGGTATTTAATTATCCAGACATTTTAAGTCTTCTATTCCTTCCTACCTTCCTAGGATAGACAGATCCAGGTTGTTAGTCTCTTTCGTAACTCCAAAGATAGATTGAATTTCAATTCTTAATACTCTCAATTAACTTTGTTTCTTTTGCACCCCTATTCTCTTCACTTCTCCAAATGTTTAAAGAGACATCCACGATGCGACCGCTTCATAGTCTTCAAAGACCTCTAAAGTCATCAAGTAAAGGGTCTTCTTCTCGTTCACTGCAAGCCAATCATTCTATTCCTCGCACTGCATCTTCTACTCCTTATCCACAGGGTCTACATCATGTTGCACCCAGACCGAGTACCTCGACCAGCCAATTGTCATCTGCTTCGTACGGTGCTAGTCGCTCTGCAACAAGTTTGTCGCATCCCTCGAGACAGCACCGGCATGCTAGTACTGCCTCGGGGCGTAAGTCTCGTGCAGCATCGTCTGTCTGGGGCTCTGAATCACATGAGATCATTTGCGCTGTAACTGAAGCTCGGGGCGTTTCTCCTACTGTTGGTCTTGCTTTTGTTAACATCACCACAAACGAGGCTATTCTAAGTCAGATATGTGATTCGCAATTCTATGTCAAGACGGTCCATAAGATTCAGATGTACGAGCCATCCACAATCCTGATCGTTAACACGGCTTTCCCCCCACACCCCAAGTCAAGTCTTCTTTCTATAATCGAGGAAGAACTCCCGGATACGTCAATCGAGCCTCTAGATCGTAAGTACTGGTCCGAGAATGCAGGTCTCGAGTTTATCCAGACTCTGGCTTTTAGAGAAGATCTAGAAGCTATCAAGGTGGCAATTGAGGGCAATTTCTATGCCACGTGCTCGTTTGCGGCCGTAGGTACCCTTTGGACCTGCTCGTTTCCCTTTCTCATTGCGAATAGGTCATCAAATACGTAGAGCTCTCTTGTCACGTATCAATCATGTCTCACTCGCTACGGGTTAGGTATCAACCATCAGAAAATACGATGATGATCGATATTTCTACCATTCATTCCCTTGAACTTATACAAAACCTGCAGAATGCGAAGTCCAAGGATTGCCTCTTTGGACTCTTGAACGAGACACTCACCCCCATGGGTTCAAGAATGCTACGAAGCAACATACTTCAACCCTCTTGTCAAGTAGAAAGCACGCTTGTTCCCCGTCACGATGCTCTAGATGAACTTACTATAAAGGAAGACATGTTCTTTGAAATACGCAAGGGTTAGAACTAACACCCCTGATTTTAATATATGTCGCTGACTTCGTACAGCTCTAAAAGGGTTTGTAGACATGGAGAAACTTCTTACCTCGGTGAGTCCATATGCCTGCAAAGTCCACCTTTGGCTAACCAAGAAATAAAGCTTGTCATTGTGCCTAATCAATCATCGATTTACAACTCGGAGCAAGCCATTAACAATATTCTAGGTGTCAAGGCCTTCATCACCGCTGTCCCTTCTTTGTATGAGGCATTAGGTACTGCACGTACAGATCTACTAACTAGAATCCGAGAAATATGCCGCCCAGAGCTCACACAACCTGTCATAGATCTTATCGCAAATACAATAAATGAGGATGTGACAGCGATGAAATCACCGCTTGACATGAGAAATCAGAGAACATACGCAGTCAAGGTAATGAACTCTTCGACTACTTATTGATCTCACCTCTAAATATTTATAAAGTCCGGAGTCCATGGTCTCTTGGATGTTGCTCGGCAGACATACAAGGAGGCCACAGAAGATGTTCACCAACATATCGAAGCTATGAACAGTGAGTTATACTATCGTGCATTTAGGATGCCAGAAAGTAACTACTATTTAACTCATTTGTTGCAGGAGACCATGATATCGCAGCAGAGCTTCGGTTCGATACCAATCGCAAGTACTGGCTACGGCTTAGACAGAATGACCTCGAAGACCGAGATATTCCAGAGGTCCTCATCAACAGAGTTCGCAAGGGTGCCTGGATCGAGTGCCAAACGCTGGCCCTAGTCCAACTCAACCATCGCATCACAGATTCTCACAACGAAGCCATCATGCTCAGCGACAAAGTTGTACAGGAGCTAGTAGACGCAACTCGCGTTCACGTGCCAAATCTCTTTCGTGTCTGTGAAAGTATCGCCCTACTAGATATGATTGCGGCTTTTGGTCAGTCTGCTACCACTAGGGACTATGTGAGGCCTGAGCTTGGCAATGCATTAGCTCTCAAAGGAGCAAGACATCCTATCTGTGAACGTGTAAGTACCTAGGTAGGTATCTAAGTATATCGCAGTTCTATAAACTGACAAGTCTTAGGCTAACCCAGAGCGATTTATTCCCAACGACGTCTTTGCCAACGAGCAGCACCGGTTCCAGATTATCACGGGTTGCAATATGAGTGGCAAAAGCACATATATCAGAATGATCTCGCTCCTCCAAGTCATGGCTCAGATCGGCTGCTTTGTACCTGCCCAGTATGCAGCCTTTCCAGTAATCCAACAACTTTTTGTGAGAATGTCTACGGATGACAGCATCGAAGCCAACATGTCTACCTTTTCACTAGAAATGAGAGAAATGGCATTCATACTAAGGTACATTGAATCTCATTGCGCGAACTAAATTCTAATATAGGTCTAGGAATATCAATGAAAGGAGCTTAGCTATCATCGACGAACTTGGCCGTGGGACTAGCACAAGAGATGGTCTAGCAATTGCACTTGCCATATCTGAAGCCTTGATTCAAAGTAATTCTTTGGTATGGTTTTCAACTCATTTCCAGCAACTTGGTATGTATTCTGGCGCAGGTATATATGGAATATTTTCTTAATGGTTGAGCAGCAAAGGTACTGGGTAGCAGACCAGGCGTCTTGAATCTGCACCTTGCCACTGAAACCCATAATATGGATGGGGGCAACCCAAAGATGACCATGTTGTACAAAATCACCTCAGGGCCCGTGGAGGAGGAACACTATGGCCTAAATTTAGCATGTGCTATCGGATTCCCGGAACGATTCATCGAGGTTGCGGAAAACGTTTCGAAAACACTTGCGGAGACTATCGAAAGAAAGAAACAAAGTTCCCAGTCCAGGAAGCTACTTCGGCGTCGAAAGCTAATTTTGAACTTGCATGACACACTTCTCCAGTTGCGAGAATCAGACATGGACGATGCCGCACTAGGTAGCTACCTTAAAAGGCTTCAAGACGAGTTCGTGTCCAGGATGGATGATATTGAGCGCGATGGGGACAATGATAGGGAATCCACTAAGACACTCGAGGAAGTCGATTGAAACCGGAGTATGCGAGGACCTTCCTAGGACAACTGAATCAGTCGAAGCGCTTCTGACTTGCTTGTAACTGAGCATGTTTGCAAGTTTCTCTAATCTAGCTCCATTTAGAACCTTTGGCCGATGCTACCCAATATACTCACCCGCCACCTCTGTAAGTATTCAAATACTATGTAAGGGATTTGCCACTGATGAATAATAGGGGTTACAAGTCACAATGACGTGAATTTAAACATAATAGGAGTAAATACATCACAAGATAGATCATACTATGAAGACTCTTGTACGACATTTGCTGGTTTTACTATCATGGGTCCTTTACAGAAGAAGCAGGAGACATTATTATTGCTTTTAGATTCATTAGAGGTCTACAATAAATCCTCAGAGCTTAGACACCATTTTCGCATGTGTATTTACATGTTAAAATCCTTCCCTGGGTTTGCCCCGTTGACGTGGTTAGGATTAGTTTCGTTATACCAGTAGTAGTAGGCATCGCTTTGATGTCGTTCCTTGACGCCTGGTTGTAGTGATTTCTGCATTATTTGGACATACTTATCTAGGTTGAGTCCGTTCTTTTTCCGGAATTCTGTAAATTTCTCAAAGTTGATACATTGCCGATTGATCGACCTGCATTTCCAAATGTTAATCAGTTTCTCGAAGTTGGTTTCGTCAGGCGTAATGAAGCTGCATGTGATCATAAACTTACATATCGGGTTGAGGGTATTCTTGTCCCGCCACCCAGTGATAGGTCATGAGGTTCACATTGCCGCTACACTGCAAGGCCTGAAGGAGGATGTCGACGCAATGGTTGATATGGACCTCAGGTAAGCCCATGACGGAATGATTTCGTGTCGTCAGGTGATAGTAGCCGCGATATGCGTTCTTGCGTAGAGAATTCAAGCAATGGATCTGGTGGTACACGTCGAAGGCGCCGACGTATGCGTCGTCACCTAGTCCCCACTCGGCATCCTCGAGCTTCGGCACGGTAGACGGGTCCTTGCCTATTCGCACGATATCGTCTCGCGTCAAGGGGTAGAAGCGGCTCAGCTCCCATTCGTCCCAGAGCTCGTCTGCGGCCGTATTGGGCAGCTCCCGTGCGATCGAGGCGCCCTCCTTAGCTGGGAAAAGCGTCCCCTGGACCATCCTCGGTTTCATTTCCAAATCCACTTTGTCAAAGACGGGACCTGTGCTTGGGTTTTAGCTGCCACTTTGGTGATAGTAAGTCACGTCCATTTCTTACTGTAAGTAGAGGCCTGCCGTAGCTCGGTATTAGTCTGGGCCTTCTGGGTTCGCGACGCGGAGAAAAGCGCAAGGGATATCGAAAACAAGATAACGTTCGTAATTGTTAATAGCACGGCAGCGCTTGTCCATAAGCGGCACCGATTATTCGGCCCTTTGCGGGGCTCCGGCTTCTCGTTTAGCAACCCCTCCGCTTCTTCATCGTGATCTTCCATGGCGAAGGGGGAAGATACCGATGAGATGGACTCGTCTGACATTCCGGTTGCGGAAGATCGTACGGGCGTATAGTCAAGTTTTGAAGGCATGCTTCACATGCTAATCGGGCGTTCCGATGCGGGGAGGCGGGAGTGTGATGACCTTCACGTTCGTCTCACCAACGTAAATGTTGAAGCGACTAACTCCGGCGGCCAAAATTATGTATGTTGGAAGCATTCAGAGGTGGCACAATCGGCGACCTTGTTAGATATCGTAAGCGCCTAGACGATATAGAATGATCTGGATGTTTGACCTTAATAAATACCTATCCGGCCTCGATGATACCTCGGAGGCCCGATAGTAACCCCTTTACGTATACCCACTTTTTCCATGTAAGAGTTACCAACTTTTTAATCTGTACAGGCTTCTCCAGATATCGATCACATAAGATTGCACCATTAAGATCGATTAGTGGGGATTCTATAGATCCAGCTTGAATGTCGCAATCCCAAATAGGGCATTGTTAGGGAAGGACATGCCAGTTAGGAGTTAAGGTGGACGGATGTTGTTGGCTAGATGTTAGATCTTTAGAAGACGAGGACTGTTTGTTGGTAAGAGGGTTTCTGCAGGCCGACCCGTTGATGAACCGATTCCGGGCCCGAATTGTCATGCGACATACCCGGGTCAACGGCTTGTCCTCCCCAATGGTATCAATAATTGGCTAGGCCAAGCGAACCTCACAATGCGCACGTTAGATGATTTGAGAGTGAGGTTACTTCGCGAGACAGATCAGGAGCATTCGACGCAACGTTCTCGAGGCGCAGACATGACGCAAACAAGGGATAAGTTGACGGCTCATGCCCACGTGAACGAGCTAATGCTGCACAGTCGTCTAGTTTAATAAGAGTGTTCGGCTGGGGAATGATCTCCGTTACTGTTAGGGGAAGGTGCGCAAAAAGAATGCTAGATCACGTCTCCGGTCATTGATTGGGGCCCCTTATCCGAATACAGAAGCAGAAAGGATCTACAGTCGTTAGTTCTGTCAAGGGGAACATACCCGTGCTGCCGGGTGCGTCGGTTACACTGCTAACACGAAGATGCCGACAGCAAGACTCAACGATATTGGATTATCGGAGCGTGAACATGAGAGCTTGCTTCGATTATAAGCTTGGCTAATCCGCACATATTCTCGACTCATCGACAGCCAAGATCACGCCACAGCACTAGAGTTTCTGTTATAAGATTACTGTGCAGAATCTACCATTGCTTATCTTCAAACATCACTCAGTGAACTTATATCCATCCTCGATCCGAATCCAAACCTCGATCCAAAATGCGCGTATCAGCAATCTTCGTGGCAGGTTTTGCAGCCCTGGCTATGGCCGCACCCGTTGAGGTAATCAATTTGATATGCTGTGTAATACTTGATTGTCTTAAGGTACCGAAATCTAATAATCGATCTCTAGGTCCCATCAGGATTAGCTGAGCGCCAGTACAGACCGACATACAAGGTGCACGCGTCACTTGAGGGCAAAGAAATCGACGCCAAGAAACGCCAATATGAGCCTATTGAGAAACAGATCAAGGGACTAGACGTAGAGAAGCGTCAGTATGAACCTATTGAAAAGCAGATTAAAGATGAGGTAGAGAGGCGTCAATATAGGCCTACCTACAAGGTCCACAGCGCGCTTGAGGGGAAGGAGGCTGAGTAAACGGGCTGGAGGCTATTTGCAGCTGGAATTCAAGCTGGGCCAACCTGGATCAATATGACAACTGGAGCGCAAAGGGACACAGTTAATGAGAGCTCGGTATTATGAATCACGGATTAGTATTATCACATCCTCGAGCAGACCATTCAAATATGACCAACTCCAGGTATGAATACCAAGACATGAAAACCTAAACGACGAGATGGAAAGAGAAAGTGACACCCAAATTTTCCGAGATCATGCCTACGTACCTAGACTAAAAGAGGCATGTGAAAAGCAAATAAGGTATCTATCATCGGGGGACCCTTGAGCAAAAGCAATAGCTAAAAAGCACGACACGTTAAAGGAAAACATGGCGCCGAGTGGCTGAGTGGCAAGACATCTGTCTCAAATAATTTGCTTTATGTATAACTAGGTACCGACCTAATAATTATGCAAGCAATGCTCTCTTCAGTCGTTTTGATCTGCGGTATGCATACGGCATACCCGGAGTTGCTTTGGTTCAGCTACGGCAAAGGACCGTGGGTTCGCCGAAACAAATAAGGTAATTATCAACTACCCGTGTAAGCCGATTTCAGCATCGGCCCGCGATAGTACGGGCCGCACTAATAAAGGATATCGAAGCGCCCCTAAATACCATTATGCCTATAATCAGGTAACGCATTACTATAAAAGCTCGCAATGACAACAATGACGATCGATACTTGTCGTTTATATAACCCCTTTATGTTAAGTAGTATGGCCTCGTTAAGGTGGCAGGTAGTGAATCGTCCTTAACGACAGTTTTCATACTTATCTACCTAAAGGTAGATATAAGAGCCCTGTATAGTATATGCTGCTATGAACCTTAACTTATATACTCTGGTTATTATTCTATTATAAGGTACCTGGGCAAATAGTTAAATACCACAATCAAACACATAAATCGTATCCCTTATTTTTCCTCATTCTGTTATGTACCCGCTTATATAATTATTCATAATAACTGTTAGTTGAGGTATGAAAGTCCTTGTGACATAATAGTCTGGAATATCACGGAAATGCCGTACATCGCTGATTATTGCCCACCTGTCAGGACAGTACCGGAGCAGCACTTGAGAGACTTGCCGACCCGTATTAGTCCGTGGATGAGTCCGTATTGAGATCAGTTGCCATGGATGTCACGAACAACCTGCTTATCACATCCGGAGCTATGTGTGCATGGAACACACATGATCTGACCAAAATATCATGGTAAGCACTTAACAATCACCTATACCGAGTAATTCTTATGATCCCATCTTATCATCGGAAAAATCGCGTATAGTGCCCGGCTATTATCACTGTGATCATTATCATGTTTATATCTGGACTTTAAGGGAATATGATCCAGGGGTTACTCATTACATATTCTTATCAGCGTTTCGCGGGTCCCCAAGCCTTTGAAGATATTTCTAAATACGTAGACAATAATTATGTAAAGATATTGTGCTCTCTTGACTACGTACCTAGGTACTTAAGGTTAGGTATTATATCGTGAGAGAAATTACGGCCAAGGTTAAACTGGTTTACTGTAGAAGGCCACGTCGGCGTTAGGTATCACTATATACCGACCGAGACTCTGAAAGCTTGCCATATATTATATGTTATGATTACCTAGGTAAGCATTAGAACATGCACGCTATTGCTGTTATACCTCAGATATACTGCGGTAATAGGATGGGATAACGAGGTCCGAAGGATCCCAAGTCCGGAGTTATTATATCAACGGCTTTTATCTAAGGATAATCGGAGTAAGCTGATTGGGAATTCAAGAGGCGAGGAAGATACCGAGGATTTATGACTAATAGCCATTCGCTTCGAGAGAGGTTTTATAATGCAATTAAACTCTATATTTATAGGTTTATATATTTCATTTAAGACTTATGTTTAAAGGAAAATCTCTATTAATATAACCGAGACGTTTAATAGCATATAAATGTGCTTATATTTAACCAAAATCATATTAAATTATCGAGTTGTTATAATAAAGTAAAGAGGCGTAAGGCGGCCAATAAGTTTATTAAATGAATATTTGTTACTTGGCATGAAATACAATAAAACGCTTATTAATCACGGCCATGTTTCACCACATACTACATACATAAGTAATAGGTCACCTTTAACATCCGAATTTAGCGTTACCTTCCCCAATTAACCTAGTAGATAAAAATGCCGGCATTGAATAAGGCGGACTAAGCATTATCTGTACGGACTCGATGATTTTATAAGGGCTTATATAAACGGCCTTGCATAAGAGGTATGTACGATGTGAGGAACAGCCCACATCATGAACAATCGCGCCCATTATTGCAGATAACCGGCTCTGAATATTCAATAGGTCATCTCCACAGATCCTTCGGCACCGAGTCTGAGTAAGCATCATATGTTTATTTTTACCTATCCATTTTTGGTGATAACTCGTTTCTTTTATCCCTCAATCAATCGGACAACATCTTGAGCGAGGCACCGAGCTATGGAAAATAAAACAATTAAAGGCTTGTTGGGCTTAAAGTATATCGGTCATCCCTTGTTTGGGGTTAACTATGTTAGGAATAGGGATCTTCAAAAATGTTAGATCCCGCAGCCACCTACCTAACATGCATCTGAGATGCTGCACGATACTGTTTTCTCATTGGACGTATTAATGCAGTACTACTTCCTTATGGGTACCTACTCGAGGACAAGCTATGCTGCTAAAACTGTTGTACCTCAGCTGCCAATGTAACAATAACCCACTCCACTGGACTAGGGTTCACTTCTAGTTCAAGATATAACATGTACTTTAAGTAGGTACTTAACCCTAGATGGGTACGGTAGGTATGCGAGCGGTTTTGAATGTTGAATGTTGAGCAAACAACCTGACAACAACTTGACGGAGGGATGGGATCGCAATCCCCCAATTCCCGTAAATTAATTCTCTCTATACCTGTACACCTAAGGTAAGCAGCCCTACGTTTCGAGAATAGCTCGGTGGACATGTCATTGCCGCGTCATGAGGTATTTTGGGACGGTGGTTAAACAACCTATCAAGCCTGTAGATCAATATACCGTCCGTGCCGATGGGATTTTGGGGGCCCTGTTTTTGATTCAAATATCAACGCCACCTTCGGCATGTGTCGTCTATATGTCCAGACCAATCTTTGCCCCCCGCGGACCTTTTCTCTTCAGTCAATACCACCTAATACAATATCATGGTTACAACGGAGACAGACGTTTTAATCGTGGGTGGAGGGCCAACAGGGGTGACATTGGCCCTGGAGTTGGCTGCCCAAGGGATATCATTCCGCGTCGTTGATAGAGAACTGCAAAGATCGGACAAATCTAGGGCGTTGGGTATTCAACCGCGTACACTAGAGCTCCTGAACCGACATGGCGATGTTAGACGATTCATCTCCCGGGGCAACCTGAGTAGCGGCACTACGTTCTACATCAACGGCAAGAAGGCGGCCGACATCGACGTCACTGGCCTCGCAGATGATACCGCATTCCCTCTAATCCTCATCATCTCTCAGGTTGAAACCGAGGAGTATCTGGATGAGTGCCTTCAGGCATATGGCTTTGCGGTCGAGCGCGGGATCGAAGCAAAATCCGTTGTCCAAGATTCCGAAGGCGTTACCGTCAAGTTGAGCAACCAGCACGGTGTCGAAGAGACGGTCCGCGCAAAATTCGTCGTAGGTGCCGATGGGGCACACAGCACCGTGCGACACGCAGCAACCGGTCTCACCTTCCAAGGCGAGGCCTACCCGCAGGACTTCATCCTCTGCGATGCTTCTATCAGGAACACGAAGATAGTCTGGGACCGATTTTCCCTCTGCATGGGCAGGGGCTCCCTCGCCGTCTTCCCGCTGAAGGATGGCACGTGCCGAGTTGTGGTTTCGCGTATGGACGCCGATGTGAATGTCGAGCCGACACTGGAGGATTTCCAAAGTATGCTGGACCGACTCCATCCTGATGCAGGGGAGTTGTACAACCCTACCTGGATCACACAGTTTCACCTACACCACAGAGGTGTGAACAGCTACCGTGACGGTCGCCTATTTGTTGCAGGCGACGCAGCACATATCCACTCACCGGCCGGGGCCCAGGGGATGAACACGGGAATACAAGATGCCATCAACCTAGGCTGGAAGCTAGCAAAGGTGGTACGTGGCGAACGGCCGAATTCATTCCTCGATAGCTACGACATGGAGCGTCGACCAATAGGACAACATTTACTCGAAAGCTCGGACAAGATGTTCACTTGGGGATGTTCGTCCAATCCGTTCTTTGTTACCTTCCGCAATATACTATTTACCTGGATCCTGCCCTGGTATGTAAGCAGCAAGAGCCGTCGCGCGAACATCTTCAGGTTTATATCAGAGTTCGGGATTAGCTACAAGGACAGCTCCGCTGTGAGCACGGCACCAGGCTACTCGGGGTCAGTAGTGGGAGGCGACCGAGTTCCCGACAGAAAGATCAAGAGCGCGGGGAAGGAAAAGTACTTCCAGGAGCTCGTCACCCCGGATACCCATCACTTGGTATTGCTCTCGGGAGTTGGCCACAATGCGGCTACGAAAGAGGCCATGCTGGAAGCGCAGTCTAAGTTCCAGGATGCCAAATTGGATAAAGCTAAAGTACATATGGTCTTCAGCGAGAAATCCAATCCTGCCAATTTGCCTGGATATACCGATATCGCGAACCACCTGCACGGAGATTTTGGCTGCTCTAAGCCTATGTATGTCTACATTCGACCGGACAGTCATGTAGAGCATATCGGGTTGCTCTCAGAGCTGAATGAACTTTCAAGTTGGCTGGAATGATATACATAAGAATCATTGAAGGGGGTGGCCAGTTTAAATTTGCCGCATTTCTCTCTAAAAATATGTTTTCCTTGAAATTTTCAACGGCATATCTAGTTCAAGTTTCATTAAAATCGTCCATCGGTCTCTTGTAAAACTTCAAATGAAGCGAGGTGTTAAGGCATATACACCTGGATATAAGAGGCCGTGCAGGATGGGTTAGGTTAAATTGTCAGTATTTTTGGGCAGAGTATATACCTAGGTAGCTTGTCCTACGTATCATATTTTTTAATCTTCATTAACTACCTAGAGTTGATTTTATTTTTATAAAGAGTGTGATATTTATTAAAAACTTGTTTTATTTTTAGATTATCCTCGTGATACGATTATTAATAATATAATCGACGTAAATTCAGGAGGTAAAGTTGATCACGTAATCAAAATAATAAGTAGAGATGGAAACTTACTATTCTTGTTGACTTATAGGTTTCCGCCAAGAGTAGGTATTATCTTTCAACCTCTCGTTCTCTTTTTATACAACTTACCTTCAACTCTCAATACACCATTTCCATCCTCAACCTTCAATCTTAGCGTTTTAGATAATTACTCAAAATTTTAATACCGTCAACTGTGCAACAACTTAACTTACTCTATTTGGAACAATACCCCTGAGTTAGTGCGCCGTGTGTTAGAAGAATGGTGGCATGCTCTGCACTATATGCAGAAGCTGCTACTACTGCTCCAAGGCCTTCCAACGAAGCAATTGGAAATCCCACAAACTGTTGTGCATATCGCGACTGAGCTGGAACGTCCGTCTCCTTCCCATTAGAGAGCCATTTACTTCCTCGACAATCAGCCAACCCCGGAGCTCGTCTGGCTCCACTCGCGTATTTCGCACAATGAGTAAAAATCTAATTGCACAGGTTCTATTTCGTCTTTAGGTTAGACATTTATGAACTTTCAAACTTTTCCCGTTCTAATTCACATGAAAACAATTCCTATTCGGTGATCACATAGCGGCATGAAAGGGGTAACAGAAGGAGTCCCACCTCTTTCAAACTAACGGCGTGCTTCTGACAACGGAATTCAAAGGGTGGCATTAAGATATGGAATATCATTGCTGATATATATAGTCTAAGTTTTGAAAGCGAATTTTGAAGAGTCATTTATATTTATTAAAACTACCTAGACAAATGACATGACTTCTTAACCATGATCAGGGTTAGGGTTAGGGTTAACAAGCAACAATATTTATTCATTTAAGATTGAGATTCCCCAAAATCTGACATAACATAATTTCCGATCCACCTCATGCCTTCAAACGTATTGAGGTTACTCATTTGATCCTTGTGGGACTTGAGCAGAAGTTCGTTTATTATCGTCACCACTTAGCTCTTTGATTTGCTCATGAATCTGAGGGATTATCGAGACCAAACACTCGAACTCGTTGACTTTGAGAGAGATTCCCGTCTTGGAAGGGTTGAGACCGGTGTTGGTGTAAAACCATCTTCGAATGTCGACTCTGATCTCGTCATCGTACCACCCAACACTCATGTATCGATTTCGAGACTCAGATAATGATCGGTGAAGTGGGAGTAGCTGTTTGCGTGGAGCCTCTACTTCACTGCTAGCTAGCATAGGTTCCTCGGAAGAGGCCTTCCCCATAGATTTGATGTTGACGTTTTCCGATATATTTGACATGATGTTCTGTATTTGAAAAATAAGGTGTGATGGTGTATTTGACTTGGTTCTGTTTGTTGTTTGCTGCAATCGTGTTAGAGATCAGACTGGCCGAGCATAATCTTAGCCCCTTTTATAGACTGCTTGCGAGCCGCTGGTGATGACTTAAGGGGTTAGGGTTTTCGCTATTTGCTTAACGATTTGACATCATAATTATTCCGACAAAGAAAATCCCAGAATTTTAATATCTTACATATGACTGGTTATTAGTACCTTTAATGTTATTAATTACCACTTAAAATATTATTATATATTATTTATAATATCAGCTCGTGGCAATCTACAAAGATAGGGGGGGAGAAAGCTGAAACAGTTATAAGATCTTTTCGTAAAAATCAAAGAAAGTAAAAGGCAAAAATGAGCAATCTTATCATACCTAAGTCGAACCACCGTTACGCGGGCATACCAAGTGCGGGCCACCATTTTCCCATATAAAATCGCCAAAACGCTATATTTATAATTAATTAAATAAAATACCTATAAATATACGGTTAAATTATATAAGTTATTTATAATGAGATGAATATATATATAAAGTTTTATAAGATTAGAAAAATGTTAAAGTGGGTAAATGATTTTTTAAAGTTCGAGTTTTTTATTTTATATGTAAATTATAAATAAATTTCTTACGTTTCTTTAAAAACTTATAATTAAATAACCATTAAACTTTTAATTTTACTTTTAATATATTAATTTACGTTAACTTATATATACGTTATACTTTAATTATACGTTATTATAAAATTTATTAATTTAATTATAATATTTTTAATATTTGCGGGGAAAATTTACGTGAAATTTTATATATAAAAATAAAATATATAAGTTTATATATTTATTATTAAATAAATAAATTACCTAAAAACGTAAAATTATAAATGTTATGGTTATTTAATTATAAATTTCTAAAGGAACGTGGGGAAAATATATATAATTTACATATAAAATAAAAAACTCGAACTTTGAAAAATCATTTACCTACTTTAAAGTTTTTCTAATTTTATAAAATTTTATATATATAATAAATCTATTATAAATAATATTAAAAAGTTAACCGTATATTTATAGCTATTATATTTAATTAGTTATAAATATGACGTTTTGGCGATTTTATATGGGAAATGGGTGGCCCGCACTTGGTATGCCCGCGTAACGGTGATTCGACTTATCTGAAATCTGAGATGCCTATTTTTCCATCGTTAAGCCCTGGATTCACTTTAAAGGTCCCCCCTTTTTACGGGGCATAACTCACTCTGCGAATCTCTCTTATGTCAGGCGATACTCCAGCTCTACCCTTCGGGGTATTCTGGACGTCCTTTGCGTTACATAACACTATGATGTAAGTTATGTAGCTAGATACATACATACGTCCTCTCAGACGTAAACGGATTCATCATCATCAACTCAGTCTCCAAAATTTCAACTCTTTCCAGGTGTTTAAACATTAGCTCAGTAAATTTAATAAGGTTCGATAACACCATTACGACAAAACACAAAATAATTAATTTTTGTCAATTTTTGAATTATTTACCTAGGTACTTAAGTTTATTATATTTCAGTTAATATTAAGGACTTCGATGAGAATATCACAGCACGTAATAATAGACAAAGAAATCGTTTACTTACCTTAATAAATAATACTTAGAACGAGCATTGGCCCTTATCTTGAATTATCGTAAGATAAAACCTGTAATTAACAAAGAATTCTGTACTTTAAAGATATTTAATAGTTCTAGAAACTTTTTTTAAGAACAATAAATTTGTTCCTTATTACAATAGGATTTAATAACATTGTTCCTATCTAGCTCAGAGTTATAAAACATCTACGTGTCGCCATCATGTAAGAAATGCTTTATATTCACACAACTATTATTATTTTACCAAGATATCTACCGAAGTACTTATCTAATCCTGTTAATAACAAGCCTTTAATTCTAAGTTTATAGGTACTTGCTACAATTCTTTCACATATTTAGACGTAATAACGCTATGGCTTCCAAGTATATCACTTGCAAAAAAGGCTGCCAGCATTTCGGAGAGTATGGGGCAGCAGGTGTGCTCATCCATCGGTATCGCGCTTCGGGCGTAGTCGAAATGCTACTTGGACAACGAACCCATGTCACGCAGAACGGCGGGACCTGGTCTACAATAGGAGGGGCTCTAGATGAAGGCGAGGCACCGGAAACGGGCGCGATACGGGAAGTCCAAGAAGAAATCGGGATCAATGGTCACGAGTTTCTAGCACCCACCGGAGTAACGGTCGACGACCACGGTGGTTGGAGATACACCACGTTCTTAGCGGAGCAGACGAAACCATTCGATATTCCTAATATGGCCCTCAATGAGAACGAGATATCACAGGTCGCTTGGGTGGCACGTGAAGAGTTGGCCAATTATAAACTTCATCCGAGCTTTAAGAATCATATGATAGACAAACTGTCTTTCCTCCTGCCGCCTAACATCGATCCTACTACTGGATATTTTATACCTACTAGTAAACGATTAGCTGAATAGCGTTAGCACAGTACCCATACGGGTTATGACAAGAGATTAGAGTAGGTAGGTAGGTAAAGGCAATAAACCACCTGCCAGTCTATTATTAAAAAAGTTTATATTAACATGACCTAACCTTTTGTAATCGCGAAGTCTTGGAAGTAAACCATCTACCTCTACTCGAGAAAATTCCAAGTATACCTAGGTACTGAAAGACATGACGTTAGGTAAGATACGAGTGACATATTTAAGCATGGTACATTGACACATACCCCTTTCCCCTGAATGACAAAATTACTGCCTCAAATTCCCTTCGAGGTGACGATTATAATAGCGTTCTTCCTTTAATGTTAGTTTCATATATTATGTTTATTCTTCTTTTCTTAACTACATGGTTCTAGCTACGCCTGCCGCCTGGATTGTTTCACGGCTGTCGCGATTGTCTTCAGGGATGGGATCCCAAGTCGTGAGCGGCGTCCAGCGCAGATAACCTGTTGCGTTCAATAGCCAGTCTCCCTGATCAGTCACGATGGACTCGATCGTCGTGATATTTTCGCCGGTGAAGAGCATTATTGTGCCGATGACGTACTGGTGCTCTGCGCTCGCGGCAATTAGCTGCGTGAAAGTGGTACACAGCGTCGTGTCGTGAATGCTGAGGTTCCGGTCGAGCTTTATAGGTTGTCACAGCACCCCTGTCGCGATGTCTAAAGGCTTCTCGTTTTCGGTGTAAGTCAGGTTACTCGCTAGGGAGGCGATGGTGCTGACTGGACCGCTGCTCTGGGCTGCGACATACTGATTGCTTGCGGCTTTGAGTACCCTAGGTAGGTACCTTGGTAGAGAGTGACTACACTCTGCTTATATGCTGACTGCTAGCTAGAGGCATGCCGGGGAGATTGATTGGAACATTACGAAGTTTCCGAATGATCGAAATGATCTGAATAATCAGATTACTGCTAGTATGCTTGGTAAAGGGAAGCTGTGAGGATGCCGAAGCATCCTTGTATTGTACGCGAATACCATTTTCAAGCATCAATACAACCTTAGGCTACTTTCGCCGACCACTAACCACGACTACCTTCCTACGTACCTGCGTGTATATCCTCTTACCGGTTCCTAGTGATATGATACGGGATTAATCACCCGGGATTTCATCACTCTGTATCCCAGGTTTGTTTCGCATTTAATATTATTCAACCATAATCTACTAAAACACACCGAGAGCCGCCACGCGTTAAATAGTCACATATAATGACTCGCAGAACAACTATGATATCCTCCACATATTCTAGTTATCTTCAACTTCAATCGTCGCGCTGTTCTCCGAGGGATATTTACCGCTTCCTTTGACATCCACCGAGCCGTACGCTGAGTCGGAAGGTCTTGTGGCTTGTTCGTTCAAGCATTCCTGGACGCTTTACATGAAACGGTAATCGGAGAAATTTTCGATCTCTAGGAGCTCAACCGGTTCTCCGTAGAAGTCAGTGTTATTGTTGCTATCCGTCAAGGGATGTTCGATGGAAAACATGGTGGAAGTGCCTTGGGGTCGTTGAGCCCAAAATGTCCCTGGACTTGGTCCAAAATTCATTGTATCAACTTGAGGGGGTCGAGAATTGGTCGATATTGTCGGAAGTTCCATATTGGGTTGATGAGAATTCCGAAAGTTATGCAGAAGCTTAAGTTGCATCTCCATAAATAGTTCGACTGCTCTTTGCTTGAGACCATCCTCTACAATGTTTAAATTGGCTTCCAACTCCTGTTCCAAAGTAGTTCTAAAACTCCCCTGAATTTCCCTAACCACATATTCCTCATAGTTCTTCAGACCACTTAAGGATGGCTCAGTGTACTCGTAAACTATAAGTGTTAAGTCGGTATGCGGTATGGCCGTGATTTTCATAGCACACTTACAAGGAGATGGGATTTGTACTTCGGATACAAAGGGAAATAGGATTTTATAGGTTTGTCGCCACTTCTCGAACTCCGATAGAGTAGTAGTCGTTCTCTTTCGAGATCTGAGCTTAGCTTCCTGTTCGGAATCAAACCCATCCATGGGTGTCACCTCTTGAAGTAAGCAAGGTACGGTCTCCCTGATATGACCCTCGAGGTTTTTTCCTTCGTCAAAGCGGTCTCCACATCTCTTGCATCTGAACTTCGGTTGACGATGGCGTTTGTATAGATGTTCTCTAAATATGTAAGTCCTAATATGAGGATGGTATCTGGTCGAGTGGCTCACTTCATGCGATGAACAGTCTTCCAACCAGGTCCACAGCAGCTCCTCCACTCCCTACCATTATAATTCCCCGAGTCGTACTTGAAATAAGGGCAGGCTAGAAAGGATGATTCCACATCTTTACCTTTACTATCCATTGCTCTTGGTTGTCGAGAATCATTTTCGTCATCGTCATCCTGGCTATCGTCTTCTGGGTTTCTCTTAGAGTTGTTGTGTCCTGTTTTCCTCTTTCTACTCTCAGTAGAATGGCTTCCTCCACCTTGAGCTAACCCAAGTAATACGTCTTCCCGACTTGGTTGAGCTGAGGCCATGCATGATTTGATACCCGTTTCACTTGGCCATTGAGCTGCAGAGGCGTCGAAAATTCGCCGTCCTCCTCGATAAGGTAAATTCTGTAGCCATTTCCCCTCGTAGCCTGATCGTTTATTCGGAGTACTTAATACTTCAGCATCCTCCTTGATCTTATCAGATACCTGTGCACTTGGGGTCTCGGTATAGAGGTTATTTAGTATAGTCTCCGAGTTGTTAGAACAGGTGTTCGATTTCTGACACGTTTTAGATCCTTGCTGCTTCGACTCATGTGTCGCAATGCCTTTCAAATAGATTTCCTTATCCGATGGGAGCTCATCAACCAATGCCTCCCTAACTTGAGGAAGGGCGACCGGTGTAGGCTGCCTACCAAGCCGGGGCACATTCATGGCATTTCGGGGGCCGTGATATCCCTGGTTGAGCAACCATTCTTCTGTTCTTCTCTTACTTTCTTTTTGGGTCGTCGTAGACGTCTTGTCGACATGTCTAGTATTTTTCTGGATGCACTTAAGTACCACCTTTTCATCCGACGACTGTTCTAGATTATTGTCTTTAGGGGATAACAGATTACCCATATAAGAAGGCTGAAATGAAGATTCTGTAAGCTATATCTAGATGGTTAATGACATGAGAATTACTCTGTATGCAAAACGTATGTTTAATTCTGGCAGTAGGTTTACTTCTGGCATGATGCGTGGAGTTCTATGTGATGGAAAACTCTGTGGGTAGACACCCGTATACGATGTGAGATCTCCCTGGCTATCTTGAGGTTAAATAAAATAATTCATGCATCTCCTTTTAGTCTCGATTCGGTTCACGAGAGCTGTATTCTAATACTCCATTGTTAGGAATTTATCGTAATGAATTCTACCAAGGATGTGAAGCTTACTTGGGTTTTGTTATCGTTACGTATATTAATTGTTCCATTTTTTCTCAATCGCTTAGCACGGATTATTCTTTTCGAAATGCTGCGATTACCCAAGACTACATACTCGCCACTATCATCCCACTGTTTGGGTTCCTGCTGCTGCCGAGTGAGCTCAAGGGGATGAATATAGTTCAACATTCCCCTGTTTGGAGTGTGGGAAGAATCTCGCCCCAAGGCACCCCGTAATTCTTTACTCTCATCACCCGGGATGGAAGAGACATTGGTCGGGACAATGGAGCTAGGAGATGTGTCAAGACGCGCGGAGGCGGATCGGCCGTAATACGACTCGGAGGTTCCATGTTGGTGAATTAAGGGGCCTGACGGATAATCACATTTTCCCCCTTTCATTTCTCTATGAAATACCTGATCCATCATGGAAAACGACATAAGGCATTGGCACTATGTTGCCGAGGTAGATGCAGCAAGATGGTGGCGCGTATCCCAGCGTAGGGCGCAAATGAGCACCATGAAGTGCTAGGTTAGAGGCTTGGGAAGAAGCCTTAATCAATCTCAACTCCTTTGAAATTGCGCTGTTAGATTAGCAGCCGACATGGAATTCTCGCGACGACACGTCAAGTAGTCAAGACTCGACTTGAAAAGTTGTCAAAAATTGGGTTGGCTTTGTATGCCTGCACGCTAGTTAATAGATGTAACAATTTTACCTAGAGCTGGCAAAATCATCGGATCGGCTTGCTACCAGCGCGTTGTGCGTAGTTTGCGCAAAACTCAGAGACGGTCGGCGGCGGTCGTAATACGGATCGAATTTCTGGCTGTTAATGGTGCGAAGTTGCGTAAAGTAGGAGAACCACGACGACGAAAAACGAGAGCATACCTACCTCTAAGTAGAGATAATAATAAGTATAAATGAGTCGCCAGTGGAAACGTAAATCCACAGAATTTGACTGGGAGAAGAAATAATTGTAACTACCTTCATAGAAATAAATATCTTGAGCGATTGACTCTTGTCATCGGACATAAGACAGCGCTACTGTACCTACAGCCGTTATGGAATCTCTGTCTAACCCACCACCGTCGTTAACTGTTTCTACAAGTAAATGGTAGGTCGTTCCGTGCGATCGGGTGGCGTATTTGGTTATATTTGGTGGCGTGTTCACTAACTCGATACAGCCCGACTCATCAACGAAATGTTCCCGTCATGCTCAACCGATACGTCGCGGAAGCTCCCAGCCTCTCTCCCGAGTTCATCCCTCGAGATTACCAAGCCCTTCAAGAGCACAGAAGAGCAATCCGATGGCAACTCGAACACGTTGACAAAGTCTTGTCGAGCGGAGGTGGAAAGCAGAAAGTGGAAAGGTTGAAAAGATAAAAGGCTTCCAAGGTTATTTTATAAACGAGATCACTTATGTAAGGCACTGTACTTTTAATCATGCACTGCCGGAGCTAAAGCTTTTAACCCCTCACCAATTAAATACACTACCTAGGTAGGGAGGTTAGGGGAGTTCACTAAGGAAATAAAGATCTTTCTATCTGGATTGGCAAATATTAACACGACTTTATGCGTGTAAAAGGAAACGGAATCTCGCGAAGTTGAATTTGAGGGTTTACTTTACGTAAGGTAAGCGTCCAAGCCTCAGCTGCACTTTATCGGCCTCAATCGGGCATCTCGTCGCAGCATGTAGCCCTACAAGGAAGGAGAGATAAGCATATCTCAGTCATTACCAGCCGTCCACTCCTTACCTTACCCCTGTCCTACCGTGCATCATTACGACCCTTAACTCGCTTTTAGGTGCTTACAACTTGAAATATATTTCGACATGGAATTTAGACGACGAATGCGTTCTTAGTCATCTGAAACTAGGTACTTAAAATGCACGAAGTATATCTTTAAGCGCTTGACATGTTGATATCCATGGAATGGTAAGGTTGTATGTAGTTAATGTCCACGTCGCCACGATGCAAACAATGTATAAATATTACATTGTTTACACCAACACGAATTGACCTTGCATGTTCTGCTAATTGGGATTTTCTAATTTATTCTTGCTAACTTTGATAGATTCTATAATTGTTCATCCAAGGCACAATTTATTTATTTGTAGTCTAATAAAAAACTAAGGCTTCCTCGAGTGAGTGAGGTAATCCAAATCCGCCAAATTCCAATTCCCCTCTTCAGGGGCTACCTAGGTACTAAATAGAGCTACCCCACGCTGAAGCACCGAAGGTCAACCAAGTTTCGGCCTAATATTTATTCATCATGGCGTCCTTCTCCCCGCTCAACTTAACTATCGTCCGTCGGCTTTTCACCAGACTTCGATTAGACTCATGCGTCAAAACCACCCTCGTCCATCTTCTTGTGCCCCTTACTATGTTAGGCACAGCAGACGCGGCGCCAACAGCTGATCGAGCTATCCCTGACTACACCACATCGGAAGCGGGTAACCCTTTCGTACAAGGTTGGTACGCCGACCCAGATACCGAAATATACGACGGCCTGTATTGGGTATACCCAACCTCCTCGTATGCATACGATGAGCAAACTTATCTCGATGCCTTCTCGAGCCCGGATCTGGTCAACTGGACGAAACATTCTAACATCCTGACCACAGCCAACGTGACATGGGCTACCAGAGCCCTGTGGGCCCCCGCACCAATCTCTAGGAATGGCAAATATTATCTGTATTTTGGTGCCAACGACATTCAGGAGGGTGAACCCGAAGAAGGCGTAATTGGAGGCATTGGAGTGGGAGTCGCAGACAAGCCTGAAGGCCCGTATGTCGATGCGATTGGCAAGCCCCTGATTGGGCACTACCATAACGGCGCACAGCCAATCGATCAGGATGTCTTCATAGACGACGTCGACGGACAGGCATATATATATTACGGCGGTCACTCGCACGCCAACGTTGGGAAGCTGAATGAGGACATGATCTCTCTGGGGACATTCGACGACGGGACACGGTTCAAGGAGATCACCCCCGAGAACTACGTGGAGGGCTCGCAAATGATCAAGCGCAACGGAATCTACTACTTGATGTGGTCGGAAGGGGACTGGCAAGGTCCCGACTATTCCGTCTCGTACGCGATGTCCGACTCGCCCTTGGGCCCGTTCAATAGGGTGGCTAAGATCTTGCAGCAGGACAGCGCAGTGGCCAAGAGCAGCGGTCATAACGGCGTCATCCACATCCCAGACACGGACATATGGTACATCGTATACCACCGCCGCCCGCTGAGCGATTCGGACGGCAACCATCGCGTTCTAGCCTACGATCGCATGTACTTCAACGACGACGGTACCATTGAACCAATCAAGATGTTAGTCAAGGACAACTTCGCTGACGGCGAAATGTTCGACTGGACAACGTACAGCGGGGATTGGTCCGTGGCAGAGCAAAGCCTCAACGTCGCGAAGTCAGATGGGGCCTGGGCGACGCTCGATACCAACTTTTCGGATCTGGTCTTCGATGCTACTGTCACGGTTACAGGCGGCAGCGGCGACGCCGGGTTGATAATCCGAGCTACGGGTCTGTCAACCAAGGCCGACAAGTTCTCGGGATACTACATAGGGATCTCTCCAGCCAGCACCGTTAGCCTCGCGAAAGCAAATGCGGGGACTTGGATGTTACTTGGCGAAGCAACCGCCGAGGTCTCCAGGGAGAAAGAATACCGATTCAGAGTCAAAGCCGTCGGCAGTGGAATCACCGTTTTCATTGGCGATATGACGGAGCCCAAGATCGTTACTACGGACGAGTGGTTTGTTAGTGGCTCAACCGGCGTAGGAGTTCAGAATGCTGGTGCCAAGTTTAGTAATGTTTCTATAGCAGAGGCTTAGAATATCGCCAGGAGAAGTTGGCAAGGGTATGAGGTTGATCGTCCCATACTCAGAACTCCAAGATCACATCTTCCATAGGAATGAAAAAGATTCTACATTAAACATACTAGTAAGAGAACAGGTAAGAGGAGAGAAATACCTTCTTAGGAACGAGATCTATCTAGAGTAGCTTTCTTAGTCGGAGATATGGTGTAAGTTCAAGAACATTGTATATAACTGACTGATTTTTTACAACGAAGGTTTCGACTTAAAAATTCACCACGCATTTGACTCTCCTTCCTAGTAGAACTATGCATTTCGGATTCTTGATGTGTCCCAGTTGAGATTAATTCTCATAAGTAACAGTTCATTTAAGTTACCATCACAAAGCTGTTATTCTGATGCCTACCTACTATAGACACCTGTGTGCTTACGCTCCCCCTTTTCTATTATCCCAAAAATCGTGTTTCTAATGATGTATAACAGGTGTAATGCTAACACGATATTTACACGATAAATTTCAAGAAGCTAGCTAGGAAACATTATTACCAGGGCGATCCTTGATTTTATCTCAACCGATGCGACATCCTACATCTCTAATGTGGTAGCTGAGCAACTTCGGGGCCCATGTTCCGGAGCTCCCTAAAATGGTATAACCCATCACGATATATTCTGGGGTTCACACCCCTCAACCGTCGGACAGTAATTCCAAGTTGTCATGTTACAAAATAAAATGGGAGCATTTCTTATTGAACACTAGAACGGTGTTTGGCCTGTTTTCCATGACGAGAACCGTAGCTGAGAGGGATGTGATACAAATGACAATATCTACCACCTACCACAAGTCGCACCGATGGCACTGTGGCATCTCAAAAAGTCCAACACCTGTCGGCAGAGCGTCGTACTGCTCCTCGCCTGCTCGACCGGCCTATTCCTGTTGCTATTCTGGGCCCACCGCATTGCGCCAAGCCCCCGTAGCGACACCCTCACATCCCGCTTCGAGGTACAAGTGCCCGCCGCAATAGCAGGCCCGCCACAGCCGCCGACGGCCCCATTCCATCAACAGCAACACCGTCCAAGCACAGACCAGGATATCGGCATCGATCTCTCCGCAGCGCGCGCGCCGTTTGTCGCCTGGCCCCTCCGCCGCGTCTGTGCGGAAAGCATGTACGTGCCGGGCCTGGCGTTCCTCTGCGACAACAACAGCGGCGGGCCCGGCAACATCCGGAACTACATCCTGACGTGCGTGCGGTACGCCGTGGACGCGGGCGCCACCGCGCTCGTCCTGCCGCGCATCAGCGCGCGCTCGGAGTCCGACCTCGCCAACCTGTTCCGCGAGCCCCGGCCCTTCGGCTACATGTTCGACGAGGCGCACTTCCGGCGCGCGATGGAGGATGCCTGCCCCCGCATCGCCATCCACGCGAGCCCCGAGGACGTGCCGGGCGCGCGCGAGAAGGCCCGCCGCGAGGGCCGCGCTGTCGAGAGGATCGTGGAGCGCGTGACGCCTAAGCATTTCGGCGGCAGCCGCGCGGGGTGCGACCAGCGGGACCCGAATCGGCACACCGATCGGTTCGGGGTGGCGTTCCGGGAGTGGGTGCGGAGCTCCGCGGCGGAGCGTGGCTGGGCTCCCGTCAACGATGTCGATAACCCGCGCCTTATCCGACTCAATTGGGGCGTGCTCTGGGATTGGCCCGTGTACCGCGACGGCTCCGAGTTTGCTGCTACATTTGGTGGCCTGCTCAAGATCCGCGATGACATCTTGGATATAGCGGATGGCATTGTAACCTCGATGAGGACCATTGCGGCCTCGACGCATGGCACGGAGATTGTGGCAGGTCAGTCGTTTCTCGGTGTCCACTTACGCACTGAAGCAGATGCTCTGCCACAATGGCCATGGTACGAAAATCAAACCAAGAATTACCTCAGCGAAGCCGCCAGTCAGGGGTATCAAGGACGTGTGGCGTACCTGGCCTCGGGAAACGAGACCGAGGCGAAAAAGTTCGGAAAGGAGGCCATGAAGGCCCTACAGTTGCAAGTCATGTCTAAATACGATCTTCTTGAAGGCAACGACGAAGAATTAGAGAAGTTGAGGGCGTTGAGCTGGGACCAGCAAGCGCTAGTAGATTTCGTCGTGCTACTAAGTTCCGACTACTTCGTCGGTGTCAGTCCAAGCAGTTTTAGTATCAACGTAGCACTAAAGAGACACTTGAAGGATGACGGTTTGTACACTCGATCGTGGAAAGTAGGAGGGAGTGGAGATGGGAGGAGTTGGCTTGTTGGACGTTATGACCGATATTGGGAAGATTGGCTCTTCATGTTTGATGGCATGTGGGCATAGCTTCACTATTAGAAAACTAAAGGGATGTATGATGACTGACGTCATATAGCAAGACGCATTTTGATGGGGATTTACTAGATACAAATACCTAAAATACCTACAATATCCTATACTATAGTGACTATGGCTATGGTAAATACATATTTGTCAAGCATCGAGTTACAGCCTCATCATTTTCTGTTTGCTAGTTATGTATTTACTCGAAGACTAACTTGGGGGACAAAGGAAATATCTCAAGCTTTCGTTTGTGTCATGGATGTCGCAATATCCTACATTCAGATGATGGATTCAGCGAGTCGATTAACATCGGAAACGACTCGATTTCGTCCAAACAGCCAACAAACAGGAATCTTTTGCATCATCTACTGATTCCTAACTTCAAGTTCAGTGAAAATGGAATGTGACCCATTTTCATTTGCCTTGGAACCTGCTCTAATCAAAACTCTTATATTATATTCCATCAATAGCCCATTTAACATTTATCGTTCCTATGTCCATCCACGGGGATCGTTGATCCATCTATCATTCTCTCGTTCCTCCTGTCTATGAGCTTCAGCAATGGAGTTGGATGTCCCCTGTCAAGGAACTATTGACCTCCAGAAGAGTATCCGATTTGGACTTCCTTGTCGAAATCATTGCTTCGTAGGCAGGGAGAAACATCTTAATGTGCTAAACAGAGTACTTGTCAAGAAAGAAGAAGCAGTACCAAGATTCAAGGAATCCAGGGGTTGTATCTTGTACTCGCGAAGTGGCATGGGGAAAACGGACATAGCAGTTGAGTTTGCTTACAGAAATCTAGATTATTTTGACTGCGTCATTTTCCTCAAGGCAACATGCGAGCCCCTATTTCTGCAGGAAATGTTAGGTCTCGCTGACTGTCTTGGCATTCGTGGACAAGACCCCATATCGACTTTTGGGGAATTGAGGAACACATTTGAAAGATCTAGTGAGTCTAATATATTTCTCTTTTTCTTGTGAGCTCGATGTACCTATGAAGGACTCGATATACTAATTGAGAATAGAGTTGAGATGGTTATTGATATTCGACGGTGTTGACGTTGACCTAGGCTCCTTTCTCCCCATAGCAAGCGAATTCGGAACTATTATCCTCACTACACGAAGAACCACGATAGATGGCTACAGCCACTCACTTGAGGTCGGGCCCTTAAGCAAGGAAAAGGGGGCAAAGCTTATACGTAAATATCTGGAGAGAGCGTGTGGTAGAGAGCTATCTCCCGCATTCAAGAATAAAGAGTTTCGAGAAATCTCAAGAAAACTCGGGAATTATCCTCTGTATCTCCAAAAGCTGGCCAGCGCTACCGTCTCATACGACTCCTCAAGCCTTATTCTTCAAGAGTTAGATGGGCGAGAACGCATGGCCTCGGTTCTCCGAAAGGCCCCGTCGGAGACTACCATGCCACTAAAGAATATCAACGACGCTGCTTTCAAGCAACTTCCCGAGAATAGCCTACATCTACTGTATATAATGGCATACCTTGACGGGGAATTGATTTCCAACGAACTGTTGCAGTTCTCGGGCAATCTCCCAATGAACATCAGCTGCGCTGACCCCAACATGTAAGTCTATCTCAATATTCAAGCTAACGGTGACTAATGATACTTCCTACAGCATGAGAGATACCACCCGCCCCTTGCTCGAGAAACGACTTATCCATGAAAGGCCGAGTGGGCTGTGGATCAACCGCGATCTACAGTTTGACATTCTTTGGCGATTAGACACATACCCCACCATTCACGATACAGCGTTCGATACTGCATGTCTTTTAGTGGGCGGAATAATGTCACCTTTAGATACTCTGCAGAGGCTCGTCTCGTGTCATTCTATCGCAGTCCGTGTCTTTATCCCACATGCAATGCGCCTGTATGAGAACTTCTGTCAAACGTCTGGTCCCAAGCCGGTGTCCTTAGAATTTGTTCAAATCCTTTGTAGTGCTGGTCAAGACTGCTGGGAAAGGATGTTAATTACTGAGGGCAGTTCACTGCTAGAAGTCACTTTGGAAATTGTTAGGGCAATGCGAGCTCAGAGGCTCGGCACACTAGGCATTTCTGATTACCGATTCATCTTGAACCCAGATGAACAGTCTCAAGTTACGAAAGAACGATCCGAGATTCTTGAAGGTGATATTTGCTCTTTGCTTGGAGCCATCAGCTCGCAAAACGGCGTTAAAGGGCGTCAGGCATCCATGGCTTATCGCCGGGCGGCGTTGGGTATGCGGCTAAAATACACGAGAAAGTTGGAATTGGATGGTCATATCCCCATAGAGGCCGATATACTCCTCCAAAACGCATATGCGGACCTGAGCATTGGGCTTCTGTATGAAGAGGACTTCGAGGGAGCGGACAGAGTCGTGGAGATATGCCGGAGCCACTACGAAGAATGGGATCCCGACATGACCAAACTCCCGTACGAGTACGCAAAATATTACTTCGTAAAGGCATTCTCGCTCATGGCCTCCGGAGACTCGAGCCGAGCTCTCCAATCATCACAGCGTGCTATTGACCTTCTCAGAGGAGTATCCTATAACACTTGGCTCTTTTCACACTACCGATTCGTCCAAGCAACAATGTACTTTTATGCTGGACATGTTGTAAAGGCTCTGGAAATGCATGAAGCCATTCTAGAAGAAGGAGCTTGCCATTTCCTTCAAGTGGATGAGATTCGCCACGTCGAAAGTGTTTACATGGTCGCGGCTCTCGGCTATCTGACGGGAGACTATGAGCGAGCGCGGTATGTCTTGGTCTCCCCTTTCTCGCACCTACTTAGGTATATCGCTAATACGTTCTAGTAATCTGTGCGAGTCTATCTTAGCACGTGGAATAGAAAGGTTTTCTGCGGAGACTGCTCGATTGCAACATGTCTTGTCGCAGACGTATCTTAAGCTAGGTATGATTCAGGATGCGAAAGTCATGGAAGATGCAGCCGAACTATTTAGACTGCAGCGCAAGGACACGGTTCCGTCTAAGATTCTGAGGATGGAAGAACGACTAGCTGTGCATGACTACTTCTGCACCGTTCATACTCGACTGACGGGTAAGCTTGCGAACCAAGTCGATAAGGCACATTCTTTCTCAGCCTGGACGGTATGAATATAGTCTAGATAGGTTTATTTGATAATCTTATTACCTACCTAGGTACCTAGGTATGTATTGTGTATACCCAGGTAGCTTTAATGTAGTATACGCGGCACGTTGGTTTCTACCAGCTTTTCATTACACCAGATCATGCATCAAGATTATACGTCTATTTCATAATACCGTAGTAAAGCTTAGAGTACGAACGTATTGGTGAACGTTTGCTGAAGTATGACCTTCCTAGTCCCTAAGAAATTTTATCGTGGGATGAAAAAAAGGGGGAATGAAAAGTGGGAAAAGGGGAAGGAGTAACAAGGTACACAAACATTCGAAAGAAAAGGGTTTAACGAGATGGCCCAGCCATGGAAAAACACATTAGACGACACTGTTGACTACCAGCTAGACGATGGGCCCGAGTTGGTCATCATCGAGGATCTAAACTCTACGCACGCATCTACGAGGAAAATATAGCACCACATCCTTTGGAATAAGTATGAGAATTGAATGATGAGTTAGATCGAATCATAATAGATATTAGCGCGGAATTCGGAAGTCTAAGTTACTAGGATGCTGTCTGCCTAGGTACCTAGGTAGGTAGGTAAACATGTCGGTCACTTAGTAAAAGCTCGAGGCGAAGACTGATGTGCCGTACGAAAGCTTTCAATCTATTTATAATGTGTTACTACACAGGCTTATGGGACATCCTATTTCTCTATTCATTACACGCTATCATTGTTGTCCCTCCAAACATGGGTATCTCCGAGACTAAAGGAACTAGCAACGCTGCCTGGTCCGTGGCTACTTAGCGGCGTTGCCGCCTGGCTGCTGCCGTTCCCGTTGACGCTCCCCGTGTTAGAGTCGACAGACGAATCTTCGAGGGGCGGCAGCGGATCTTGGTATATCCAAGGTAGTTCTAGGGGGACGACAAGGCTCGGGTTTACGAACCTCATCCCCTTTTCCCGATCTTCATCTATGGTGCTCATTCGTCTTGTTAGTCGAGTTTGCCGCTGCACCTGTTCCGGATCTCGGTCAGGACGACTCTCCGAACCAGGATCAGTAGCCCGCTTGATGCTCCGAAGCGCGATGAATCGCGTGAGTGGAGTGAAGCGACGACGAGAATAGAAATGATACCAGAAAGTCAAAACCAAGAGTGGTACAATTAGTCCCGCAGCTATGAAAGCTGTTTGCAATACTAGGATAGCAATCATGATGACCTGAAAAGCAACAAGCCCAACGATAACACGTCCACATATTATGGGCCATGCTCCTCCCGTAGCGTGTTGTGGCTGATCCATTGAATACAATAATTGGTATTTGTAAACAAAGTAGCCGAGTGTGAAATAGCAGAGGCCGAGGAATAAAACAATATGCGCGCCGGGAAGGATACTATAGACTAAACAGAGGATGAAGACCAGCAATGCTGTGGGGAGGTAGAATCCGTAGTTGAACAGACCAGGTTGAACAAGTTCGGCAAAGTCTCGAGGTGTCTTGGCTCCCATACGATATATAGCATAGAGTGATATGCTTCCAAACTGTAAAAGCTTGAACGGGAATAAACCAAGGCCCTGAAGCATAATGAAGTTGAGATAGAAGTTGTTTAAATCCTGGATTGAACCAGCCAGTTTGCTTGCAATAGTCCGCGTGTCTTTCAGCGAGTCTCCGATTATTATCCAGAACTCGGAGAGCGCCGCGCTACCAGAGACCGCGTAAACGACAAAGATGTTGAAGAATATGAAGAAGAAATTCTTGGATATTGTGGAAAGTTCAACTTCACCCTGCGACACCATTCCTTGAATGTTTGAGAGGTAATCATAGAGGTATGGGACCAAGACGTTAAGCAACGAGACTACCAGAGTAGGCAAGCCAGTCTGCACGAAGGCTTTCGTAATATCATGGCGCTCAAGTAGAGTAGCCAAGGGCGGGGCTATCTTCTTAATGGTGCAAATACTAAGTAACTGTGCCAGCGCCGCTACTGGGAAGAACCAAAGGATCGATAAAAACGTAATAAAAATAGTGACGGCCCAAGATTGCAGTTGACGTTTATACCGCGGAGTGTAAGTGTTCTTCCAGATCATATCTGAAGGGGCTGGAGCGGGTTTGGTCAGCAGCTGTCCCGGTCTTGGGTCAACGGTAGCTTGGATTGCCATCTGACAAGCGGCAATAGAATCCATTGTCACAAACGCAGAATCCGTTGGAGGATACGCCTTCTTTCTTGCGTCTCGGATCTTCTCATCATGACGACGCAGTTTCTCCTCGTAGTAGTCGAGAGCATCGATTTTGCGATTTCGCAATTTCAAGAACCCAAACCGTAGTCGAATTTTCGGCCTCTCCCTCTCGGCCATAAGACTTCGTAGACCATCATCGCCAAGGAGACGTCCATTCTCCCGAGACTCATCATCATTATGCGCATTCTCTTGCGTAGCATCGTCCGTCGTTCTAGGCTGCTGCGCGGACACCAACCCTGCTGCTGGTCGTCGGGCCAGGTAAACGCTCCATGCTTCCTCTAGCTTTCGAAGAAGTGATTGTCGTTCAGACATCAAACCGTCGATTTCAGTCCAGTTTCGACACAACGTAACACTTCGGACATGCCCAATCTCTAAGTTCTCCACAAAATCCTTGATTTTCTCCTCGGATCTGATATCTCGAGGAATTCCTGTTAATCGGAATGTTCGGTCGGTTATAGTCGACTGAGTACCCAAATAATCCTGCCTTATCTTGATCACCTTGATAGTTTCGGAATTCATGAAGTATATCGTCAAGAAAGAGAAGAACCAGGTGAAAACAAGGTATACCCATAGATAGCTCCAGCTCTTGTCCTCGGGCTCGGGTTTCTTCAGGATACGATCAACGCTCGTTCGAAAATCGGGGTTCGGGCTTTGCATTAAATTTATATACAAAGAGTCATTTCCAGGGAGGCCACCAGGAGGCGTAGTTGTGCCAGTATCGAAAGTATTGTGGATAGGCCAAAGGACGACGAGGGCGAAAAAGAATATGGTAGCAAACAAGCGTAGCGACATTTTAAAGAAGGATAGAAACTAAGAACTCATGTATAAGCAGACTGTGATCGAATTTGCATTCACTATAATACATACCACGAAGGCATCTAGACCCGCAGATGCCAGCACCTGCTCCTCCGTTACCCTGTATAACGCTGGTATCCATCCAAAGAAACTATCGGGAAGCAGAGGAAGAGCAATCTGAGGGTCGCTGTGACGTTTTCGGGCGGCATAGAGGGTCTTCCATCGAGGTCTAAGGATCTATACGACGTATTAATTAGTTACCTACCTATAAGTAGAGAATACCTAGTAAAGAATCGACATGAAGTTGATATTTAGTAGCGACTTACACAGAAAGCGACAAAGGCCGAAATACCTAGCGAGAGGGAGATGACCAGCTGGACAAATATGTCCTTGGTGCCGGGGCCAGCGGCATATTCACCCTTGCAGTAGTCGGGCTGATTGTCATCATCATCAGAATACATGGCTTCTGGATGATATGGCTGTGCCGAAGATGAGGGAGGCCTCAAGCATTTAAGTTAAGTAATCTAGGTACCTAGGAAGACATTTGAAAAGGTGGATGTTTTTGATGCACCGGTCCGAAAGCTCGAGCGATAAGTCGGAAGCTATAGTGGGTCCAACGGCAAGTGACGTACCTAGTACGGTTAGCTCCAATATCATTGATCCACATCTATTTCTGCAGTGGCGTGGCGTTGATAGTAAACACAAATGCCGCTCTGTGGCGTCCATACCTTCCTATCTGTATTCCGTATATCACTACGGAATAGGTACCTGGTACAATAGAAAGAGCGCCTACGCTGCTACGATAGGGACTTGGTGAGATCTCAACTTATAAAACAGTTATTGATATAAAATTCACAATAATTTTCAAGATAAACCCAAGGACATGAGTATGAATAATTGGATTCAATCTATCTATGTCTCATGTACCTAGGAAAGTGTATTGTAGAAGGTCTACAATTGCTGCCGTTAGGTGTTGCTCATCCGCCACCATCCCGTGTCCGCCCTACCACTCAGACTCTACCAACTCCCGTTTTAAGCGCCACCCTCTCTCTTCGCATACTCATCCTCAATACGCTCTTCATACAACTTGTCTTTCTCGCGTTGCTCGTCAGACACATCCTCGATGCGACGCCCCGAATCTACACTGCTGCCGCCCAGAGCTTGACCTTCCGAAGAAACTAGACGACCCGAAGCATCATATTCGAGGCGCTCGTGGTGCGGAGGTTCGCCAGAACGCTGCGAGGCAACATGTGTCGTAGTGCCTCTCGGATCACTTGTCGTGTGCTCGGTATAGCGCGACGCAGTGGTCTCCCCGCCGCTAGTGGTAGATGACGAGAAGGAGACAGAGGAGGAACTATAACTAAAGTTCTTGTTTGACGACATGGTGAATTAATGAATTAGCTGAAAGATTTCTCTGTGGTAGGCCGGGTTTTGTCAAAAGTGTTGATTCACGCTGTATGGAAGTATTGAGATGATGAATAATATGTGAATGACAGACTGGTAAGAAGCTAGAGCTGGAGGTCACTTAACAATTATAATAGTGTATCGATGTGGATGATATTCGACGTCATAAGTGGTATGCTGACATTTAGATAGTTACGTCATACGGTTGTTTGCTCTTTCAGGTGTTATTCTTCTTGCTTCATACCTACCTAGGTATCCTAAGCCTTTCTTGCCACCTTCCTCAGATACTGGAGGTTATCTGGAGGGAAACTGCATCAAGTATAGGTACCTACCTAGGTACCTTTTATTAGAGGTAAGACCCTTACTCATACAGAATGTTCGAAACTTTAGGAACGAACACAGCACCTGCTACACCTAGTCATAGACTCATAGCAGTTTCACAAAGGTCCCCATGAAAGCCGCCTTATTTGATCATTCTAGAACCAATAGGAAGTCCCGGCAAGTCTAGCATACGTACCTTGCGTACGCTCCGCAAAATGTTAAACTTTACTTGCACTACCTGCCAGGTACCTAGGTACATGGAGACCAGTATTTACCAAGGTTTAACTTAAGTAAGCTCGTTCTTAGGTACTATGGGGCAGCTTATGTAATGAAGAGGATAAGTAAGATCCTTAGTGTTTTAAGTTGAAGTAAAAACCTACAAAATACAACCATTATCCTACTCCTACAGTACAGTTGTATGAAAGTTTCTATTAGGATGAGTTAATGTCAATGGGGATATTCAATTAGGAATACTTTATAATGTTGTTATAAATTGGGTCGAGCCGAGCCAGATCTTTAATCTTCAAGATTCAAATAATAGTTGTGAATTCTTACGCTGCATAGCGGTGAAGTTTAGGTTAATAGTGAACTATTAATGCACATACCAATTAACGAAGATATTAAGATACATGTCCTGAGCCCAGAATTTCCCAACGGCAATGTCAATAGAGCTATAAAGATTTCTGTTCGGCTCAAATCCAGATAGCATTGTGGACATTCAGGGGCTAACCTAGTGATAAGGGGCTGAAGAGGTATTTTCCGCCATTTTCCTTGCACTTATTACTACCAGGTATTTAACCTAGGGGAAATTTGCCACATTTTACGCTATCAATTTATTAGAGCTTTTCTACAGGTAGTCTCCATGCGATATTAATATATATCCCACCATGGCTTCAATAGGTACCCTTAAGCAATAATTAATAATCTATAACAGGCATGTACTTCCGACCCTCACACTTGTTTAATGACAAGACACCAATTGCTGCCGCTAGGAACAGGATAAGGGAAATCCTTGATTTAGATTAAAAATTGTATATTAACTCTTGTACAAGGTTAATATCAAGTCCCTTAGTCTCAGATCATCAGCTTCGAGGGCGTTCTTGGCATCGGCGATAGTATACATGCTAATTCTTGGGCAGCAAATCCCAAGTATACCGTATCCTATCTGGAGATCGTTTAATCTTTGTATCACGAGATCTAAGATTTCTCAGCCTTTTACCCCTTAACCTAAGATGCCATTATAAGGAATCCCTATTATATTTCCCCGGTATAACCTAAGTCATGCATTGTCACACATGGAACACGTCTTACTCGCGGGCTTTACTTCTATTAGCTTCGCGGAAAGTACTGGATTAATCAGCGACTAATATTCATCTAGATTTATTAATATGGTTTTTTTCACCAGATCTACTCGGTGAGCTGCCGAGCCATGAAACAATTCTATTAATACACTGGAGGTCGTTAAACAATCAAGGTAACTGTACAATTTTACTACTGCTCTAATAAGGTCTGGAATATATCCGTAAGCTAGAACTAAAGAGAATTAAGAATTATATACCTACCTAGGTGAGTAAGTACCTATTTATACAGTAAGAATCCTGCCTCTTGTTTAATAAATTAGGTACGAGTTTTCTGGTCCTAGAAGATACTAAACTAACGGTTACAAATGACTAGTTATTAGTTGTTTCGTATGTATTTCCTTGCTGCCGAAGAAATATCTCAAATAACAGCACCGAGGAATAAATAGAACACTCAAAGCCGGTACCTTGATAGATAAAGGGCCTATAGTGGCTTGTAACTTTTAACAGCTGAGACCAACTTATGAATAGGTACAGCTGATATGAACTTCATATTTCGGGCCTTATGAGTCCCCCAATACAAACGCTATACCATACATTTAATGTGCGACCAGAGCTAATTCACATGTAACCGTCATGTAGGCGCATGCAAATAGTCCGATCAGATCCGAGAGACATGTCGAAGAGTAAGAAGTGGTTTTTATTCACATATTTTTTCCGAGTCAGCTACCGCCGGCCTGTCCCAAGATAAACCTTTGTTACGGAGTTGCCGTCACTAGATGATTTTGGAACCATTGGTTCATAATCCGTTACCAAGCGGGAGGTCTCGGTGCTATTCCTCAGCCGGGAATGGCTATTGCCATCGCAAGGTTGTTACTGGAGTCTCGGAGAGGTAGCTTCATCTGATTTCATAGACGACAAAATGAACCTAGTCACCGAAGGCGTAGTCACGAGAGTCTATACTGGCATAAGTGATGCCTGTAAAGACGAGGAGGACTTCGCAACTCCAATGCTCGGAGTGTATATAAAAGAAGAAAGATGCCCAGCGAATATCAACTATCATTCTACTTGATAGGTACCTACTCATTTATATCAGCTCACTTACGCTTTATAAAGACCTCCGGGCTATCCGAATTTATATCTTCTCGATTAACTTATCTATTATAACTTATTACCTTAAAAGCAAAATCATGATGAAGCTTATCTCCATCTGCCTTGTGGCTTTAGCTCCCTTCGCTCTAGCTAAAGCCCCTCTCGTGGGCAGAGATACTGCCAATGCCATTGCCGATAACTACATCGTAGTTATGAAAAAAGCAGACTCGAAAACTCTTCAATCGCACTACCGGAAGATACAGACGAGTACTCAAGGTACTAGCGATGAAAAAAAGGGAGTCATAAGGACTTACCAGGTTGAAGGATTTAATGGTTACCACATTGAGTGTGATCATGCAACCCTTGAAACGATTCGGAAGAATCCCGCTGTAAGCCGATCGTTGACTCCTGACGATGGGTTTCTGACACAAATAAGGTCGACTACGTTGCTCGAGATAGTCAAGTGACAGCGCAAGCAGTTATCCCCAACGACATTCCTAGGGGAGCCCCAGCAGCGAATACCTGGGGTCTCGGCCGCATCTCCCATCGGAGCCCTGGCGTTGCGGCTTATGTTGACCTGATTGTTGCCCCAACCCATGCTTACATTCTGGATACTGGAATTCGCGTGACGCATAAAGTAAGTGCCTTTCCTCGCCGCATATTAAGTCCGGCACTGACCTGGGACAGGAGTTTGGAGGTCGCGCCACTTTTGGTCAGAATTTTATCGGTGGATCGCAGGTTAGCTAGCCTAACGGGCAGTGCTGAAGTCAGTGTATTTGCTGATTTATAAATAGGACATAGACGACAATGGACATGGTACCCATACGGCTGCAACTGTGGGAGGCAACACCGTCGGTGTTGATAATAGCACCAGGCTTATTGCGGTAAAAGTCTTGGATCAAAATTCATCTGGTAGTTGGTCTCAAATGATCGCCGGTGTAGAATGGGGTGAGTTTCACTACGGGTGGACCACTTTTGACATAAAGCTGACTTCTGCAGCGGTGAAGGATGCCAAGTCGCAGGGCAGGATCACTCGATCTGTGATCAACATGTCGATAGGCGGTCCCAAATTCCAGGCCATGGATGACTGCATTAAGAATGCTGTTGGGGCTGGCATGACAGTAGTAGTGGCGGCCAGCAACTATGGTGTTGATGCATGCACGTACAGCCCAGCCGCAGCCCCTGAAGCCATCACAGTGGCAGCTATCGACGAATCCGATACTCGTCCTAGCTGGTCTAATTATGGAACTTGTGTCGATATATTCGGCCCCGGAAATAACATCTATTCGGCATGGAAAGATAGCGATTCGTCATACCAGACTATGAGCGGAACGAGCATGGCGAGTCCTCATGTTGCTGGGCTCGTGACATACTTGATGTCGCGAGAGTTCATAGTAGGGCCGGCGAATGTGGCGAGCCGCATGAACCAACTTGGAACCCAAAACAAGGTAAAGGATGTCAAAGGAAGCCTCAATCTAATTGCTTTCAATGGTAATAGAGCCGAACTATAGAAAGATTAGCCTTTAATCGGTTGGTAGCTGAGGGGTTATTGAGACGTTGCTATTAAACATGGTTGTACTAGATTTCGTAATCTACTTATATAGAGGAGGACTATAGAATATGGATATATAATATACTTTAGTTAGGCATTTCAATTATAACTGTATCGATTTAATAAAAACGGTCGATACCTCTTCACGAGAGTGAGTCTTATTTTCGGTAAATTACTTTTGAACTTGAAGATGTTAACATCATTGCAGGTTGCCTTATTAACAGCTTCCAATACTGTAGGAGGTATGGAACTAGCCGTGAAGCTTCCTGACATCCTGGTACCCCCAATGTATGAGCGATAGGTATTCATCTTTTATTAGTCCTTTAGACTCAGTTTTCTAGTTGCTATCTTACTAAAAATTATAGTGTCGATTTCGGGATCACTATAAGTTGTATGGTCACATAAGGTTATTACAAGTCCCTCGTTAAACTAGAAACCCATTTCGCAACTGGAGGGGGGAAGATAGTAAGGCAGATTGAAAGCAGAAAGAAATAATAAGAAAATAATGCATATGAGTGAAGATGTCCTAACCCACGGCCACAATTGTCCTCATTGCATGGTCCCCTATTCACAACACTGCAGCAAGTATATCTCACTTAAAATCTCCATTGCGTACACCAATGCACCATCAGTTCTGGTGTGACGGCCGTGGCATCCCTCACGACCGCACTTATGCTTTCCGTACGTTGCGTATCTATGATGACCGACTTGTCGTATGATCCCCGAGACATAGCAATGTATGTATCGAGGAGTTTCAGGCCCGGATTGACATCGACCGCCTTCGGATCATCAGTCTGGCTCTTCTCAAGCCTGGACACCCACTCCTTGAAGCTGACGAAGTCTTTGATGCGTATACCGTAGAACTGCTTCACCGCTGGGGCGAGCTTCTCCCAACTAGTTACTGACGGGTTGACACCATGGAAGTATCCGTTGATCTCCTTTGGGGCCGCATTCGCAATGCTGCACACCAACTTAGCAGCGCGCTCTACCGAAATCCAATCCACGTGGCCCGGCAACTCTGATGGTAAAGCGGACAGATGTAAACTGCTGGCGATGAGGCTCGGAAGCCACTCTTGTTGGCTCCAGACTCCAGCATCTGCCTCGGGCCCAGCAATTTGTCCCAAGCGAATCGTTGCAGCAGAAAAGTCGCCGGCTTCTGCTGCGTCTTCCAATATCAGACTGCCGATCATCTTGCTGCGGCCGTAGCCGTTTTCCGGTAGCTCCCAAACTCCGTGTCTTTCTTCTAACACGGGGCCATCGCTAGGATTCCACCGAGCGACTGTGGAAACAGAAGAAGTGAAAATGACCCCTATTCGTTTAGCTGTTTCGGCAGCGAAGCTGGCAATATTTCTCATGCCGCATATTTGGGACTCGAAGGCTTCTGTCGGCATGTTAAAGTTGACCGGCCAGGCAACGTGGACCACGCAATCGGTTTCTTCTAAGAGACGCGCGTAGACGCTCGCGGGAAGACCAAACTCGGCTCGCGAAGTGTCAACTTGGTAAAACTCGGCCTTGTTAGAATAATTATCTATTAGCCCGCGCGCATGCATTGACTTCGCTTGCTGTTTGACGCCGCCATCTTCAGCTCTATTCCAGCAGATGACCGTCTTGACACTGTTGTCTTGCAAGAGCCGATCCAGAATATAGGAACCTAACGTTCCTGTAGATCCCGTTAATATAATTGTTCGACTCTCTCCAGAAGGGTCGGGACGTCCAGGCTTGCTATGGGCAATCCTTAGCGTATATTTATCATGAAGCTGTTTCATGACCTCGACTTCGTGTCTTTCTTTATCTTCAAAATCCGTAACCCCTTCCCTTACGACTGCTGAGTGGAGTATATATTCCGCAAGTCGGCGAGGCGTAGGGTTATTATAGATAGCTCGAGGGGCCATCGAGGATGCGGCAGTGGCATAGCCGGAAGAAATCAGAGCCGCCCGAAGTAACCTGGACATATTGATAACAGCTATGGAATCGACAGGTCTTGAGAAGAAGTTCGTATCGGCGCTGATGCCTGCTATATTCAAATCTGATACAAGAATATCCTCTATCGCTTTTACCACCGATTCTTCGGACCGTATGTCGAGTGGTGACGTCTCTAGATGGGTTGTCTGCTCCCTTATCGCATAATGTCGATTGATTTCGTGAGCATAGAGGCTCAATACGTTTGCTCGTTGAATGCTTCCTTTGCCACTTCTAAGGAAGGGCTTTTGGGGATTTGACACCATGATAAAGTCCCGAGCGATTCGGCCATGGGCTACTGCTTCACTATTTGCCCGTTCAACGAATGGCCAGACACGGTCGATGAGTTCGCGCTCCCCCTGTATCCCATCAACTTGATCGAATGGTTCGAGCAAAAGGGCAGCCTGTATTCTACTTGAGCCTACTACGAGAGCACCTTTAATTTGTGGATGACCTTGGATGATTTCCTCAGTTCTGGATGGGTTCAATTTCTCCCCATTCGAAAATACAATGATATTATCGGCACGACCATGGTAGATCCAGTGATGGGGTAATGATGGGTGGCGCTTATAAATGTCATTGGTGTTGAATTCATATATATCCGCAAATGTGTAGAAAAACCCCTGTTGGCCTGGGTGCTTGTCTTTGCGCACAACGACTAACTCGTACGAATCGTCGTCTATTGGGCGCCAATCAGCGCCGAATAGATCGTCGTTGTAAATGAGCCATTGCCATAGTTCGGGCCTGGGCTGATAATAGCATGGGTAGGGTGTAAACCTGGAAAAGATCAGTCCCATAACCCCTAGACGAATAATGCATTCGGCTTACTCCGTAGAGCTAATCGTGTTCTGGAGGTTAACCCCATTATTGACCAGCCTATCCCCAGCATCTCGTGACAGATTACCTGTGTCAATTAGTAAATAGCACACGTATGGAGTATATGTATTAGGTAGCATACCACTTCCAGAGGCAACTATTTGAAGCCTTTTCAACGCGGCTATACCTTCCTCGGTCAAGCTCAACTCCTCGAGGATGGACGGAGGTAGAAGCGTAAGATCAACATCCATACTATTCAAGGATTCAACAACCAGATCCGGTGTTAGTGGTTTATCGCCAATGCCTACGGCGACGGGGGTATCGAAGTAGATCGAAAACATAATAAAAGTATACAGAGCCGCCGCGTGAAAAAGAGGCATCTATTGAACTTTTGAGCTTTTAGAATCGGAAGCTTTGCATGATTCCGAACTCACTGGTATGTATTGGCGAGTGGACCTTTGCGCCCACGCGGGTACAAAATGCGTGTACCCTTGCCAGTCTGGTTGGATATGGAGGTGATCACAGATAGCCATCATCCCCTGTTACCATCCCGTTAACCACCGAACCTTAGAACTTGGGCAGTAGAACCTGGGTGGGTGAGATAGACTATGGAAGCTCACCTGTACGACGACAACTGGTTTGGGAAGACCAGTACTACCGCTGGTATGTAGAATGCAAAGCGGGTCCCATTCGCCTTGCTCAAAGGTTTTATTATAGGGGTAATGAGGTGCCCCCTCCTCTGCAAATAAGTCGTGAAAAGAGCTGATTTGCACTACTTTCATGTCTCTCTCTTGTAGCCACGGCCTAGCTCCGAGGAGATAAGATTCGGGGAGAAAGATGATATGGCAGTTTGTCTGTTTGAAGAGGTTCAACTGGCCCTCTGTAGAGTTTCTAGGAGATACAAACAACGCCTAAGAGATTCTGAGCATCAAAAACTGATTGGAATTCAACATAATACGATGAAAGTGACCTACTACGTAGCCGGCCTTGACGGCAGCGACTATGAAGACAACGTATCGCGCATCTTGGGGTCCAATATAGGCTAGAGTTGGAAATCTGCCTTCGGGAGCTTTACCACAGGCCTTGACAATATGGTGCGCACATCGGTCAACAGCATTGGCGTACTGCTTCCAAGTGACGACACGCCAATCATTCTCGAGGTTTTCTGACCACTGTGTCATGAAGGCCTCACGCTGCGGATGAGTACGCGCATTTTCGTCGATGACGTTAGGTATCAGTCGAAGTCCATAGTCAGTACGAGTCCATTTTGTTTCAAATCCCATACTGCAAGTTAGTACGTAAAGATTTAGGGTAGTTGAAGTATAACGCGGAAATTCATGACACGAATAGGAAGATGCTCGGGGGTGGGAAGACAGATACCGGGGTAGAAGTCGAGAAGCCTACCTGGGTATCGTAGCCAAGTAGACACAGGATAGAGCCAAGTTCACCGCTATTTGGTTACCACTACCACCCTTACTTTACCTAGGAGGTATGTATGGTATGGAGCTGTGTAACGTCTGGCTGGGCTGTGCACCTCAACTGGTCAGCTGGTATCAAATATTTGGAGTTTAGACATGCAGAGGCGGGATCATGCATAATATTATACACATCGGTTCTGGGCGGCTGGCACATTTTTCAGTTTCGGTAAAAAGAATTCAAGTGTATCCCTTAAAGTGAGTACCTGCACGATGGGATGTATTCCCAACACTGGCCCATTATGGTTGCTCCTTTAGGGCATATTCTTTAACCTCGCACCGGCCAGCTTTATATAGTAAGTATTCGGGAACGATTCATTGAGACAACGGATGAAAATTGCGTCAATCGTTAAACATGTGTCGTAAAACTGAGGCTAGGTTAGTAACCTCGGTATGGTGTAGCGAAGGCCCTCGAGTTCATGTAGTCTGATGTTGCTGGTGATGTGCTAGTAGCGACGAAACCATTCTGTCATAAGGCAGACCTGGTAGTACTGGTAGAAACGACGTTGTTGCACGAGGAGCTACAAACCTATCCTTACAGATCGCGATGTACATATAGGAACGTTCCCTTGTCCACAGTGTCTTAGGTGTACCTCCCTTCACAGAGCATACCTACCTTCGACGGGTCGAATCCCTCCGCCTGGTCTATCCTCGATAGGTCAGGCTTCTGACAGATTCATTATTGCATCGTTAAATAACAACCTTGGAAGTTATCAGTGTAATATTAGGGACATACAACTCAAGCATGTTTGCTGTCATTGCTCCATAAATCCGCATCTTCTCTTATTCAAGTTAGTCCATGACTTATACCCCGTGTGAAAGATCATCCCCACCCCTTGGAACAAAACAATTAACTTCCCATTCCCGTGTAATGAATTTGTTATTTCTACCCTCCGTGGCGTCCCCCTCGATGTGAACCTGGACGTCAGTAAGGGGAATATTGTCATCGAGTCGCTCAAAGCCATGACCGGGAGCATCTACGACTGGCGGGGCATTGGTGTTTTGACTTCCTGTTGCCACGGATCTCTTCACGCTGCTAAGGGCCCTCTTAGTCCTACCACAACAGCTAGTTGCCGATATTCGTACAAGAGAAGGTTTGATGACTGGAAGACAGGCATTAACAATACCAAGAGTCGGCTCAAGAGCGGAATAGATCGTTCCGGAGCCTACCCCATATGTCAAGTCCTCGACGTCCCAAGATACGAGCCACAAAACCCGCAAGAAGGACAATATACATATGCTATCATCTAATAATTAGTTCCTTTATAATATTTTTCATTGCATTGAATCACTTACACCCCCCCGAGGCTGAACATGCCGGCAACGCCAAATCTCTTTAGCAACGATAAACGTAAACTGAACAGCATGGGCATCGGTAGAATCACGATAGATGCGTCTATCACGAGGTTGGTAATGCCGGCGGCAAGGTAAGCGGTGTTCTGGCCTTCGCACCAACCTCCCTGAATGGTCTTATACCAGTTAAACTCAACGGGATGGCAAAGAGCGAAAGACTCGACCAGAACGCTGATAAGATAAACGAGAGTAAGAGCCATTAGGCCATAGCAGCAGTAGCCAAACCTAGAGCCTGGAAATATGACCGTATAGAGTGATAATATCGAAAATTTGACGCAACTATTCGATGAAGCCCAAAGCAACTGAGCGACCGTGAATGACTAACCAAACCCAACAGTTAATAATAAGCAAATTTTTAGGACTTATCTTTAGGTTGGTAGTAACCTTTAAATAGAGAATAATTAGTTCCGGGTTAGTTTCCATGATGTCTTGAACATGGTGGCCAATGCCCCCGGTGAAGACTTCTATCGCCATATTTTAGTGTATATCTTGACACTTCCGAGCCGAATTTATATTACCTATCATAGCATTCGTATAAACTCCGAGGGCCAATATCATGGCAGCAATCACCATGTAGTCGCTAAGCTCTAGGGGCGTTCTCTTAATCTGTCTCGACCACAGGCGGAGTCCAACCGCGATAATAGCTAATGTGATGGTGATTGACAGCACTATAGCCGTTTGGACAGCGACCAACGTAAGGTCCATAGTTGCTAACGTCTAGATCTTGAGGAAACATATTACAAATTTGACGCTACAGAATAGATAAAATACACGAAAAGAGAACCCAATGGCTACCAGTACGCAATCCAAATCTAAAAAAAGCCTTAAGAGGCTGCGAATAAAGTGCCTGGCAATTCATTGCTTATGATTACACCTAGCTGTCTCAGTTTCAGTACAGTGGCGGCTTATACTAGGTAGGTAGGTATGCCGTCATGTATTGATTTTGAGAACGGTATCCGACCCTCGAGAGACGGATACGTACAGTGGGCTAAGTCAAGCCGCTGAGCCCTCCATCCCATCGATGGTGAATGAAATCTATGTGGCTTGAAAGCCATCTGCCAAGCATAGGTAGACACCCCGGTTATCCTTGATGCATGGGATTCCTTGCCTGCTATCCTCCCTACTTTGCCCCATCCCTTGTTTCACCGACGGGATACTGCCTGCTTGCTGTCGTGAGACAGTGCCATTTCTTTCTTACCGTCACGTCCTTGAAAATTGAAGTGACCTGTACATCCAGTGAAGGCTGCCAGGTAGGTAACAACCAACTGCCAGCCCTAGAGTGCTTGTAGGTCTTTGTTCTTTGCACCGACTCAAAGTTTTAGACGTAATAAAAACCAATCTCCATCCTATCTACACTTCGTGTGCCCATCCTCGTATTTTCTTCTCGTCCGCTTCAAAGGTTAAACCATCATCGCTAAGTCCTATTTCCTCCGTGCTGGTTTATTAAGATGTCCTCGGATACCTATGACTTTATTGTTATCGGAGGCGGTACAGCTGGGCTAGTAGTTGCGGCTCGTCTCTCGGAAGACTCAAGTCAGCGCGTTTTGGTCTTGGAGGCTGGTGTTGATCTCAGCTCGGATCAACGGATCAAGACGCCGGCGGCCTGGACATCCTTGCAGGGTACTGAGGTAGATTGGGGCTTCCGGACTGAGGTGCAGGTTTGTCTAGATCACTTTTCTATATGTTCGGGCATCACTCCTGTTGAGAAACTTGACTAAAACTCATCGAAGCCATTGCTCGACGGAAGATCCATTGGAGTTAGCCAAGGCAAGGTTCTTGGGGGCTCTAGCGCCATTAATGCCCAGGTGTTCGTCCCGTGCAATCCATCTGTAATCGACCATTGGGGCTCGTCCCTAGGGAACAGTGGGTGGAATTGGGAGACGCTGCGTCCTTATTACGCCAAGGCTTATACCTCTCCTCCTATCGACAACTCATTGGGAGAGACACTCGGCATTGACGGCTGGACCGGCCATAGCAGCACCCACGGTCCTCTTCCAACCTCGTTCCCCGGGAACTTGTCTCATCCTATCAGGAAGGTTTGGGCAGACACATTTCGAGCCATTGGTTACTATCAGGTCCAAGATCCCTTTATCGATGGATCTTTAGGAAGTTTCTCATGTCTTGCGACTGTCGACCCTATCACAAAGGAGAGAACCCACGCTGCTTCAGCATACTACGAGCCAAATAAGGCAAGAAAGAATTTGCACGTGCTCACAAATGCCACTGTTGAAAAGATTCTTTTTGACGGCGAAAATCAGAACAGCAATAACCCCCCTCGAGCTACAGCAGTTCTTTATAGCCAAAATGGCAAGCGCCAGGAAGTGGCCTGCAGCAAAGAGGTTATTCTGGCCGCCGGTGCCCTTCAGTCACCTAAAGTTTTAGAGCTGTCAGGAGTTGGCAATGCGAAGTTCTTAGAGAAGCACGGCATCGAGTCGGTCATCGATCTTCCAGGAGTCGGAGAGAACCTCTACGATCATCTAGTGGATACTATCAACTTCGGAGCGGTCGATAACCTGGAGACACTCGATCCTCTGATGTCAGACCCATCCGCGCGCGAACAAGCCGCAAAGGACTTCGCGGAAAGGCGGACTGGTCTACTCACCTCGATGGGAGTGTACACATACGCATATCTCCCCATAATGGAACACCTCTCTAGAGAAGGCCGAGAACGATTGAGCAAACTACTCTTCGACAATCGGCCCACCCCGGGAGAGGAATCTGATCACCTCCGAGCTCAGGCGTACTACAAAGTGGCCGAGGCCACCCTTCTTGACTCGAAGCAGGCCTCTGCTGCGTATCTGTCGTTCCTGGGACAATGGGGTGGCCCTGTTGAAGAGAATTCAAATACTTTGAACCTCGGTGCCATGCTTTCCCAGCCGCTCTCCCGTGGCAACGTCCATATCAGTTCTAAAGACACATCGGCCGCCCCTATCGTCAACCCCAATTACCTATCAAACCCGTTGGATCTAGAACTGTTCGCGGAGCATATGCTCTACATTCAAACCATCGCCCGCTCACACCCCTTGACCGATCTACTTAAACATCCTATCATATACCGGGATCCGTCTTCGAACCTCACCGATGTGGAAACCGCGAGAAAGTGGATCCAGAAGAGTGCAGCATCTATGTGGCACCTAGGAGGTAGCTGTGCAAGTAAGTAATGTCATAACATCTAAGCAGTTACCAGTTCTTTTTTTGTTGTTTTGACCCCCCGACGCGCTCGATCGGTAAAAATCCGCAGCTCTGAGCTGTTATCACAACACTATAGGCCCCGAGCGATCATACCATAATCCTTAATTCCTTTGATGACTGGCCACCGCTAATCCATTGTGATGAAGTGTTGCCGAAAGAGATGAACGGTGTTGTAGATAGTACACTCAAAGTCTATGGGATCGAGAACCTCCGCATTGTAGATTCAAGTGCCATTCCCCTTATCAGCACAGCTAATCTACAGGCTACTGTGTTCGCTTTCGCCGAAAGAGCAGCTGACTTGGTCAAGGGAGCATGGGCTCTAAAATGAGCCGCATCTAAGTTGGAGAAGCATCACTTGATGACTAGTCAAAGAGACAGATTTTGACCACTCTTTTATATTTCATTCGGAAGTGAAAACCCCTTACTCTAAGGGGCCTCGTCCAAGGTTGTAAGACTTTGTCTTTCTATACCTACCTAGGTAGCAATCACTATCATTACTAGCTAGGTAGCTTAACTCGAAGCACCTTAGATATTACAGTTCATACACTAGGTATTCTCTGAATGAAATCTGCAATTCCTACCTAGGTACCTACCTAGGTAGCCTTTCAGTTCAACTTTTGTGAATTGTGTGCCCGTCAAGAACCTTTTAGAAACAAACAGATGGCAAACGCAAAAGCAGACCGGTTTCCCTAGCAGGTACATTAGCACTTTAGTTGCCGTTGGAGAGGTTCAACTAGCCATTGTAATTCTGGTAGACAGTGGTACATTAAGCAGGCTGGATCTCATTATTAACGGAAGACCGGTGTGGACTAAATCCAACGAGGGTGATAAGCCAATACATGCATGAGGGTGAGGGTGGTCTCTGGCATAGATGCGAATGGATACAAAAAAGAGAAGGTGTACAGCTTAAAACATGCATGGGATGCTGTAGATTCGTATCTATCACATTATTAGGTACTGCCCATGTGAGATCTTCTACCCGACCAGTGCTAATTTTAGCCCGCATCCTCAATAAAGCTCATGTAGGTTTCAAGTTCGGAAGCTTGCATGCCAACGTATGACCGGGGAGGAGCGGCGAAGGGTCAGATCTGTCGTAGAACACGGCTCTGAGGACATCCGACGCCACATAAGTGAACTAGGTAGGTACCTAGGTATTGACTACCTAATTATATGATGGTGATTTAGAGAAGGCCATGCGATCAACAGTTTTAAACAACATGACGAAGCCAAAAACCCGCGATATCCTCGATGGGGGAGGATTGGACATATTGGACTTTACCCTAGTTTGGCGTACAATTCTGACGATTCCGTGATAACGACGAGTAGTAAGAGGTATTGAATATAGCAATTACATTCATTCTCCACGACATCACAAACGCCACCAGAGACTCAACAAAAGTAGGATTGTTATTCCCGACCCCAGAGGGTACACTTCTTAGACTCCTCTCGTATCAGATTTTCGTGTTCCACGCTTCTCACGGCCACCTTGATAGGAAATGGCTCGCCTGTGCCGGGTTTATCTAGCTTGGTAACATCGAACTGGCCGATAGAGAATATATCAAAACAGTAAAATAAACGGGCATATGCCAGGAAAATTTCCTTCTGGGCTATCTTGTAGCCCACGCATGATCTCTTCCCGGCGGCAAAGGCGTATTGCCAAAGGCCCTGGTCGACGCCCGCATCTCCTCTGGCCCTCTCCTCAATGTTGCTAACGTCAAACCAGCGTTCGGGATAGAAATCGGTCGGCCTATCACGACCATATCTACTAACGGCGACCATGTTGACGAGGAATTCGGTGCCTGCAGGGAAGCGATATCCTTCCAATTCGATATCAACGGTCAGTAATCGTGGTGGGAGGAGAAGAGAAACGGGTCGCCATCGTAACACTTCTTTGACCACAGCACACGTATAAGGCAAACTCGACAAATCACCTAAGCTAGGTAGTCTACGCGGCACGATGCCGCATATACCATCAAGCTCATCGCGTGCTTTCTGTATAGCCGCTGGGTAAGTCAAGCAGACTGCAATTACTGAGTTCATAGCTATCCGTGTATTGTCGCTACCCGCCGCAATAACAGCCATAACGAGGTACATTGCTTCTTCGTCAGTAGCACAGAACTCACTCATGACTGTATCGAGGAAGGACGGTTCGGCATCACTCTTGGCTAATAGCTTCATACCTGTGACAAGGGCAATAAGGCTTGGAACTATAGTTCAAATTCAAATTATAATTCTTTATAGTCTTAAGATCCTTGCCTTTTTTCTTTTCTTACAAAGTAAGGCGTAATAATCTATATATATATAATCTGAATATCTCTTTTAACGCCGTTAATATCTTTTTAATCTTATTAGTTTAGTTTTATATATATTAATTAATTTTTTTAATTAATTTTATTTAATAGTTTTATTTTATAAGTTTTAATATATTTTATATTTATTAATATATATATATATATTAATTATATTTTATTTTATAAAGTTTATTTATATAATATTAGTTTTTTTTTTTTTAATGTTTATTTTTAAATATATTAAGTAATTATAAAATTACGAGGTTTATTAATATATTAATTATAAAATAATTTAATTATTACTTTTGTTTTTTCGTTAAATATATATTTATAAGGTTTTTATATTTAATGCCTTTTAATTAATTATTTTTTTTATTTTACGAGATATTTTATTTAATTTTAATTTTTAATAAAGTTTATTATTTATTTTATTTAATAGTTTTTAAACTTTATTAAGGTTATTTTACGTAAAATTTAATTAAAGTTAAGAAGTTTTTAATTATTAATACGATAAAGTTCGATAAATAAAATATAAAATAAGTTATATATTTTTTATCTTTTAAGAAAAATAAGTTTTATTACGATAAAAGAGATTATTTATTAAATTTTAAAAAGACTTAAAAGCTTTTTATTTAATTTTTTAATAAAACGTTTAGTTTTAATATTTTTTACGTTTAATATTATAAATTAATTTATTTTAAAAGTTAATATATTTTTTTATCGTTTATTAATTTATTCCTTTATTTATTAATAATTTTATTTTAAGTACTTTTATACGTTTTAATATATTTAAGTTATTTAATATATATATAATTTATTTTTAAAGTTACGTAAAATATTTATAAAAAGATTATAAATTATTAAATAATATTTATAATTAACGTAAAAAAAGGTAAATTATATTAATAATAAAGTAATATTATTATAAATAAATTTTATAGTTATAAATAAATCTTTTTAATTATTTATTTCGTAATTAATAAAAACTTTAAAATAAATTTTTAAGATTTAATTAAGACGTTTTATTTACTTATCGGTTTATAAGTAAAATATAATACTTATTTAAGATTTAATATTTATTAATTTAAAAAAGTTTTTTTAAATATAAGATATAAACTTAAAATCTTTATTAGAAATAATATTTAAGGATATATTATGTAATCTTTAATATTATTTAATAAAGATTTTAATTAAATTATTAAACTTTTTTTTTTTTACTTTAAAAGAAATAAAGTATATTATTTTAAAGAATAAATTTATTATTACTTAAATAAAGTTATAATTATTTAATAAAAAAAGGTTAATAATAAAATCCATTATTATTATTAATTAAGATTTATAATATAATTTTATTAATTAAAGATATTTATATAAAGCGTAATAAGGGATCTTATTTTATTAACATTTTAAATAGCTTTATACGTAATTTTAAACGATATTTTTAATATTTAATTATTAAAAGTTTTAGATAATTAATTTTAAGGTTTTATTTATTTCTATATATCCGGTAACGAGGATATTATATTCGATAAAAATAATTTCCTTTTAAAATTCTGTAAATATTTAAAGTTTTTTTTTTTAATAAAAAAGGTTATCCTATAAAATAACGTCTTTAAAAAGGTTCTTAACTTACGTAATATATTTTAAATCGTTAATAATTATCTTTTTTAATTATTTAATAAATTTAAAAGCTTAATTAAGTATAATAAAGTTATAAAGTTTATTTAATATAATAAAAACGGTTGTTAAAAAGGTAAATAAAGTTTTTAAAAAATGTAAAAAATATTTATCTTATAAAATTAATTTTATAAACTAATCTTTAGCTTCCCCTTTCTTAAATTAATATTATAATAATTTAAAAAGGATATTAGCTTTATTATTTTATTTTTTAAGTTAATAATTAATAATAAATTAATATAAAAATAATTCTTACGCTTATCGGGTTTAATAATAATTTAAAACCTTAGTTATTATAAAATAAGTTAAATTTTAATGGTTAGAATAAATTTTAATTTAATATTTTGCACCTTTTAAATATTGGTATTATTTACCGAAAGAGTTTATTATAATTAATAATTCTTTATCGTATATTTTATAATTTATTTTTACCGGTATAAACTTACAAGAATAATAAACTATAAATTTAAATTTATTTTATTTATCTTTTTAAAAAAGAACGGTACTAATAGTATAATTTAATACATCGGTTTTTATATAAGTTTATTTTAAAAAATTAAAGTATATTATAATAAAGGCTTAAGTAAATCGGTATTTAAATTCTTTAAAAAATTTACTTATTTTTTCGGTTCATTTTTAATCCTTTTTATCTCCTTTATTTACGTTAATAATCGGCCTTATTATTTTTAAAAACTTTTTTATAAATCGTTAATAAAAATTTATAAAACCGATAAACTATTAAAATTCCTTAAAAGACTTAAAAGCTTTTTAATTATTAATGTAATTAATTTTATTTTAAGCCATTAAAATATTATTTATTCTAATAATGTAATTAAGGAAGTTTACTTTTTAGACTTTTTAAAAATATTTTCGTAGGTTAATTATTAAATAATATTTTATAAATTTTTTTAAGACTTTTTTAATAATCTTATCGTGTTCTTTTATTATATTTGCGTAAATAAAGAGATTATTTAAGTATATTAAAAATCTTAAGTCGATAAGGTTTTAAAAAATATTATTTATTATTAATTAAAAAGTTATTAAAGTATTAATTAATTTAAAGGGTATAATTAAATATTTAAAAAGTTTATATTTATATCGAAAGGTTATTTTTTATTTATCTTTTTTTTTAATTTTAATAAAGTGGAATTTTAATTTAAGATCGATCTTAATAAACCATTTTATAATTTTAAAGCGAGCTTATAATTTAAATATTAAAGGTATAAAATAACGAATAAAGATAATGATATTATTTAAGCCTTAATAATTAACTACTAGCTTAAAAAAATCTTAAGAATTAAATTTATCGATAAATATTATAAATGTTACGTAAGATAAAGTTAATTTCTAAATTCGATTATTATTAATTATTTTATTTAATTATAATTTAAATATATTAAATTTCCTTTTACTTATAATATAAAAAGATTTTTAAAGAAATATCTTTCCTTTTAAAAAATCGATAAAATAATTTTATAATTAATAGTTTAAAAGGCGTTACTTTACTTCCTTAATTATAATATATATAAATTTATAAAATTCTTTAAGAATATTCCTTAACGTTTTATTTATTTTAATATTTTTTATTACCGTTATATTAATTAACTTTTCCGGGTTATGTAAGGTTAAATTTATATAATATTTTTAATAATAAAAGGAATTAAACTTAATCTTTTTAAGGTTTAAAAAGAAATTTACAGGCTTATAAATTTTTATTTATTATTATAATATAATAATATCGTATTTATTATTTAAAACGCTTAATTTAAAATTAATTTAAAAGAAATGGTTTTTTTAGTAATAAAAAATAAGAAGATCGGTATAATAACGTTTTATAAAAAGAACTTAAGTTAAGTTAAAAGCTAATATAGATTAAATATATTATTTTTTGGTAATTAATAATTTTTATTTCCTTGCTTTAAAAAAAGATATTATTAAGATTAAACTTCCGGAATTTAATAATATTTATACTTAATATTTATCTTTATTATATAATAATATTATGTTAATAATAAATTTATATCTTAAAATTAGTTTTAAATAAGGTTTTTTTATAATTTTTATCTTATCTTTAACTAATTTTTTAATTACCGTAACTTAACGTATTTTATTTTAATTTAACCGTGGGATTTAACGAGGTATAACGTTAAGGCCTTTTAAAAATCCGAATTAAAATCTTTAATTTTTATAATTTAAGGATAAAATAATTTTTATAAAGTTATATTTATTTATATCCTTTTTTATAGTGAAAATATAAGTTAAGTATTATTATTTTAAGGTTGTTTTATAAAAGAGATTTTATTTAAGTTTAATGGTAAATCCTTATCATTAATATCTTTTTTTATAAAATAAGAAAAGGTTTAATAATTATTACGTTTATAACGTTAATAAAATTTCTTATTTTTCTTTTATTAATTTATATTTACTTAATTAATCCCTTTTAAGGTATCTTTATTATTAAATTAAACCTTATTTTTTTAATTTAATTTTAACTTATTTTTATTCTTAAGTTTATCGTTGTTTTTTAAGGATTAATCTTAGCTTAAATTAAAGCAATTTTCCTTTTCGCGGTTAGCTTAACTTAACTTTAAGGGCTTTTAAGTCGAAGTAAGCCTTTCTTTTCCCGAAATACCGGGGTTAGTTAACATATTTTCATATATTTAACTTATTTTTTAAATAACGGTAAGGAATTTTTTATTTATATTTAGAAATTTTTCTTATTTAAAATAAATTAATTTAGTAATTTTATTAAGGAAGGTTTTAACGATATAATTTTAAAATGTTATTTTAAATTATTAAATTATTTTATTAAGGTTTAATAATTTAATAAAATATTAAGTAACGTTTTTTTAATATTTAAGCTTATTTATTTTCTTTAAGTTACGGTATTTTTTCGAAAGGTTTATAAAATACTTTTAAAAGGTAATAACGTATATTATTTAAGTGTTAAAAACTTTTAATTACGTAATTTAGTTTTTACGTTATTAATATTATAATTATACTTTTTTAAATAATAATAATTTAACTTAATTAATACGATAAAAATCTTTAAGAAAACTTTTTATATACGTTTTTAAGTATACCTTAACTTTTATTTATTAAGTTTGGAATTTTATAAAATCCTTATTATTATAAACGATAGGTTTATTAAGTTATATTAAATTAACGGTAATTATAATATAAAAAGGATAAATTAATCGTTTTAAAGCCTTAAATAATCGATTATTATTACTTTAAAGTAAAGGATTTTTATTATTATATAAAAGCGTGAGATTACCTCGAGGTGGTTTTTTAAAAGGGTTTTTAAGTAATTTAAGGTTTTAAGATTAATTATCGAAATTAAAGTTACTTAAGTTATTATTAAGTGCTTTAACGGCCCTTTTAAAAGGAATTCTTTTTTTATTATTTTTAAATATAAAAAGGCTAACTTTAATAAAATTAAATTATACTTAAGCTTTTTTTATTATTCTTTTAATTTAAGCTTATAAAAAAGATTATAAAAAAAAAAGGTTTTTTATTTAAGCTTTTAAACTAAAATACTTAATAAATAATATTTTAAAGTATATTAAGTTTTTTTAATTAAAAAGATTTAATTTAATTAACGTTTTTAATATAATATATTTTTTAATACTTTTTAAAATAAAGTTAATATTAATTAATTTATTAAAAGTTAATTAAATATTAAATTTATTAAAAATAACTTAAGTATAAGTTTTTAAGTTATTAAATTAATAATAAGTTTTTACGTTAATATATATAAAGTTTATATATTTTCTTATAAAAAGGTTATTAATTTAAGATTTTTTAATATAAGCTTAATTTATTATCTTTTATTAAAGATTTTTTTATTTCTTAATATTTTAATAAAAAGTTTAAAAGGCTTATTAATAATAATTAATTATTTCTTTAAGCTTATTAATAACTTTTTATTAAGCTTAATTATTTTATATATATTAAGTAATTATACTTTAAATTTATTATAAAAAGTTTAAATTAATTTATTAAATTTATTATTTAAAATAAGTTATTTATTTATTTATTAATATTATATCGGTTTAATTAAGTTAAATTATTATATTATAAATTATTTAAACTATATTATATTAATTTTAAATTTAATTTTTATTAATAATTTAATTATCCGTAATAATAATAATAAATATTTAAATAATATAATAATTATCGTATATTTTTTAATAAAGCTTAATAAATTATATAAAAAGGTTATTAAAATTAATTCCGATATTATTAATATTAAAAATATTTTATATAATTATTTTATAATTTTAAAAATTATAAAAAATTATAATATTATTATTATTAAGTTAAAGTAATCCGGAAATAAAAAAAAAATCTTAAGGTAATATATTTTTTATTTTAAATATCTTAATAAAGAATCGTATATTAAAACGTTATTTAATTTTAATAAATTCTTATAAATAATAATTTTCTTTATACTTACTTTTAGTTTTAAAGTTTTATAAAATAAGTATTATTAAAAACTTAAAAAATTATTTATTATTTAACGAGGATAATTTAAAGTTTTATAAATTAATAAATAATAAAGTTAAAGTATAAATATTTAACTTAAATATTTATAAAATAATAAAATATAAAATTTCTTTTATAATTATAATAACGTACGTAGTAATAAAATTAATAAGTAATATTAATATAATATATTTTAATAAAAAACTTTTTTAAATAAGTTAATTATTTATAAGTAATTAAAATAAAGTAATTTAATAAAAGAATTAATTTTCTTTTAAAAAACACGTATTTTTTTAAAATAAAGTTTTTTTAAAAGATAAAAAATTATTTATAATAAAAATAATAAAATTTAAAATTATAATTTAAATTTAAATTATAATTCTTTATAATTTTAAAGTTTTTACTTTTTTTCTTTTCTTATAAAACGAGGCGTAATAACTTATATATATATAATTTAAATATTTCCTTTAACGCCGTTAATGCCTTTTTAATTTTATTAATTTAATTTTATATATATTAATCAAATCTTTTAATTAACCTTATCTAATAGCTTTATTTTATAAGTTCTAATATATCTCGTATTTACCAATATGTATATATATATTAATCATACTCTGCTTTGTGGAGCCTATCCGTATGACAATACCAGCCCACCAGTGCTTGAAGATATTCTGGTGGAACGTCCCTACGTTCTCCCAACGTGGGCGCCAGAACTGTAGAAACTTTGGCAATAGGGAGAGATGTGGGAAGAAGTCGATAAAAGTGCTGCTAATTGCTTCCAAGAAGGTTCTGGTGACTTCTTGCAAATCGTTCAGCTCAGGTCTTGACTTGTCAAGTGGGTTATCAGTAACAATTCGGTATATAATAGCAACGGCATAACGGTAATGGTGTAGATACCAGCCCTCAGGTTCATCCAGGTAGGCTAGAAGTAGTCCGAGGCTGGCGTCCTCTATTATACCTCCGTGATCTTTTGATCGAGGGCCCATGAGCAAGTGATGAACAAGACGTCGACCATCCTTCCAATCAGATGCCCTCTTCAAGAATGGTCGTAAGTCCCGACTAACAAGCCCCCCTGCGATAGGGAGCCACGGCCTTTCGTGTGTGTGCTTTGTTCGTTTGGCAAGTATCTCGTTCACCATGCGACTAGTATTTACCAAAACCCACGTCTTAGCCCCCATGCTTAGTGTGGTTAATTCACCCTGTTGGGCTTGTTTTATAAGCTAGTGATAATCAGGTGTCAAAGAATCTTTTAGGAACTTTCTGCTGAGGTACATAGGAATCTCACCCAAGATCTTGTGGCCCCCTCCCTGCGTGCCTGAAGCCACGATGATAAGTTCCCGACGAGTGGCTGCCCGCTAGGCCCCCTAGGCATGACATATCGTTGACCGAAAATGAAACCCTTCTTGTGAGGTGGAAGAACGGTAATATACAGGACTATGCAGGGTATAAATAGGATTGGGATCACCAAAGTTATCTCGTAAGATGAAAAGTTGATAATGCTGGCCATTATAGTAAGTTTCGAGAATCCACAGACGCGATCGGATCTAACGACAGAAGAGATAAGGGGTAATATAATGCTCCCTGGGGTTTGATTTATTGAAGAATGTTATCAGGGGTGGCAACATGTATTGTAGTCTCAAGCCTGATCATGACACACATGCTGATTTTCCAACAATGCAGCCGACCGACTTAGCAACCCAGCACTCAACCTATTACCATATGAAGGCCGAAGGAAATGGCGCCATTAAGATCCTAGATCCGAAGGACTGTAAGCCACTGTACATATCCTGTTTTATTTCAATAAATATAGGTGGTGTAACATCAAACACATCACAGCTTTCATCTAATTTCATTCCGCTCTAATCCTTCCGAATTTCGAAAGTTACCTACCTAGGTACCTAGGTAGATAACTTGCATATCATGGCGTTCAACAGGCGCTCCACAAAGCTCCTGTACAGTACCTTGTCATCGCTAATGTCACTGTGGCTATCACGTGTAGGTTCAAGCCAAGACAGAAATGTGCGTGAGTGAGGAGCGCTTCGTCCAGTTACGCCCAAATGTATGAGGTCGATGGCTTCCCTATGTGTTACCTCTGTTCTCACTTCGCAGAGCTCATAATACCTACCACCTACGTAGGTACCTACCTAGGAAAGGTAGGTAGGTACCTAGGTAATTTAAATCTACCTTAGGTAGGTATGGCCTCAGGTATTCCAATCGCAATATTTATAGTCACCTCAATGTTTCCTACAAAAAGTCCATCTCTGTATAGCTACCTCCTAAGGAATTACACTTCACGATATGACAATCCAACGATGGGCCATGGCTGCCACAACAACGCAAGATGCGTCCATAGAGGGTTACAAAAGACCGAGCCACGGAATATTTCGCTTCCTTCCAGATCCATGGGTTCCATACGCCGAACTTATGCGTCTCGATCGCCTTTCCGGATTCTGGGCATTCTACTGGCATTATTTGATTGGGCTTGGCCATGCTATTAATATTTCTCCGTCTTCCCACAATATCGACCTGAAAACAATCATATATACTGCAACCTATCTGAGCCTATGGACTACTGTCTTTCGCGGAATCACGTGTACGTGGAACGACAATATAGACCAAGATTTCGATCGCCAGGTAGCCCGTTGCCGGGTGCGGCCAATTGCACGGGGCGCGGTAACTACTTCGAAGGCTCATCTGTTTACTGCCGCGCAAATCGCCGCCGGAGCTTGCATGTTGCGCTCCTACAAAGGCTCTGTTCTAACACATGCGTCCATAGACGGAGGTTTGCTGCTAGTCTATCCGCTTCTGAAGCGTTGGACGGATTTCCCGCAGGTCACACTCGGTTTCGGGTTATCCTACGCTATTTTTACGGTAGCAGCGATAATCGGAAATGACCCGTTAGAATGCCTTTGGGATTATTCCACAAGCTTCTCCAGTCGCTTGTCAACCCTTGCGGCGTCATCTTCAGCTCGGTCATATGGATATCTATTTACCGCCGGAATCCTCTGGTGCATTATCTTCGACACGATTTATGCTCATCAAGACTACGAGGATGATTTACGAGCTGGTGTCAGGGGGCTGGCGGTGCGTCTCGGGAGAAAGGGAACTAGGCCAGCTCTCTTTCTACTAGCTGCCGTACAAGTGTGCTGTCTGGTCCTAGCTGGTCGGTGCGCTGGATTTGGGACGCCGTACTATGCCATGTCATGTGCTGGAGCTTCAGTTGTTCTGACGACAATGCTCTGGACGGTCGAGCTGGATAAAGGTGCTAGCTGCGCGTGGTGGTTTGGCTCCGGGAATGGTTATGTAGGAGCTACAATTACGGCTGGCCTCTTAGCCGAATTCTTTGTGTACAAGCATGGTCATTAGTAAAATAGAATTACACCTTTTCGTTACATACCTTAGGTAGGTACTTAGGTAGGTACTGATGGAGTGGTGTTGATGTTGTTTTTCTTAAGTTTTGACTTCCAAGGTTACTTTTAAAACACACAAGATCTTACCTAGGTACATACCTTAGTCAACCTACCTTAGTCAACATTTGATTACATAATGAACTCATAGTACGTAAGATATTTATTTAACGAGATAGATATATGGATTAGTAGATAAAAATCGTAGAGTTACGTAATTAAATAAATTTAACAGGTTAGTAACCTAATGTTAATATGGCCCACTAAATTGACCCCTGTAGTGTATATGGGCCATAATAACCCCTGTACCTAGGTGTCTAGGTCTGTGCTAAACACTTAACGCGTTCTCTGATTTTAGACACGTTTACTTTTTAATTCCTAGGTATGAATATATACCTACCTACCTAAGGTGCCTACGTAATACATATCATGAACCAGACCAGATCCATCACTCAACCCAATTCCATTTTCGTTTTGTTTTCACGATGGCAGGTCAACCAAAGGAGAAGAAGAAGCAGCAGCAGCAGTCTCTCACCAATTTCTTCGCCCCGAAGACCGTCAATGGTTTAGCTGTGTCCCGCCGAAAGCCGCCGAGTCAAGATGCCGATATCCCCAGCGATACCCCCGAGAGCTCCCGCAAGCGCCCTCTTCAAGAAGATATCGGAAACGGGAACGATACGCCGTTGAAGAAAAGATCGAAGGGGGCCGATGTAGAGAACGAGGATGATGACGTGGGCGCGCCGGCCCCTAAATCTCCTACTCTAGCTCTGAGCAGACCCGGTGCTCGTACGGAACGTTACATTTATAACGGCTCTAGTTCTCTGGAAGATGCATCTGAGGAAGCCGGGCAAGAAAATACTGCTCAGAAGCGGAGGAAAGAAGAGCTGCACCGCAGGTTCGTGCAGAAGCTCGGGCGACCCGATAGCTTGGCCTATGGCAGACATCGAAGTGCACTGGGCGACAATGATACCCAGGCCGCAGACGAGGATATAGAGGACGGCGAAGAAGAAGAGCCGGCACCGCCTCCAAAAGGGAAGAAGAAGGGCTCCAAGACAGGGAAGCTCACACCAATGGAGATTCAGTTCCTCGACATCAAGAGGAAGCACATGGATACCGTATTGATCGTCGAGGTTGGATATAAGTTCAAGTTCTTCGGCGAGGATGCCCGTATCGCCTCCAAGGAGCTTAGTATAGTATGTATACCGGGGAAGTTTCGATACGACGAGCATTCGTCCGAAGCACATCTAGACAGGTTCGCGTCTGCTAGTATCCCCGTACATCGACTACCAGTACACGCCAAGCGTCTGGTAGCCGCCGGCCACAAAGTTGGTGTTGTCCGCCAGGTCGAGACTGCGGCGCTGAAGAAAGTCGGGGACAATCGCAATGCCCCTTTCACGAGGAAACTTACGAATGTTTACACCAAGGGCACGTATGTCGATGAAATTGGTGAGCTGGACCAAGGTGGCTCGGGAGCCCCGGCTGGCGGATACCTGCTTTGCATTACGGAGACGAAAGCTAAAGGCTGGGGCACCGACGAGAAAGTCGATGTTGGTATCATCGCTGTGCAGCCTGCAACAGGCGATATTATATATGACAATTTCGAGGATGGTTTCATGCGGAGCGAGATCGAGACGAGGTTACTACACATTTCGCCGTGCGAATTTCTGATCGTCGGCGAGCTTTCTAAAGCCACGGATAAGCTCCTACAGCATCTTTCCGGCAGTGCCACCAATGTGTTCGGCGACAGGAGCAGGGTTGAAAGAATTCCGAAGTCCAAGACCATTGCCGCCGAAGCTTACTCCCATGTTGCCCAATTCTACTCTACTAAGCTCAAGGAGGCTTCCGAGGGTAGTAACGAACAGGCCAGCGCACTTCTAGACAAGGTGCTGAAGCTTCCAGAACCCGTCACGATCTGTCTCTCCTCTATGATCAACCATCTGAAAGAATACGGCCTCGAACACGTATTTGACCTAACCAAGTATTTCCAATCTTTCAGTGCCCGCCAGCACATGTTGATCAATGGCACAACCTTGGAGAGTCTAGAAGTCTACCGAAACCAGACCGACCACAGCGAGAAGGGTAGTCTCTTCTGGGCACTCGACAAAACTCTAACACGCTTCGGGCAGAGACTTTTGCGCAAGTGGATCGGCCGGCCCCTTTTAGACAAGGAGCGTCTGGAAGAAAGGGTTGCTGCCGTCGAGGAGCTGCTCGAGAATGCTTCCACAGCCAAAGTCGACCAGTTGGAACGTCTATTGAAGAATACCAGGACCGACCTCGAGCGCAGTCTAATCCGCATATACTACGGAAAATGCACTCGCCCGGAGCTCCTGTCGGTTCTCCAGACAATGCAGCGGATAGCGATAGAATTCGCCAGAGTCAAGTCGCCTGCGGATACGGGCTTCGAGGCAGAAGCGATCGGCACGGCCATTTCCTCGCTGCCGCTCATCCTGCCTACCGTCCTATCGTACCTCGACCGCATCAACGCAGAGGCTGCGCGAAAAGACGACAAGTACACATTCTTCCGCGACAGCGAGGAGACAGACGCCATCACCGAGCAGAAGCTCGGCATCGCTTGCGTAGAGCAGGAGCTCGACGCCCACCGCAAGGCGGCCGCCCAGACGCTCGGCAAGAAGGCCCCCGTGTCGTACGTCACCGTCGCCGGCATCGAGTACCTCGTCGAGGTGCCCAACTCCGACCTCAAGCGCGTCCCGGCTTCCTGGCTCAAGATCAGCGGCACCAAGAAGCTCTCGCGCTTCCACACCCCCGAGGTCGTCCGCCTCGTCTCCGAGCGCGACCAGCACAAGGAGGCGCTCTCCGCCGCCTGCGACGCCGCCTTCGCGTCCCTGCTCGAAGGCATCGCCGCCGACTACCAGCCCCTGCGCGACGCCGTCTCCTCCCTCGCCACCATCGACTGCCTCCTGTCCCTCTCCAAGGTCGCCGCCCTCCCCGGCTACTCCAAGCCCACGATCCTGCCGTCGGACGCGCCCCCCACCATCGCCATAGCCGGGGGCCGGCACCCCATCGCGGAGCAGACCCTCACCACGTCCTACATCCCCTTCACCACGACGCTGTCCTCCCCAGCGCCCCTCGCGCACCTTATCACCGGCCCCAACATGGGCGGCAAGTCCTCCTTCGTGCGCGCCGTCGCGCTGCTCGTGCTCCTCGCCCAGGTCGGGTCCTTCGTGCCCGCCGCCTCCCTGAGCCTGACCCTGTCCGACGCCATCTACACGCGCATGGGCGCGCGCGACAACCTCTTCGCCGAGGAGTCCACCTTCATGGTCGAGGTCAGCGAGACCGCCCGCATCCTGCGCGCCGCCACCCCCCGCTCCCTCGTCGTCCTCGACGAGCTCGGCCGCGGCACCAGCACCCACGACGGCGCCGCCATCGCCCAGGCCGTCCTCACCCACGTCGTCCGCGACACCGGCTGCCTCACCCTCTTCATCACCCACTACCAGAGCCTCGCCCGCGTCGCCGACGGCCTCGAGGGCCGCTGCCGGAACGTCCACATGCGCTTCACCGCCGCCGCCGGGGGCGCAAGGGGGGGCGACGCCGGCGACGGCGGTGGCGACGGCGACGGCGACGGAGACGAGAACTACGAGGATATCACGTTCCTTTACGAGGTCGGCGAGGGCGTGGCGCACAGGTCCTACGGTTTAAATGTGGCGAGGCTAGCTCGCATTCCGCGGAAGGTGCTAGATGTAGCGGCGAAGAAATCTAGAGAGCTTGAGGAAACAATCAAGGTACGCAGGCTAAACGGTGCGACCAGGCTTCTGGCCGACGTGTTAGATAACAGCCCCGATCAACTCGATCACCTTGTATCGAGCATTGAGCAGCTGTAGAATAGGACGGAAGCATGTAACACTCTCGAAGGATACCGTGGTAGCTTAATGGAACGCATTGCAACTTATGTAATAGAACGCACCGCGGACTAGATAATAGCTATGAACTAACGCACATGCCCGTGCTAAGATAGAGACACCAAGCACCAAAATAGCTAAGATGATGTAACCTCGAAGCCCGACCCATCCTCGATCCACCCTCGATCCATTGTCAGAGACTTTCGTTGTGTCCCATGAACCTAGCTGAATAACCCCCAAACCAGTGTCAATCCGCCCGAAAGGTACCAGGTTGGGTGACGGGATATTTCATAGGCAGAACCAAATGGCCTACGCCGAAGAGTACGACTGAGCCCAGCGAAGTAGGTAGCCCGCGTTTGCGCAAGCCGATGGGATGGTAATGTATGAATATGTCGATGTCTTTCGTAATGGTGTATTCTATCTAACCTACGACTGTGCGGTTTTCATCCATAACTTTCACCGTGGCGACCGACGGTATCGGCAAGGAAAGGCATCGACGGTCGAGTATTCGAAGGAGAGGGCCAAACGTTGAACTATGTGACAATAAGAGGTCCAAACGTAATGCAAAGCACCAATAGCGAGGAGGCCTTGATCTTCTAGAAAGATCGGCCAGGTACCGTAGAAATTGTAGTATGGAATGGGACTGGGGTATCACCGTTTGTTCATTACCTCCAGGTGACACCTATGTGTAAAAGTCGAGGTCTGGTAAAATTCGGGATGAGACATGCCATGTCTGATGTTCGTTCGGCAGCTGTAATTTCTAAAGATTAAATAAAATCACCGCCTCCTTGGTTAGGGGGGAAAGCCGCATTATGTTGTGAGTTCATCTGTAGAGAGTTAAATCCAGTATGGCCGTTGATGGGCTGAAAGCCAGTTGACTCCGCCGTCGATTTCACGCCCTCATCAAACGATGTGTACATGCTGAATCCAAGTCCATCGCGAGGTTGGACGTATAGAGGGTTATAGTTCTCGCTATGGGTCGAAGTAGTCGCTTGTAGGTACGGGTTAGAAGCGGCTGCCTGTTTCATTACCAAGCCATCGTTCTCCTTCCCAGAAAAGTGCGAGGGTGGAGATCTTTTGATGCCGGGACTCGAAGATACGAATGAGAGATTAGGATTTCCCGGTCGTAAAGCAAGGCCCGGTAATGGTTCATTACTGTTAGGGTAAGTGAGTCCATGATACATCAATCCGGGAAATTGAGACATTGGCCACAACTCACTGCCGTCTTCGCCTTCCGGGACTATGGGCAGATCCTGCTGTCGTGTGTCAGCCGGACTGCTTCCGGCTAAGACTTGGGGAAATATCAAACCTAGTCCATTGTCCATGCCCATCGGATCCTGGTACATGCCCATGCTTCCATGAAATCCATGGTTGTGAAGTGGCAATTGTGCCTGTGATACTGAACCATGATTAGCGGCTGACCTGGTGACCCTCCCACCAGTATCTAAACCTCGACTGTGTTCAGGTGGAATGCTATCTGGAACGGGTGCAAGTCTGAGCGTCTGCGCTGCCTGTACTGATGCCTGATTAGCACGCGTAATACGGGCATTATGGGGCGTGATATTCTGTCTTGTCTTCTTAGTAGTTAGTGAAGAACGGGCTTGATGTCCTCCGCGACGTTTGCGTTTTCTCTCTGTCTCGTTATCCTCTTCCTCGCCGGCATCATCGTCATCTGCATCGTCCTGCATTCCAGTCAGTTCTCCATACAAAGCTAATTGATTTTCTTTTCACTCACCTCGTCCTCGTCCGAAGACGGATCATCGTAAACATTCCTAGTTCGTTGATAATTGAGGCCCATATCAAATACCAGCTCTTCGGTAGTGACTAATGTAGAATTGACCTCGAGTTGATGAAGGACGGCAGGAGGCTTGCGTTGGTTTCTCTTGCGTCGCTGCTCCTCTCCGGCTGCATCGAAGAGACTCATGCCAGGGTAGACGTTGCCCTTGAGAATGAGAGTTCCCGATTCAACTTCAATTAAGTCTGTAGTCTCTGTAATAATCTCTGACGGGAAGGAGCTTCCACCCTCCGACGACTGATATTTTGGTGATGTATTTCCGTCGCCGAAGTTATCGAACTCTGCTTGGGGAACACCATCTAGATCACCTCCATGAGGTATTAGTGCATTAAGATTGCTCTGCCAGGACTGAATTGAAGGGCTTTGGAGGCCGTCATAACCACCTGTGTAATTCATGCCTTCATCTGAATCATATCTGACGTCTGCGAGATCGTGAACTCTGCGATTGCGACCTCTAGAGCTCTGTAACATATAACACATTAGAACATTGTCACATAATTATGGCAGGATTGAAACCCACGGTATTGCCACGACGACCACGGCTCCCACGGCTCCCACGTCTGCCACGACGCGCATTTGGCCGACCTAATGGAGTGTCTCTGGGTGTTTGGCTCCGTCGAGTTAGTTGCGCACCTTTCTCTCCCCTTGCCTCCATGCGCTGCAAGACTAGTTGTTTGATGTTGTATGTCCTGTACCAGATGTCAAATTCTCGACATCGCATGGCTGCGCCTTCATCGATCTGGCTCATGATTTCTAGGTTGTGAAGCTCCAACAAATGAGCTTTTGAGCTGACATGAGTGAGAAGGTGGGAAAGGTCAGAAAACCTCTGCTGCTTCTCACAAGAGTAGCAGACAAGCGGAATTGAAATATGCCCCTGGTCTCCTTGGTTGGGCGCGGGGGCGATTTCGTGGTGAACTTGAGCATGGCGAAGAGTCTCGTCGCCATCACCAGCGATATAGGCTTGATCCATTTGCGAGTAGGTTGCCATGTTCTACAACCCGAAATTGTTAGAAGGCTGTGGTTAGGTAACTAACACAGATAATTGTATCTCCAGACGTACCCTAGAAGAGATCGTTTGCTGGAGATGTTTGAATCTTGATGGTGAACGTCGAGAGTTGACAAGTTGGTGAGAATTGGTACTTAATACCACCTAGGTAGTATAAAAGTTTTTGATTCTTGTTAGTAAGGTGTAGTAGTTAACACGGGAAATCGAGGTTCGGTAATCCGCGTTTCGATCTCCTAGAAGATAAAATATCGTATGGAAGAGGGATCGAGAGGTCAATGGGTTAGATTTTGATACCGACCATTTTTCCTGTCGATTCCTAGACTCGAGACTTTTGACAACTCAGGCGGAGTTCAGTAATCCCTTGAGGGTGGCTAGAAACGCGGCTGGCTGGTCGAAATTACTAAACTAAGGGTTTAGTAGTTTCCTTTTGCGACCCTTTATACTTCTCCGTTAGCAATTTTCGAGGAATAGGACACAATAGATAGGACCTCTACCAGCATCCAGATGTGAAGGTAGATGATCCAGGTAAGAAACTATGGAGAGTGGTAGAGATATAACACAAGGATTGTAATAGGATAACAATGGAGGATAGATTCAACTGTGAAGAGGGTCATAGAGAGTTAAGAATACTTTGTTGGATCTAGGGAAGCAACGCGTACAAGTAAATGGCAGGTTTTCGAGTCACGGTTCACATCATGGTCGCTAGACCGAAGGAATAGGGTAAATCGCTTGTATATTTGGGAATCCATTGTTATATTGCATTGCCTTCAGGTTGGATTGGGGAAAACATATGAGGTGAGGTCACTTTCCTGCGATGCTGTGCTGGGAGAGAATTTCTTTGACATTGAATATGAGAGTAGATGTAATTGGAGGGAATGTAGTTGGGATTGGGGTGATTGTGTGTGATTTTCTGGAGGGGATTCAAGGTGGATGAGGATGAGTGATGTCTCTATAACCAGAGGCCCTCAATAATGGATGTGTTACAAAGGGAGAGCATTGAAAAGGAGGTGGTGATACTGAGTAGGAACTTACCTTGGATGTAGTGAATTCTTTCCACGTGAATTGTGAAGAAGGTGTTGGTTCCTAGATCAATTTTGGAAAATTGAGGAAGATACCTGAGGAAGATACCTAGTGGAGGTCAACTAGTCCGTGTAAGAAGTGGTCCGAGTTTACCCGAAGATTGTTGTAATGAGTGAAGTTGCGAAGTGAAATTGTGAAGTGAAATTATGAAATTGCGAAGTTGCGAAGTGAGAGTGGTTGAGAAAGAATAGAAATTGGGGGGAAAGGTAGGTAGGTAGGTAGGTAGGTATCAATTGCAGTTTCTTTTACTTCTAATTGGTAGGTGGTGTGTGGTTTCCAAAGAAACCCAAATCCAATTGGCAATATTGGAATACTTATCACCCAACACCTTCCTGATATACTACATTTTTTATATCTGGTGATCGCGTTCTAACCTAAAGTCAGGACATGGAATACCAAGATATGCGCCGTCATAGTAGGCGGTAGTAGGTATCTCTAGTATAAAATGGGGATAACAAGAGGTGGTCTGTGTTAGATTATTACCCGATATAGAAATAGACCGTGCATTACACAGCTAATCTGGCGCTAGTGCATCTGTACCTAGGTACATAACAATGAGTCAAGTCCACTCTAGAAATACCTACGTACTTGAATACCTAGGTACCTAGGTACATAGTAGTTTTTGACAAGTGAGACCCATATACGAATTGTACTAGGTAAGTGTGGCTTCAATAGAGCCCATTCCTTAGGCATCATAATGTCGTGGGCACCTAGGTACCTAGGTAGGTACAGCACAGAACTAGGTTAGATGGCAGCGACTATCCCCCCCCTTTGGGCCGGCGGCAACGACTGCTCGCTCAATTTCCTCATTCTTCCCGCACAAGATATTTTGAGCGCCCGCATCGCTAATAAATTGACGAGTGACAAGTTCGAAGGATGAAGCGATTGCGTAAGTCGCGATAAATAGTGCGATGCGTTTTTTTAATCATCCATTGCGATTAAAAATTCGCAGCTGGAAGGAAGAAAAGAGAAATGGCTAGGCACCTAGGTAAATACACTATATGAAAAGGTTACCTCGCCTCTGTTCGCCCTATGGCCTCAGCTAATTTCGGGCCCTCCCGTCCCAGAACCTTGGAATTGGATGTTTGGATGGTTGCCATCTACACTAACCTACCTAGTGTGACGGGGCATTTACCACTTGGGAAGATACCACCAATCAGCGAGCTTAGGTTCCATTCCTGTTAACACTAGTATTGGTATCTCGCTGGTCAGGGGCTGTGAAGTGCGGCCCACATCATTAATTCGACGACATTTCGAAAGCACATTCGTAATAGCCATCTTCTCATTGTTAGAGCTAGTATTGGTAGCTTCAGCTTAGATCAGGGCTTTAAGAACTATCCTTGAACGTGATAATGCTTCGGGTGCTCGTGACTAGCATTAATACCGTATCAATTACCGTATCAAGTTTTTTCTGACACTGTCCCCGACCCGCAGGATCTCATTCCCTCAGCTATTTGTTGAGTGTTGAGTTTGAATCTACGATAGCCAAGATAGAGTGGACGATGCTCGAGACCTCCGTCAGTACCTCTGCGTGACCCCAAATATACACCGTTGACCGTGTAATCATCAGAAAGGTTTTCCTCCGCGCCCTCGAAGAATGGATCATGTGGGGAAAGTCAGAACCTGGGGAGCACGTATAATAATCTACTTCAATGGCGGTAGTGATGATTCTAGTATTCTACGCAGGTACTCGTAGGTGCGTACCTTGGTGGTTACAGTGCTAAAAGGCTCCATTGCCCACACCGAGATCGTGGTAGAACCACATGTCAGTGCTCTAGCCGACATCAAGACATATACCCAAACAGTGTTTCTAACATTAGGCACTGAGAACACAATCGATGAAATGGGAACTGGGCTCTAAAGTTGTAATATATGTACCTGGTATGGAAAGTCAATCAATGAAATACATGAGATTCATTAACGTGGGACTGTACATTATCAAGTTAGTAGCTTAAATATTATTAAATACAACTATTATTGTCAAGAGCAGTCGAATGCAAAGTATAGAAGATCCAATTACCCAGGATACTACCTACCTGGATATATATTCAACGACTATTATTTGGCGTTTTAACTGTTATCTTAAGTATTAATTGACCTTGAAATAATAATGTGACGCGTGTAATCAAGTGAGAAACATTGCTTGGGAAATAATATGTCGATAAGAAGTGGGTTGATGGTGGAGGTAAGAAAGCTTCTACAAAATTTGAGGAGAATTTATAGGCATCCAGGGTCTTTCCAACACAGCCTGCTCTAAAAGCATAATCCGTTAAACTACTGGATTCTGGCCAGGAAGACTGGTTAACCCTAGAGAATGTTTAGCTACTGGAATATGCGGTTTCAAAAGAGATGGTGTATGACTTACAGCTGTCGATATCCTCATTCACCATGTCTTTAACCTTGCATTGGTTCTGCTGAGAAATACCCTGAGTCTTTAGCATTGGGGCAGACACGTAGGTATGTCCATCCATAGCCTTTTGGAGAGAGTCGTCTTTCCAACCGAAAAGGTAATCAGCGTGCTAAGACAATGTCAGTCAGTAATTACTCTATTGGGAATGTTTAACTCCCACGACATTGTAAGAAGAAGAAAGGAACTATCAATATAACATACGCTAGAATACCCAGTAGCATCACCGGAAGACCAGACGAATGGCTGATGGCCGTCGGTAAAGTCTGCTGGGTCGTTGAATGCTCTAGTATCCCACATGGTCTCGAGAAGGATCTGTGGAAGTCTAACGGGGTGGCTAGAAGGACAGGGGCCACCTGATTCGAAGGTACCAGATTCCGGGTATGCAACATGATCTTGGTGATTAGGCGAGTCGAGGTTCTTACCATCCCAGCATGTAGGGAATCGGTGGTTGGCCATAATACCCCCTTTGCACTTTATAAACGGTCAGTGGTTAATCAAAAGGGGCGAGAATCTTTTTCTTTTACATACAGGTTTCGCAGGGAACCCTATGCTTTCTGGTGCACGGGTTCCTTGGTTCTCCATACAGATATATGTCAATTGTCGAAATTTTCTGGCCTGTTCACGGTCACGGAACACTGCGTCGCCAACAAGCATACGGAAGCCAGGCTTGAACGCTGTAACTGCGGACTTCTGAGCGGTATCGAATAGGGCATCAGACATGTAATAGACGATCTTATGATCGAGTTAGACTGTTACTGTCTCAATTTGGTTCCCAGTCGGAGCTTACCATGCCGCCTTGAGTACCCTCCATACCTGCTTGAGCTATCTGTGGGACTCTCTTGAACGTGCCATTCTTGGCACGGTAGAAGAGGACAGCAGTCCAATAATTGGAGAAATCTTCGGTAAATTGGCAGCTTGTGCATGTCGAGAGTGCTGCGAGGTCATGTGTCTCCGCAGGCATCGACGCATTGAAGGAATTCTGTGGAGAGTTAGTTATGAGTATGGAAGTAGAATTATGATAGGATATAATCCATACGCCTCCTATAATCTGATGAAGATGAGCAGATGGATTCATGCCCGGGTTGACTAAGGGATCCAGACGTTGGACGGTTAGACCGGAGCAACCGAATCGAAGCAGCGCGCTCGCGGGCGCAAAAAGCCCCAAGGCCGCGATAAAGGTATTCAGCTGCATATTTTTATGACTCCTCAAGTTAGCAGCTCGATGATGGTGCTATATCTAGAGTAGAAACAAAAGTTGGAAGGGATCGGTGATAGTTATGATATTGGCAATCGCGAGCCTTTGGCTCCCTATAATCTACTGCCGTCTCTCCCACACCTCCTAAGAAGACAAGCTTGGATTTCGGTCTCGGATGATATCGGTCATTAATATCAAGAAGGAATTCGATAGGTGAGTGACTTGGCCTTGACTCCGGTTAATGTGGAGATTATTTACTGTCTCGGGACTTGTACAGGAAAATAAAAATGCCGAGTGCTTGGGTAAACATGCTAAAGGTAGCCTTCCCCGGTCAGTTGACATTCATGGTGTATTAATGTATCTAATATCAGGACCTAACCGGCGCATAATTTCGATTTTTATTCTATAATAGGTAGCCATGCTGATGTTGTTTTTATTCATGACAGGGTGTCTTGCGGGAGTCAGCGGGAGACTTAAATATATAATCCCATCTTTGACACCTGGGTCAGTATCCAAACTCAAGGACGACATTCCAATGGTTGAGAAGTATCATGTTTCTCAAAGCCGTTTCTAGTTGGTATACCGCAATATCTCCTATCAGAGCGGATTGACTGGTCCCGACTCCCTTATTTACTGGCCCCGCACTATAGTTTATCAAATATTTACTATTCCTGGCAAATGGGAATAGAAAATGAATTCTTATTTATCACTTACATATAACTGACATAATACTGGGCATGCTCCAGGTTGGGGCTAGCACGCTCGGCTAAATCAACAATTAGATTAGGTGCCTGCCTTGCTCTAGGAATTTGAATTATCAAGAACACCCGAAGAAAAACTGACTATTATATTTCATTGGTTTCATCTAATTAATTTCAAAAAATACTCATGATTTACACTTATAGGTCTGTGTCTGAAACAGTTTTACCTTAGCTTTCCACATTAGATATCTCAACAAAAAACACGGCCTCGTCTTCCTGGCATACACGATGAAGCTATCGCTCGCGTTGACCCTCACCTGGCTCAGCATAGCTCTTAGCCAACAGGTACCCGAATGCAGTCGGGAGCTCGCGGAAACCGATGATTGCGCGGATGTCATCAATGCCAACGCTTGCTACAACCAGTTCCGGTTTAGAGACAACCAAACTCTATCGTGTATTGGAGGGACGGACAATAACGAAAGGGCCTTAAAGGCAAGACCCTTATATAAGCCAAGTTTATAAAGACCATATATAGGTACTAACCAAATAGTGTAGGCATGTAAATGCTGTGGTTGTGTCGGCAAGGTAATGTGCGACTGGGTAACAGCACAACGGTTCCAATGTTAGGATATCTATATCCCTTGAGTTGAAACGAGAAGACCCATAATATCTTCACGCAATTACTATGTCTTAATATTTGGGGTGGACCAAGATGATCGTTATATTTCTTGTTCAAGAGTTACCTAGATATATGCTTATGTTATATTGATATAAAAATACCTCTTGTGACGATGTATTCTTAATTTCTTAGCAAAAGTACCTGCCGCACATATCCAAAAGTTTTAGAATAGGTACCTGCTAGATAACTACGCGGCATAACCTGGTATTCCTCAGTAAATGATACCTGCCTCGTATCTAACACGCTGACCAGTATAGGGCACGATGTCATTATGAAAATGTACAATTCAGTTCCCAAGTTTTAGGTTAAATATTGTGAGGTATAATTGAAGAGGTATATAGGTAAGTAATAGTTCAAACTTCATTCAAAAATAGTAGAATCAAATATATCACGCCTCTCATGCTATTTTCTTCGTAGGGAAGTATTTTCTTTCTCTGTACACAGTAGTTTGCTGACTCATCGCGGCGGTACTGAATGATTGAAGCTAGTAGAAATAGGGGTTTCTCCAAGTCTCGGATTACTAATATAGGACTCTTTATGATGGTATATGCTCTAAGCGCATATACATTCAAGTTAAGCACAGTATATATGTAATATAATAATTTAATAATTTAAACAGCCTTGTACTAGTGCAGTGGTTCCGAGTCCTGCTCAGGGGTAAAGTTATATTTATGTCTTTGACAATAATAGCCCCTGAGTTGCCTATTGCATCTTTCTTAAGTCATTCATACTGATGATATAACACTAATAACCTAGATCTTATGTGTGTTTCGTCGCGCGGCCATCAAACGTTCTTTCTATTGGCGGGTCTCTCTTATGGTAAAGTATAACGTTGGTGACTGGGGGCTTGAGTTCGTAGTCATATATGTATATATGCATGTATTACAAGTCTATCATAAGGTGATAGAATTAGTACGCTTCCACTGGTTGGTCATACACATATTATAGGAATGTTTATATAATGATATGATGTTAATTGGGATTGGTTGAAGTTAAGACTTGTAGGTAAAGAGGCATAGGGGTGAAACTGTCACAATCTAGGTTAAATGTGGAAGTATAACCACTTTTCATGGCTTTGCTCTCCTACCTACAAGTATACCCCCTCTGGAGCCCTTTTTAGCTCCGTATAACTACCCAAAACTCTCTCCTTTTCAACCAGTTTTGGCCTGTGATAGAAGCTATTAGCAAAGTAATCTGGTCGTTTGTATAAATTATCTGATAATATTCGGTCGCTCATTGGTGCTGTCGGAGACAGCGATCGCCAGCGGTACTAACTCCGTCTCCGTCTCTGTCCATACTAATACCCGATTTCCCAAGCGTCCGAATACTCCATTTGCCTGTTACCATAATAGGTCGCCGCCGAGTTCTCACGCAAGGCTTCTCTTGCAAAGCTAAACCACTATGCTATCGACTATTATCCCGTGCTTTGTTGTTCGCAACCCATCAGTTACTTGGCCGAGTAAAGGAAATTTCCACACCGCCAGGAAAATGTCATTTGTTTACCCAATGATATTTTACACAAGTTGGCTCCGTAAGCATTGCTCTTCTCCACTCCCTCCTTATATTAACTCGTGGCACGGTATTATTCTGCAGCATAGCGTTGCATTGCATCGCGACCCGCATCAGCTAGGATGGGAATAGCGTCAACCGCAGGCCTGACTGCCATAACACCACCGTCTTACTACATGGACGCCGTAACTCGACATTGGAATAAGCTACCCCGCCTCTTGACGCCATCCGCTGGGACCGAGCTATAGGTGTTCAAGTCCACTATGTCCGTCTTCTTTTCTAATAGAAATTTCTATACTCTCTTCCCAAATCCAAGGCTATCGAGCTTGGATGACAGAGAAGCCTCAAGATGCGCTTCCGAACTCTCCTCTCTCTAGTCGCCAGCATCGTTCCTCTTGCTCGTCTCGGAGCCTCGGAGGCTGTCCAATACTGCAAATTTGGCGCTAAGACCCACGAAGTCGATTTTTGTATGGGCATGCTGACACACTACAATGTCACCACCAACTTCCACGACATTATCCTCACCATGCGGGTCACGCGACCGAATAGCACATCGCTTGGATGGACTGCCCTAGGCTTAGGCGAAGTCATGGAAGGAGCTCTTATGTTCATCGTCTATGGCAACCCAATGTCCTCTGAACAACCCATTGTCAGCATACGCAGGTCTATCGGCCATACACAGCCAACACTCATCACCGGAGAAGATATGAATGGGGTCAATCTACGTGTGATGAGTGCCGATTGGGAACCTTCCCCTTCGGATCCTCATACGGTAGTGGCAGTAGTATCTCTTATCTGCTTCTCGTGCCACCTCTGGCCTGGTACTCATATTTCGGCCACGTCCCAATCTCAGCCGTGGATGTGGGCATGGAATTCCAAGCAGGAATTTGAAGATTTCGCCTATGACGCTCATTTACAAATGCATGCTCATCACGTAGGCGCAGGTGGTTGGGGAAACTTCTACGTCGACATGTCCCGCTCCCTCAACAACTGGCCTAGTCCCCCAAGTTTCGCATCCATCATTCCAGGAATACATACCATCGGCGTTAGCGAGAGCCCGGGAATTTCGGCCGCGTACGGAATTGCGTGGTTGGAGAATAACCCTATACTCCATCTTCATGGGATACTCATGGGGATCGCCTTCTTGCTCGTCTTCCCTCTTGGAGTTGTGGCTATACGGTCCGGCCGTACGAAGGCTTTCAAGTACCATTGGGTTTTGCAACTTGTTGCGTCTGGGCTCATGGTTATTGGCTTCGTGCTAGGAGTCACGCTCGGTCGCAATATTGATACCTTCCATCAAATAGTCGGGATCACTCTTGTAGCCTGCCTCGGCGCCCAGGGCATTCTCGGCTGGCGTCATCACATGGTCTTCCTCCGTATCCATCGCCGCACCTGGCTTTCCCATTCCCACATCTGGCTTGGAAGGCTCATGATGATCGGAGGCTGGAGTAACCTTATTACCGGTGTGGTTCTCCGCGGATATTCCAGTATTTCCATCGGGATAATGGGATTCATAGTTGGTTCAGAAGCCGTTGGGATTGCTGTTTGGTTGATAAGGATAAGGATCAAGGCTACTCGTATGGAACGGGAAAATAAACCATGCCCAGATGGACAGAAGGATAATGGGACAGAATATTTCGCTCTAGAAGAAGACGAGGACGAGGATGATGCTGCTTCGTCTTTAGGAGCCTTGAAAGATGAGGAGTCGAAACCAATGATTAATTCTGCAGACGCGTAACTAGATTGTGCGGGAAACAATGCATAAGAGTTCTCATTGCACCATAAGCTAGACGAAAATTAGATTGAATGCTTCAATAAGCCATCGTATTATCTCTTGCAAATATGAATCTAACCTAGCCCATTATCTTGGAGGTTTCCATGAAATGCTATTAGCATATTTCCTTTGTGACATTGCCGACAACGAGATTCGTAGGGGGGGTACTAGCTGTAAGCGCTCAACGTCCCTGCAATAGAGAGTAAGTTTTCAAAGAGTGCTACTACACTGCTATATTCAAATCTATTAGTCTACCTAGGTATATAGAAATTGTAGCTTCTTCCGATCATTATATATGAGACTTACCTACCACTATAAACTTGATTCTCTTCTCCCTGAATAACATAAAACCCTAGTAGATTTCCTTGTGCAAATACACGTACGGCCATCTCTAAATGCCAATTAGTATGCAATAACCAAAATTAAGCTACTTTTCTTACAATATAGTGAGTTTTGTGCAAGATATCGGTCTTTAGAAAGGGGCTGAGCAGAACGAACTGGAGATCCCAAGGGGGGTTCGGAGGGGTAGTATGCCGCTGTCATAGAATCTACATTATCAAATCCGGCATCATCTATCGCCTCGGGAAATCTCTCCAAAGCAGAGGTTTCGGTTTCCCTAGAGCTGTGATGTGGAATTTCTAGCGGTGATGTGAGACCAGCGGGTTGTAAAAGGTGGCTTGCGAATGAGTTTGCGTTAGCCATCATCGAAATTGAGTTCGGATTTGGAGATGGCACGACCCCATAGAGCGGTTGCGTCGAGAAGTTATTACTGAATTCGAGATTGGTGCTTAGAGAAGTTGAGATATTCCGTGATTGGCAGCGAGATATGTTGGAATTATTAGATGTTGAGGATGTACTAACGCAGGAGGCGATTGGATTATAACGGTTCTTCATTTGGCATTGATAACATCTCTTAGAGCAAAATGTGCTCTTTTCAACCTGGTATGGAGGCAATCGGTTGACATCAGAAGATGATGTACTCTTGGAATTCCTGGAAGGCAGTTCTGTGATGGCCTCATAGTCGTACCTATATCCCGTAATATGACTGGGCTGAGGAGATCGATGATGATCAAATCTATTTGTATCCATCTGCAACAATGGACGAGCAAGACCAGTTATACAACTATCCGCAGATTGTTGTCTTGCTCTGCTGTCGCAATCTAACAACGACTCGGCGCTACGGATGTTAGAGTTCATCGGAGCCCCTATTTCTCTAGAGTATATCCAGAAACTTGGATTCATCGAAGGGGGGGTAATCGACTGCATAGGTGTATCATGTAATGTATTAGCCCTATCATTAAAATTTGTTAGTGTTCTGCTCTCAGATAAAATATATAAGGGGGCATACTTCGGGCTTGCTGCATAATACCCATAATCGCTACCAATGTCTGTAGGAAGTTGATAATTCCTGCAGTCCTCTTCATAGCTGCCCTCGTAACCGCTCCAACGGTCCTTTTCTATAGACCCTGCCAGTGTCGATTTATTTGCCATCTCGGGAACTCCATGGTCTTGCTCGCTGGAAGAATTGCCAAGTGACTTAACTTCTGCGTGGTATATTAGATTAGCTGAGGCTCTAGTGATTGGTAGGAACATCGCTTCCGCATACTCTGCCTATGTTTCCTCTGTGCCAAACGATTCTTCTTGCGGGCTTTTGCAACAACCTCATCTTCTTGTTCAAAGAAAAGATGCAAAGGTGGCGACAGAGACGCAGACGCTTGTTCTAGAGGAAGTTCCTCTACGGACCATGATGGTTGATTCATGCGGGGCATGATTTAGTAATTTGAACAGTCCTCTCTAGCTACCGAGAATCAGGTTTTATCACGCTTCAATGCGAAAATGCGCGATATCTACCTAGAAGGCCATACCGAAGACCAGTCTGCTAAACCACATTACTTATCTAACCAGCTCTAATATCCTCATCAACATATATTCAGCTCACGAAATGTCCAATATCTCAAGCCCCGCTGGAAAGATGACGCCTCAGATGTGCAGCTGACAATGCAACGGGAAATCGTAAGCCCATCTTAATCTACGATGCCGCGAATTATTGACTTGGATTAAGTCAAGGCTTCCAGGGTGCCCGGCTCTGCTTGACAGGGTACTTGTAGCCAATGGACTGCATTGCTGACCACCCATTCGAAAAATGACTGCTTACCAGATACCTACCTAGGTAGGTAGGTACTTTAACCACCTAGGTAAGAACTGAGCTACCATATACACAAAGTGCCTATTATCCCCATCCGATCCCGCTTACCTACCTCTTAAGTACTTATGTAAGCTAGGTAGGTACAGAGGCCATTTAGGACAGTACGTTAGTCCGAACCAGTGATTACTCGATTAGGTAAGTCTTTCAAGTGCTACAGGTTCTGATTGGCCGAACGAATATTCGGAGACCGGGGTGCGGATACACCCCGGTGTTCATCCGCCGCCGCTAGCCCGCAATTTTATCTTATAGGTAATTATATAATTAAAGCTGGACAAACTTCCTTTACTAAAGCTTCAACATTACACATCTAACTATCATGAGTTGACGAGATTTAACTATCTATGTAGGTAGATACATGTAATACCCACATGGGCCGTGCTGTAGCCAGCCACTGTAACCTACCTTGTTCAAGCCCGATGTCCGCTGGGTATTTTTTTCCCGCTCATACCAGCATAATCCGTTCAAGTTTTAATCGCAGCTGACAAAGCTACCTAGGTAGAGATAGCGAGACAGTAACGCGCCCAATAGGATTATTGTAGTCATTCAACCAAAGCTTAGCGCTATTCTAACATGTTATATTCTCAAGGAGAAGTAAGAGCAAGACACGAGAAAAATGTAGCTTGAATAGGCTATCAGTAACGCATGAGGCTCTAGTCACTTCTTACACCCGCCATATTTAACTACCGAACAATAATTATAGCGTCGTTTCGCCCTTGCATACCAAAAACGGCTGTAGCCGCTGGTGAGATGAGTAAGCGGAATGATCTTATATTTCCACAGATATCGCCGATCCGGACAACATGCCGGCATTAGGTCACTTGGATAGCAGAAGCTATGGTAAATATACCCAGCGTGATCTCTGAGGACACAGTTCTAGAGAATGATATATCAGGTTAATTGCGGGTGGCAATGGACATGTCGTAGTTACATTTTAGACCTAGTGAAGAGTGAGTAATTAAAAATTGTTGATCACTAATCATATTATTATAGAGTCGTATGCATATTCAACAACACTTAACTGGCGCCGGAATTAAAGCCGGAATAAAAATAAACCTCTCAGTCAGCAAGCTACAAGCTCGCATAATACAGTTACGAGAAGCTTGTCCGAGAGGCGTTTTATGGTCATGTCACATCATCCGTCTTTAACAAAAGACACACGTTGAGAACGACCATGACCCAGTACAGAACCTCGAAGTCTCCAAGAATACAGCTTGACATTTCGCGCAGAATCTCTAGGATATCTTGCTCCTGTTTTTTTCTCCCGCTCTCCCATGAGTTTATGCCGCGGCGGATCATCTAGAGGACAGCACATATAACGCAAAGGGGCGAGGGAGGTAGCTAGCACTTTTATCAAGCGATGAGCTACCTCACCCACAAACGCGAGTTTTCTGCCTCGCGGTATTTGTGGCGTATAAGGTACCCAAGAAGAAGGATACATAATAGAGAATCAGTAAGACATGAATCCAGACCCCTCATCCAAGAGCCATGTGTCTCGCGCGGCGGGAAAGGGGGACTCGTCTGGAGGCATATCGTTCGAGTACCATCGGATATGCTATCGGTAGCTTTGAAACCCGGCTGCGTGCCCCCTAAGCGACGCGGAAGGGCGAAAGAGCGAGCCATGGCGATCAAGAATCGCAAAGCAGCCTGGATAGGGACCTACAGGGTGCCATGTATAACTGCAAGCCTGACTCCCTAATCGCTGTGCGGTAACCTATAACCCAACCTCGGTCGCAGTCGTGCAGCGCAGCCAGTGAACTAGGCTAGCAATACAGCATATACGCGCAAATGGATTGAGCGTTTCGAGTTGGCGATAATGTTGGCTATGACCGAACAAAAACATCGGCATGATGAGTAGGTCGATAAGATCCAAGCTGTGTCTGTAGGCACTTGTCAAGCTCCAGAATCCACAAAGCCGTTGCTTTAGATTCATCTGGCCAGTATGCGACTTCGATAGGTATAATTTTAAATTCAGGCTAAGTTGGATGCCTCCGAGATTCTTTCAGGTATATCCCTAGTTAGCACAGCTATTCATTCCCGGCATAATTATTATATACCTAGGTACCCAGGCAGGTTATGGCTACTCACCCATCAAATCTGTTGTTTAATGTGGCCTAAATACGAAGATGGGACCAGTCCAAGTTCAGAGATTCCGCGACATACGCTGACCTCCAGCCCTTCGACAGCATCAGCATCGAGTTATAGACGTCTCCGGTCATGGATACCCTCGAGAATCCACTGATGTCCTCGAGTCCGGTATAGCGTAGGATATATCCTGGTCCGGAGTTCCACACACAGCCCAAACTATCGCGAACTACACCTGTGATGACCCGCGAAACCTTATTGCACTCAAATAGGGGGTTGTTGATTGGGACATTATAGAAGCTCTTAGTGTCTGTGTTAACAAAGTTAGCAATCTGCTTAAGACTGAAAACGGATGTAAAGCTCAGAAAGCCCATGTAGTGTCACGATGGAACCAGCTATACACCGATGAACATATCTGTTTCGGTGTAGCAACCCTCATTGTTGAATCCAAGAGAAGATGCGGAAGAACAGCACGTAGCCAATTCTTCTCGAGAATCATATCGGCATCAAGGCCAGCTACGAATGCCGCAGGGCCACCGGGAAGTGCATTAATAAACTCGACGGCATGGTTCAGATTTCCAGCTTTATAACCATCGTGTCCTTGCTTGATGCGCGCTGTATAGTAAAGACTGGGCTTTCTCAACTTCGCGACCCACTCCCTTGTTGCAGCAGATGCACCAAATCTCTCAGTTAGTCGACCACAAGGGAGCTAAGGACAGTAGTCTTGTCAATCATCGTCATAAATATCAAGGAGACGTTAGGTACTGCTCTGGTAACAATATGCGACAGCCGCGTTGCTCTGCGCCTCCTAGGTGAACTTGTCCAGAACTCCTAACCTTCCTCATCGGGTAGCATCCCAGTGTTCCCCCTAAACTCACCCCCGTAGTTAGGAATAGGTCCTAAAATGCCTTTGTTGTCGTAGATGACTGAGTTTATGAGGGTTTCGCCGTCGTCATGTTTGATTAGTAGGTTATATTTGCGATCTCTACTTGATTCCAGCTAAGGCTCTTCTTATTTGACACGAAGGGGGTAAGATTGTTCTGTAAGAGCGATAATGTGCCAAAAGGTATTGTCAACGACACCCACCCTGCTGTCGCAGACATGATGAGGAGATGGTGTTATCACAGATGGATATTCTCACAGGCCGACATAACTACCTACCTGGTACCTAAGGCAACCGAGACAACATGGTATATATTTCCTTTACTTTAGTGCTATCATTCATGCATTTTAACCCTTCCTGATCTTCCCAAAAAGCAAGAGAGTTGCTCCTCCCACAAATAACGACTTGGTATCCTTCGGCATCTAATTTCCACCAGGACATACAGGTGAGGTCCATGCTTACCTAGATTAGCATGGTATCATGACGAGTCTCCCTAATTGAAGAATTCAGGAGGTCGTTCCAGTAAGATAAGATAACCTAGTGATCAAACATTTAAAGTATTAATTTCCCGATTCAGTTTCTGACAGACAAGCAACAACTTTCGCTTCCTTCTTACCTCCCTAGGTACCTAGGTCAATAAAACATGCAGAGGAATCAAGACCCTCCAAGATACAATTACGAACGAGTCAATGGGAGACGTAAGAAGCAAGCTTACCCAACTAACTACCTACCTACTAGGTAGTTAATCGCCAGTTACATATCCCTGCTTAACAAATTGCGGCTGAGGGTTCTTGAAGCTTGATGTTGGCTCGTCAATTATCGATATCAAGGTTATAATTGGAATATCATGGTAGGAATGCTCCGTAGGTTGTAGCAAGTTGAGGATACATATAAGCACTACGTACGTCCAGAGTCGTCCGAGCTATTAGGCCGCATCAATAGTTTTGCTTATCCACTAGGTTAGTAGATATACCTCAAACACACTACTGTGTCATGAAATATCACTAGGAATTCCAGATATGGTGTTTTAAAGAGAAGAAAATAACCTAGTCATTTGTTGAAGATTAAGACGGCGAAGAGGGGAATAGCTAATATACCTGCTACCAACAAGTGATATATTAAGAAAGACATTAGCTAAGTTTTGGACTAGTCAGTTCTCTGATAAATAAAGCTGTGGAAGTTATTCTAAAACTTGGGCCGAATTCTATGTATATACCTACCTCCTAGGTAGGATAGGTAGGATAGGTACCTAAGTTAAGGAGAAAAAAATTGAGTCCTTATATGTATGTCTTTCTTTTATAACCTCAAGGTTGCTCCTGATTTGATTTGACTGGATTGATATCACACTATTATGATTAGGTATCTCCATAACATAAGAAGCTATATTATTAGCTTAGTGCCGCGATTGGGGTCATCGTATAGAGATAGCTATCTACGGTTAGATGTATTATAGATAGATGCATGCGGGGCAAGAAATGTCGTGATGCTAAGATATACTATATTTGTGCTGTATGCAGCCATAGTGATGATGACGAACGCCGCTTTAAACAAGCCGCAGATCTAGAGTCTATCGAATGCGCATCAACGATAAAAAATCCTGAACCCCAGAGTTATAGCTTATCTAAACCCGATGCCGAATCATTTCCGTCCAATCGGCGTGAGCAATTGGAGCTAGCAATGCGCAGATCCTGGAGCTGCCCAAGATAATGCAGGGGAAGGTATCCAACCAGAGCTACCAACCCCGCCGTAAACGGAAACGCTCAAGATGTAGTCTGCCGGTCTCGATTCGTACCTACGTGCTGTGGAAAACTGTACGCCTATTGTTATCTCCTGACCGGAGGTAGTGAACAGCAGCAGAGAGAGCTGTCGTGGCCGAATTCGGGATACGAAGCTAGATCTAGGTCGGAAACCCTTCGGTATCTCGAGGAGGTATATATATAAAAGCCTGCTCGTGTCTTCTTGGATTTGAGAAGTATACTTGTAATAGTCCGTGTCAAGATAGCTTCAAAAAGATAATCAATCAGACTAGACTAATGGGCTCTTTGGTTAGCAAGATCACCAAAAACAAATCCGCAATGGCTTCCACCAGCCCCGTCCCGATGACCTACTATTCCAAAGCGTCGAGCGTCAAGCCGCCACTAATCGCTAACGAGAACGCGTTCCTCGGAGACGTTTCTTCGTCGTAAGTTCTGCCATGGTCCTCACTTAACTAGGCATACACATGTAAACAATGGACCAGTATGGCTAATTCCACGATAGCGACACACTCGACCCGGAGAAACCTATATCAGCTGGGTTCTACCGTCTCGAGAAGGGAACTCCGCTCGTGTATGCGTACCACTACCACGAGAGTAAGCCTTTCCCACCTCAGCTTCCCGCCTGACACCGACTGACTGAAACGTTCTGTAGTGAAAATCATCATCGAGGGTAGCTATGATATAAGTGACGAGACTGGCAACAAGGTGCACGCAGTCCCCGGCGATGTCTTTTACTTCCCCAAGGGCTCGAAGATCACCTTTACCACGGACGACTACGGGCTCGCTTTCTACTGTGGACAACGGACCAAGGACAGTGGTTAAACACCCGATAAATGTGAAGGCTATTCAGAACATTGCTATATCGGAATGAAAGTGTTCATTACCCAATAAGCAGCGTCGTCAGTCATGCCGAGTGTATATAAAATAATAAAAATATACCCATGCTTGATCTTGTCTTGGAGTTTCGGATGTAAAGATCGACGAAGTAGTTCTGGGGATAATTAGATAAATGAAATGTCTGACTGTAATCCCCAAACCCATGGCATAATGGAATATGGGCAGGAGGGAAGATATTTCAGTTCGATGTACTCTCGCCTTGTATCCTGACTACCATTTCGAATAAGTTAGTAGGTCATTAGATTGCAAGAGATGAAGAATCTAGCTATCCGATTTGATGCTATGTTCAATACCTATAGTCACCTCGTGATGACATCCCTTCACGCCGTGAAAGGTTTAACGGAGTTAGAGGAATCCGGTCGACATTTGCCAAGAGATGTTGGGTAGTTAACCAATTCTTCTAAATACTCGGTCCGTCGTGTACTTCGGTAGGCAATACACAGGATCAATAGCTTCTACGCTGGTATGCTTCAACAAGCTTAACCCAGTCAGGCCAAAGAATGTGTGCCAGACGTCGACCATATCACCGGGCCGATCCGACAAACCACCGTGTTCGCTGTCCTGACAACTTAGGGTATACTTGATAAGTTTTTCCCTGTCGATCCAATGTGTGCGATCAATGATTGCTAGGCTGCTCAATACCCACCAATTGTAGCAGACATCTTCCTGCTTCTCTGGTCTCCCGTTTAGGCCACCACGGGCGACCTGTCTCTCGCTTAGCCAGCCACCCAGCTTATCGACACTAATCAGATCTTTGCGCCCGGCGATAGCGAGGGCAGCCACGCATGTAAAGATCTGTCCAGAATGAGTCTCAGCTCCAGGGCTGACACCATAACCGCCGTCAGAGTTGGTGCAGGCAACAATATAATCGACCGCCTTGTTGACATCGACCAAATGTAATAGGCTTAGGAGAGAGAGGGCATTTAATGCTCCATATAGAAACCTGGTATCTTCTTCGCCCCATTCATCGCCGGCGAACGTGCCTGTCTCCTGGTTCTGAAGGTCTGCTATGACTAAAGCATGAATTAGCAAGTCATCATACGCCGACGACGCTAGCAAACAACAGGGATCAATATGTGACCGGTTGACTCACACTTGCCCACCTGAGCCTTGCCATTACCCTTGCCACGTCTTTCTAACTCGTCTACGGCATCCAGCAGAACAAAGATCTGTATGGCGCTGACGGTGTAGAGCATGTGTGCGTCATGGCCCGGCGCAGCTCCAAATCCACCGTTCTCATGTTGGCACGAGAGAACAAAGTCTATGGCATCACCTCGAGGCAGGGCATCGGGATGTCGGAGTAAATGCAGCGCGGTCAATCCCCAATAGAGTCCGTTAAGACGGAGATGCTCGGTAAGCCAGTAATCGTATTGATCCTTCTTCGTATCTAAACTCTGGATGTACTGGACGTGAGCTGCTGTCGCGAGCTGTAGCTCGTCCGGGAGTTTTTGGATTTCGGACATGTTCCTTCGAGAGTGGATGGAAATTGAGAGTGAGGGTCGATCTGGGGGAAAGGGAAAAATGCTGGAAATGGATCAGCTCGAAATGGATAAACCTTACGAGGCGAGGAAGGGCCGGGGTGGTTCAAAGTTGGCGCATGACACCTAAGGTAGGTACCTACCGGTATTATGTAGCAGCAGGCAACGACGACAGCTATTTGCGAAATTTGGTTAGCTGGTTAGGTAGGTACCTAGGTAGCTACCTCTGTCTGGTACAGTTGAATGGCATGTGGGGCAAGTGGGGTACAACACGTAGAACATGTGGGGTAACTTCTCACCGCTCGGCAGAATTCAATTATAACAGCTATTCGCCTTACCTTTTCTTTTACTTTTCTTCCTTTCCTTCTTTAGCTCTCTTTGCCGTAAGGCTTAGATCAAGTGTAGTATCTGTTCTTTTCAGTGTAATAACTGAAAGAGTTACAAAGTGACTCGATCATTTATTATTCTAATTTTTTTCGCCCAGGGAGTGAATCCTCTGTGCTTGCGCATGATCATTCCCAACGTATCTCTGGTATCACACTGCTTCCAGGTGACGCGAAGTAACAGTTTTCATTACGTTTCTGGGATTCTCCTAGGAAGTGAAGAAGACTTGGCTATACCATAAAGCAGTTTCTGTTTACAAGCGGCATGCTGGAGACTACCTAGGTAGAATGTCAAGTAAGATTTGGGAAGAGCATCATGAGGACGAGAGCTATCGGTCGGCAAGATAGGTGAACACACTTAACCGTTATGTAGCAGCTGCCTACCTAGGTAGGTAGCTATCCTTCCAGTGGGCTGAAATCGGTTTCGTCGTATACAGATCCTGCTATATGAGAATCGAAACATTACCATCCATGATTCACTAGTTTCTTACTCAGCCTGCTCAGCCTGATCGACGACAAGCTACCTACATACCTACCTAGGGTAGGTAAGCACCTGGCACGTAGGCTATTTCTTATGGTTATGCTAAACTGTTCCTTTAGGTACCTAGGTACCTTAGGTAGGTAGGGTCAATCCGTGTTCTCCTTCTAGTTCCATAATTGTATCCATTGGAACTACAAGCTTGGATATATACATATCTAGGTACCTACCTAGGAGAGGTACCTAAGTATGTAAACATGACTCGTATATGACAATTTATGATGATTTACACTACATGTTCCTTCTAACACACCTACTTGCTCCGCTACACAACCTGCTAACTTGTCAGTTTATCTGCTATCCATGGATGCGTTATTCATGACGAGGTATGTAGGTACCTAGGTAGGTACATCCAAACTCTTCAGAAAGCAGATGTACTGGCCAGCCACAAACAAGAGATACCATACCCAGGCACCCAGCCAACTAGCGATTATCTATTCGTAAACGATAGGTCCCAAATCCCAAAAGAGGAATTGTATCGTGCCGCGCGTATCTACAAGCGTAACCTTCATTGTTCGACTAACTTGGCATATGCTAGAAATATGAGGTCGCTAAAGCTGTGCCATATTCCTCAAGTGGAGGAGCATCGAGGATACTTACCTAGTTGCGAGATGGAAACGAACATACACCATTATTACATTATAAAAATAGATACAATAGCTCTTTAGGTGACTACCAAGGTATCCGTATCCTAAGCAGCTAATGAATCCTAAATATTACGCGATATTCGATATTCGATATTCGAAGTGTTACGGGTTTTAACAAATGTTTAGGTAGCGTCAAGATAGACCAAAGATAGCTGAAGGAAAAGCGGACAAAGGTGGAGATGCTATATACCTAGGTACCTAGTGTGCACTAGTGGTTGGGCGTGGCAGCCTGTTTCAGATTTCAAAATCTTGTTATATAATACCAGGTACCTTAGGTAGGAACGTTATGTGCGCTCCCTGGCTCCTTCATCTGTTCGGTATATCGAACATGGCATTGAAACTTATTAACAGATTGCTTCCAAGTCAGTTTTTTCCATGACTCTCGTTACCAATACTATTTCACTGCGGCGTTATTAAATGAGGATTTATGCCACTGTCAAGACCTCAAACACATTAAAAGGTAATAAAAGTTGAATAGGCACGTAGTCATGTAAACATCGAGGAGTTCACGTTAACCATAAAGAGTTAAGGTTGAATCGTTTGATGCTTCAAAGCTAACCTACCCTACCTGGTACCTACGTATCATTGATGAAATTCCCCGTTTATTACATGTATGCTTCTTCTCGTCACCTAGGTACATGTAAGTATTGACCTTGATATCATGAAGTCTAATAGGTACCTAGTTAAGTACAATTTGTCATCCACGGATATTTATTTAACAAGGAAAATAAGAGCAATGAGTAAAACATTCATTACCTACCTAGGTATTTTGATTTAAATATTTCCCCTATTATACCTGCCTAGGTAGGCACTTCCACATGCGAGCTCCAAGCTTCGTATCCACTTATACAGGCACCTCCATAGAATAATAGTTACATATACGTACATATCCATATGTAGGTAATACATTACCTAGGTACCTACCTAGGTACTGCATGTGGTCGATATTATGCTTTAACCCCTGAGTCTTAGCGCACTTTCCACTCGTCAGGCACAACGGCTGACATCTTGACAAGACGTCCTATGAGTGTAGGCAAGTACAATTCTCGTACCTACCTAAGTACAAAGGTACAGAGGTATCCATGTGGATATGCGTCTATCCCCCCCTGTCGATACTGCGAGGATTGTCCCAATGTCTCATCGATTCGTCAAATCAATTCGAATCTTCAATCTTCAATTCAATTCCTCCCCTTGGAAATATCAAGATTGGATCTTTAGGTTGTTTCTTTTTTTTTGTTTTGTAAGGCATCCATCACCAAATCAGAAGAAGAAAAAAGAATAGGAATAATATCCAACTTACCTATTTTCCTACTTTGTACAATATATATTTCCTCCCTACTGCTTACTCCCCCATAATACCATACAAACATATCCTTTAATCAGCGCCTATCCGGGCGCCTCCTGTCGCAGGTCACCAAGTCTGCCCTATTTCATTTTGCTAATCCCCTTTCGCGATCAGTCAGATACCCCGACACCTACCTGATACAGCATTCCACCGCGCACGACTCAGCCTGTCCTCCAAGGCTTACAGCGAATCAGGTTCTTGCCTGATATTCCCCGATTCGTGTGTTTGACTGGAGGACAATAAGGGGAACGCATACCATCCATAATGCGCCGAAAGCCAGTTCCCAACGCTCTGTCCCTAGCTGACGATTCGGATCCCTTGGGCGAACAACGTACTGCTATCAGTACCAGTCCCAATCCTAATCCCAATCCCAATCCCAATCCCAACACCAATGCCAGCGCTCGCGCCCTTGCTTATCCCGATCCCACCGTCCTGGGGACAGATAGACTGAACCCGCATCCGGCGGTCGGTAGCGACAATACCATTCAGCTCATCTCGCCGACATCTTCATCTTCAAAGTCACCTAGGTCTCCCCGTTCTCCTATGAGCAAGTTCAACACGAGCACGTCAGCGGCAACGGCAACGGCAAGGAAACCCATACCTCAGCCATATCAGGCTTACCCTGGCGATGCACACCAGCCGCTGCAACCACCCGACGACGTGCATGTTCCTCAGCACCGGCGACGCCAATCTCCCCAGCGCCACGATCCAGAGTATCCACCTCTAACTCACCTTCCGTCAACGAACACCGTGAAAACAACCTCCACCACCTCCACCGCTCCGGATACATGCTCCCATCCCGAAGTCGAGAAGCACACGAGGACTGGTAGCCGCTTTTTTAACTTCGGAAAAGTATCTAAATCTTCCAACCAGCTTCACTACACGCATCTGGATAACGCCAACATGAGCGAGGCCATGTCTCGCGGGACGGAGAATACTATTATCTCAGATAGAGGAGTGCCAAGTAAAAACTACAAAAATTCAGGTATGTCAAATTGGAAGGCAAAGAAAGTCTTGTTATGTATTGCGCCAGTCTCATGATGCTAATTCTTTGTTTAATTACCAACCAGACCTGCCCTCTGGCGATCCCTCGAACCATAGACCAGCCCCTTTGCCATCTAGGTCTGACGTTTCATTGACATCCATTAGCGAGCAGGAGGCCAATTCTAAGAAGAACAAACCAAAGCCTTTCAACTTGATGGGTCGTAATAGATCACTAAAGGATAGAGATGGGCATAGCCCAAAGGAGTCCATCACAATCAAATTGAGTGAACCGGAGCGCGATACCTCCATGACGAGTATGCAACCTTTGAGGACGGCCCCTATGAACTCCGACGGCTACGAGAGGTCTTTTAGACACATGATGAATTCGACGGTACGAAACCATTCCGCCGACCGCGCGGTTCCTCGAGAGGCGCCAGGGAACAAAGACCAACGGCACGATAAAGACTATTATAGAAACCATCCTCCTTCCTCCCTCAGGGACAACAACAATAACAACAGCAACAACGGGTTTACGTTCTTCAATGGCCTAAAAAGTTCCGGTAGTCGAGCAGCCGATATGATAAGCAAAGGATTATTTGGGAGAAGCGGTCGTAGTACCAGTGCATCTGACAGGGAGTTGACAGTTGACGATGAGCATTACGTTCTTAAGGTTATCAATCTGCCATTGATCGAGCAGACGCGATTAACGAGGATTTCCAAGCGGCTTGAAGATTCTCGAGACAAGACCGAATTCTGGATGCCCGCCTTCCCGTGGCGAGCTATTGACTATCTTAACCTCAAAGGAACAGAGGTCGAAGGCCTATATCGTGTACCCGGGAGTGGTCCTCAAATCAAGAAGTGGCAAAGAAAGTTTGACGAAGGTAAATATCCATCTCCGTCTCTGCGATTTATATGATTATTTGCTAAACTGAGAAAGAATACGACGTCGATCTCTTTGCCCAAGATGACCTCTACGATATAAATATCGTTGGTTCCATGTTCAAGGCCTGGCTCCGTGAACTTCCGGACGAACTCTTCCCAAAGGAAGCACAGGAGCGAATCGCCCGCGAATGTGCTGGCGCGACCGAAGTGCCTCAGATGCTGATCGACGAGCTCTCCAACTTATCGCCGTTCAACTATTATCTCCTTTTTGCTATCACATGCCATCTCAGTTTGCTCCTCGCGCACTCTGACAAAAACAAGATGGACTTCCGAAATCTCTGCATATGTTTCCAACCCTGCATGAAGATCGACGCGTTTTGCTTCAAGTTTCTCGTCTGCGATTGGAGATCATGTTGGCAAGGGTGCAGGACCGAGTCGAGGTACATCGAGGAAGAATATCATCTATTCCAGCAACCATTACCTCCAGGACTAAGCCCATCGGAGTCTCGGAGTCAGAGTGCGGGTGATACTCACGACGACCGAAATCTATCTTCGTCAGACAGTAGCAAACTATCAGCGCTACCCACCGAACAGCACAATGGAAAACTAAGGAAGAAACCGGCGATAGGCCAGTCGAATGGGAACTCGGCGTCGAATTATTCGGCTGTGTCAAACTCGTTAACTGTCAATGGCGAACAAGACAGACCACGACGATCCGGAGAACGAGAAATAAGGCCGCTGTCGCCCATCAAGCCTCTTTCCCCGATGAATTTCTCTTAATTACGCGATTTATATCACGGTATACAGTTGGAGACCGAGGATGGGGTTTTTGATCCGGATCTGATGATACCTTTCTCTTTTTTTTGTCTTTTTTTTTGTCTTGATAATACCCCCCAGGAGATGAATGTGGTGCATATGACGGCATTTGGCCTGGCGGTCCCTTTTTTGTTTTTTTGACGATTTTACGCTCCGTTTACGATTTCAACCTTTTTCTTCATATCCCGGCGCTTTTCAACTGTCAAACTACGAACCCGCCATTTTCTAGGTTGGCAGGACGCACCCCTTCTTGTTTGTTCTTGACGATGGTGAACTTTGAATACTTGGAGGAGGAGGGAGTTGTCTAGTTGAGTGGACTCACGTTCTTACATAAGAACAACACCATCTATTTTGTCCGAATCCTTTTCCTCGATATCAGTATCCTGGAGATATCCTTATAAGACGACGTGGATTCTAGGATACTATTGGTTGTGTGCTGGCACGACCGACTATAGTGAAGAGTGCCCTGCGGGCTTGAATTTAAGGAGTTCCTACTTGGCTATGGTGGAAGCTACGTGCAGGCAGGAGGACCGAGAGTGAAGCAAAAACGTAGCAGGTGGAGTTTGGAAAACGAGGGTCGGGAAAAGAATCTGTACCATACGTTTGCTGGTTCCGAATACCAATATAAATATGCCTAGTCCGCAGAACCCGTGGTCGCGTACTGAGAACGCCTAACTCCTGTCTCTGTATGTACTGTGTGATTCGTAATGTGTAGGTATCAACGTAGTGTGCCCCCTTAGGTTTTCCATTCCAGTCACTAGCCGGCATGTTCCGACGGCATCCAGACCGGATATCCGCACGTTCCTTTTCCTCGCATCACCACCACCGCCCCCACCACCACTACCGCAATCACCCCAGTCCAAGCCAGTCCATCATCAAGTCTTTCTCCTCCTCTTCTTATCCTTGTCCCTGGCCTCGCGGTCCTCGCGCGCCTTGTTGTCGTCGACCTCGACAAGCCAGTCGTGCTGGACGGCGCCGTCGTCGCGGCGCTTCTGGGCGCCGCCCTTGTCGTAGCCCCAGGTGCGCTCCCACTCGCCGGTCTCCTCGTTGTACTTGCGCGCCTTGGCGTGCCGCTGCTCCCGCGTCTTCGGCTGGATGCCCTTGCGCGCCGCGAACTGCTCCCACCGCGACGGCGGCTTGGGCGCCGGCAGCGGCTTCTCGCGCGGCAGCGGCGTGCTGGTTGCGGGCAGCGTGAGGAGGACTCCCGACGGCGTGGCCGACAGCGGCAGCGTCGAGAGCAGCTGGTTGATTAGCGCTTGTGCGCCGTCCCGCGCGACGCTCGCGAGGTGGGCTTCGAGGGCGGGGGAGGCGGTGGAGGCGGAGGCGGAGGCGGAGAGGGGGTTGGGGTCGTTGGCGAGGAGAAGCCCCAGGTCGAAGGTGTAGGGCGTGGGCTTGGTGACGGAGACGTCGAGCTTGGGTTTTGGTGTTGGCGCTGCCATTGTGGGTGTGGGCGCGGTCTCGATTGACCCAGACTGGATGTTTAGTGAGTGTTCAATCCGTATAGATTGTCTGATAGAAGAACGGGAACGAGCGTGATGTGTTGTCGTGATTGTGATTGTGATTGATTTGTTGTGTAGGTGTGTAGGTTTTAGATGCGATGCAGCTGGTGGGATGCAATGCTTTAATTAAAGAAAGAAAAAAAAGTTCCAATAGAATAGATCGTGCTAATAATTTTTAATTGGACCCCTGTAATCTTTCGGTTATCGGTCCACTACAGGTATCGATAGCAGATCGGTGTGCTGGTTTCTCCGTTATCGTTCCCTGTGGACCTTGGAACTGACGGCCACCCGCATTCGATATGGACCTATCAGAGGACCAATTCCCCAAATTTAATCGGGTCTACTTTTGCGATTTTGCGATTTTGAGGTTTTGATAAACTGTAATCTATAGCTATATTTATTATAGTGATATATTACAGTGGGCTGCATTTATCGATTTCACCTACCTTATTATTGATATCGGAAATTCTTGAAAAACCAGAGCTCGACTTCCATTCCCACCAGCAATGGCGAGCGCTAATTGCTGGAGGTGTCTAGCACGGCCCTCTCAGCGGCTACTTGTTCCTATTCCTTTATTTACCACCTCGTCGTCGCCTTTAGCACCCGCCGCAGCCGCACCCTTCACCACTTCGGCCACACAACTCGCAACTAAGGGGCCGCAGAAGTCCTCCCAGGATAGACACAAGGGCAAAATGGATACCATGGGATTATCGAAACACGTCCGTACTGGAAAGCGGTTTATACTGAGCAGGAAGAAGAAGCGACAGGCCGACAAGTCCAAACCGCCGGCCACGGGCGAACGAAAGGCTTTTCGGAAGCGCATCCAGCTTAGCAACAACAACGCATTGGAGGTGCCCGGCCTTAGCGAACTGACGGTCGAGAACATCGTGGACTCTAGCTCTGTAGGCCAAGTGGTCGGCCTCCCCACAGACCTAGTAGACCAGCTGAGGGCTACCGAGGCGTTCAAGGCGACGCAGAATTGGAAACTGTTTCGGTCGCCGCATATGCTGGTCAGGCAGGAGACGGTGGACCTCGCGACGAAGATTACGGATGCTATTAGCAAAAAGGAGACGTTGAGGATGGTCATCACAGGTGATAGAGGCTCAGGAAAGAGTATGCTGGGCCTTCAGGCATTGGCGACTGGGTTCCTGAACAAATGGGTGGTAATTAATATCCCAGAAGGTATTCCAACCCCTAACCCAGGACCCTACCCTTCAAGTCGATGTGCTTAGAAAAACTAATCGATCCTTGCACGTCTAGGACAAGAATTGACCACGGCAGCGACCGAGTACTCGTCCATACCCAACTCGGACATGTTCACGCAGCCCGTATACACGGTCAAGCTCTTCCAGGCCATCCACAAGGCCAACCTGGAGATCCTGTCGCAGTGCAAAGTCGAGCTGGACCACATGCACCTCCCCATCTCCGTCAACCGGGGCATGACGCTCGCGGCCCTGGCCAACGCCACCAAGGAGCCCGAGTTCGCCTGGCCCGTGTTCCAGGCCTTCTGGAAGGAGCTGCTGCTGCCGGGCCGGCCGCCCGTCCTGCTCGCGCTCGACGGGCTCAGCCACATCATGCGCGTCAGCGACTACCGGTCGCCCGCCTTCGAGCTCATCCACAGCCACAACCTGACGCTGGTGCGGCTGTTCGCCGAGGCGCTGGGCGGGAAGACCCGGTTCCCCAACGGCGCCGCCGTGCTGGGCCTGTGCACCAAGGGCAACTCGCCCGCGAGCCCGTCCATGGAGAAGGCGCTGGAGCAGGCGGCGGCGCGCCAGGCCGGCGCCGACACCGTGCCGGCACGCGACCCCTTCTTCGCCAGGTACGACGAGCGCGTGTTCGAGGCGCTGGCCGGCGTGCGCGTCCTCGACGTCCGCGGCGTGTCCAAGCCCGAGGCCCGCGCCCTCATGGAGTACTGGGCCGCCAGCGGCATCCTGCGCATGCGCGTCGACGAGCGCAACGTCAGCGAGAAGTGGACCCTCGCCGGCAGCGGCATCCTCGGCGAGATGGAGAGGGTCGCCTTGTACGATGTCAGGATGTCCATGTAGAGTAGAGCAGAGGAGAAAAGAGCAGAGAAGAGTGCCTACCTAGGAACCTAAGGTATCTGTACGCCCCTACCGTTACCCCTACCCCTACCCCTACTCCTACCTCAGGTATTCACGGAGGGGTGGTGGGTACCGAAGTAGTTAAGCTAAGTCAAGCTAAGCCAACCTATATCGGGTTTGTGAATCTGTACAAAAGAATTATTGGAATATATATAAATGTTCTAGAGCATCAGATGATGTATATGGTGATCTGTTCTGTGACTAACTTGTGTTGATGAGGTCTCATGTCTTGCGCTGACTATGACTGATAGTGTTAGGTTTAGCTGTGGGCGTGATGGTGAATAGGGGGAGGTGGTGGAACGGAGTTGGTTAGGAGTAACTAGGTACTGGCGTAGATTCGCTGGCTGGGATTCTGCTACTTTGTAGGAATTTGCTAGTCTTTGCTCTTACTGATAACATGATACTATAGGATTAGTGTATGTAAAACTATATCGAGTAGTCAAGCCTAACCCTACTCCCTTTTTCGGTAGTATATGTATATCAAGAGAACCTACCTCCTGGTTCGGTATTTGTTGGTATTATGTAGTTCTTTCCCGGCCAACGATAGATGCCAGGTGGTTTAAGCACCTAACAAGGTTTAGCTTGGCTTCGGAATGACTAACAGAGAGCAGTCATAATGAAAGAAGAGCTAAGGAGGAATATAAATGTAGTCAACGACGAATAAAAGCAGGGGTATAATCGAGGAATTATCAATATCGATTTAGTCATAGGGAAATAGATAATAGCGATATTCTGGTTTCATTATTTAATCTTATATTATAGCTAATGTTTGAAATTCAGAAAGTTGATTTCTCTTATACACCTAGGTAGGTATAAAACAATAGAAATCGAGACAGAAGTCTTCAACGAGGTCAATGGCTGCTTGGTCTAGAGATAGCATGTTGGCGAATAGACAAATTTGTCAATATCTTATACCCTGCGTTAGTTCCAGGTTGATATAGAAAAAGTCCTAGTCATCTTTGTTTTAGAATACATACCTTTAGTTTTTATTTGAGATATTACCTGGTCCGTGATTTCATCTAGACTGGAATGGGAAGAATCGGAATTGAGTTCATAACCAGGAACAACCAACCCTATATCCCCTTTACCCCTTTTCTTGCATTACACTTAAAGCTATGTATACAGACCATCACTTTACGATCAAACTTACCATAATCCATCCATCATCTAAATTCTACGATCGATCAAGACTCTCAGTCTTTCTTACTACAACATCAGATAATCCGTAGCCCCACGACCAACAAACACACAACCAAAGCAATCAACACTTGCGCTAATCAGGTTGACAAGTGATTCTTTCATTCCAGCTATAAATCAAACAACCTAGCCTACCTAGACCTAGATAGACAGGGGACCGCACGCACAAGCAAGCAGCAATCGCAACAGAAAACACCTCGTTCATCATCACGTCACATCCCATCGCATCTCGGAGCTATCCTCGAAGCCGGATCCATAACGCCGTAGCTCGTCGTCATCTCCGTGTGTCTACATCATGACCTTTTTCGAGAAGCCTTACTTCGCCCAGCCCCTCGTATTAGTTAGCACCCAGGCAAGTTCGACCGACCGACCGACCGTCTCAGTCCTCGTCTTCCCTGGCGTTATCCGTCGCCGTGATGAACACCAATCGAGTAGTGTTGCCGGCCGTTTGCCAGACCTGTTTTTATCGCACGTCAGTATTAGTAATTCCATTTCTTATGACACAAAAGGGATAAAAAAACTCACGTCGAGATTCGTGTACTCGTCCAGCGCGTTCAGCCACTGGTCCTCGGTGAAGCCCTTGCCCAGGACGCGCTCCCTGACCTTGCGCATGCTGAGCTCGACGGTGCCCTCCTCGCCGTCGTCGTCCTCGTCGTCCTCGGCCCTGCACGCGCCGCTGTCGGCCAGCGACTTGACCAGGTTGTAGATGCGGGAGGCGGCGTTGAGCGTCCTCCTGCCGCCCATGCCCTCGTGCGCCGCCAGGCTCTCCTTGCTGGCCTCCATCAGCCGCAGCGCCTCGTCCACGTCGTCGCGGTTGACCTCCGTGTCGAACCGGAGCCGCGCCAGCGCCTGCGCCAGCCGCACCACGCCTAGCAGCGTCCGCGGCGTCGTGTGGCTGAACTGCTTGTTCTTCTTCTCGGCGCGCCGCTGCGCGTCCCGCATGCGCACGTACGTCTTGGTGATGTACTCCGTCACCGTCTCCGGCACCGTGGGCCGGTACGTGCGGGCCTGCGCCACGTACGCGCGCACCTCGTGGGGCGTGAAGACTACGTTGGGCTGCTGGGCGCCGTCGCCGCTGGTGTTCTCGTTCGCGTAGAGGTCCGGGTGCTTGCTGTGCATGTGCACGTATGCCACGTGCTTGGCTAGCTGCGCGTCGCTCTCGCGGGTCGGCGTGTCGAGTAGCAAGAACAGGACATCGAAACGTGAGAGCAGAGCTGCCGGTAGGTTGATGTTCTCGACGGGCGAGATACGCGGGTTGTATCGGCCGTAGATAGGGTTAGCAGCAGCTAGGATCGATGTTCTGGCGTTTAGAGTGGTGGAGATGCCGGCTTTGGAGATGGAGATGGTCTGTTGCTCCATGACTTCGTGGATGGCGGTTCGGTCGTTGTCGTCCATTTTGTCGAATTCATCGATACAGCAGATACCGTTGTCGGCTAAAACCAAGGCACCGCCCTCGAGAACCATCTCGTCCGTTACAGGATCGCGCATCACGGCGGCGGTAAGACCGACACCACTTGAGCCACGACCGGACGTATAGACACCGCGAGGAGCGACCTTCGAGATGTACTTCAACAGCTGAGACTTGGCAACACCAGGGTCACCCATCAAGCAGATGTTGATATCGCCACGGATCCGCATACCGTCACCCATCGTCTTGGTGACACCGCCAACGAGGAGTAAGAGGAGAGCCTTCTTGACGTCAAGGTGACCGAAGATTTCGGGAGCAATTGACTTTGCTAGCATCTCATATACGGTCCCTGACTGGCTGAAGGCGTTGATGCGTCTCAACAGCTTGTCGTCAATGATCATCTCCTCATACGCTTTCTTGTGCTGAACGATATGGTGCGCTTCAAGGTAAGTGTCGGTCAACAGTCCAGCTCGCATGGCCTGGAAACCCGTGTAAGGAGTAGGCAGGAAAACTCCCGAGATATCGACAACGTCACCAGGATTGATCTTGCGGACCGCGCTCCCGCAGCACATGATTGTAAGGGTTCGGGGAATCTGGCCGATAGGAACTTGTTCTGCCTGTTCTTGGATTTTAACTTCTTGGAATGGAAGGAACTTAGACGCGCGGGAAGACTGGAATAGCTGGCCTCTGGACTGGTTCTCCTTGCATTCCTCCGATGGGCAGTTCGTGAGTGGTGCGAATTGCCTGTCGCTGACAGGCTGGAAGATTTCACATCCGCAACGGTCACATGTATACGCGCCCACCTGGACGATAGGCTTCACGTCCGATACCCTGGTTGCAATGCCGCGGACTGTGATCAGGTGCCCAAGGTGCTCTCCTCGAACTTGTCGCACAGCGAGAGCTTTCACTGGCTTGTCGGTGGTAGATGTCATCGGCTTGAAAACAAGTGTATACCGCCTTGTGAGCTGGGCGGGAAAGGTAGACTCGAGTAGATCGGGGTTGTTGGTGTTAGCAGCAGCCTCGGCAAGGTCTCGGTTTCGGGTCTGTCTCCTCTCCATGATCACATCTAGAACGTCATCCTTGAACCTGGGTTGGTATTAGTAGGTAGACGACACGGGAAATGCTAGGGATTTTGGCCGTACGTGATACCAGTCGTAGGAGTCGGCAAATTCTTGTCGATGGCTCTAGACAGGATCTCGACATAATGCTTGGCGTTCGCCTCGATAGATTCGACGAGCTTTAGTCCCTCGTTTGTGTCGTTCTCCCACTATTTATGGTTAATTCGATCTCCTCTAGGGATGGGACACGAACGAATCTTACTTGGGAAATGTCGTCCAGGTCTACTAAAACTTCATCGAGGGTACGGTCTGCGAGTTTCTGCATCATATCGGCATATTTGTGGGTTGGTAACTTTGACGTAGCCTTCTCTTTCCGGCGTCGTTCATGCGCTTCGTCATCTTCGTCCATAAAGTCGTACTCGTCGCTTAAATCATCTTCGTCAATGTTGATTTGGCCGATGGCATGGGTTAATGTCTGTTCTGGCGAAGTCTTGAAATTCTGGAGGAAATCCTCGAAGGCCTCTGTATGCGATAGATTTGGTTAGCATGATGTTAAGACAAAAGTAAATAATAAAAAGTAAATCATAGTAGACCGACTTTGTTGCGCCTCGTAGTCGACGATGTTTCTATATTGGAGGAGGGCCATGATCAATTCAATTGAGTATTAATTACTCTTAGAACTCGTAGAACTTTTAGTGCATGAAAGTGAAGGTGAAAGTGGGATGCTGAAGAGTTACGATAAAGTCTGGATAAATCGCAACGATTGTCTAACGGTCTAATCTCTTAGCCTCTATCGCGGGATGGTGGATGTAGAACGTTTGGAGGCTGGAAACGGTAACAGGGGTTTAGAGTAGGGGGGTCTACGGTAACAGGAAAGAGGAAAGATGGAGAAACGCGTCTACGCGAATTTTCGCGCTTTACCAGCCCCGGTCATTAAAGTATTTAGAGTACGGATTACATATTTAGTGGATCCCGGGTTACTGGATTCGTGGCTGATCCTGTTCCCACTGTAGTGTACCTACCTGGGTAGGTAGTTGCCCTTTGGCGGGTGGACCGTTGTAACGGTTAAAGTATTAATGATGTACTCTTGTACCTTGCATTATTATCGATCAATCGAATTGAATTTAGTGGAGAGACACGAGGGATACCTAAGTACCTAAGTACTTCGACTACCTAAACCTAAGATACCTAAGCCTAAGATACCTCGACCTCGGTCCACGGCTCATGCAAAGACGGAACAGTCGCTGACCAATGCCTGAAATTCGGTAACAGACTCGCCCAAAAAGGGAACAGAAAAAAAGAGAAAAAAAGAAGAAAAGATCTCGACCTTCTCCTATATGTTCAACTACTACCAATGAATCCGGTGTAGATTCTTTATATATGTATTAGCCCACAATGGCTCCAGCTCAACGCAGGAACGCGCAGTCTACACCCGCCGAGATATCTCTTGTGCATCTCAAGAACTGTCTCGTAAATCTTCCTACGTCGTTGGTCAACTTACTAGTAAATATTAATACTGTAAGCTTATATCTTTCCCTCGGTGAGAACGTTATTCCATGTGCTAAACTAAACCATCTTCGTAGCCCGCACAAAATGTCGTCGTCGAACTCAACTACCGCGTTCCTTTACCCGCGAATGGCTCCCCATCAAAGGCCAATGGCTCCCTATCCTCGCAACGGTCGATATATGTCGGGTGGACAGGAATGCCCAGCAAGCGCAAGATAGCTCCGATAGTGGATCGAGACGGTATAAGTGGTACACGCGGTAGTGGTAAAGACCAGGAGGTGGCATCCGTTGAGATCGATGCTACGTTAGCCGCAACCCTTGGACTATCAGACGGTCAAAAGGTCACCGCCGTAATACACGTTGACCCTCCTCTGGCGCATACGGTTAACATCGAGCCCCTAACACCGGAAGACTGGGAGATGATCGAGCTGCATGCTACTTTTCTAGAATTAAACCTGCTGTCGCAAATTCGCGCCCTACCGAATCCCGCCTATACTGCCACCTCGGGTCAGCCTTCTAGTCCACATCCGCTGACGCTCCACCTCTCGCCTACGTCCACGGCCAATATAAAGATATTGTCCCTCGATCCGGTGCCTTCAGCAGATGTGCCATTCGTGAAGATTGCCCCTGATGCCGAAGTTATCGTCGCACCAAAGACTCGATCCAAGCCTACTAAAGCTACTCGCGAAGACCGGAGTGTGGGCGGCACGTCTAGGAGAAGCGGAAAGAGTTCAGCCAGTACAGTTCGTAGGAAAGGTACACGGGAAGAGAAGAAACCAGCCATGTTTCTAAGAGTCGTGGACCGTCAAATTTGCGATGAATGGTTTGACGAGGTATCAGCGCCACAGGACTTGAGCATATGGGTTGATCGAGATCTTCTACAGTCCCAGGATTTTAGGGGTGTCACATGGGTTGCTGTCAACATCGTCAAGCCAGCCGGGCTTCAACCTCCGCTCGACCCTCAAAAACAGCAAGAAAATGCAGCGAGCGGTGATACTATAAAAGCAACCGAAAAAGTCGTTGCCCAGCTAAGGCCTTGGGACGACCCTCCTACAACTCAGACCACTGCTCTTTCCACCCCCTTATGCGCGATGCTCGGTTGTTCGGGAGTTGTTGGAGGAATCGCAAAGATTGAACCAGCCCCGGCACCGCTACCACGAGGCGTGGTGCAAAAACTGAAGGTGTCGCCGTTTCAGGCTGATAGTTGGAGGCCTTCGGATGGATTAAAATTCGGAGGAGAGTCGAAAGCTGAAAAGGAAGAGTCATCTAAAAGGATATCGCATATTTATGGCCAAAAAGGCAGGGAAAGTGGTCTCCTACGCGGACCCTTGACCGATGGAATGGTACTACCGGTATATGACAGCCTCGAGCTATCTCAAGGCTGGGAGGGCGGTATCGCACAATTCGAGGCGTCAAACTTGGACTCCAAGGAACAATTGAACTGGTATCTCGGGTCCGAAAAATCCGTATCGATCGACGTACAAACCTCGGTCGCTCGCCCAACGTGGCTGGCGGAAAATGATATAGGCGAGCATACGTCTCAAAATGACTCGGTCTTGGTTGGAATTGATTCACTCCTGACCGATTTGAAATCTCATCTTTCGCATATGTCATCTGTCCTCTTAACTGGCGCCTTAGGGGCCGGTAAGACAGCTGTCGTGCAGTCACTTGCTCAGACCCTCCGAGAAGAGTTCCTGTTCCATACAACTTACTTCCCATGCCGAAAGCTTGTCAACGACGAGAGTAGAATTTCCACCATTAAGGAGACGCTGAACAGAGTATTCATGACCGCAAGCTGGGGCGCAAGGCTCGGTGGAAAAGCACTCATCATACTCGACGACCTGGATAAGCTATGCCCGGTCGAAACAGAGTTACAAGTGGGAAATGACAACAGCCGAAGCCGGCAGGTTAGCGAGACAATCAGCTCAATTGTCCGCCAGTACTGCGAGCGCGACAGGGGAGTCGTTCTTCTCGCAACCGCGCAAGGCAAAGAATCTCTGAACAATGTGATTATCGGAGGCCACGTCGTTCGGGAAATCGTTGACCTAAAGGCTCCTGATAAAGAAGCAAGGAGAAGAGTCTTGGAAACCGTTGTAAGGCAGCAGACCGTATCTCCAAATTCTTTGCAAGAGCCCGCATTTGGTAGTCGTCCTACCACTGCCGATGGGAGTGTGGGCGGCGATGATGGCGGTGCGTGGATGGATGGAGCGGACCAGCATAGCCGTCGCAACTCGATCTCTGGGAACTCGAAACCGGATGGTTTCCTTTTGGACCCTGAGCTCGACTTCCTCGACCTTGCTGGAGACACTGATGGGTACATGCCAGGTGACTTGATACTTCTGGTGTCTCGAGCTCGCAATGAAGCTCTCATACGATCTGTTACCGAGGTACCTTCGAAGGACTCATTGGATATCATTCAACTCGGCCGCGGCGATTTCGACAAAGCTCTCAAGGGATTTACCCCAGCATCTCTCCGAAATGTTTCGCTGCAAACATCCACCACTACGTTTGACTCAATTGGTGGTCTTCAGGAAACTCGCAAGATCTTACTCGAGACACTGCAATACCCTACAAAGTATGCGCCAATATTTGCTCAGTGCCCTTTGAGGCTACGTTCCGGCCTGCTCTTGTACGGATTCCCTGGCTGCGGCAAGACGCTCCTAGCAAGTGCGGTAGCTGGAGAGTGCGGGCTCAATTTTATTTCGGTAAAAGGTCCCGAAATATTGAACAAGTACATCGGTGCTAGCGAGAAGAGCGTTCGTGATCTATTTGAGCGCGCCTCAGCTGCGAAACCGTGTGTACTATTTTTCGACGAATTTGACTCCATTGCACCAAAGCGAGGACATGACTCGACAGGTGTTACGGATCGTGTGGTTAATCAGCTCCTCACACAAATGGACGGCGCAGAGGGACTCTCTGGGGTTTACGTCCTGGCTGCAACATCTCGGCCGGATCTGATCGACCCCGCGTTGCTTCGTCCCGGGCGTTTAGACAAGAGCTTGCTTTGCGGGTTTCCGAATATAGAGGATCGTATCGACATTTTACAAGCCCTGGGAAAGAAGGTGAAACTCAACCCGGAGATACTATCATCGGAAGAGGGCCTTCTTGAACTCGCGAGGCGCACCGAAGGGTACTCTGGTGCTGATCTACAGGCTCTCGTGTCGAACGCTCAACTAGAGGCTATTCACGACGTACTCAACGACATCGAATCGCAGTCTTCGGGCAATAAGCGTGCTACTGGCTCTCGAGGTAAAATAGACATCGCCGCCAGGAGCCGGAATTTTGTACAGTTTCGCTATGGTGTCGAGGCTGCCCTAGCCGAAGCGGAAGTACGAGCGACGAAGGGATTTAACAAATCCTCTCAACTAGCCGAGAATGCCGCCATTGCAGCCAAGTTAACCGAGATTAAGGCTGCGAGGAAACATACGAAATTAGGTCATAAGGGAGCAAACCGTGTCGCTAGTGACAATGAGAAAGGGAAAGAAGAAAAAGACACAGAAGTGCTCATCGGCTGGAAACACATGGTGAAGGCGTTAGACTCCACTAGGGCTAGTATCAGCCCGCAAGAGAGAAATCGACTCGAACGTATCTACAGAGAGTTCGTAGTCGGGCGCAGCGGAGACATGCACGATGGTCAGGGTAGTATGGAAATCGGGGGGCGAAGCAGTCTCATGTAGCTTCGAGCATGAATGGGAGGTAAAGCTTCGGTATACCGTATACCATTAATCTGACGAGCAATATTACGTTGGAACGTTACTTTGTATGATCTCGATCGCAGTTGATATATATATTTGTATTGAGCTTTTGGGGATTGATCATGAGAATTGAATATAATCAGTTCGCATACATATATATATATCTACCTAGGTACCTAAGGTACACAACTAATTGTAGCCATAGTCGAAATGCATTGTTCTGCATACCAAAACACCAAACATTTTATTCACGATAGTAGTTGTGTAAGGACAAGGCTAACTAGCCGAATACAACGCTGAGGTTCCTAGTGGTTGTTCTGATTGGTTAATATAGGTGGTCTAGTCCCGAAAAGACTAGCAGTGCCCCACTATGCGTGGCCCAAGTATTCTTTTTAGGCTCGTTTCTGTTACATCTCGACATCACCATACAACCTTCCAACCGTCAACATTTCCGAGATAGCAACAATCTGGGAGCTCAGGAGCAGCGCAGAATAATCCTATAAACCTGTAAAAGATTTTAGGAATTATTTAACCGATATCCTAAGATCTCCAATTTTCTCCGGCGAAATTGCTGCTCTGTAGCGTTGGCAATTTGGCGCCCGATGCCAAGGGCCGGAGACCATCTGATGCTGTGCTGCGAAAGCGATACATCTCAAGCTGGCAGAAGACAACACTGGGACGGGTCTCCTAGATACTGCCCTGCTACCTGCTGTGCCAGTGGGTTGAACAATTTCGATTAATTGAGTTCTCTTCCGTAAGTATGTTCTCGCTTCCGTTCTTTCATCTTTTCCCCTTCTTCACCCACTCTCATTTTACCATTCATCAACCTACCACCATCATACTCCCATCACCATGTCGTCTCCTCCTGTCACCAAGGCCTCTCCTAGGCCTTCGCCTAGGCCTTCCCCAATGCCATCATTGCCATCATCGGCTAGGCGACCGTCACCTATGTCACCCATGTCGCCCATGTCACATATGTCGCCTATGTCGCCTCCCAGCATGGAGACTCCGGCTGGCCCGATGAACATGAATATCTTCAACGATCAGAACTCTCCAGCCTGGCATTCGGACGTTAGACTGGCCCCTAACCCAGGTGTCCGTGGCGGCCCTTACGCCATCGTCTTCATGGATTGTCCTGTGGATCATCCTGCGAATCGTCCTCCCGCCGGCATGCCTCCTCGCGTTCCATCTTCGTACAGAAGGCGAGTACTAATTATGCCATTATTGACCTACGATACTATCCACTGTCTGCTATCCGCTGCCATTCTTGGTCCACATGTTCAACTCGCTATACTCTCAAAACAGGCCAACTTAATGTGCTTCACTGTTAAATCTACTTTCCGCCCTTGATGTTTTTGTTTCTTTCTATACTCAAACATCCTTCAAGCTAACCAGACATCATAGCTCTGAACCCGCCAAGCGATCAAGATGGCAACGCTTCAAGTCTTTGGCGGCAGGCCTGCCACATCGCGTCAAAAAGCTGTCGAAGATGCCCGCAAAATGGAAGAAGCTGTTCAAGAAGAATGCGCCAAGTCAGGAAAATCTCCCCCTGGCTACCGACTTACAGAACTCATCGGCAAAGGAAGCTTCGGCCGCGTCTACAAAGCAACCGAACTGAAGACTTCCCACGTGGTGGCGGTGAAGATCATCGATGTTGATGAGAGTGATACCTTGAACCCGAAGTTTTCAGATACTTACAGTGAGATTCTCAAGGAGATCAACGCGCTACAGCGTTTGAGTCAGTCTGGCGCGCAAAACATCAATAATGTAATCGAGGCTCTTCCCGTTGGCAAAGCTATGTGGATGGTTACTGAATATTGTGCTGGAGGAAGTGTTGCAACCTTGATGAAACCAACTGGTGGCTTACAGGAGAAGTGGATAATCCCCATACTGCGGGAAGTGGCTGTAGCAATTTACTGGGTTCACAAGGAGGGAATCATACATCGCGATATTAAGTGTGCTAATGTCTTAGTTACCGAAACCGGAGTAGTACAGCTCTGCGATTTTGGGGTTGCTGGTATGATGGAGACGAAGCTGGATAAAAGATCAACTTTCATCGGCACGCCGCACTGGATGGCACCAGAATTATTTGACCATAATCCCCAGTACGGAACCGAGGTCGACATATGGGCCTTCGGGTCCATGGTGTACGAAATTGCCTCAGGGTTACCTCCTAATGTTACAGCTAAAGTAGGATACGCCCAGCTTGGAGATTATGTTAGAGAGCATCTACCACGCCTCGACGGAGATCAGTATTCGGACCATCTCAGAGACCTAGTTGCTTTCTGTCTCGAAGAAGACCCCTCGAAACGACCTTCCATCGAGCGGGTTCAACATCATCCATACCTTTTAAACACAAGCTCTAGATACCCTACCTCATCCCTTGCCAACCTCGTAAAGGCCTTCAAACTATGGGAAGAACGTGGCGGCAGTAGAATATCCCTCTTTGGGGCTGGAGGAGCACAAGGCCCATCCGATCTAGATCCGGGTTCCTTAGCGGATGAATGGAATTTCTCCACTACGCTCGCCTTTGATGAACAGCTTCATGACGCCTCGGACGGCTTATCCGACGTCGAGGCAGTTCGTGATGTCTATGGTACAGCAGTGGATTTCCCGAACCCATTTGGTGAGGATACGGCACGACCAAAGCCTTCAGCGAAAGGCCGACGCAGACCGCCACCACAGGCCCTGGCCGCATCAAAAGTCAAAGCTCCTCTCGAGAAAGTCTTCGATCCTAACACTATTTCCACCTACGATGAGAATTCACGCATGTACTACGGTCGCCCTATGCCATTACCAGAACAACCAATGACAAATGAGCTCCCGGCATCTGATCTTCCGCTACGTGATGACTCACTTCACGCAACACTCCGCGAGTCCCTGATCGACCTGGACGCGTCTCTTGGCGGCAGCGACCTCTCTAACTTCGTCGACATGGGGACGATAAGGCCGGGTCCGCAACTGGGTCCACAACCACGAGGGGGACCGCGAGATTCGATGGACAATAACTGGTCTTTCTCATCAGCCACCGAGACGTCTACGCATGATCGAGCACCTCTCAGCGATCCCGCGGATATGAACAACGGTCGACATCACGCACCTGATTGGTCCTGGCCTACCAGTATTCCGCCCGCCTCTGCCAATCCAGAGATGTCACATTTTACGTTCAACGATCTCCGCAGCCCCGACAGCGGCTTCGAACGCCCGCGACTTCAACACCAACAGACCGAACCCATCGGACTGCCGTCCCAGGGCTACGACGTGCAAAGCACGAGCATGTCGAGCGACCGCATGTCCATGACCAGCCTAATCGACCTCGACATGAGCATGCCCGAGCCCAACCTCCCCGAACTCACGCGGCCGTCGACCGCGAATTCGGACATCGGGTCCATCACCGGCTCGGACATCGGCACGCGCGAGCCATTCGAGCTCGAGCGCCACGCCTCCGTCTACGCGCCCGCCAACTTCGCCAGCCGCGAGCCCTCCATCTACGTCTCCGACGGCTCCGAGTTCGCCGCCCAGGTCACCAGCAAGATCATCGAGGAGGCGCCCTCGCCGCCGGAACTGGCGACGCCGCTCCACGACCCGGGCTCGCAGCGCCGCCAGCAGTACCAACAACAGCAACAATACCGCCAGCAGCAGCAGCAGCAGCAGCGCCAGCACCTGCACCACCACCAGCAGCACGACAGCGACTTCACCAGCGCGTCCAGCGACACCTACGTCGAGCGCGAGTACCGCCGCTCCGCCGCCTCCTCCGCCACCGACGACGACGCCGGCTCCCTGCGCCTGCCGCACGTGCCCCCGCCGGGTCTCAGCTTCATCGAGGCGAGGGCTACCCCCGCCGACGTCGCCGGCGAGATGAGGCGCCTCATCGGGAGCCTCGGCGAGCACCTGTCTATTATCGGCGAGCAGGTCGGTAGTATGGAGCCCAGGCGCGCGGGGAGGGGGTTCGAGGGCGCGGAGTGAGGGTCTGGCGGGTGCGGTGGATTATAGGAGGGGAGGTGAGGTGAGGTGGATGAGAGGTGGATGAGAGGTGAAGAGGAGCGGTTTGTCAGGAGTAAGGCATAGACTTGGATCGGATCGGCCCGGGTTGTGCTTGTGATTGCGAGCGTGAGGATCGAGGTGGTATATACATATGCTTGGTTGAATGGTTGCTTGGTCGCTGAGGTTGACGCTCATGCTGATGCTGATTGAGATACCATCGGTTTTGTCGCGGGGAATGTAGATTTGAGAATGAATGAATGAATGAATTTGCTATGCCTGCCTGGGATTTATGTAGCTCTCTTCTCTTTGTGCGTGTTTGCCGATTTGTTTTACTTGTAAACGGCTAGGAGTCGATGCCCCCGCGTACGGTGTGAACAGATGAATGAATACCCAGGTAGGTATTGTAAATGTGTAGAGAGGCAAAAGGAAAAGGAAAAGGAGAGAACTTCTATAAGAGTATCGTCGATTTGGCGACTTGGGTAATAAAGTTGGCAAAGGAGCGCCTCTTACAATGTGCTTGTATACTCTCCTAGGTACCTAGGATGTCAAGGAGGAGTTACAGACTTTCGAATTTCGAATTGCTTACCTAGGTAGATAAAGTACTTTATATTCTTATAGAATCGAATATATAATGAAGATATACACAGTAGGTTCTGCCTCGTTTATCCCGTATATCACTTTGTCGATTACCCCGTTCTATTTCAGTTCAAAAAAAGAGGAAAAAAGAAAATAGAATTGGCAAAACATTGATTTGAACATGATTCGAACCCGCCATTTTAACGAGAGGGGGTTGCAGCACTTTTCAACTGAGCCACTTGGAACTGCCCCGTAGGGCAATAGGCTACCATAGTATCGTTACTTAAATAGCTACCTACGGCCTACATGTTGCTCGGGTTCTATATGGTTGCCCCTGAGACTGGTTGGTGTGGGTGGCAGGTTGCTGGGGAGGCCAGCGTTGAGGGAGGGAGAGGGGGAGAAGGAGGGTAGATACCTATAGGTGATTGTATAATGCTCATATAAGACTCGGCAGGTATTTGTCACGCTTGAGTGCGTACATACATCCTTGTGAATCGGCGTCGACAACACCAATGTCTCTCGGTCTACATACCTAGCACACATCTACGTAAACCCGATTAGATCCCCCATCAGCACCGCCTGGTACTTATCCACGGCCTCGCGCAAGCGGATCAGCACGCCGGCGGCCAGCATCTTGACCTCGTTCTCCTCGCCGCCGTCGCCGCCGGGGCCCGCATCGCCGCCGGGGCCCGCATCGCCGCCGCGGGTGTTGGCGAAGACGGCGGCGACCCACTCGGCGGTCTCGACGACGTCGCGGCCGTGGCGCTCGCAGAGGCCGCGCATGTCGCGCTCGTTGACGTCGAGGAGGGCCACGAGCGCGAACAGCACGGCCTGCGTAACGGCCAGGTCGCCCGCGCACTGGCCGCGGATCCCGAGCAGCACGTCCCAGAGCTCGGCCGTCATCTGCGGCAGGGCGAGCGCGCTGGGGCCGGCCGCGTGCAGCAGCAGCGCCAGCGTCTTGAGGTACAGCGCCAGCAGGTACGGCTGGAAGAGGATGCCCCGCGCGGCGGCCGACGCGGAGCGCGTGGCCGCCTGGAAGCGCGAGGTGAGGGGGAAGAAGAACGACGTGGCGATGAGCGAAGCCGTCGTGTTGGGTATGGCGTGCGCGCGCGGCCTCGCTTTGGTTTTGGTGGAAGTGGAGGACTGCGAGTTTAGACGCGATGTGAATGATGTCAGTTTTAGTGCGTCCGGCCCTGTTGCTGCGTCGGCTGCTTCTGCGGCTAGCGGAGCGAGGAATGTCTGTGACAGGGTTTTGGCGAGGCCGTCTAGTGCGTTGGGAGGAAGAGGCTTCAAGTTAGTTGCAGAAGACTGGAGTCTTTTCGATGGTGCAGGTGTTATGTAGTGTTTCTCGACTTTAGCAGGAAGAGTCTTGGAGGGGAATTGTGCAGCTGAAGCATATTCAGATGTCTCGAAGCCTGCGATTTCTCGGCCGCTGAGGCCAAGCACTATGAGTACGGACGCGCGCTGGGACAATGAATAGTCGCCGTCGAAAAAGGTCTTCGCAAACCACAGCCCCATCTTCTTCGGCTGCGCAACTACGACGGCGACCATTCCCTGGAGGCGCAGATCATCGAAAGTGTCAAGGTCAAATTTATCCTGCAAGCCGACGAGAAGTGTAGCAAGTTCGTCGGCGTGCGAACTAACCTCGGTGCCATAATTCGCCTTCCTACGAATTAATGTAGGAGCTGTCGACAAAGCAAGCTTCTGTCGGTCATAGTTCTCTGTGTCTCGGAAATAGGAAATAAGATCCCGAATATAAACAGGGGCCTTAGGTTTGTCACGATTGATGAGTGTAGGGTCGTCGTCTGAGTCTTCCGCATCGGAACCCGGCTTCGCATATGGTATGAGGTCTGGATCTTCACCTTCCTCGTCATCTTCCACTTCCTCGATGATAAACCCTGATTGAGCAGGCTGCCTTCCAGGTCGTTGAGTTGAGGTGGTCGAGGATCTTGCTGGCTTAGATGTATTGGCAGGCTTCGACAGAATAACTAATTCTCTCAGAGGATCCAAAGGACCGGCCTTGTCAGATATTTGAACCAACGACTTATACCATTTCGCTTCTTCCGTGTCCATCTCATCCATTTTGAAATCTAGTTTGGTCTCTTTTCCGTGTACAAGTCCCGAGAGCGCCTCACCAACGGCCATTCCTAGGAAACGAGCACGATTTTGAGGAGCGGCAATCCGATTCGATATAGCATTTAAGTAGGTACTTGATCGTAATAGTATCGTAAGTTTGATCGGTGCGAGCCTGTGGACGTAGCCAGCACTAAGAAGTAGTACTTGAGCATGTACTGATTCTCATGGTTAGCTTTCTAACAAGAGGAGTGGATTGGTGGATCTCACCATCTTGCTGGAGTAATGGAGCATGTTTGATGTACAGCTTATCACCAAATTGACTCAGACTTTTCTCCAGAAGGGCTGTCATAGTCTCTCTATCCTCGGAAAAGACGGCGACTGCAGCTCGTCTGATTCCATACCCTTCACCGATTCCCGCTCCGGATCCGTTAGTTAACCAACTAACCAGATTGTTCTTCCGTGCCTCATCATTTCCTACAACTGCATGCAAGGCACCAGTTGCGGCCCAGATAACGGGAGATTCCTTGGTCGCATTGCTACCATCCACGGTACATAAATATTTATCTGAAAGGAGCTTAAGAATCAACCCAATAGTTTTGCGTTGTTCGAGGGGTTGGAAAAAGCCTAGTAATTTTTCAAACTTTGCCTGACCATCAACATCTCTGAGAAGCAGTCCCGTAATTAATGTATTGATAAAATTTTCTTGAGTAGCTATTAGCAAGACTGTATTTGTAGGATGGGAAACAGGACTTACCGGAGTTCCCTAGCCGCATCGCTCGCGTCGATATCTCAGCACATAACTTGAGGTCATGCTCGCTAACCCCTGACCGAACCCACTGTATGACATTTCGACCGAGCCAGTCGATATACAGTTTAATATTGCTAACCCAAACGTCGTCTTTTAGCTGGTCGATTTGGCGGCAAATGTCCTCTGCTTCAGCTGATAATGAGACAATCTTCCCACTTGTGAATAGCGATATGAGCTCTTGGCGCATGGGACGAATTTGAGCCTGGTTCTCTAGGGAACTAACACTGGCCCAAATGTTTTTTATGTCGTCATCGGCATGTAGGAGTCTAGAGAGTGACTCTAGAATAAACCTCAGATTAAAGCCGAGGTGGGAGTCTTTGAGAGACTTTGGGTCTGACTTTGCTTCCTTTAATAGAGCACGTAGGTATGCTAGAACGGCATTTATGCCTGTGATGCTCTGTAAGCATGAGATCAGAACGTAGATGTCCCCTTTGCTCTGCCCGGTAGATGCATCTCGTAGCACAGTCCAATAATTCGGGACGATCTCGGTGACTAATACGTGTACGATTTGAGCACCTTGAGGGGTAGGCTTTCGGATATCAAAAGCATGGCTGCCTTTCAAGCCTTTTTGCAAGTATCTTAATGTAGCTAGAAGAGCATCGTAGCCTGGTTGACTCTTGAGGGTTTCGAGAGCCTCCTCGGGCGATGAACCGCGAAACTCGACTTTCTTTTTAGACACGAGTGCAGTAGGTTTGGAGATTTCTAATAGTTCCTCTTTTTGGCTCGATATCCGATATGTCTGGCTTATTGGGGTGAGTAGTTCTTCCATATTGTATTGCCAATCGTCGACCTCGATCTCGCTCATAGAACTTCTTCCATAGGCCTTGAATGATTGAATTATCCGAAATTATTGTATCTCGGCGTAACATTGAGAGCTCAAAGCCCGAAACAACATAGCCATACTTGACTTTAGGTATGTAAGTATGTAAGATGTGTATCCATCTCTTTCTTAAAGAAGATGAATATTTAATGAATCTTTAGTTTCCTTATGCGTTTGTATAAATACGAAATGAGGCGCGTAGCAGCTGCCTTGGATCTGTAGCTTTATGAAGTGAATATATCGTTATATGGAAGGGTCGCGGGGTATTATTTTTGCTTTGTTGCATGTATTGTATGTACGTAGCATAACGCAAGCATCCCACTCATAGTGCCCCTCTATAGTATTATCGGCGATAAGGATGACATCAAACCACCAATTACTTTGGTACCTTGAACTTCCATCGTCATCCTAAGCTCTCTCTACCTACATGGTAGTCTCTACTTTCTAACCAGAACACGCACGACACCCGAGAGAGTACAACATGGCCACGGCTGCGGTAGACGGTAGCGCCTCAAGATGGCAATACCTAAATCGAATTCGCAGCACCCCTGGTCCTTTCAATCAAGATTCCGACGTCAGTGAAGAAGCTCTCGCAGCATTGGATCAGGCCAGGATCTTGGTAATCGGTGCTGGTGGTCTAGGCTGCGAGATACTCAAGAATCTTGCCCTCTCCGGCTTCAAGGACATTCACGTTATAGATATGGGTAAGTCGTATTCACATCTCGAGTTTATCTCCAGCCATTCTTCGTGTAAAGCTAACTGTAACTGACGTATGCCTACACCAGACACCATCGATATCTCCAACCTCAACCGCCAATTCCTCTTCCGCCAAGACGATGTAGGCAAGTTCAAAGCAGAAGTCGCCGCCAAGTTCGTCGAGAGGCGAGTCAAGGGTGTCAAGATAACACCTCACAACTGCCGAATACAAGAGTTCGACGACGATTTCTATATGCAGTTCCAGCTTGTCGTTTGCGGTCTCGACAGCATCGAAGCACGACGATGGATCAACGCTACGCTAGTTAATATGGTTGATATGGAAGATCAGGACTCTCTAAAGCCACTTATCGACGGCGGAACCGAAGGTAAAATACTGGCCTCGTACCCAGTCTAGTCTAGTCTAGGAGGCCAAGGTTATCTGACTGAGTGTAGGATTCAAGGGCCAAACCAGGGTCGTGTTCCCTACTTTGACACCATGTATCGAGTGTCAACTAGACCTATATACCCCAAGAGCCGCTGTGCCGTTATGTACCCTGGCCACTATCCCAAGACAGCCGGAGCACTGCATAGAGTGGGCTCACATTATTGCTTGGGATCAAGACAAACCGTTCCCGAGTCTAGACAAGGACGACCCTGAGCATATCACATGGCTCTATCAAAAGGCCCTCACACGAGCCCAAGAATTCGGAATCACCGGTGTCACCTACTCACTTACCCAAGGCGTGGTCAAGAATATCATTCCAGCAATAGCTTCCACCAATGCTATCATTGCTGCGAGCTGCTGCAACGAAGCTTTGAAGATCGCCACTACGGCAGCACCAGCGCTCGGGTTCGAGGAGAGCTACATGATGTACTCCGGCGACGATAGCATATACACAAATACCTTCAAATACGACAAGAAAGAAGACTGCGCCGTGTGCGGCGACTTGGCGAAACCCCTGACAGTCGATCCTAACTGGACACTGAGAGAGCTCCTAGACTCTTTCGCGACAAAAGCCGACCTTCAATTGAAGAAGCCATCTATCAGGGCCGAAGGCAAGACTCTGTACATGCAATTCCCCCCAAGCCTCGAGGAACAGGCACGGCCAAACTTAGATAAGAAGCTGAAAGATGAATTGGGCTTGGACGTAAATCACGAGGTTGTAGTCACGGATCCGGCATTCCCGGCCTTGACTTTTAGATTCGTTCTCCGTTTTACATGAGCAAAGGAGTTAGTTAAGGGGGCTTGATACCATGGGTCCGTAGATAGGACTGAAGTTAGCTTAGAGGGCCAATGCGACAATTCATGTAGATTCTCTCCTGTCCGATACTTTAGGTGCCTACTTACCTAGGTAGGTACCTAGGTAGCTATGCTTGCATTAGCTGTGAATAAGAGCATATCTGCAGGAGTCGGTATTTCTGATTGAGTTATTCGAAGGGTTTAGAGACACTTCCGTATATAAATCAGTATATTTTCTACCTTGTCTTATTAAAGCTGCTGGCTTAGGGCTATGTCTTGACTGCTAAACCACCGCCGAAGTGGGTAAGCAAAGAACATCCTATCAGGTAGGTAACTGTTGCTTATATCGTTAGGTCATATCTTGGTACTCTTACAATATTTGGACTCAGCTACCTAGTTTGTCTCAAGTTGCCTACCGTAGGAGAAGAAGTAATAGCCATTGCTTCATACGAGGGTATAAATGAAAGGATTCTCTTTATTTCGCCATCCAGTACGATACTGGTCATATACGCATGTCTCAGGCAATGGAAATATGTTGACGAACAACGCAATCAATACTATAAGGCTAGACCCGTTTTACAGCGCATCTCTGTCTCCTAGGCTGCATCCACTTACATTCCACACATCAGATACGACTGTACGCCTCCAACTAGTTATTTCACCAACAAAATTTTTAATAAACATGTTCCGTCCAAGAGACACAGCCACCGCCGAGCCAGCTCCGATAGAGCCAGCGTTGCGGCAGGGGCCAAACTATACGGTCTTCGGCGACCCCGTCTTCCTACACACCATCGTGAAGCGATACACGTGGAGCCAGCACCAGACCGAAATATTCCGGCGCCACATCGAGGAGAACCCGGGCAGCTGCTTCGGGGACCTCGATTTCCTCCCGAAGAAGCTAGGGCTCGACGGCTTCGAGGATATCAAGACCTATGCCGGCCTGGACTTCAAGGATAGAATCCTGCTCCCGAAGGTCCTGGAGAAGCTCAGGAAGGTTGCGACGAACAACCCCGGCCTGTTCACGCAGGATGATCGCCGGTATGAAGTATAGCCTTAGGGTGCTTTGCGTGGTGTTCTATTACCTACCTAGCCCGAGCTCCTGATTTGATTATCCAATGTAGGACGTGGACATGGGCAGAAAGCTAAGACTTCGGCGTAGGAAAGCCGCGACCGACATGCACGGCCGCAGCGAATCCGGGACGATAGCGGAGCCGCAGCCGAACAGCCGCGCGCTCGCGCCCAACAGCCGGCAGACGGGGCAGGCCAGCGAATTCCGCGTAAACGAGGTGCCGGCGGAGGTGCGCCTCATCGAGGCCAAGCTGGCCAAGCTCCGCAGCGCCGGGCAGTCGCTGCGGTTCATCTACAGCGACCTGCCGGACGCGGACCCGCTCGCCGTGCTGCTGCGCCGCCACAAGGACGTCGTCCGCGACATCGGGAACCTCGTCGAGGATAAGGTCGACGGCATGGCGCGGACGTGGTCGAGTCGCCGGGCGCCGCCGAGGCAGGCCGTGGATATTGCGGAGAGCGAGGATTCGGAGTAGCGTGTTGGTGTAAGAGTGGGAGGGGAGGGGGAAGGGGCTCGTGTTGAAATCCTCTTTTTGTCTTTCTTCGCCTTCCGGAATACCCGGGGTTAGAGGCCCTTGATATATTAGATTCACCATTGCGTATTTCAGCGATTCTATTCTTAGACTTATTGTGTTTGGCGATAGATGGTAGTGAGTTGGTTGGTATTACTTCTTTTGCAACGTGAGCGAGGCACCCCAAAGATGCCCCTGAGATGTTATCCAATTTTGATATGGAAAGCCTTGCTAAGGGAATTCTTGTTTCTCTTCTGCTAGTCAGGCATGGGCAAGTTCTTTTGTACGCTGCGTTTAATGGGGAAAACGGCAGGATAGTCACAGAGAAAAAGGGCAACCTAGGTGCGGACAGTGTGTAAACTGTAATAACAAATACCAATCAATACTGTGCGTTTCTATCCCTTAATTACTTATCTAAGAAATTTATATCCGTTATGGCTCTAAGTACTTTACATGCAGCACTCCGAGGTAATACTACAAGATCATAAACGTGGAACACGATTTGGGAATATACCTGCTCTAGGTATGGCGACCTCAGCTCATCCGATGTACCCGTAGATACTTTATAAAATAAGTACACAATCAGGGGGTATAATCATACACTCGGCACCAAGTTCAACTTGCAAATTCCCTTCGTCACGCCGCGCACCCCCTCTGGTCCGATCTCCAGCCTCTCGTCCGGGAGGCTCTTGACGGGGTGGCCCCAAGCCCTAACGCCTGTCTTGTCCTTCCTGAATTCCTGCTGGAAGTATCTGGAGAGTTCGACCGCCTGGGCTCCGCGGGGTAGCATCTCCCCGTAGAAGGTGGTGAGAGCGCGGTGGAGGGCGGCGTCGTCAGGTGTCTCCAGCTCAGAGATTAGCTTGCCTAGGTGGAGTGCATCGCGCATTGCGTGTATGCCTCCTTCAGCTTTGTACGGCATCATTAAGTGTACAGCATCGCCGAGCAGGGTTGCCCTTCCGAGCGGAATTTCATCAAGGTGGCAGTCCGTCGGCACCCAACCGTTATCCCGGACACCTTCCACGGTCGTCTCCTCAATAATACGTCTAAATTTAGGATCCAAGTGCGCAGTCATCTTTCTGGCAATCTCGAGACGTTCTTGCCTGGGTAGGGTGTTGACCGCAATGGTACCAGTCTGTTGGGCAAGCGGGTCATGCCATGAGACAACCCAGAAGAAGTCACCTGATTGGCCGTCCGGCGATATCTTGGTGAGACCCATGAACAGATTGTTCCAGGCATCGCCGGTCGTAATTGGTATGATAGCCATACTATGAGCGATCTCCAATTGGCGCGCGAATAATTCGCCGCTCAGCTTAATCTCTCCGGTTATCGAGCTGATTGGCACATTCCTAAGCACTTCCCTATTCGGCTTGCCTAGAACATGTTCTCTCACTATACATGTCTAATTAGATACTTCGCCGTCATAAGAGGACCATACACGATAAATTCTTACCGATACTATTTGCGCCGTCGGCACCGACGACGAGGTCGCCCGTCGCGGTAGTACCGTTCTTGAAGGTGACGACCATCTTGTCACCTACCCTCTCAATCTTGCTCGCAACTCTCCCGTATTGGACATTGACGTTGGTCGCCAACCACTTTCGGAGCAACAGACGGTTGGCTCGCGTCGTGGGAGTAGAAGGGGAGGATTCGGTGCCCAGGCGGTCATTGTGGTAATAGAAAACGACTTGGGTTTCTAAGTTGAGGGGGTTGAGATGGTGGACGGCATCCCTGAAGTTGGGCATATCACCCGGAAAAGCCTTGAGCAGCCGATCCAGAATGCTAAATAATTGGAAAGGGGTCTTAGACACGATATATCGGCATAGAGACTGGGAAATTTATGCTCACCTGTGCACAGTTAGAGACCATCCTTGGGCTCTCGCAACTTCATGCTCATCTCGCTCGAAGATCTCGAATGGGACGCCGTGCTTCCGGAAGACCTGGGCGAGGGTCAAGCCCCCAAGGCCGGCACCGACGATTAGGACCTTCGGTCTATATCCCCCTTCAGCCATATTGGGTGCGATTACTTCTTTCATCTTTACAACGATTAATAACTAGCTCTGGATGAATACGAAGAATGTGCAGTTTCGACTCAACTAGGCAGAGGGCCAACCCCCTCCCTTTTGTACGTCGTTCCGCGCAGCATGGCTGAGAGATGCGCAGTGGCAGAAGCCGTAACGGATTCAACCAATCAGGTAATAGCAGTGGCGCTTCATATTCACATATTTTCAGCCAGTATTCGGTGACGGAGTATCTCCCCACCCCCTGCGCGCCGTTCAGTTCAGATCTATCACTTTTCCGCCACACAGAGGGCGGCTGACACTAGTGCAAATCGGGAGAATATTAAGTCTAGACGTTTTATCAGGCGAATACCTGTTGGCCGATAGTCTGCAAGAGAGCGGCAGAGGGACCAAGTCACAGTTAAGGATTCCTTCGATGGTGTTAGGTAAGGCGGATTATTACCCGCAGCCCCTTCAGTTACTCCGTATCGTATATGATCCACTGATTGTGGTATCATAATCTGGCTATTGTCGTGCATTCATGACGAGGTGGTGTCGTTCTTATTCGCATAAGAAGGTGAGGAAGTCTCAGCGAGCTTGACCCATACACGTGTAAAGATAGGCCGAACGTCCTCGGACCCTAAAGTCATCAAAATAACACCATGATGATGAGCCTAGTAATCTTCTGGAGCATTTGTTATGGTTAAACCCAATTGGAAATTGAGTAGAAATGCGTGGATGACGGTATCGCAGATGACCTCAGTATAATTAGGCACACCTATGGAATGTATGTAAGAGTTGAGGTTTGGTCGTACAGAAACATTCTATTTAAGGACTCTATTTGGAGCCGCTCTTGTCAGATCATGGGCACCCTATCTACACCTGCCTGCAGTGTATGCATGTATGTACAGTGGGTGAGCAACTGCCCTGTGCCTTGCTTTCAGCTCTAGCTGCGTGTTCCACAATGGTGCTACCGATCTACATACCTGCTATCCCCATTCGGCTTAACCAACGTTTATGTACCTAAGTATCTGACCCCAAAGAGATCTCGAGGCCCTTCCTGTACTACGTAGGTCTACACTAGGTAGGCTAGGTAGGTAACTTGTCTTACGTCAGATCGGAATAAAGATCGAGCATTGTTGAATTTAAGATAAGAGTTATGATTCCAATCCAGGTTCAATTAAATTTTGGTACCTACCTGTAGGTATGTCCGAATATTAAAGCGACATCTTGACGGAGTTTAAAATCGCCTAGTTCCGAGCCCCTTTACCATTTAATATCAAAGCTCATCCCAACTCTTACGAGCTAACTCTTCCTTAAGATATATACTCGCATTTTCGAGTCTATCATATCTTTTATGACACCTAGTAATCTAGAGGCTTGTTGATTATTTAATACATAGAGACGAAAAATGATTAAGCAAACCCAGAAACCTTGAACACAAAGGCCGATCCGGAGTTGAGCTTACATTTATTAACAAGCAGTCAATCTAATCGGCAGGCATTTTAACTAAAAGGGGTAATAAAATTCGATCAACCGATCCTCAGCATGACCTAAATGCTGTTAGTTTAATCGCGCATACCGGCAGCACGTGTCGAGTCCCGTCTCCCAGGGCTGAGACATACCTCAGTTGTGGAACCCAAACACTCCGTATTACATAGTTATATTTAATTCGCCATGGTTACCCAAAATGCTTTGTTTTATTTGTAGACTGGCATTGACTTTCACGTCCACTCAAATTCTTATATCGCGGATGACTTAATAATCGAGACGGGACCATCTTAGATCTTGAAATGAACCTGGATTGATCTAATTTGGTCGATCTTGTCAACAAGAAAAGGGGGCACTATCAAAGCTATCCGCGGTTTACCAGTAAACAGTAACAGGTTAACGTGACAAGATAGGTACTTGCATAAGAAGACGAAGAGATATCGAATACTAAGTTAATAGCGAGGCTCTATTCCTTGCCTGATTATATTTTAGTCTCCTATCTATACTCAGCCTAATCCATAGAGGCGGCTCATCCCATCGTCAAGTTGACGGCTTGGTTAATGTTTCTCGCTATTGAGATATTGAGTTATTAAGTTATTATTATAACCGCTGTCCAGTTTTCCAATTGTAGTTTGAAACCGTTTATCCTGCTCTAGAGCAAAAGGGGCATTTTATGTCCCCCATAAGAAGTTGACCACATCAGACGTATAATAATAATCCGTTATCGGATCAAGAGTTCGCGCAAGCTAGCCATTCGTTTCTCCACTCAGACCTAGGATCAGAAATAGTCATCCAAATCATTTTATGTTGCCAAATGAAATTATCTAGGTCCCATGGCCTATCACTCAGCACATCCAAACCACCGCCCCAGAGATGTTCATCGGCTGAGGCTATCCCCTAAAGAGGCTGTTCATCATCTTCGAGAAGCGTGATAATCGTAAACATAAGTAGGAGGCCGGCAACTGATAAATGTGGCTCATGCTCAATGACAGCCGGATAGTAGCAATCGCGGAGAGAAAATATTGCGTAGCCGTGAACTCTTCACTGTTCTACAAGGAGGTCAACGATAGACCCGTTTAAAATATTTCCTGTCAAGACTCCCGCAAGGATTGGAGTGGCGGTTAGAGTACCGTAAATGAAGATTGGTCCGGTTCCGATTTTACTGTCTGTGTCTGGGCTTGTTGTCGTGATATGATTGCAATATATACCTAGGTTAGGTAGTATACGAATGTGTATCTGTGTCAGTGACAGAAATCGGACAGATGGGTGATGTCTATTTAGACAGGAAATCGTGAGATATCTAGATTGTCCAAGCGGTCGATATTTTGAAAAGAGATCAAGATAATAGTGATTGATCATCATTGTCGGTAGAAGGTGAGATAGAAAAATAACAGAAAGTACTGTGTCTTAACCAACGAACATTGTCGCAACTTTCCATAGCTGTAGATTACTTACCTAAAATATCATGTTGCAAAAGATTTACAAACATCATACCTTGTCCTGCAGGAAAAAGAAAGGGGAGAAATCTCCGCATCAGGGAATTGAACCCTGGGCCCAAGAGTGAGAATCTTGAATGTTAACCACTACACCAATGCGGATATGATTAAATTCTGGTGGGTTTGTCTATGATATCAGTGCTTGTCATCTCATGTTATGTATGTAAGGAGCGAACGCGGTTGCTCAAACTGGTGACCAGTGATTACCCTCTGGAGTCTGGATCCACCTCCAGTTGAAGCAGCTACCCGGCTGGCACCTGAGCAGTTTACTTTATCGGTTGCCTCACTCAAATCGAAGTCATAAATGGGAATCGTCGTACCTTGTACGTTGTATGGTTTGCCTAAAGTAAGTTTTTCTTTTTATTGCTTCCTGATTATTTTCGGATGAACAACTTTGCCTTAGAACAAATGACCTGTTGGGTGGATTCGAGTGCTGAGCTTCACCTCAAACGATTCGATCACATTGTATAGCTGATGTGTGTGATCGATAATAGGTACAGAATGTGCCAAATGTTTGTCATGTAAATATCCATTTATTCCATCCTTGATTAACCATGGTGTATTATGCCATCTGAATAGGGGCTAGATACTCCATGGTAACAGAAAGGTAGGTCAAACAAAAACTCACTTGAAGAAGTCTGTATATCAGCAACTGTATCATTGGGACATATCCATTGCGAGAAACTTCTTAATAGCCCACGAGGTAACATGGTAGTATGGTAGGACGGAATATGGTTCAAGGCTTGGTGAATGTCACTGGCTACAGGTGGAGCAAAATAACACAATTTCAGCGAAAGGTACGTACCTACCTAGGTAAGTGAGTCAACGAACAAAGAATAAAATGTTTGCCTTGGTACCTTAGGAAGGTACCTACGTACCTTGTGGCCCGAGAAGTGTGGACTCTAGAGCATGGACCTTAAAGGGGAAGTCACAAAGGATACCTAGGTACGTACATTGATACTGTATGACTCCTCCTCGAGCCAATCAGAAAGATCCTTGAATCCCGATTTAGTAAATGTGCCTGAGATACCCACCTATGTATGTGACTGTAGCGTCGATTTAAACTTGAGGCTCTACTTTATTTTCCCGTTGACCACCTGGTGACCAACCGGGCTTTTTTTCATTGACCAGATTCGGACTGATTTTACTGATTTTAAGTTTACCAGTCACCTGGCAGTTGGTCCAAGTTGGTCCAAGCTGCTTCCTGGCTGATTGTACCTCGAGACCTTTTTCTATTTAACAAGACCTTTTCTCCCCCAATCCAGACTTTCCATTCTTCCTTTTTACCATCAACCAACACTCCAACACTCCAACCAACAAACCAAATATCAAATCAATCATGGTATTAAGAAACATGAACCTTCTTACCAATACTCAATACCAACTATCATCATCACCATCATCATTATCATCATTATCATCATGGATACAACCATGACCTTCTTTTCTAGAGGTTTCTCTACCTTAGATCATCATCATGATCATCATCTATTACATCCCTTCCTACACACCCTTGGCTACAGTCTACCACCACGACTCATGCTTCTTCATCTACCATGAAGACTCGTCGCATACCTAGGTACCTACCTACCTGGGTAGATAGGAAGGAGCACCAAATGGTTCTCAACTATCAACAAGTAAGTCTTCTACTCTTCTACTCTTGTACCCTTGTACCCTTGTACCAATTACTATATCTAGATCTTTTCGTGGGTTGACCTTCTTTAACTGACACTTGCCTCTTCCACCCTCTCCAGAGAACCACAGAAGTATACTCGTCGCACACCACAACAGACAGCTACTCATTTTTGAAAGTTCTTTGCTTGCTAGCAATACAAGGTAAATAAACACCATCATCCAGGTACCCCCCCTCCATTAACCCTAACGCGTTTAGCTAGTCGACACAGACAATTGGAGTCACCGTCTCCCCAAGCGAAAAGAACAAGAACAACAGCAGCCGATTCTATCATGGCTGGTAAGTTTTCTCCCTCATCTACAATATAGTTAAGTATCTTATCACCTAACATTATCTTCTTCCCCTAGTCACTACCCCTTTCACTACCTCCCGTGTCACTTGCTATGGAGAGACCAGCTCTACTCCTTCGCCTTACATTGACATTCACTACGTTCTCACATCTCGGTACGGCGAAGCCGCTCTGGAGGGGAGGTACCCGATTACAAGCTTGCACTATGCAGAACTCCAGCCGTCCTCGTGACTGCCAATGGCTCTTCTGCGCAGCGACTTCACCTCTTGCCTATAAGTCAAGCGTGTTCTAGACACTGCATTTTGCACGGCAATGTGATTTAATGTACGGTGAAAGCCACAGAGCGGTGGGGTTAGGAAGGGAAATACTGATGAGTTCGAGGTTTGCTTGTTTGGTAAAGTTGTGGTGTCTGATTGTCGATATGGCTTGTTGATACTCGAGCGTGACTGGTCCTCAGTCGAAGGTCGAGTCGGCTGCAAGATAGCCATGTCCACGGCATCTGAATGGTATGATCCTCTGAGATCGCTTGGTTGGCTGCTAATTATACAAGTCCTGCCTTCCGCCATTCCGAGTCTTATATATCAGCTGCCCCTTAAGCAAAGAAGGGGAATCCTCAGAGAGCCTGATGAAAAGGTGTGTCGTTACTCTCTTACTCTTTACTTTATAACATCTGTGACTAATATATCCATAAGCGGCAATATCAACCATGAATATCAGCCAGCGCCATCGTCAACGCTTCAGAGTTACTACACTCGAAACCCCAAGAAAAGCAAACCAATCAAACAAACCGAGGCTCATCACAAGACAAGAAAAGGAACTCTACTAAAACCAAAACCAAAAAAAGACATGGCTACTACATGGCAAGGACATAAGGATAGTGGGCGGAGGATGGGGATACTGAGTGGAGGACTGGGACACGAGGCAGAGGAGGACTCGCCTTTGAGGACTTGGACATCGAGCCTTGAGCTCTAGATGAGGAACAGATAATAAGAATGGAATAAATTGCCTAAGCTTCCAGAGTACATAAACTGTACGAAACATAACATACTCACTCAAGTACTACCTAGAGTGAGTGGCAGCATCACCGAGCATCTGAAAACAGCGCGCCAATCAAATACAACTCATCAACACCCCATTATCACATATCCAATATCATCGCTTTGTGACAATTCTCTAAGTCGTAGTTTATCTCGCGTAGTTCGCCCTCTCTTGGCTATATTTCAATTGTGTGCCCAAATAGCAGTCTACAAGTTACCTAAGGTATAAATGATGCTGACATTTGAATCTTATAGGTTAACCTAGGTGTCAGAAGTCTGATCTACCGGGGGATAGACGAGACGGAGGGTTCAGCCTGTTAAGGGTGTACTCCGTGGGAAGGGATACAATTAAGACATTATTGGACGAAGGCATGTTCCTGCATGTATACCGCGAACTATAGAGATATGTTTAGAGCCCCTTGCGCAACAACGTCGGTATTACCTATGTCGCAAGGTCTGCCTTATGACAGTAGGATCAGAAGCCTATAGATCTTATAATCATCTAAGAATCCAGAAACAAATTCTGTAGATCAATGATACACTAGGTAGGTAGGTAGGTAGCATCTCTCGATCACGGTGTGCTTTACACCTTTCCTGCCACCTTACCCCAATCCGGAACGGAGGCACAAAACGCGTGCCCTTCGGAGCCGAGTTCCTCGCCGCCTAAAAAGCTCTTGGCGACATCCAGACCCAACGATCCGTACAGTTTAATCTTCTAATCTTATTTGCTTCTGCTATCTACCGTTTACCGCGATGTTTTCTTCGAATCTCTTAATATTGGATTTGGATTTGGATGTAGACACCATCAGGACTCCTTTCTAAGCACCGTCAGCGCCATGAGCCCCGGCAAGCGAGACCCCAACGCAGAGGACGAGGAGGGGCAAGCCTTCCTGGAGACCGTCCCGCTGCACGACGAAGCCGCGTGGCCGCGAAAGGGGGGGTCCCGCCGCAGAGCGGTGGTGGTGCCGTACCTGCGGCTAGCCATGGAGATCGCGATGGCGGTCGTGATAGTCGTGTTATCGGTGCATCAGCTTCGCGAACGGATCGAGGGCAGACGATCGCCTGTGCCGAAGTGTACGTGCTCTGCTCCCTCTGCTTGCTGGAAGCACGAGAAGTAGTGTAGTAGGAGATATAATGTTCCATATTCGCAGGCTAACGCTCCACCATCGCAGTCCCTCGAAAGACGTACACCTTTCTCCCGGACCCGAACTTCGTCAGCGACGACATGTTCCTCGACGAGACCGCCACGCTTCACGCGCTGCACGGCTGGATCCCTCTAAGCGCCGGTGCGCATATCCCATATCCCAAAATTTCAACCCCCCTTCCTCCCCCCTCTCCCAAACCAGCGAAAGCTAACCACCCCCCTCCTCCCAGAAGCCCGAGGCTACATCCACGTGCCGACATACCAATCCTACCCGACCCTCAGCGCGCCCTTCAACATCTCCATAGACCGCACGTCCTCGGGCCCGGCCTACATGATGACAGTCTTCCACCAGCTGCACTGCCTGTCGTACCTAGCATCGCACCTGCAGCAGGGGTACGGGGGGGTCGCGCTATCCTCGGAAGCGGCGCGGCACTCGGCGCACTGCCTAGACTACCTGCGGCAGGGCGTGATGTGCGCGGGCGACAGCAGCCTGGAGGGCGAGACGGCGGCCGGGCCCGGCTGGGGCTCGCGGCACGAGTGCGTCGATTACGACGTCCTGCTCGCCTGGGCCAATAAGCATTCCACGATGCCCTGGCGCAACGGGCTGTTCCCCGGGGAGTCGGTGCTGTGATGGGGTTGGTGACTACAGGCCGAACCGGAAGAAATACTGTAGATACCTAGGTATGCTGTGTTATTCGAGCATCATGCAAATACGATCGATTCCACCTGATGAACATATTACACCTCTAAGTTATTTGCTTGATAAAGCCGCTAAACAGGCGATGTGCTCGAAGTCCCGGCATGAGGCGGCCTAGGATGGACGCAAAGCGCATTGTATGATAAAAAGGGGCAAGGGGTACTTTCCGCCATTTCCGGGGAATGACCAATACAAGTACCTATCATGGTGACCTCCATGTTTCATGGCTGTGTGAGATAAAGTACGGTACGACGTAGGCGCTCAAACCAGCCCCCTTGGTCTTGTAAACACCTTCCCCTCCTCCGAAGCCGACAGCTGTACCAAAGCTACCTAGGTAGTTAGGTACGCCCGCGTGCGTTGTCTAGGTCGTATGATGCGTAGTGTATTACTTAACGAGAACTTCGCAAAAGTTCCAAGAAATAACTATTCCGTAGTTTTTTTTTTTAGCTATGTAAGTATATCCCCACCTAAAAGTATGGTGTAGGCATATTATATACCCTGATACGTAGCTCCTTACTATTTAAACCATTCCTATATATACACGTTGAGCTTGTTGGGTATTTGCCTTGTACTATCCCTGGCCTAGCATAGAACCGTCATCCATATACCTCGTCTATATATACCTTTTATATAAGTTTTTGAAAAAGAAATATCATGCAGTTACTGCCAGGCGGCAGCTTGGGTCGGGTCTTGTACGGGCGCTTGGTTCGCGTAGGCGCTCATCTGTGGGGTCTGGGCGACTCCTATGAACCCGCCATATTCTTGCATCAAGTAGTTCCAGTCCATCTCCCCGCCGAAGTTCATATCCGGGAACGCGGTAGCGAATTGCCTATTCATGTCTATTTGCGGCATGCTAGCGCCAAACATATCGCTCTCTGGGTATAAGGGCACGGTCGCCGGTACGGCTTGTTGTGGTTCTGGCGGTGTCTGCGCCGTTGCGACATAGGCACCACTTACAACAGGAATCTTGGGCGAAGGTGTTGGTACTGGAGTCCTCTTCTTGGCAGTCTTGGGCAGTCGAGATACAATCTGTCTCATGTGAGTAATGAGACGGGGCGGTGCCAGGGTACGCCCAAGTGCCGCTTCAGCTGCCTCGCGTGCGTCCCAAGCTTTTACGAAAAGTGGACTGAAGGACAGATGCATCGGGCTACGCATGTGAGTTGTCATCTTCCTCCGGTCAGCATGCTCGCAAATGGTTTCCCATGCGCGTTCGCATAAATCGCCAGTCGTCCGATGGCGGAGCTCGGTAAGCAGGCAAATATAAGCCGGGAATGGGAAGTGCATGTGCGTATACCAAAAGAAGCCTTTCAAGTTCTCCCTTGCTTGTATCATGCTATCATATTCGATCATCTTGATTGCTTCGATGAAGAGCCCTTCTCTTTCGCCTAACGGCAAAGGAGCAGGCGCAGTAAGCGCAACGCGGAAGAAGCCCGATACTATCTTCAACTTGCAAATATTTGCCCGGGTCATGAGAAGGGTCATATAATGAAGTGGGACTTTTGGGTCGCAAAATCTGAGGTAAGTATCTTCCATGTAAGTGGAAAATCGTTCAAGGTAGCTCGACAGGCGATGGTCAGCAACGCTCGAAATAGCTTGTGGATTAGATTCCGACATCTGGCCCCTCATCTTGTCGTTTCCAGGCGCTTTAGCAAATTCGAGACGTGCGAGAGAAAACATCATCTCGGTTGGACCCGTGTGCGAAGGGGGTGGATCCTTGGCGTGCAGATGTAAATCGGCATCGTTGATATTGAGCGGCAACTTGCAGTTACCTCCATTGGATATGGCAGTGATTATAGAACCGCAAAGCTCTCCTATTCGCCGATCGAAACCTGCGAGGGTCCACCACAACCGTCTCCTCTCTTCGACCTCGAACGGGGAGAGATTAAATTGGGCGCCATCACGATGTAACCCTATCCGCTGAGCTAGGCGTACGCCTATTCCCGTCAAGCAGAATAGCGACCGAGGGTCTGAATATTGTCGGATACCCATCTGATATATATGTCAGAATTAGGACTTAACTAGACGAACCGGGTTTTTATCTTACAAGATATAGTAAATACGCCTGCAATAATGTCAGGTCTGGATTACGCATGAAGCCAGCATTGAGTAGGGCCTGTTGTGTTGCATAATAATACTTGGCTAGTAATGTGGTTCTCGAGTCGTTGAAGGTGGCCTGACATTCTTCTTCATCTATACTCGTGACAGCCATGAGATAAATTGAAAACATCAGGGCCTCGAGAGACCGGGAGACCTTGTCAAGGTTGGCGCCAGCCTCTATAATCCGCACTTGCAGTGTTGGCGTATGGGTCAGCTTAAGGAGAGGGTTGACATTATTTAGGTAGATCTGCCACAACTGGAATATCTGGATGGCAGATGGGTGTTGATCAGTGATGGGCTCGAATTGGCCGCCAACTACGAAAGGGAAACCGTCGGCGGTCTCGAACATCTTGTCGTATGCTTGATTAATCGAAGACCCGACATCCTCCTCATCGGAGGAGTCTCTAACGGGGTCATCTGCTGCTCGATACTACGTGGATATTAGTACTCGCGAATAAAAAAGGGGGATAAATGGCCACTAGCCTCCTTCTGGAAAGGAAACCATTTGAAAGTCCTAGCAAGGCACGGGTGTTAGTCTCGGCACTTCATGAAACGTCCCCCCTCCGGACTAGGACGCGGCTCACCTAGGGATGTGGGCAGTCTCCCCGGGCGATGAGATCAAATCAAGGTCCACTCCGGCTGGAGACTCCTTGCTTCGCTGTCTTATAAACTCGGATTCTAACTCGTCACCGTCTTCAACGGAGCCGGGATCCACAATCTTGACGTCCGGGCCTAGAGAATCAAATTCGATACCATTCTGGGACAACAGCGCTTCGTATTTCCGCAAGCGCTCGACCAGGTCTCGCTCGGGGATACGTTTCTTACGCCGCCTAGGGGGTTGAGGTGGCACGACACGGCACTCGACGCCGGCCTTGGAACAATTGGAGCAGGGCTTGCTCTTGTCGCAGCGGACTTTGCGCTGTTGGCACAAGACACAGCTATGCCCTCTTGTGACCTTTACCATGGAGGCGTCCAGACTGGAGGGCGTATGGCTAAGCGAGGAGCCGGCTGGCGGCGTGGTGTCATTGTTTGCCGAGCCATCGCCAAGTTGGGACTCTGGGGTCGGGGGCATGGTGAGGTTTTTCAGTCGGTCCCGAGCCAAGGACGGGTTCGTACACCGCTAGCGATTGGCGTGCAGGCGCTTGCCGACGTGCTAACGAATTTATCAAGCTCAACTAGGCAACGGAGGTGACTCTGTTCTACATGAGACGAGAAGCTTTGATGTCGGGTGCGGCGTTGATTGGCAAGCTGGAGTGAGAAACAATAGGTGTTGATGCGGGAATCGGGACCGAGAGAGGGATCCGCAATGGAGTAGAATAGAATAGAAAATAATTACGGTCGGTTTCAGTCTTGTGGGCGGGCTCTTGCATGAACTTTGGCTGCTGTGTCGCTTTGCTTTACGACCTTGGAAATTGACAGATAAATTTGGGGGTGGGAGACGGGGAAGATGGGGGGTGAGTAATGCCGGACCAGACCATCCCATCAAGCCATCCGGACTTGGATGCGAGAGGAGGGGGGAAAAGAATATGCAGGTCAGGTTAAAAAGGAAAGATATGTGCGTATTTCTGTTACAATCGGAGTTATGACTCAAAGCAGGTGTTTAGGATATGGATGTGTATATAGATGTGTATATAGATGTGTATATAGACGTGTAGATGTGTATATAGATGTGTGTGAATATGGATATGAATATGAATACGAATATGAATACGAATACCTAGTGGAAGGATATGATGGATATGAATTGGTAAAGTTCTCTTGAACGTGAACTTGGATTTGGACTTGGACAATGAGTGAAACCATCAAAACCCCCCAATGATTGAACTTTTACCGACTCTAAAGATGGGTAAGCCAAGTGATCCAATGTAGGTACCAAAGCCAAAGGCAAAGAGGTGCTCAGGTGCAAGCAGAAGAGGCAACTAGCTATAGTTACACACACAAAGCAAAGACTCTAGTGACTCTACCTAGTACCTGTACGGTGTAGTCTAGGATGAGGAGTGTTTGCGTATAATGTAGGGGGTAGTTGGTCTATGCAGTGTGCAGTGTGCGTAGTAAGACATCCGTGGATCCTTGGACATCTTCCTTTGACTTTCACCTTGACTTTGACCTTGACGTGAGAGTGGCGACGAGGGGAAGAGAAAATAATAAAAAGTCGGCATCCTTCCACATCTTTCAATGCCAACCACCTACCTAGGGTATGCATCATCACATCAACACCTCAACATATTACCCACCTTGGTAGACCTAGCTGCCTAGGTAGTCCTCTAGATCGGCATCAGACAATGACCAAATCGCCGACATGATTTATCATCATCATCTTTCGCAATCAAACCATGACAATTGAGTCAGTAAATCTGGTTTCGAAATAGACGGCCTCGTATGTTGTAGGCGCCGACCACCGACCACCGACGAGGCTAAACGCTAGACGCTAGAAACTAGACACTAGACGGATATTGCAATCGATCCTATCAGAGGGTTCGATGGGGAACAAAGTTGTCCTGTTGGTTGCGGACTGTAATTTGGCATTTTCGTCTTTGTATGTTCGGGGACGAAGAAGAGAATCTCGGGACCGATGTGGGGACCGAAGGAAGAAATCTTTTCATTAAAACAAGGCAGTACCTAGGTACAACTTCCAAGTGGCCCCTGCTTCCTTAAAAGCCCCGACAGAAAAAAAGTATCCAGTCAGCCAGTCTGCCAGCAGGAGCTACCTAGGTACATAGGTACTCAGCTGCTTGCTCACCACGAGAACCCCGCTAACCCTAATCCAACTCAAGCGTTGATATTATCTATCTATCTATCTATGTCACGTGATACAGCCGATACCTACCCTATTGTTCTCCTTTTTCTTCGCCGAAATTTAAAGCTTCGGTCATATCAACCTCGACTCGCCTCCGACTTATACCCGTCTCTATGGTCTCGGGGCACCCCAACTTCTCTGCCGTTGACTCATACCTACCTAAGTAAGTATTGACAATAGAAAACATTAGTACGTACGCGTTTGCAATGGCCTGTGGCACGGGTTGCCTATCGTAAAAGTCCACATTTCGTTGCCTCCCTAGGTAAGTAAGTAAGTAAGTAGATTTTTAATTTCGTATACCTACCTATACCTCTCTGTAGGGGGTAAGTATGTATATATGTGCTGTGCCCTCGTTCTACTACCTACTAAGAGAGGTATTGAATATTCCGAGGTCTTTTTGTTGTCCGATAGTTGTTTGTAACTCTAGCAACACTAATGTATACAAACCTAACCTAACCTACCTACTCATCCCTAATCCTTAAAAAGAAAGTTTACCAAACTATATGACCAAGTGAAAGAAAGGGTTCCCATACCATTTACTTTAATTCTCCCTGGCTGGTTTCGTCCTTTCTAATATTCCCCCCCCCCCCCATCTACCATTATTCATAAACTCCCGAGGTCGTTCCACACCTCACTCCCCTAACTCAATGACCGAGTCATCGAGGAGGACATCCGAGACGGGTGGCCCTTCGACTGCCATAGTTCCTGAAGATGTGGAAAAGACGGCCCAGGCACGGCCTGAACTTGTCGACGAGGCGGAGAAGAATTACAGGCCCAGAACTTTCAAGTTCTGGTCCGTCATGCTCAGCATATATCTCGCCCTGTTCCTAGTCGCCCTCGATCGAACCATCATCGGTACTGCCATCCCCCAGATAACGCAAGATTTCAAGAGTCTGGGAGATATAGGTTGGTACGGATCAGCGTATCAGCTGACGACGGCCGCATCTCAACTTGCATTCGGTAGAATTTATAAGTTTTATGAGGTGAAATGGTATGTCCGAGAGAGCCGTTTGTTTGACAAGCAACTCACATGTAGAGCGCGAAATGGCTAACTTGTTTTCTACCTATTAGGGTCTTCCTGACTACAGTCGCGCTATTCGAAATCGGTTCCGTCGTTTGTGGTGCGGCTCCAAACTCCATCGCATTTATTCTCGGCCGTGCCATCGCCGGTATAGGCGGCGCAGGTATTTTCACGGGAGTAATGATCATCATGCTTCCGTTGGTACCTCTCCGGAAACGACCGATGTTCCAGGGCATTTTCGGTGCTGTATTCGGAATTAGTTCAGTTATGGGTCCTCTTGTCGGCGGCGCTTTAACCGATCATGTCACTTGGAGGTCAGTTTTGTCGCCTCATCACCAAGATGAGTGAACTAACATTACTATACCCCAGATGGTGTTTCTACATCAACCTTCCCATCGGCGCAGTCACGGCGCTGGTCCTTTTGATAGTGAAGCTTCCAGGGAGGCCGGCAGAACCCGCCAAGTTTTGGGAACATTTCACTCGATTGGATCCCCTCGGAACCTTCTTCTTCGTCCCGAGTATCGTCTGTCTTTTGCTCGCGCTGCAGTGGGGTGGATCGACGTATGCATGGGGTAGCTGGCGCATCATCCTTCTAATGGTCCTCTTCGGCGTTCTTTTTATCGCCTTTGCTGCGGTCCAAATACTGAGGCCCAACACCGCGACGGTTCCGGTCAGAGTCATTTCGCAACGCACCATTGCCGCTGGAGCTCTTTTCATGCTTTCAGTTTCTGGGGGCATGCTGATGACCGTCTACTATTTACCTTTATGGTGTAAGTATCCTCCCAGCTAGGATATATATATCACTAGTTCCCCATGGAGATATTCTTTGATAGCATCATATACTTACATTGAGATATAGTCCAGGTCGTACAGGGCGTGAGCGCTACGCAATCAGGTATTGATACACTCCCCCTCGTCCTAAGTCTGGTCGCAGCCAGCATTGTGTCCGGAATTCTTACACAGAACATCGGATACTACGTGCCGTCCATGATTCTTTGTCCAATCATCATGTCTGTGGGACTAGGACTCCTGAGCACCTTCACTGTCGACGAGAACTCAGCCCACTGGATCGCATACCAATTCCTCGTGGGTTTTGGGCTGGGCATGGGAATGCAAACGGCCGGTCTTGCTGCCCAGGCCGTTCTCCCCAAGGCAGATATTCCAACTGGAGTGTCTATCATGTTTTTCTGTCAGCAATTAGGTGGAGGCGTCTTCACATCTGTTGGGCAGAACCTCCTGAGTAGTTATATGGTTCAGCACGTGGCGGAAGTCCCTGGCCTGACCGCCGAGCAAATCACCAGCGAAGGTGCCACCGATCTTGTCAATAGCGTCCCTCCTTCGTCCCGGGCCGCTGTGAGGCAGCTTTATAATGATGCTATCTCGAGGGTGTTTCTTTGTGGCATGGGAGTGGCACTTGTCGCCTTCGTGGCGGTCTTTTTCATAGAATGGAAGAACATCAAGAAGACTGGACCAGGAGCAAAGCCACCCAGAAAATTGGAAGGGGACAGTTCGATTTCTACTGGCGAACATCAAACATCAATTGTACAGCATACAGCGGAAACATCGGAGAATATAGAGCGACATTCTGTCCAATCAGACAAAGAGAAAGACGAGCGTATATCTAGTGAGTTAATCATAGATACCACTAACTCCAAACCTACTCGAGAGAAAGACGTCGTCCGGATGTCAGATTAAGGTTCCGCCAGACCTATAAATATCGAAATTGTCATTAGCAGCGACAGCGGCGGCGTTATGGTGCGAAAGCGTTGGCGGTGATAATTACATCTACATAAATGTAATTAGATACATACATTATAGATATAGAACTATCTGGGCAAAGGAATTCTCCAATCCGTCCGGGTCGTATGAGTTAGATGAAAAGAAGATATAATCAATTAATTATACACTACTATCGTACTAGATATATTGATTGAAGATTAGATTAGATAAATCGTGAAGGATTTGAATTAAGTAACTGAATGCTTCGTGCTATTAATACATATATACGTAGTAAGCTTATTTTCCACGTGCGTTTGCTTATTCGCTTGTCCTTCGTTATACAGACAGGTGTGTATGCATGTAACCTAATTAGAGTTAGTGTAACGTTATGATATTCCGTCATCGCGGAAACATCATTAAAATAAAAACCTAATCTAAAAATAGATGAAGGTTATTGATGCTTAGTAACAATATTTTTAATGTTTAATGTCTTGGCGCAACCTTCAAAGTTACAACAACACTTATGGAACCTTGGAACCTCCCGGCATACACTACCTCTAGCCAGTAATTATCTGCGATGTTCTTTTGCAAGTTATTACACTAGAGACCTAATGCGGATATACGTAATTTTTCGTCGATGGATTCCTGTTTCCGTTCTCCTCGAGATCCAATGTGTATTAAAGAAATGCTATCGCTTTGAATTACACTAGTGTAGTCTAACAGTGCATCTATTGTGGTCCTAGCTCTTCAACTTGGACCTTTCCCCAGAGCATTCCTATTGGTCGATCTTGTACGAGATAACCTTGCCCTAGTTTTCCATACTTCAACGATTATGGTCTTAGCTAACGTGAGGGGGTCTTAGCAAGGACAAGGTTCATTCAGGGGCCGATGATCCAAATGCTAACGAAGCTCTGTCAGCGGCCCGTGATATTAATATATGTTGACAATGGGAGACATGTTTTCATGGCGATCCCGGTTGAAACAACTTCCGCCTACTACTACCATAGTGTAGCTTAATGTGGTGGTGGTCGCCTATAAGGTCCCTTAATAGGGCTCGACGTTGGTTTTGCTCAGCCATTGCCTTTACACTACATATCAGTTCCCCCATCAAGGAATCCCTCATCAACTTTGACCAACCTGACCAGCTGAAGCTAAGGCGGATCAATTAGCTTTTCCTTGGCTGCAGAATATATGTTCCATCCTACCCCACTAGTTTCTTCTAGAAGCATCAGAGGGCAGGCTTAGCAGGAGAACCATATCTATAGAGGTTAGGGGGCAAGTCTCTTTGTATACAGTCCTATCCGTGGATATAAACTTAAAGACCAATCAGGTCTATTTTTCGATGTGAAATTTCTATTTAGCGTCAGCATCTTTGTTGCTAACTTGGACATCCTCTAGCGCTGAATAAGTCAAGTGGATAACAAGCAATAGCGGTGGGCGAGCACGGCTACCAACAAACATAGGACATTGGACAAGGACGTGCCAGCATATGAATACCTACCTATCTTCAGATGAATTATGCCTACCTGGTACTTACGTAAGGTCTTTACACCGCAATACCGGGTTGATTAGCTTAGTTGCCTTCAAGATGCTGGTATTCCCGTAGGCCTGAGCAGCACCAGATGTTACCTTACCTATGATACAAAGGTCCAGAATACTACCCGGGTTTAACTATAGGATTCAGTAGTAAACATCTACTTCTTGCCTTCTGTACCTAGGTACCTAGGTAGCTGTTACTAGAGTCCCCCTCTCCTACCGTTAAGCCACTAGGTAGAATACATCCCCAATGTAGCCCTGTTGCCGGATGCTTGGTAAAGCTGGAGATAAAAATGGAACGGCTACATTAATCTCACCGGTTCAGTTACCGATATTCATGGCCACAATGGGCCCTATATTGTCACCTTACCATTCGAGGCAAAACCTGCCAAGATAGGACATCACCGCAGTCCATAGTATGGTGCCAGCCTTAATCTTACAAAGAACCACATTACTTATTTAGGAGAGCACCCGACAAAAATAAGGTTTGAGATGTTAGGAAAAGCCTACCCGCTATAGGAAGGGGTTTAGAGACCCAGGGGAAAGGGGACATAGATGATCGACACATAGGGCCGAGAAAGGTATGGGGATAGCTCAGTACCTTCGTCTATACCTACGGGACGGCACACGCGATGCGTATCATCAGATTATGATGGGTACCTATTATGGAGACCTCATGCCCTCGCTAGTGAGATTGGACCACTCGAGACAGGTATTAGGTAGGGGAGGGTTGTACAATGCGGTCATACGTATAATAAATATGATGAAGCGCTCGCGTTCGCCCGTCCCAGTCGATCGTACGTACCTCCATAACAAATTCGAAGAGCAGTGCCTAGATTTACCTACACTAAAGATCGACACCCACCTCCAACTCCGAAAAACCCCAAGGAAATCTCGTACAATCACATCGCGTATTCTCATCCGCATCGTTCGATCTCCCATAAGCAACCGCTGACGATGGTACATGTGAAGAGCCACCAATGGATGAGAGGCCCGACCTTCTCCGTCGACGAGCTGATCGACCCTGCACTGTCAGTCGACGACCCTTCAGGAGCCGCCGCCGCGCCGAAGCGTAAACGGGCCAGCAAGCCCAAGGTCCGGACCGGCTGTATTACCTGGTGAGTCTTGCCAACCTCGACAGGATTGTCTATCTCCTGTTACTAATTCTTCTCGAACAGCAAGTAAGTATGATTTCTACCGTATGGGTGTCGACCGCGGGATTCATGTGCGGATTCCTCGAGCGCCCCCTCCTCCCATTTGTCCCTTCCCCCCCCCCGGGTCTGCTCCATTTTATCCGCGCCCAATGCTGCCCGGCACCAGACTAACGGCCACCTCCCCCTGAAATAGAATACGACGAGTGAAATGCGATGAGACCAAGCCCGCGTGCACGCGGTGCACGAGCACGGGGCGCAAATGCGACGGGTACGAGGGCTCGGCGCCGCCGCGGCAGAAGAAATCGCCGGCGCCGTCGTCCTCGTCGTCGTTGTCATTATCCCCGAGTTTTTCCGCGGCGGCGGCGACGACGACGTCGAACGTCCCGCCGGACCCGTACCTGGCGAAGCGGCACGAGCTAGCGCGGCACAGCTTCGCGGCCGCGTGCCGGGGTAGCACCGCGCTAAGGATCCTGCGCCCCCTGGCCGCAGACATCGAGGGCACCGAGCAGGAGCGCCTGTTCTTCCACCAGTTCCGGCGCGCGGCCGAAGCCGGCCTCGCCATGCACGCCTCGAGCTTGGGCGCCGGGTTCTGGAGGCGCCTGGTGCCGCAGGTAGGGCAGTCGGACCCGGCGGTGCGGCACGCGCTCATCGCGCTCGGCGCCGCGCACCAGAGCGCGCAGCTGCAGCAGGATCGCCATGAGCAGGACCATCAGACGAGTTCGAACTCGCGAATAGGTACCTCTTCCCGCAGCGGCAGTCCCGACGAATTATACCAACACCACCAACACCAGCCTCCGCCGTCGTACATCTCCACCCCACCGCCCGAGGACAACAGCGCGCGCATAGATCACCTCGAGCTATTCATGATCCAGCAGTACAACCTATCCATCTACCACCTACAACAGCACGTCCAGCCGGGCTCCCCGGCGGACAGCGTGCAGATAACGCTGATCTGCTGCCTGATCTTCGTGTGCATCGAGACGTCGCGCGGCAACGAGCAAGCGGCGCTAGCGCACGTGGCCAACGGGCTGCAGATCATCAAGGCGCTACCCACGGACTCGGAGCTCGTGCACCCCTCTCTCGGTTCGGGGGCGGGCGACGCGAGAACCCGCAGCAACCACAACCGAGCCGAGACAGGTGGCGGCCTGTCACCACGAATATCGCGCTCCGACTGGGGGCAGCTCCTCGACTTCTTCTTGGGCCTCGAGCCTAGCATCACCACGTACGGCTTCACCAGCAGCGAGCCGCCGACGCCGCCGTGCCCGTCCGTGAGCAGCTGGGAGGGGCAGCTGGATTGTTTCGATGAGATGCTGCCGCAGTGGGAGATCGAGGCTTCTGAGGTAGATATATAACCCTAAGTCTAAATAACAATAATGATAAACGTTGGAAATCAACGAGAGATACGTGGATGTATGTGTTTATTGTCTCTTATGTGTAATGCATCGATAAATTCCCAATAGCTACCTTAATTATCGCGAATAGTAACATGAATGTATGAGAGGGAAATAGCCGCGTTCCCTCTGCCATCCCTGATGGCTTGCGGTTAGTACCTACACCAACCTACTTCCAACTAACGCCATCCATCCAGCTAGCATACAAGGGGGTATTTCGCCAGCAAACTAAAAAGAGGCAACCGCCTGTACTTCTCGCGAAAAGCACCGTCATATGATACTAAAGTCCATCTAGACTCTAATAAACTCAAGGATGATCTAGAGGCGTCCACTCACGACTTCCTTCTTGAAGATCCGAACACCGTAGACATCGTAAAACGAAAAGTTGTCAACTAATTCCAGTCTCGATCCTAGCGATAAACCATCGTCTTCGTCGTCTTCGCTTTCACTTGCGGTGTCCCAATCTACAGGCGCCGCTGAGAAAGGCCCACTGATATTGTAGTCACCATTGGGAGTTACGGTAGCTTCTTTGCCCTTGACCGAATTCTTCGGCTTTTTTGAAGTTTCTGGATGTCGAACGATCCTTACAACTCGTTCATCATCACCTAGTGCGAGCCATTCTAACTTGAGGTTGGGGTGATGGGAGATGGCGTCAACTATGAAACGACGCGTCTCGCGCATGACCGAGAGACATGTGTCCTCTGTTCGAAATGAGACGAGCTGTAGTGCTCGAAGGCTGATGAGACCGGGGATATGTTGGAGAAAAGTGTGCTAGATAACGTTAGTCATATTCATATAGGCCCACCTGTATGTTAGGATAAACATTACTTACGATAGCACGCATTCCCATGATCACAGCTAGCTCCTCTAGTAATTTCCCTCGCCTGCAAATAAGCTGAACGGTTTTTTCGTCTACATCCCAGGAGTTGTCGGCCTGGTTCTTGATCATGAGACGCTGAAGCGAATGCAAGTCTATAACAGAGTTAGCAATTCTAGTTCGATTAAAACTCAGGGCGAATCATAAGATAGGGAGGGGATAAAAAGAAAAAAAGAAATTTTTTTGGCTTCGGAATATACGTACGCTTCCTTAAAACAAACTTCCGGATCTGCTCGATAGTCGTTCCCGGGTTCGGTGCGAAGCTTTCTGGCTTATACTTCGGCGATCGTTGAAGCATAAACACCTCATCAACACAGTCAAGCTCAGAGACGAGTTGTAGAAACTGTAAGCAGACATCATCGGTGAATACCTTTCGCAGTGGAAGAGGCTTTAATTTGTTCTCCTTCATCATCAATATCCAGAATCTCTTCTGCTCGCCGACATTCAACAGTGTCACCCGATTCAGCGTGTGAAGATCTATAGCCTTCCCCAAAATCGAAGCTTTGATTGGTAAGAGATGGATACTTAAAGAATGGAGACCAATGCCTCTCGTATCCCGTGCATATTTGCTGGCGTTACGAAGCAGCTTTTCCTTCTCATCCTCAATCGAGACTGGTTGGCTGTCGGTGCTGAGAATTTCTGCGCAAGCACCTTTCACCTCGAGGCTCATATTTTCAACCTTATCGCTGATAGAGCTTACACGCTCATCAACTTCCATGACGCGAGCCTCGAGGGATTGAAGCTCCTCGGAGGAGATTTTATCAGCACTCTCTATTGTCTCCTTGATAGCGTTAGCCTCTTGCTGCAATTCATTGAGCATGTTGACGAGATTATAAAACCGGGCGATCATTCTAGGTATTTGAGCTGTACCAGGCGGGATTGTGCTTACTTCTGTGGAGTTAACTAATCCCTTTGATGACAAGTCATCAGTCGTAACTGCGTCAATGATTGGCTGAAGCTCAACACCTAGTTGCTCTTCAGGAACTGCGACATCAATGTCGTCTGGGTCTACATCGTATGTGGCATCCTTTGCCCTAGGTGGGAGGTCCTTTACTCCATTGTCAGGTGAATGCGGCTCATCTGGGTTATCTAAAGCCAAATTTTGCTCGAGTTCCTTAGAGGATGAACCCAATTCGTCGTCATTGGCAGGTCTATCCTGAGTCGAGGATTCAAGTTTGGCTTTGGCCTCCTCAGACTCCACATATTTCTTCGCGGCCTTCGTAATAATGCCCAAAGCATCCTGTTGCTCCAGGTGGGTAAAATTACTTGTGCCGTTTACGTGCTCTGCAATACGTCGGAAGATTCTGTTAACGTCGTCAACGAAGCGCTGACCCTCATTTGGAACTGGCTGCTGCTCCTGAACTTCTTCCTCTTTCTTTTTATCCGTGGCTACGTGCACGTTCTTCACCTGTAAATGATCCAGCTCGAAAATGCGGCACAATACATATTCTTGCGCCTTCCGTTCTTCCTGTGCTCGAAATATTTTCGCCGGCCCGTTGTTATCGTAGTTGGCGGTTACGGACAGGGGTACAACTTGAAACTCGTCATCCCCAGATTCGTCGAGCTCAGCATCTGTGGGTGGCTTCCTTGCTCGCATAGCAAGGTCGTGAGAAAGAGATAGTTTCAACTTTCGAAGTGTTGACGAAGAGTTGCGAACACAAGTTTTTATCTCCGATATTACGTCGAGGTTGTCCACGTCGAGTACGCTGAGACTCTCGAGATCTTTGAAGCCTGAAATCGTGGGCGGTTCGGTACCAGACGACTTCTTCGAGGCCTTATTCTTCCAAGAAGGTTTGAAAAGAGGCGACGACGGCGTTAAAGTGGGAGGCCCATAAATCGCAACATGGTCGAGTAAAGTGCTAGGATTGGCCCATTGGGCGGAAGGCGTGATTGCTGCATATTCAGAGAAGGGTGTGGCGGAATATGGAAGAGGCGGAGGAGCTTCATAGACTGAGGGACCGGCCTGCAAGCGAAGATGAAGATGCCTCAAGGTCTTTATCTCATGGAGTTGTTTGTAAACAGGTCTGCTCAGCTCGACTCGGATGTTCCATCGGAAAGTGTCTAGTGACTGGGCCTTTCGTAGAGCGAGAAGTAGTAGGGTGTTCATAAACTTCCCACAGCTAACATTAGCGAGGTAAGGCTTATAAGCAGCTTCGCCCACACTAAGGGTATCGAGCGATATTTCCCTTAGGTGCTGCGCATAGTTATACTCGCTCGTAGCGAAGGTGGATAGACCGCCAGCGAGGCCATCGATGGGGGAATCGAAATATGGATCGTCTTCGTCAGGGAAGACAATGTGGAAATTGCGATAGAGCTGGGCGGCAGCAAGGTCACGGAAGCGCCGGCAGACAAGTGAGAGACAGATCCAGTCGCATTGCATACACTAAAAGAGGTTTGTCAGTCATGAACCGTATGAAGATCAAAAAGGAAAGACAATATGGGTTTGAACACACATGACTGCATATCTCTTTCAGGATCTCATCAGGCAATTCAAGAATGTTAGATATCTTGAGGGGCGCGGTACCAGAAGTATTGTTGGTAAGGTCCATGATAGCTACAGAGTGCTATAGAGCGAGCCGACGACTTCGGCACCACAAGATACGGGCTGTTGGTGATGGATGACGATGAGGGAGATGCCTTGATTCGTCAACAACCTTGGAACAGAATCCTAGCGATAGGCAGTTGTAGTCGTTGTAGTCGCATACGCTTCCGTTCTAGTTGTAGTCATGCGAAAAAGAGTTAGTAGACGAGGTCGATGTCTAACTCTGACAGGATAAGATAATGAATATTGGTCAGATCGAATGTAGGTATGTTGGAATGCTCGCCGTATCGAGTTTGGTGTAAGTAGACAATAGAAAGGTATGCGTATGCTGAGTCAAGTAGCTTTCAAGTCGGTGATTCGAAGAAGAGAACCTCTAGGCGCTGTTGTAGATGGGGGGTTAGAGAGGTACCTGAGTACGAATTCCGTTGCAGGGATGAAGGGTAGAGACGTGTAAGGTGGCAGTGTGGGTAGGCCTAGTAAACTTGCCTCTTAAAGGTGGGGGGTGACGATTCGGAAACAAATCAGTTGTAGATCTAGATTTCTCACTTAAAGATGAGAAAAGAAGTAGAAATTTATGTGAACTTAATAACATTGAAAATTATATACCTACCGGTAATTTATAGAGTTATACCTTCCTAGGTATTTAGCATATGCCGTCATTACCTACATACCTAAGGTAGATTACATAATACTAGGTGCATATCGCTATTTCTACTTGCATTGAGTTTAGCTGGTAATACCTATCCGGTAGACATCCAGAAGTAGCTACAGTGTATTACCTACCTAGGTACCCATTTGATCTTCAATGAGCTGGCAACTTAAGACAACCTAAGAAAGTGCACTACACCTCGATCCGTTATATCGGTACATGCTCAGCAAAGATAATTAGGTAATTCCCCGAATATTAGAGATTTATGTAAAGATCGAGGTCGCTGCACGTTGCCGATTGATACTCCGCAGCAATTGGCAATTCTCGCCGGGCGGAGTAACATCTATGTACGCAATACATGCACGTCTTTAGATAGTACAGTACCTACGTACATAAGAGGTACTAGGTAGCCAGTGCTAGTAGATACCTAGGTACCTAGGTATGTATGTAGTATATATGTAGATCCAAGCATTCATCGGAGCAAATGATTTCCAAACCTGAAATGATATTTAATCTCAAATATGTAAATTAGAGCTCTGCGTATCAAGTTGGCGAGTTACTGTGTATTTACCTATTTCACTTACCAGTGGTATTACGATAGGATATTAGACTTCCAATGTCAGGGGTTCAGATTCTCTCTATCCTGTCCAACTTTAGCGTCTAATTTTGCTTATATCAAAATCTAATAGATAGAGGTTCCTCTCGTTCTCGTTACGAAACCTGACCTCCTCCCTTTCTCGAGAAGAAGGTTACTTTAGAGAAAGATATACATATTCTTGTCGTCTACCTAAATATACCTACCTATTTATTTACGCATGTAATGAATGTATCTTGGAAAGTATTTAAGATTCCCGATCGTTTGGGAACCCCGGCAGAAGGATAATGAGCCTATTGGTACGATGTTATTTGTTGTACTAGGACTATTCCACACTAGCTCAGTACTAGGCTACGCTACACTAGTCGAGTACATACCTAATTAGCAGCGAGGGGCCGAAGGATGATCTCACTCCCCGCTTTTGCAGGGCTGTGCTAACGCTACGCCGCTCCGCCTTTTTTTACTAGTACCTACCCAAATTAATCAATTACCTATCATCAAACATCAAACATCAAACCACTACCATCCATCGCAACATTACCTTCATTCCATTCATTGGATTAAGTTCATTTTGTTGGCCTTTCCGTCTATTCATTCTCTCTTCTTGTTTCTTCTTCTGACTTTGTCTCAACCAGACTATACTCTCGTTTTAAATCCATCCATCGATTAAGTCTAATTCATAATATCTTATGATGAGATGTTAACGGCGTCGTCAACTAACCCTTCACACGTCCACGCGAACGGAAACTCACTATTGCTCTAATAGACCACTTAAACCCTCGACATATCTCATCTAACTCTCATTTTCAATATGGCTGATGTTGAAGAGCCCCAGTTCAATTCCCTCGCAGATCGTATTGCAGCTTTGAATAGACAGAAGAACTTTACTGCTCCTACTACTTCTACTTCTACTAATTCTACGAAACGACCTCCTCCTCCTCCACCTCCTAACGCTAGCAAGCATTCATCTCAGGCCTTCGGGAATAACCAGGTCTCTCCACCAAGTCCTAATATACCTAGTCGACCGCAAAAGCAAAATCCACCAAGTCTACCACGACGAACCAATACGTCACAATCGGTTATCGAATCACCTCCAATCTTACCAGGGCGCGACGCACCACCGCCGCTTCCGAGTCGCAAGAATTCTACTCAGCCGTCGCCTGCTTTACCTTCCCGCAGGCCATCGGCGCAACCATTTCATAGCAGGAGGGGCTCTAATTCGTCCGAGATTTCACACATTTCAACTATTTCAAACCTCTCGTTGAATCCCGTATCCTCTCGCACAAGCACAACGTCCACCGAAACGCAGTCCACACGAAGAGCCCTCCCTCCAGCTCTGGACCAAGCAAAATTGCCTCCTCTTCCACCATCGAGGAAGGAGAGAGAGGCACAAGCAGCTAGGGATGCCGCAGAAAGGGAGGCTACAGAAGTTACCAAGGCACCTCTACTATCCGCGCGATCTGCCCCGGCAGTACCCCAATCGCGGCCCGGCCTGTCACCTAGGCTGCCCTCCAGACCGAATAACTCGCCTACGCATTCGCAAATCGAAGAGAATCCATCTGTAAATCCTCGTCGTCTTCCGCCTCCACCCTCGGCGTTTGTGCGCCCAACTGCCAACTTCGAATCATCCAAGGCGCTTAGCACACATGGCCAAAAATTCCGTGACGATGCGCCGCCGCCAGTCCCAGTCCGCTCGCGACCAACATTTGCTCAGATTGATGCAGTTGCCGTACGTACAAGCACGAGTTGTCTAATTTGCCGGGATTTCTCAGCACCGGATAGCGTAGCCGCGCAATACCCCAACCATTCGCTACCGAGGCATGATCCAGTCAGCTATTTAGCAAGCGTACTATGCGGTCCCTTTGAATCGGCGACTGACAAAGCGAGAGCCATATTCACATGGTGCCATCATAATATCGCTTACAACGTAGAGGAGTTCTTCGGAAAGTGTATCAAGGGTAGAAATGTAGAAGACACCATATTCCATGGCAAAGCCGTTTGTCAGGGCTATGCAGAAGTATACCAGGCCATTGCTCAACGTGCTGGGTTGCAATGTGTCGTAGTCGGTGGTCATGGGAAGGGATACGGCTACAAACCTCTTAGAGGTGGCGAGTCGGCCCCTCCTAGGGATGCCACAGGCCGTATGTATAATCCCAACCTTGTCTTTTCTCCTTTAAATGCAGTTGACCCGATTTAAGACTATTAATATTGAAGTTCACGACTCCGAAACTCTTACACATATAGCGTCCACTAATCATAAATTTCGCAGATGCTTGGAACGCAGTTTGCATAGATAATGGGGAATGGAAACTGCTCGATGCATGTTGGGGTGCTGGCTCGGTAGGCGACCAGCAATACCATAAACAATTTAAACCCCAGATGTTCTGCTTGAGTAACGATCTGTTTGGGCTCAAGCATTTCCCTTCGGACGACCGGTATTTCTTCCGCAATGACGGTCGCGTCCCCACTTGGGAAGAGTATATTGTTGGGTCGGTCAGAGGCGAAAAGGCCGAGTTTTACGGCACGGCAACGGACGAGGGCGTCTCCGAGTTTACGTTTAGCCCTGCCGAGAAGCACGTTCCCGTATACAGCGGCCAAGTAGTACGGTTTCAATTTTCCAAGGTCTGCGAGCACTGGATCCCCGAGCGACACGGGAAAGGCAGGAGTTATTTGCTCCTCATGAAAATCGGCGGAACAGACGGCAGGAAAGAAGACATGATACCGCTAGAAACGGACGGGTTCTGGTGGTGGACAGATATCCCGGCGAGAGATCTCGGCGCTCCCGGCCAAACCATATTCCTGTATGCTTTGACGACGCTTAATAATAAGGACGCAAGAGGCGTCACCAAGGAGGAGTACTACCGAACGAAGAACAGCGGCGGTTATAGTATGAGCTGGGCAATTTATGCCAAGTGGGAACTTGTATAGAAATATAGGTACATTAGATCAGGTTTGGAGCCAAGCGGCGAGGTTAATGAGTGTTATACCCGGCAATAGTAGAGATACTTTCAAATTTGACATTTTCTTGACGATTGGTATAGTCGTTAATCCTCTTCTGGCACCGGAGTTTGATGATTATTCATGAGAGAGTTATACTGAGATTCGCACCTATTTGACATATATCGGAGCGACAACTGGTCGATGTTGTGATGAGCTAGGTTAAGTTATTAGGAGTGCTTATTTTGCCGTTTGAAGGCTATTCCTAACGGTTTAAATCGGACATATGACATTGGCACTGCATACGTATAACTTGACATTGCAATGAATGGAATTGAATACGCACCGGGGCTCAGGGGCTATCGCCGGTATATCTCGATATTATATGTGGGCCGTCATCGGGGGTTGAGACGGCGACGAGGTCTCACCCACGGCCATTGCCCTGAATCTTCGGATTGAAAAGGGTAGTATAAAAATTGACTGATTAAGGTTGTAATTTCTATACCGCCTAAGTACCTCGGTAAATATTTAAATCAACACCAAGGTATTATACATTCAAAATGCACTTTCCAAGTAACTTTTAAAGAATTGTGGATACGCCGAATTCGGGGGTAACACTCAGAATTTTCAGATCTTCCCAGTGCTATGGAAAGGGAAAGTGGTGTGGCTTGGCATATTAAAAACTCCGGTTACGTACCTACCTAGGTAGGTACGTAGCTAAATAGCTAAGATATGTACCTAGGTACCTAAGGTAGCTAAATTTCCTTTCACCTCATCCACCGAACGACATTTTCTTATGAAGGATCAAGCCCCGACTTTGTTGTAGCCAGCATAGCCAGCATAGCCGAATCACAAACCCGTTATGAAAAGAGCATCGTCTTGTTAAATCAATTATGAGGACAACACGGCTGAATTGCTGGAGCATACTACTCTTTTTAGGTCTCGCTTTTGTATGCGATGTCGCAGCTAGGGATAGCTCCAAGAACACGTCGCGTGCCTCATTAACCTTGAATGAATTGGACGAAAAACTTCAGGTAACACTCTTCGTGAACGTATCACTTGGATATCGTTCTAATACTAGAGTACCAGACATGTTCGATTGTGCAAGATCTTAATGCCGAGAAGCTCGCAAGGGCTTCGGAGACATCGACCTTGACCTCACAGATCTTCGCGGTCCTATTTCCTGGCAGCCCCGCCACGAATGCCCTCCTTGCGACGCTCTACATCTCAGGCCCGCCCAACTTTCTCTTGGCACTATGCCCGACCAACATCGATCCTTCGTCACTGTCCGTCATGGTGGCATTTGCTGTGGGAGGTTTGCTTGGCGACACCCTCTTCCATCTACTACCCGAGATCTTCTTGGGAGAAGTTAGCCCTGAGCATGTTCGGTTCGTCTTTGTTGAGCCCAATCGCAATTTGCTCCTCGGTGTTGCTATCATGGTCGGCTTCATGACGTTTGTGGCTATGGACAAGGGATTGCGAATAGCAACAGGCGGCGAAGGACATGAGCATAGCCATGGAAACCACTCTCATGATACACCGACGCAGGCCAAGGCTACTTCAACCTCTGTGGAAGTCTCGAATGGAGAGGTCACAAAGCGGAAGAATGGCGATACGAGCAATTCCAAAGTCCCCGAGCAGGACAGCGAAAAGGAGATCAACCCTAGCGTCAAATTAGGAGGTTATCTCAACTTGATGTGAGTCCGAGGTTCCCGTGAGGCTATCTTTTCCAGGTCACTCATTTTCGCGTATAGTGCCGATTTTACGCATAATATTACGGATGGGCTTGCTATGTCAGCCTCCTTCTATGCGTCACCCACCATTGGTGCTACGACTACAGTAGCTGTGTTTTTCCACGAAATTCCTCACGAAGGTGGGTAGTTAATCCTCAGTCGTTCTTGAAAGTTGGGAAACTAACCCTCCGCTGTTCAGTTGGCGATTTCGCTCTGCTCGTACAGTCTGGTTTCTCGAAACGGGCTGCGATGGGCGCCCAATTCATCACGGCTGTTGGTGCTCTCCTAGGGACGCTTATTGGCATCGCTGTGCAAGAATTCGGTGGAGGAAACAGCGCGGATGGCAAGGGAATCGGCATGACTGAGGGTATCTGGGGTACTAGCTTGACATATGGTGATCTGCTGCTCCCTTTCACCGCCGGAACATTCTTATATGTCGGGACTGTAGCCGTGATCCCTGAATTACTGGAGACCGGCCCTAACAAGATGCTAGAGCTTCGGAAGACGCTTGTGCAATTTGCGGCCATCGCATTGGGCGGTGGGATCATGCTTTATATCTCATGGGATTAGTTATTAGATATGGCGGCATAGATCGGTTGGGTATACAAGGGTGTGGCATCTCGCATTAGACGCGTAAGCTGATGGGTATAAAATACACTTGCTTACTATGAGGGTCGTAAGTCAAGGTAAAGGGATTCGCAGGTACTATTACTATCTACCTATATTTGTCGGTAGTTTCAGGTTTCAACCCCCTACGGTGGAGTTAGTCCGGCTTTTCGCTTCACATTTCCATTAACGGCAGAGGTTATCAGACCCTATCTAAATAGCTACACTAGCCACGCGGAGGGCGGAATGGTCAAGGGCGGAACTGTCACTTGCTGGTCGCCTACGATAGCCGTTGGAGGCCGTAGTGTAGTGGATACTACCTCATAAAAAACGGGAAACACGAGTTGCCAAGAAGATCTGGCATTGCAACCCGTTCCTGCATCTGCGAGTCCCGTTTCAATATGGTGTCAACGGTTCTGGACCTCGAGAATTACATAATATATATCGAATCAGTCCACGTGGTATCACGAACATCTGAAAAAAAGGTATCAAGGGAGGATTGTATGCGGATATACCCGAGATGATTCAGAAACACCCGCCCATCTAACATCAGTTGTCAAGCCATCGATATATGCCAGTACATAATAGAAATGAACTCTCGTAAGAATGTAATTTTCTTAAGAGAGGAAGAATAAAAATACGGATGATCTCCACGTTTTCGCCCTTGGTTGGTCGATTGGCTAGCCAGGCGTTAGAGCCCAGTGACTGGCTTCATCAGGGGCTACAGGGCTGGACTCGCTAATGGTGAAATAGGAAGCCGAGATCGGAGTGGAGATTATTTCTAGACGGGTAAGTCTTTGATGCTGTGCCCGGGAATTATGGACTACCTACTACCTACCTACAATACCTTATTAGTGCTGCTTTAATATTCATTACTAATTCCTCAGGTTGGTAAGCCTCACAGGCGTACTACTACATGTAGACACGCCTTTCGGTTGCCAACAACAACCAAAACATCATCAGCCTAAGTATCACATCATGGTTTCGTTCCATACCACCACCTATACTATTTAGGAGAGACTCTCCATAAATATCACGAGTAATATGGATACAATTACATAAAACATGAAGAACCTTTTCTTACACAATTTTGAAAATTGGATATATTGGATCTAGAATACATACAGAACTTCGTTGGAGGTAATAATAACCATGTTACATTATTCGAACGATGCTCCGCCGATGACTCCTCGATCGAGATATTAGCACTGTTAATTTTTCCCGAATAAGGAATTGACACATCCCAAAGTTGGACGCGATAGGTCGAGAGATTAAGTTTTAGGGACAACTAGCGCATGTCAAAATAATGATCTTAGTTAGGTACATAAGGTAGGTACCTAGGTGGGCATTCATGGATTGGAAGGGCGCGCCGTACCAAATGAATAGCTCTTGCTCATATGGAAATATTACGTTAAGAGAAGTCACAGTGGATCTCAGCTAGGATCGGTAAAAATTAAAGCGGCAGAGCGGTCAAATTTAGCTTCAAAAGTTGTTAATACCTATTTATTGGGGCCAGGGGAATCCACCCTGCCTGCCTGCCTGCCCTGCCTGTCACCTAAGATCCACATGAAGTCAACCAGGAGCTACCGGCGATCGTGCCGGGAAGCGAAGGCGAACTTTTTTTTTAACTTTCTCCGTGTCATCTCCGTTTACAATCCCCGACCCTCGTCCTCGTCACAGCGGAAAGCGAGAAACGGTGCTTCCATGAGCCGCGTGGTAGCCAAAGTCAGATAATCTGGAGATCAAAGTGTGGCAGTTAAAAGGAATACAAAGGGACCTCTCATATTATTCGACCACGCTTACCTAGTACTAAAATTTGATGACCTCCATGTACTCGAAAGGCGCGAACTTCTCGAAGGCTCCCCGGACGCCATCACTACCTACCTAGGTACCTAGGTAGGTACCTGGAATCTAGATATTCGATTAGGTACCTCTTAGGTCCTAGGTAGTAGGTAGACACCAAGACCCATAGTGTCTTCCTAGATCCACTAGTTGTTGGCTGCCAACTTTTTTACGTGCACTAATTGGATATATCTTCCTCTGATGGTAAAGCTTCGAAATGGTCACCTTTGGAGGTCAAGCGTAACCAGAATATGTTTTTAGTTCTTCGTCAACGGCCCCCCCTTCAGCCCCCGGACCCCGGACCCCAAATGAAAAATGTAAGGGTAACTTAACAAGTTGATTGCATTCTCGCAATGGCGCGATGACCCCTACCTTACACAGATCCGCTCCCATGTCAGACCACCAGGTTCTACATCCATCAAAAGACATGAAGGGCGAAGGGCGGAACGGTCCCAATACTCCTTACGTCAGAACGGAGTTCTTCTTGTCACAACTATCTTACTAATACATACATACACCCAAGTCCCAACCCACACGAGGAAAAAAACCCTTACCTTTCTTCAAGATGACTCAATTACTAGCGTTCGATTGAATATATATCGAAATTGTGGATTATTTGTTTTCTCGATCTATAAATTATATTTACTTATAAGTAGTTTGGTTTCCATCATCGACTCTATATATTGGTTACTACAGAAAATTGATTAGTATCATCAAGTTGTACCCGTGTCATCACGATTAACACGAACCCTCACATTTTGAAACTTGACGTCGAGGTCATATCTAGTGTTATCTCATCCTATTATCATCCTATTACTATTGTCTTGTCGTGGATAGCACGGCCAGTTATCTACACAACACTTGCGAGCCAAGTCCCCATCCCCCTATTTCCGCCTAACCCCGCAAATTGGCATCGAAACCTGGAAGCGTCAGCTGGACTTGAAAATACTGTTAAATTACAGATCCTCCACCTCGAACTTCGAGTCGACGAGCTCAGGGCCTAACATCAAAATGTCATCTGCCGCTTCTTCAGAGTATAGCAAAGCGGCAGGTGGTTATGCTCGCAAGCTATCTATCATTTCTAGACCCAGCATGAGCATCCATATCAACAACTACTATCAATCTAAATTATACACCACCGGGTCAGAAGTATCAGGATATGTTACTATCAAATCTCAGACCGATGTACGGTTCGACACAATCCATGTTGTGCTCCTTGGAACTAGCAAGACCCATATGGATGCTGCCAGCATCCCACAGGCAACCTCCCATACGTTCTTAAAGCTCGTCATGCCTATCCCGGGATCCTCTTACCCAGTTCCGCGCATTTTTGAGGCGGGCATGACTTATACGGTACCATTTACCTTCATTATTCCCAGCACTCTCACTCTCAACGCGTGCAACCATCGCGTTGCAAACAGTTCTGTTCAGGAGCATCACGTACGGCTACCGCCTACTGTTGGTTCTTGGGAGAAGGATGACTTCGCACCTAATATGAGCCGCGTTGAGTACCTGATCAAGGCGCGTGTGTATAAGGAAGAGGTAGACGAAGGGCAGAGCGTGAGAGTAATGGAAGCCACCAAACAGATCAAAGTATTGCCCGCCGTCCCCGAAGACGCCCCTTTAAACATTACTAAGCACGACGATCTATACACCATGTCGAAAAGCAAGAACCTACGGAAGACAATCATATCTCCCAAGTCAGGGAAGGTGACCATCGTAGCCACGCAGCCCAGCGCAGCCATGATGAGCCCCGATGGAATGACGATCGCGCCAACCACGGTACCACTCGACCTCCAATTTTTACCAGCGTCTAGCGACGTGCACCCGCCGAAGGTGACTGGGATCACGTCGAAAGTCACAGCAGTTACCTACTTCAGCGCCGGTGCCATTAACCATTACCCCAACCTCAAGGACTGGCACCGGGCATTCGGTTCTGAAGGCCGCGGTTCATATTCGACGACGATATCGGTACCTACTAAAAACATAGGGGAGGTCAGGTGGAGCCGGCACCAAACGGCGCAGGAAAGACGGGACTCGGGGTACGGTAGCGATGGTCTCTCGTCGGACTCGGACCAAATTCCCAAACCAAACCCTAAGAATAAGGCAAAGGGGTCGTTGCCGTCTATAGCCTACCACACGACCAGGCTACAGGTATCAATCCAGCTGCCCACACAAAAGAAGACATTCGTACCGACCTTCCATTCGTGCATAATATCGCGTGTATATGTTTTGTGGTTGACGGTCACGCTCGTCTCCGGCGGAGCCAGCGCACGCGTGACGCTCGGCGTGCCGCTGCAGATCGGCGTCAGTTTTGCGGGGTCTCTCCGCACCAACCCGGAGCTGCCCCCGAGCTTCGAGGAGGTGGAGCAGGCAGACATGGACGAATATCTGCGTCCGCGCACCATGAGCATTCCCGCGATCAACTTCCACCGGAACGAGGCGCTGCCGGGCTATGCGGACCTGGATCACTATAGACGGACGCTGGCTGCTCACTAGGCAGAGCGGATTGTGGTTCGGTAGCAAATTGTGTGGTTTTCTTTTCTATTCGGTGCAGGTTCTCTCCCTTGGAAGGCATTTTATACGGGATTTTGATACCACGATCTTTGGGCACTGCTTATTTGGCAAGCGCGGCGTTTAGGGTTGGAGGCGGTATATGTCTCCAGATGGGAACGTTCATGTTGGTATATAACTAACTGTATTATATACACTACGTGGCGAGTCGTCTTTATTTACCCCTAGGTTGGGTTCATGATTTCAATGTCTTGGGGTTTTAGGTTGGGAAATACCGCACGGCAGGGCATGGTTTAATGTTCAACACGCATTTATGGATTCGGGATTCGAAATTCTACATACCTAATGATTATTATTTCACTTCTTCAACGTATATTGGTGCCTTTCTAATGGATCTCTGCAATGGGAAAAATTGAAAGACTATTAAGTAATAATGTTGCTGTCTTAACCCACCCCCTTTTCCCCACATCTCCCACACGAAGAGCGTGTAGTGTATGTTTAGGTACACCCGACCCGAGAGATCCAAGACTACCTAGGTACAGAGTGTTTAATAACCTAAGTGAATGACTCTTCGGCAATAATTCCGCTTTACTTCCTCGCCATTGTTCGCTAAGAAAAAACTGTAGTCTAGTGTAGACCGCGCTTATAAGAGTTGCCGAATCAGCCCCGTTACGGGAATTGTCACTTCGGCCAACTTAGTCACGTACGGTGGAGTTCTACCCGAGATCGGTAGACGGTCTGTCGGATAGCTAGCGTGTTTCTGCCTCCCAGACTTCACATGCTTCTTAGGCGTATCCACCGGAGCTAGGTTAATAAAACGGGGCCGGTCTATGATCCCGTCCTGTGACTACCTAGGTACCTACTATTACAACTGCAGGACCTGGCTTCTTGTCCCCATAGCGGATAGCTTACTGCATATCCGTCTGGGTCACTAGGCTGGGCTAGGTTTGTTTTGGTGGCTGATGAAAAGTTAGCTTTGGTGTCGACATAGGGCGTGAGTACGCAGCTGAAACCCCAACTCTTACATGTGCCGTACAAGGATGGGGAGGGTTTTGACGGAGTGGTCATTTGACAAGTAGCTCGATATCCTGAGGATAACAACAAGAGAATGGGATGGTTGCCCGGAAATATATGCAGCTAGAAGGGACAGCAACACTGACGAGTTATCAATTAGCACGTAAGTTCGCAGGTCCTTACATCCTTTCCTGGTACTCTCCTACCAAACAAAGAGCTCGATATTAGTGGTCTATTTGTTTATTCTGATAAAATGCCTAATTATAAATATAAGAATATTCTCATTTGTCACACGGCTAGGTCCTCTTCTAAGCGCAAAAGTGTGTTATACATACAACAAGAGTCAGGACCGGGAAGAGTTTCAGCTTTATAATCGAGTTAAGAATAGGACTAGAAATCCGAACCAATGAATATTTTACGGCAATTTCCTAACTGATGCACCTTCTCGATTATTCCTCGTGAGAGTCAAGACTTATCGAGCAAAATAACAAAGTATTTCAATACCTAGGTACTCGTGCTTGTAATTACTGGAAATTGGAATGTGTCAAAAACGAAAAGGTAAGAAAACTAAAGAGGATAATGCCATGGGAATTTCAAGCAGAAGACGGCATACGAGATAGGTAAGTTATTGCCTACCTGAAGATATACAGCAAACAACAGGATGTAAATATAGACTTAACTTCGCAATCTAAGTGCCTGCCACCGGTAATTATGTACAACTGGTAGGAATACACAAGCCGACCATATACCAAAATGTATATCACTTATTAACAATGTTTCACCCCCGACCCTATTCTGCATCAACAAAATAAAAAAATAAGGTATGGATTGTTAAAATAACAGGCAGTTGAGGAGACTCGTTTGTCACTGTAAATTATATATAAGGTTATTATAAGGCTGTAATTAACCTAAATATTCCACGGCCACAAGCTTCCAACCAAGCCTTTAGGTTAAGTCTTACTTTACTCGTATTAATTATAAGTTACGCATCAGGCGAGGTTTAAACCCCCCTTTTCTCTCGCCACCGTAAAGCTAGACAAAATCGACCTCCTATTTAAGTTAAGAACTTTATAGTGATATATTATGCTCACCCTTGTTACCCTTGAACCCAATAGTCTGTCATTATATATATTAATAGGTCATGATTAATAAGAAAGTCGACAAGAGGGTGAAGACTTACAGTCCTTGCAAGTCTTTTGTAGGTTAAGCAATTCTAAAGAAACAAGCATGAATATCCTCAAACGGTAGGTTAGAAAATACTTCTATACTTCTTTGCCATTCTCCTTTTGATTTCCCTCTCCTTTTCAGTCATCATCGACCCCCTTGAATCCAAAGAACGTATCATTCAAGATAGTCTGTTTAAAGATCTACTTACCAAGTTGCTCTCAAATAGACATCAACACGACTTAGCTAGTTTCAAGTAGTAAACATCTTTGAATGTGTAAGTATATTTTCGCTATGCTAGTGTACCACTACATTGGAACATCCAGTCATAGCTTCGATCGAATGTCCATCTATTCCCGACTCCGAATATCACCAGCGAACCCCGTATCTCGAGGTACCTTACTCGGCGAGACACAGGCGGGTATAAACCTTGCCCACAGCTTAGATCTTAACACCATTGACATGGCTATGCACATTTCAAACCCGGATAAATATATATCTACCATCTTAGTTGTCTATTTTACTTTTTACGTGGTATACTCCTTCTGGAGCAGCTTGGCGATCGTATTCAACCTAGAGTTTCGGAATTAGCATCACTTTTCACTTTCCCGATACACTTTCCGGCGGGACGGATCGGCTTACTGGATATTGCTGGTGCCCTCGTAGATAGCGCCGATCTTGCTGTCGCGCCAGTACTTCTCGGCGAGGCCCTCGCGCACGAACCCCATGCCGCCCATCCACTCGACGGCGAGGCCGCTGACGCGGCCGGCGACCTGGGAGGCGAACAGCTTGGCCATGGCGGCGTCCCTGACGAAGTCCTCGCCGGCCTCCTTCTTGCGGGCGGCGTTGTACACAAGGGCGCGCGCGGCGGCTATTTCCGTGTACGACTGCGCCATCTGGTGCTGCATGCCCTGGAACTCGCCCACCAGCTTGCCGAACTGCCTGCGGTCGTTCCACACGTACTTGGCGGCGTTCTCCCACGCGCCGAGCGCGAGGCCCGTCATCTGCGCGGCGATGCCGATGCGGCCCTCGTTCAGGAGCCCGATGGCGTACTTGTACCCCTCGCCCTCGCGGCCGAGCAGGTTCTCCTTGGGCACCTCGACGTCGTCGAAGTTGAGCGTGCACGTGCTGCTAGCCTTGATGCCGAGCTTCTTCTCCTTCTTGGCGACGGAGAAGCCCTTGGCGCCCTTCTCGACGATGAAGGCGGTGATACCCCGGTGCGCCTTGCTGGGGTCCAGGTTCGCGAAGACGATGAAGAAGTTGGCCTCCATCGAGTTCGTGATCCACATCTTGCTGCCGGAGATCTTGTACCCGTCCGCGGTCTGGACCGCTCGGGTGGTGAGCGCGAAGGCGTCGGACCCCGAGGCCGGCTCGCTCAGGCAGAAGCTGCCGACGGTGTTGGTGGCGAGACGAGGGAGGAAGCGCTTCTTGATGTCGGGGCTGCCCCACTTGAGGATGGCGGTGTTGACTAGGGTGTTGTGGACGTCGACCATGACGCTCACGCTGGGGTCGACGCGCGCTAGTTCCTCGATTCCTATGATGGCGGCCGTAAAGTTCATGCCGGCGCCGCCAAACTCCTCGGGAATCTCTATCCCCATTAAACCTTGCTCGAACAGCTGCTCTACCAGCTCAGGGTCCATGTTCTCAGCCTCATCCATGTCGCGGACCTTGGGTAAGATCATATCATTGGCGAACTTGGAGACCGTCTCTTGCATGGCGGCCTCGGTTTGGGATAGGTGCGTTATGGGCGTAGGTGGGATGTCTGTGATATCAGTCATGCGGCGGGCCGTGGCGGATAATGGTCTTACTCTGTAGACCCGGGATATTAATACAAACCGTCCGGGGCGGGAGTTTGGTAGCGAAACTCACTGCTGCGTATTGAAGTTCTGCACTGGTCTCCTACAACATCGTGACGACAACGAAGCTCTAGATGCTACTACACCAGGACCTCGCCGTATGGCCGGCCGAAGGAATCTTGCGATTGACAACATAGTATAAGTACCTAGGTAGTGATTGGTAATTACAGAACTCGTATGCAAAAGAGGCAAAACACTCATACACAAAAAGGAAGAAAATAAGATAATAATGTGTTAGTGTTTCCGTTTCAACATTCCCCGGATTTGAACATGTTTCTCTTTAGTTGTAGACCGCCGAGCGCGAGCGGGCAGGTGACCTAGGTAGGTAGGTATCTCTTTCCTTAGGTAGGTCTGTTTCTTGCCGAGGCAGCCCGAGGATAGCCATAAGCCCCCGTGGGCCGTGGCTGCGCGGATATAAAAGCTATTGGAATTGGGGAGGAGCACTGACGTCGATCAGCTGAACGAAACATCCGGGGCTGCGAAAGAGCGAATCACATGTGAATCTTGACCTTTAATTCAAAGCGTGAAAGGGTAGGTCCGGTACATAGGTACATCCTTCGCAGAGCAACGAGGAACGGAGCTGGATGTGGCCGGGCCGATGTCACCTGACATGGAATTTTCGAATCTCCATGTCGTCAATTGCAATTGAAGCTCCCGTACCTAAGTATATCAATTGAATTAGCCGGGTCTTCAAACACAGCAGACGAGGACAACCATTCGTTCTCGTTATGTCTGCGCCGTTATTAAGATCTGTCTGGTCGTCCCTGGCCAGGCGACCAACCGCGATACCTTCAGCCCTTCCGCAACTGCCCACGCGGGCCTTCTCGACGACGCCCTCACCGGCCGCGACTCTGAACCAAGTCCTACGAGTACGCCTCCTCTCGTTTCCCTCAGCCCCGTCTCCCTCCTTTCCCATCGCATCGCATCGCGCCCACGCTAACCACCCCCCAGGGCTGCCGCAAGCCGCAGCGCGCGCGCCACGCGATCTCGCCGGCGCTGTCGGACGTGCACTGCCCGCAGCAGAAGGGCGTGTGCCTGAAGGTCGGGATCACGCGGCCCAAGAAGCCGAACTCGGGCGAGCGCAAGACCGCGCGTATCCGCCTGTCCAGCGGCCGCATGATCACCGGCTACATCCCCGGCGAGGGCCACAACATCCAGCAGCACTCCGTCGTCCTCGTCCGCGGCGGCCGCGCCCAGGACTGCCCCGGCGTCCGCTACCACCTGGTTCGCGGCGCTCTGGATTTGGTACGTCCATCCCCGGCTCTGATTTCTGTGCGGGTTGGGTTGGTTGGTTGGGAATAGAAGGGAATGGAGGAACGTGTTGAGAAGATGCTTTTGCTAACGGCAGGTTGATGATATAGGCCGGTGTCGGTAATCGCAAGTCGAGTCGAAGTAAATACGGAACGAAGAAACCGAAGAAGGCATCAGTAGGCACGTAGAGTGGTGGACATCAAAGCTTTGGTATCGTGTTTGGCCTTTACGACGGGGTCCCAATGGTCCCGAGCCAATACATAATTCAGGAGGCATCGGGCACGAACTGTACATATACACAAATGTGATTTAAAACAACAGTAGCATTTCTATTTCAGATGATACCACCGTAAACATGTATCTACAGATGAAATAAAAAAATCGACAACATCATTGAATTAATGAATCCATGGACGCCACCCCCCTTTGCCCCGGTCAATACCCCATTGGTGATGCGTTATGTTAGACCATCATTAAGGAATGATTAATGTCTACTTTACAAGAATTGTTTTTCGCCTGATTTCTTTTTATCTAATCCTGTTGGTTTTCATAACCTTGCGGCTTCTCTAGCCCGTTGATATCAAAGTATCTCGCAGTGCCTACAAGTATGTTAGTATAAAACTAGTCTCGGAAAAGATTATGTCGGGGTACATACAGGAATAACCCTTCCAGTCAAAGTTGTCTTTCGGGTTACAGTGGCAGCGAAGATCCAATCGAGTCTTCTCGCCAGTTGGACAGTGTGTAAAGGGAACATGATAGTATGCGATGTCGTTAAAGAAATGGAGCTCCTCCTTCTTTAACAAGAGGGCGGCGGCGATAGAATGAACCGGAGCATCTCCCCATCGCTCATAGAAGAAGCCGCCATCCATGTCGAGGGACTCGAAGAAGTCGACATAGGCTTTGGATCGTAGCCAGTCAAGGTTACCGACCTCAAAGTTGGACCACTACAAACAGGTTAGCTGAGCTGTAATTACTAGTTGATACCCATGCTACTTACGAAATGGCAGTGGTTGTATGTATCACCGCCGTCATCACTTAGAAAACCCATAGAGTTACCCTCGGCAATGTGCTCGGGATAATTCTTCATGAACTTCTTTACGCTGTCCCAGAGAGTAGGGATGGTCTCGACGTATTCGTACAGACTGAGCACGAAACTATACTTCTTCTTGTTCTCGGCCATGAAACGGAAGGGATCATAGTGAACATCGCAGAAAAGTTCGATGCTGGGTTCGACTCTCCAGTACCATTCGTAGTTCAGCATGAGAGGCTGACGGAAGAAAAAGCCGGACTCGAAACGGCACATGTGTCGGTAACTAACGGAGTCGCCGTAGATAATCTTGCGCTGGGCCATATCCTCGCGAACCTTGCGCGCCTTATCTTGATCGATGTGATCAGGGAAAGACCAATGCTCGCGGGGAATCTCGCCATAGAATGTTTTTCCGGAAACGAGAGAGCTGGTTACTTTCTTGAAAGTAGCATCGAAGGGCTTGTCGTTCAGGAAGACCCAGTCATAGTTAAATCGGCGGTTGAAGCGATCCTCGACTTGACGAATAGAGCGAGCAATCTCCCACACGTCGCTATTGCGGGCGAGACTGACGAAGGTAGCGTTCATGCGAGGGCCAGGAGCAGTTCCCAGAAGCTCGTCCCATCCTTGATCCGATGGTGTCAAGGCCATTGGCGCCTCAGCAAGGTCCTCGAATTGTTTTGGAGTTCCCGTGACCGGCTTCGACGAAGAGCCTTTGGTAGAGCCTGGCGTGATTTTTGTCGAGTCATCGGACTTGCTCCCCCAAGTACTGGGAGACACTCCACCCACATCGACTGGTAGTTTTTCGGGCTTCGAGGATGAGGGATCCTTACCGACTCCGAATGACGAGGGCTTCAGCTGTGGTACTCCATCATATGAAGAATGCGATACAAAATAAAGGACTGCGATAAACTGTAGATATTGCGATTGCTATTAGCGACCTATATTTGACTATCTACCTACTGAGGTATACTTCGCGCGAAAGAGTGGGGATGACTTACGAAGACGGCGAAGAGAATATATCTCACAATGCGCGCGCTGCCGGCGGCCATGGTGTCCAAATCGAATTGACGGGTCTTTCACCGTCGGTAGATATTTTTGGTTGTAGAAGATGCGTAGAAGATTATGGGGTTAGGGTTAGAAAGGTCTCGCCGGCGGGAAAGATGGCGGAAACCTCCAGGGGGGAAAACTTTCTTTGCCTATTGTTGCAAGAAACAAAGGAGGTCATTAGGTCATCACCGGAGTCTCAATTGTAGCTGACTCGACTTCGCATACAGCATACAGCATACATAGGCCGAGATTTCGATAATTCGATATTTCGACTTGAAGGAGTCAAATGAGTGCGAGAATGATAGAAGGGTAGAAGGATAGAAGGATAGAAGAAATAAGGGGTAAGAAAAAGAAAAAAAGAACAACAACACAATATGTTAGAATAGTGTTGCTAGTCAAGTCAAGTCAAGTAAAGTAGTGTAGATACCTAAGGATGTGAATACGAAGTAATAGAGTAAAAGCGAAGAGTCGAAGTGGATTAGGGGTTAGGTATAGTTACAGGGCTGTACATAGTAGGTAGTACCTAGTACACAATGGCTACTAGCATTTGCAGGGTGCAAGTGGTTTGAATTCGAAATGGTTAAGAAAATAAAATAAAACCGGGGTTAATGGATTAAAATTTCGACGAAAAGATCGACGCGTCAGTGTCAATGTGGTCAATGGTGGGCAATGCCAACCCTGGAACTTCAACTGTTCCTCCCCTGCTTTGTACAATTCGTACCTTGTACCCTTTATCCTTCCCCACCTTTTATGATATTAGGTGCATCTAGGCCTGTGGGACCCTTTCGTATGAGCTTCCCTAGCCTTGGCAAGCTGTACCGGGGTTGTACCTGTCCGCCCAGTCCGCCCTGAATCCGTTACTAAGGTTTTGATCTCCTTATCGATTCGCGCCTGCTGTTCGTAGTGTGCTGGTTTATCACATGATTTAGCACGCTACACTACACTAGTGTAGTTACGTTGTACCTGCCTAACCTGTAAGTTGTGACTTGTAACATGTCAAGATTAGGAGGTACCTATAGGCTATATACACCTAGGTACCTGGGTATACTTAATAATTTGCATTGGTTTCTATGTACAGTTTAGAGGCATATATGATTCCGCTTCCAGTGATATGTTTTGGGCAGAATGTCTCAACATCTTAACGTCTTGAGTAGCCTATCTGCCTATCCGCCTATCCAGTTTGCTCGAAACGCTGATCCTGATGCAGTTTTCCGTAGTCATATCGCTTGGCCTAGCTTGTAGATCTGTATACCGGTACATGACATGTCTCCTACATCTTTACATGTACATCTTTTGTCTATTGGACCTGGACTTGGACATGGACATGGACATTCGATCTACGTCTGTATATATTGTAGTGTTGGTCTTACAGTTCAGATGTATATTCTGCCAACATATAATCTGATATCTAATATTATATCATAGAAATCTTCAAATGCTTCTCGACCTATCGTTCATCCGATGGAGCCGTCTGAAAGCTAATGCTGACGTACTTCACTACGTAGTAGGTACGTAGGCATTGAAAAACGAGGTGAGGTCCTCTAAGAATATATCCATTGTGAGAAACTACTTTCTCTCAAGACGTGTGTGGTCAGATCAGATACTTGGTAGGTATATCAATTAAGAGCTGTTTCAGTTCTAGAACCGTCGTGTGAAAGGTGTGAAGGTCGGTTAAATTAGAAGTATTTGGTAGGTACCTTACTAACCATATTCCATAGAAGCTAAATTCTTTTACTATGTATTATTCTTACCTAATGTAAGGCACGTGACTATCGTATAGACACCCCTGATACTTTGTAAGGATCTGGACCTTGAACCTGGTGAATATGTACCTATATACCTATGTATCCTTGTATATAGTCACGTGGGGTCGGAACCGTATTAACAGTAGGGCCGCGCTCCCACCTTTGTGCCGACCTAATTGATTGGCCCAATAATTCTTTAGCTGCTAACCCATACTTTCAATTCCACCAAATCACTGTTGAATACTTCGTCGTCGTCTAGATTGTCTGTCAATCATCTCGACAAAGTTGATGACGTTTTCTTTCTTTCTTTTTCGATCAAGTCATTTTCAGTGTCAATTCTTTTTATCCCTAAACACCTTTTTTTATATTGGATTCTAAAAAGTTGGGAGGTTTATCGTGAGTTCCCCGCTCCTCCCGCCAAAACACTACCCAGGTGGTTCATGGTTTATTTACCTACAGTACGTACGGAATAATATTTATATGAATATTTTTCTATCGGAAATCGGATCTCGACCTATCGCCCCTCCATCTTCACCCTACCTTAGGTACTTCACTTCCGCATCATGGTCCAGCCAGCCTTTTCCTTCGTAATCTACCAAGGCTTTCAGTTCTCTTAGCTACGGGTAAGTAATTATCGTCTCTCTCTCTACTCTATCGCACAACACTTTCATCTTTTTTTATTTTTATCATTATTACCTATCTTTCTTTCTCCGAACACTTTTTTTGACATCCCACACCTAATTCATTTTTGCGCCTTCAACCCTACCCAAGGTAGGTACTAAAAGCTCCACTACCTACAAAGCTCTCTACGTTTTGTTTATGCGCCTTGTAACCCAAGATTTTTAACTATGTACTTATCTTCCCTCATTCTCGCATCTTAACCTATTCGACATTCTTTCGCCTTCTTCTCCAGCAGATTTTATAAATCACCTCTACTACTCTGTGCTGACTTGTTTTTCAGTTTCTTTCTCTTCAACCGGAAATCGATTAAACCGTCCTGCGAAGTTGCAATATTCACGGACATTGCAAAGCAAAGATTGCATCAGCTATGTCTTTCAACCCGGGCTCTTCGCGCCATGATATGGCAGCTCCTGGCTTCGGCCAGTCCCACGATCCCTTTGCCGACCTTTCGCGAAACACCGATGATATCGACGAAGCTCTAGATTTTGATGATACCTATGATGGCTTGGGCGATCAGTTGGATGAGACAGATGACGCTTTCAATGATGATACTTTCGGCGGTAGCTCTGGTGTCGTGTCACATGCGCCAGTTGGCAAAGATTTCGATTTCTTTGGTCAAACTGCCAAAGTCGCGAATGCCATCGAAGAAGAGCATCAGCGCTTCAGCCGTCAGCAGCCCATTCCGAAATCAACTCAGGTTGCCTCGGCACAGCAACACTACGGTTCGGGATACTCATACCAACAGGCCTTGTACCAACCGGCCTCGTACCAACCCGCCACGTACCAACCAGCTACGTACCAATCCGCACCCAAACCCGTCAGAAGCGGTTACGAGAAGTACAAGGAGCCCGAACTGGTCTCAGACCTTCAAGTTGACGCTTCAATATGGGGGGTTCAGCCGAAACGACCTATTGGTCCACCAATGGCCCAACCTCAACCCCAGCCGACGGCGGCGCCAGCAGGCCGAAAGATAATGAGTCTGGAGGAGGTCGAAGCCGCAATGCGAGCTCAGGCGAAGGTTCCTACTCCAACACAGCAGCCGCAACAACAGCCGCAACAGCAGCCACAACTACAGCCGCAGCCTGCTCTCGACCCTCAGCTATCATTCCAGCACGCTCATTATCCTCGTCAAGAGTCGGGAGATTACCGTCAACTTCAGAGCTTTTACCCTACCGATAACTACCCGACTGCCCAGGGAGTAAGTCATGGCCACCCCATTGCAATCTTGCAGCGTCCTTCCTCAAAGAATGCTCCTCCTGGCGGGCCTGGCGTGCCTAGTCCTTTACCGCAACAGCCACAGCCGCCTCCCATGGGATTCCCAACGCAGATACTACAGAATCCCAATCGCCTACCAGGCGAGGCTAGTAGAATGAGCGTCCCAACACATCCAACTCATCGATCGCAAAACTCCTTTGGTCGCCAGCCTCAGGCCCAGCCCCAACCTAGCGCGAATCCGCCTCATCTCTCGCACTTGTCCGAACAAGAAAAGGCGGCCTTCCTCGAGGCGGAGGCGAGACGAGCTAAGCGAAACCACAAGATCCATGTCCTGTCGAAGGATAATGGTCTGATGACACCTCAGGATAAGAGTTTCATTACTAGGATTCAGCTTCAACAGCTCGTTTCGGCCACCGGTGACCCCAGCGAACACGGAACCGATGCTGCCCTTCAGGAAGATTTCTACTACCAAGTTCTGAGCTCTTTACGAGCAAGCCAGCGGCCAAATCCTAACCAGCCGTTGAATAATTTCGCGCAGACGTACCTTTTCCAGACTGGTTCTCGCCATGGAGGCATGAGGCGTCAGGGACGAGGACCGGAGAATCATATGCAACGTATGGAGCAACAGGTTCAGCGCGCTGTCGAGGCCGCCAAGAATAAACCCAAGAACAAGCAGCTAGTCATCGAAGGTAGTCTGGGAAAGATCTCGTTCAGCAATGCTAAGACGCCTAAGCCTTTGTTGAATATTAAGCGCACTGAAAGCGGTGCCGAGGCCAATCGACCTGGTACCGGTCATCGTGCGCATCCGATGGCGAACGGTACCGACTCGAAGGAGACGCTGCGCAATATTGAGAAGGTCTATCTGACCTTGATGAAGATGGAGGATTTAGACCGCAACATGCCTCCACCTCCTTCGAATGGTAATCCGGATCCAGATTTTGAGCAACGTGGTGAGTTGCAAGTACAGTTGCAACAGTTGAACGAACAGCTTTGGAATGAGCTCAAAGTGCACGAGCCTATAGGCGCGACGACGGTGCACCCTTTCATCGCCTTTCTATCTTATCCCAAGGGCAAGAAAGCCATTAGCCGTGTCTTCAACTTTCTCAGTCTTGAACAGCAAACAACTATTCTGACTCTCATTGTCATCCACCTTGATCAACTCGACGTGGTCCGCGGTGCCCAAGTGCAGACCGGGGAACCTATCAACATCAACGCAGCTGCTCGCGAGAGTATTGAGCTCTTCATCGTGACAGTCATGCCGAGCCTTCTCCATCTGCTAGGCAAATCGGAACTCCATATTGTCACTGGTGTCCTCGGGTTGATAACCCAGAACCTGAACGTGGATCTTGTTGCTCGAACCCGCATCGGCGTCTCGATGTTGACTATGATACTTAGTCGCGCTGAGCTCGCTAAGCAGGCTGGACAAGCGACCGAGCAAACATGGCAGCAATGGTGAGTACCTATTATATTGATGATTATAAGAAGTCTAGTAGCTAATATGATTTAGGGTGACCGCCTTCAACTTGTTCTTCAACGCGTTGGAACCCACGCTCCCCCATATATTCCCTGGAACAGTAGCGTCCGGAGAGGATATTTACGTATGGCAGTTCCTGGCTGCCATCGGCATCGGAGCCAGTCTAGAAGAGCAGCAGCGCCTGGTCCTTGCCGTGAAGGACCGCGTCATGGATACCCACAGCCTTTCTAAGACTCTTCCGCCAGATATGGCAAAGAAGCGCCTGGACAATGTCAACTTGTTCATGCGATCTATCGGTCTCGACGTCGAATTGTTGGAGTAGGTCTTGAACGACAAGAGCAATATTGGAATTAAGATACATACATAGTGTGACGAACAGCTCAGTATATTGCTGTTTCGTCCAATCTCATGAGTAGCCTGTTTAGCTGAGGGATAGAAGCAGGTATTGGATGCTCCCATGGATGTGCTGATCAGCTCTATTTGATGTAAGTATACATCTAGCCCTCAAGGAAAACTTTGCAAAGGTCCTTGGGCGGAATACAGAGAGCCTAGCACTCCGATTACGGGTGAAAGAAAACCGGTGGAATTTATCAGAATCCTCACGAGTTCACATGATACCCGTATTCGACAGGCGGAAGGAGGCGTGGAAGATGAAAAGAGCTGAGTTCGTGACCGATGGTCCTGTACTACTATAGCTAGTCTGTCTAGGTACAGTTGCTTAGCTTATTAACATGAAGACGAGGCACTTGCGGTCGATGTTTTACACCGTGATGATAATTAACTTGACTCATGTTGTGACACTCTCGTTTTGCATATTGTCATAAATTATCATAACTCCTAAGAAGGTAATAAGGCAGATGGGATTAATCATTTGTAATTGCGGATAACACTTCAATGATGATTATATCCGTATGAACTACAAAGTGTGCCTGCCAGAAGAGCACCTGAGAACGCCGAGCCATGCAATACCTCGTACCCCTTACACGTTAATTAAGCCCCTTTTTTCTATTCCTTGAAGGCGACCGATTTGCCCCTTACGCCCTTCTTAGCGGTTGAAGCGGCGGCCGGCGCAGTAGCAGCAGCAGTTTTGCCCTTCCCCTTAGCGGGCCCGGCTCTCTTCGCGGCTTGCACGGGGCCCTGGTTGATGACCTCGGCTTTGACCTCGACCTCGTCGTCGTCGCCCGGCAGCTTCCCGCCGCCCTCCTGGTTATCCCTGAGCCCGCTGACGGCGCGCAGGAAGTCGTCCTCGGCCCACTGCGCGTCGTACCGCCGCGGCGCGTCCTCCTTGACCTCCCTGCTCTTGCCCTTGCCCTCTTTAGAGTCTTCCTCCGCTGCGGCTCCGGCTGCGGCTCCGGCGTAGAGGAGGCTGCCGGTGAACATGCTCCAGGCCTTGTCGCTGTCCTCGTCCTCGTACTTGAGCCTGGCCCACTTCTCCGTCTGCACCTTGCGCAGACGCTCCACCATCGTGTCCACGGCTACGTGCCCGTCGCCTTGCCCCGCGCTCTTGATCGTCATGTGGATCGCCTTGGCCGCGCCCGCGCCTCCCTGCGGCGCCGCGCTGCCCCCTTCTTTGCCTGCTCCTGCTGCTGCTGCTGCGCCGGAAGACGGCCCGCCTTCGCGCGGCCGGTTCAGACGCTCTTGCTCTGCGAAGGCGTCGAGGTGGTGGAGCTGCGGGCGCAGGTGGATGAGGGATGTGGCGGGGGTTAGGTGGAGTTGGTCTGGATAAGTACTCGTTAGTTACGACTGTGTGTGTAGTATGTTTCAAGAGCAGGGGTCTGGGACAGCTGGGCTCAGCTTACCTCCTTTGAACACGCCCACCATCCATCTGCAATTGGTCTCCTTCTCGATGGCGAACTGGCCGCCCAGGGTCTGCGTGCGGAGGACCTTGTCCTGGCGCACGGCCTCGCTCCAGTCCAGCATGCTGATCTCGCGCTCGAGATCGTTCTGGCGACCTCCTCCTCCTCCTGCCCCGCCGCGACCGGCCCCCCCCGCGGCGCCTCGATTCGGCACGCCGACGCCGAAGCCGCCGGCGAGGCCGTGGGTGCCGCCGCTCTTGGCCGCGACGCTGCGGGCGAGGGCGCTGCCCCAGCGCAGGCCCTTGTCGCGGTCGTAGTCGAGCTGGCCGTGGCGCATGGGCACGTCGACCTCGACGAAGCCGGCCTTGGCCTTGAGCCGCACCTCGCTGATCTGCCGGTAGGGCTCGCGCACCGGGCCCTGCCGGTTGGGGTGCTGCAGCACCAGCAGCTTGCGGGTGTCGGGGAGAGGCGCGTTGGTGTAGACGTCGTAGCTGGCGACGATGGGGTCGTCGTCGAGGTCGTCGGGGTCGTTGTTGTTGGTGTTACTGCTGGCGGTGTTGGTGTTGGTGTTGGTGTTGGTGTTGGTGTTGCTGGTGCTGGTGTTGGTGCTGGCGTCGGCGGCTCCTAACGGCGACTTCGACCACGAGCTCGAGTCGATGTCCATTGTCGACATGGTTGCTGACAGCTTTGCGCAGTTGGAGACGGATGTTCGAGTTGGTGAGTTTGGCTTGCTAGCAGGTAGCTAGCTTACCTATCTACCTCGGTAGCTTTTATCGATGAGAATTGGATTTAGAAGGATGTGAGTCAAGTCATATTTGGTTTTTTGTTAATTTTTGACAATTATTTTAATCTTGACTGAGTTGAATGCCCCGCGGTGGTATAAAATAATTAATTCGTAGAAGCTATGCTCAGATCCATGATGATAATAACTTTTTTGGCGGGGCATGCACTTATCGGATGGAGTGGGGGCTTATCGGATATGATTATGTAATGAAGCTGTGAAGACACTTAGATGGTACAGATTACATAATGGCGCTTACTAATTATAGATCCCTAAATATTTATTTTCTTAGCTGCATGTGCTTAGTAAAATCTCTACCATTCATCTTATTCGTAGCATTGAACGTTGAATACCTAATGGCATCAGCCGTCATCAACCTTCATCTTGTTTCAGTAGCGCCAATTCAGCTATAGTCACTATACATGAAGACGCTAATGTGACTTCATGAGGCTACGAAGTTTAGGTCTCTGACACCTATCCAAGTCATGGAGTTCGGAATGTCGGCGGAATTGAATGTGAAGTTACTCTTCTATTTGATCAAGAGCATCATGTCGAACATCTTTTACCGTTTCCTGCATTAATATCATCGTTATTTCGCGACAAAATTTCGAAACCCACTAGAGCCTACAATATCGAGTCTATAATGTCCAGTCGTGGTACGCAATGATACACCCGATAAATTCCGTATTTCCTTTGGTGTCATCTAGAAATCATGGGGAAAGTTGGTATTATCTCGACGTGGTTTCATGATGTAAGACATGTATATGGTGCACTCAAAACAGTAACGTTAGCTCAACAAACCAAGACCAAGCGACAATCCAAGTTAAACGATAGATTCTACATACCTAGAGTCGGTAGGTAGTGACCTACCTACCTAAGGTACGTGGTATTCACAATGTCTTGGAATGCGAGTACCCACAAGTTCTCACCGGTATACATGGTATCCGGTCCAATGGTCTGAGTTCGTGGATATCTTAAGAACTCTAGATCTTGATCACCTCCAATGGGATAAAAGAACTTGTGCCATCCACCACCGCAATGATGGGCAATGAATAACAGTGATGCATAGCGCTAGGCTATTTTTGAGCTAAGCTTCAAACAGTTGGACTATACATAACATTGTTCCAACACAGATCCAGATACACGATACTAGTCTTCGTTAGTTTCGATCCTTCTCACTAAATTGGCATAGATATTATGTTATACGAGTGAGCAAATCACCGTATACTCAATCATATACTAACATTCTAACTCTTAACTCGGCGTATTCCCTCCATTCATGCTTCATTTGTTTTAGCAGTTAGCATTGTTTTGAAACTTGTGGATAATGGGCCTCCTCCAGTCAATAGATTTCATGGGCATCGCCGGCGCCCTCATTATCGCGGTAAGAGTTACATGGCTTCCGAGGTCATCAGATAACATTTCAACATATATAAATATATTATACACTACATGTAAAATACTGACTCTAATCTGTCTATGTGTAGACTGCCCTTTACGCAGCCGGTAATATCCTCTATAACCTCTACTTGCACCCACTGGCGTCTTTCCCTGGTCCGGTTCTTCGTCGTGCTACCCGGCTTCCGTGGACTATTGCCTTGTTTCGCGGCAAACTTGTATTCGACTCGGCTTATATGCATGAGAAGTACGGCCCTGTCGTCCGTGTCGCCCCAAATGAGCTTGCCTTCCTGGACCCCCGTGCCTGGCGCGATATAATGGGAGGTGGCGCCTCCGAGATCCCTAAGTGGTACGTCCCATGTCCTCCTTAGACTAGAATATCCTCCTGGTGGCTTACTATGACTATTGTAGGGCTGGTATGTACGGTGTACCTACCTTTTTACAACCACATATTCAGAACACAACCAGCAAAGAGCATCATCGCGCTCTGCGTCGAACCCTAGCCCCTGGGTTTTCGGATGCTTCTTTGAGGGCACAGGAGCCTATGATGATTAAGTACGTGGATATAATGATGAGACGACTAAAAGATAAATGTAATAACGGCCCCGTGAATATGGAGTTATGGTATCGGTACGTTATATTCGATATCATCTGCGATCTAGCAGTGGGGACATCCTTCAAGTGCCTGGAGAGCGACGAGCTGCACCCTTGGATCACGGCCATGAACGAAGGTGGTAAACCCATGGGCTTTCTCACAGCTATTAATATGTACCCTGCTTTGGCTGCGCTCTTGAATCCAGTCCTGAGCATTGCTGCCAAGGGTCCGATGCGCTTACACGATGAAATGGTCAAACCAATGGTGGAGAAGCGCATTGCGATCGGCGACCGACCAGATCTAATTAACCCCCTTGTACGCCTCCAAGGTGATAAGGTAAGTTTTCCAATCTGTGAAAAATGTTAAGATAGTTAGGGTTAACGTTCATTTTCAAGAAATTTTCAATGTCGGACCTCATCATAAACACGAATGTCATCGTAGGCGCAGGTGCCGAGACGAGCGCCGGAATTTTGACAGCCGTGACATCGTTACTGATTGATAACCCCGAGAAACTCGAGAAACTAAAGACCGAAGTTCGTTCGGCATTCCAAGACGAGAGTCAGATCACGGCTGATGCTGTATCTCGCCTACCGTACCTCGTAGCCTGCATAGACGAGTCTTTGAGGCTGTTCCCCCAGACGGGCTCTCCTTCTTTACGACTAACAGACAAGGACACCGTTATCGCGGGAGTTCCTGTGCCAAAGAACGTATGCTGAATATCATTATGAATAAAATCCGTCAAAGTGAGAGCTAATTTTGAGAGATAGACTGTTGTTGGAATCTGGTCATGGGCTGTATACCGCAGCCCGGCTTTGTGGCGTGATCCAGCGATGTTTGCGCCGGAGCGCTTCACTAGGGAAGATCCAAAATATGACAATGATGCTCGCGAGGCCTTTAAGCCCTTCTTTACAGGTTCGCGAGATTGTATCGGACAAAAGTACGCATATGTTAAATTTACCCCCTCTTCATCAACCCCTATTCTTGTTCCCCCTTTCTGCTGTCCCGCTATAGCTCTGTTTTGCCTATCCCCAATTATACAGTAAAATACAAGCACTAACATTAGCGCTTAGCCTGGCTCTCATCGAGATGCGCCTAATTCTTGCTCGCATGGTATTCAACTTCGACATGCAACGAACGAGTGACCCGAACAGTCATAATTGGGTTAGTAGACAGAAGAACCTCTTCATTGTCTGGGATAAAACACCGTTACCCGTCCAGCTAATTCCAGTTCGGTAATACCATATGTAAATGTGTTGCTCTACTTACTCCTTAAGGCATAATTAAAATCAATTAAGAAAAGGGGAACCTTTGATCATTATATCATACAGCGGTGATCCATTTGCTGTTATATGAATTCACCTTGCATATTAACCCGCAGCGCAAATTCCATACCACTTATCCTAACACATCCAAAAGCTTGCTGAAGTCCCCTATAGAGCCGATGCCTGTCACGCAATCATAACCTTTTACGCTTTCCCATCCGGGCTCTTTCTCCTCGCCGAACACACAGTTTTGGCTTACGCCCGCGGTAACATCTTGCAAAGCCTCCCTCACGGGCTGCGAATACAGGACCGGGTTGAGCCAGCCGGTACTGTTCTTCCCAGACTTCAACCTCGAATCGTTGACCAGCGCTAGCAGAGCGGCGACGACCGGTGTGCTCGCGCTGGTGCCCAGCACGTCGGTCTCGTACCCCCCTACTTGGATGACATAGTTCGTGCCCGTGGCGCTGAGGTCCGGGAACGCGCGGCCGCTCGCGTTGTATAGTCCGCTGTGCGACCCGTTGATGGCCGATATGTATTCGTCTACGACGCCGCGCTGCCACTCCGGCCGAGCGAAGTAGTTGCTGAACCCGCCGGTGCTGAAGTAGGCTGCCTCGAAGGGCAGGTTGTTGCCCGTCGCGCCCACGGACGTGACGTACGGACAGCTGGCCGGGAACGTAGGGAGGAACATCTTGCGCCGCGCCCCGTCGTTGCTGTAGCACTCGGTATGGCCGATCCCGCCGGCGCCGCCGTCGCCGGACCCGGACAGGATCGTCATCCCGCGAGCTGCCAGGAGGGCGAAGAGGTCGCACACCCGGGCGGCGTAGGGCGCCGGCACGGACTGCTCGTCGTCGGCGTACGAGATGCTCATTATATGCGGCACCGCTTCGTCGCCGAGGTCGAGGAGGTACTGCGCGAACTCCAGGTACGGCTCGTTGTCGCTCCGATTGGACGGGAGCAGATCGCCGTGGTTGTCGACCTTGTCGCCCCGCCCCCCGGCCGAGTAGTAGATGACGTTTGCCGGGTAGGCGAGAGCCATGGCGTATTCCACGTCCAGGCTAGCCTCCAATCCCGCCCTCGTCCCCGGCGTGTTGGGCTGCGGGTTCGTGCCGTTGTTCAGCATGGCGACCTCGAAGGTATAGTTCAGCGGCCCGAGCTCCGGCGAGTAGCGCCCGAGGAACTCGGACACGTCCTCGTATTTAATCCACTGCTCCAGGAACCCGGCTATGCCGAACCGGACGGGAGACTCGATGGGCGTCGTGGTGTTGGCGTATGTCACGTTGTAGAGGGCTTTCAGACACCCTGGGGTGACTTGGGCGGGACACGGCTGGTCGTCGTCGAGGGCTGTCATTTGGGATGCCTTCCGAGAAGGACTGGATTTTAGCCTGGATTGAGCCGGTGGCATGAAGTTGGAGATCGGGTATATGAACTCGACATTTCCATCAAGAAAACGGGGTAGCGAGTACGACTGAGCGCGCAAGACTGAAGAGTACCCTTGGAAAGAGTAGTGGCCTAGTGTTGTGTGAAGGATCCTGTTGACGTCGTTGACTGTGGCCGTGACGTGTACCATGGATCCGTCGGTGGTCACATTTGTGATCCTGTTGGACTTGAGCCATGAGTGGACTAGTTTCAGAGTCCGCTCATCAGGTTCCTGATATGCCTTTGCTTCGTCTCTCGTGAGGTGGTGTCCGTATTCAGCGCTCAGCGGGTCGCTAATATGGTTGAGTCTAGCTTTCAGCTCATCAATTCTCGGCTGTTTGAGTACGATTGACAATTTCATAGGTTCTCCTGCTTTTGCTGCACCATTAAACCTCCATCCCGCCGGCAGGTTATTGATCGCTTCACAAGTGGTCAATAGTTCTGTGGCCGCATAACTTGTCCATGCTCCGATTAGAGCACCTAGGAGAGCTAACCTCATCCTGGGCCTGTCTGAAGCTTGAGGACCACTTGAAGCAAAGGGGTAAAGTAATCCTACTTCTGTTTAAATTACAAGATCTAATCTAACTGCAACAAAGATAAGATGAACATCCCAGACTCCCCATGGAAATATCCAGATAAATAACTTGTCTCTCGACCTCATCTTCTTAAAGCACGCAACGACGCGTGCCTAGGGCACAAGTACAAGCTCAGCTCGCTTAAGGACGGCCAAGCTGGCATCTACACCCGGTTTAGCCGTGATGGAAGCTACACACCTTTACAGATTCGGCGAGCGGCCGGGGCTTCTTTTTTTCGTAATACCACTTTAGGCTCGTGAAGCTTAGGTTCCTGTGTCGCATTAATGGGCTAATCAATAATACTGCGTGGCACCTAGGCTTAAAATAGAAAACGTGGCACGGAAGCTGCGTGAATATCGATTGCTTCGGCGCGTTCGATCTATAAATATTCTTGGGCAGAAGGCTGGAACATGCGATATCAGAAATGCCCAGCTGTTTTAATAGCTTCTGCATGAGATGACATCTGAAAGATAGGTATCCACCGCGTTGAAGCCTGGAGCTCTCATGTGATAAGTCCTCCTTTATGTAGATCTATCTATTTACCATACTAATTACCTAGGTAGATAATACTCGCGCAGATACATGAAATACATTTACTCGAGATTGAACTTTTCACCGATCAGTTCTTCGCTCAAGTGCCAGAGGCGCTCAGCTACGTCCGGGTCCTTGGTGTAGTCCGCGCTAGGAAAGAATTGACAGTCGGCCATGTAGAGACCGCCAGGAACTGGTTTCCATGTCAGAAATTATCACCATCAAGCGATGGATGGTCGAACTTACCGTCTAGCGCTGGATCTAAGGCGGCTACGAGAGTCGTAGACGCGCCTTGGTCAACATTCTTCCAAAATTTAGAGGTTGCCGCAATGGCATCGGCCATTTCTGGGTCGTGCTCCCGGCCAAGATTACTATTCACGCCTGTAGTACTGAGTTTAGCTTCGTATTTACGAAAATGGGAAAATGGGCTGGTATATTTCTAACCTCCTGGGTGTACAGCGTAGGACATGATTCCCTTCTTCTTGAGATGCTCCTGGAGGTAGAGCGTGAATAAGACGTTGGCTGATTTGCTTTGTCCATATGCAACGGTAGGCATATAACCATCATCCTGCACCCTTCCGAATGCAGGCGGCAGAGGAGAAAAGGGTTTCTCTTCAGGGGGTACATCCTTGTTCTCGATGTTGTAGTCGTGGAAGCGTATCGTGGATAATCGATGGCCATGGCTTGAAAGGTTAACTATGCGAGCTGACCCGGCAGGAGACTGTTTAGCCGCCTCATCCAACAGGGGGAGCAGCAACTTTGTGAATAGGAACGGGCCAATGTGGTTTGCGCCAAATTGCATCTCAATCCCCTCGACCGTCCAGCGACGTGAGTTATAAGTCGCTCCAGCATTGTTGACGAGGATATCCAGCTTCGAGATCATCCCGATGACCTCGTTAGCCGCCTTGCGAATTGATGCCTGGGAGGCCAAATCTATCGAGACGGTCCGCACATCAACATCCGGATATAATGCGCCAGTAGACTTCGCCACAGTCTCAAGTTTTACCATCGTCCTCGACACAAGAATCAGAATCGCTGGTTTCTGAGATGCGAAGGCATTGACCGTCCCCTCGCCGACACCATCGGGAGCAACACCCGTGATCAAGACTATTTCAGCATTGTTAGAGACGAATAAGGGTACCAAAAAAGACGAGTTACTTACCATTCCTGCCTTCAATTCGTTGGGCGTAGGCCTTGGCAACCTCCAACGCGGAGGTTGTCTCTCCCCACTCTGAATTTGAAGTCATTTTAGATACTTAGACAATTATAGCACGATCAACAATCACAAACGGGGTGTGGCTAACATAATAGTAGTAGTTTGACTTATAACACAAGATAGGCGTGCAACTTGGATGAAGCTACCAAGACACGTCGCTTTGATTACCCATTACTTACTAACCGAGCTTAAGTCCCGTCACATTGGACTAAATCACACCAGCACAACCTAGGGTCTTGAAGGATTTCGGCATGACTTGTAGCTCATATGATCGGTTGTTCTGGACCGAGGGTCAACAATGAAGTAGGTATAGCCTAAGGTCGGGACATTCGTAGTAGGAGTCGTATATACTCGTAAGGGGCTAGCAAGGTCTCTCCCCCACCAACGTCTCCGTTGCAATGATCGTCAGCGTCTCTATCGAGCCAACCCCATTGTCTCTTTGGTTCTTGGCTTAGGCTTCGGAATGAATGGCTAGAAAGAGTCAGCTTTCCGCCGACTTGGGGAAATCCCCATGCAAGCGTCCCCGCCCCCGCATCGCGAGCTGGAAGGATGGTGTCGTCTAGTGTTGAATGTAGCCGGCATATTTAAACGTCGATATTGTTAACATCCTATTGGATATTGCTATACCCCTAAAGTAGCTTTGATCAGCCAGTCGCAATTTTGGGACTCCTACTCTCCAACTAGGGGACTCTATTTTATTTTCGCACGCCTCGGGAGATTCTTCTGTAATTTGGATTATCAAGATGGCAAGCAACGGTCACACCAATGGCGCATCAGAGCGACCTGTAAAAGTTATAGTTGTCGGGGCTGGTATGTACATCATGCGTATTATGTATAGCTTCCGAAGCGAATATTATGTTTATGATCTCTAACTTTATACTCCTTTTTGTCGTTATTCAGGTTTCGGTGGTCTAGGAGCAGCCATAGAATGCCACCGTCAAGGACTCGACGTCGAGATATACGAGGCCTTTCCAGAACTCAAGGTCCTTGGTGATATCATCTCGTTCGGGCCAAATGCGGGAAGAATTTTTTACCGTTGGTCGGACGGCGAGATTGCCCGGCGCATGCGACCCCTGAGCATCGACTTGAGGAAATATGGCTTCAACATCCACAAATACGATACTGGAGAAATTGTCATCAACCAGAAGACCCCAGAGTACTCCCAAGAGGCCCCGAACTTCAACGGGCATAGAGGCGAGCTGCACGAAGTAGTTTTTAACTATGCCAAGGACGACCTAGGCATACCGATTCACCTAGGAGAAAAGATCGAGAAATACATCGAGGATGACAAAGAGGCCGGCATTGTGCTTGAGAGTGGCGAAAGGGTCAGTTTACCCGCTAAATACAAGTGTTATTACTGTTGGTAGCTAACAGCGTGTATAGATCACTGCCGATGTAGTCATTGCCTCAGACGGAGTGCGTTCTAGGGCACGGAAAATCGTCCTAGGCTATGAAGATAAACCAAAGAGTAGCGGATATGCTGTTTGGAGGGCATGGTATGACGCTTACATCATATAATTCAATACGGCGATAACTAAAATTTCCTATGTAGGTTTCCAAACACGGACATGCTCGCGGACCCAGAGACTGCACAATTTTGCAATAATGGCGATACGTTCAACGGCTGGATCGGACCTGATATGCACTTCTTATTCAGCTCTATCAAGAATGGTTCCGACTGCTCCTGGGTCCTGACTCACCCAGATGAACACGACATCGACGAGTCCTGGAGTTTTCCGGGGAAGCTCTCGGAAGTTAAAGAGGCGGTAAAAGACTGGGACCCGATGTGCACTCGAATCATCTCAAAGACACCCGAGGAGGTGCTCGTCGACTGGAAACTGGTATATAGAGACCCCTTGCCCACCTGGGTGAGTCCCTCCGGGCGAATTGTGCTTCTCGGAGACTCGGCACACCCATTCCTGCCTACGAGCGCCCAAGGGGCGACTCAGGCGCTGGAAGACGGCGTGGTCATTGCAGTATGCCTACGCCGCGGCGGCAAGGATAACATCCCAGTCTCCGTTAGAGCGCACGAGAAGATCAGATACGATCGCGTGCGCGCGACCCAGAAGACCGGCGAGAGCACGCGAGATATGTGGCACAAGACAGACTGGGAGAAGGTCAAGAAGAACCCCGAGATCATCCAGTTCCCTCGCCAGGATTGGATCTTCGAATTCGATGCGGAGAAGAATGCCGAGGAGTTATATGATGGTGTCGTCAAGGAACTTCTCGCGTCATAGGTCTTAAGCTTCAGCTCTTAGACCGAGACGCTAGCCTCAATAAATTTCTCATATATCGATTTGCTATAAAGTACCGGTAGATACCTTTGTAAATAACTGTTCTTAACAATTTAGGTAGAAATTCTTTTCTTCGAAAAATACTCGCTCTCCATATGTGAATTATTGCAATTTTAGTTACGAGACTTGGTATCCTAAATACATCATGCTAAGTTCTGAAGGGGAAATAGTAGAGCTACCCGCTATTAATAAATTTCCTGAGGGTTACTATCAGTGAGGTTTTTTTCTGTCACCTCTCACTTGATGATACAGCCGAACACTAAGGACACCCCTATTCTCCGATATAAGTGTTGTTGCTGGGGGTTGTACAATGATGACCGTATCCAACATCATATATATTGCCCCTCACGCTTTCGAATTTTCCCCTTTACCGTTTACAGAGCTCCTCTCAATATACTCAGTCTGAGCCTTCTCCTCGAGGACGGCATGGCTTCCCGTGCAACGGTATCCGCGGAATTTCCGAGCAGGAATCCGAGCTTCGAACTATTATCGTGATGGTTAGTACTCTTAACTCTTAGTGTAGTATCTTCATGTCTCACCATCTCGTCAATCTCTTCCAATGTGCGGTCCTTAACTTCTGGTAGGAAGAAGAAGATCCAGATACCAGCGAGTAGAGATGAACCCGTCCAGATATATCCATACTTGGGACCCCAATTCAGCGAGGAGGGATTGATGAAATATGGTGCGGTGAAAGCTAAGTTGACATCATGTTAATAATCTTACAGATCAATCGTAGATTGCAGAACATACTAGTAAGCCACTGAGAATAATTAGCTCCGACTTCGAGATCATGGCTTTGAAATACTTACAGCAAAGAAGAAACCCACTCCCGTGGCCAATCCGAATGTGTGCGAACGTAGACGCTGCGAGGAGAGCTCGCCTCCTGACAGCCAAGCGTAGGGTGCGACCATGGAGTTATAACTATAGTAATGAGAATTAGTAATCAATTCCTTGATTTAGGAGTTTGGTATGTCTTGAGATCAACAATTTCTTAATCCGTTCTGTTTGGAAGTGTTATACCCGAGAAAAAGGGGGGACGTGGGAAGAGCTCCCGATAATACGTACGCGACTATGTAGACGACGCTAATTCCCACAAGAGCTTTGCCCGAGCTCTGAGTGTTAGGATGAACCGTGTATATCACGGCTATAATTAACTGAGAGAGTCCGCAGAAAGCGAAACCTAAAAGCATCATAAGTCGTCGACGACCAAACTTCGTGATTAGAAGGGAGGTGGCGAGTAGCGCGGCCACACCAACACCGGTGAGGATACAAGAGTTTTCAAAAGCATTCCCCACGTTTGCCATCTCGAAGAAGTATGTTCCATATGCTACCGTATTGTTAGTGAAGAAACGAAGGATGCCAGGAGAAAAGGGGAGCACGGACATATGACAAACATAGCCCCTGATGCCGCTTGGCTGGTTAGCGCACACACGGCGATAGTAGTTCTGCGACGATCAATGGGGTTCTTGAAAAGGTCCAGATATCCAACGCTTGAGTGCAGCAGGGCCTCAGCTTCGAGCGCCGCTCTCATTTCTTCAAGTTCCTGAGCGACGCCCCATTCTTCAGGTCTTAGCCGCTGTAAAGCCCTTTCGGCTTTGTCAAAGTTTCCTCTTGCTGCAAGCCAACGAGGCGACTCGGGAATAAAGAAAAGCCCAATGAACAAGATTCCAGGGACGATATGCACGATGCCAAGAGGGACGATGTAGGCGCTCTTGGTGGTGATCTTAGATGTGAAGTTATCGACTATGGTCCCAATCAAAGATCCTTGAAGCCTGTCAGAGAAGAGTAGAGCGCGACTCTTTGCTAGTCAGGGTGTATCTTACCAAACGAGATCCAATATGAGAATAACGAAATACCCAATCCTCGGTAACGGCTCGGAACACTTTCCTGTGGCAAGATATAAGTTATTTATGTTGGCAGTTGGTTTTATTCGTATCTGCATACCTGGATCTGTGAGATGTCAGCTTCTTGCAAAGTTTTGAAGTTTTTCATGCCAGAAAGCCCGGTTCAACTAAGTCTTTATACACTTTCAACTCTCTCCCCTCTACGTGGGAACCTTTTCCTCCTTTTCAACAATGTCCTCTTAGATATTCCCAGGATAGCTTGGAATGCTTTACTTACTATTTCAAGTTAGCAGATGAGCGAAAATAAGGTCTCCAAGGGGATTGCAAATGATACATGATTTTAGAGTGGTGACTTTTCATACATACCATAAAGCTGAGAATGTGTCATCAAAAGCCCATTGGCAAGACCAATTATCAATCTCCCAGCGTAGAGACCTCCTATATCCGTAGAAGCTTGCATAAGCGCCGTGGATACAAAAACACCAACGCATGCTATCCATAGAGACAGCTTTCGCCCAATATACTCAGCCGTGAATCCAGCTGAAGAGGACGAGACGAAAGCGCCAAGGACCATCAAAGACGCGATAAGCTGCTGTCGGTCGGATTGGATATTATACCCAAGTGGAGTTGATGGATCCTTTTCCCCGAAGACCTTCAAGTTGACGTGTAAGCGAAACTCTGTACATGATCGGTTGAGGACAGCTCTGTACCTGTAGAAAAGGGACCATGGCCTGGAGACCGCCAATGATACCAAAATCAAGACCGTACTGAAAGGAGCTTAGAGAAACCAGAGTCATGGCGATCATCGCCTTCCAGTGGTCTTTCCAAACCCATTGTTTCTCTTGGTCTGTCGACATTTCGATCGTAGTCGGATGGTTCCTAAGTTTCAACGATAGAAACTGGAATGCATTACAAGATTTGGTTTCTCGTATAGTTGTTATATAGGTATCTTGACTTAAGAAGCAAGATCCAACCTACCCTGCATGATGGCAGCCCTGATAATAGCTACAGGGAATCCGCATTATTTGGCTCTTGGCTTGTATGTGCTGTTGTGTGCGTACAGGTTTTAGCACACGTAGCCCCAAGTGTAAGGTCATCTCGTAGATGGCCCCCCTGTTGTTCGATTGTTCACCAGACCTTCTCCAGGGCCGATCAACCCCTTTTCCCCCACACTTTACAATAACCATAGCTGAATATAGTATTGCCGGATATTTTACTGCAACCTCACTTTGGGGAAATTACTCATATGGTCTCGGCCTGTCTTCTCCGCCATGTGGTAGGTGTTAGTATTATTTTAGGTAGGGTTACATTAACGTTACCTACAGTTTAATTTTATAGTGTAACCTGGTTGTTGCATTGTAATTCCTAAGTTTTCGAGCGGTTATTATACCGTTGTTTTCATATACAAAAACAATTTCCTAATTAAGCCATTATACATCACCATCCCTGACAAGCTGGGATATGATTGTGTCCTAGGATTCGGAGTCAATGTTGATACTCCGCTACTCAACTCTACTAGCGTCGACGAGATCTTTGCCGCGGGCAGCTGTTGCTCTCCACTCAGAATGATCCCCAATGCGATGAACGCGGGATGGTTTGCTGGATGTGGACCAGCAAGAGAGCTATGTGCCAAGAAATATAAGGTATGAAATACATAATGAGCTGAAGGTATTAGTAGCAAAAGGACTTTCTGACATACATATAGGACAACTCTCTCTACAACAAATTCTAATGGTCATCTAATACTGTAGCATGAACCGTCCTGTGAGCACCGCCATTATGTCTGCGCAAGAACTTACATTCCTGGACGACATATTCACTCACCACTTCCCTACTTTCGCCTTCCACTTTTTGGGTGACCACGACGCGGCTGCCAAGCAAGTCTACGGGACACTGAATCCTGGCGGTATCACCGTCGCGTCTATCTGGATCTCCATGCCGCACGTCGATACCTTGCATCACGCTCACTGGCTCACGCGTGGGAAAGAAGGCCCTATTACAGCATTGCTGCCTTTAGAAGGATTTCAAGAGTCGGACCTAAGAAGAGCGCTCGAAGCTCGCGGCTTCAAGTCCAAGTGTTGAAATAGATGCAGGCTATGAGTGCCATTCTTGTTATATTAAAGGTTAAGTTACTAGGAGCAAGTTGAACTATCTCCACTAGTATCTCCTTTTAGGTCACCAAAGAGCCCTGGAGGTTAGACGAAGCAGCCTAACTAATTACTTGTGATGCTATTCAGACCTGCATATAGATTGGGCCAATCATTATGTTGAGCACTTAGACTTATTGCGGGTTCTCCCCATTATGGGGATATCTACTCTTAATTGAGTTATCAGCGAGATACTAATAGCGCTAGGCTAACAGGAATCAAACCTGTTCTCTTTCCCCCGGTATTAGCCATACCACGGCGTTATTTTAGAGCTTCTCCACGATGTGCTAAGCACCCGAACAAGGGGCGGCGGCAGTTATTGAGGAACCAATGCTAGCCCTGTGGATTGATGGTCCCGCATCTCTCCTCACGCTAGGAACTAGTTGCCCATGAATTGGTTGTCGGCAACCGTATATGAACTACATTTGATGCGGCAGATACCTAGTCGACGTCGTCGGCTCGACGAGGAAGACTAAGAATTTGGTTACCAATTTTTTTACAAAGCTGTTAATCTGGCATTAACGCAGGTACCTAGGTAAAGAATCATGATAAGTGAACCTAAAGTATTTTCGACATAAATCCCACCTCTTAATTGTCAAACTACAGTGAGCGACCCCTTACCCCTATTATAATCTAATACGATATGTCAGGTTTCAATAAATACAACAATATGACATATCAATATTATATCAGCCAATTATATTTCTTTATCAATACCATGGTGATCATTCGTAACCAAACATAAGGGGATTGATTGTATTAATAGGCCGTTGAGACTTTACGACGGATTCTGCTAGTGAGACTAGAACAGAGTTCTGCTAGGCTTCCGCTTACGCTGGAGACGACCGCAATTAACGCCAGCGCGATTGTCTCGCACGCTCGTAGGCGGCTTCCGAATAGTTGCTCCAAGAATTAACGCGAGGTCCGGCGATATCAGATACTTTGCGGGCAGAAAACGATACGTCTCTGCCGACAAAGCCGATGTCCACCTTTCCAGTGAAGCTAGCGAACTTCGAGTCCTTGAATTTGGCAGTTCCTTCTTCCGCGGTTGTTAGGATCTGCCCCTCGCCAGTTTCTCTGCCCTTCAACAGTAGGAAGAACGTTTTCGATCCGCCACTCTGCCCTCTGGCCTTCTTTGGTGGACGTCCCCTGCCACGCTTTGCAGGTCTTTTGGATTTCAAGGTCTGACTATCCTCTTCATCCTGGTCGTCTTCATCATCCTCAAAGTATCCTTTGTAACGTCGATCGTCTTCATGGTCCAGCCGAGCGCAGTATCGATCCAAGTCTGTCTTGCGGGCGCATAGGATCATCATACCTTTAATGACACCAAAATCGAAATTGGCCTCGAAGATGCCATGTTCGTCCGTCTTGTGTATATTAAGTCTCATGTTATCGGCAGAGTCGGGCCACTCTTTCTCGATAGCGTTGCAATCGACGATATAACTCCCAACAGGCGACCAGGATTTCTCCCGATCACCTAGCTGAGCTCTCCGAAGGTACTCCGAATGGGTCGCCTGCCGTTCCCGATTCCTGGCCTCTTGTTCCCTTTGCGTCTGCCGCTGCAGTCTGTCGAAGTGGCCTTCAGCTGCGTCACCCACCTTAGCAGGATCCCAACCCACGTAAAGAGAGTCGCCATGCCTCTCGTGGTTTAAGCCGTTGATCCCGTTCACAAGGTCTATAATTTTGCCCGCGCGGTAAGTGCTCCCTGGAGGTAGGGGTAAGACCAGAACATCAGTAGTCTTGGATCGATCAGGCTTGCCCGACAAATTCAAGAAATGTTTGTTCAACAGCCATTCCGGTGCCGTCTCAACCAGCTCCTCCATCGTCAGCTGGTTATGCCACTCGTCGGATAGCTCGGCTCTCAACTTCTCAATCTTGCCAGGCACTTGGTCCAGCTAATCATCTTAGTAGGTACATTAGAGATATTTCTTGAGAGACATCACACTCACCTTTCCCGCCTTAAGCAATTTTTTCAAGAGGTTGGTTCCGTTGCCGATTAGCTCATCCTCATCGTATTCCACGCCATAATGCTTGGGTTGACCTTGCACGAAAGCATGCTGGTCCCGCAGCACTTTGTTCGCTGCCGGAGTAAGCTTGGGCAGAAACATTTCTCGGAGAGCTGATGATTCAACGCGGTCGACGCGACCGGGGAGCGCAAGGAATCGATCATAGGCGAACTCGAATCCGTCCCGGCAAATCCTGTCACGAGGCATCTTAGTAGCCGGCAATACCTAGTAATAGCCACAAATGGTCGGTCGGGTGCCACTGTAGTAATTCCAAGCTCGGTTTCTGATCCTTCCGCTACCTCTAGGTATTGCGGAATCGAGGTCTATCAAGATCCCTTCGGATTATTTTTGTTGAAGACTAGGTTAGTTCTGGAGAGAATAGTATGTGTGGGTAATGGGATGGATGTTGTATTGTAAATATTTTACATTACCTAGAAGAGCTTTTATTAAAAGCACTGGCTGCACAATAAAAGGTTCGCCTATCGTTCTGTTAGTGAAGCACCTAGGTACGCCAGGGCACAAGACGAACTTTGTGTGCAGTCAGTGCTAGAGCTTAACCTAAATGTATTAAAGGAGACAAGAATGAAGAATGGCCATGGCGGTCCGCCCGAGAACACACTGTAAAGCGGGCTATAGACGGTCGATAACGGAGAATCCGTTAAGGCGTCAATTCAATTAAATATAACGTAAATAGAAATAACTCATTTATTTTAACGGTTCATCAACTTTATCGTTATCGTCCGCTATACGTTACGGCCAGCTCTATTAAACCTGGTCGCAGCTTATGATTTGGATTTTAACTTCGGAAGCGAACACGGATTTCCCACTGTAACCGGTAAGTATACCGGAGCCGAGTTCGGCTGACGATCATCCCGATGAGAAGAGTTGAAACTTATATAAATATTTATTACCTTGCTATCGAAAGAAGTTTCCCATTAAAAGATGCCGTGGCAATAAAAACAAAAAGACATACTCATTGTAAATTCTACCGAAACAGCAACTCGACCGAGGTCCATCAAGACCGCACTCACAGCTATGTTCGACAATACAACAGACAAATCCACCCCTGGCCACTATGGACCATCCCAGACAGCCCTGCTTCTTCTGGACTTCCACTCCATGTTCGTCGAAATGGCCGGCGGGCCAGAAGCCCGCGCAGCTCTAGACGTCGCGGTCAAGATGAGGACTTGGGCCCAGTCGCAGGGCATCCGTGTGATACACGGCCTGATCGACGTCGACGCCGTGCCTTTTCCAACCTGCAAGGCCCGTGATCGGCTCGCGGGGTTTCTTTCTGCGATGAAACAAGGCGGCGGCGAAGAGCCTACCGAGCTGTCTGGAGGCGGCGGTGGCGACGTCACATTCGTCAGAAGGCCGGGCCATGTTTCTGCCCTGAAATCGCCAGGGTTGCAAGATTTCCTACACAGCAATGGGATCAGGTCGCTTGTGCTTACGGGGTTGAGCACGTCCGGATGTGTGATGAGAACTGCGGTTGCAGCCACCGACGCCGAGTACGTAGTGACAGTCATCTCTGATGGCTGCGCCGATCCGAAGGAGGGTATGCATGATACTATGGTGGGAAATCTGCTTAACCATATGGGATACGTTGTTACTGCTTCCGAGTTTCAAGATGGGGTTTCAAGAGTTAGAAATATCATGTGAGGCAGGCCTAGGTACGCATGTTCTATCTATCCGTGCTCTCGGTACCTATTTAAATTTGGTAGAGCTGTTGGATCTCAATGGACATAGTTTATGTCAAGTAACTTCAGAATAGCCCTTATTAATCCAGGCTAAGATCTTCACGCAAGTAAATATTGCCAGACTTCAGCATTATCCAGAATTCAATCTCAAAATTTCAAATAAGCTATCTAAGTTATATAATACTGTTAATAGGACCTTCTCGTTCTTTTGATACGTCAAGAATATCGACATCCATCGCCGTTTCTTCCCAGGCTAGCCCTTGACTGAGTCTTCCTATGCAACGAGCCTCGAAGTTTGTTGCCAGCCACAAAGCCAATCTTGGATCTATCAGTTCCTTTCCAGCCCAATGAGACACTATTTCCTGCTCGTAGTATTCGGGATACCGCATGAGATCTAAAGAGTGAGTGAGTGAGTCAATAGTTCATTCTCAATGTGAGATTTGATTGCAACGAAGCACTTTAGAAGGCGAGCATACCCGTAACGTTGTACACTAAATTATTGACTGAGACAAGTGCCCCCAGCTGACTACGGTGATCGTTATATTTGATGAATTCGCCGTTGGGTATATCTGGTAAATGCGTTTTAGCTAAGCCGGCAACAATGAGTTCTTTCTTCGATATGAATAAGTTGATTAGAGCATCTGCGCTGGGCTCTCGACTCTCTACGGCGGCTGTTGTGTCTATACCAACATATTTACGAAGAATCTCAAAGAGTCCTGGGTCGTCATTTGCAAGCGCTTTGAAAGAAATGACGAGTTAGTACGTTGATTGACTCAGGAGCTAAGGGGCGGGAATAATACTAGATATATCAAATATCCAATTGTGGACCATAACGTGATTCTCTTCTATGTCCTTTAGTTCAATCTCTGGAACAAGGTGACCAACTATCATATTTTCGTAAGACTGCATTGATGATGGTCAGTCCGTAGTGTGTGAAAGGGGAGGATTTGTGATAGCTGCTTACTTCCATTATCGCGAGACTGTGATACTGCTCAAACTCATGGGTAGCGTCTCGCCCGACGCAGCGGGAGAGTATCTGGCTACCGCCGGGATGGAAATTCAAATAGGCTAGACATTGTTAGTAGTAGTTTCGACATCGCCTCTTACAGCACAGTGTGACTTACTTGAGATATCGAAAACTGTACCGCCTAATGCCATATAGACTCCGAGGCCAGGACTATCGTACCATCGCAGCATGCGTGGGGTGAAGTGCCTCAAAGTCCGCCCTCCCGATGGTGGCAAGTCGAGACATCCACACATATAGGGGCTTAGACGGTTCTGGAACTCGGATTCCTGGTCACTTGATCTCATAGGATCCCTGGATACTGGTCCACCAGCACTCCGATCGAGTCGTGCACGCTCTTCGGGTGATTGAGAAGGAAAGTCTCAAGCCAAGTTAGTACCTATATATATATATAATAACGAAATTTATGATGATGACGAACTTGTAATATCGTAGATATGCGCTCCCCAACTGGTCCAGGCAGGTTGTCCATTCTGCCCATTAGCTTCTGCAATCTCTTCTATACGCCGAAGAAGCACCAGCTTTCCAAGTGGTTGGATTGAGGCTTTGAATTCTTTACGGACGGCCTCGGCTCTGCCGTCTCCGGATATTAATGTTGGACCATGGGGCCCTAGTGTCACAATGGTACGATAGTCGTTCTCTGTAGCTCTGAACCTTTTTAGCGTTTCTAATGATCGACGGCAGTCAGTGGCAAAGCTCAAAATCGGTAGGTCGGGTGGAGTCAACTTGCCCGTGATGTTGAAAACATCGAACCCGGATACATCATCCGGTTCAACTACCCAAGCATCATCAAGATTCCTATTATTTGCTACGGCGCTGATGTAAAAGTATCGAGGATAGACTCTAATTGCATGTAGTGTTCTAGAGAGGAACATTTTGGGTCCTACCCTGCCTAGAGGGCCAGCCGTAGTTGCCGGTGCGGGGCTGCTAGGCGGGGAGTCGTAATAATATGGACCTGGGGCCTTACTCTGCCAAGGAGTCACAGGACTGTATCTTAATGATATAGGTATGTTAAACGGGCGGAATATATCATTCGCTACAACCCAACCCGGTTCATAGGGTGGGACAGTAAATGTGAAGTTTGCCCACGTATCAGAATCGATGTTTTGTTGACGTTCCTCTGATAACGTTACGAGACAGTCGATAATACCTTGCAACCACGATCTATATTCCAAAATTAGACATATACATGATGTAATTACTGAGTGAAATAAGTATAACATGACTTACAGTGGGCCACCTTGACCAATTTCAATATTCCATAGTACGACTTCAATATGTTCCATGAGTTTATCGTGAGTACTGAATAATTTGGGAGCTGGAATAATCTGATTCGGAACGTCAAGCGTTCTGATTGGGCCTATTGCTATAGGCGGGGCTTTAGTTGGCTGACTTTCTTTCGGGACTAAGTCTAAGTCTAGTGCTAGTGCTAACTCTTTTCCTAAGTATGCTACTGCGTCCGATGCTAACTGCTTTGCTTCCAGACTTTGTCCTGCTGGGTTTGGGATCTTTGAAATATTCTGGCTTGCTTTGGGAGTTTCGACTAAATCTTCTGCCCAGGGATGCCACCATGTTGGACTCGTAGTGGAGTTTGGCCAAATCGTGACAAAATAAGAATCCATCTGTTTGACAATGTCATTCCACGGGGTAAACGGCACTAAAGATCAGAGAGTTAGTAACTACCGATGTCCTTAATCTATAGCTATAGCTATAGCTGAGGCCGGCCGACGATATCTATCCTGACAGCTTATAGTCCCTTATAGCGAATATGGAAGGGGATAGGCAATTAAGCTAAGGTGATGTATTTTTTTTGAAAAAAAAAGAGGGGGTAGTTCAACATACGGGAATATAACATTAATAAAGATATCAGATAGAACAACTCGAGCGCCGAGTTTTCCGGGGTTCGCTTCATTGGCCTCGAATTTGTTATGTTGGGTACTATGTTATAGAGACTCGTTACTAATTTTCGGCATTCCCCCAAATCTCTTCTGGCATGAAAGTAAATAAAGGAGTCAATTTGGTTTCTTAAAAGATGAATTTGGGCCCAAGGTAGAAGCTGCCATGATTTGTACTCATCACGGTACCACGGCCTCTTGGTATCCCATTCCCTTTGCCTTTCTTGCCATCTTATGTGCCATCTCTCCAAACCCGGCGCTAGCTGTGCAATTTGGTCTAAGGATGGTTGTTTGATGGGACGGCTGGTATAAGAGTTTAGCAGGTAATATGGTAGCTGAAAATATTCGGCACCGAAGACTCTAGGTATCTTGAAGGCTTTAGTTCCGTGTATACCCACGATTTCCGTCCAGAAATTCTCACAAACTATTCCTGAGAGCCAGATGGTGGGGATTGCGTAGTTGTGGGTTTTGTCTTTTTCGTGTCTAGCTTTAGCATAACCTTCAGTAAACCTGTCTGATGCAAACCATTGCACATCAGGAAACTGTTCACGAGTATGGTGGGTATTATAGCCCCTAGACACCCCTTTGATGAAATTCTCTAGCGGCAGAGAAGTGATTGGTCCACCAAAAATACGCTTCTCTAACGAAAAGCCGCCTTCGGCAATCCACTCGCCGTCGTAGAACTAGAGAAAAGATAAGTCTTTTTTTAGCTGATATAAATGATTACAAGTGTTGTAGAGATCTCACTGGTTCATCAATATCTGGAGATGTCCCTAGACTATTGTAAGTGAAGTAAAGCATGTGCTAATCGTTCCGTCTAATTAGCCTTTTTTATGCACCTTTGTTAGGTAGACGTGGAAAAGATGTCCAATGCGTACCGAAAATTCATGGAGCATCTATACGGCAATGAAAAAGTTAGCTGTTGACGTCACGAGCATTACTAAAGACGGGCTTCATACCACAAAAACGAAATTGAGTAGGACTCTGCATCTTTCATAGACCGTTGTGTCGTACTCGAAATAGGGCCGCAGGCAGCCGCCTACATTAAACATCATAACGCAAGCAGTCCTCGATAGTGCTCTCGTTGTTACGCCTAGACAACCTACAGATGATGTTTCATCGGTAAAGGAACATATGATATCCTTTGCTGTCCGTTGTTGAAGTCTTTCCAGGAGCTGATCAGCCGTTGCTCTTTGATTTTTTGGACGAGGGACCCATCTGTATTTGCCGGACCTATTTCTCAAATTCAGGGCAGGATCATTTCCGATAAATATCGGCCTAGTGAATAAGATTGTATCAAGCCTTGGCTGAAAATAAGTCAACTGGCAATATAACATAGTGAAAACAAGGAGACGAACCACTCATCCCGATCGATACACATTTGACGAAGGATCCGGTTGGTGATCTCAACGGCTAGACGAACATAATCCCATATGATAGGGTTGTCGACACTCCACCATGTTCGATGAGGATAGGGTCCATAGCCTTTATCGAGGCCAGGGATGGGATTCGTAAGCTTAGATAGAAGTTCAGTTCTTAGATCGAACCAGCGAGGCTTCTTAAAACAGGCAAGCCACTTGTCCTCGTCCACGCCGACTAATTTGGTCTTGAAGTCATTCCATTGCTCCCAATTTGATTTGGAGAGGTCGGGGGACCATCCACCATAGAGTCCATCATTGAAGACGGGGAGTTGCCAGGTTCTGAAGCCCCGTTGATCTACAACCTGTTGCCTCTCGCTACGGAAGAGGCTGTCTAGTTCAGGGTAACTCGGTTTAGGTATTACAGTGGGATCCGCCGAGTGTAGAGGTTTGCTTATTTCGTCAGGGGATAAGTAGGGAAGTTGTGGTGCTAAACCAGAGTGAGCTAGGCCGTCGGGATGCGCATGACTCCAATATATGATTGACGAGACGCCATATTTCTCTGCAAATGGTGACGGAGGCCTATTAACTGGTGGCCCCTCCAGTTGTGGACCTAGGTCGATCGCGTATTCGCCAGGGAGCAAATTCTCGATCTGACGAGGAGGTATGGGATAAGGAGTTTTCGTGGACTTTGACATTGCGATTGCACCTTTAATACCTACCCTGGGCAGGCAGCTAGGTACGTATGGGTGCTTAGAGGAGAGACAGAGGAAGAGGGGAGAGAATGTGAGAGTGAGCGGGAAGAGGGAGAGGGAAGAGGAAAAGTAGAGAGATAAATCTGAGGATACGCTAGTTGTGCTATTTGCCGAAATCGTCATGATAATACCTATTGATAATTATACCTAATTGGATCAATTGACCGACGGATAGGGACTTGGAATGTGACATCTTCGCCGTTTTCGGTATCAGCATTTTGTTGCTGGTCAAAGAAATATAACTGGCACCTAGCAGATTCTGCCTAGGTACCTACCTAGGTACCTAGATAGATATGCACGACAAAGCCAATTATATAAAACAATGAACTCGGTGGGGTGGACTAGAGTGGATTAGAGGTTGACTACCTACTATTGTACGTTGAAAGCGTTGAAGATAATGGATGTTGGTGTATGTATTTCGTAGCTTTTGATGATCTTGCTACCTTAGGTACCACCATAGAACATGTACTTGTACGTATGTACGTACTTTATCCTGACTCATCCGTTGATTACATAACAGCCCCACGTACCCACCTAGTATGTACCTGCATGTAGGTCATCCCATCCATATGTACGTTCGTACCTACATAGTATCGATAAAGTCAAATAACCTCCACTTCTATACGTCATTTCTCGTACTTACCTAGGTACGTGTCTGCGTGTATCGTCAAACAATTTGACAACCCAAGAATTTCTACAAATCAACTTTTACAAATCGCATTCTAAAAAATCAAAGTTATACCTAACAACAAACAACAAACAATAAACAATAAACAACAAACGCCGAACACCGAACACCGAACACCATTCATCAAATCCCAAACGAACATCACATCCTCTTCACACGGAGATCTACCAATTCTCATCATCGTCACCCGCCACATACGTATCGTATACCCCCTCGCGGCATCCTAGGCCTCATATCTCATATCATAGGTGATTTAAGCCGACCAATGTTCCGAACCGCCGTCAGGATGGCTCCCATTCCCGCGTCCGACATCCCTTCTCTCCGCCTTCTCTACAAGCTCAATAAGCTGGATGCCCCAAGATTCGCCCCCCTCAAAGGCGCATCTCCTGCGCACAATGATCGCATCGGTATATTCCGTGGTGACATTACCAACTTGTCCGTCGATGCCATCGTAAATGCCGCCAATAACTCTCTCCTTGGCGGTGGCGGCGTTGATGGTGCCATCCATCGCGCTGCTGGTAAAAACCTACTTGCTGAATGTCGCACTCTAGGCGGTTGCTCTACCGGCTCCTCCAAGATCACGGACGCGTATAACCTTCCTTGCAACAAGGTCATACACGCCGTCGGCCCCGTCTACGATGACACCCACCCAGTCGAAAGCGAGGCCGCCCTCCGAGGCTGCTACCGATCCAGCTTGGAGCTCGCTGTGCAGAATGGTCTGAGGACGATCGCTTTTAGTGCAATAAGCACCGGTATCTATGCCTACCCGAGTATAGACGCTGCCTACATCGCCTGCGACACCGTCAGAAAATACATGGACGGCCAAGACGGACAGAGCTTAAATAAGGTCATCTTCGTTACATTCGAACAGAAGGATGCAGATGCCTATAGCCACGTTCTTCCGTGAGTATCCTGTTCTGATCTTCACCTTGCGTTTCTTTTCGTATTTCAATTCCTCCGGATGCTGAACTTCATTTGAACTTATGTCTTCTATATCTATTAACCATCACTGTTTCAAACTAGTCGCCACTTCCCCCCGGGCACCGAAACCTCGGCCGAGCTGGAGAAGGCTACCGAGGAGCAGGCTGCCGAGGCCGAGGCCAAGGCATGTCAGTTACCTAGTGTACCTACTACAGACCCAGCCGACTCGGAGCATGTGCCAAAGAAGCAGAAGCAAGGGCATGAGTGAAGCTCCACGTCTGGAATAGACATACATCACGACGAAACGAGAAAGCATTGCACGGTTAGTTCGGAAAATGGAGTTTTTGTAGCATCAAACGTACGGTACGGACGACAGATCCTGCCAGGTTTCAACCCCATCGCTGATATGACAGCCTGTTAATTTTATAACCAGATAACTTCTAAGGCCATCCTAATTGCTGCTTTAACTGTTAGGTCTCTTTGCCTCTTAAGTAACTTTGTGGAGCCATATAAATCTCCCTCATCGCTATCCCTACTAGATTATGTTAGATTACTATTATACTGACCTTCGAAGATAAAAATCTTTAGGCTAATTATTGTGCGTCTTTCTCATGTACCTTCGATATAACAATTACCGGGGTCCCTGCTATAATGTTGCCTTTGTTGGCTACTGGCACTTGAAAGTCGACGATAGATCACATATTTATTGACCAGATTCCTGTCTGATATCATAGGTATTTGCGGTCTGCCTCAAACATTCGGCTATCTTCCCCTATTGACTTCGCAACTTATATAAGCCAAGTTTTCCGTTGATTTTAGTGTTTATTGACTTCGGCTTACCATTACTCTGCAGCATAATCACGCAGGTACCCCTTAACTAGGACCGTAGGATTTCCTTCATGAAAGAATAGATTTTCAGCACAGCAGCACCATGTTACGTCTAACGTGTTAGATATCGATGATCTCGTTACTTGTTTCCCTGTCCGAAAAGCACGTGCTTCGTATCGTAGGTATACACCATTGGCATCTGCCAATAAAGATCCTGATCGGCCTTAGCCGCCCGCCACACCTTCTCCATCACTTCGAGCTGCTCCTCGTCCAGCGGGCCCTTCTCGAGGTAATCGAGATTGTCCGTCAGCTGCTGCAAGTTGGAGAAGCCAACCACAATCCCGTCGCGTCCCCCGTCCCTGACCTGCAGCTTCGAGTGGTGCACCAGCCAGCGCATGGCCAGCTCTAGCGGGCTCAGGCCCCGCGCCTCGGCGGCTTCGCGGATTAGGCGCGCGCCCTCGATGAGGCCATCTTGGAAGTACCGCCCGCGCGTTAGGTGCTGCATCGGCCCGGCCGCAAACCTGCCTTCCTTCGGGTCGGCGTCCTTGGACGCGATCCGCCCGAGAAGAAATCCGCCTCCCGTCGGGCTATACACGTCGACGGCGATGCCGTACCGGCGGCACGTCGGGATCAGCTCGTCCTCGATCGTCCGGATCAGGCAGTTGTAGATCGCCTGGTATACGGTCGGGCGCACCCAGCCGTTGTGCTGGCAAGTCATGACGATCTCGGCCACCTCGAAGGAGGTGTAGTTGCTCAGGCCGAACCGCGAGAACTTGCCCGCTTTGTGCAGCTTGTCTACCGCGGCGAGCGTTGTTGCGAATGGCACTGAGCGGTCCTGCGCAGTTTGCTTGGTTAGTATGCTATAGAGTATAGACGCTGCTGTCTATGCTCTGCAACTTATAGCAGGAGGGCTTCCTTACTGGAGAATGCAGGTAGAGGGTCTATATTGGTGTTAGCCTTACCGCTTGTATCTTCGTTCCCTGGAGGCAATTTAACTCCACGATGGGGTACTTACGTCTATAAAGTCCGTTCCAAGCTCCTTTAGACAAGTTTCGAACGTGCTTTCAAGAGGCTCTGGCGCGTGGGATCCTGCAGGAAGCGGCCATATCTTCGTGGCTATGGTGAACCCCTTTTCCTTCCATCCAGCCTGCCTTGTGAATGCCTCCTGCTCCCCGCCGATGTACAGACGTGCTGTGTCGAGCTCATTATAACCCCGTCCCTTGAAGATTTCTAGGGCTTGTTTGAAATCGTCTAGACTCGTCATTCGTGCCCCTCGGCTTCCCTCAGGCCCAAGGACCATGAGACCAAGGATTATACGTGGTTTGTTTTCATCCGCCATTTTGGACAGGTTTAAGCACTTGAAAATTTGAAGTTTTCTTTGTTATTTAGAGACAAATTAAATACAATTGGGGTTTACATCGAATACGTGGTTAACTCCGAGTTCAAGACAGATCGCCGGGGGAATTGAATGGTTAATATCCCCAGTAGCCAGCTTTGCTATATCAAAACTCTCGGCATTAATAGGTAGCTATTTTTCTCCCCGCAGTACGTTTTCATAGAAGTCGTTGCGCGCACCGCCGTCAACAATAGCCGAGCGGGGAAGAATCGCTAGCGACATTGTAAGCGTGACTAGGTATCTACCTGGGTGTAAAATGATATTCCGCTAGCTTCAAGTAATTACTTTGCTGTGGTGCGGGTAGATATTACAGGATGGAGGTAACATGGTTGGCTTAATATCTAGAGAAGTAGTCATCTGCGATGCTTAGTTATAAGCGTGTCATACTCATAGTACACTATCCAGTCGATAGTACAAATTTTAATCAGGTAGCCGTAGCCAAGATCAATGTAGCCAAGACTCCCCCAAAATATCTAACCTACCTTTTTGGTTACATTTTTTTTTGTCTACAGTAGAAATGGATGCATGATGGTATACTAGATTGGAGCTCATCGATGTTGTGATTGTAAGTCTTTATAATAGTAGATCAGATCTCCTTTCTTCAAACTTGCCTGCCCGTGGGGTAATCTATATAGGCACTTTAACAACTAAGCTTACTTAGGCCTAGTCTACAATAAAATGTGTCGTGCGGTTATTTCAATCTGGGATCTACATATGCATATCGTTTTGCAACCAACGTATGCCGATCTATTCTACTTGTCATGTGACACAACATATGGCTCACCTAAGCCGCCATCCGGTCAGCCCGATTTTGCGGGGAATAGGCCTGCCGCTCGGTGAATCCACTTCAGCCCGATCTCGGCATCCCCATAGAAATAATACTTAAGTCGGGACCGATGCCAAGGTTACATACCTATTTCCAATTCAACCAACAACAATCACTCGCCAATATCACGTCAAGATGTATTCCCGCGATGAGACCGTCAACGCCGTCCTTAGATTTTATCAAGAAATTATTCGCCACCCATATCTAAACAACAGCGCACTCATCATACCACCTTTAAACGGCTGGAATTCCATCAACGTCCAGAGGAAAAATGAAACCGTCCTCGATCTACTTCGCCACCTCCCATATCTCCGCCCGGAGAGCCCTTCCGATCCACTCCTTATTCACTGGGAAACAGTTCCGATCTGCTACTCTGATTTTGTCAACCAAACGGGCGAAGAAATTTACCCCCTCCCGGCCCATTGCATCTACCTGACCCACAGCGTCGACCGAGAAGGTACATCTTTAATTCTGGATACCAACGAAGGCACCATAACTGAATTTAGTCACACTGGATCTCATATCGTATCGCCTTACGAGGACTACGAAGCCCTACCAGAAGCAGACAAATGGAAAGCTCATCGCACGTCACCCATCACGGAATTCTTGGACACTTGGGCGCGAAGGTATGAGAAATTGGTGTGGATGTTGGCACCCAACCCGATCGGCCAGCCAGTGACAGGGAGATTCTATAGTCGTGCCGGGTCGAACGCCGAAGCAGAGGAACTTATGCAGCAAGAGCAGCTGGAGCCGTGGCATGTTCAAGATGAAACCAGCCGTGATAATGAGAATGAGAGTGAGCTTGACAGGGAGCAGCATAAGGCGAGAGCATTGGAGAGACGGCATGTAGCGGTAAGTTCAAAAGCTTAGTCCTTCTGAGCTGACCTTACGAAGGAACACTAATTTAAATTTTGTAGGATATTTACAACGCGTATCTCAGTCACGGATGGCCGGATCACTTCGACAAGGAACTATGCAGAGCCGAATTGTTGGAACTGGAGAAAAAGAAGGATGCGGAGGAGAGGCGACTAATGGATGAAGTAAATCAGGATGCGGCACTATTCGACGAAGATATATGATTAACTTAAGGGCTGGCATGAGGTCTCACTGCCTTCTGAATGGTGCCAGTAAATTGAACTATTTTCTGACGCTATTTATCATGAACCTGTCGCCCGTGGTTGCGCAAGTATCCCACCGGCACCGCTGCCAGCGGAAGGGCCGTCCACTGAAGTAGCGACTTCTTCTATTGCCAACTCTGTCGTGGATGCTATCGCAGTCCGGATTTCTTGGGGGGATCCGCTTGCCTCAGGTTGTATAACAATCGCCGTTTCAATATCCAAGGCCTGCATCTCGTCATCACAGTCAGACGAACTGCATCGCAGAATACACATTTCATCCGCCAATTCCACATCCGTAACTGGCCGAGTACTGTTTCCGTCGTCGAACACCCAGGCATCGGGGTCCAGGTCATGGGAGTCTTCGTCACGTTTCCTATATCCCGGCTGGGGCTTATGATTAAGAAGCACGTCTGCCGGAATGGTTGTCACGTAATTTTTGGCATACGCCTTAGCAACTGGGTAGGCATTGTAGTATACGTCATCCGTGAGCAATGCGAAACCAGGATCTTCTAGGAGCACTTCCGGCCAGCAAGGGTTTACCGATAAACCCGCTTGGCCGTCCGGGTCTCTAACATCGGCGTCGAAATCGATCACAACCGCACTACGTGTGGTTCGCGCGGAGTACTTGATGACCCTTCTTTTCAGACCTCCCACTACTCGGTCGCTAACGTAGCTCGTGTCGAGCGTCTCGACAGGGAGATTGCCACGGGCATCGAACCTACAGAAGGCCAGCCCGAACAGGGAGCCAGCACCCCCGTTTTGAAGTCCTGGAGCAAAGCGAATATATTGCTTGGGGCTTATAGCGCCTTGCTGGAACGCAGCAGGCGGATATTCGTCGGCCTGACAGTTCACATTGGCTTGCTGCATGAAGCCGCTGAACCTAGTGTTATATGTTAACATTTAGGTATCATAATGTTGAATGATCTTCTTACCACTCCGAGTGGTGATCGGCATACCACCGGTTTCTCCATGGCCGATTCGGATTTGCTCTGCTCTCCTCGGGGCATTTTAAGGTCTTGAAACTCGGATGCCGGCTAATTACAGAGCTGTAGTGTAGGCACGGCTGTAACCAATTGTTACCACGGCAGGTCGAAGTAATCGCAGGCGGCTGGATAGTTGTTGAAGCTGAAACCTCGTAGAGATCGGGACCATTACGCCGTGGTCTGCCGCAATTATCGCCGCTATCCGCTCGCTTGCAGTTGGCGGAGCTCGTGGACAACGAGCTGTGGCTAGAAGATGGCGGCCTCGTAGAGACCGGTTTCGTCTTAGTTGCTAAGGAGAGAGTCTTCTTTTTTCCGAAGACTTTGAACTCGGCCTTGCCTTCTTTTTCGATGCCTTTGGCGCAGAGCTGGATAAGTTCTGGGGTTGCCGCGATCTCGGCAGCATCTAGGATCCAACCTGTTTATATACGCGTAAGCGCCTTGAATCGTAAGTGCGATCCCGGCTTTATGAGACTTACCGACAAACGGGATGAGATCTTCAACGAGTTCTAGGGGTGCTAACAGCGCGGGGACAGCAACTCGACAGAAGGCCTTTGCTGCGACATCAAGGGCCAATTGTTCCGCGGCAGCCTCCGCGGCATCCTTCGCTGCATCGGCGGCTTTTTGCGCCAGGTCTGATTTGGTTGGCGGTGTCTTGAAGCCTGAGCAGCAATAGGATTGTAAACCACCGTTGCATGTTTGGTCTTTGTTTCCGCTATGATTGTTTGTATCGGTGACGAGCTCAGTCTCGCCTAGCATGAGCACATTAGTAAAATCTAGAGATCATTGGACAGGGGTACATACCGTCTGCGCAACCAGAGATACACGACAAGCCCATCCCACGATATCCGCGCCATTGGCATTTGCCCATAGTGGTACCGTCATTGCAACAGAGGTTTCTGTATTGTCCGCTGGGGCAACGGCCGCTATCAATTCGTAAGTCTTAGCGGTCTGAGTGAGGAAAAAGGGGGAGTGGCAAAATGTGGTTGCAGCTTAGACACGAATTAACTTTCTTCGTTTTAGCGGTTATTAGTTATATAGAAGAGGAAAATTCGAAGCCAAATACAGCGTTGAGTGTCCGGAGATGTCCATATTTCAACTGCAAGCAACTCTCTCTACCACCCCTTGGTATGATTGGTACTAACCTAGTAGATAGCTGGCCAGGCTGACCGTTCATCTGAGTGACCTGATTTGTGCCCTTCTTGCATTTGGCATTGCAGTCCGTTGTGTAGCATGTCAGTTTGGCCGCCTGGTCCGCAGAAGATTGTTTGGCACTAGCCTGTTGATCTTGAGTAACACCTGAGGCCAGATTGTTTGACGAAGATTGGTCCTTCTGATCAATAGCCCACACCATCATGCCACCGAGACATCGGTCATTGGCGAACGACTTTATAGTCAGTCATAAGCAGATTTTAGCATCTTGGACTTGGGAAACTCACCTTCTTTTGTGCAAAAGTGTCGTCGTCGTCGTACGACACCCACTGGTTGTTATTCCAGGTAATCCATTTGACTCCAGCGGTCTTATCCCAAGTCGGATTCAGATTGTGTTGGCTAATAACATCGGTGATCTCCTGGTAATCGAGGATACCAGCCGTAATGGAACAAGGCCCAGGATCGGCACCGCCGCTGAATTGGCATACTCCATTTGGCACATTACATGAAGAATCCTTTAAGGTGAACGACCGGCCGTACTACTACGTCTTAGTACTCAATACCGATGATTTAGAGAATATTTAAACCTACCCAGCCTTGCCCAAGGACAACTTTGGATGAATCCACGCCTGCACGCCACAGAAGTCCCAAGCCCAAATCGATTTCTGTCAAATTTGTATGAGGCGCGATATAGGGGCCAACGAACTGCGAATCAGCGTCCCATGTTCCGTGCAGGTCATACGACATGAGGTTGAACCTGGAAGTTATCAGCGAGAGTAACTCTCTGAAGGGGAGAGCAAGCAGACCAATCTACATATTCTTGCATTGCTTTGACGTCGAAGTGTTGCAGATACCAGTAGCTCGTTGGCAACGTCACGGTCAGACCTTTCGAACCCAAGCCTTCTTTCAACTCTTTCACTAGAGTTACGAAATTTGCGGTATCCGCTGGCACACCTCCACGGTCATCTGCACCGGGATACTCCTAAATAAACTGTTAGGCCGTGTGATATAACCTAGTGATATATCGAGGCGATTTGAACTTACCCAATCTATGTCCATTCCGTCAAACCCGTAAGTATTCATGAACGACAAGACACCGGATATGAACTTTTGGCGGTTTGCAGCAGTGCTGGACATAGTAGAGAAGGCCTGTCTTGTTGGTCCTGGATCTGTGAATGACCACCCACCGACAGAGATCCAGGTCTGGAGGCCGCTGTAGGTTTCCTTCAAATTAGTGAAGCGGTGGTATAGGGTGGCGGAGTTTGAATCCATTGGAGAAATCTGGAACGTATCGGGGTCAAAGAAAGCAAACGCAAAGTTGACATGAGTGAAGCCAGCTAGATTGAGGTCTTCGGGTAGTACCTTGGCGAGATTAGAACGAATAATTAGACTTTCTATATAGAGGTCTTACACTTTGACACTTTCGAGTAGACGCCCATGACTCATAGTAGCCTACGGTGCGCTTGCTCACCCCTGGACTTGAGCAAGAGGGCTTAGGCGCATCGCCACATGAGCCGAAGCCATCCTGACATCCCGATGCTGTATCGCAAAAATCCGTGGTGCTACCACAAAATCTGAGAGAAATATTAGTGTTGTTTTATAATTATGGAGAGTAGAACAATAAATTTTCCATATGACTTACCCGAATTTTGAACAGCAGACATTGAGAGGGCACGTCTGCTGTCCAGGCGTGCCGTATTGACCGCATGCTGCTTTGGCACCGCAATTAGATGTGCATCCCGTACCACATTCATCTGGTGAATATCCACATAGTCCGTTACTGCCACAACAAGCACCGTTCGGACAAGGCGTGTTGGAGTCACAAGTGCCAATAGGAAGGGCTCGAGGAATAAGTGAGAAGTCATGGTTAGGAGAGCGAGCCTCAATAGGAGACGCTACGACAACAGCACTCAAGGCTGCCCCGAGCAGGAAAACTTTGAAGAATAGGACAACCATACTGTCAAGGGCAATGAATGTCAAACAATGTGATAAGAGAGAGCTCGGCTCCAACAAGAGAGGTCAGAGCAGGGTGATATTGATACTGGCCATCTCGAGACATAGGTTATGCTCTTACTAATACACGCCGAAAGAGGAACACCTCGGGGCCCCTGACGGGACCGTTACACTGATATTCATGTGTGGGACTTACTCAAGGTCGAACATGGACCGGTGAGAAAGAAGGTCGGTCTCAGTCAGCCTCTCTTGTAGCTTGTGAAGTAGATTTTAATATCCTGTCTTCCCCTGTAATAAAAAAGCGAACTAAATATGTCTATTCGACTAGATGAAAATAGGGTATATCATACACCCTAGTTTCAGATATAACCGCTAGCTGATGTAAGATTGAATCCTGAAAGCCTCGACAATCACCTTATTGGTCACTTGTAGATATTTACTGTTACCGAAATGCATCTTCTAATATATTTTCAATTAATCGTATGCCGCTGACTATTCGATAATACTATATTCAGTGTTAGATACAACCTAAGAAAAACGCCAGTAAGCCTCATCTTTTAATAGAGCAAGGTCAGTGAGTAAGGCTCACGCCAGCTGCTACAATATTCTGCAGCGTAAACTACCCAGCTATAAGGTTGCAAATAGACTACCTACCTAGGGTACTCTCCGGCCTCGGCTTGCTGAAGAAAGATGACTTCGAAGCCGGCGACAGTCCCAAAGTATCGCCCTTCCCCCTTTGTTTGACCTCGACCCTAACCTACCACCTCTTTTGAGTCTTCAGGAGTCTTAGGTTGAATAATTCATATTTCCTTGGTTCCTTTATCATTTGACTTCCTTCGATCAGAGATGGAGACAATGTACTTTACTGGCGGTCTTTGGATTATGCTTTTTGCTGCCAATGTCATGGCTCAAGATACCGTTTCCTTCAATATGTTTCCGGCGATTAACGCCGGAAGCCTTGCTACGCAGCTTGGGTGGACGGAAGAATGTGTCATTGCTATGTAGGTAAACTTTTATGTATTAATAATTATTTACGGCTGAAAAAATTACTGATTGCATCTTTAGGAACGCGACTCTCAACTGTGACTCTGATCTTTATCGCATGGTCGGTCAAATTGATAACTACTACTGGTCTGAAGACAACATCACAACCCTATGTACTTCAAGCTGTATCGATGACAGTAGTACGTGGGTTGGTAATGTCGGAGATGCTTGCACTGGTCAGACGTACAATGTTGCAAGCAAGTTGGTTCCGGTGGATTCAGTAGCTCTCCGCTACGTCGAGGGTATCACGATGGCATGTTTAAAGTCCGAGTATGTAACGATGCGAATGAATTCCTAATGAAAATCGAATCGATCTAACACGACTATTAGTAATTTGCCTTTCAACTATACTAGCGACCCGACAACCAATGACGCAAGCCTTGTGGACGACGATCTCGGTAACGAAAATTCTACTGCTCAGGTAGATGCCACGTCCGGAAATCCTCTTTTCGATCCAAACGATGTTGCGCCGTCTAGTGATGGGACCGATCTCCCTTACGGCCCGGACAACATCACTGACCCCGCCTATTACCAAGGACCAACCTGGTGTTTTCTTGAATCCCAAAACTGGACTGGAGTTGAAGCTGAGCTAGACTGCGTTTCTGACCCATCTAGTGTTTTCTGCACGGATTCTGATTCCATGAACAGAATGGTATTTCCTCATCTTCTAGTCACTGTTGTAATTATGCTGACTGTAGATTTGAGGCCAACCTTTACTATGATACTGTTGTGAGTACGATAAAGAGGGTTAGTAAGAGTGACAGCAGCCATATGAATATGAAATAGGTATATCTACCTTACCTGCTCGTAATGATACGGGATAGGTTATATAATTCTCGCTTTAGCGTTCACCGTTCAGAAGCATATAATACATCCAGGCTAGCAGTGGAAACTCTTACTAACCTTTTCCACATCTTTTCTCTCTAAATAAGGTATTCTAACTCTCTAGAACAGCTTTGCAGCCCTTGTTTTCTGACCGTCATGTGGCATCGTATCAATTCGCTCTTCCTCCCGGATACTGACTACTCCGATTATCTGATTGAGCAATATCAAGATATCCAATACGTTTGCCAAATCAGCATGCCTGAGAGTATTGTCCGGGCTCTGCCAGGCTATTCTGCAGCTCCTAATGCTACCTTTCTTCCACCGGGAACAGATCCAGCGAACAACTCGAGTGCTCCAGGCACGAGTTCTGGGAACTGCACTGGTCAAATTTTGAATCCCAGCAGCTCTGGTTGTGACAGTATATCCCAGCAATACGGAGTAACAACAGGAGACCTTCAGGCATCTACAAATTCGGATGATTGTACAATATCCAACACCACCTGCTTACCAAGTGCATGCACTCTCAAGCAAGTCAACGGCGGAGACACCTGCAATAGCCTTGCAACCGCATATTCTAGTAGCACTCTCAACATAACAATAACCTTATTCCAGTCCTGGAATCCCAACATCATCGGCCTCTGTGATAACTTAACAGCTGGTCAATATATTTGCTCCTCGTAAATATACGCCCCACTTCCCACTGAAATCAAGTCTCACTAATCACCCTTAATATCTCAGTCCCCCGGGGGGCACCTACACTCTCCCTGCCCCTATCAATGGCACCAACACCGACGATTCCAGCCAAACCCGCGGAGGCCAAGGCCCTGTGGGCGTTGTTCCGACCACAAACAGCACCGCCGCCGCTCCCACACAGGCGGGTATAGCATCCGACTGCACCAAGTTCGCCTACGCCGGCTCGAACGACACCTGCTTCGGCTTCACACAATCGTTCAAAATCAGCATGGCCGACTTCACCACATGGAATCCTATATTGGGATATCCAGATGGTCACAATTGTACCACTCAATTTTGGCTTGGGTTAGTATAAATGCCCCTGATCATATTCAGTTTGATATGATATGCGCTAACCTTCCTCAGTTACGATTACTGTGTCGAAGTAAATGGCGGGAGTGGCAGTACCACCACGACTACTAGCACTTCATCTATGCCTTCAACGACCACATCAAGTACAACGTCCCTGCCAACCCAGAGCGGTATCATTGCGACCTGCAACAAGTTTAAGGAGGCGGAGAAAGGCGACTACTGCAGCAAGTTCGCCAGCGACAACGGCATCACAACCCAGCAATTATATGCTTGGAATTCTATCCTGGGGTCTAATGGAGAGAATTGTAACCTACTCTTTCAAGCTGGTGAGGATTACTGTATTGGTGTCTCTGGTTAGGCTTCGCGGGATGCCCTTATTTGGGATAACTTCTTGATCAATAGAATGCCTCTTTTAGGTGAGGTGGATGATGGGTTAAGGGTTAGGGCTGGGTTTAGGGTTGGGTTGATAACCCTAACCCCTGTATGGGTTAGGGGTAGGGTAAAGATGAAAAGGGGGTTACCTGGTTTAGCCGTCTCAAAAAGTGGCGTGTGGCTGATCATGTGACGTCATTCTTAGGTAAATGTCAGATCCTAGTTAGGTGCTGTGGGTCAGGTGGCTAATAAGATTAAGAGAAACTTTATGATCTCCGTTTCAATTGAACTTGACTTTACCTTGGAACCTTGGAACTGAAGAAAAAACAACATCTTTGTTATTCCAGCATTTGGTGACAACTGCAGGGTTCGAACCTGCGCGGTTTCCCATCGCGGAGCCAATACAAAATATCTAAGAACCGGACGAGGAAACACTCGAATTGTAGTTTTCTCCATATACAAACTCAGCATTTCCAACCCGTTGATTGGCGGATCGGAAGACCATCTCAATTACACCAGGGTTCAGCTGAAACCTGGACTAGAATTGCCGGATATCCAATAAATCCCCCCTATAGAATTGGTCCAGCCAGAACCCACCATAGCGAAGTCCCATCGTACACCCGCCACAATAATTATCACGTTGGGCTACGGTCCTGTGTGAGGAAACTCGATGGCGATAAGGGTAGGATGGTTGGGAATAGCTTTAAGGGAGGGATGATTCCGCGAGCTCGTTGTGTGGCGTGCCTCGAGTTTTGGCCGTGTGGGGCTATTATGTAACCAAAGGATGAAGTAAGATTCTGTACGTTTTGAAAGTAATGTCAAACCCCAAACCTAAGAAAAACAACATCATCAACATCATCACGGTTAGTACCTAGGTTTTATAAGTTAACCCTTCCCTTTCCATTGGTTTAATCTTTTCCCTTCATTGAATACTATCCCGAATCATCACACCCCTTTTTCGGCTGACATCTACATCGTATATCAGATATCAGGACACAGCAGCTATTATATGAATGGGATCATGTGTTGGGGCCAAACGAAAAGTATTGTGACCTGGAGTTCCAACTTAAGGCCTTAATCCAGACGTATCAACATTATTCGATAAACTCTGGGATATCATTATGTGTACTTGGCGACATTTGAGGGGCATAATAGTTATGTCAATTCAGTCGCTTTCTAGTTTCTACCGAAGGGATTACAGGCAAAACAGACATCTCAAAGGCACAAAATGCTTCATTCCAATACTGCGCGCTCCCAACCACCCAAGGCTAAATTCTCACATAACCCGATCTAAATAACTACATGGCCATACCCGGAATTGAAGTCACCCCTGCAAGGTGGTTAGTCGAATTCAGCTCGTGATATATTTCTTAGAGACGTGGTCAGAAAATGTAACTTACATCCGTCGATGGTCTCCTTCACAACCGGCGCCTTGGTACACTTCATCGCTTCCTCTGAAGACTGTGTCTTGAGTACGTTGCACACGGCGCCGTTACAGCGAGCGTCCATGGCACGTTGGAGAGAATCGTCCTTCCAGCCGAAGACGTAGTCACCGTGCTGCGAGTATCCATCTTTGTCGCCAGTACTCCAGACGAACGGCTGTGAGCCATCCTCCGGCCACAAATTCTTGTCATTGAAGCCTCGAGTCTGTAGTGTACACAAAGTTAGCAATTTGATTCTATTTGGTGCCCTACTGAGGTTGTTCCGTGCCTCGGTAAGTTTTCGTCAGGCTACTATTAAGCAAGAGACCCCCAAATTAAGGCGTTCGGCTCAAGTGGAAGACCGGGAAGAGGAACTGATAAAACTTACATCCCACATGACTTCTAACATCACTTGAGGTATCTTTACGGGGTGGCTTGATGGGCAAGTACCAGACGCACCAACTCCTGAGTCCGCGCTTGGGTAGGCAACGTGGCTCATGTGGTCGGCGCTATCCGTGTTCTTACCATCCCAACAGGTCGGGAATGTGATGACTGAACGGATGCCGCCTTCACAAATGCCCGTAGGCAGGGCCTGGCTGTCCGGAGCTCCACAATTTATGTTGCTGTTGTCTCCTGTTGCAGGCATACACCGATGGCACACCTTTTTCGCCGTGCCTGGCGAGGTTGCCGTAGCGTCTCCAATAAGCATACGGAAGCCGGGCTTGAAAGCGGTAACCGTTGTGTTGGCGTCGGTCGCTGGGATATAATACACCGTAATGCCGCCATCGGCACGGAGACCCTCGCTTACAAATTGAGGCACGCGCCTAAACGTTCCGTTACGGGCTCGGAAATACAGAACTGCCGTCCAGTAGTTAGAGAAGTCTTCTGAGAAGGTGCAGCTGGTGCATGTGGATCCTGCGACGAGATCGTGGTCCGCCGGGTCCATGGAAGCATTAAATGAATTTCCGCCGACGATCTGATGGAGATGAGGCGATGGGATTAAGCCCGGGTTGACCAGGGGATCCAAACGGTCGACGACGAGCTGCGAACAACTGAACCGCATCATCTCCATCCCTCCTTGGCCAAGGCCATGCTTCACGAAAAGTGCCAGGGCGAGAGCCTTCCACTGCATCTTGGACGAAATTGTTGGCTGCTACCGTAAGTGAAGAGCGAAAGATTCTTGTGGAATGTCCTAACCCGGATTGTCACTCCTAAATACATGGTCCTACAATAAATAATCATACTAGGGTAAATCCTCTGCTATATGCCGCTGGGTGCTATCTTTGGTCGTTTAAATCTCAAATTACTTATATATTAAGGGATTTAGGCAAAGGCGGATGCTACGTCGATTCCGCGAATCACATGCGACCTCAGGCCCCCCCTCGAATCCTAGGCTCTTCACGATTCCTATCTTACCAATCATGGCCCATCGGCTTCGAGCCTTCGTGTATGCTGTCATATGCTACCAGCAGCTTGAGGTGCTCTACGAGGTCGGCTCAACAATTCCAAATCCACTACTCCGCCAAGGTACAGGAGGTTTTACCTCGGCGCCGGCATCGATAAGAATATTAACCATTGCCGTGCTGTCCCCTCGGGCGGCGAGCTGAAGCGCGAAATTTGTTCGCCCTTGTAATATATTATCTGATGTTGTGATGGTCACTCTGTAGCTACCCCTTAATAAAGTGGGCCTCATTCCGAACAATGATAAGCACATACTCTGCTGTAATATGTATGCCGACCAAATACGATGATGTTAAAAATAATCATTTCGTTGCTGCTCACGAAGTTAGTAAAATTCTAAGTGGCTTTATAAAATAAGAGAAATACATTAGTGACGCAACTGCTTACCTACCTAGGTAGGTAGTTGACCTAGTATTGTTGGCGCCGAGGCGGGTGTAATAATACCTTAGGTACCTAGATACCTACCTGTTTGGAAACTTTCACAAGCGTATAGTTTTAAAGTACTTCTTGAAAGTTAAGTATGTATGTAATACTTAAGTAGTAGCCAGTGGCGAGATCAATTTCTCAAATATCCCTAGTATTAGCAGGCTTAAAGGGGTCATTATGGAGTATACCTTACCAAGGGTAAATTTAAGGAGCGGGAATATTCCGAATCATTCTTACGAGGTTATTATACAGAAGTATGGCAACTAGAAATTTTGTGTTTCATTGATTATACACGTGTTAATAACTCTTGTTTAACAGCTTTTTATATCTTATTTTCTCTTTCGTCTACTCCTTTATTCCTTCTCTACTTAGTGAGTAGATTAAAATTATATTCCAAATTATCCAATCGAATACAACCTGCATTCCAGCTTAACCAAGGTATAATAAGTCAAGTTTGATACATCTCTGATTACATCTAGCTTAATAGTACTTAAACATTAGAGAAAGTTACCTTCCAAGGTTATTATGAGCCAGTTGTGCCCAAAGGCGCAGCAGTAGTTTAGTAGGTATAATGTCATATTAGTCATTCGATACCCTTCTACATAAACATTTCCCCTTTAGTTTAACCTTACTCTTCCTCTTTTAGAATTAATATCCGAGTCTCTTTTCACCAAACTACATATATCTAAGTAGTGGAGTATAATATAAGGTAGCCACCGCGAACACCTATTTAGACGAGACTTTAGATGTTGTGTTGAGTGTGAAATATATCAAGCGTGACTCATTTTCACGTTAGCCTCGATACAAGTGTCAAGACTATAATAGTATAGCCCTAAAAGACACTACCTCATCACGCCCCTAAGGTAATGCACTCTAATTAACAAGCCGAGCAATTCGCTATACTGTCCGCATATCGATATTCACCTAGGTACATAGGTAAAACATTTTATGAATCAAAATTACCTCTTCTGATCTTGCCTATTTTCTAATTGAAGCCGTCCGTCCATTCTGTGAAGGGCACGAGAGCACAAAGATGTGCTAGAGTATCTACCTAGTATTTACTATCATTTAACTTCGACCGTAGGTACGTTACGACCCAATAGTCCCCTCTAGCCTAACCGCAACCGGCATAGAATATATTTCATTCGATTGGATCAAAAACCGACATTACATAGATGGACATCTGGCGCCCTTCCATACTTGCAGATGTGGGGGCTACATTGTCCGATTCTCGCAATCGGTGACTCTAGGCGCTTGATATAAATATATAAAATAAATCTTTCAGTTTGTGACTGTCTATCAATCGGAAATATATCAACTGTGGCATGTTTAGATCACTCGTCAGCACCATCTTTACAACTACGTACTTACTATTACATTTATATCCCGATACGGTCTCAGGGCGAGACCTCACAAGCAGAACCTAAATCTAGCCATGGCTGGTAAAGATGTCCCAGGGACAGCTGGCAGTTCGCCGGTATTTGGTCAACGAATACTTCAGCATTTCGACTTCGACCCGAGCTATCGTAATTTAAATCATGGTGGGATTTCCTTTTCCCTCCAGGCGTGTGTAGACGTCTAATTATCAATAAGCCTCTTTCGGAGCAATTCCACGCGAAATTAAAAAGAAACTTTTCCAGTACCAGGATATGGCTGAAGCTCAACCTGACCAATTCATCCGCTACGACTCCGTGGACATTCTAGACGAGTCTCGAGAAGCTGTGGCAAGGGTTCTCAATGCGCCGACGAACACCGTAGTGTTTGTCCAAAACGCCACTACTGGAGTGAATGTGATCTTGCGGAATCTTACTTGGAACGACGACTGTAAGGACGAGATTCTCTATTTCAACACCATATACGGAGCATGCGGAAACACCATCGATTACATCGTGAACACAAGATTCGACCGCGTTTCCTCGCGGGGGATAGAGATAACCTACCCGCTTGAGGACGACGAGATTGTAGCTGCTCTCAAAGATGCGATAGAAGAATCGAAAAAGGATGGGAAGCGCGCGAGAATTTGCGTCTTTGATACGGTCTCCAGTCTCCCCGGCGTGCGTTTACCCTTCGAGGAGATTACCAAAGTCTGTAAAGAGGCTGGGATTTTAAGCCTAGTGGACGGGGCTCAGGGAATCGGAATGATCGATATCGACCTAGAGGCATTGGATCCCGACTTCTTCGTTTCGAACTGCCATAAGTGGCTTTATGTACCGAGAGGCTGCGCTGTGCTCTATGTCCCGGTGCGACATCAGGCGCTGATAAAGTCAACGCTACCAACTTCCCATGGATACATGCCAGAAAATAGGCCTTACCCGCTACCGAAGGCGAATACCTCTGCCTTCGTCAACAATTTTCAATTTATCGGCACGCTAGATAAAAGCCCCTATCTTTGTGTAAAAGACTCAGTCGCATGGCGAGAGCGGGTCCTTGGCGGCGAAGCTAAGATACTAGAGTATACCCAAGCACTAGCTAGAGAGGGGGGTAAGAGGGCGGCGGAGATTCTCGGAACGGAGGTCTTGGATAACAAGTCTGGCTCAATGTCGAGATGTCCGACTACTAACGTCGCTTTGCCCTTAGAGGCCGAAGAGGCAGCCCAAGCAAAATCTTGGATGATGGAGAAGATGATGTCTGATTACAAGACGTTCCTCCCATTGTTCATGCATAATGGTCGCTTGTGGACTAGAATAAGTGCCCAAGTCTACCTCGATATTCAAGATTTTGAATGGGCTGGACAGACCCTTCTCGAGCTTTGCAAAAGGGTAAAAGGGGGTGAGTACAGGGATGTGTAAGCTGGCGGATATCCTACAGGTGGAGGTAGATGATGATACTCTTTCAATATAATTTGTTTTTTTAGTCTGTTGGGTCATTCAACTTATATCTACCTACGTAGATACCTAGGTACCTACCTAGCCTAACCTACCTGGTATTCTGTTCTACCTTATGGAACATCTTATGCATAGGTATTATAGGGTGCGGTAGGCGATGATTTCTCGTGTTGCTGTTTTTCGAATTTTACACACCACATTACTTTCACATTTGACTTGGGCTCATGGTTCGCAAATAGGTTCTTATGTGTCAAGACTGTAGACTAAAGAGACTGTAGACTGAAGAGACTGTAGAGATTATTATACACTTATTCTCTCTCCCGTTCCGAATGACCTCCCTTGGTAAACGTTTCATCGTTTTATGTTACAATCTAGTTCCCCAATCACTCTCGTACCCATCCAGTATTTGCCAATATCTGTGTTCTCCAGTTACCAAGTTTGTATAGAACAGGTTCGTGAGTGCTAATAATCTCTGTCTCGTTGTGTCATTTATAGTAGGATCAACTAGACCCGATAGTGTCCGGCGGTACACTGCAGATACCAAGAAGAGATATGTTCCTCTCCTGTAGACAGTTCTCCTAGACTGTAGAGACTGTTTAGGTTGTCTCAATTAAGCGCCTAGTTAGCAACCGGTGCCTCTAAGAGCAGTGGGTGCGCACAGTGAGTGCCACATCGATCCTCGATTCCTCGGCCAAGTAGGAAGGTGACTGCTTCTTGGCTTCCAGATGCCCTGGCCACGCAAAGCGCGTTCTTGCATCGGGTTCCAGGACGAAGACACTCAGAATGCCCGAGCTCGTCGCAGTGGTTGGGGATAGGAGTATACCTAATGTTGACGTCGCATCCGTGCGATAGGATCTCTTCAATTACGTCGATTCGGTTATACTCTGCGGCCACAAATATGACTGGGGCGCTTCCCAGGGCTTTCTCTGGTCCTTCCAAGTAGTAAGTCGACACGTAGTAACATCCCCCTATCATCTTCTCAATAACCTCCAATGGTTCGTGGTTGCAGATAGCACGTTCCACACATGACACGTCGTTATGGCGCTGGGATAACTGTTCAGGATACAGCGTAATCGATTCGACGTAGTATAGTGCCTCTTCCATAGCACGTCGACGAATGAATGAGAACCAGAGGGTCTTATTCATGCGCGAAAAGTTGTAGATGTCGTGTCTGGACGTGAGAGCCTCGCCAATCTGCTGCCAAATATCCAAAGGATAATCATCACCACGCTTTAGTAGTTTTGTCAGCCTAAAGGTGTCTAGTAAAGTAGGAAGATCAGATACATACAATTTGGGCTGGGCTCGCCATTGTGGTCGAGTGTAATAGAATGTTTCCTTTGTTTGAGATGAAGGAGTAAATTGCTTGATAGTTATCTTCGCAATTAGAGGCCAGTGTGATAGTACCTTGTTGGTTGGTGAATTTGTTGACAAGCGATGTTAGAAAAGCCGATGTTAAGAAAACCAAAGGTCGTAGCAGTATCTTAAAGCTTGGTAGAAGAAGAAGGAAAGGGAAGTTTAAGAAATAAGAGGTAAGGGTGCTTTATATAATAATAGCGTGTTGACTCATTGCTCGACGGTTTGCTAGGTAATCCACAAGAAAGGGGAGAGAATCGTGGTCCGGGCACACCATATATGGGTACTAAGGTCTCCTGACCAGCGGTACCCAGCTGCCAAGCATATCTGTGCGGCTGTTTGCAGGTGTCGAATGAAGTTTGTTGGATGACCGCCCGAACAAAATGTGACTCAAGCTTAGGAACAAAGACATAGGAACAAAGCCATTTTTGATGAATAAGGTTTCCTCGAGTCGAATGACTCTTAAATACAAGGATAATGACCCTTGTAGCCGACGCTTAGACCAACTGACATGCTTCAGCCTCCCGTTGACAGCTGTCAGACCTTGCTTCGAAGTGCGTCATAAATATACCTAGGTAGATACCTACCGGTCTCTTTACCACCTCCCGAGCAGTAAAGCCGGCCAATGTTGTTCTCATCTAAAGCCATCGTGTCAGCAGACTAGACCCCGGGTGTCTATATTCTTATCATTCATCCGTGTCTCGTCGTCGAGATGTAAATCTTCTACATATTAGACCCCTACGATCTAGGTTAATGTAAGGTACGTTTAGTTAAATCAAAACCCAACTTCATCTACTCCTTTATCACATCCAGTCAGTCTTCGATGAAGTTAAGTTCTGCCAGTAGTCCATCTAGTAGTTCGATTGTACGTACACTTTCATCCAGAGTCCTGAATTCTAATCGCCGTTTAGGTCTGGGACAACCTGTTGTTAATGGCGACGGAGGTGGAAATAAATGTGTCGTCTCTTTTATAATATTAGAAGAACCTTTATCTATCGCTAATTTCAATAGCAGATATTCTTCCATAATACACATTTAAATGTTTAGGAGATGTTTCCGATAAGCCCTAGGTTAGTTAGGTTATGCTTGAGCTGATAAAATGATTCATGGGACTCTCATATAGCACAGGTTTAATATTAAAAGTAACCATCGAATTATGGTAAATAACGTTGATAAAATCCCATTCTACTTGAAAATCATTGATGATCTTTGATTGGAGTGTTCTTTATTCGTTAAGGTTAAGCCCCCCTTTCTTATAAAAAATACAGAGGAAGGCGTGAAAATAAGAGCAAAAGGTTCTTGAAAATCTGCTTATGAAAAGTCTAGAGAACATTGAAGATTACTTGAATATATATAAGGTATACCTATAGTAAATTTAAGTTAAGAAACAATTGGGGTTAAGTTTGTGTGATGAAAGGAAAGTGTTTGGTTGGTTAACCTGAAAGTTAGTGTTTTTATATCACCATGGAATTATATAATATTATTTGTATTACGCATATTTAGGATTTCTTCTCGTTTTCATGTTGTTAGAAATGAGGCTTACCATTATACCTATAGCTAATATCCTTTGATTTAATACCATTTAGTCATAATCACGTATCGTAACCTACTCGAAAGTTTTAGACGCTTCTGCTTAATCGCTTGATAGTATCTGAGAATTTGCATTATTATTCAAGTCTCTAAAAAGGAGGAAACTTTCATACAATATTAGAAAGGATTGTTTGACAAATAAATTGTCACATGCGAGTAGACAATGATAGCTTAGGAGTCTATGATGTAGTACCCCTGAGAGCCGTGACTAATGCAGATGAACATTTAGACTGTCTCACTCTAAAGGTACCTAGGTAGACATTCTAGTACTTTATATAACTTTATTTTTCAATCATCGTTTCAGGCAGTCTTCTCTTTCTCCCTGTGTCGCTATCATCATAGTTATGCCCTTAGGGTTGGGGTAGAGGTTTCACAGTGTCGTAGCTCCTGTCGTCATCTCGGGAACTAGGAAGCTTCGTTGAACAAATTTGAGAGTAATACTATTTAATCTGGTATCTTGAGTAGAGGCTCATCATCCCAATCTTCAAACCCTCGAAGAGATAGATACGAAGAATTAAGAACGAATAAGTTAAAAATGTGGTCGAACTTCTTCGTCGTAGCTACAGCGACAGCGCTACTCTTCACTAGTAAGTATCAGAAAATTGACACCTTTGTATCAGGTACATATATCTCATAGATATCATAATAGGTGTGCTTGCTATTCCACCGTCATGTCCAGGCGTTCCATCTCCACGTTATCCGTTTAAGCTAGCCGAGGGTTGGATGGCCACCAAGGTAGCAGATGGCCTGTCATCGCCCCGCGGCCTAGTCATAGATAATAAGGGTCGTCTCCTAATTGTAGAAGACGGCGTTGGAATCAGCCAGCACACAGTTGACCTCAATGGCTGCATCTCGTCCTCACGCATGCTCATATCTATGACTGAGCTAAACCACGGTATTTACCTTGGGCTCGACGACCGCACTCTCTATGCCAGTTCGTCATCCACCGTGTTTCGATGGGTATACGACCCGACCAGTGGCAACACAAGCGGATCGCCGGCCACCATAGTCTCAGGAATGGCCACCAGTGGTCATGTCACAAGAACGCTAATCATCCCGCCTCATCGTCCGGACTTGCTAGTCGTTTCCCACGGCTCTAACGGCAATCTCGACTACGCAGCTGTCGATCCTTCAACAGCGCGAGCTATCGTCAAAGTCTTTGATGTCTCTAACGTACCTAACGGCGGGTATAACTATGCTAAAGACGGCTGGAACGCAGGATACGGCCTCCGAAATGAAGTAGGGCTAGTGTTCGATGGGAACAACATGTAGGTTGAATCCCCCCTCCCGCTTATCCCGACATATATATCCTCCTAAAAGAGACAAAATGAGCAGACTAATCCTGCGAGAGGTAGGCTATGGGGCGTAGAAAACAGCGCTGATCAACTCACTCGGGACATCAACGGCACGTCGACGGACGTCCACACAGACAACCCGGCAGAAGAGCTGAACTTCCTAGGCAACGTCGCGATGCCCAACAACGCCTGGTACGGATACCCGACATGCTTTACGATATGGGGCCCCGACGCCGACATCACTGACGGCGCGTACGAGCTCGACACCGGCGAACAGTTCGTCCTAGCACCGAACACGACCTTCGACGACATGAGCTGCGCGCATATGTCAGTGCCGCCGCGCCTCACGTTCGAGGCGCACACAGCGCCGCTAGACTCCAAGTTCGACGTGCCTAAGTACGAGAAGCTGTTCGTCACGATGCACGGGAGCTGGAACCGCAATCCGCCCGTGGGGTACAAGTTGGTCGTGGTGCCCTTCACGCGCGCTGTCCAAGACGGCGGCTCTTATGCGCCTGTCGCGCCGGCCAACAGCAGGGCCGGATACGTCGATGTCTTCTACCCGCCGGACGAGGGAAAGTGCTCGTCGAATAGCTGCGCGCGGCCAGTCGGATTGGTTTTTGATGCCGTGGGACGTCTGTATATGACAAGCGATACGTCTGGCGAGGTGTTTGTGCTTGGCAGTAAATAGTCCTGGGAAGGGAGGTGGTGAAGAGGAGTGTTAGAGAGATAGGTAAAGAGTTGCTATGAGTATCGAATCCCAGGCGGAATCTACCTAGAGTTAGAGTTACGATCCAAGGACCTTGCTAGAATTTGTTATAGGTAGGTAGGCTTCGAGGTTTCAGGTTGAAATATTATAAACAAACATGTAATGGCCGGAGATATAACTACGAAAAGACGAAAGGGGTTCAGTATTTTAAAAGCTTCTGTTGGCTCCTTCAATATGAGTCTAAATGTATTTCCAATCCAACTCTTATGCCACCGACCAGTGCTCAAGCTAGGCTACTTCAAACACGGGTTTCTCCTTCTCTCTTCTCAACTACATCAACGTGTTCTGCTTCGGGCCTTTCCATTGCATGCTTCTCGTTGAAGACCTCATCTCTGAGATCCGCGTCATCGTTTCCGTACCGCCCGATCCTGTACCACGGCAGCTCGAAGAGGCGGTCCATCGACTCCAGCGACCGGCCCGCGGTCTCGGGCACGAAAAACCAGACCCAGAGGCCGCCGACAATGGTGATTGCCCCGAAGGACCAGAAGGTGCCCATGGGCGAGATACCTCCGTGGTCCGTGGATAGCAACATGTTGGGAACGGCGCGCGAGTTGCCGTACTGGTTCACAAAGTGCAGCATCATCACGATCGACGTGGACACGGCGCGGATGCGCAGCGGGAAGAGCTCGGCCGTGAGCAGGTACTGCATCGAGTTCCACCCGAGGGCCCAGCCGCAACCTGAGATGTAGATCATAGCGATGGCACCGCGGCTGGCGCTCTTCTCGGCCTGGGGCAGAACATAGGATTCGTCGATACCCAGCTCCGGCACGGCCGTCAGGAACCCCGCCACGTAGACCATGGAGATGGCTTGCAGCGTGATTCCGAGGAGAAGGGCGCGCTTGCGGCCGATGACGTCGACAAGGAAGAGGGCGCAGATGATGGCCGACACGAACTTGACGATGCCGAATACGGCGGTGATGAGTAGGGACTCGTTCTGACCCGTAATGCCAAGAATCTTGAACAAATCCGGAGCGTACAGAGTAATTGAACCAGCCCCCGACCACTGTGACAAAAATTGCACCATCGCGCTGAGGTACAGGCGGTAAAGGTTGCTAGGGATGAGGAACATCTCCTTCAGAACCCCGTACCAGCTAGCGCCCATGGTCGCTTCGAGCTCCTCCTCGTGGGCTTCCCGGATAGAGGCAATCTCCGAGACGACGTAGTCGTCGTCGACGGACATGTGGCGGATGTGAGCCATAGCCTCAGTTGCCTCCTGGAATTTCCCCTGCTTGACGAGATAGCGTGGCGACTCATACTGGAAAAACGTCAAGATGAAAATGAGCCCGGCAAAGATGATGTGCAGACTCGTCGGCGCGAGCTAGAGATCGGCATGGTTAGTTATATTAATATGAACCTCACGATGCGAATGAGCCGGATTTTACATACCCATCGGATGGGAGCAGTGTCACCTAGATTGATCTGAGCGCCATAATTGGTAAAGTACGCGAGGACAATGCCGACGTAGACGAAGCCCGTAAAGATGCAGGTACAAAGACCTCGGATGGAGGCTGGCGCAATCTCGGCGATCTGGGGTATTTTCTTTTTGTTAGCACACCGCCCAAAATCCGAAATCACATTATTTATTGATTTTGTAAACGGATTCTAGAAAGGTCTAGTGGGGAATAGGGGATAATTGAAGACACTAATAAAATCATGTCGTGACTTACGTAGACAGGCCCGACGACCGGTGTCTGGCCAACGCCGAGGCCTGCGATGAACCGCCCCGCATAGACAGCGCTGAGATTGCCACCGTTTCCCATGTAGATGGCGATGCCCAAGATCCACAACAGACACAGTTGGCGGGTAGCCCAGATCCTGCCGATGCGGTCGCAGATGACAAAGGCGAAGAGCGCGCCGCCCACAGAGCCGATCTGGACCATGGAGGACACGTTGGCCTTGATGTTAGTCTTCTCGACTTGGGTGTACGAGTCATAGTTGATGGAGTTCTGGAAGTTCTTCGAGTTGAAGGCGCCCGAGATGAGACCCTCGTCCACACCGCGAGCAGCGCCCAGGAGGCCGAAAGAGATGACGGCAAACCATAACCTCCAGTTGAAGACGTTCTTGGGCTCGCCCAAGTTCTTCAGTCTGAAGATGTTGACGGGTTTCTTGACGCCTCCAGCCATTGTCGTTCTTCTGAGGTAGCCTGAGTCTTGAGATAGCGACGGTACCAGCTAAGAGATGCCCCGGAGTGGAGGTTGGCTGTCGTTCATGGGAAGCCGTCTCGCGTTTATATACCTAAGTTTTCGGCGTGGAAAGGTCTGCTCGCTTCATTGCTGACCGACCTGATCGAGCTGACTTGGAGCAGCCAACCACGATGTTAGGATCATTCCCCCAACGTGACCTCCAACATAATCTCCAAATGCATACCCAGGTAGCTAACAAAGAGAACGGCTCTGTGGGTAACAAGCACCATAATCCTTGTCGATACCTGCGGGGACCCCGCGTCTCGCTCTCCTCGTTCCCGGTATAAAGGATCTTGGAAGTCTTGGGAGGCAAGGGGAGACTAGCGAGATCATGATCCTTTTTTCCTTGGCCGGCCAATAAGAGAAGGGCCAATTTGGAAAGTGGCATGGGGGGCTAACGGCTTTCATAATAGCCTCTAACCTGAATAGTAAGGAGGTATTAGAAGTGGATTACATCGGACAACATACGACAGGGTAGGTATTTTCCACTTTCGTCATTGTTTTGTAAATTTACCTGGCGTACCTACGGAGGCAAGTTTTACCATCGAAAGACGATAAAATTCGATGTCAATAGGTGTAATAGCCACCCTTAAGTAAAGAGGTATATTATAAGCGAATAAATACTGCTTAAAGACCTACTAGGTAAGCTGCTAAGTAAGTTCTAATCACCCCACATCAAATCAAGGTCTTTATTTTCGGCTATGAAATTCGGACATGATATAAGTTATGTGAAAAAAGGACGAAATTAAGTCGGCGGAAGATAAATAATTTACTTAGAAACCTTATACGAACCCTCGTATATAACCTTTTCTCATTTCTTACCTCTTAAGAATTTATTGGTTGGTTGTGCCTCGGTGTTGTTATGACTTGTGGGCTAATGTTTTCTTATAGCCAGCTCTTAAGTTAGGTTATAATTGATGCCAGTAACGTCAAAGATAGCCGAACTTATTACAAAAAAGTTAACCCTTTATAGGTACCTATTCAAATATGTAAAGACCATTGCTCATTTTGTTCTCATTTCAACTTAGTCTATAAACATGTGGTGCTTAAGATCTGAAGCTAAATTAATAAACCAATTAATATCATTTACTCTTATTAAGTTTTGCAGATAGGTCAGACTTTGCTGATGTTTGTTGTCAACTAGATAATTCATCCATGAATAATATTTATAGAGTTAGGTATCGTGTGCGTTTATCTCTGTGAGTCCTAACCCAATCTTAATGTTGCCCGCTGCTCTCTGCCATCCAATATTCCGGTTGTTGCCGATTTACCTACCTACCTAGATACCCAGGTAGATAATGTCAACCCTCTCCTATTACGTCGTCTCATCCTCTTTCTTCGTGGCTCTTCGCGAAAACCAAAACCCAATGACATCCTTACGCCTGCGGTTGCAACTTTGAAACTTTGAAGTAGATGCCAAACTCCATGATCAATGATCATAGTCCTCTTCTAATCATGTGGCAAAATGACAATGAGGTGTACGCCTAGACCAGCCAAGATAAATGCTCATACGATTTTAACAGACAAAGATGAAAACAAGCGGGCTGCCTAGAAATGCTAGTAGGGCTATATAGTATTTCATACCGGAGTTCTAGACTTTTTAGTCAAGAGGCCTGTCTAAATTGGACAACGCATTGATAATAGTACCGCTGTTGTCCCGCAGCCCCAGATTCGATTCGATTTTCAGCCAATGCCTATCTGCGGAGGTAGCTTGCGAGTGGATGCATAGCGACCGGGGTTTGTCTTCCCATTCGTCATTCCTTGCAGTTCTGATAATTTTCCGAGTTTTCGGAAGACGGGGGCTCACGGCATCGCTCCCTGGCGGGATCTTGGCTCTTTGGTGGCCTGTCGTCGACTTACCGAAGGTGAAATGCGGCATAACGTCAAGGATATCGATTATGTTAGCTGCTTATGTGACAGGGAATGGATGAGCCTAACGGGATGATATTCCTACACGTGTATATACTCATGTCTTTGCTCTGTGTTTTATAACCGAATTACCGTTAATTCCTATTAATCCCGAAACTCGATTTCTTTTCATGAACTCAAGAGGAGTACTAGTAACTAATTGGACAGACTGTTACTTATACTGCATTTGTTCATAATAAAATATTAATCGAGACATACTGGTACTTAGTCCATGTATGGTGTTTATCAATATATCTATTAAGGGTGATATACATAATAGTAGATGAAAGAATTATCTCGTAACTGTTCTTAAAGATTTGATACTCTGGTCTGTTATGTAAAATTGTTGAATTTAAATTGTGACCAACTAATGAACCTTCGCTAATACATCCTTAGATACGTATTGTGTTAGTACATCTCAGATATCCTTAAAATTCCACTTCGAGAATTTCATCCGCAAGGGATATGGGTAAAAGCTCAGCATATCCCCCTTTCACCTGTATGAGGAAATAGGTAGCATGCTCAAAATACGGAGCGAGATCCGGCACCATTCCGAAGATCCCCCGTCTCCCCCGACATAATAAGTAGTAGCGAGAAGCTTCGTGTAGGGTAGAGAGCTTGTTGACTCATATGAACTTCTAGACTTTTTCTTCCATGATAACTAATATGTATAATCTAAGTTCGTGTTTCGCCGCGCACGAGGTTGGCGAATTAGGAGACTGTGCGGCCCCAATATTGTCTCTCATGAACCGGCTGAGATTTGTTTCGGATAATACGGCTATTCGACACCCGTGGTCACAGCAGTGAGGGAATATCTCGTCGCTCAATTTTAAATCAACGGGTAATGAGAGAATGAGACTCGTGATGATTTAGCGAGTTCACAAGAATAAAAGACGAGGGTGTGAAGTCGCTAATGTCTTAGGTCTACGGCCTAGACCTTCGCTGCTTAGGTCTTGCACCTTGGGGTCCAAATTTTTGTACTCAGTTACATCCGACTTATCTTGGAACTGCACTTTACTTACTATAGCTACTACCTATGTAATACTACCTAGGCAGCTAGGTAGGCTGGTAGGTATGTAATGTAATGCAAGTAAATGTCAAGAAGACAACCTCGCAGGTTCCACTACGTTATGTTGTACCGTAGTTTTATGATACCCATTAGTTAGGTTAACCGATATAATGCTACAATTGCTACAAATCACTAAGAATAGTAACAACTATAACAACTTTGACCATTATACCGTTGTACTTAGAACTATTCTTAGTAATTTGTAGCAATTCTAGCACTGCACCGGTCAATGGGATAGATCCGGAACTCCACGATGACGATAGCTTCGAATCTTGTTGATCAATGGGCCCGTGGAGGTATTTACCAGCTTACTAGCACTGGCTAGAACATACCTACTGTAGGTACATACCAGAATACTACATACCTACATCAGGTACCGGCCGAGACATTGAGATTGCCACAGCTTTACCTGATTAGTATCGGAATTATCTAAATTAGTTAAGGTCGCCGGTGTATCCCATATTTTCGGGACGCTATTCGACTTCGAGACTAGGCAGCCTAGCTAGAGGTACACTAGTAGCATAGTAGGTAAGCCAAGTCCCAAGTACCGAGTTACTTGTGGTTTAGCGAGCCTGTGCCTTGTACCTCTACCTCCCTCTAGCTGCCTAGGCACAGTAGGCAGTTCGCTACCAAGCAGCGGTCCGTCAATAGCCTGAGGTACTTGGAATTGGCAAAAAGCTTGCTCCTAACAAGCATCGGAACAAGCATTGTGGCGCAGCGAAATGCCGCAAGCGTTGAATCTTTTTAACTTCAATGTTTTGCGGGATATTTAAAAAAAAAAAATTATGGTTTTCTTTGAGGTGATGCTGCGAGTTCGGGACAATTAGGAGTTGAACTTATTGGGGCTCTGAATCTCATAGGGTGGTTGTGTAAGTGTATGTCTGTGCGTGCATGTCTCTACTACTACCTACGTACATAGTACACGTGTAGTGTACCTAGTAGGTATGTGTTTCACGGATAGGATATGATGGGATTTTAGGTAGGTAATTGAGGCCATTTGCTTGGGTATTCCTTGCAAACAAGTAAGGGTACCGGTACTTACCTAGGTATGTAGTGTAGGTGATAGACAAACCTCGTGGCCGCTTATGCCTACCTGAATACCTAGGTACGTAGTGTTGCCCGTACCGCCCGTAGAGCGTGGGGAAATGAGGGGATGGAGATTGAGGGGAGACGAGGGGGTACGATGGGAGACGGTGCTAGAGCCTAGTTCCAAGTGTTCGAGAATTTCTCGCTCTATTCTAGGCTTGGCTGACTATATTAATCCCTCTCTCCAAAGGAAACTCCTTGCCTCCGTAGCCCGCTAAAAAAATTCTTGATGCGGCTGACCATCCGGCTTCCTCTAGGTGGGTGTCAGGTATCATCGCCATGGCCGGGGTCAAGGTCTCAATGATGTAACTAACTACCTACCTAGGAGGTAGGTACGTGATAATGCGCAGCCTTATATATAGTACCACCATATACCAACCGATTGGAAAGTTATAGATAGTCTAGATCAATTCATTGATTGAAGTAGATCCACCTGAAAGTTGGAGTTGGAGTACCTACCTTAGGTACCTAATTAACGATGGATAAGAAGAGGGAGGAGAACAGGAGGGAAAGAAACAATCCCCGTGTAAGTGAATAATAACCCCATACCATCGTGGCTGGGGGCATGGGGCTGCTGGGGAAAAAAGTGGCAGTTCGCGGGGGAATTTAGAATTTAATAAATTTGATAGGCTACTAGCGTCCCTTGCTTCCTCCTCTTTAGATGTAACCTTTATATCATCATAGCTGGGTTGCTGGGCTCCAGTGTCTGTGATTTCCTCGCTTGGAGCGTTCTTGGGCACGTTCGTAGAAGGGGCCGATCCTCATCCTCTGTTTTGTTTCGTAATAGTCGAAGGCGCTTTTTAGTCTTTGTTCTTGGCTACATAAAACCTTGTTGCTACCTAGGCAAAGGTACATACTTAGTATGGATGGCTGGATGGCTGGAGGTAAAGTAACCTATCATGTAGGTAGGTGGCGGCCAGGTAGTTAGGGGTAACCATCTGGGCAGTCAGCCATCCAGTGCAGTTCGTGTGGCACTGGCACCGCACTCGGATCTTTTTATTACTCCCAGATGATACCATTACCACTTCCAGGTAAGCTACCCAGTACCTAGGTAGCTAACCATCACCATCCATGAGCTGCATACTGCATAATCTGAGCATCTTCCCAAAATATATATCCAATCATCATCCCCATAGCTCCCATTCTTGGCTCCCGGCTACTTCAGGGATTCCCTTCCCTTCCCCCGCACATCCCAGAGATATCCCTAGACCGCTTAGACTTGGAAGACCTCGAGATCGGGGGTCGTGACCAAGCTTGGCCACCACTGGCACATTATCCTAACCTGTTGGCCGCCGTGCCGTACTGCATATGCTAGGTAGCTTGCTTACCTAGGTATTATAGCTGTCGTATCTTATTCCTTTCATCTCCCTTCTCCGGTCTCGTTTAAATACCGCCGGGCCCCTCGCGACTTTGTCCATTGTGTGTGTTCTCTTAGTCCACACAGACAAGAAGTCTCCTAGTCTCCTTGCATATCCTCAAGCTTGTTAACGGAGCTGAGCAATGGCGACAGTCGCTAAGGAAGAAGGCGCATCAGCGCCAGCGCCTTACAATACCTATAGAACCACAATCGAGGATGACTCCAACATCCATCCTCCACATTATGGCATGTCGACCAAAGAGTATCTGGTTTCGCGTATCTCTTCGCTGAAGCCGCCCATGACGAAAGCCCCCAACCCGATTCGTCTGATTAGAATGCTGAATCGTCGCCAATGGGCTTTCTTTGGTGTCGCATTTTGGGCTTGGGTATGTCATTGACAATTTCCCATCCTCTTCCGTTCGATGCGCGACTTTTATGTGCTTATTACTGACGATGTTTGACATTGATATAGACTTGGGATGCTTTCGATTTCTTCACCGTCTCGCTGACGGTTGACGAGTTGGCGAAGGACTTCGACAAGACCAACACGGACATCACCTGGGGAATCACTCTCGTCCTGATGTTCCGATCTGTCGGTTCCATCCTCTTCGGTATCGCAGCCGATCGTTATGGTCGAAAATGGCCCTTCGTCGTCAACAATCTTCTCTTTATCGCACTCGAATTAGTATGTAGTCTTTTTTTGCTTGCGTCGCTTATCATATTTATTGTCTGCATTAATCGGCGGCCCACCTCCAGATCATCGAAGCGACCTCGTCGCGTGGCGCTACTTTGAAGTTGGATTTGGGATGCCAATCACTCCCTCCCAGCTCCCTCCCACATCTTGGCGATACTTGGCGCGGTGTTGGCAAAAGCTTCGCGATCTTCTATTGACCGTCCTGTTGTTTCGCGCATTTAATACCCGAATATCGACGAGTTGGGAACCGATCGCTAATTTGTTGAATTTTAGGGAACCGGTTTCTGTAATACATACAGCCAGTTTTTGGCATGCCGCGCCCTCTTCGGAGTTGCTATGGGCGGTCTTTATGGAAACGCCGCCGCTACGGCTCTCGAAGATTTACCTAACGAGGCAAGAGGTTTGATGAGCGGTATCCTTCAACAGGGCTATGCGTTCGGTTACCTGCTAGCTACGGCCTTCGCTCGCGGCCTGGTCGACACCACGCCTCACGGCTGGCGTCCGCTGTTCTGGTTCGGTGCCGGCCCTCCCGTCCTCTTCATCCTCTGGCGTCTCATTCTGCCCGAGACCAACACCTATCTCGAGCACCAGGAAATGCGACGTGCTAACGGGAACATCGGCAAGACGTTCTTGCAAGAGGGGAAGGTCGCGCTCAAGCACCACTGGATGCTTCTCACCTACCTGGTCCTCCTCATGGCCGGCTTCAACTTCATGTCGCATGGCTCTCAAGACCTGTACCCGACGATGCTGAGGAACCAGTTCAACTTCAACTCCAACCAGGTTACCATTACCCAAGTCGTTGCGAATCTGGGCGCCATGTCTGGAGGCGCCGTCGTGGGCTTCTGCTCGCAAATCTTCGGTCGGCGTCTTAGCATCATAGTCATGTGCATTATCGGCGGCGCCTTGCTGTACCCGTACACGTTCGTGTCCAACGAGAGGATCATCGCCGCCGCCTTTTTCGAGCAGTTCTGCGTCCAGGGCGCCTGGGGTGTCATTCCCGTGCATCTGATGGAGCTGTCGCCCGGCGCGTTCCGAACTTTCGTCGTCGGTACCAGTTACCAGCTCGGAAATCTCGTCTCGTCCGCCAGCTCGACCATCGAAGCCACCATCGGAGAGCGGTTCCCCCTAGCACCCAAGGGCACTACGAAGCGATATAACTATGGCATCGTCGTCTGCATCTTTATGGCCTGCGTGTACGCCTACGTGATCGTCCTGACCTTGCTAGGCCCCGAGCACCTGAACAGGAGCATGGACGTCGGCCACGATGCCGACGCGGTGGAAGTAGCAGGGGAGGAGAATGTCAAGATGGCTATCCAACACGGCGCCCACGGGCGCGAGGCTTCTGCCAGCGAGGACGGCGATACAGAGAAAGGGACCGCCAGCCATGCTCCTTAGAAGGCACAGACTGACGCCCAGCGGAGACAGGCCGATGCGGAGGAAGCCGCCAAAGCGATTATTTTAGGTATTTTCGGCGCGGCAGGTCCCCCTCGGCCAAGAACCCGTGCTGCTAAGAGATGATATCCCTTTTGCTATCCTTGTATTGGTTTTTTTTTTTTTGGTACTATACGGTTGCGCAGATTTTGTATATTGGCGGCAGCGGTATGATAGGAGCTCGTTTGATACCACCGACAACCGGATAGCACAGGATAGCGATAGCAGAGTAGTCTTATTTTTTCAGGCTACGTCTTGACGATGATGATAGATAGATATGATTTGAATAAGAAGGGTTCTCATCAGCTTACGGGCACGCGAACGGCCCGAGAACCTAGGCTAGTCTCCTCTTTGTATGCCCTCATAGGGTGTTACAGGTGGACGTAGAAGTCGTCTGATAATTTTACACAATGCGAGATGGGGTTGCAAGATGCGATATGTGACTGCCTTTTCCGTCACCAGTACGACGACTTTGTCTTGGACGACGAGTATCCGAGTGTAATTGTATGACTGGCGATCTCTTGGCTTCGAGTGCCGGATTTTCCTGCTGCCATATGGCGGGCGTACTTATTCGGCCGATCGTTGCTACGAGATGGCCTGATCTGCCCGGTCTGATAAGCACCAAGCCTGCGAAGTCGTGCTTAGTTCGTCTTGGCTGTCTTGGGTTGAAATACGGAACCTAGAAAGTGGACCGCCTCCGTAATTTCAGTCACACCGGCCGGTCAAGGCAGTATACTTTGAAGGCTTGGGGATGGTGACGAGATGCGATCGGATGGATTCACGGCAATTAATATTTTGCACATATTTTATTTACTATAGAATTTCAACGACAGATGAACAGATAGTTTTCTCCTAATCAATAATATACTTACCTTCACTACCTCCCGGTATTCATCACCTTAGATTATAGGTACTCATACGTTTGAGCAGTTTTTTAGTCTCAGGATTCACTTTGTATCAACTAGCATTATTTCTGGTGTATTCTTAAATCGAATTGGGTGTTAATAGGGCTATGTGAGTACGACTTTAATAGAGTACTATTAACTCCCTAAGTGCTTGAATTCATATGTCACTCCCCCTATTCTTAAATGAGCGAATAATTATCACTCCCGTCCACTCGGTATAATAACATAATGACGCGTCTTTACAGTAGGCCAGTTTCCTGTTTAGACCACTTCAAACAACCCTTTTAAAGAAAATTGGAAACCTTCTTGATACGCACTCTTCATAATTACCTACCCTATCAATGTCTGCTTATTAATCCTGGATATATCGCTCCTGGATGTAAATACCTATTGAAAATCACCCGATAGCCTAACGGTGAAACCCCGAACTGTTATACTTTCACTTCATGAATTTCTACACGGGAACTATCACTGGCCCTAAAAGCACTCGGTTTCAAGTCGATGAGCTCGGTTTATAAGGTCAATGTTGAATTCCGTTCGTTCATGTGATTGTGGATTTGATGCCGCTTTTTGCAACTCTAACAGTCCAAAGCTAACCCAGACGGCAAACGTTCTATGGTTTCATACCTACCTATAATACGTGACATTCATGGTGATAATATACACACGTACTGCTAGTCGAATCGACGCAGAATTTTCCCAAGGGATATAATAATATAGGTAGGTTAGGTCTTATGTACTAGTGGTGTCTAAATCTAGGTTAAGATATTTGTATACCCCTTATTTCACTACAAGGGTCTCATCTCTATCTAGGAGTAGTTGCTGTTTTCCCAGGAGAATCTCGTTGTAATACTTTGAGGATAATTGTAGTTTCTAAGCTAGAAGGATAAACACAATCCTAACCAGAATACTACCTCATATTGGCATATTCTCTACGGAAGAGAGATTAAATTCCCCCAAATTCAATTTTGGTTCCTTAAAAGAAGTAAGAGCTCATAACTTCATTAAATACTACAATCAGACGCCAAAAATCATGCGTTTCTTGGTCTTTCGCTTGATAGTTACCTACCTAAGTACCTAGGTAAGCAGTGAGCACGCTCCTAATTTACTGCGCATATCAAGTACCTCAAAAAACCATCCTCGTAATACCTATCATGAATAGTACTTCCCTAGTCGTCTTTTAACTTAATAAACAGGATAGCCTCCGATAGAGCCAGAAAACTAGTATCATGATGATATACAACTCGAAAGGCAACCTTAAAAAGGGGATTGGGCAAAATAAAATAAGGTACCTAACATAGATAGATTTCACATTTTTGAATTCGATTATTATAAGGTTAGGTATAGTATAATTATTGATTATTAATAAGGGATGCTCGGTACCTCGATAGTAATATTTTATGATTGGCTCAGGTTATAAGGTGTGTCGTACATAAGCATGCATCCATTGGGAGGTGAGCGAGGCAAGTTTTCATATTCGACATGGGCGTATTGACGTCATATCGAGTCAACTTTCAATCATGAGGTCGACTGCGTATACCTTGTTTTTAGAGTCATTCAACAATTATTACTTATGTATAGAAAAAGTAAAGATTTATCCAACTTGAAACCGAAAGAGTTGAATTTTAATATATTAGCTATTCCAATCGCACCTATTCATCTAATACCTACCTAGCCTTACGGACTCAGGTAGTCACTTCGATGGAAATTAACGTCCCTAGGATCATCGACGCTGTCATGCCGGATCGTGGTAATCGGAACGTTGGGATAATCTCGTCGAGCGGCCATCTCAACCACAATGATCCCGGGTTCTTATCCAGCGATTTCCCTCAATCGCCCCCTAAGTTGTATATCACGGCCGAGAGTGACGAGTTTGACGTGCTGACGATTAACGAATGGAAGGCCGAGGGTTTCAACGTCGAGTATGTCCCTATGGGTGACGGTGGTAGCGAGTACCGAATGAAGCTAGAATCATTGAGTAGGGTTAAGTTAAGCCCATGTGAAACTTATGGCATCATTGGTATGTGAATAGCATCGACGAATTGGATGCTATCTTCTCTCGGGCTCTCCTGGATCTTATGTATCGTATTCTGACTTCGACTTCAGCGTACGGCGACGCAGCAAGTTTCTGCTTGGAGCACTTTCATATATTCGACAACAACCCCGAGTTCAAACTCAGTTGTCTCATCGCCTACTACCCAACCCGCATCCCGGATCCGCGTACTAAGTTTCCTGGCGGTATTCAGGTTCTTGTTCACCTAGTTAAGGGTGAGGTGGTTGGTATCGTCAAGCAAACACAGATGGTGGGAATCCAGGGGAAGAAAAGGATAGTCAAGACAGCAATCGATCCGGGCATGGGCACTGGTGGGACGATGCAAATGTCCTATCCAAGCTACACCTACGATGCTACACCCGGATTCGCAGAGCGTGATCTGGATGAGTTCGACAGGGTGAGTGCAGAGCTTAGCTGGAGCAGGAGTTTGGCCACGGCACGCAGAGCATTTCGGAAAGACGTGGACCTAGAGAAGGTGATTGAGGAGAACGTTGAAAGTAAGTCCAACGGATGTTAATGTCGTCCTGTGAATGAAAAGGGAGCAACCCGGGGAGGCTGACTCGGTTTCATTAACAACTTTCATTAATAACTTACAGGTAAATTCTACGTCCGTAATCTGCAACGGACCATGTCCACCTATTCAGTCAACAGGAGCCCTCACGTAACCTATGTTCCCACATTGACTGGCGGTATCGGTCCCGAAGAGCTCCAGAGATTTTATTCTGAGTTTTTCCTCGGCCGGAATCCTCCGTCTCTGAAGCCTACCCTGCTTTCACGTACAATTGGTGCCGATCGTGTAGTGGATGAGTTACACATCGCGTTTAAGCACACGCAAGAGATGCCATGGATCCTTCCTGGAGTGCCGCCTACCAACAAGAGAGTTGAGATTCTAATGGTGAGCATCGTGACTCTGCGCGGAGGACGGCTGTTCCACGAACACGTCTACTGGGATCAGGCTAGCGTGCTGGTACAAATCGGTCTGTTGGACCCCAAGATTGTGCCACAGAAAGCTAGCGAAATAGGAGTTAAGCGGCTACCGGTAGTGGGAAAGGAGGCGGCTAGACGTGTGTTAAGCGGGTTTGATGATGGCGACGAGGGATCGGCCACGAATGACTTGATAGCTGAGTGGAATGACGACCTTGATGACGACGCCGATGAAGAAGAGACGAAGAACGATGGGAGTGAAAATATCAATGGAAAGGCAGGAGAAAGCATCAAAGAGAAGAACACGGAGGATTCGAAAGGCAAGGAGCCAGACCGGGAGAAGCCAAGCCAGCCACAGGTCGGAGATGAGAAGACTGAAGCCAATCAGCAGTGAACCTCCGTAGGGCACGAAACTACAAGTTTCTTTCTATACTTAGGTAGTTACTTTTAATACTCACACATCACATCGTGAATACAACTGGTAGTATTGGAGACCTTTGAAGTCCTATAGATAGGGGTTTTAGCCACTAGCGCTTAAAAGTATACCCTAGGTACCTAGGTAGTGTATGGGGTATACCTACCTAGCCTAGGGTACCTAGGGTAGTGTATGGGCCTTGGGGTACCTAATCTGGAGTTTTATATTCTGTATCACTTGTAACGCCATGTACTACGATCAACAACCAAACTCGAGTCCCTTGATGGCTTCAAGTCGGGATCGGTGTATTGATACCGACCGACGGCCGATACTGATACCGATAACCCGATTTTGCTACTTCTAGAAGCAGGACGCCAAGCTTCGGTTTTGCATAGTGGAAGGTCAAAGATCACTCCATCAAGCCGAACTAATAGTCGAGATATCTGTTCACAAACTTATATCCCAAGTATCATTAATATCTTAGAGGTCATCCTTATGTTATGTCGACCTCACTTAGGACAAATATAGGTCGATATTTGTTATAGTGAAGTTTTAATGAGAGATGTTGATGTTTACCTGCCCGGTAAAAATGCCAAGATATCTGTTACCTCGAGGGTGTTAGGGTGTTAGTGTGGAGGCTGGGAAAGAATAGGCGAAACGAAAAGCGGTAATGCCATGACGAATTTATCAAGGGGCCTAGGGCTAATCCTTGTCATTGCTCTGTCCTTGTAAACCATCTACATATCTATCTAATAGTGGTGCTATAAACTTGACGTTGCCTCCTGCCTACATGTTGGATTAAGTTTATTTTTTAAGTTAAGTATGAGATTGAGTTTCTGAAGTGCATATGTAAGGTTAAGGTGAGGTAGTAGTTGAAGTCTATCTACCGAGGTGTGATTGCAAGGGATACATGTAGGTAATATACTACGGACACACATACGGACACACATACATGCACTCATACATACACATACTTACCTGGGAGTCGATGGCCAATCGGAATTTAATGCATCTCACCGTATCGGCAAGATCGCAACTATTCAGTTTATTTATTGTCTAACCTAGGTACTGTTCAGGTCGAAATCATCTCGTCCCAATTGTTTCAGCACCATAGATTCCACGAGGTAAGTGTTTCTAAGCTTACCCGGACTTGCGAAACTTATGTCTTTATTGGGCTACTACTACTAGGTACTAGGTAGAGGACGAGTTTGTAAGCAAGTGACATACGATGAGCGGCAGGCCTGATGGCATAGCGCAAAGAGCAAAGCGCAAAGCCTCCCCAGACATCCATGATATATCAATGCTCTGACGTTAAGGCTAACTAAGGTAGTGTAGTACCGTCGCAGCCCCCAAGAGGTCGATTCCGATTTGCCGACTGGGCATCTAGGTAAAAGCGTCTATCGAACGAATACCACGTACATACATACAGAATCTGTGGAATCTGTATTATGTACCTAGGTATGTATGTATGTATGTATGAGGTGTGTATGTGCGTGCGGGCCAGAACCCGTAGATTAAACACAACTGCCGGTGGACTGAGCCAGATCGACAGGGGTTTTGGTTAGTTTCCGACTGAGTCGTGGAAGGGATATGATGTTTTATCATCCTGGCGATCCACGTTGAAGTCTCCGCTGAGCGCCTGAGATGGCATACCATCCAGACAGCCAGACAGACAGACCAGCATACGAAGACGGAACACTCAAGATGAAGATCAATCGCACTGGCCCTGCCAATATCTTGGAATTGTGGGTGTGTTTCTACTGGTCCATTCTTCTTTTCGACAGGACGCGCAAACATGTGGCCCAGTCCTCCATGTACCTAGGCAGGTATATCTCCATTGTTCACACCCAGCGAACCAGCACGACGCCACCCCTGGTCCTGCGACGTCTTCGTGCTCTTGTCCATCCGATGATCGACGGCTTGACACAAGGGCAGCCAGGTCGATTATCACAACAAACACGCGATATTCATTATTAATCATCATCTATGCCAATTGATCTTCACAGGGTAGTTGAAATAAGTATTTCGCGATGCCGCTGACTTGATATAATTTTTCCCTTTCTCGTCATCTCCTTTCTCTTCAACCATCCGACCAGACACTGCCGGCAGTGTTTTTTTATTTTCATTCACTTTAATAATTTGACCTTTTTTTCTTTTTGTGTCTTAAAAAATAAATAGAATTTATTTTACTATTTTCCTTCAAAATGGGTCTCTGGGTATTGGAAGATCGGCTTATGGACAGGCCTCCGGGAACCTCCAAGCTGGGTGAGGAGCAGGGGCCGTCCGCAGACACAGGTAATTCTTGATCATCGACTACTACGGCTCGTAGGATCGCAGCTAAATATATACCTCTAGCAAGCACCAACGAGTTAAAAAAGGATGGCGATATCATACTTATTCCGCAGCCAAGCGACTCGCCGAACGACCCGCTCAACGTCAGTGTCCCTCGTGTGCAATGACGAATACTAAGTCGGGACTAACTCAAGGGTATAGTGGTCGAATATAAGGAAAGACTCGATTATGCTCATCCTCGCCTTCAGCTCCGGCGTCACAACCTCGTAAGTCGATTTAGTAGGAAAGCTTTAAGCAACGCAGATGGCCTGACATACGCAGATTGGGTCCTATGATCTCCCCGGGTTTGGTGATCATCAGCGAGCAGTTCGATATGGACCTGGATACTGTCTCTACGTGGATGGTCGGCTCCATCCTTCTATTTACCGGCGCGATAACCTTCTTTACGGCTTCTGGCGCAAATATTTGGGGCAAAAGACCGTTCTTCGTGATTTCGACAGTGTTGCTGTTGGCATCTAACATCTGGGGTACATTTGCCAATGTAAGTTGAGCAGCAATACCTCTTTACCCTTTTTTTATGCTAAGAAACATGATAGACTTTCCCGTCGTTGGCCGCAATGCGCGTTTTCCAGGGTATCGTATCGGCTCCGTTGGAGACCCTCGTCACGTCTACGGTTTCTGATATGTTTTTCGTCCACCAAAGAGGGCTCCGTCTTTCGATGTGGGGTGTCATGTTAGCGACGGGTGTTTTGCTAGGCCAGATCATCTCCGGCTTCATCATCGAGTCCCTCGGCATCTCCGGAACTTTCGCCGTCAGCGCGCTCATCTTTTGCCTAATCTTGCCCTTTATGTACTTCGTCGTCGTCGAAACCACGTATACAAAGTCGCGCGATCCCATCGACCAGCGTCCGGGCTCGGCCGCTTCGGTAGATTGGAAGGACGAGAAAGGCGGGGACCTATCCCAAGAGCCTAAGGAGACTTTCAAGAGCCAACTCCGCCTCTTCCGTGGCCGCCTAACTAATGATTCCTTCTGGAAGGGTGTGTTGAAGCCGTTCCCTTTGATCTTATTCCCCGCCGTCATCTTCTCCACTCTCGTCTATGCCTCTTTCTTCTGCTGGCTCTTGATGATTGGTGTCCTGTCCGTCGGTATTTTCTCCGCGCCTCCGTACAATCTCAACCCCTCGCAGGTCGGACTCACCAACATCCCCTTGGCCATCGGCGCTCTCGTCTTCACGCCGCTGTCAGGGTGGATGGCCGATGCTATTCCAATCTGGATGGCAAAGCGCAACAACGGCATTTTCGAGCCCGAGTTCCGCCTCGTGCTCATGGCCCTTGCCATTCCCCTTTCGACGGCAGGCTTTATCGGTTTCGGGATTTCAACCTCCAGAGGTTTGCCCCTGGAATGGTGTCTGGTGTGGATCACCATGCACTCCATAGCCGTCCCCTTCGCCGCCCAGGCCGCGATCAGCTACGTCATCGACTGCCATACCAAGGATGCCAACCAGGCCTTCGTAACTATCAACTTCGTCAAGGCGCTACTAAGCTTCATCGCTTCGACTATCGGAAACGGCCTGCTTGCTAAGTTCGGACCCGAGACTCTGTTCACGGGGATTGCGCTCTTGAACCTGGGAATTAGTCTCCTTACCATTCCCAGCTACATTTACGGCAAGAAGATGAGGGCCTGGGTAGCAAGGAGCGAATGGGCGCAGAAGATCTGAATGTTTAGATCAAGGTCGCAGTTTTTGACAGGCAACACTATGTCCAGGTCAGTACCTAATGGCTTCCCGGCGATGCCGGGGGTAAACACTGGCCCAGGGGCTCACGAGATGGATTCACGGTCGTTTTCTAAAACAGTGTGCCTAGTCTTATGGTATATAGATGACGAATCTGCATGCAGCATCAGCATCTGCTATATCATTAAACGTTCCACATCGCATAGTCTATGTCGGTACGGTACCTGATCTTAAGGGGCTATGAGTGAGTCAGTAATCACTATTTATGAGGTGAGCATACGAGTTATCAATGAATACACCAGCTTTTACACTTTTACTAGTTATATATTTGATTTCGATGAACCTCGATACTAACCTGAATGTCCTAACGTCGCCTACCATGCCAGTAGTCATCTTTATTCCGTGATCCCCCATTTCGCCTATTACACAAGCTTTAGATTTTCGGTGAGTTGGATTTAGGGGCTGTACAGTTGAAAGTAAGTATATATGTCCAGGTAAGTACCTACCTATGTTAGACCAACACAAACCCACACCCATTATACATAGGTAAGCCATAATCACGGTAAGTCGGATATTCATAAGAGTAACACGAAACCTGCGATCATAACTCACAAATCTGATATATATATCTTCATACGCTATACCTAATCTTCACCCCCTCCCCTTGCGTTTCCCGAGCCTACCTACCTATCTCCCCCCTTCCCATGCGCGCGGTGCCGCCGCGGGTCGAGCCGGTGCTGCTCGCCGCAGTCGCCGCACAGCGGCGAGCCGTCTTCGCGCTGCAGCTTGCACCGGCACGTGCACCGGCAGCCGCGGTACGCGGCGTCGTTCTTGCCCCACAGCTCCACGCGCTCGCATACGAGGCAGAGGGCCGGCGGCGGGGCTGGGCTTGAGTCGGGGGAAAGGTCCGGGTTGTAATAGTAGTCCGGCTCTTGCGCCAGGCGCCGGCAGCGGCAGTGCGTGCAGGCGCAGGGGCGGCTGGGGGACATGGTTGGGTTGGGTTGGGTTGGATGATGAGGGTGGTGGTTTCGTAGGGGATATGGAGATGGAGATGATGGTGTTGTGGATTTGGGGGTTTATATCGGGTTCAGCGATGTTCTGGATGGAGGTGAGTAGTTTAAGGGACGTAGGTTATCAAGAATCTGAGAAGTCCGTAGCATTTTATGAAGGCGATTACCTACCTATATATATGATAGCAATGATATAATGGCCCCCGTCCTTTCAGATGTAGATATTCTTTTGTTGTTAATGGTCATTGTGTAATATCCTATCGCCGTCTCCTATGATCTTACTTTCGTGTATAGGCTTTGTCTTGTCAATCTTGAAAGAATGTCAGACGCCTAGTCATATGGATCGTTGTTGTATATCCTTGTGAGTTGAAGTAAGAGCAAGGAGGGTCAGATGGACAAAGAGATATCTGAAGAAAGTTGAATGTAAGTACCAGTTTACGAGTGCCTCAATATATGTGGAACTATGATAATAATAGATCAAAGGTAAGCCAAATCCAATTAAAACCCAGTAATCAAGCATTATAATTGAAGTAGGTAGTAATGAAGTACGTAGCATTCGTTTTCATTTTCGATATATATTATCCTTAATAGTACAAGAAGTAAAACTTGATGCCGTGCAATGGCTGGGTGAAGCCATTCGTCGTAAAGGTATTTGGCCTGGGTCATTAGTCGTCTTATATCGTACCCTCATAAATATACGTATACAGCCATCCACCCCTTGCCTAACCAGCCCAATAACTCCGATGCAACCGGTGGCCAAATTGGTATCCTAGGTACCTATGTCGAGCCTCGACCAACAGGGGAACTGACCTCAACGACCAATTAAAGAACCCTAGCTTTTGCTGGGGAAGTTCGCGTCCATTCCACGTCAAAGTAGACTTTCGCTTTCGCTCTTGTCCTTAAGACTCTTGGTGAGATTCACAAGAAGTCCTTTGAGTTGCTCCACTTCGTCTCTCAGTTTCTTGACCTCGATTACGGCCGGGTCATCCTCAATATTGGCTTTGCTTTCGGCGACCGTCTTTGCCCAACCGTCTCCTTCAAAGTCGACTGCGTCCGCCATCTGTTCCCATTCTTCCTCGGTGTCGTCGTCTTCCTCGCCCCTTCTCCTGTTACTCCGAATGTCTCTGGCCATTCTAACTTCAAACCAGGCAGAACAGAACAATAGTGGGGAGTAAATTATTCCCATTACAATATCATTGAGGCGCTCATATTGCGCCTTGGGCATCCACCATTCCAAAGGAATGACCAAGAGAAATATTTCAATCAAGTTAAAGGGGGCAATGAAAACATTCTCATCAGGAGCCCGGACAAACTGCATAGTCTTCTGAGAAAACAGCGCAAGGAACTCATCATCGGCGTTGTCGTATATATCCTCGTATGCGCTATTGTAAAGTGCAATAAGCACGTTCAAGAGGATGACCATGACAACAAAGGTAAATAGATAATAAAGAATAATTCCGAACGGCGGACTGAAGCGCTCGAAGCCACTAAAATCCGGGCTCTGCATGATGGCATTTGCCATGGCCTGAAGGATGAACATGGTATCTTCTCCGGTCATGTCATCTGCGTAATCCATCCCGATGAAGGCCTGGAGGAAACCGATACTGAAAGTTTAATACATTAGTATTAACATATTTAGTTTTTCTTACTAGGACGAACTTACATGACGACAGCCAGCAAGGCAAAAAAGATAATACTCTCTTTCATCATCACCTTCAGCACAACAAGCATGGCGCCGAAGAAGCGAAACGAGTCAAGGTAGAGTAACAAGCGAGCCCAGAACATAGGTGCCGTAAATGCGAGGAAGTTGTAAGAGAGCTGGTTGAATTTCTGACGGGAATTACCATCATCCTGTGGATGGGAATATGCGACTAGGCGCATAGCAAGCGATACCATCAGGAGCGAGTACAGGCCAGTATTGAATGCGTTCCAGAAACTAAGGATTTGGTAGCCGGCTTTATATAACTTGGTGAGTTCATCGAAAATGAAGCCGAAGGTGAAGACATAAAGAAGGATCTCGACGAAGTCAAGGTCTCCACTTGGGTTGATGGTGTTGATAGCGCCGGTGTAGAGAGCCAGGTAAATAATGGATGTAATCAGCTGGAAGGCATTCTGGTACATAGGAGCGCGCATGCGATCGGGATCTAGATGTAGCAAGAAAGTAGTATTGTCGCGATCCTTGTAGTCGACGAAACTCGCAGGATCGTTCTCATCTTGGACAAGCCAGCCTTTCCATAGATAGTTGATGCACTTCTGGTAACCGGAAGAACCGATCACACGCAGAGCATGCATATCCACAGCTTTCTCGATAACATTGACAGGAGGTGTGGCCTCGTCGTCGACGATGATGGAATAGCGCTTAAGCAGTACGAACTGTAGCAGATATGGAATATCTTCCTCGGTCTCGATGATTTGCTTCGCTATGACCTCGCAGGCGACAGCTCGAGCTTGATGTAGAGAGGCATCCCATAATTCGACCAAGGCTTGGTGCATAAACCAACGCTTGACAATTAGAAGGCAGAAAACCACGCACGCACGATTCTCCGGCCCACCAGCTTCCTTTGCAGCCTTGATGACCTTCCTGGTGATCACCCTGCTATGGGGCCTGGTAATGCGGTCTTCTTCGATTTCGCACGGCACGCATTCTTCGATGAGGTATCGTAGACGGAGAGCAACCTTGGTGACATCGGGAGCGGGAATGGCGGACTCGATCGAGTCTTCTCGATGAATGGGGAGGACTTCATAGCGGATAGTCCGACGTCTGTTAGCCCAGGAGCTCATGGTTGACCAATTATGGGGATTCTCAAGCGAATGGAGATGTATATGAGGCAGTGAACTGATTCATTAACTTACGTCGGCGGCGGTACTCGTGGACTGACCAATCGTGATGGTTATGGGACGGATGACGATCCCATCCTAGAAGTTTCCTCCAATTGAACCTTGCCATGCTCCTTTTTTATTTAGTTCGGATGAGAAATCACCATGGGTTCCGAAATTATCGTCCTGGAAGTTACCGGCGCTAATTACGAAGAAAGCACGAGTTGATCGCAGGGAGAGATCGTGAAAGGTCGTGGACTCGATGCGGCAACCGGAGGTTTCGAATGGGGAATGGGAAGGTTGGAGAGGAGAGGGGAGGGATAAAGAAGGAAGAACAAACAATGAACGTTGGTTAGAAGAGCTTCTAAACTAAAATTGTACTGATGCCGTAGCTATCGATAGCTAGCGAGAGGCGTTATCGCGAAGCTATGCGACTTCCTTGTTTTTACCTACCTAGGTAGGTACTATGATGCGTTCTGGTTGGAGAATTAGAAGCTCACTAGTCGACATGACGTTTACAGTGGGGAGTGAGGGAGACCTCGTATAGGCTCAAATACCTAATAGTTGAATATGAGAAAGTCTGATAAATGCAACTATTTATTCTGTTAGCGAGATATGCTTTACATAAATGAACCTTGGAGCATTTCGTCATTTCGTCCAATTGTATTTTTCTTATTTTCTTTTATATTTGCAACTTCGTCTTCAATGTTTTTACACAATTTACCTACGTAAGGTACCTTAGCCATTCTCTGAAAAGCTCAGAGGCGCCGCAGCAAACTGCGTCAGAAGAGGATCCGTACCTAGAAAGCGCCAATCTCTCCGATTTGTCGTAAATTTAAGCAAACATTATTTATAATTTGCCTTGCTCATCTGCTCCTAATTCTTGGCACCTCGAATCGGATCTGTTCGCGTCCCTATTCACGCCGCTTGTATCGGCACCAGGAAGGAATATAAATCGATGGACTCACTCCGTATAGCAAAGATACTGTATGTATATGCAGAGCTTACCTAATATTATAGCATTGGGTTCCCAGGCATCCAGGTTCCATGGCTACGGATCCTGCTTGCTTCCAGCAAATGAATCCGCTTCTCTCGTGCAACGTGTGCAGCAGGTCTCCAGCTTTGGGCTGCGGCTCTCAGATGGAGCACTTAATTATCGGGCAACGGGCGATGGGCGACACCATCTACATTTCAACCATAGTCTAACCTTAGCCGATGGAGCCGATGGCGCTGCCTCCCTTCCTGCAAAGGCCCGGTACAACGACGAGATAGCTCGCCAGTCTGGAAAAACTACACAGTTCAAAAATGTCTGGGCCATCAGGTAAAATTCGTATTCCGAAGGTACCTTAGGTAGGTAATCTGTACTTTCTCCGACGATCTGGAGGGTTACAAACATGTCGCAGTCAGGGTGCGATTCCGGGTATCCTGCGAATATATGCCGCCAAGCGCGAGTAAATTCTTGCATGCCTACCTTTCCACCGGCCTGGGTCGAATTTTTTTGTTGAGGTGAGGCTTCGTGAGAGCGCCTAATTGATTGGACAGCGATGTCGGTGTAGCGCTGCAGATATTTGATGAACGAACGGTTAGAGCCGTTGGTTCTCCGATGCTGCATCGCATATAGCCTTTCGTGATTGCCGGCTCGGTCGCAAAACGTGAGATCACGAGGATGAAATTATTCCGCCATCCAGAAACCCCTTGGAATTCGAGAATGGCATGGCTTATTCGGTGAGGGTCCGGACTTTGAATGCAAGAGTAACATTCTCTCCGAAGCCTGCTTGAACCAAGTTACAGCAGTGGCTCCCTCGAAAGGCTGTATGGGCCGCGAACTTGGCGAGGAATTATGAACCCCCGGCGTTGCCATGGGATTATATGCCTAGAGAGGTCTTGTCCCAAGTTATACACGACTACCTAGTAGTCGGTTATATTTCTAATCAGGACAGGCTTTAGCCTTGTCTTTGCTTTTTATTTTCCATGTGGCGAACTAATTGCCTAAGACGGTTGCCTACCAGGCGGTCCTAGAATTTTAGGCAGAAGGTACAACATTAGGTCGATCGATATGACCGACTCGAGCCAAAGTACGTAAGCTTCCAGCGGCGCAGCAAACCGAAAAGGGATTTTTGTTTTGCCTTGCATTACATATGAACTCGGCAAATAACACATATCTTATCTACCTAGGTACCTGTCCATCATATCATATGCCTGTCTCGCATCATATGAAAATCAATTTCCCAAGCCTTAGTCGGCATGGTGTGTCTATGTACATGGCGATATTCACATAATTGGTCCTGCCAGCTTTTTGGGCTTGGTCAGGTGGCAGTGCTGCAGGCAAGAAGAGGGCGACCCGGCTACAGTAGCATTATATAACGAGCCGCTTGAGACACCAATGACCGACAAAACAGGGCGGACAGTTTAACTGGAGTATTCTAAAGGCGCGTAAGGCAACCACGCAGCCACGGTCACCATTTATTTGACCCGTTTTGTGCCTACGGCATTCTGGGCATGTACTACGGTTGCATTAAGCACGGCGGATGTGCGTTGCAAATGGCTCTAGCCGCCTACAGTCTTAGTGATTACCAGACGTAGATCTTTGTTAAGGCGTCTAGTATTTGAGCGTGGGCGTAGTGGGGTTGATCTGGAGGCCTAGATTGTCTACCTAAGCACCTATTATCTACATCCCATTACGTTCCAGTGTTTGAACATTTGTAAGTTGTAAGTTGTAGGTCTTAATAATAAAGACAAGAGAAGAGAAGAACTATCTCCCCGGTCTCCTCAAAACATCCCCGATGTTAACACCGCGTAAATGAATTTGTACTCAGTATTGATTACCTATCGGTACATAACATACAACATGCTACCTTAGGTAGGTAGGTAATAGGCAGCCCATATACGAGTAGCCAAGATGGGTATCTACTTGGGTAGCTAGATATGCATGTAGATTAAGCCGCTTGAGTCATGGAAACTAATAGTTGGACTACAACTACACTACAAGCCCTTGCCGATTAACTACTATTAAAACATTTAATAGAATCTTGCGTAGAACATGCTGCTGCAGCCACGCTACCGTCGTGTATCCAACCAGCGTACCAAATACTTGGAATTATATAAGTTAAGTACCTAGGTACATAATGCAGGTATATACATATGTACCTAACCTAGGTACGTATAATATGTATGAAGTAGGAGGGATGAAAATGAATATTGAAGGTCCTGCACGTCTTAGATGGACAGGATGGGTCCCACTTTACCAATCGACACAGCCTTCTTAGGTAGGAGGAATCTACAGATTTATTGGATGCAAAATGCACCTACCTGGCAGCCCTAGGTACCTACCTACAGTTATGATGCAGGCTAGCTTGATCGGCACCACTGCCTCGTTACCTACCTAGGTACCTGCCTACTTCCATCTGAACTTCCAATTATCAAGTGCAAGTGCGGCAGAGACGAGAGGTAGGTAGGCACAACAGGTTACTATTATCGCTGTTGCCTTTGTTCTACGTTTTAATTTGTCTATGTGCACGTGCGACCTAGGTAGTGAATCCCAAGTTAACGGTACAAGCCCTGTTAGACCGCCGTTTAACTTTTGCAACTCCCACATGCATTCTTTGATTCATAAAAGTACTTCTTCAACAACCTACAATTTTTTTTCTATTGTCATCCAAACCCATCCATTAATTTGTGTGTTATTTTACACCAACTTTTTATATTTCCCCCCGGCCCTTTCTGCCTGATCTATCTCTGCCACAACCTTGCATCCTTCAACCTGGTACAATAGGTATTCATAGGCCATTACTGTATCATCCACCGTTCCCCAAGGTATCTTACAACTCATCTCACAGCCTCTGTGATTCGTTTCTCGTTATAACGTCTCCGGCTGTTCCCGAAGCCTGATGGACGACGTAGCTCTAGGCATTTCATAAATAAACCCTTGAGTTTGCCAGGGAATTCCACAAGCTGCCTCTCTGGTCTGCCTGTCCTCTCTTCCTGCCACTGGTCCCCTCCGCCTACTACTATACCTTACTTCCTTGATACTCTATTTTCAACCCTACTTGAAATCCTGCCAGGAATTACTTCTGTATGATAGGTGCGTAACATCTCAACCATTACTCTCTACCGAGGGTGCCAGCGTTACTAGATGTACGCTGGGTACTTGTACTGCCGTGTACAGCGTGGCGACCGCATTTGAACTCGAAGCTAGAGGAGAAGGATTATCCAAAGAGAGATTGACATTTGGCACTGTTCAATTACACAACTGATTTCCACACCGTTTTAATTCCCATTTTATTCATCTCTGCTTCTCTTGCTAATACGGTGTGCTTCGGTAACAGAATCAGACCAGTCATGAGCATCCACGAGGGTTGAAGTGTTTGAATGTGCCCACCGCAGCAAGGACAGGATTTCCCCGCCTTTCGTTCTTGAGGCCGATATTCAGTACTATTGTACCAACTTATTCATCATTCTTGTTTGCTTACTTGCGCAAAATTTCTCAAGCGCCTCTTTACTTCCAGCACCATATCTTACGCGTCGCGTTGCTGGTAGCAGAGCCCATCAAGCCATACCTGTGTAGGTGACTAATATGGCTTCCAATATCGACCTAAAGATGGAATCTCAGGAAGCGAAGACTAGCCCTTCGGCTGACCGCCGTGAGGGTAATATTCCTAATGGCAACGACACCAAGACTCACCCAGCCGAAGATGGTCCGTCCACCACAACCCCTGATACGGGTAAGAAGACAAAAGGGCCAAAGGCCGACAAGAAAGCTAGTGGTAAACCCGGAAAGAAGGAAAAAAAGGCAAAGTCTAGTAAGTCCAAGAAGGCATCTGCTGCGAGTAGTGAGAGCTCTTCGGGTGATAGCGAGGACGGTTTTACCAACTCATCCTCAGATGAGAACTCTGAGACGGAATCCGAGGCCGAGGCCGAGGAGACCTTGAAGAAGAAGCGGCTCCAGAAGAAACGCCAGGACCCTCGAAAAACTAAGAAGAAAACGCCTAAGTCGTCCAAGACGACCACTAAGCAGGTCAAGTTGCAACTCAAAGCCTCCGACGACAATACCAGTGACTCAGATGCCGAGTTCGAGGATGACTCAGACCTCGACAAGGAGGACACCAGCAAAGCCTCTCTAGAACATGAACTCGCCCAGATGCGACTCCAGGTGCAACAAATGCAGCGCCAGCTTGCCTCTCTCACTTTGGCGGGCGGTGCTGCTGGAATCAATGGTTCTAATTCTCTCAATCATGGAGCTTTCGGATCGGCTGGCCTGGGAGGTCCTGGGGGCCTCAACATGGGAGGTCTGAATTCTGCTGGTTTTGGTAACGCCGGTCTCAATGGAAATTACGGCATTGGCCTTAATAGCCTATTTAATGATCCACTATCAGGCCTCTCAAAATCTGTCCGTGGCGGTCGCGGACACCCCCCGCCGCCCAGTGGACGCGGAAGACGACTTCCCTCTGACGTCCTTGGATTGGACGATGTCATAGGCGGTGGCAATCAGCATAAGTCTTCCAAACTGAAGAATGCGCGCAATGGCAAGTCGGGTGCAAGGCGTCTCGAGTTCAAGCGCGTGGACCAAGTCTGGGACTCTCAGATTCATAACTATAAGCTGCAGGATACGGCTGAGAATGCCAGCAACTCTCAGTACGACGAATACCTGTTTCATGTTCGGAGGACATTCGACTGGGAGGGCAAATATAAGACTACCATTGTCGACATCAAGAGCAAGCAGCTTCGAGAGGCCCTGCAAGATGTCATAGGGAGTGTAAAGGGCGTGAGTCTCGTTGAAGAAACTCCGAAGGTTGATCCTAAGATGTTGTTCTTGTGAGTCGCTTATATTTCCTATTTTCCCCCCTCCTTTTAATTCTACCTGCCGCTTATCATCATGTCAGATACCTCGAGGATATGCGAGAATATATGAATAATCTTAAGGAACTTGAACCGGAAGGCGACTCTAGGAAGGAACGCAAGAAGGTTCAAAAATGGATCGACGAAAAGCGGCGACATCTACGAATCCTAATTAAGTACCTCGACACCGATCATGCTGAGACTAAGAAAAGGTAAGTTACTACTTTCCCTATTGAGGAGCTGAGAAAGCGGTTAGCTCACAAACCAATCAGCTTATATCCCATGCTGGAGAATGGTCTCATTACGTTTGATCTCCTATGGGCTCTGTGGAAACCAAACACGCTCGCATATACTACGACTTACGGCTCCGTCGACGAACCCCGCATCTTCAAGGTCGAGGTTGCAGAGAAACACTATAGCATAGTAAGGGGTGAATTCTACTATATCGAGGGCAAGGTAAATCTCCCACCATGATTCTTCCTGCTAAGATTCACGCTGGTCATTAACGCAATTTTTATAGTACTTCGAGTATGACGGCAAGCAATTTGGGTACGGTAGCATGTCCGAGGAGATACAAGAGTTCCGCGGAGCTCGAAAAATCACGAGCTTAGGATGCTATCCTCTTAAGTACCACAAGAACGAATCTCAGTTACGCAAGGAACTTATCGACCGTGGCAAGAAGTTCGTAGCCCTCGGTGGTGTACACTACAAGAGTCACCAGGGCATGGCCTATCATAAGAAAAAGAAGGCTGTGATCAAGGTCAATATCAACGGCCGGATCATGGTCGATCCAGCTATCCACCGTCGTATAAACCCCAACTACCCCGTCTCTCTCGTGCGACCAAAAGACCACGACGTCCTTAGCGATGACGAAGATAGCGATGAAGAGGGCGGTGGCTGCGGCTGCGAATCAGAAGACGACGATGGAGGTGTCGATGGTGCGATTCTCGAACAGCTTCTGGGAGGAGACGACGAAGACGGAGGAAAGGTGAAGTACGTGACTAAGGTATATAAGGACAATAAAGGCGCTGTCCGCACCGCGCGCATTCCGAAGGACCTTATCGAGCCTGGGACTACTAAAGAGAAGCTCGATCAAGTTCCTAGTAAAGGAGAAGATAAAGCTGTGGCAACCAAGGATGGAGAGGACGGCGTTGCAGAAGATGACAAGGAAAGCACTCCACCGGTCTTTACCGATGAGGAATACTTGATTGCCTCGCCGGTCGTCTTGGGGTTCGCCTTCGCCGAGAAGCTTTGGCTTGAGTTCACCGTCTCCGGCATTAAGGAAATCTCATGGAACGAGCACGCGTACGATTCATTGGTTCTACAGCCTAATACCAAGGAGATTGTCAGGGTAAGTGATGAGACACATCATCCTGATTTATTATCCCTGATTGTTGAACATTTCGCTAACATTTAACTACTAGGCTCTCGTTGAGTCCCATAAATACCACCCAGCTGAGAGCATCGACGATGTCATCCAAGGCAAGGGCAAAGGTCTCGTTGCCGTACTTCATGGACCACCTGGCACTGGCAAAACCCTGACGGCGGAGGGCATAAGCGAGCTACTCAAATGCCCATTGTATATGGTTTCAGCGGGCGATCTAGGTACCGACTCGCGCTATCTCGAAGCAGAGCTACAGAAAATATTGGACATCTGTCATGCCTGGGGCGCAATTTTACTACTCGACGAAGCAGACGTCTTCCTTGAGAAGCGCAACATGCAAGATATCCATCGGAATGCTCTCGTCAGCATTTTCTTGCGACAGCTCGAGTATTTTCAGGGCATATTGTTCCTAACCACAAATCGCGTCCAGGTACGTGTTATCTCTTTATGATGCATATCCCAATCTCCTTTCCCACGTAATAATTCACCCGTTGGTATTTCACCTGTAAAGCAAAACGAGCTAATACTCGAGTTCCTCCGGGTAGACGTTCGACGACGCATTCCAATCGCGGATCCACATAGCACTACGATACGATGACCTAGATGTAAAAGCCAAGAGGGCTATCTTCAAGATTTTTATCGAGCGCGCGCGGGCAGTAGCAGGAATCGACTTGACGCCATTTGACGAGGATGACTACACGAGCCTAGCTCGGCACAACCTTAACGGCCGGCAAATCAAGAACACCGTCGGTACCGCACAAGCTCTGGCTGTCAATAAGGGTGAAGCCCTCAGCATGCGCCACATCCGGGAGGTTCTCAACGTCCAGCAGAACTTTGAGCAAGATCTCAAAGGCGGCTCGGGATATCAGGATGCTATGCGTAGCTACTTTTAGTGGTCTCAACACTAACTCTTCGATAATTATTTCGTCTTTGTCGGGTTAACTATTAGGAACGATAAAAAAAAAGTCAATGCTAGATTGATGGCAGCTATAGAATAGATCAACGGAGAAAAGGAGTACCTGGAGTTATGAATCCGGATAGGCTTGAATGATCGTGGTTCCTTAACCCTTATCTTTCCTCACTTTTCCTTACAGTTTAACATGCAATGGATTGTGGTTTATGGGGTTAAAAACGGGTCTTCTCCTACTCAACTCAATTCAATTTAGGTCAGGTCCGTGATTATTACTAGGCAGATTAGGTTGGCTTGGGGAATCAGCGGTATTGCATCAGTTCTTCATTTCTTTCTATTATGTATGCATTGATGGGAATGGCTTATGAGGGTATATGAGCGCGGAGCTTGATTCATCTGGCAAATCAGCGAGCTTTCGGAATAGCACAAGCGAGGCAGCATGCATCTGGGCTGGGTAGCATCCTTCCAAATAGGTCGTTAAGGCAATTGCTTTCTTTTTCTTTGATTCTCACTGCTTATGAGTCTCGTCGCATTTGGGTTTCTGATATTGATTTTATTGATATCGTGGTCAAGTCGCTATAAAGAAAAGGGGGGAAGAGAAAAGGGGAAGAGAAAAAGGAGCAAGGGGGAAGGGGGAGGGATGGGGCTGACTTTCTTATTTACTTAGGCGATTTAGCTAGGAACTTATGTGGAGGCGGTGTGCTTTACTTGATCTCACTAGGTCGTGATTATTCGTCATGTTGTGATATCTGTCGTAAAATTGAACGAGAACCGTATTTCGGACCTCTTGTTGTATGAGTCACATTAGGTAGTCCTGATATACATGAAGCAAAAATTACTTCCCTTTTTTCAAACGCCGATCCCAATGCACCCAGCCATGTAGTGTTTTTTTTCAGTCGAAGCGGATTCCTATCTATATAACCCGCTAGAAATCCATGGCGCTCTCCCCAACCCCCTCGTCGTCCCCGAAGTCGTCGGCATCCCCGCCGTCGAAGTACGCCTCGGCGTCGTAGTCCCCGCCCTCGTCGTCGCCGTAGTCGTCATCCTCTTGTGACATCTCCTCTTCTTCCTCGTCCAGGTCGATGTCCTCCTTGTTCTCGGCGTCCTCCGTCTCGCCCTCCTTGATGGCCGCCTCGATGCGCGCCTTGCGCTGCTCCTCCGTCTCGTCCACCCGCCTCCGGCGCCACGCCGAGGTTTCGGCCTCCTCGTCGTCGCTGCCGAACGCGTCGCCGCCGCCGCCGCCGCCGTCCAGCACTACGGCCTTGCGCTTGGCGCCTCGCTTCTCCTTGCCGCCGTGCTGGCCGACCAGGAAGCCGCCGCGCGGGCCGCCGAGGTCGCGGCCGTGCAGCGTGGCCCACAGCTCCTCGGGGAAGAAGGCCTTGACGTAGCGGTCGGGGCCGCGGCGGCGCAGCTCCGGGAGGGTGCGCGCGGCGTCCTCGAACTTGTTGCTGTACATGGGCACGGCGCGGAAGGGGTCGGCCGTGGCGCGGCTCTTGACGCCGAACCGCGCGTTGAGCTGCGCCTGCCCGTAGGTCCGGCGCACGGGGTCCGCGGGCTGCGAGGTCGCGGCGTCGCCGCCGGCGCTGGTCAGGTGCCGGTGCGTGTAGAACGGCGTGGCCTGGAAGGCCTTCCGGAACGCGACGAAGGCCGCGACGGACCGCTCCTCGCACGGGTCCAGGGGGGGCGCGACGGGCGGCTTGTAGGTTTTCTGGGAGGGCGGGGGGCCGTGGTGTCAGCAATCCTGCTAGATCTGTGGGTATGGGTATGGGTATGACATGGAGGTGCGTACAGGGTAGGTGTCTTGGGGCTTCTCGTTGAACTGCAGGCCGGGGTCGTCGGCGCCGGGCATGCCCTGAGGCGCGGCCTTGCGACCTGCGCCGAAGCCGCCGCGGCCGCCGCGGCCTCCTCCTCCTCTGCCTCCTCTACCGCGACCGGACATTTCGATACATGAAGCGCTTCGATGTGGTGGGTGTTGCTGGTGTGTATAATAGAGGGATTGGTATTTATCGGGTTGTTGATATCGGTATACTTATACTTGATGGTGTAAAGGTTAGGTTTATAGGACAATTGTCAGAAATTGAGAACGCGAGAACAAAAAGTTTGAGATAGAACTTAATTAATATCGTTAGATTGGGATTGAGTTTCTCAAAAATTCAGCAGGGACTCGGTGGGGTTGTTAGCGGATCCACTGTAGCTACCTGGAGGGAGGGGTACGTATCTAGGTACTGCTAGGTACCCCGCACAGCCCACATTGCCAGCTTTCAGCCTGGCGTTCTACATCCCACTACTGTATGAAGGCCCACCATAGCTCCAACCTTGTCCAACCTTGTCTAACCTTATTAATACTACTTAGGTACGCGTCGTCTTCTGCCTTAATTAACACTTGGACTTGTACTTGTACTTGTACTTTTTACAACTTCCCCTGTTATAACTTTTGTTATAACTTCGTTTCTTTACCTACTTACCGATCAACCTAAGGTTTCGGCAATAAGTTATGATAAATAGGATTCATCCATTCATTCTACCTCTTTCTAGTTCTTCATATTCTCCCATATAACCCTACCCCCCATTTAGAATGACTCGGGTTGCCGTCAAGATGGATACAGATACCATTCCCGTCGCTGGGGTTGAAGAACTGGAAAAGCATCTAGACCAACTTCTCAAGGATCCGAGCCTGTTGCCAACTGCCAAATTATTTGATGATGTAGAACTTCAACTTACAAGTATGATCATATGGTAGCCTACCTACGTAGTATGGGATACTAACATGCCGTCAATAGATGCAAACATCTTACCGCTGATTCCACGACTTCTGCCAAAGATCACCGAGATCCTCCAGCAATACAAACAGGATCCAGCAATTCTCTGTAGCTTAGCAGTCAAGCTTCTCGGTCCTTTAAACTTCACTCAGATACTATCCTTGGCTTCGGAAGAATCCCTCATACAAGCTTTGAGATCCCCTGCTCCGTCGGCAAACATACTGGCCATGACTGTTCTGGAGAAAGCGGCAAAGTCTCCAGGCGACGCTGCCATTCTAGCTGTGATGAACAAAGTCGTTACCAATTTCTTGACTCAGTGGCTGAGCGCCCCACAGGTCGAAGTCGGTGAGAAGGGCTCCAAAGTTTTAGGTGATCTTCTTGATGTCGACTGCGATACTCGGCCACCAGATGGGCTATCTGTCAACGGAATGGAGATTGTCGTGAGGAAGCCAGCTGGTCAGGGGCTTTTGTGGCGAAGAATATTTCATGATCACGACATATATGATCTGATATTATCACTTTGCAGCAGCAGTGGTCCCCTCAGCGCCCAGCAACAGTCACTTGCCCAAGGTCGTCTACTTCGTGTCCTTCCACGTCTATCAGCCCTGAACTTCCGAGCCGTCACTTGGACAGATTTTACAGGCCTGAATCAGCGATACGCCAACTTTGAAAACAATGGTGGATTGCTACATTTTGCTGCTCTGCACATGATCAACAAAGAGGATATGTTGGTGCATCTTAACCTTATAGACTTCTTTGAGGGTCTCCTGAGCATTCAGCGAATCACTCCATTTTCCACTTACAAGATCGACACCCTGGTAAAGCTTGTGAGAGATGCCACTGCACAAGACAACGTCCTAAAGGCGGCAATCCTCACTCTGCCTGAGCGTACAGTGCCAGAAGAAGCCGAAGACCTGAATCGATTCATCCTGGAGATCTTGAATTCTCAATAAAGACGAAATGGCAGGGCTGCACCCCATGCGTCTATTGTTTTTATCCTTTGAGAGTCATGAGACAATGAGTTCAATGAGTTTTGGGTATACTTCTGAGACTGGTACTCCCATGTGAGCTTTTATATTCTAACCGCCACATTGCAAACTCCCAAGCCTAATACAACACCTAGTACCCATTTGTGTAAAGTCCCATATAAGAATCGACAATATTCATGCTAGGGGGACTGATTAAGGTCTGCCACCCGTAACACTCTCCGACCCGTAACGGATTAATGGAGAGAATCCTTTGGGACATTTGATAAATAACCAACGAGCCTTATCCGATTGTGATAATGGGCTGGTCGTGTATGAGTTTGAAATTCTCATATTCCCTATTATTAGCAACGGCATCCCAACCCACAAAGCTCAATGGTGAGGTCCTGGTTCTTGATGAATGGCATACGGCCGGTGTAACCCTTGACGTTAGCCATAATAGTTGCATCCATCCATCGGCCTATGGGCGGTGGCCTCCTGAAATATTCCATATCTTCTAGACTTCTAACACAGAACTCTCGTTCCTCCTCGTTTGCAGATTCATAAGAGAAAGCTAGCGCGGCTGTGTATTCGATTGCAAGCGGTCTCTGCGTTCTCATCCAAGGATAAGCCATCCATATGCGCTTACTGTATTCTCTGCATCTCTTCATCAAGCTCGGGGCATAGTACTCCAAGACTGAATTTGCTTCTTGTACGGTTCGGTAGATAATGATGCTGCATAGTGCGTGGGTATAGAATAGCTTCGCAGTGTCAATGTCGCGGAATTGGTAGCAGGTCGGGAATATGTCCGCGTCTAGGAGGTTCTCTACCTCGATTATATCGCCCGACTCCATCAGTGATAGCAATGTCGTTTCATTCTCGTGGTCCAGGTACTCTATAACCGGCGTGGCTCTGAGCAGAAGCTCCGCTGCAGTCATGGTATCCGAAGGATCCTGGCAGAGCAAGCGGACTAGCCTTACTAAAGTTGGCCAGACGGTCATCTCGATCCAGAGGCGGTACATAACCTTGACGACGGGCCGTAACATAATAGCATCTACGGCCTGTTGGAAAGCAGCTGTCCACTCATAACGCATGAACACGCTGTCTCTCCCTTGACGAACATCTTCTTGCAGCTAACCCCGGCATCGTTAGCTATTGCAACCCAAGGCAGATGTTAAAACCACAGTTACAAACGATCGTTTGCATCCTCAACTTACCATGTTGAAAAAACTATCAAAGGTAGCGTAGAGGCCCAAGTCATTGAATCCTTGCCAGGGACCTCCTCTGCTAATGACGGCGGTGAGTCCCGCCGCGTGATGCTCCTGGTTCGCTCCCCGTTCGAAGTCGTACGTGAGCTGTTTGTCGCGCAAGGGCTGTTAGGCCATCTAATCGTGATAACTGTTCCGCTCCGACTATTATCTCATACTCACCTCGAGCTTTTGCAGTAACCATTGTGCTGCGATAGTATCCGTCACCAGGCCTTGCTCGGGTTCTTCGAGCGCCTTTCGTAGACTCCCCAGGGCCTGCATATGGAGCTGCAAGTCCAACCACGTCTCTGGCGATAGCATATCCCGCTGGCTGTTGAACCACGATGCGACGACCAATTCTACTGCGTGTCGCAATACCTGGCTCTCCGAGCCTAGCCGCTGCGGAATCATCTTGATCGAAGGACCCCATATCAGCAGATCATGACCCGTCCCGGACGCCGCCTCTATGCACGACACGAACTGGGAGGCTAGTCGATCCGAGGGGCTCATCACCGGTGATGGCGTTGGCGACGGCGTCGGCCTACTGTGCTTCACGCTCCTGGGACGATGTGGTCGTGTTAGGCGCATTCGGTGGAACGTCCCAGTACTTGCGTTGGCGGTATACTCCTTCAGATCAACGATGATCTTTCCACTAGGGCTACTCCGCCGCGACAGCGAGTCTCGAATCTGACTGCCATCGCAGGAGGATATGCTAGCGCCATCCGAATCGCTCGACTTGGGGGCCGGCTTCTCGTTGTGGCAGCCGTTGACTACGAACTTGTAATTGTTACGGGCGCCGGAGCAGACCTTGCCGGCTCGGGCGCATGCACCACAAGTCGGCCAGTTCTCATCGCACTATCCGGTTGATGGTCAGCTCGATTTAGTCACGACAGGTAGGCCGTGCGTAGGTGTGGAAGTGTGCTCACCTTGGTCTTCCGCAACTTGCAAAACGTGCAGCGGTTGCTCTTCGGTATCCCGACCATGGTCAAGAATATAACCGCCTAACTTGGGTAGGACAGTCTCGGTCGTTTGCGATTATACTGATACGTTATGTCAATTATGAGAATCCCTTTCGGCGGTTCTGTCGTTTAATTCGGCGACGCTGATGCTTGCTGCAGGTACGATGTATTCGAGAAGAGATGTCACATCACCAAACCATCATAACCCGGTGAGGCCAGCCATTTATTAATCACATCGAGGCATCCGGATCGCCTGCAGGGAGAGTCGCATCCAATGCCGCGTCGCGGAGCTATTCCACCTATAGTCTCTAATAAGTGGGACGGCAGGTAGTAGACTAGGACTTCCGAGCCTGACGAGCAACGATACGAGGCCTGTCGTCAAGGGGCCCACGCAGCAAGGTACAGCCCATTAAGATTGGGGCTCTGGAACGGTGGCTCCAGAGAGCGGTCAGGATCAGGGTCCGGATTCCTTCGCCCCCACGGTCGAGTTCACCTCAGTCGAGCTCAGCTGAGTCGGGATGTAAATGTAAAGGATGTAAAGGGGTTCTTCTAGACAATCAATTCGAGACTGAGTACCCCCTGATGTGGGTTGTTCGAGTTTCGATGCTCATCTATCACCTACCTAGGTAATTGGGCAGCTAGGGCTGAGTCATATCATGATGGGATGAGCGATGGGCCGTGTAGATATACACAAGCCGAACTATGGCACGGGGTACCTCGAAACGAACTCCAGTCCCGCTTATCGGGGGGAGCTGAGTTGTGGGAGGAGAGAAAGAGGAGTATCGGAGCAGGGCTTGGCTCTCCGTCAAGTGAGTCCCGCTCGCTTCGGGTGAGAGATCTGCAACCCTTTCTGGTGTCTACTACCATCTCACGTAATCACTTAAAGAACTATGCAGCAGCTACGGGTAGCTCGTAGCTTATCCTCGACTGTGCCGTAATAAGGCTAATTTTCGTCCTGCCGGGCCGGGCCACTTCAGGGGCAAGGAGGAAACAAAACTCAGAATAGAAAGACCTCGGACATGCGCGGATCTTTGACAGTGGCATTCGGAGTTACAAGGTGTAGAAAGATTATCGTGAGTTATCGAATCCCGTCTAAGGCGTAATACATCCATACCTTAAGTCGTACATAGCTTATTTCATCACCCCCTGTAACGAGCCGTGATCGAACCTTTCTAGAAAACTGTACATTCCGTGTCTCCCCTCGTCCTTGACTTCCTATCTAGGTAGCCACCTGCAGAGGTGTCGACTATTTAGAATTTAGAGGGGGGAGTGGAGGTCGATTGGTGTTGCAATTGGCGAATCAGAAGGCGAGCGCAACATGGTTCCTAAAGGGGAAATTTATATCATACTACTTATATATCGATGAGCCTAGTCAAACCCCAGAACTAACCTTGCATTCCCATTTATCCCCACGGAGCTTATTACATGGGTTTTAGACACTGTGCTTAAGTTTTTCGACAAGTAGTCCAACACGTATGACAAGAAATCATAGCCGACGACTAGGTTATAGATGTGACATCATGAGCCACTTATCTATGCAGAATAAAGTATCTAGGCTAGCAGGAACGGCATCCATGGCACAGTAAATAGCACGGAAACTATTCCCCCTTGATGTTGATCCCCTTCCCACTTCTGGAAATTGGGCGCGGTTGCGGATGGCTACGCCACTCGCCTTACCTTCAGCTATGTGTAGGGCTGAAGAGGAATAGAAAGGAGTTGAGGTGTTTGAACCGCGATAGACTTCCTATTAGGCTATTATCTCCGTCTTCTTAGAATCCTGCCGCGATGGAAGAAGGTGTAATGATGATCTCTTTGAAGATAGTAGCACAGCATATATCACTTACATAAGAGAGCACAACATTAGAATAGTAGGAGTCGTAATTTACTTCCCACCGTTATAGCATGACTCGTATTTCTCCGCGTACCTAACAACTATAAACGATTTATGGTACCTGTCTATATTTCCGTCCCTACCTACCTAATTCACTCAAACTCTTATTCGTCTGATGTCTATATAGGTTGTATCACATATCATATGGACAGGAGACCTTATATAGTACACCTTGCCCATATAAGGTGTATAAATAAGCCACGATAAGAAGATCGTCCGGGGAGTAATACGGGATCATATCCAATAAACAACAACCTCACCCTCACCACGCTTAATCAGCCCACCCTGTCATAGACCGCTTAATCATTCCCCGGGGAATATTGACCTCCGATTATTCGATTATTAAACCATATGCTGGATGTACGAAGCTCAATGGCCGATCGTCCGTTTATCATCTCCGAGTGCTTGGATAGGCACGGTTCCTTTATGTGCTACTACTAAGCCCACGGCTGCTACGGTACACTTCTACAATAGAAAAAAGTCCCTCAACCCTGCACGATGGAAACCGATTCGTTCGGATGCGATTAGACGCGTTATGCTGTGTAACTATGTCTGCCGTATACGAGAGTATAGCGGTTAAACAGCATGTGCAACTTACATAATATCACACCTCCTTTATCAACTCTTCTTTTCTCCCTCTCCTCGTTCGCTATACTCATGTGTTCTGTTAAGCGGAATCGTTAGCTCTGAGGACGGGCTTTGGCCGTTTTACGCACCAAATATATACGCTTATATGTAAGGTTAGCTACCTAGTATAGTCTTCACGTCCTTCGGACGCTAATAACCATTATCCCCTTTCCTCGATAAACACCTCGTTAATCGAAAATGAAACAATAGTAAGCAAGTCCAAACAAAATGAGAAACGAGGATAGGTAATTATTTAGAAAGGCAAACTAAATAATTACTATCTATTAAAATCGATATACTTACTTAGGTATTTATTAGATGAGTAACGTAAGCATGCTAGCACCTACGGATGAGCTGAAACCGCACAACTGACGACCCGATCAAGAATTCGATCGATCACAACAGCAAGAATTCATTAATCTAGCCAGCAGCCATGTAAAGACTAAGCTATGGAAAAATAAGAAAAAATCCTAAGCAACCCATCCTTAAGGCAGATTGGTGGCTTAACAAATGTTGGGTATGCAGACCACGCGGCTCTTATCTGATCTAAACCGCGCAGAAGAAATAAGCGTCCTAGTCGGGATCCCCTCGTGTAATGTAAAATATCTCATCCACGGTAAGCTTAACACTTAGTCGCCTTTCACTTTACTTAATCTCATCCGCTAGACGTGACCCGCTCCTCCCCTTCTCTCCTTCTCCGTATCTCCCTCATCTCAGCCTAAAGATAATAATGGCGTTAAATATTTCCAAACATCTATAATCGGGTTTAAAGGTTTACCTCGTTTAATACACGTGGTGCGGTAACTATATAGTACCCGTCAATCATCTAAAAACGGTGAGGTCAGCTTGTGAAGAAATCGCTTATCACGCGCTCGACGTACCTCTATCCTACAAAATTCGTTGAGGAATAATTCATTCAAGTAAATTTGTAAGACACTTTGACTTAATCTATATGTTGATATAAGGGATTTAGGCATTGAAACTTCGCATCTGTAGTCAGGCTTAATCCTTGTTAATATGTAATTATTGTCTTGAATCTCACTAGTTATCTGTCGAACTCTTTATATTCGCTACCGCCTATGGCATTGGAGCCCTCCCGGTTCTTTAGGGATTGCTATGTTAAGGTTGTAGCTCTGACAGAAAACCAAGACGACAATCCGGCCCCGAAGAGGGGAACCTCTTTAAATACAAAACTGATCTCGGACATTTCCATGAGTTACCACGCCACATTCCTCTCATTGGCTACATCCTCACTCAATCATATTAAGACGGGTAATGACGGTTTATGCTCGAGCTGTACACTTTGGCGATTACCTACCTAATTAGCTGCTCGGATATCATAGCTCGTTGCCGAGACCTTTAATTAGATCCTAATACTCGTAAGTACCTACCTAGGTAGATATTGAATCAACACTGGTAATATGCCAATAGCTCTATACACCCATATAACTGTCATATCTTTTAAATCATTATTTCTTCCGAAAGCGAATTCATGAAAATAATTCTCAAATATACGTATCTACTTATATTTTAACGTATTCTTTATTATCCCTTTAACCTAAGTCGTTTTATGATTTACAATATCGCCCATACTACATAGCTTGTCTCGATGCCGGTAAAGCTGAACTCATTAAAGGTCCACCGCGTACACTACCTAAACTGGGTCGACTACTTTTAGCAACTGCTTCGAAAAAGGAAACTACGGGGGCATTGTAGTGGCATCGCGACACAATCGGGCTAGTTCCCTCGTGGTCAGCATGATGCAACCGATTTCTATGGGTAAGGGGTAAGGGGTAAGGGACACGTAAGCACGTACTAGTTTTCAGCGTACTGTCGAGGCAGCTCCTTCTGCATAGACCCCTCTCCAAAAAGGATGAATTGGATACAGAACTTGGTAATGTCCAGGTATTTCTTTTTTAGGTATTCAAACAGCCTTTTGATTTGTTCGTTGAGCTGACAAGCAGAAGGGTCCCAATTCCCATCTGTTAGGATATAGATGGTCACCGGTGTAGGTTGGCGTCGTTGGCGTGTGTTATAGATGATTTCATTCACCAATTCGCCAAGCCAGTAGCTTAGTCCATTCTCATTGATATAGTTGAATAGCAGCGTTTGGACTGCCTTTTCCAAGTCTTTCGTCTTGTTAGTCGACATTTGGATTCTATTTGAAGCAGTTACCACTCGGACAGGACTGTTTTCCGGTGTGATGTGTTTGACAAATTTCCCCAGCACGCGTATTGTCTGACATAAAACAACCTTGTTAGCCCTCATAAAAATTGTATCATCGATCAAAAATATCTGCACCATTGGTTATTTTCATATGCTTGCAGTCGGTGCGAGAAGATAAGCGTGCTTACTTGTTTGGTTCGTTGAAGTCGTCGAATCTCATTCCTGATGTTAGAAAACTCATTCTGCTTGAAGCTCGGCGACACATGAAGATACTTTGATCGAAATTCGGATCGTTTATCTTGCAATTTAGCATATATAGACTGAATAGTTTCGGCATCTTCCGGTAATACAGGACTGGGATCAATATCCTGTGGTCGTTCTGGTGCAACATTAGTGCCTGGGGAATCGCTTCGCTGCTGGTCCTCATGAGGCTGAGGGTCAGGTATGTCCGATAGGTTAATCAGAGGCGACGGTGGCTCATTTTGCGTCGGCTGGTTAACACCCTCACGCATCTGCCAACATCTTAAAAGTTGATGGACATCATGACGCTTGTCCTCTGGTTGAAGCATGTGCTCCAGAATGATATCGTGGACATCATGGAATATCCCCTCGACTTTACCGTTAAAACAAATTTGATGCATTTGATCCACGGCCTTCAGACGTTCAGTGGCATCATGGAAGCAGCCCTCGTAACCTGCATCATCCAGAGCCGTTTTACGAGTTTGTGTAATCCTCTTGTCCCAGTACTGCTTTCTCCCGTGTTCGCCCTTCAGACTCCACACAAGAGTCTCACTGAAAACTGCCCCTATAGACCATATATCTGCTTTCGGACCTACGCTTGTATCTGATAGACTCTTCCTCCCCTCAAGATCACAGCACTCTGGTGCAGCTGCAGATAATTAACTCGTTAGACGTGCGAAATTTATTTAATTTAGACTTACAATACATCTTATTTCCCCCATTGTCTTGGCCTCCTCGATCTGGATGATTTCCATTCGTCACTCTAGTGTGACTGCGGCCAAAATCGGCAAGTTTGAAACCCGATGGGGGACCAGAGCCCTGCGTCGCTCCGGCTTCGTAGAATAAGAGAATATTATCAGGTTTTATATCTTGATGAATCCTGTAATATACTTAGCATTTAAAACAGGTGCCTAAACAGGTACCTAGGTAGGCGTATAACTAACCCCAATAATCGAACCCCTTCAGATTCTTGTTCAATGCCCTCATTTTCAGCCCTTTGCTGCGTACTAATATGTGTGAGCATTTGATGCAAACTAAATCCTCCCATATAGCTTACGTCATGAGTTGTACCGTCTCGGGTGTCCGCTTCGAGGCATATTGATGAATTATCGCGATGGCGTCTAATAAATCAAAGATTTGTTTCCAAAATTCTGTAGATCTAGAACGATCAAGCCCTGATTGATGGTCTTCAAAATAGTGCTGTAATGTTTTGCCATTAGCATATTCAATAACGAGAATTGCTTTAGATCCTTGTCGAAATGACCCGTAATATCTAGGTATGTTGCGAAATGGACTGCGTCCGGGGTCCGGGCCATCATCTTCTATCTCTTGTTCTATATCGTAAAGACGTCTATAGGTTTCAGTTTCGTTCTCCCATAGTTGCCCTATCTCAAAGAGCCTTTCAAAATCTTCGAATTCTTTAAGTACCGCGAGTTTCTAGATAGTTAGTAATTTAGGAGTGGACGAGGATAAACATACTCACGGCTGTGTTTCCGCCGCAGCACTTGTGTATCTCAGCTTTCCATACGGTGCAGCCATCTCCACCTTCGCTTGCATCTTTGAGCTTATCGTTTTTGTCAATTGGGATGACAACCTGAGGTGCTAGTCGTGCCCTGTGTCGGACTTTATCGAGCATAAAGGGGCAAAATGGCCATTGTGCTTCTAGAAACCGGTCCTTGAACTCCCGAAAAATTTTTGCGTCTTCACCTTCTGACGGAAAACTTTCCTTTAGAGGTAGGTCACTATCGTCGAGTTCATTCTCCGTAAAGAGATAGATCATATCAGGTTTTCCAATCCACACAAGAATGGAAAATATGCGTATCTCTTCTTTGCGGACCTTATATACACTAACGCCGTTAGAGACACTGCTTCGTGTATCGTAAAGAATATTGTTGATCCTCTGGTGTGTCCAGTAATCCTTTAACTTGTCGCAACAGATATATTTGGCACGGTCCTCGAGCGCACTATATCCATAGCTCCAGTTCGACTTCACGTAACTTATGAAATGTTCGGAGCGGGAATTTACTTGTAAAGGCACCGCATTATTTCCGTTATAACCTTGGGCGTACGGCTCAGACATGGCCTAGAAAATGCAACGCTAGGGTCAAAATCGCAACCAGAGGGAATCTAGGACAGGAGTTCTGATGAAAAGCAGCGCCTGAATATCTGTGGATAGGCGCGAGACCCCATATGCCCCCTTCACCTCGTATCTTAGATAGACGGTGGCGTAGCTGGAAAAGTCGAAATCAGCCTCAAGTACTGTAGGCGCCACGACGGACTCCTTTTCTGCTCAGCTGGTCTTCGCTGAGCGTGGATTGTAGCAATATCCGGCTTAGCCACGCCATAAATTCTTCAATCAACCAATGGCGCAGGAAAGGCCTTTGAGATGCTAAGTGGTCATATCTTACCACCCATATCCTTTTGTAATTTGGGATGGTATGCATGATTCAATATTATCTGCACCCATGGTAGGGTAGGCCAAGCAGGCTACCTTGGGGCGGCTGTAGGTAGGATGGTATTGGTTGCACAACGAGGATGCATCGCAACCAATATAAAGGTCTGTTTATTGCGCAATATGTCCTGTTAGTTAAGTACATCTGCTAATCTGAGCATAGTGTAGTATTAGTAGGTATTCATAGTACATCTCCTATAGTAATTTTTGTACTTTTCCTTATTTTGATACCCTGCCGTCGCTACACCATGGCGGCCCTTTCTGATTCCACCTTTTTTAAGGAAACCACTCTAACGATATGCCCTCTAGGCAACGGCGACGATTGGGGGAACTGACAATGGCTACCTAGGTATATAGGAAAGGAGGACGATCAATGGGTCATCCCCCCCTTTTACAGCGTCAGTTGCGGCAACGGCAAGGCTTGTAAGGGCATTGGCAAGAAAAAAAGGTACAAAATATTATTAAATACCTACCTAGGTATTTATATTGTTAAACTACCTATATCTGGATTAACCTAGCCCTTATAGGCCACGGTGACTTTAATGAAAGAAATTAATTATCAGTTACATATAATTATATTACAACCATTAGAAGGCACGAGGAGGCGCCGAGATTTTAATCATCCCGGCGAGTATCCACTGGACGTATTTTTTCTTCTTCTTTTTCACTGTCCAAGTAACATGACTTATACTACCTATCTAGTAAAACGACTCCCCGTAAAATTAACTTATGTTAGTTGCCTAGCACAATGGTCATTTGCAAATATTTGTCGCTTATATCTTTGTTCCCCATAGAGTGCTGTTAGGGACCACGCCAGAAAAATCAGAAACGTCATGGGCAGGCAGATCGCTAGAAAGAGGTTAAAGGCCTCCGATCGAAATAGCCAGGTGCTCTGGATGTCAGCCACTTCTTGCCATTGAAGCACACCACTTTGGAAGAATGACTAGTAGGCAATTAGCTATGAGAAATTCGGTTTGTATAATGTGTTGATATACCGCAAGAAATGTTCCCGGTAGGAATATAAGCGTGACTATAGTGATTATATGCATCGACGCCGTTTCGTTTGCCGTCCTAAACGCAATCTTTTCCATGTGTGTTGCGGTTTGTTTCGCCTCTTCGGCGTATACTCTGCTCATCTCTAAGTTCTTGTATTCAAGAATGCTCTCATACTAGGTTAAAAGGGGGAAAATTAGTAATAACTCCGACCCCTGACCAGCGTAGCGCACGGAGATATCTGGTTGGAGAATTCACTTACTAGCTTCTTCCCTTCCTCAAGTCTTTGATCTAGTGATTCTAGTTGTATCTGCCGTGTCTTCATGTAATTGACAACTGATTGAACCTTTTCTAGAAAAGGAGGCAGATGTTTGAAACATTCTTCGGGAAGTTCGCCCTGCTCCTTTAAGTTCTGGTAATACGTTCGCAGCTCGAGTAAGGCTTTAACGTCGAGTTTTATGACCAAAACTGCTTCTTGTATCCTCTCTCCAATGATATTGAGCTGTTGGAGGTCGACAAAGTTGAAACTTTCTAATATCTGCCTAGGACCAGGCCAATGTTTGACATTGTCTATTCTGGAAGTTCGGTGGTCGACTTGACCGGTTACAGTGAGACTTGAGTGCTGATTTGGAATCTGATCACTTGGAATAAGGCCAATCTTTTTCAATGTTGAGCGGACTCCAGAAAAGTTGGGACTCATCCATTGCATAAGCCTCGTCTGAGTACCGATGAACCTTCCGTAATCTGGATAACCATCATCAAAGTATGGTTCCCGACCGATAGGGGTTGTCCTCGCTCGAATTAGTGCATGGTGGACCTCGTTTTCAAGATCGCGGACGAATCAGCGCCAGCTTCCTTGACACCATCGGAGATATACCAGATGAGTCCTTAAGGTGAATAGGAATGCCTCGTTTATAGATCCAATTTTTCCGTGATGACCCAACGTGTCTTTCCTCACAGCATCCTGTAATACGTCATTGCCCTTGATACTGATCCAAAGTGCTCGGCCGGTCTTCAGGTCGAATGCGTGATACACAGCGGCCTGTCTAATGGACCAAAGGCGCTTATCCGCTTCGTCTATTTCAGGAGAGCGTAAGAGGTAAGTATGGCGCAACTGACTACCTGAGCGACCCAGCTTCTCTACCGGGAGCCCTCCAGAAATGTCGCTATCGAATTGGAATTGGCACAGAGATGCATCCACCGGTTCCATACGCTCGCCGAACGCATGGATTGAATCTAAGAAGATTGGATTCACTTGGAGGAAAGTCAAAAGAAGTTGTATCATAGGTAGCGTGCAATTCAAAGGCGCTCTCGAGTGTTTAGCTTCAATGAATCTATAGCGCCTGGTGAGTGGACGCCGGTAAGTATGCACGGTTTAAGGGTTACTTACATATGTCTGTAGTGAGGATCTTTTTGCATTGAAAGATGCTCTTTTAGGTCTTTGTAATCACAAACAGATTTCGTGCAAAAAGCTGTCATGTTGTTAATAGAGGACCATGAATCAGCAGTATTGGGCACTCACTGCCGTCTCTTCGGAACTTCTCCACGAAGACTAGCAATGTATTGTGACCATCGAAGAGTAGTTCCTTATCATCCAAAAGCTTGTGGAGATAACTTTTCCTCGCACTTGGGGGTACGTCGGCTGCACGGTATGTTTTTTCTAGAGGGTATATTGCTGCTTCGCTACAAGCATCCTCCAACCAATCGTTCTCATCCATCTGTAGCGTAAGAGGATCAATTCCCTAGTTCACATTTCATTGCCAGCGCGTCAGCTTTATGTGAAGAATTTGAGCCTGATGTTAGAGTAGTCGACTATTCCGTGGACACTCGAAAGCGCCTGGCATGCTTCTTTTAGTATTAAGACGGGAAGACCTACGTGGCGTCACCGAATCCAAGGTAGGGTACCACGCTCTTGTGATTGGATCGGGTTACAAAACGCCACCTTGGAGACAGCCTGCAGTCTCGATGATAGTGCAGTACATCCATGGATATAAGTAGAACTTCGATACGTATATGTACTGACTTAGTCGGAGGTACCTAAGGTACGTATCTAATAATTTGCACCTTACTATGTACCTAATATACGATAATATACCTAGGTATGATGGACGCATGTAATGTTGCATTAGGTACCTAGGTAGGTAAGAATCTAGCGCGTCACACCCACACCCAAATCCAAGAGAATAAGCAACCTTGGAAGTCATCCCAGAGCCTGCCTCATGTACCACTGGCTTCGCCACTCAACTCTAGCTGCACCTGTGCGGGATAAAAAGCTGTTTTGTCTCGCAGTTTCATAACAGCCCTAATGTCTACCTAGCTCACTGGTTAGGCTCTGCTATGAGAAACGTAGTATATAACAGTAGTGCACGTACTTCATTCAGTTCTCGTGGAAGCCAGGCGTTGAAATGCGATGCGCCCCTTGATTTCTGTGGGATTAGTACAGCTATCCAACATCAAGGATCGTGCTCACCTCAACGTCGATGTTGTCATCCTGAAAATGCCAACGCAGAAAATCTCGGAGAACATCTTTACGTAGATGGTAGTCGGAAATGGTAGCCATATGTATCAATGTACTACTCCCGCCTTGTGCAGCCATGTTGGATGATGTTCTGTTCACAAGATACAGAATCAAGCCAAAAGGTGTCTCCGTGTAAGTGCAATTTGAAAGAGTATTTGCATTGAAGGGCGGAAAGGTGGACTCATTGGTAAGGTGGTAGAGAGAGTGAGGCATATTTATGCTTCTGGAGGTTCGTTACACAACCGATGCACAAGTCTCTTTAAGGGGTGGATTTAATAGGCGGCATGGCAGGGTGTGGCAATTGAAATAATGAAAGTGCAAGCCGGTATTGATGGAGGAGGGTACGTAAGGCTTCGGAAATGGAAATCATTTACTGCAGACTGCCTAATGTGACTGAGGTCTACACCTACCAACTCGTGAGGTTGATATCCGAGTTACACCACGCCCCCTTTACAAATCTTTATCTGACTGTATTGCTCTATTCCACGGACTTTAATTGTCGCCCATTAACTACCCTCCTTAACCTCGTTGCCGTTATTAGCGCTAAAGCTGTAAATAATAATGTTAGCTTATTAAGTCTTTAGGTCCTGTTCAGCCTCACTCATCGAAGGTGCATGCGTTATCCATAAACGCACAAGACCATATCGGCTTCATTAGAGCCGTCCTCAAATCACAGCTCGGATCCATTCAGTAAAACCTAGAGTTCACAAGTAAGGAGAACTCGATATACGCACGAAAGCCCACGTCGTTATTCCTTTTCCTTTTCTGCAAGCGAAATGATTCAATTGTACTGTACAATACGGCCACTACTAAACCACGTGCGTACTCGCGCGCGCGAGATACACCAAGACACAAGCGTATCATCATACAACAACTTGGTTGTGACGAACCCTCACTCCAAACACCAAATCTGACCGTAGTCTCTATTAATCGCGTCCATTTTTGTTCCGGCACCCCTTTGTAACAAATCACTACTGATGGCGGCTTTTCTCCCTTCCTGTTTTGGGTAGGCAGGATGTTGCCGCGGAGTAATCAGGATCTGGGGTCGTGATGGGACCGCTTCGTCATCTCAAGCCAATCATACCGACCTCGCCTACTTCCAACTCCACCGTCGGCGTCTCCGTGCTGATGTTGACACTGGTGACACTCTCCCGTCGCCCGCCGGTCATGCCCTCAATCCCGAGTCCGACTTCACCGACCTTCCTTAAGACCGCGAGCAGCGCGCCCCTCAAGTCGGAGCTCAGTTCCTTGCCGAGCAACTCCACGACTAGTGGGTAGAACGAATGAATGTGTTCGCCAAACTCCTTATCCGGCCACGTAGAGTAGCCTTCCAGCACGTCAACAACAACCGGTCGCCATGCTACAATGTTTCGTTGTTGCGACTCCTCCTCGAGTGCGAGGTAGCCCTTGATGATATCCTTGCAGAGAGGGACCAAGGCTTTCTCCACCTCGGGACGACTCTCCGCACGCGACGGTGACGTATCCGCGAACATCCTGAACAGAATCTGAATGTAAGTTGCCGCGGAGCCGCTCTCCTGCTTGAGAAGGTTCGGTGGCTGTTTCATGAATCCCTCTCGCCAAAGACGCATGCGAAGGTCCTTATCCTCGTTGAATCGTCTGGCAAAGAGGAATGATTTCTTAAGCAGCGCCATTAGGCGTAACAACTCCGGAGACGGGATTTGTGCATAGACCGTGTCATTGGAGAAGAGCTCGTTGACTGTCTCGATCATGAGGAGCTGCAGGACGCAACGCGAGATGATGCGATTGAAAAAGCGCCGTCGGGCAGCCGTCACCACTATGGGTTGCTGCTGTAGTGAAGAAGCAGGCTTATAGTCTTCCAGGCGGGTGGAGGCAGCACCGTTGATTGAGCGAGAAGAGTCTTCTGTTATGGGAGTTTGAATAGTGACGCCTGAAGCAGCATCAGTCCCAGAGGAAATGCTGCCTTTATCAATACCATTAATCGTTAATGACTTTTCATCTGCATGTGTTTCACTTGTAGGCGAGAGAGGAACTTCAAATCCTAGACCGTTGGGTGGTGGCGATAGCGCGGCTGGAGCATTGATGGTGGCAGCCGAGAAAAGCTGGTAAGCTGTTGTCCTCTCGAACAACTCGCAGAAGGCCCCGACAACCTGGGCCCAGTGACCACTGGTAAATTTGGTCACATTTTGAAGAATCAACTGCTGGAGGCAGTTGCTGCCTATTCTTGCGATGGTGTCATTCTCTTGACATATACAGAGCGCCAACAGCTCAAGAAAGCGATCTAACATGTACTCAAGGGCGTCAAAATAGTGGGTAAAGAGTATGATCATGTTGCGAAGAGCTTGAATCATGGTAGTCGATAGCCACACAGACAATTCCTCGTGGTTCAGAGCATTAGACATCTCTGGTCTCGAGCGCAGAACCATAAAGATGGGATACAGCTGTTGTCTCCATAAGATGTCCCAGAAATCTGATGGGAAGTCGCCACCATATCTGAGTAGGGCTTCAAAGAAATAGTTCAAGGCGTTGGATCGAACTTCTAAGTCCTCTCCTGTCATCAAGACATCGTGAAATGCGAACAAAACCGGAAACCAGAACCCCTCTTCAATTGAAGTACCGCTCTGCTGCCTAGACAGAGTGTCCGGTGATTTCAACGCATTCCCATCTAGACCAGATGCCGAGTTGGACTTTTGCGACAGGGGACATTCTGGAGTCTTGAGCATCTTCGGTATTATCGACTTTAGAGTCTCCATTGCCTGCAAACTCTTTTTCTGGAACTTGATGTTTTTCGAGAATTCGGTGAGACAGACTATTAAATCTGTGAAAGCCCCCTGTGAAATGACAACGCCAAAGCGTGTCTTGTAGACAAGAGTTACATTTTCGTACGCCAAATTCACAATACTCTCATTAGGATCGCGCGCAGCGACGGTGAAGACCCCAAACATCGTCCTCCACCCGGACCGAACGTTTTCGCCTCGAGCTTGGATCATCTGGACTAGGCACCGCAGGGCCATATCCTTGACGGTTAAGTTGCTCGAGTTGGCAATGACGTGCTCAAAAGGCTTCAGGAAATCCTTCTGGAATTTGAAACCGGGAAGTTCTTCGAGCTCCATGAAGCGCATCGACAACTGTCGTAGAGAATCGAGTGCAAAATACACGATTGCTGTGTTGATATGACATCCCACCTTATTGAAATGCTCCCCAAGCACGACCCAGATGTTGGTCCACTCGAAACGCACACGAGTCATGTTGTAGTAACTGATTTCGACGATCTTTTGCAAGCTGTACGTACGCGGGGAGTCGTTGGAGCCTGACACTTTAATCTCATCCCAACTCACCTCGGTCAAGGCTTTTGCAAAGTGCACGATGGCTTCGCCGTTTAAGTTTGCGGTATTGCTGAAGATTCGGTCTACGCTTTTAATAACTTCGTCGGACCTACTCTCGAGTGCAATCTCCGTGGAGAAGCCTCTCGCACCTGGGTTTGATCGATTTCTCCTTCGTGTGGATGCGGCCGACTTGCGTGACTCGTTCGTGTTCATCCTCTCGGGTGGTATGAAGCGGGCTTTGGAAACGTCGGGGATAGAGCCCTCGTCGACACCGCCGGTAATGAGCTGCAATCGGTCTAGTTGACTGATACACATAAGTATGTCCTTCCACGACTCCTTCAGGTAGTTGCCCTCCGTTTGGCCTAGCTCTAGGATGACTCGCAAGGCCTCAACATTCTTAGAGAGGATCTGTTGAGGGTTGTTCAAGTTGGTGGTATTTTTCAATGCAGACATAAATGCTTCTCGCGGAGTTGCTAGATCGAAAAGACATGCAATCTTTATAGCTTGCTTCATTCCCTCAAGGCACAGCTTGTTTACTTCCAGGTTTTGAGCCTTCTGCATTTGATTTGAGAACGCAGAGAAGAATGACATCCAGGTCACGTCGAACATTGGGCCGACGTGTTTGAAAGACGTTGCCGGGATGAACTTGATGCCTGCTTTCGCAGCATTCTTTCGTTGACTCTTGAATAAGTTCTTGAAAAGCTGCTCTGACCGAAGTGATATTTCTTCGGACTGCTGCACGTATGCTTCTCGCTGTAGATCTCTGCCGACGTTCGATAGGGCTTGTCCAAGCCCGGCAGCAAAACCTGAGGATTGTGCAGGAGCATTACCTGAAGCCGCCGCAGCCTCCCGTTCACTCTTCAGAACAATCTCGTTGCCAGCAATCTCGTCGTAGATGCCAATGAGATACTCATCTGGCAGATCGGCGTTGTCGTTGATGCCCCTGTTATTCTTAATGAAATCTTCCTTGGTCATGCGTCTGGCGATCTTGGTGCTGTGAAGATCCGTGTTCAGCAAGATGACCGAATACGCGAGAATATAAGCAGTGTCGGCATTAGCGAAGGCATTGGGGTTGCCCATCACATATCGATTTGCAAATTTCAGCATGAATCGATCGATCTTCTGAGCTTCACCGGGAAGGCGGAAAGATTGGAGAAATTGTCGCAAGGCATCGACGAAACGCCTCTTGGCGAAATACATGGTGTCGACAAAGGCGTGCATGATCTCGATGTTCTTTGGCTCGCCTTCACCAAGGTACTCACCGATTTGCGCTTTGTCGAGTCGATCATCCGAGATCAGAAACTTAGCTATATCCTCGGGGCTGTCACTTGGGATAAACCCTTCCTGCATCAAAATTTTGATGCCTTTCTTCGGTTTGAAATTGAACTGTCGGATGGCATTGGCCAAAGCCGTTTTGCGAGCCTTCTCTTTTTCTAATTGATCAGGGTCATCATCAACGACGGGGGTAGACGGAAGCAATGGCGTCTCAAAACGAGAGCTACTATCAGCAGCCGAAGGATCTATAGACTCCCGGATATCATCCACAGAAGCACGCGTATCAATATCGCGTGGTGCACCATTGACATCCGGCCGCCCAATAACTGACCAATTGACCAATGACCGCAACGCCTCGACAAGCGAGTCCAACGCTGTCCTCTTGATCACGTACTCTCGGGGTATCTCGGGTTCAGGTTCACTAGGAGGCACGATATCCCTCACGTTTAATGGCGGCGGCAACATACCTTTTAGTTGCCAATCAGCGCCGTTGTGCGGGTTCGTGTTTTTCTCCTCGTACAATTGCTCCTGGGCTGCCGTGATAGTTACAGGGTTGATCGCAAGCTTAGACAGATCTTCGATAATAGTCTGAAAGATGTTATCGACATGCGGGTCACAATCATAGTTGAGATATGTCTCCACTAGTCCTCGAGGATCACCACAAAACCTGGTTAGGATATTGATGAAGTAAAGCTTCTGGGAAGGCGGCGCGGTTCGCCTAGCTAGGAGCGCCAAGTATATCTCGTTGAGGAAAACCTCTATCTCTTTCTGCAATCACGGTATTAGGGATGTAAAAGTTGTTCTGCGATGAAGCCTATCTTACCTTGAAAGGGGCCCGCATAAATTTGAACATCAACCAGAAAATCTCACAACACACCTCAAACACCCTATCAACCGAGCTGGCGCCGTTTCTGGTGATGCTCAGACAGAGATAGAACTTGATGGCTTGAAGGAAACCTGTTGCCTCGTTGGTTTTGGTGTTGGTGATAGTACATAGGGGTGATGTAAAAACGAGCATCTGGTTGTTCAGAAGGGTGCGGATGAGGTGGAGTGATATGAGCTTGGAGCGCATGTGCTGGCCTCGGTAATCATATAATTGGTCAGGGGGCAAGACTTTGGTTGACAAGTTGCAGAACGATCGGAAGACGAGGTAAGCATCTCGAATGTAGACCTCATCCTCAGCATCGAGAGACTCTGCAATATCTTCTACGTCAGGTGAGGTGTCACTTTGTGTCAGCTCGGAAACCCTCCTGGCCGTCTTCTTAGGTGGCCTCAACTGGGTAACCATAGTTGGACCGTCGCCCAAATTCGAATCGTCAAAACTTTTTCGGTGCTCAAGATCCTTCAGAGTCAACTTGACCTCGCCTACCTCATTCGTCGACTCGGAACGCGCGATCTCTGGTAGGGATTTGAGGGATCCCTCATCGGGGCTCTCTTCGTCTTCGAGAGTAACATCATTTCCGTTAGCGATAGATTCGGCTCGCTCAAAAGTGACATTGCTAGAGCTATGCTTTAGTTTTCCCAAGTCCACCCGAGCTTCTTTCATATGCAACCTTGTCTTGACCCTCTCGAACACCATGCCAACCATCTGAGTCAGGGTGCCCTGGGCTGCCTGCTGGTTTTCGGGGCTTTTTGAAAGCAAGAAGACATTGTAGACTTGGCGCACTGCCTTTAGTAACCCAGCTCCATGTACAACAATCTTATCATTCAACACCGCAGCTAGCAGAGCCTGGACAATATGGCGCTGCACGTCAACAGGTGTAGTCTCGCCCTGGAAACAGTCGCATATGGTGTCAATGGCACGATCTATCATAGGGGCCTGCTCAGTGCCATTCTCTTCAGTGACGCCCGTGACGACATTCACGGCGAAATATGATGAAGATATAAGTTTCTGGATGCAGTCGAGAGCAGTATTGATCAATTGACTACTTCCAGTCTTGGTGGCTAGTTGTAAGGGCGCGAAGATGATCTGGGGGTCGGGTAGTTGAGATTCCCCTTCCTTGATAGCTGCGAGGGCCTTCTCGGTAAGTTCGGCGAGCTGTTTGTTCCTCTGCGCTTCCTTTGATGCCGCGACAGCCTCAAGAGAGGACACCAAAAAGACTAAGGAGCTCATGGTTCGCCGAGCTTAAGGGGAAGGGACAGGTGCCATTCGGGGAGGATACGAAGGGGGGATACGGATGTGGCGGATGGGAGGTTAGTTCGAGTTCGAGTTCGATTTCGAGTTCGCGACACTTGGAGCGTATGAGATCGTGTCGTATCGTAGCTAGGAATTAATTGGGTAGATGAGTAGATATCTACCAAGGTACCTAGGTAGGTAGTGGTAGTCTGACTAAGTGTCCTTTTTTTAGGATAAACTGAACGTTTCCTACTCGTCGATGGAATATTGTATCTCGTCGCCTTTCTCGCTCCCGACAAAGAGTTCGAACAAATATCGTCTAAGGTGAGAGAAGAAGAAAGCGCACAGAAGTAAATGCCGAAGGTTGTGCGTAGTATGGACTTTAATTTTTAATAAAATAAAAAAAAGGTAAAGTATTACAAAGTTTGGTCTGACCAAGCTGGCAGGCTGGCAATGCTCCCCGAATCAAGGGTCGATCCACTGTACCCGTACCTAGGTAGATTTAATTGATGACAAGGCCCGGGTAGGTCTATCGGTACCCAGGTATTGTTACAGGTGCGACAGGGGAGGCCGGACGGTCACAACGGATAAATTAGACCCGGACCGATGCACCCCACAGTGGATTTATAGGTATATATGGAGGGTGTTACGTAGGTAGTAGGAGCCACCGTATAAGCCACATTTCACATTTGAAAGATTGATATCAGCCATACATCCATAATAGAGGCATAGAAGCCACAATCTAATCTTACATTTTTATCTCCTGGCTTTTTTAGTCAAGCTGACGAGAGCTCTCTCAACCTTTTTTATCTTCGTAAACCTGGTCATAGTCGAATTTCATCCTTCCAATCTTGTTAAGGCTTAATTGAAACGAGTTGTATGTATATAGCCAGGCATTATAAAATGATTTCACATACCATAAACTACTCCTTATAACACATTCCTCTATAAATCCATCTTCAATATTTTAATCTAGCTATCCGGTACGATAGCTCTTTTCGGAAGCTCAGGAACTCAATTGCAGACGATATAAAAGAATGGTACTTAAAAAGTACTCGAGAACATAGACCTCAGCTCTTTGCTAAGTCTAGCATCCAGCCAATCAAAAATGAATCGCACTACGGAAACCATTGGGGAGACCCATATTCCTACGGATTCCGGATAACAAGTCGTGTAACTGTCAGGGTACTCGAAGATACATATGTGTAAGTCGAAAAATCGAAACCATATTGAAACTACATTTGCACACAGATTAATCATTGATATAATTATAATGCAGAAATATGTTAGCTCGTTCTTTTTAGTTATATACCTTTATGAAATCATGCTGTGAGCTTACCCAAGGTGGTGACTAAATATCAAAGTTGTGTACTTCGGTGTACATAGTACAAAGCAGATAGGACGCTGTAGCGGTTCGGAGCTTCTCCCAACGTCCCTAGAAATTTTGGGGCAAGGCTGCACCTGCACCATAGGAAGGATTAGTACCTAGTACTTTCCGACAGGTTTTGCTGAGAGAAGACCCCTGTTACGAAAATAACCCGCCACCAATCAACAACTAACAACTTGAACTCCGTTAACTTCCACACTTAATCTTTTTTTTTCCCTTTCCTCACATAATCGTTAATTGTTGTCGCGCCGTCGTCAACCCTCACAAACCCTACTTCTCAACCCAATTGGACTCGGTCAATTAATCACAGGTGCTGGCAAATTGTCTGCTCTGCGATACTTTGACCTGTCCGTTCTTTTCTCCTAACTTGACTTGTTCAATTTGCCCGGCGGACTTCCTTCTTTTTATTTTATAGCTTCGATTTTTTTTAATCCGGGGCGTAGAGCTATTTTCTACCATCACACATCACTACAAAATGTTCGGTGCCGTGCTACGAAGGCAATGCCTTCTTCGAACAACAACCCTCCGATCAGGCTTCGTGCCCCTCGCCAGATATTATGCCTCCTTTCCACCCCACACAGTCATCAGGATGCCCGCGCTGTCACCCACAATGACAGCCGGAGGTATTGGTGCTTGGCAGAAGAAAGCCGGAGACTCCATCGCTCCCGGTGAGGTCTTAGTCGAGATCGAGACAGACAAGGCCCAGATGGACTTCGAGTTCCAGGACGATGGTGTTATCGCTAAGATTCTGAAGGACGCCGGCGAGAAGGATGTCGCTGTTGGCAACGTGCGTGACTTTTTCTCTCATTGCGCTTCCCCATCCTGTACTCCGTAATGCTGACAGTGTTTATGTAGCCAATTGCCATCCTCGTCGAAGACGGTGTCGATGTCTCTGCCTTCGACTCCTTCAGCTTAGCCGATGCTGGAGGTGATGCTACCTCGGCAGCACCCGAGAAGAAATCGGACGCGCCCTCCGATACCGCATCCTCTCCGGCCCCGACACCTAGTTCAGAACCGGAGCAATATTCGCATGAAGGAAAGATCGAGACGGCCCTTGACCGAGAACCCAACATAACCCCGGCAGCCAAACGATTAGCTAGGGAGACCGGTGTTGTCATCTCCGGTCTGAAGGGTAGCGGTCCCGGCGGCAAGATTACTGAGGACGATGTCAAGAAGGCCACGACCGGCGGCTCAGCTGCCTCCTCTGTTGCCTCTTACGAAGATACACCCCTGTCTAACATGCGAAAGACCATCGCTAGGCGCCTACAAGAGTCAGTTAGGGAGAACCCTCACTTCTTCGTTAGCAGTACGATTTCGGTTTCCAAGCTACTGAAGCTCCGCCAAGCTTTGAACAGCTCTTCCGAGGGCAAGTACAAGCTTTCGGTCAACGACTTCTTCATCAAGGCCATCGCCGTCGCTTCTAAGAAGGTCCCCGCTGCCAACTCGGCGTGGCTGGGCGACTCGATTCGCCAGTACAACAACGTCGACGTTTCTGTCGCTGTCGCCACCCCCAACGGTCTAATCACTCCTATCGTCACCGGTGTTGAGGCTCGCGGCTTAGAATCCATCTCGGCCAAGGTCAAGGAGCTCGCCAAGAAGGCCCGCGACAACAAGCTCAAGCCGGAAGAGTACCAAGGTGGCACCATCTCCATTTCCAACATGGGAATGAACCCCGCCGTCGACAACTTCACCGCCGTCATCAACCCCCCGCAAGCTGCTATCCTGGCCGTCGGTACCACGAAGAAGGTTGCCATCCCCGCAGGTGAGGATGGCACCGGTATCGAATGGGACGACCAGATCACCATCACGGGAAGCTTCGACCACAAGGTAGTGGACGGAGCGGTTGGTGCTGAATGGATCAAGGAGTTCAAGAAGGTCTTGGAGAACCCTCTGGAGCTACTTCTATAGATGATGAAAAGGTACGTAACTAGGGGCGTCGGGGCATGATTGGTCTATAGACGGGATGAAATCCATGTACAATTATGCCGCACGAATTTGTAATAATAAATTACAGCAAATATGACCATTGAGTGACGAGTCGGATTCCATACGGCTTATAAGAGATGAGATGTGTGTGTGATAAATATGAGTACTGAAAGGTTCTTGGAGATATTCTAGTCATGCCATTGCTTCTTATTTCGTGTAAATTACGTATTCAACTCACTAGAAATGCATCGGGATATGTATGAATAAAGCAAATACGAGATTAAGTCGTTTATTTGAATTTTAACTTTCGCTTTCATGCCCGCTTCGGTGCTCCTCAACTTGATCTAACTCTTCTTCTGCAGACTCATCGTCCTCTTCACTTCCATTTCCACTCTCACTCGTACTCTCACTCTCTCCATCTTTGCTGCCCCTACCCCTACCCCTATTATTCGCCAGACCCTGCCCAGAAGAAACACCATCAGAGCCAGGCAACTGGCGACGAAGCCCAGCCAGCACGGAGTGTATCCCAGCTCTCAGCTGCGGCGTGCGCGCCTGCCCCACGCGCAGCTCTAGCTCGTGGATTTTGTCGCGGAGCTCTTTTACTTTCGCGTCCTCTCCATCTCTCTTTCCTTCTCCCTCTTCATCATCGCCATCATCGTCTTCCTCACCCCTCTCCAACAACTCCTCCCCAAACGCCGCCGTAAACGCCCGAGCCGTACGCCTATCCCTGATGGCAAACACAACATGCTCGAACCCGTCCCACGAGTCCTCAGCCTTCTTCCCCCAATCCCTATCCCTACCCTTACCCTTACCCTCCCTCGCGCCACCGAGCAAGACCCTCCTCCAGGCGCGCGCGACCTCGGCGACGGGGTTGCCGTAGGCGCCGCAGCCCCAGGCGCCCAGCACGAGCCTCCGGGCGCCCTTGGTGGCGAGGACGCGCAGCGCGGCGCGCATCTTGCGCTCGGCGAGCTCGCGGTCCCGCGCCCGCGCGTACCCGCCGGCTTCGGTCTCGGGCTGCCGCAGCATGGCTGCGCTCGCCACGTCGACGTACCAGCACATGCGCTTCGGGAGCGTGGCGGAGTCTAGGTCGTCTGCTATCCCTCTTCCTCTGGTTGTGCCTTTTCTTGCGCCTTTTGGTTCTTTTGGCTCTTCTTGCTCTTCGGGCTCCCCTCCGTCTTCAATATCCGCATCGCCAAGCCCCTTCTTCCCCCCTCCCTTCCCTTTTCCCCATTTCTGCTTCTTAACCCCACTCCCTCCCCCATCGCCCCCATCGCCCCGAAACACAAGCACGTCGGGGGTGAACACGACGCCGAGCTCGGGCAAGCGGTAAAACGCATCCCGCAGGGCGGGGAACAGCGTGGATCGCGCGCACAGCGCGGCCTCGTCCTGGCCGCGCGCGCCGTTGAGGAACCCGCCGCCCGCCGCGAGCGGCGACGCCATGTTCAGCACGGCCACGCGGGCCGTTTTGTTCGAGAGGTCGTGCCACTCTTCCTCTTTCTCTAATTGTGCTTTCTGCACTCCGGATGAAGAAGAAGGGGGCGACGGCTTAGACACAAGGAGCAGCGCGTACGCCGCCGTCAGCGAGTCCGCGACGCGCAGGGAGATGCGGGGCCCTGCGCGGGGCTGGTCTTTGGCTTTAGAGTTAGGGATCCGCCGTCTGTTTTCGTCTATGCCGCCGATGTCACAGTCCCGTGGCACAGTTTCTTGAACACGCTGCTTCGACGCCGGCTTTGGGATCGGTGCGCAGGGCGGCGGGTCGATGATCAACTCCGAAGCCTCGACACCGAGGCGGGCTCGCGGATGCGCCGCTAGCACCGCCGGTATCACCTTGTTGACGGTCGCCTTGGCCCGTTTCGCGCGCACGTCGCGGCGGAAGCTGGCGGGCGGTTGGCCGATTGAGGGTTCGGTGCGTCCCATTGTTTGTCTTACGGTATTCCCCCCCCCCCTAAATATCGAGTAGTAATACGGACCTAGGTGGGCTAGATACCCAGGTAGGTATGTAAATAAGTGGTTTGATAACCATCAAATATTTCCATCGTATAAAGAACAAAAATACGAAAATAAAGTGGAAAAAACAAGAGTCAAGAAGTTAATTTACTCGAGTATCCGGTGGGACATGCATCCGGCCGGTCACCGGCTCGGCCAACTTGGCCAGCCATCCGGGTGCTCATGACGTTGATAGTTCGGATTAGATTCAGTTCAGTTCAGTGTCAAACACTCGGCTCGGACCTTGCCGCCTAGAGGGCAAATAATACCATCGCATTGTCGAATCATAGTATTATTAGGTTCGTTTAGTTCAAAGTTAAAATCCGTAGGTTTAAATAGAAATATTTATTCCATAATTATGAAGTTGAGAGTGATGATTAAATATACCTTATGAACTGCATAACGGTAACTATGTACCTATATTACTTCGTTATACACTTTATTACCGCCGTATGATCTAATCTTATACACATCTTTAAAACATAACAGTTTTTCTATCTCATTTCGTTTCATGTTTCTCATAGCATCACCTTCGCTTAAGCAGGAAAGTGGCGTAGGGGTATCCAAAATCCCAGGTAGCGTCGTGTATACACACACGAACACACAAGCACCTGGGTACCTATATATGCATCGTTTCGTTTCGTTTCGTTTCTCTTACACCAAGTACCGGAAGCCCTTCTGCATCCGCAGGGCCTCGTCGGGGCTGTCCATGTGCTCCATCTCGGCCGTGTGCGCCGTCACGTCGGGCTGCGTGTCCCAGGCCTGCTCGCCCTCCTCGAGCTTGTCATTCAGATTCGTCAGGATGACTCGGAACGCGAAGCATCCGGCAATAGTAAGGCCGAACATGGCCGTCACGATGCCGTAACTCTTTCTGTACCCGTTGTCCTTCAGGTTCCACACGTAGCTGCCCGCCACGTTGCCCAGCTGCGAGAAAGCGTTGATGAGGGCGATCGCGACGGCTCGTTTCGCTGGCGGTCGAGGAAACGACGAGCTGATCCAGGAATAAAAGACGATGAAGCCGGCGTACGAGCTGGCTTGGAGGAATAGCGCGACGTATCGGGCGGCCACGTTTAGTGTAGACATGCTGATGACGAACCCAACCATTCCACCGAGAATGGGGCCGGTGATGTGCCAGAACTACGAGCCGAGTTAGCTGCGATCGCAAAGGAGTATACCATTTTCCAGGGACGAAGAAAAGTGACATACCTTCTCTTGAGTTCTGTCGGCGTGCCAAGCATTGATGAGCGAGACAATACATGAAAATGCCCATGGTGGCGAGCTCATTAGCAGTGTCCCGACATAGTCGAATCCGAGTGTGCCAGTGAGAGTCGGCTATAAAACACGATTAGCTCATATTTAATTTGAGTCTTGCTAGGAAGCCCTTACGAAGAAAGCATTGAAGGATAGGCCGACGACATAAGCCGTGAAAGTGAGCATCATAAGGTAAATCTTGATGTCTTTGACAGCCATAATGAGACCGTCAAATACGCCCTGGTTCGCTCCATCCTCATCAGCTTCGCCGACATCCTCGATCATTCTAAGCTGCGCAACCTCGCGCTCTTCTTCGGTAAAACCACGCGAGTTGTGCGGTAAATCTGGAAGGATGAAGGCCGCAGCGATAGCAATGACCATGGTTATCGCACCCTCGATCCAGAATAGCCATCGCCAAGCGGCATGGCCCAAGACGCCCTGCATATTAGACAAGACACCAGCTCCGACGAGGGCCGAGAAGGCATTGGAGATGATGTTGCCACAGAACAAGATGGCATTCCTTGTCGTCAGCTCCTTTCGAGTATACCACTTGGACTGGATCAGAAGCGCCCCCGGAAGGAAAGCTGCTTCGACGAAGCCCAAGAAGAACCGCACTAAGACCATACCAGTAAAGTTGTTGGTGTTTCCGGTTAGTGTGGAGATTAGACCCCATAGCAACATTGCGCAGGAAATATACAGAGACGGTCGTTCGATCCGGTTAATGAACATGTTCGATGGGACCTGCATCAAAATGTATCCTACGTATAAGATACTTAGGCAGGTCGAGTATTGCGTCTATTCATGGTTAGCAATGAAACTTGACCATCATTAATTCAATATAAGGGATAATAAATCATCGTATGCAACAAGAAAGGAGCGTACATCATTGAGGTTTAAATCTATAATATCGCATTAGTATTTTTCAAGCCGAGTGAGTTTACATGATCATGAGATCCCAGGAGAGTATGTCGAGAGGTTTAACAACGTTTATATTGGGGTCACGAAAAAAAAAAAGCTGACCTGACTGGAGTCCCTTTAGCCGTGCGGCGGCAATGTTATTGCGATCGAGATAATTGAGAATATAGATGAGAACAAATAGAGAACATCGTGCGTCCAGTTTGCGCTTCATCGACTTCTCTACACGTGCGCGATGAGCAGGATCCATCGACCGAGCGGAAAACGCTGCGCTGGTGTTTTGGGGCGCCGTTGTATGTTCTAGGGTCTCTATATTCTGTTTTGCCGTAGACTGCTGGGCAGGGCCCGCCCGCGTTATCTCATCGGCCATTGTTAGTAGCTACCTCGTTGGCGTAATGATTTCGGTATTATCTTTGCTCCAATGATCAGAAGATCTGTGGCGAGTATAGCAACGGAAACCCGAATAGAGTGACTAGCTACCCAACGGTAGAGACTTAAGGGAGTGGAAAGATGACAGGTAGGTACCTAGTCAAGAAAAGGTATGACGGGCAGCGCAAAGGTTTTTATTTAACCAGCATCGTGGGAACTCGTCCCGGCATGCGGGTTTCTAGTAGGTAGCACTAACTGGGGCGGGAGGCTTGAGGCCATGTGAGTGGCAGAAGCTTAAACTAGAGGCCGTTGGGGTGCCGTTTGCAGGGGAAGGGGGAGGTTATTAGCTTGCCACTCTCCCAATCTCCGTTAGCCCAGCAAACTCCCCATAATGCGGGGCGAAAACTGCGTGAAAGAAATCACGATATTGGGGAGACGAGGCTTTTCTTCGGTGTCTTGGCACTTGGGGTATGGGGTCGTCGGGCACGGGGTGCCGAGAGGGGGGTCGTTGATGGAGATAGTCTGCCCAGGTAGTTACGAGAAGTAACATCTCGACGATGAGCTAACACTTGAGAGCTACTATACCGAGAGCTACTATACCGTACATTGGGTTTGCTCGGTGGTGTAAATCGCCAAACAAGGGAAGCTATAAGCAACCCTTACATATCAACCTAGGTAGGTGTATACAATACCAGGCGAGATCCCACCTATTAGTGAGAATAGGTTCGATTCCTGTTAGCGCTATTGGTATCTCGCTGGTAGCTCAATTACAATGGAGTAAGCTGCTAGTAATTTAGGTAGTTAATGACGTTGGAAGAAGACAGGGAAGAAAGAGACGAGATACTATTACATACTTCTAAGGATAGCTCGGGGTTTAGTTACCCCATCGAAATACGAGTAACAAAGCCGCCAGGAACCATCCTAGTCAACTCGCGACCCGTTAGACCGATGGTTGAGATATATTTAATATGACGAAGGGCACCGCTAAAAGGGCCTGATACCTACAGTGTATACACTGCTTTACTTACCTAGGTACAGTCAACCGCATCGGAAGTCGAGATGTTAATTACTTACCTAGGTAGGTACCTAGGCAGCTACTAATAGGTAATGACTGTTTCCAAGAACTTGTTTGTTCGAGAATGACGACTAGAAGGTCTTGTCCGCATAAGCGATAGCCATAAGAGGGTACTTCCCTGTTCAATGAAGTTAGCCCCCTTTCACTGGAGGCAGCGCCATCTAAGGTCCCATCGGTCCCCAAACTCGACCCCAATTGTCTTGAAAAAGAAAAGTTATTGAGAGCTGTTCAATTGAACCAGTGAACCCTACTTATTTTCAATAACCCAGGAGGTATCCGTCTAGATAGTTGCAAATACTAGGTAGCTTGTTCGAAGCCGGAAGCATTCACCAAGGCGACAAAGGTCAGCTGTATTCTCGAAGCGCACGATGCCGTTTGGAAATCCCGAAAAAAAAAAAGTGAAAATGGTCACCGAAGAGCGGGACTGTATAACTAGATCTTCTCAAGGTTGTCCCTCATTTTCTCCAAATTATCCCCAACTCCAGGGCTGTCTAGTATTGTGGATACAGCGGATGAACTCCGCCCTACTAGCGGTATAAAGAGGAAACACGATAATTACCTAGGTACCTAGGCAGCTAGGTAATACCTAATGAGGACCTCCTATCCAGAACCGAGTAAATATTACGTTAAGGCTGCTAAGATTCTAGATTTCTCGTGTCTTAAAAGTATTATTACCTATATATGAAATAAAAACTGAACATACCAAGACATAGAACTATATGAACTCTTCTGGATATTATGTTGTTTCTTGACTCATGGATCAGGTACATAGTCGACTGAATGGAGAGTACCCGAAATGTCACTTGACCTCAAGACAAGGGGTAATTTCAAGTTGCTTGAAATGTTGACACCAATCTACTTGATAGTAGGACCTTCGTTAATGTGTATATCTGCACGAGCCCGGTTATAGTGAACGATCAGAGCTTTGGAAGTATAAAAAAACGGAATCATTCTGGCCCTCGCTGGTGCGATTACCAATTCGATCTATGAAATAAACCACCAGACTTACTAGAGCAACAGGTAATGCATATGTACCTAGCTACTCATACCAGCGATCAAGTCCCTAAGCTAATCTTTATGGAGAGGCATTGTATTGAGTTAGTAGGCGCACAGTCCACCTGAAGAGACCCCTATCTTAACTTCTATTCTTCTCCCTATTGTGTTGCTTCTTGGATCAAGGTGCAAAACGCTGCGTTTCAGAGGAATTTTTATATATCTATATATTTACCTATCTGGTAGGTACCTAGAGTATAGCTACGCTTCGGACGGATTTTTGACTATTGCTGTACCAAGCTCTTATCAACGCCAAAGACATCCTGTAAATCGTCAGTACAGCACCAAACTCGCTCAATCCGTTGCCATCTTACCAGTAGTGCCTGATGTCTCTCGGGTGGCATGTCTTTCCCTTTGTTGAATCCACCACCCGCTAGTTCAAGCTTTCTCTGTTGGCGAAACAGGACATTGCTCTGCGATTTGTCAGCGGTCAGGGGCTAGAATGATGGGCGGGAATGAGTTCAGACATCTTCAATTGTGTCAATCATGATGTATCGGATGATGACGACTTGGGCAGTCTGGCCAAGTCGAAGTGCTCTTCCAATCGCTTGAGACTCGATGGATGGGTTCCATTGTGGTTCTAAGAGGTATACACGTGATGCAATCGCAAGATTTAATCTGCAGATTGTCAATGATTACCTAGTCTGAATGGTTTCACGGTGGATGAGAAAGTACTTGCCCTACTGCACCTGTTCCCAGCGTCATTAACAGAATGTTTGTGCCATTTGGAGATCGGAAGTCCTTCAGCACTTTGACGCGTTCAGTCAAGGGAAGCGAACCCTCGACCATGTCGTATCGTATGCCTTGATCTTGAAGGAGTCCGCTAACAAGGTCGAGTGTCTTCTTCCAACAAGAGAAGACAATGCTAAAGTATTCAATAGTTAGTTATATAAACTCGACTAAGAATCATTGTGAAGCTACCTCTTGTGTGTAGAGTTCTGACGGATGTCAGACAAGAGCGCCAGTAACTTCGACGGATACGGGCCGGCCGGCCGTGTGCTGCTGACTTTACTACGTCTGGCTGAATCGGTGCGCACACTACTTGGCGACAAGATGGTCTGGGACGTCGATCCGTTCCTGGCAGCACAAATTGGACAAGACTGCTTCTGTGCGCGATGGTGAGGCAGGCAGTTATGACAGACTAAGTGGCAGCAGGATGATATGAATATCCCACCATCGGTTTCCGATGCTTCATTTATAAAATATATCGTTCCAGAGCAGTAAGCACAGACGTTCTGGCCCTGCTGTTGAAGATATATTAGTGCCTCATCTGGATCCACCGGCACTCCTTCTGGCTCGAGTTCTAGAACGGCGTTTGAGTGACCATTGTTGCAAAATAATCGTAGTTTGAGGAGAGACTCAAGGAACGCGGAGTTGACGTTACTCTTTCCACGGTTACTAACTGCCATGTCGATCCCTATTTTGCACTGCGCAATCAAATCATGATACTGAGATTGTTCTGAGGATGTGAGAGGCAGTCTTCGAAGTTTAGGGACAGGCGCTGGTAGGTTTAAGAGTTGCCGCGTTCTTCGAATGCAGACAGTCTGCAGCAACATCTGAAGGTTCTGAAAGCGAGACCTTGATGCCGAGGTTATTGGGTTCGTGATATACTTTCGAAAGGTCGGCGCTTTTTCTAGTATTGGCACCTTGAGAAAGGATACCAACGCGCCGAGGTCTTCAAGACTGTTCTGGATAGGAGTTCCAGTAAGACACCAACGGTGTAAAGCCGGAATACTCGCGACGGCTTGGAATTGCTTTGTGGACCGATTGCGAATGTCATGGGCTAGGGGTGGCATTAAGATGAGGCGTTGACACTATGTGATCACTTTGATTTTTTAACTTACCTTCATCCAAAACAATTCTGAACCAATTGATCTTGGCTAGAGTATTATCGCCGCGTCGGAACTCGGCCGCGACAGTAGCATAAGTAGTAAAGACTATTGGTCGCTCATAGAGCAGATGTGTTTCTTTATGCCTTTCCGGACCGAGATGTTTGTGGAATGGAAGCGTTCCGGGATTGGTGTGCCTTTTTTATCGTTAGTCAAGTGCCCGAAGCTATCTTGCATGAAGCTGGCCATACTTGCGGATCTCGTCAACCCAATTGTCAACCAACACTAAAGACTGGTTAATATCAGAAAGTTACATATATCTGAACTATCTTGGAACGCGATGCGGCCCATTGAGTAGACACTTACGCGATGATGGCGCCAGAACAAGTGTTGCTCCAGAAGCTGTTTTCCTTGGTGGTTGAGAAGATACAAGTTGATTCTCAGCAGCAGCAAAGTCTTTGGCACGGTTAAGAGAACCAGCGATTGTGGATAAGATGACGAGCGACTTTCCCAACCCCATTTCATCTGCAATGATGCCGCCCCTGGCCTCAGCTCGCTCCGGCCGCTTTGCTCCACTGAAGACGTGCTGATAACTGCAAAACGAAGACATTAGTAAATGATATATACCTACCTAGGTACCTAGAAGGTAAAAAAGGACATAAACACGTTCGTACAAAGGCTCATCCGCGTCCATATCATTGTACTTCCAGAGACTCAGCTCAGAGGATATTTGTTCCATCTCTCGCCGGAAGATGAAATCAACCGCTTCCTTCTGGTGGCTGTAGCGAGTAAAGAAATGTTAGTTTTAATACTTTGAATGGCGACTTAGGCATATCTTACGGTAAAAGTGTACTTTTTATGTCTGGAACTATAGCTATTTCCAGCAAAACATTGCGATGCGATAATGAGTCAAGAATTGAGTCAACCACAGCAGTATCGTTGGATCGCACTTCTCCTTCCTCACTCCGTTCTGGAGTCTCAGATGCTTCTTCCGTGGACACCAGAGGTTGTTCAAACGAGGCTAGTTCTGAATATCCTTCTAATCTTAGAATGTGCGGATTATAATACTCGACATTATCCAGTCCATGCCGGGGCATTTGTAGAAAGATGCTAGATTTTGACAAGACGCCACCGACTTCTTTGGCATCTGCTTTCGCACCATAGATGTTTACCTCTGCGAGAAGAAAGGTGTGGATCTGACAATTCCAGGAGCTCATTGCTGTATTCCAGTCCTTGGTTAACACGTATGCTTGGATGCGAACTTGATGTTTAGAGACGAGTTCATAGAGCTGTTTACAAAGACCCTTATTTATTCTCCCGAATTTGGTCTCGCCGCACTTCAAGGCAAAGTAATCGCCTTCTTGCACAATATCAAAGGATTGTGCCGAGATATTGGGACAGGTATTCCATCGGTTGAGCTTGTCTATGTTGCATAGTTGCACTTTGACGTCGATTATCTGCGTGGGAGCTTAGCTATGTTGAGGCAGTCGGTTAGGAAGAGACGCTTACACTGCCAAAACATGTGTTCTCGTTCGTGTCCAAATCCCAAGTTTCGCTGATATGTTGAACATCCAGTGGTATCAACGAGGCTGGGGTGTGTGCATAGCTCTGTTCCTCTGGCCCGAATGGGTATGCACGTTCTAGCGAAGGCATGCCTGGTTCAGCTATCGAAATGGCATTATTAGTAAAGAAATTCATTTTGATAGGTAAAGATTGAAACTAGTTAAGCACTGAACAATTTCCTAAGCTAATTGGGGTAGGGACTCGAGCCTTTCGCTCGAGGACATACGGCCGGAAAGCTCAATAAAGGGGTTTAATATTAGATTATTCATTGCAGAAGCCTTATGCTATTAAATCTAAACCGACAAGAAGGGAATCTCACTGGTGTATATTCTCCGGTCTCTTCTTTTCCTTCCACCGTTTTCAATATGAGCTGCAGGTGGGTGTCACCCAGCCCGATTGCCACCCTTATCATCATATGTCGGTATATGTACGCCCTACGGGCAGTGCTGCAGGGTAGTGGCTGTGTTTTTGGTGCAGAGAAGAGGCTACCTATGGCCGGGTGTAGAGTGGCCTGTCAGCATGCAGGTCACCATAGAATACCTAGCTAATAAGAGGCGGTATTTCCTAAAAGCGACACCTTTAGCCGCTCTCCTCTGTTATTCAAGACATGCTGCGTTATGTGCATTCTTATATTTTCTGATTGAAGAAATAACAATAGAGGAAGATATAAATAAAACTACAGATTGATCAATGACCGGCCATATCAACCAATCGTTATTTGACAAGGCGATCGGGGAGTTCAAAGAGGGTCTTGGGAGACGGGAGGTAGAAGACTTTAAAACAACAACGCTGGAGGAGTTGGAGAAAAGTATTGGAAAACTGCAGGCTAGACAGCATGTGCAACGGCGACTGCAGGACTTGAACCGGCTGCAACCATTTCTCGAGGCAATTAAGCAATATGGAGATGTGGTCGATGGATTCTACCGCAACAATGACATTGTTGCCTTTGTCTGGGTGGGTATTTCTCAATACATACGCTGCAACGCAAGAGCTCATCTCTCCATAGGGACCTGTAAAGTTCTTGCTACAGGTATTGCGTTCTCATAGCTTGGGATCGTCTCAAAAACTGAAAGCTGTGAACAGGTGACGAGCGTAGTTGATGGTGCTTTCTGCGAACTCCTAAACGCATATGAGCGTATGGGAGAGAGTCTTCCTCTTCTTAGGCAGTATAAACATCTCTTCCACGCCACGCCACATATGGTCCGAGTCCTGTCACTCATGTACGAGGATATCCTTAAATTCCAGCGTATCATTTTACGTTACTTCCAGCAGCCACGTCAGTTGTCAACTCTCCTACTATACTAGGTACTGTTCTAATGTTTATCCCATAGAATGGCGGGGCCTGCTCAGTGTATCATGGGATGCATGCAAGTCTAGCTTATCCGGCATCATTCATAACATAGCTCGACATCGAAGCTTGATTGAAAATCAAGCGACCCCTTCCCAGATTGAAGAAGTTAGAGAAAACATTCAGCAGTCGCGGCAAATGGAGGATGATCAACTTAATGAACAAGATTTGCAGCGAATCCGAGATGTGCACAACTGGCTCAGAGCGACTAATGTCGAGATCGACCAAGATAACCATGCTAAGTCTCGAGCAGAATATCCCGGAACTGGACGGTGGCTACTGGAAACAACGTTCTTCAAAGAATGGTTTGACCCACGATTTCCTACAATTCCCCCGTTACTCTGGCTCAACGGCATTCCTGGAGCAGGTAAATCCACAAGACTTAGCATCTCGCCTGACACGTTGATCTGACACTAAGATAGGGAAGACTATTCTTGCTTCTCTCGTCGTAGAAGAAGCCCGAAGGTTAAATCCGGCGCCAACGGTGCTATTCTTCTACTGCAAGCATGATAACTCGGAACGAGACAACTTTGTCGCATTGGGTCGGAGTCTACTCGCACAATTCCTCAAACAGGATAATAGATTACTACCTACTTTTTATCAGAAGTCTTGCCGCAGTGGTGAAGGGATTCTTACTTCATCAGCTCTAGTCAAAGAGCTTTTGAGTCTTGCTTTTGGAAACTGTAAAAGCGCATACATCATCCTCGATGGCTTGGACGAATGTCCACGAGACCAGCGTAAATATATTACGCAGTGGTTTAGGAACCTGGTCGAAGACCTTCCCAACAATGAGCCGGACAGGTTACGGTGCCTCTTCGTTAGTCAAGACGATGGCGTTGCTCGGAAAGACTTTGCTGGCCTTGCGAGCATCAAGATTAGAGCCGAAGACAACAAACATGACATCGAAGAATATAGCCGAATAGAGGCCAATAAGCTCAAAGAGGATTGCCCATCGCTTACTCAAGAGAAGGCGAGTATGATTGCTTGTCAAGTAGCGAATTCTGCAAGAGGCATGTTTTGCATCCGTTGCGCAAATTGGTTTACTCATATATGTTGCTAACGAGAATACAAGGGCTGTTCCTGCTTGCAAAGTTAATATGGATCAACCTGTCTGGCCATACATCTATCGCGAGATTGGAGGAAGAACTTAAACCAGGCGTCTTTCCGAAGGAAATAAATGATGCGTAAGCTCGACGGATTCCAAGAGATATCCTTCGCTGAAACTATAGCAGGTACCGCCGAATCATGGTTAGAATGACTCAACAAACTCCACAGGCGGCGATGGATGACACCTTGAGGCTGTTGGGCTGGCTGGTATGTGCAAAGAGATCTCTCAAGTGGCACGAGATACAAGGAATGAATTCCATCAACCTAGACGAGCAATGTGTCGCGGTTGAACGTCAGAGTTTTATGAAATCCCCTGAAGATCTTTGTGCCTCATTGGTGGAAACACGATCAGACGGCACCCTTGAGTTTGTTCATTTGACTGCTAAGTTGTGAGTCTTAAAATTCTAGTTTGATAAGTCATGAAATAGGTCCACTGATTCAAAGTTGTTCAGCTTTTTACTTGAAGAGAATTATGTCAATGCATCAGCTGAAGAGCTCAAATTAGCGACCCTATGTGTCGATTATTTGAAACTTCCTACGTGTGTACATCCGCCTACCGAGGAACGGGTGTTGAACGGAGACTACGGGTTCATGGATTATGCTGTTATTTATTGGCTCCGACATTTGGAAGCGGGTGTCACGCTCAAAACAGATGAAGACGAACAGCTGTTGGACCAGCTCGCAGAATCGCTGGAGATCTTCATCAATCAGCATTGGACTTCTCCAAGCACTGTATTGACATTGGCGAAGCGTCACAGTGAGAAGCTCCAACCTTTCAAAGCCTTGTCCTATTACGATCAACTCGAACAAGCAGTAGCCTCGACAAGAAGACAATTAAAGTTCTTTGGAAACATGAAGAAAGAGGAAATCGCTTTGGATCTTGTTGACATCGTTGGCAACGTTCGAGATGTCCTAGAACGCATAGTATCCGGTACAATGGATCCGCCTACCCAGGAAATGGTCAATAAGAGATATGGAAATAATCTCTTCAAATGCCCTAGATTCAGCTGCCAGTTTTTCATGACAGGCTTTCCTTCGGCTGCTGAGCGAGCCAAACACATTAGCAAACATGATCGGCCATTCCGATGTTCGGAAGAAAAGTGCGTGGGATACACCTTTGGTTTTGCTTCTGCAGCTGAACGCGAGAAGCATGTGAATGAGAACCATTTCACAGCTGCAATTCAGGACGAAGAGTTCCCAACCGATCAAGACGTTGAGCGCAGCATTCTGAATACCCACCCAGTAGCGGGTGAAAATCAAGATGTGGAGCTTAACTGCCTGGATGAGGGCATAGGAGATCCCACGACGGTTGCGATGGAACAGTCAGAGCCAGAGTCAGAGCCAGAGTCAGAACCTGAACTACCGCAATTACCTCGACAGAAACGATTGCGACAAACAGAGTTCAAGTGCTCATACTGTCCCATGGTTTACAAGAAGCGATACAATTTGCAATCGCATCTCCAAACCCATACGATTGAGCGGCCACACATATGTGCTCACTGCAGCAAAGGGTTTGCCCGCTTAAGTGATCATACACGTCACCTTACCAAGCATACAGGACAGAAGAACTTTGTCTGCCATGGCTGTGGAAAATCGTTTGCTCGTGCAGACACCTTGAAAAAGCACTACGAATCTAAGGTTGGCCAGGCATGTATTCAACCTTTGCAATAGCAGTAGAATAATTACCTAACAACATGAATGATAAATTAGGTACAAAGATCCCCAGCATTACGTATGAGTTGATTTTTATCTATATGCACCTTTGTTGGTATCTCTTCTTCGTTAGGTTCAAATTCTAAAGACCACCTTTCAAATGCGGTCCAAGACAAGTAGAACGATGTTGCAAGGCCATAAGGCTGATCGCAACGTTCATTAAAAGATTCGAGAGTATTGGCTTCGACGGTGCGCCATATCAGCAAAACCGCCAAACCATTAAAACTATTTCACTTTTTTAATTTATTACGTAATTATAATTGGATATTAAGTAAGTTTTTTTAAGCCGTTATTAAGCCACGGTTAAATTATAACTTAAACGTTATTTATATAAAAATGTTATTTATTTATATTTTTAAAGTTATTTTTATTTTTTAAATTATTATTTTTAATATAAAAATATAACCGTTTTTTAAATATAACGATTAATTATATAAATTATTTTCGTTAAATCGTTAAATTATATAAATATTATTATATATATTATATTTTTTAATATTTTTTATAAATATAATAAATATAATATTATACGTTATTATAATTATAAAAAAATATTAAAATAATTAAATAAAGTAATTAATTAAACGCTTTAAACGTTATATTACTTAATTTAATATAAAGTTATTTTAAAAAATAATTATTATAAAAAACTTTAAAAAAAGATTTCTTTAATTTTAAAATCCCTTTTAAACTTTATAATCGGTTAACGTTTAAACCTTTATTATAAAACTCTCGTAACGCTTTTATTATTTTTTTATAATAATTTTTATAATAACTTAATAATAATTAAATAATAATTATAATTAAAAAATATTATTTATTATTTTTATAATATCTTTAAATATAATATATATTTAATATATTTTAACGAGGGTATTAATAAATTTATAAGTTTTATATAAATATAATAAACTTTATATAAAAGTTATAAAAATTATTAAATTTATAAGGCTTATTTTTATAATAAAAATTAAAAATTACATGTATTTTTTTATATAAATTTAATAATAATAATAAATTTAAAAAATTTATAAGGTATTTATTATTACTTTAACTTTTATAAAATTTTTATATTTTCACGTTATTATTATTAATTATTTACAATTTTTAAAACCTTTTATAATTATTTATATTTATTTAAATTTAATTATAATTACTTAAATCTTTATATTTATTATTTATAATTATTTAAAAACTATTAAAACTATTTATCGTTATTATTATTATCGTTAAAAATAATAATAATAATAATATTTTTAAGGTTATTATTACCTTTTATTATTATAATTATTATATAAACTTAAATATAAAAAACCATTTTATTAATTATAAACTTTATTAAAATAATAACTTTAATTTTAATAATAATAACGATAATATTTTTATTAAATAAATAATTATTTTCTCTTTTAATTTAATATTTTTTCTTTTAACACTTTCTTAATTATTTATTAACCTTTATAATTATTTATAATAATAAGTTAATAACTTTATAATTTTATAATTATTAAAATAAATAAAAGGTAAATAAATATAATATATTTTATAAATAATTATAACGCTTTTATAATGAATTTTTTATAAGGCTTATTAAATTTATAAAGCTTAAAATAGTTATATAAAAGTTATATAAGCTTTATAAATTATTTAAAAAATAAAAGTTATATAATTTTTATAAAGATTTAAATATCCTCGTTAAGGTAATATATTATTAAATTTAAATTTTAAGGTTATTTATTTATATAAGTTATATTTTAACTTATATTATATTATAAAAATTATTTAAATTTAAAGTTAATTAATAATGATAAAAAGGTTTTATATAATATCTTTTTAAATAAATTATTATAATCTTTTTATAAAAATATCAATATAACGTTTTATAACGTTATATTTTTTATATTTATAAAATATTATTATAAAATATAATATATAAAATATATTTATATAATAATGTTTATATAATTTAACGGTTTAACGGAAATAATTTATATAATTAATTATTATTATCTTTTATTAGTTTTTTTATTTATATTTTTTTTATTTTTTTTGTTTTTATTATTTATTAATTTAATAAAGATTTAAAAAGTTTACATAATTAACTTTAATAATTAATAATAATAATATAATAAGTAATTAAAAAGCTTATTTCGTAAAAAATAAAAAATATTATAAAAAAAATAAATACGTCGTTTTATTAAAAATAATTTTATTACGAAAGTTATTAATAAACTTATAAATTAATAATAAAAGGTATATGTTAATAATAAAAAGTATAAGTTAATAAATAATAAAAGGTAAAGTTTACGACGCGTTTTAAGAAATTTTACGTATTTTCGTATTAGATTTTTTAAATTTAAAATTATTATTACAGCTTTATTTATTTTATTTATAAGGTTAATAAAATTAAATAACGTAAGTAATTTTTTTATTATATTAATAATTTAATTAAAAGTTAAGAAAGGAAAGGTAAAAAGGTGGTAATAATTAAACGAAAAAGTAATAAAAAAAATAAAAAAAGGTAAAAAAAGGCAAGATCCCGGCCGAAAGCCACGATTTTAAATTCACTTTTTATAAAAGTTTTAATAAGTTTTAAAAAAGATTATAAAAAGTAATTATAAAAAGAGATTATAATTAATAAAAGCTTTAAATTAAATATTAAAAAAGATTATAATTAATACGGTTTTTAATTTTAAAAAAGTCTTTAAATAATTTAATAATTTAATTATATAAAATAAGTTTTATGAAAAATATAATTAATTAAAAAAGTTATTAAACTTTAATATATTTTAAATAATTAATCGTAATTTAATAATAATAATAATAATAATTTTATTTACGTTTAATAAAATATATATAATTATTTACGAGGGAGTTATATATATTAATACGTTTTATAACGTATAAAATATTTAAAATATCCCGAAAGGTAAAGCTAAAGTTTCGCGTAATATAAAAAAGTAATCGTAATTTAAAGATTTTTATTAATTACTTTATTATTTTATTATTAATTTCTTAAGAGTTTAATTTTTTAAAAAGTAATATATAATTTACGTAAGTATCATTAAAATAATAATTTTCTTTTTTAATTAATTAAAATCTTTTAAATATTATTATTAACCTTTATATATAAAAATATCTCGATAAATAATTAATATATATTATTTAAATTATATATTTATAATTTAATTATAATATTTTAAAGGTTAATAATATAATATTTTTATATTTAATAAGCTTATAATTAATTTTAATTTTATAATTATAAATAAAATGAGATTTATATTAATTAATGACTTTTTACGTAAAAAGTTTAATAAATATAATATTAATTTAATAATTTATAAATAAAATATTTATATAAATTATAAAGGTTTAAAATTAAATTATTTTATTATTATTTACTTTAAACGTAATAAGTTTAAAAAGTAATATATAATTTATAAAGTATTTTCGTAATATTTTTTTCTTTATATTTTCTTTATATTTTCTTTATATTTAATTATTTAAAAGTATAATATATATTATTTAATTAAACGTTATAAAAGTTATTTATTAACGTAAATAATATTAATAAAAGTTACATTTTAATAAAGTTATTTAAATTTAATGTTAAATTATTTTATATTTTTATTTCGGTTAATAAAAGAATAGTTTTGATAAAATTAAGTTATTATTAAAATAATAATTATTAAAATAATAATTATTAAAATAAAGAAAGGTTAATAAAAAAAAGTTAAAAAAAAAGTTTATTATTTATTATTTATTATAAACGCGTAAAAAAAGGTAATAAAGATAAAAATTATAATATCGAGAAATTAAACTTCGTTTAAACTTTAATAATTATAAAAATTTAAGGATATTATGTTTATATATATAAAGATTTTATATAAATAATAAGTTATAAATTAACTTATATTAAATTAATATTAAAAGTATTTAATTAAAAAAAGATTACGGATATAATATTATAAAAGCATAAATTAATTAAGTTTTCTTATCGTAAAAGATTTAATGATTTTTATAATATAATTATTATCGTTTTTATTTATTTAAATAACATTTAAGTATATTTTAATATTATTTAAAATAATATTAAAAATAACGTTTTATTTATATATTAACTTATTATTTAATTTATCGTAATAAATAATATAATATAATGTATTTTTACTATTATATTAAATAATTAAATACGTAAATTAATAATAAAAAAAGCTTTTAAGTTAATTTAAATATTTATATTAAAAGAAGCTTTTTCGAATGTTAAAGTTCTTTTATATTTAAACGTAATATTAAGTTTTAAAATATTTATAATTAAATTTAAATTATTTTAAAAAGTAGCGAAATATTTTTTATTAAATAATTTATTTAAAATTAATTTAAGTAAATTTAATAACTTATTTTATTAAAAATATAAGGAACTTTATATTTTACGATATACGTAAAAAAGCATATTTAAGGTATTATAAAACGTTTATTTAAAAATCTTACGATGTTTTTTTTTTAATTTCCTTTTTTTTTTAATATTTTTCTTATTAAATTGATCTTAAAAATTTAATTAATAAAAATATCGATTTATTTTAAGGTTTAATTATATTCTTTTAATTTAAATAATTAAGTTTTAAAATAAATTAAAGCTTTCGATTTATATAAACGCCGAAATAATATAAATAATTAAATTTATTATAAATATAAAGTTAAATTTAATGCTATCGTTTAAAAAGCATTTATTAAATTATTTATTAATTAAAATAAAGTAAGATTTAAAGTTAATATTATTAAATAATAAATCGGTATTATTAATTATAATAAAAAAAAGCTTTATTTATTATTTTATTAATAATTATAATTAATATTTAATAATAATTACGCGAAGTTACTTCGAGAATAACGTTAAAGCTTTTTCGTTAAATAAAGTTATATTTAAAAATTAAGGTTATTTTATAAAAAGAACTATAATTAAATAATAAATAAAGTTAATAAAAAATAAAGTTTATATATATTTAAAGTCATTATAAACGTATTTTATAATAAAAAGATTTGCCGAAAAATAATCGGGTTAACGAGGTTTATAAACATATAATTTAAGAGATAATTTTATTATTACGTTCTTTAAAAAAAAGCTTAATATATTAATAAAAATGCGATTTAATATATTTCTTTAAGGTAAAAAACTTTATATAAAATTAATTTTAATTAATAAAAATATAGATTTTTAAATTTATAACGTTAATAATGTTAAAGAAAAAGTATAAAATTAAAATTTATTTTCTTTTAAATTAAATTCTTTAAAAAAGGTAATTTTACACCTTATTAAGTTAAAAATAATACATTTAATAAAAGAATTTTATTTATAATAAAAAGTAAAGCGAAATTAAGTTTAAAACGTATAAAATTAAAATATATAAAGATATATAAAAGATTAAATAAAAGCTTAAAAAAAGGATTAATATAAATATATATTAAACTTTTTTTTTGTATATTTTAAACTTTTTTTTATTAAGTAATTTTACGTTATAATTAATTATATTTTTAAGCTTATATTTAAGTATTTATTTTTAAAAATTAATTAATTAAGATAAAAAATAACATAATTTAATATTATATTTAAATAATTTTATTAAAACATTATTTTCGTTAATATTATTTATTTACATTAATAAATAATTCTTAAAGCGTTTAATTAAATAATATAAACTGTATTATTATATAATTATATTTAAATAAAATATAAAGTAAATAATATTACGAAAGTATTTTATAAATTATATATTACCTTTTAAATTTACCACGTTTAAAGTAAATAATAATTTAATAATTTAACTTTAAATCTTTATAACTTACTTAATTTATAAGTTATTAAATTAATATTATATTTATAAAATTCTTTATATAAAGGTATATTAATCGATATAAGCTTTATTTTTTTATAATAATATAATTAAATTATAAATATATAACTTATGAAATATATAAATATATAATTTTTAATTTAAAAAGTAAAATAATAAATATTATATATTATAAAGCCTTTATATATAAAAGTTATTAAGGTTAAAAATTAATAACCGATTAAATATTTTATTAAAATTATATACCTTTTTATTTACCCCTTTATTTTACTTTTAATTTAATATTTTTAATAAAGGTTAAATTTATTATTTATAAAAAGATTTTAATTTTATTAATTATAAAATCTTTTATATTAAAGTATTTTTATTTTATAATAAATTATATAAAAACTAAAATTTAAAGATATTCTTAATATATAAATCACTTAAATATAAAAGCTTAAAATATAAAAACACGTGATAAAAAAGATTCTTATTTTATTTTATAAAATTGGTTTTTTATTTAAAAAATAAAAAATAAATTATAATAAGATCTTTAATATAAACGTTTTAAAGTATTTATATATAGCTAATATTTAATTATAATTTAAAGAAAATAATATATATATTCTTTTTTAATAACCTTTTTATTTTATTATTATAAAAAGTATTTATTAAATTTAATTTTAATATATTTATACTTTTAACCGAAGAATTTGACGTTATTAAAAATGTTTAAAATATATAATAAATTAAAAGCTTTTTGTAATATATATTAAAGAATTTGAACTTTTTATATTTAATTATATTAATAAATAAAAAATAATAAAAAAAGGTTTATTAATAATAATATATATTAAAAGTTTCTTTATTAAAAGTTTAAAGTTTTATTTATTATATAATATTTTAATTAATTAAACCTTTATAAATAACTTTTGTAAATTAAGAACTTTTCTTTTTTCTTTTAATTAATTATATTTTTTAATATATAAGCTTTAAATATTTTATTTAATTATAATAATTATAAACTTAATTTATGTAAAATGTTTATATTTTTAAAAAGCTTATATATAAAACTTTTAAACTTTTTATTTTTTATTTTTAAATGTTTTTTTACATATATATTTAAAAACTTTATTTATATAATTTTTATATAATTTTTATTAAATTACTTTAACCTTAAAAAATTCCTTGTTATAAATAATATTAATTTTATTAAAATAAAAAATTACTTTATATAAACTTTTATATTAAAATAAATTGATATGAAACGAAATGTTTAAATATATATTAATTTTAATTTAATAAATAAAACTTTTTATTATTACTTAAGTTTATATCGATATAATAAAAACATTAAAAATATTTTTTTTAAAAATCCTTATACTTACTTTTTAATTTAAATTTTATAATGTTACCGATAATAAATTTAATATTTTTAGTAATATTATTAAAAAGTTTTATAAAAATAAATTATTAAAAACCTTTATTAACGTTATAACATTAATAGTTATAAGAATTTAAATATATAAAAATTAAAGGAAAATACTTTTAATAGTTTTTACAAATAATTAAATAAAATTACGTTTCGTTAAATAATTTAAATATATTAATAATAAAAGCTATATATTTTTAAATTATAATATATAATAAAGTAAGTAATTAAAAACCTAAAAATTAATTTATTAATTAAAGTTTTACGTTTTATTTAATGAAAATATATAACGTATTTAAAATAATTAAAACCTTAATTTATATTATATTTAAAAAATTAATAATTTAATATTCTTTTTAAATTTATTATAAAAGATTATTAAATTATTTTTAAAAAGTTATTTAATTATAAATAGTTTTTACTTTTTAAAATAAAGGTAAGTAATTTATAAAAACGTATATATTTTTATTAAAAAAATAAGATTTATAAATAAAAGTTTAAAAAATATAAAACGTTTTAATAAGTTATTATTAATAAAGTTAATTATATAAAAGTTATATAAGCGTTAAAAATAATTTTAAGCTTAAATTAATAAATATATATAATAATTAAAGGTTTAATAATTTAATAATAAAAAATTAATTAATTAAAATTATAAAAAATAAAATAAAGCGATAATATTATTATTATTATAATATTTAATTTATTATTTTTAATAAAGTTTAAATAATTTAAGTTTTATAAAAATAAAAACGATTAATATATTTTAAAGATTTATATAATAATAATTATTAAAAAATATTTTTAAAGGTATAATAATAAACTTTTATAAATTATTTAAAGCTTTTAGTTAAAAGTTTATATAAGCCTTTTTTTAATAATTAAGTAATTTAAATTAAAAAAATTATATATTAATAATTTTATTTTTAAAAAAATAATAATAATAAAAAGATTTTATATAAATATTATTTTTAAAGTTTATTTTAAAAAAAAGGGATTTAATATTACGGTTTAAAATTATTTTTTACGTATAAGTATAAATTTTATTAAAAACTTAAAAATTAAATAATTATTACGTATATATAATTTAATTTTTTATAAATATAAGCCGATTTTTATTTATTTTAAAATGTTTAATAATATATTAACGATTATTTTATTAAATTTATCATAAAACGTTATAAAACTTATAAATATATTAATAATTAAACATAAATAATACGTTTAAAAATTTATAAAAGATTTATTAATTTCTTAAAAAAATATAAAACTTAAATAACATTTAAAATTTAAATATTTCAATTTAAAAACTTTTAAAACTTTCATTTATAAAATTAAAAAATATTAAAATTAAGAATATATTTAAATTTAAATATAAATAATGTTTCTTAATATATTTTTAACGTATAATATAAAAAGAATTGAAATTTAAAAGAAATTATAAAAAATCTTATTTTTTATTAATAATGAAAGATAAATATAATAAAATAATTTATCGATAAATAATATTTAATAAAAAATACGATATTTTTTTTAAATTTTTTAAAGATTTTATAAATTAAATAAAAAAGTAATATAACTTTTTAATTTATAAAATATATTTAAACGAGAAGATTTTTATAATTAAATTAAAAAGTTATATTAAATATAAATTTTAAATATATAATATTCCTCGCGTTTATTAAATACCTTTTTTAAGTAAAAAGCTTATTTATTTTAATATTTTAATATTATATTAATATATAATTAAAGGTTATTTATTTAATTATTTATTATAAACGTAAAAAATGCTTTTACTTTTTTCTTTTATATATCTTTTTTTAAAAAGGAACGTAATATAAATTAACTTCCTTATATTTTTAAAGCTTTATATTACCTTAAAATATATCCTTTAATAAATATTAAGTTATAATAATTATTTTTTTAGACATTTATATTTCACATTTTTATAATAAATAAATAAATCTTTAAAATAATAAATATGTTATATATAAATATTAATAATTAAATAAAATCTTATATAAGTAAAAAATTATTTATTTTAATACAAATAAATACTTAAATACTTTAAGAAATGATATCGTTTTTTTTAAAACGATCCTTTATAAAAACTATATATAAATTCTTTATTAATTTTTATTATTATATAAGAAAATTAATTAAAATAAAAGCGCTTTTATTTATTTCATTTATTACTTTTAAATATTTAATTATTTTAAGTAGTTAATATTTTTATAAAATAAACTTTTTTTAATTTACTTTTTTAATATTTATTTTTTTATTTTTTTACTTTTTTTATGTTTATTATTAAAAAAAACATTATTTAAGTTAATTTAATAGAAATATAAATTATATAAATAAGTAAAAAATATCTTTTTTAAAACATTTTTTTAAGAAATATTAAGTAAAATTTATAAATAATTTTATTTTCCTTATATTTATTAATTTTATTTTATTTTAATAAATAAGGATTAAAAAATAATAAAAATATATTTCTTGATATATTTTATATATAAAACGTTAAATAAAGTTATAAAAAAGGTAAAAAAACAATTTAATTCTTTACTTTTTAATTTTTATAATAAAAGATATTTAATATTTACGTAATTTATTTAGAAGAAATATAAAATTATAACTTTTAAAAAAACTTATAATTTACGGCTTTATTAAATAAAACTTTAACCGTTTTATATTATTTATTTTTAACGATTTTTTTATAAGAATTTATTATTTTATTATTAAATATAAATTAAATCGTTATTTTTATAATATAAGATATATATTAAATATTTAATTTGTTAAATATTAAAGTAACTTATCGTTTCTTAAGATTAAAAATAATATAAAAAGCTTTTTAAATAAAATAAAATAATTATATAATTACGCTTATTATATTTATTAAATATTATATTATATAAAACGTTTTAAATCGTTTTTTTATAATATCAAACCGCATTTAAAAATCTTAAATAACCTTAAGTCTTAAAATAACGATTATAAAATAAATTTATAATATATTTTTAAATATAAATCCTTAATAAATATATAAAAAATTAATTATATTATTTTAAATAAATATTTATAAACGCTTAAATAAATTAATAATTCTCATTTATAACGATATATATTATTATATAAATAAAAAAAACGCTTAATTTATTAAAATAAAAGAAATTATTTAAATAATTAATATTTTAACGAACAGATACTTTAACGATAATACTTAATTAAATTATAAAAATATATAATAAATATCGATACGATTAAAAAAGATTAATAAAAAATATACGTAATAATTTATATAAAATCTTTTTAATAAAATAAAAAGTATTAAGCTTTATTATAATTATATTATAACTTATATTAAAAAAAGCTGTTTATTATATAACTTTACTTTTTAAAAATTAAACGGTTTAAATCGTTTTATATAAATTTTTATATTTTTAATATATAAACGATAAAAAAAACTGTTTTTAAATATTAAAATATTTATTACGATATTTTTATTTAAAAAAGATTTAAAGGCTTTTAAAATTATAAGTAAAAAAGGTGAAAAATTAATATATTATATTTTTTATAAAAATATAAAAACTTTTTTTTAATAAACTTTAAACGGAATTTTTTTTTAAATATAAAAATAAGATTAATTATATTCGATAATTATTTTATTTATTTTAAAATTATTAATTAAAAACTTAATATAAATTTTTATATTTAATAAAAAGTAATTTATTTTTTAAAATAAATAAAAATTACTTTTATAAAGAACTTTTTAATATTTTTATTAATAAGATTAAAATTAAAATTAATATAACTATTATAAAATAAATTATAATATATTAGATATTTATAATGTAAACAGATTTTTTAAACGTTTTATACGCTTTTTTATAATATAATAAAAATAAAAAATAAGTTTAAAAAGGAAAAAGAAGGTATATTTATTATAATAAATTATAAATAAAAAATAAACTTTTATAATAATTATAAATAAGGCCATTTAATTAAATATACGAGAAGAAAAATCTTTTATATTTTTTTATAATTAAACCTTATTAATATATATTAATTAAATAATTTAAATTATTAACTTTTTATTTTATTTATTAATATTAAAAAAGATAATATTTCTTATTATTACATTTTTTTAAATTAAAAAATAAATAAATATAAGACATTTATTTATGGCTTAAATAACGTATTAAAATAAAAATAATACGAGATATAATATAATTTTAAGGAGGTTTTAATGTATTAATAATTTAATATAAATTATTATAATAAAATTATATATAATAAAAAACTATTTAAAAAATTAATTAATTTATTTAATAAGAAATATGTTATTTACGTTCATTTATAAATTATAATATATAATTATAATTAATTAATATTTTTAAGCTTTTTTTTATAAATTTAAATTAATAAAAGTAATAAAAATTATAATAAATTTATATATATTATAATTATTAAAGATAATTAAAAAGAATTATTTAAAATAAATATATTTATTACGTACTTAAATACTTATATTATTACTTTAAAAAAGACTTTATAATAATATTAAATATATAATAAAAACGATAACGAAGTAATAAATATTATTAAAAAAAGTATATTTTAAGATTTAATATTATTATAAATTTATAAATATATCGTTTTTATTTATAATATATTTTTATTAAAAAAACATTAAAATAATATAATAAATTCCTTTTAAGATAATTAATTACTAATAATATTTATATAAATTAATATAATATTAATTTATTTTTAAGAGTTAATTTTCACGATATTTATTAATAATTAAATATATAAATATTAATTTTAAATAATTAAAATTTAAGAAGCTTTTATTATATATATTTTATATGAAAAGAAATCTTATAAAAACCATAATTATTATATTTAATCGTAAAAATCTTATACTTTTTATTAAATAATAATTAATCGCTATTATATAATATATAAATCTTTAAAATCTTTTAACTTAAAACCTTTATCCTTATATTTAATTTAGGTTAATATAATTTTATCGAATAAAAGCTTTATAAAAATAATTTAAAAATAAACTAATTAATTAATACCCGTTAATTTCTTTTTAATTATTATAAAATAAAATTTAATGAAGATAAATTAAATAAAATATAAAAATAAAATTAATATTAATTAAACTTAATAATCATTTAGATTTTCATACGGTTTTAAATAAAAACTACTTTTAAATAAATTTTAAAAAATAATTAATCTTTTAAGAAAATAATATGCTAAATAATAATTTAAATTAATTAAAGTAAAGGTTTTAAAAGGTTATAACTAATATTAATAAATAATATAACTATACTTAAACTTTTCATCTATAAATAAATTAAAAATTTTAATAATTTATAATAATTTAAATATAAGTTTAAATAATACTTATTTTATATATTTTTTAATTTTTTAAAGTTTTTTTAAAAATAACAATACTTTAATATTTATTATAATCTTATGTTAAAAAAATCTTTCGTAACATAATTAATAATTTAAATAAAAGTATTTAAAATTATTAAGATTTATATATTAAAATCGGAAATATTTTAAATTTAGATAAAAAAGGTTTATATAAGTACCCCCTTTATTATAATATTATTTATATTTTATAATAATTTAAAAAAATTAAATAATATTATATTAAGGATAGAACAATTAAAGACTTCTTATAATAATTATTTTTATATTTTTATAAAAATAAAAAATCTTTAAAATAACGGAAGATAACTTATTATAATAATGTTTAAAAAAGATATAAACTTATTAAAATATATTATATTTAATTATTATTTTAATAATAATTAAATTAAATTATTATATAACTAAATATAAACGTAAAGTTATAATATTTATATATAAATATTTTTAAAAAAATATTTCTTATTAAAGAAAAAAAAATCAAATACTTTAATTATTTAATATTAAATAATTTAAAGAAATAAAGTTAATAAATATAAAAATAACTTATAATTATTTCTTATAATATAAGCTTTAATAAAAATTACCATTTTATTTTATTATTTAATAAAATAATAATAAATATTAATTATTTTATTAAATCTTTATAATAACTTTATTAAATAAGAAAAAAAACGATATTATATAATTTAAATAAAAAAGATTTTATATATAAGTTTAAGATTCTAATATATTATATAAATAAAAGAAAGTTTTATAGTAAAAATAAATATTTTAAAATAAAATAATTATATAAAATAACATAATAATTAAATAAAAATATATATAATTAATTATTACGATGAAAAGATAATAAGAATGAAACTTAAATACTATTTATTTATTTTATTAAAAAAAACGTTACGTAAAAAAAATCGCGAAAATATAAATAATAATAATATTTATAAAAAATATTATTAATTTATAATTTGCTTAAAATAAAAACGTAAAATACTAAGTTTTTAAGAATCGAATATATTTATTTAATATTTTTAAAAAGTTTACTTTTTACTTTTAAAATAGTATATTTCGTTTTTTACCTTTTTTTATTTAATAAAAATATTTATATTTATAATTTTTAAAAAGGGATTAAAATAAAAGCTTTTTTACATTAATAAATCTTTTATTTTATTTTATAATTTAAATTAAATATTATTTAAGATTTATTTATTACATTTTATTTATTTTAATTACGATATTATAATAAATAAAAGTTACGTACGTATAATAACAAATATTATAAATATATTTATTTTATAATAATTTAAATATAAAAAAAGGTATTTAAAAATTTATATTTTTTATATTTAACGCTTATTATATCATTTTTATTATTAATATAAATTATATTATTTATTTATTTATTTAAAAAGAGGTAAAAAGAAAAGTTATATAATTCGAAAAAGAATTAAATATAACGACGTTATTTATATTTATATTTATAATAAGCTTACTTTTTCCTTTTTTAAGTTATATTTTTCGTTTTTATTTTTTTTATATTATTTATTAAAAACTTATATTAATTAAACAATTATGTCGTTATAAAAATATATATATTTATTTTATTAAATAAGTAAATCTTTTTAAAAAAAGTATATCGTGAAAGTTATATATATAAAAAGAAAAGATTACTTATTATTAAAAGTTAACTTACGTTTTAATTATAAAGCTTATATAACGAAACGATAATACGATTAAATGTTTTCTTTTAAGCTTTATATTTAATTATATAAAGCTTTATAATATAAAGTATATCGGTACGGGAAAACTTTACGCGTTTCTCGATAGTTTTATTATATAAATATATCTTTTCCGTTTTAAAAAATAAAAGTAAAATATTAAGGTTAAAGTTAAAATAATATAAAATAATATTACCCTGTTTTTAAATTAAAATAGATATTAAAGAAATTATATAAATATATTTTAAATTTACTTATGAAATAAACCTTTTCATTAAAAACTTTAAACCGTTTATAATTTTTAAACTTAATAAAATATTTACGTTTATAATAATTAAAAAAATTTAATAAAAGAAATTATATATTAATATTATATTATTATTATTTTTATATTAATTACTTAAATCGCCGTTATTTATAATAACGGATAGTTTTTTTTAAATTTATAAATAATAAAAAATATATAATTCTTTTTAAAAAGATTTTATCTTTTTAAAAACTATTAAATTACTTTTAAATTAACTATATATCGGATTTAATCTATTTATATAATAAATTTTAACTTAAAACCCTTTTTAAACTTTAATTTAATAAACGTAAATATTATATATATAATAAATTATATTTAATTATTAACCGATTATTTCTTCGCTTTAATACGATTAAAAAAGATTTAAATTTAAGATTTTTTTTTACTTATATTTATTCTTTTAAAATTATTACCTTATTGATATTTTATATAAAATATAACCCTTTTTAAATTAAAAATATAATAACGTTTATTTTATTAAGTTTTAACGTTATAAATGATAATTATATAAGCAATTATATTATTATAAATATATAAAAAATATAATTAAACTTATTTATTTTAATTATATCTTTCTTTATATATAAATCTTTTTTAATTTTATTAAATAATTTAAGTAAAACTATATTAACTTTTTTAACTATCATTATAAATTTATTTTATTATATTTATATATAAGCTTTATTTTAAAAAATTAACGTTTAAAATATTTAATTATTTTAATTACATTTTTTATAACTTATATTTAAATAAATAATTATATTATTTACGTTAATTATAACGGTTTTAATAAATATTAAGATTAATAATTTATTTTATTAATCTATATAAAAAAATCGTTTAAATAATATAAATTATAATAAACTTTTTTATTTCTTTTTAACCTTTTAAATAACTTAACGTAATAAAAAGTTAATTAATATCAATATATATAATAATTTAATTAATGGTTTAATATTTTATAAGTTATATAAATTTTAATTTTTAATATTAACCTGTATTTATTAAACGAGTTTATAAGTTTATAATAACTTAATTATTTTAAGTTTAAGTTTTATAATTATAAAAAAACTTTAATTAATATTTTTTAACCTTATTTAATAAATAACTTTTTTTAATATAAGTTATAACTTTATTAACTTAATTAACGAGGTTATTATGTAATTATAACGAAGCTTAATAATATTATTTATTTCCTTTTTTTATAAAAAAAATATACTTTAATATCTTTTATTATTTTTTATATTTTATATATTATTATTAATATAATAATTTAAAATCGACATATTTAAATTCGTTATATATATTTTTAATAAATTAAATAATTTTATCTTAAATATTTAATTTTAAAAATTACTTATAACTTTTTTACTTAAAATAAATTTAAAACTTATATAATTAATAATTAAAATCGATAATATAAACGTTTAATTAATAAAGAAATTAAAATAATTATTATGTTTAATATTTTTTAAATATAATAAAAAATAAATTTCTTTAAATTATTATTAATATTTAAAATTATATCGGCTTTAAATAACGTTTTTTATAAAATAAAAAGGCTTTTTTAAAATATTTTAATAATTTAATTTTTTTAACGTATTAATAAAATCTTTTATATTAATATTAATAATATTTAAATGTTAATTTAATAAGAAATTTATAACTTAATAATTATTTTATGTTATTATATTATAAATACTTTTTTTTAAATTATTTTAAATTATTTATATTATTAATTTTAAATTATAAATAAATAAATATATAACTTTATTTATAAATTTAAAACTTTAATAAAAAACTTAACCTCGCCTTTTTAAATTAAAACTAAAGAATAAATATAGATAATTAAAAGGTAATATTTTAAATAAGATTTTCCTTATTTATATTATTAATTAATTTTTCGGTTAAAATAAAAACTTACTTTTTATCGGTTAAAACTTAAACCTAATTATAAATAAAAAGAAAATCTTTATTAAACTTAAAATATAACGGTTTAATTTTATTTTTTAACATATAAGTAAAATAAAATAAAAAAACTTATTTATATAAAAATAATTATCGTAACTTAAATCGTTAATATTTATACATTTATATATAAAATAATTATTATCTTTTTTAACTTAAAAAGTTAAAAGTAAATTTAAAAGTAATAAAATTTTTATTAAATTAAACGTACGTTTTAAATAATAATTATATACGTTTATAAAAATAATTTATATTAATAAAAGCTTAAAAATTAATTAAAAATAACTTAAAACTTATAATAAATTTATAATTAATATTTATTATTTCCTTAATAAGTATATTATTAAATATAATATAATTATTAATCGTTAATAAATAATAATATAAAACTCGATTTATTATTTTTCTTATAAATATATTAATATGGTAATATATACGTGCTTTATTTATATATTTACTTTCTTTCCTTTTAATATATATATAATATTAATTAATTATATTACGTTTTTATTTTATTTATTTATTATAATACCTCGTTAAATTAATAAAATATAATTAATAATATACTCGATAATAATTATTATTTACGCTTTATTTTATAACAAAATAAAATTATAATTATAATAAAAGATTAAGTTAATAATAAAATTTATTTTATAAACCTTACAATAATTTTAATGTAATATAATTATATTATTAAATTTAATTATTATTATTTTTACTTTTTATATAAATTAATTAAATTTATAACGGCTTATATTTATACCTTTTTTTAAATATAAATTAATATAAGTATAATAATTATAATAATTATTAAATAAGGCTTTTTAAATATTAAAATTATGAATTAATTATATAATATTTATTATAAATTTATTTAAAATATTTAACGCTTTAATTTAAATAATTATACCTTATGAAAAAGCAATTTTTTATTATTAAAAGATTAACGTATTATTAATAACTTTTTTTTAACCGTTATAAAATTGTTTTAATAAACCTTTAAAAAGATAAAATTAAAATAAATTATAACAGTATCTTAAAAACCTAATATAATATTAAAAATAAAATTATTTATTAATTTATAATAATTTATATTTTTATTAAACCATAATATTTTATATATATAAAAATTATGTCGCTTATTACTTTTAATTATAACGAAATAAATTAATATAAAGTTAAACGCGTTAAAATTAATAATAATATTAAAAAAATAATTATATATATATAAAATATTTATACGATAATAATAAAATCCTCGTAAATAATTTTAATAATTACAAGATTTTATTATTAACCATTAATTATTAATATTCGATCGTTTTTTTTATTATAATATTATTTTTATATTAAAGTTTATATAATATTTATTAACTCGAACGAATTTCTTTTTCTTATTAAAAATAAACGGCGTTAAGTTTTAATATATATTAATAATAATATTTTAATTACCATTATTAATTATAACGTAAAATATATAAAAGCTTATATTTTTTATTTTATTATTTATAAGTAAAAAAGTAAAAAACAAGTTTTTTAAAAATATAATCTCGTGTTATAATAAGTAATATTTTTATTATATTTTTTATTTAATAAAGGTAAACCGTTTTTTAATGTTACGATTAATAATAAAAACGTATTTTTATTTACTTTATTTTAAAGGAAATAAGTTAAAAAAGGTTCGTAAATTAAAGCTTTTATTAAATTCGATCGTATTTTTAATAAAATTAATAATTTTTATATTACCTTTTATATTAAAAATATCGTATAAATTAAAACCTTTTATAAACCTTTTAGTTTTCGTTTTTATTATATTATTTTAATTATTTAAAATAACGTTAATATTAATGGTAATTACCTTAATATTTAACGTATTAAAATGAAAATCTTTATTAATAATATAATTTACCTTTAACGTATTTACCTCGATTTGTTTTAGTAAATACGTTTTACGAAGTAATTTATTTAATACCTTATTTTTTAATAAAGTTTAAAAAATAATAATATTAACGTTAATATTAATATATAATAAATTATTTTATTTTAATTATAAAAACGTATCGGTAAAAATAAAACACTTAATTATTAATAAATTTTTAACGTTACATAAACTTAATCGCATAATATTTACTTAAAAAAATATTATCGTTAAAATTAAATACGATATAAAAAAACATTAATAATAACTTATATATTATTTTCTTAAATAATTATTTAACTTTAAACCTTTTAAAAATTATTTATTAATCGTTTAAATTAATTTATATATAACTTAAAGATAAACTTAAATAAAATATATAAAAAAATAAAACATTTTTTAATAAAAATAAGTTTTTTAAGTTAAATTAAATATTAATAAATATATAAAATATTGAAGTAATTAATAAAAACGCATTTTAAAAAAGAAGTCTTATTATAAATATTATTAATACTTAACGTAAATTAAAACAAAACAGTTTATAATAATATCGAACCGAGGAAAATAATTAAAATATTTTATAATAATTTAAAAATAAACATAATTATTAAAACAAAAATCGCTTTATTAATTTAATAAATAAAGGTAAATATTTTTATTATACTTATAATAAATAACATAATATTTTAAAATTAATTTCCCCCTTATTAATATCGTTTAATTAATTTATATAATTTTTACTTAACGTTTTAAAAATAAAAGTTAATATTAATTTATTCTTTAATTTAGTTTTTTATAATTTACGAAATTATTATAAACCTTAATAAAATAATTTTAAAAAAAACCTTATCGATTATTATAAAAACGCTTTTAATTATATAAGTTTTATTTAACGTAAGTTTTTCTTATAATCTTTTACATTAATTAATAATTATTTTCATTAAAAATTATCTTTTTAAAAAAAGGATAATTATATTTTAAATTTTTTTTTATTATATTTTATAACTTTTTTCTTTTAATATAAACTTTAAATTAAATGATTTATCCCTTTAAATATAAACTTTTTTTTAAATATAGAAAATATTAAAATTATAAAATAAACTTATTTATGAAATAATTAGATTTATTAAATTTAACCTTTTTATTAAATTTTTTATTATTATATTATTACTATTATAATTAAAAAAACGAAATCGTCATTAAATTAAACAGTACAAAAATTATTAATATATTAAAAAATAAAATATAAAAAAGTATTCTCGAAAAATTTAAACTTTTAATAATAACATTTTTTAAAATACTGCTAATATCGGTTATAAATACCGTAAAACTTAAAATTTCAATATTATTATTTTAAATATTATAAATACTTAAATTTAAAAACGTTATAATATTAAACTTAATAATTAAGCTTAAAATAATATTAATTAAAAACGACTTAAAAAAATCATTTATTATAATTAAATAAAAACTATTTTTATTAATAACATATTTAAACATTTTAAAATTATTTTATATTTAATTATAAAAAGATTTATAATAATATAATAAATTAAAAAAAATATAATAAATTAATAATTTAACTTATTATATATATTTATATACTTAAATAATATTAATATTAAAAGTTTCTCTTATAAAAATATCCGTTTTAAAACTTAACGTTATAATATAAAAATACCATATCTTTTCTTTAAAAATAATACCGTAAATCTTAAAATGCTTAAAAAAACATAATAAATAATAATCTTATTAATAAAAACTAAAAGTAAATTTAAAAATCTTGTTAATAATTAAAATTATAATTATATTAAAAAAAAGAATTAATAAAAGAAATTATATAATATAAAACTTTTTATAATTATTTATATTTAAAAAATAACTAAAAAAAAACACTTTAAAATACATTCATAAATAAATAAAATAATAAAATAATAAAATAATAAAATAATAAAATAATAATAATAATTAAATTATAATATAATTTTAAATTTAAAAATATTTAAGTAACATTAAATTATAATTAACTTTTAATTATTTTAACCCTTATTAATTTTCTTTTTTACTTTTATTATAAAGCTTATTTATTTATAAATAAAATAATATATTAATTATAAAAGAAATTAAACCATTATATCTTATTTTAATAAAAATAATATAACCTTTTAATATTTTTAAAGCTTATATTTAAAACTTAACACTATATATATATTATTAATAAATAACCTTAAATATCATTATAAAATTAAAAATTTTAATAAAAATTAATATAAAACTTTTATAAATTTTAAAAGATTTAATCTTTATATATTTAACTATTATAAAAATTAAGAAATAATAAATAAAAACCTAAATTACCTCTTTTTTTATTAAGCTTTTATAAACTTAAAACCGGATAAACTTACTTTAAATTATATTAAATAATTAATTTAATAAGATTATTTTTTTAATTAAAACTATTTAACGATAAAAATAATTAAATTAATAACGTTAATATAAAATTAATTAATTAATTTTTTTTACTTTAAAACTTTTCGATTTATATATTAATATATAATATTATAAATATTAAAAATTATTTTTTAAATTATTTTTTTATTTATTTTAAATTTTAAAACGTTTAAGTTAAAAATAAAACTTTTAAATATACCGTAATTATTATTTTTATAAAAATAAATTAAAAATTATAAGATCTTTATATAAACTTAAGATAACGTAATATATTTAAAAAAGGTTATTAAAAAAGGTTATTAACGTTATAAATAAAGTTAAGAAAAATATTTATACGTATATATTAAAAAAATAGTTTATTAAAAGAAAAAGAAAAACTTTTTATATATAAAATAATTAAAAAAAAAAATTCCTTTATATCTTTATTAATAAAACTTAAAAAGCTAATATAGAAAGATCTTATTTAATAATTAAAATAACCTTTTTATTATTTTTAATTATTATATAACGTTAATTAAAATAACGAAAGATAAAATTAATATCTTTAATATATTAATATTATTAAAATAAAAAACTTAAAATATTATATTATAAAATAACTTTTTAATAAGTAATAAAATTAAGTTATAATTAATTAATAACAAAAATAAATCGGAAAAAATTAAAAACGATAAGCTTTTAAAACGAATACTTAAACCCTTTTATATTTATATTAAAAATAATAAAAAAGAAAATATTAATATTAATAAGTTTAAAGGAATAATAAATTTTAATATAACGGGTTAATTTAATAATTAAATTTTATTAAATATTATTAAAATATAAAAAAATATACTTAATAAGTTTAGGATTTATATTAAAATAATATATTAAAATAAGAAGAAATTTACTTAAAAATAATTATATTATATAATATTTAAATAAACTAAAAAAAATAATATAAAGTTATAAATAAAGAAATACTCACCATAAATAATTCGTTTATTTCTAAAAATACCCTTTACTTTTTTTTCCTTAATTTTTATATAATAAAAAATTTTCTTTTTCCTTTCCTTTATTTCTTTTTCTTATTTCTTTTGTTACTTATAACTTCATTTTATTTCATTTTTATATTATACATTAATATAATAATAATAATAAAAAGTAAATAAATTAATATTTATTTTACAAATTTTATATATAATTAAATTAAACAAATAATAATTAATAAATTAAAAAAAAATTTGAACCCTTTTTTAAAAAGTAATAATATAAATTATTTATAACTTAATTTAAATATTAAAAAAAAAATTTTAACCTTTTATTTAAAAAACACACATTATTAATTAAATCTTCTTAAAATAAATAAAATAATATAATAACAATTAATAATCTTAATAATAATAATCCTTAAATTTATAAATACTTAACGTTAATATAATACTTAATTATATATTAAATTACTAATTTCTTAATAATTAAAAAAAATAATACTATATAATATATTTATAATCTTTTCTTAATTGTAAAAAATTCTTTAAAACTAAATATATTTAAATATTAAAAATAAAAAAGACTTTATATATCGTATATATTATAACATTTAATAAAAATAATTAATATAATTTTAAAATTGTTATTTAATTTATTAAAATTATTATTTTAAACGTTATTATTTACCTATTTATTTTTTACCCGTTAATTTAAAATTAATTAAAAACTCCTCGTTGTAATTAAATTATATTTTCTTAAAAGATTTAAGCTTTCAAAAACAGCTTATATAAAAGAATATCGCTATAAATTATATTTAATAATAACACTTAATTATATAATAAATATTAATATCTTAATTATAATATAACGTTATTTAAATTACTTATAATAAAGTGTTTTAAGCTTTTATATAAATAAAAAATATCTTTAAAAAAACCGGAAGATAATTTTAAAATTAACTATTTATAATAGCTTTTAAGATTTTATATATTAATTAAAAGGAAAAAAAGTATTATTTAAAATAAAATCTATATTAAATAAAAAAAGTTTAACATTTATATAAATATTTAAATAATAAATGTAAAATAAATTAAAAATTTTATATATTATAAAAGAAATATTTAAAAAAAAATATTTTAATAAAGATCTTAATAATAAATTTAAGGATTTTATAACTTAATTAATTTAATATAAACTTTTAAAAACGCCTTTAAATAATTTAAAAAACATATTTATAAAAAGAAATATCTTATAAATAAATAAATAAATAAAATTAAGTATTATAAATATTAAAGCAAAAAGCTAAAATTACCCTTTTCTTTCTTTTTATAAAAACTTATGCATTAATAAATATAAAATAAATAACTTATTTTAACCATTTTTTAATCCTAAAATTTACAATTATTTACATATAAAGTTTTATAAAAATAATATTTAAAGATAATATTACGTTATTATTACTTAAAATAAAAAATTAAAATATATAAAACTATATAAAAATAATTAAACATTATAATAAGTATATAATACCTTAAAGAAATTACACTTAAAAATTATATAATTAATAATATAATTAAAAATAATAATATTAAAACTTTCATACCATTTTTTAATAAAAATAAAACGATATAATATATAAGTTATAAAACCATTATATTTATAAATTATTAAAAAGATTATATTAAATATAATAAAAACAAATAAAAACCTTTTAAATTACCAACCTTAATAATAATAAAAAAATATATATTATTATGATAAAAATTTAAACTATAAGGTTATTTCTTTTTAAAATTATAGAAATTATAAATTTTTAACGTATAAATTTTTTAAATAATATTTATAAATCTTTATTAAAATAAAAATAACATTTATACTTAAATATAAATATAAAAATAAAAATAAAATAAAATAGATTTATAAATAATATTCTTATTAATATAATAAATATTATTTATTATAAAAATAATTTTACTTAAATTTAGATTTATTTTAAAATATAATTATTATTTATAAATTATTATATAAATTATTATTTTTATTTTTTAAAAACCCGTAATTTATAATTATTAAATAATATTATAAATTACCTTAAAAAAGGATTATAAAGTTTTTTATTAAAATATTTTCTTTTAGAAATATTAATTAAGATTTATATAAAATTTATTTTATTATATATTTATTATATAAACCTTTTTAAAGATATTTAATATTTTAAATAACTTATAAGTTTTATATTATATATTTAAATTATTTTATATTTAAAAAATAATATATAATATATAAAATATATTAATTATTATAATTTAAAAAATAAAATAAAAGAATGAATATTAAGCATTTTTTAAAACTTATTGTTTAAAAAACGCCTTATAAATTTAATATAATATATTATTATAAAGTTTAATCTTACCGTCCTTAATAAAACCTATAAGGGTTTATTATATATTTTATTTTATAATATATTAACATTTATAAATAAAGTTTATAAAAATAAAAACTTAATATAAATAAATATTATTAATTTTATTTTTAATAATATTTATTTATATTAAGTTTTTAAAGTTTATATTATATAAACTTTATTAAATCTTTTACCTTTTTAATATTAAAAAAGGTTTAATTTTTTTAATTATTAATAAACAAGAAAAAAAATGTAAAAATTAAATTCCGTAATAAGATTTTCATAATTTAATATTTATTAATAATATAACTTATAATAATCTTAAATATAAATATTTATAAAATAAAAGGTAAAGTAAAGTTAATTATTTTAAAAAAACATATTATTATATAATAATAAATAACGTTAAATTAATTAATATAAAAGATCTTTTAATAATTTTATATTTAATTATTTAAAAAAGTATTTAATATAAAGATAAATCTTTTTTATTAAAAACCCGTTTTATTAATATTAAATAACGGTTTAAAATATAAAACTTAAAATTTAATTTTAAATTTTATTATTATAAGGAGTTATATTCTTTTTATTAATATTAAAAATACTTATTAAATAGCTTTTATTTAAAATCTTTATAAAGCGATTAATAAAATATTTATATATATATTTCCTTTAAATAAAAAGAATTATTTATTTAAGTTAATTCTTTATAAACTTAATAAATTATTAAATAATATTTTCAATATTATTATTAAATAAACCTTATAAAGATTAATAATAATAAGATAATTTTTTAAAATATTTAAAATAAGAAAATATATCTTAAAATAATAAAAAATCTTAATAAAAAAAGACTTAAATTATCATATATCACTAAATTTAAAAAATAATAACGTTAAAACTTAAGATAAGATTTTAATAAAGGATTTTAAAATTTAAATAAAAAACTCCTATATAATCCTTTAAAATATAAGTTTTATAAATTATATTTAATTTTTTTTAAAACTTATTTTTTATTTTTATTAATTATAACTTTACTTAAACCTTTTATTTATTTAAATTTAACTTATTATATTAATTATAATTATATAATTTATTAATAAATATATATATATATATAAACGATAATAATAAAAGTTATAATTAATATTTTAAATATTATATAAAATTAAATTTTAATTATCTTTTACTTATTTATTAATTATTATTATTAAATTAATTATAATAGTTTTTTAATATTAACTTTATTAAACATCTTTTTACTTAATTTAATATAAATATCACTATATTTAATTTAAATTTTATATAATTTAATTAATTATTTAAAATAAAATTAATAAAACTGATTCTTTTATTATAAATAAGCGTTTAAATAATTCATTATATAAAGTATAATATTATTAAAAAAAGGTTATTAATAATAACCTTTTTATAAAACGTTTTATATATTATATTATATTTTTAATATATAAAATTAATAATTAATTAAATATAAAAAATATATAATTATATAAAGGCATTTTTTAAAAAATATTAAATAAACTTTTTTTAAAAAAAAGCCTTTATAAAAACGTTATTACTTATTTAAATATTATCTTTAAGAATAATTATATTTAATAAATTTATTTAAATAAATTTAATATTTTTATACTTTAAAATTTAAATATAATTTATAAATATATTATAATTATAAGTTTATAATATTTTTTAAAAGATAATATTACTTTTTTCTCTTTTTTCGTTAAAAGTAAAATAAAATAATTTAACGGTATTATTTCTTTTTTTTATCTTTTCGTTAAAATAATAAAAAGAAGCATTAATAAGTTAAAATAAAAAGCTGATACTTATAAAATAAGATTATAAAAAGGAATGAAAAGTTAATAAATTTAATATAATATAAAAAGAATTATAAAAAAAAGAATTATAAAAATAAAAAATAATAATTTATATATAAATTTAAAACGTTATAAATAAATATATAGTTTTTTAAAAGTTTTATTAAATAAACTTTTTATAATTTATAATATAAAAAATATAATATTTAATTAATTAAAATAAATAAAAGTGAGTATATTAAAATAATAAGTTATGAAAATATTATTTTTTAACTTTAAATATTATTTAAGATTTATTAAAATAAAAATATTATAAAGCTTATTATTACCTTATTATATATAAACTTATAATATTATAAAGTTAATTAATATTATCTTTTTATTTATTTAAATTAAAACTTAATTTATTTACTTTTATTACATTTAATAATAAACTTTTTTAATTTTATATATTTACTTAAATTAAAGTATTATAAATTTTATATATATATTATATAATGAATAAAATTTTAAGCTTTTAATAAATATTTTTTTAATTATATATATATTAAGTTATAAGCTTTAATAAATAATAAAGAAATTAAGTATTAATAAGCTTTTAATATATATTATTATTAATAAATTTTTATTTATTATTTTTTATTTATTAATATAATTAAATATAAAAAGCTTAAATTCTTTAATATATATCGAGAAAGGTTTTTAATTTATCGCATATTTTAAATATCTTTAATAATATAAAACTTTTTATTTAAAAGTATAAATATATTAAAATTAAATTTAATAAATACTTTTTATAATAATAAGGTAAAAAACTTATTAAATATATATATATATATATATATATTTAAATTATAATTTAATATTAATTATATATAAGTACTTTAAAACTTTTATATTAAAGATTTCGTTAAAACTTATTATTTACTTTTTAAATAAAAAACTAACCTTATAAAAACTAATTAAAAATAAAATTTTAATTTTAATTTTATCGTTAAAATATTAATAAATTAATAATAATATTATTATTAATTAAATAATCGTTTTAAATAAAAGTCTTTTAATAATTTTTAATTTTATTATAAAATAAAATAAATGTTTTTTTATTATATGCTTTTATACTTTAAGCTTTTATATTTAAATAATTTATATATTAAAGATATTTTTAAATTTTAGTTTTTACGTAATTTATTACAAAATAAATTTATTTTTATAAACAATAAATTGAATTTTTATTAAAAATATTAAGATTAATTTAATAATTATTTAAAAATAAAATAAAGGGGTACATAAAAAAGTATATAATTTTAATAAAATATTTAATTAATTATTAACTTTTAAATAATATTATTAACTTTTAATTTTAATAATTTTTATTTATAAGGATTTTATAATATATAATAAATATTATTTTATTTCTTAAATTAAAAGTTATATATTTATATATTTATAATTTAATTATATTATTAATGAATAAAATACTTACGTTTAAATAATAAAAACATATAAAACTTTAAAAGTTAATAATATAAAATTATTATAATAAAATTATAATTTAATTTAATTATATTATTATAAAAAAATAAAACTTATATTAATTAATATATTTTTATATAAGGAATTTCGTAAATATAATATTAATTTAATAATTCATAAATTAAATAAGTTATAAAAATTTAAAGTTAAATTATTAAATTATTATTTACTTTAAATTTTATTTAAATATAATTATATAAAAATATAATTTATATTATTTAATTAAACGTTTTAAAAGTTATTTATTAATATAAATAAATAATATTAATAAAATTATTTAAATATAATATTTAATTATATTATTTTTATTTTAATTAATTAATTTTTAAAAATAAATATATAAATATAAACTTAAAAATATAATTAATTATAACGAAAAATTATTTAATAAAAATAAGCTTAAAATATAAAAAAAATATTTAATATATATTTATATTAACTTTTTTTTTAAATTTTTATATATTTTTATATATTTTAACTTTATACGTTTTAAACTTTAAGTTTAATATTTTATTATTTTAATTTTTATTTTATTAAAAAATTTATTAAAAGCTTTTAATTAAATAATTTAATTAATTTTAATTTTTAATATTTTTAAAGTTTTTTTACCTTTTTTTTAACTTATTTTAATACGTTTTTTACTTAATTTCGTTTTACTTTTTATTATAAATAAAATTTTTTAATTAAATATATCGTTTTTAATTTAATAAAATATAAAATTACTTTTTTCGGAAATTTTAATTTAAATTTTTTTTTAAATTTTAAATTTTTTCTTTAATATTATTAATATTATAAATTTAAAATTTAAATTTTTTATTAATTAAAATTAATTTTATATAAAACCTTTTTAATTTATTTAATTATAATAATTCGTTAATAATCTTATTTAATAATTTATAAAAGTTTTATAATTATTATATTTTATTAAAATTATATATTTTTTATTTTATAAAAATATTATAATTTAAATTATTAATTAAGTTTAATAATAAATTTTATAATAAAAAAACGTTTTAATGTTTTAGCGATTTATCTTAAATGGCCCGCCCTCGTTTTAAGAACTTTTAAGTATTAGTAACGGACTATTACCCATGAGGTTTTATATCGTTCCGGTACTTGGAAGGTAACTCGGGGGACAACCGGATTTTGGTGAGAGCATCGCGGTTAACAGTGCCCAAAAATCACGGCTCAGCAGCCGAGCACAATTGCCAGCCTTGTCCATTGTCAAAACTTAGGAATTGCGAAAGTACAAATTGTTTTTTATCTCATTCGTTGCAAAATCACTGCTTACGCTTAAGAAGCCGAGAAGAACAGACTTTGACGTCATGCTACCTACATCCTGCATTAACAATTCCTCAAAAATCACGGCTCTGCGCCAGCCTTGAAAATCGAGTTGATATTGATCTTATTGGTCACGGATACAGAACAGAGCTGACGAAATCGATCAGCTTAGTGGACGTCGGTGTCGCACATGGCGAATTTGCGCAGCACTGCCTCTAAATTTACGGCTCGGCTTAGAAGGATTTACATCCAGAAAAAAATTCAAAAACTGCGAAGATATAAGCTGTCTTTGGTCTGATTGGTTGTAAGCGCACTACCTGGCTGCCTAGGTAGTTTTTCCACTTCTAGCACTGCCCCAAAATTTACGGCTCGGCAGTCTATTGCAAAAATCTAAGAATTGAGAAGGTACAAGTCGTAGTCAGTCTTATTGGTTAAAAGCACGCCGCCTACATGGAAAAGCAAGGGAAAAACCAACCGCATATGCAGCCTGTTAAATGGCCACTGAACGCCCTCGCCTAGGATGCTATTCGCAAAGAGTGCAACTATCACGGTTGCATCGAGTCGACCTAACAGAGAGCCTTACGCTATAAAGCCCGTGAGAGAGCCTCAATTAGCGCCTGGCTTATACCTACTACGGGTGTTTGTAGCTTCCCTCACTGCCCAGTAATCATTCACGACTGGCTGCAGTGGCACATCACCAAATCTGTTTACGCGGATGGTAGGCCATATTATTATGTAATAATGGTAGATTCTTAACGGGACAACGGTCTATTGAAAATTAATAGAATTGTCGTATCAGCGGTTGTGTTACTAGGTAGGTAGCCAGTGCTAGTAGTGTGGCCCACTGTAATACGGCCAGTAAGGCTTAAGATAAATTGTATCTTTGCAGTTCCTAGGATTTATTAGTTCGTAAGTGCACCGCTAAAAATGATGCCTGCTGAGCCGTAACTGTACCTACCTACCTAAGGTAGTTGATCGCATGCGGGACGGGGTCTAGCTGTAACCAATGAAATTCGAGTAAGCTCATATCTTCAGTTTTCTTGTAATTCCTCGATTTCATGACGCCTCCACTTGCTGAGCCGTAATTTACGGATATGAGTTTTGCTTACAGTCAATGGGACCCAGAGCGGCATGTATCTTTAATCCTTGGATCACATTGCTGAGTTACGCTTCTCTATTATTATTACCAAGAGTGCCCTACGACACGGACACAGGGAGATGTACGTCTGAATTGAAACACAGCTTGCGTAGATTCGTGCTTCAAAATGTGTTTACTAAGTCTCCTTCGTGCTACTAAGTCCATCTAAGCTTCTCACAGATAGCTAGCTGACGGCTCTACCAAAAATGCGCTTCCTGAAAACGAAACAGTACAGACTCGTTGAAGCGAATGACGTCCCTGATCCTCTCCCACAGTACGCCATTCTCTCTCACACATGGATATCATCAAAGGACGAAATCACCTATCAGGACTTTAAGCAGCGAAAAGGAGACGTAGACAATGATACCTTCAAGCAGAAAGGCTGGGCAAAGCTGAAAAGATTCTGCGATCGTGCAGCTAAGGATGGGTGGGAGTGGGCCTGGATGGATACCGTCTGCATCGATAAGACTGATCCCGCTGACATGCAAGAATCTATCAATGCCATGTTTCGATGGTATCAGAATGCCGGCATATGTTATGCTTATCTTGAAGATGTGGATGCGAATGACGTGCTCGACCACCCGCGGCCAGGTTTCACAGATAGGAATTTCCTGATGGATCTGGACCTTGATGACATCGCCGGCAGGGACAATGTTGCCGACCCTAACAGCTTCCCCCACATGTACCTCAAACCCTCCCTAATCAAGGCCAAGTGGTTCACTCGAGGCTGGACGTTACAAGAGCTACTCGCGCCTCCATATCTCGTCTTCGTGGACCGAGCGTGGCGCCGCATTGGCACTCGAGAGAGTTGGGCCGATGAGATCAAAAAGGCGAGTAGGATCGAGGCACAGCACTTAACAGGTTTCAACCCGACAGACTTCAATTCGTGTTCTATCGCTATGAGATTATCGTGGGCCTCCTACCGTGAAACAACAGTCGAAGAGGACGAGACGTATTCGTTACTCGGCCTGTTCGGAATCAGCTTCCCTCTTATCTATGGCGAGGGAAGGTGGCGAGCCTTTGATAGACTTCAACGTGAATTGATTATGGTCTATAATGATGACTCTATATTTGCCTGGAAAGCTGGACAACTATCAAATAAAAACTTCTCTGGATTGCAGCGAAAAGGTAAGATAAATGTCGCAAAAAAGAACCACTTGAACGTTGACGAATTGACTGTTGCTCACAGACCAAAGCTTTGGACGGGGAATACTCGCACCCTCGATTAGAGAGTTCTGGGATGCGTTCAACATCAAGGCCTTTGGCTTTGCGGGAAATCGGTTTTCTATGACTAATCGAGGTTTAGAGATCAGTACCAAACGCTGGAGACGAAAGGATGACTCTGGAATATGTCTTATCCGCCTGAACTGTGGCGTTGGACATCCCGGGCATATCGGCATACCCCTTAACCATGTTGATGAATCTTACGAAAGGATACATGTTGAAGAACTATACAACATGGAAAAGATTAATTATGACGACTGGGAAGAAGAACGCGGAAGCCAGTCCACCTTGATACGAGCTAGCAACAATTCAAACTTCGTCATCTCGTCGACAATATTTGCTTTAGAGCATCCCGAGCAGATCGGCGTTGGTGAAAAATATTTGGTGGATTACGACGTCGGTATGGTTGGCACAAGTATGTGTTTGGCTGAAAACCCCTTTGGCTATGATCTGAAGAAGGGTGAGCTCATCGTTAAACCTAACCAACTCGTATTCATTAACATTGCAATACAATGTGAAGGGAGTGAGTCAGAGCTGGACATTATAATCAATCTTACCAAGAACGGGTTTCCTTCTGCTGGTATCTTGGCTAGAGGGAAAGAGCCATGGGAACGGTTAGAGGATCCATTAGGACCGGCGTTAAGGACGTACGAGGCGTTGGCGGATTATCTCCACAACAAGTTACCTCCGGTATATCCCGTGGTTGCCCTAGAAGAAACGGACTACAACATTAGCGTCTGCCTTCTCCCCAGACCCCCCGTGCGAAGATCGTTCAAGCTACCACCGGAGAAAGCGGAATCCGCTACACCAAGGGAGTATGTGCTTAAAGTCACGGTTAAACAAGATAATGCTGTTGAGCTGGATGCTCCAAGCCACTATAACAAAAAGAGAAAACGGGACCCATGACATACGCTATCTGAAATATTAGCCATTAGGCCAGTCAAATAAATATAACTCAAATCATCTAGTAGCGCTTCAAGAGACGAATTGAATGATCTAGGCTGCATCTTACTAGAGGGCTTACAAGGTGAGAAATACATTGTAAGTCTCGGGGGTATCAGTACAATCGCCTACTTGGCACAAGGTGTAGCAAAGCGTTATTATAATAAACGTCCAATGTCACTCAATTATACGAAGAGTATACCTAGGTAGTCTCACATTGAATTATCCGAATCCTTAGGGGGAGGACTATTAAATGATGTACTTCTCAGATCGTCATGACATATGGTCCAGGAGTTATTCCCTAAGTAGGTACCTAAATAAGGCATTATTCTATTTCAAGTCCGATCCTGTCCCGTTAGGAAATATAGCCATAACACAACTAATATAATGATGCACCATGTAAAATTTATATTATTAAGCCCACTAAGTTAAGAATTATAATATCATGTGCTTTTTCAACATTGAAGAGCTATATATAAAAAGTTATTTGCACCGTGGAGTGGTTTCAAGGTTCCGGAGCGGCGGCGGGATATCACGTGATAGCCATAGGCGGCCCGGATATCAAAACGGGTATAGCTCGGATAACTTCAACCTTAGTAATAAACACGAAGCATAACTTCCTCTCGGGTAAATCAATCAATTTAAGGACGTAAAATAAATGAAGAGCCTAGAGATATTTCATTGCGGATTATTTCATGAGTGTAACTTATATTATATGAAAAGATAAAGAGGTGAATATATTGTACAGTGGCTGATGCCATTCAAACCCCGACTTCCCGGAGGTATGCCTCAATATTCCAGTATATACATCTATATAATCTGTACTTGGGACTTTTAAGACACTATTGGCGATATATAGGTGCTTTTAACAGAGCGACCGATTAACTTAGTACCCAAGTGGACTAAGTATCTCTTTCAAATCGCCTCCAAAATTGGAGATATATAGATAGGTAAGCTACTAACACTAGCAAGTACATATGTACCTATTCATAACCTTTCGCGAGGGGTTCCTTTGACACGCACCTTCTTTGTCCCAGCCGCTTTGACTACGTCGTGTCGAAACTGCGTATATCAAGAAGTGGGGTCCCACTGCCGGCCAAGGACTGCGGAGAGGCCGGGGAAGGTGCATCGGCAGTGCAACAGGGTACAGACGGCAGGTATGATGCTGGCTGCGGCAAGCTGCGTTATCGAATACCTGGGCATGTAACCTTCTCCGATTATCTGCGTGCGATACGACCTTATATACATACCTATCTATCTATCTTTCTATCTATCTTTTCACCTCCAACTCCACCTCCACCTCACCGTCCCATCCGAGGCAACTCCCGGCACTAATCCCCACGCGGGGCCTCACATATTGTATATATAAGGTATATATACATATATATAAATTAGGCAACCTAGCCATCGTGCGCCGGCGCAGTCGTCCTACTTCCATCCAGTCTACATCTCCGTTCCACACCCAGCACGGCGATACCCCACCTACCCAAACCACCAACAATGCCTCACAAGGAAGAAGAGCCGACGGAGTTCACGCCGGGCCTGTATCCCCCGTTCCCGGCGGACGTGCCCACGGTGGGGCTGCAGACCATCGCGCTGTCGAAGCTGCTGCGCGGCGACGCCGCGGAGCGGGACCGAGTCTTCGAGGCCTGCGTCGGCCGCGGGTTCTTCTACCTCGCGCTGGGCGGCTGCGAGGCCGGCGACACCATCCGGCGGGGCGCGGACCAGATCGCGCTGGCCGGGGAGCGCGTCTTCGGGCTGCCGCTCGAGAAGAAGATGCGGTACAAGATGTTCAGGTCGCTGTTCGGGTACAAGTACGCCGGGGCGACCGTGACCGACGAGTCCGGCACCCCGGACACGGCCGAGTTCTTCAACGTCGGCAAGAACGACATGATCGTGCCCGACGAGCGCATGGGCCGGTCGTGGCCCTCGGCCGTCATGGACGCGAAGCCGCTCTTCGCCGCCTACATGAGAAGCGCGCATTCCGTCGGGATGGCGGTCCTGGCCGTCATCGCCGACAAGCTAGGCATAGACCCGTCCGAATTCACGAGCCGCCACAGGATCGAGGAGCCTTCGGGCGACCACGTCCGCATCACGAGGGGCCCGCCGCGCGAGACGGAGGAGATGCCCGAGATCCAGACGCCGTCGCACACCGATTTTGGGACGTACGTGAACTCTTTAATGTCCTTCCGTCTCTCGTATGCTGTGAAACCAATGTGTATTAATGTAAATCCACTACAGGATCACTATCCTCATGAACTGGCTTGGCGGGCTCCAGGTCTGGTCTGAATCTTCACGAGAGGCGCAAGTAGGCCAACTTGAGCCAAACGTCCCGGGTGAATGGCTCTGGGTCAAACCGAAGAGGGGCTGTGCCATTGTTAATCTGGGCGACGCCGCCGTAAAGTTCACGAACGGTGTAGTCTGTTCCGGTCGTCATCGCGTAATCCCGTCGCCAGGTGCACAGGGCCGATGGCCACGGTACAGTATCGTCTACTTCGTCCGCCCTGAGGATCAGTGTCTTATGAAGAGACTGAAAGGGAAGGGCATCCCCGGAGATCTCGAGGAAGACGAAGGGCTGACGGCCAAGGAGTGGATATTTCGGCAAGCTTTGGCGTTGGGTACTCGCTTTGACGATTGATGAGAGGAGAGTGTAGGAGCCAGCTCTGAAGTTGAGCTCTGGTATTATCCAACCAACAAGACACGGTTTTTCGTTTCTTTGTTTCGGTGTGTAGAAGACGAGGTCACGCCACTGCACCTAATCCGAACCCTGATCCCATAGGAAACCCATTTGCGACTGAGCACCGAGACCAAATTGCAACGAGTGACGGTGGTGAAATGAGCGAAACGTCTGGAACTCTCTTATGTATGAGTGACGAGTTATAGCTGTAGGTATTGAAGAATAAGAAGCAAGCGAGTTGGATGCAAAGATTAGTGTAGGATAGATCGACGGGAGTTTGCGTTTATACGAAAGCAAACCAGCTGTCTCATATAGGGGATGAACGCGCTGTAAAATTGTAAAAATAAATAATACTAAGACGTTGTTCGCTCTATTTACTAGTTGTTAAATTTCGCATATGGCAGCTTGGCGAATATTAGAACTTGATAGTAGGTAGGCTTACCGCTTCAGTATATTCCTGTATCCCTAGAAGCTTCTACGATAGCGATGCCCAGCACAAGTACTAGGTGGTCCACGATTTCGATGGCGTATGCTTAATCACTACCACTGCGAAAAATCGGGCGGTGCCGTCGTACTACCGCCCGGAGCTACCCCTAACACGGATTCTACGTTAATAAAATCAAAGAGGACATTCTGCATCTGTGGTAAACTATTAGCTTGTGACAATAGCTATCTCTAATAGGACTAACCGAGCTATCGTATTCCCAGTCTCCATCTATAGCCATCATAGCATCGAAGTCGAACTGCGCATCTTTAGCATTAGTAATCTCGTCTGATTCCACTTCGACCCGCTGCTTGAGCACTTCGGAACCTTCGCGTATGGCTTTGCTACCAGCTCCGCTGATAGCATCCTCCAAGTCCGCTCCTTTGAGACCGCTCGCCAAGGCTTCGACCTGCGCCAACAATGCTGCAGTAAACATGTATCCTTTGATATTAAGCTCTCCGATTTGAATGCGACCAAACATCCAGGCGACAGAATCGCGTAAGATGTTGAGTAGATCTAATCGGGGAGTAGGCGGTCCCAGGCCGTCATCTTCTTGTAATTGGTTCTGTAGCTCGAAACCGATGGACATCGACGCTTGGGAAAGAATACAACGGAACAGGCCTCCTCCGCAATTTGTCATTCGTGCTAGATCGTCCGAACTAGCAGGTGTTAGTCCTCGTTCATTTGTTGAACACCGTGAAGACCGAGGACTCAAAATAGCAGTTGGGAAAACGGTAGACCAGAGTTTCGTTGCCATCTCGACCACAGTCTTCCTAGAAAACGCGTAGGTCGGTTCACTCATGGCCGCGCTGAAGTAGGGAAGATGCAAGGACGTGAAATATCTACGAACAAGAAGGTCGATGAAGGATCGCTGAAAGTTTGTCTGCTGTCGATCCGTGGACGTGAATCTCTGGAGATATTGGGAAAGTGACTTATATGCGGTGCTAAGTTGAGTATGTAGCCTGATAGTCTCGTCGTATGTATTCTGGGCGCCGAATTCGTTGAGCGACCGAGCAATTGCTAGGCGTGCTAAAAAGCTGACACGGAGAGCTAAAGCCATGGACATGTCTGTAAACTTCTCTGGCGGATTGATAATAGCCGGAGCATCGCTATCCGTTAGTTGGTCGTCGTCGCAATTAGACGGAGCGCAAGTATCGTAGTCCTGAAAATAAATCAGGGGCGGACCTCCGGAGTCTATACTGGTTTGCAGTGAAAGTTCGAGAATAGTGTTCCATATCCGACGGCGCATTTCCGAGCGGAACGGGTTCATCCTAGGGAGATGCTTAGGATCCCTGTGAAGGCCCATGAGCATAGCTGTGCGCATTATTTCTCCCATTTGAATCCATATTAAGTCCTGGCCAATGGACGCAGCCTGCTGGGCAAGGCAGAGGAGCAGCATGACCTGCAGTCCGGAAATGGTCAGTCTTGTCTTCGGAACTGGGGACTTGAGCCAGAGTTGTGCTTCGTAGACCCATTGAACAGCCGACTTGCGCATGGTGAAATGTTCATCATACACGTTACTACCGATCGCCATGACGAGCTGGAGCTGGATCACGAAGGAAAGGTCGACCGAATCGGGCGACGACCAGTAACTTTGGTAGTCCTTTCTGAACGATGGAACATGCAATATTCGAAAGACGGACTCCATGGTCCGAAAGTATCCGTTCACGAGCTTGTCGGTGACTTCTCGCGGCGGTATGTTGGTGCCATACTTGATTTTTACCAATTCCGGTATTCGTTGCGCCTTAATGGTCCGAGCCAATGACTTGCTTTTCTTTAGAAGTACTAGTGGTTCAGACTTCTTCTCTCGCCAATGTTGATCGAATAAATCTAGGATAGGCACAAACTAAGGAGGGGTGAGTGATCTATATATACTCGGATATAGCCAGAGTAGTAAGAGAAAAGGAAGAAAGAATAAAGGGGATGAGATGAGATGAGAGTAACGTACGTTTCCAATTTGGTTCATCCAGTGACTTTGACCCAAGTGCCTACCAAAATTGAGCGTTAAATAAATAATTAATAAAAATAGAATGAATAAATAGTAGTAATACCTCGTTTTAGTCATGACACTCTTGTTCATAGTGTGCAGGTCTCCCGTGAGGTAGCATGGGTAAGTAGCTACAGTCTCTAGAGCAGTGCCTGAGGCTCTCGTAGCGTTCTTTGGGCCTGAATGGTGTTCTGTAATATCCTCTAAGCGGTGCTCAAGTTCCTTGATTCTCTCTAGCAACGACCTAACATCTAAAGATGACCCGTAGCTTTGAGAGGGGGTTGAATCGATAGGTGTGGTGCCAGTCATAGAATGGGTCGAGTTGTCTTCATGTGACCCATCGCCATCATGTAGGTGAGTTGACCTATTATCGCCGAGGGGAACAGTTGTCTCGGAGTCGATGCTAGGTAGCGCATCAGCCTGCTGGGATTGACCGACAATAGCAGCCCCTAAATCCGATTGCCTCGGCGGCACTTGAGGTTCAAAAACACAGGTCTTGTGTTTAGACCGAACACAAGCGCCACAAGGCGTGTTGCGGTCACATCGAATCTTGGATCTCCGGCAACTGACGCACGAAAGAGCCGGCCGGCGACGGCGACGATCTATTTTTTTATTCTGTATTTCATCCATAGGGAATGAGACTCCAACGGTATATCGATTATTGAATAAATATTAAGTATACCGCTTCATCTTGATATCATCTAATCGATGTAATATAGCGTGTGAATGAGGATGGGTGGTGTTGAATCGGAGGATTTGTCTTTTCTTCGGCCGAATTTGATTACATCACCTTTGGCAAAATACTACATATATACATAATATATCGAATCTACCTCTTTTATTAGATGAGTAGTAATGTATAGTTGCATATATATGCACTTAAGCAAAAGCCGAGAAAAGTTGCCCCGAGTCTTGGCAGCTGAATTCACCGAGATTCGATTTATTCCTTGACTACCTAAGTACCTAGTAGTACCTACCTACGCTAATACCTACCTAGGTACGCTGCTACGTAGTTACAACATCGTTTTTTTTTTTTAAATCCTCAATATCCATATACATCATTAGGGGGGGACACAAGGGCGGGCCGTTCAATTCCCTTGATCGATGCTAACAAGTCAATGCTCTTGCGAAAGTAGTGACGTCCAATCCCATACCCTTCAATACGACCTCCAGTCTCTGCCAAATCATTCAATGCATTGCCCACCCAGTCCTCGGCTGCCTCGCGTCTCGCCCTTCGCAAACTGAACAAATTCTTCAAATCAGTGCGTCGTGCCCGAGTCAACTGTCCATCCTCCTTCTTATTACGCCGTTGCTTACTGCCCAGCATCTTGCGAAGAGCCCGCTCCTCGCCGATAAGATCTGAATGAGGGCGCTCAAATTTATAGGAGCCCGTATGATGGTCGGTGGCGTTTCTTGTTTCTTCACCATCCGCATCCCGCCGTGCATTGATCAGTTCGAGGAGAAGATCGTCCATCTTTTGGAATGGCTTATCTGTATCGCCCCAGCCGCTAGCCTTTGCACTTCCCTCTAGGTCACCGTAAGAGTGTTCTCCCAGATCTAAAAGCAAGTTGAAGGCCATTACCACGGAAGCCTCCCTAAGCTTCGCCACTTTAGGCATCAACGACGCCATTGCCCCGGCGAAGTGATCTGATGTCTATGAAGTGTAAATCATCAACCCCCAAGGAAAAGTGGACAAGTCTTATACTTACTACACCGGACATTACTGTTGGATTTGACTTGTATCTCTTTAAAAGTGTGTTACCTCTTTTCTTAGTGGTACAAACCCGACGCGTCGAATACGATAGACGCGTTTGAACTATCTAGGCAATGAAGCTGGATTATGAGTATCGGGGTCAATGCTTCAACTACTAGGATGATATCAATATCCCAACCTGAGATTTCAAAATTAGCAATAGACGGATCAGCTGAAGCTAGTCCCAGTACCTCAATTAAGATGCCTAAGTGTGTATGCACACTGTACCTTCAACTATCACGAGGCATATTGAAGAGAATTAGAAATGCTCTGAACACTGTAGAGTATCTCAAGAATCCCTGTCTGATCCAATAAATTCAACCCTTATGAGACCACGATTTTTCGTGTCATTGTATCAACTCACAGCTGAATCCAAATGACCCCTTTTGTGCACCCCAGCTACCTACCTGGTCAAGCGAAATAACCTTTCCAGTAGGTACCTAGTGTATGGCACAAGGCGAACTTTTCATTGTGTAGCCAGTGATACCTAACCTAGTAGAGGAATCAAATAGCGACAATAATTACCTATGTACACCATGTGCGACACATGTAGTAATAACACTGTTTTAAACTTGGTAGAAGCTATCCCTTAAAGTCCTTATTTAGGTAGTTCATACGCGTTTTGGCTAGTATTTAGTACTGATTAAGTAATCATGGGGTAATAGTTTAACAGTGTAAACCAGTGTTATTATTACACGCACATCTGACCTGGTAGGGTTAAATGAGATTTATATGCACTGTAACAGCTTTTGGCTTAGTGGATCAGTGCCTGAACTTAGTAATCACTATTAAATCTGAGGCGTAACTTAAGGCTGATACAGTATGAATACCTTATTAAGCAGCTTGTTAGGTACCTAATTCCCAACTCTTATACCCAACTCTTATCCCTATCCCTATATCCCTATCCAACTACGACTTAACATCGAATTGTTCAATTATACACCGTTTCTTCCTCTCAACCTTCATTTTTGCTAGACGAGCCGTTCCTCTGTCACCATGGTTCCACATATTCCACAAGAGATATGGCTAGCAATCCTCTCATTCCTACAGCCACCGTTTGACATTAAGAAAGTACATGAACCATGGGAAGAAACTCCATCTCTCGCAGCTTTATCGGCCGTCATCCGCTGCTCAAGACAGTTATATTGCATCGCACAGCCTCTTCTATACCAGAACCTATATATGTACAGTAGGTTTAAACGCCATCATCTCCTAAGGACATTCTGCGAGAATCCAACGCTGGGCCATCTCGTTCGCAATCTTAAACTACATGAGCGCTCTAGGTACGATGATCATCTATATCGCGATGTGAGCCCAATAGTTGTATTCCGCGAGGCACAATCGAGACTCTCGTTGCCATATGAATTCAAACAGCAACTTTTAGATGGGCTTCAAGGTCAATATTACGACGACCCTGATATCGCACTGTTACTCTCTCTTTTGCCCAACCTGGAAGGGCTAAGCCTGTCCCTCCCAGTTGTAAAAGACCTAATACGTCAAGTCTTCTTGATAGCCGCAAGGAACATTGTATATGAGGGTCCTAGTTCTTCGGGTCAAACCCCGATGGCGCAACTACTTTCGACAGGCCACTTCTCGCGATTACGAACTCTAGTGCTGTTGCGTTATACTTGGAGGTCCCAGGAAATGAATCAGGACGTATTATCAAATATATTCTCGCTTCCTAGCCTTGAAGATTTCACTTGCAAGCAAAGTATCTGGAATATAACGATACGTCGTACACTTCCTGAACCTCTCAACCTCCGATACTTGTGTCTTGACGATATGGTGCTAGATGAAAGAGGCTTGGTGTATCTACTATCGAGCTGTCCTAGCCTCCGGGGCCTCGAAGTTATTGTCGCTTCAATTCGAGATGATTCGAAGCGGATGCGGTTAACCACACTAGGTAACGCATTGAGGGAGGATGGAGTTCCTAAGTTAGAGACGTTGACCGTGGATTTAAAAACGAGGCTTCCGACTGAGCCAGTACATGGGCAAGATCATCGAATCGGGTCTCTCCGGAAACTCGTCAATCTGAGAAAGCTCTACATTCATCTAGAAGACCTAGTCGGACTTGGGGTGCACAGTTTTGATGGTCCCGAGGCAGCAGGCGGCGGAGACGTTCCCATGAATCTCGATGCAGAATTGCCGGATTCGTTGGAGTTCATTCAAATCGGGATCCGTCATCTATGGCCCGAAAACAAGTACCTACACAACCAGATCAATATGTTAATCTCAAGCAAGACGCGGGTTAGCCTCTCCGAAATACGACTTGGAGATTTTCACGGCCCCCGGAACGACTCCGTGTGCTATAAAAGGAATACCGGGTCTCCTGGCTGGACGGTCTTCTGCGACAACTACACCGATCTTGAAAAGCTAATAGGTGACTGGCCAATCGTAACTCAAGGGTTCCTGCAATTCGCATACACTCCGGAGGCACTGCCGTGACGTTTTCTGGCATCGTGAATTCTTAGATATCTGGGGACACGAGCCCTTCTATCTAAGTATGTTGAGCGGTTTCTTAATTGAAAGTGCGATGCTAGGAAAACTTAGATATCGAAGATGACGATGGTAGTGTTTATGGTTCACTCAGGGGTAATTTCCTCTATTCTTGGTGATGACTAAGACAAGTCAAAGTAGCAGTGATATTTGACTTGTTGGATGGCCTTGTCACGCAGTGCATTTATCCATTTAATACTATTTTCTACGGCTAGTATTTGGTAGACTATCAGTTATCTAGATGTCAAGTAAGTTTTTTATATTTCTTTGAAGATATTACTTTCTATTGTCACATATACTCACACTTATCCTATGAATCTCTTGGATGCTAACTTTGGTACAGTTAGATACTTGCTTATCTATACTCTGATATCATGCTCATGTCAAGAAAGATATTGGGTAATTCATCTCTTGTAACAGAAAATGCGTAAGTCGTGTGTCATTTAATTACATGTCATAGTCATGCTCGGCTCAGAAGATACGGTCACCGAAGCTTGATTTTGCTATTGAGCTCTATTATGTAGTACATAGAGCGAGGTGAGTCACGTATGAGACGACAAGTTTTCAAATTGGCTCTTGCAAAAATGGTACCTTAAATTTCCTATAAAATACTCAACTCTGGAGGCCCTCGGTCTCCCAACACTAAGTTTTCTTGGAGTAATACCCACGATACTGCCTCGTATCAGCATAAATACTAGTGAAACTCGAGATCTCAAATCTAAGGAAGATGCCGCATTCTAGATCATCGAGCTCCTCAAGCTCTTCAAGCTCATCCAGCTCGGGAGAGTTTAACTCGGCACGAACCAGTAAAGCGAAACAGGGGGGCGGATACGAGAGCTTAAACGAACGCTCGGTCTCCGACATTTTGGCACGACTGCCATCTCTGTCGCGATATGTACATAACGAAGAATCAGCAACTATTGAAGTAAACGAGGGAGACAGCGATGAGGTTGAGGAAAGTAGTAGCACTCCTGCAGCTTTAACATCGCGCCATCCCCAATCATCGACTTCCACGAGCCTATTATCGAGCATGGAGTCACTGCTAGGGCATCAAGAAGATGCAACGGAAACTCGTGCGAATTATCTAGCGACGGCGGCACGGACGAACGCTGAGGAGACGGATCATTCGGAGCAGCAGTCGATGTCCTGTATGCAGCGGCTGAGGAATTGGTGGAATGCTCTGTTGAGGTACCTGGGATACAAACGCGCCGAACACACAGATTAAGCAGATGGTTTCCTACATACCTACCTATCTATGATCCGGATGGTTCGGAGACGAAATATGAGTCTAGACCTCACATCGCCTTTACGCATTGACAGATCGGTATGTAGCTGCTATGTAGCAAAACAAAGCCCTGAATAACATAGTAGAGAAACTAACACCATCCTTGCAAAACATCTTATGTTTTCCGCTGAATCTGTTCAATAATAGAAGCCTTGGCTCCTTAGTGCATTCTCGGGTAGGTTAAGCTATTCCGCCCAGAGTCTGACTAATTCATAGTCCACTGTCAATTACAGGGGGCTCGTTTTAGCCAGGGGCATATTTACCCAACTTAGACGGTTTTTATTGTCCGGTATGCACGATCTCTGGATCGTACCGAATGGTGTCAGTGGTTCGTCCAAATTTTCCTTGTGGAATTCTCGGGTAGTTATATATACACGGAACATCATTCTCCATTCTGGGAGAGATCATCAAACCCACCGCGAACGTTTCAAATAGATCGTGCCTTTGACGGACCGTCGGGTTATATCGTGTTAATATAGGTTGAAAATACGTGCACAGGCGCACGTATTTAAGGGCCATGGATCCCATGCTTCGATGTGTTGCTATGTTCTAGATTTTTGACAACTTCCGCGTAATTTCAGACAAGATGATATCCTCAGCACTCCTCACCAGCCTCCTCCTCGCTTCTGCGGCATCCGCTCGCTCGGTAAAACGCGGCACGGGCGTAATCAAGTGCCCCGTGGTTCTCAGCGGGTTCGTTTCCGTGGACAAGACACCGACGGACTTCGACTCGTACGCCACGAGCCCGTTCAACCCGGACTACATCCGCGGCAGCGAGAAGTTCTCGGAGATCTTAGTGTTCCCCGACGCCGGCAGCTCGCGTTTCGATAACGCGAGCACGAAATCCGTCGAGGTCACCATCAACGACCAGTCCATCTTCCAGACGCAGAACGGGTTCCGCCGCGTGGGCCTGCAGATCCAAGGCGACACAAACGAGGGTGGCCCCGGAACCATAGGCGTTAGGACCCTGCATTTCAGCGTTAAGCAGGATCCCGAGCGGACTTTCAACCTCACACATGAGTACCTGGTATGTATGATGCTCCATGATGAGGGACGTGGTGAAGAAGAAGGGGAGAGCAAACTACGACCAGGGAGACTGACCCTGAAATCTTAATTTAGAATGTTTGGCACGAAGCCTCCGACTTCAGCGCCAACCAATTTAACTTCCAAGCTGGCACCATCATTGGCACTTCCGGCGGTGACGAGAACACGTTCAAGGTTCTGAACCGACAGAACACTCAAATATTCTCGACGCCTATCGACGCCACGGCCTGGCAGAACTTTGCCGTTACTCTTGATTTCGTGAAGAAGTAAGCCCACCCATCCCCCATCTCCTAGTTCCATTATGCAGTTCGATGAACTACCGGGTATGTTAACCTTGAATTCTATATAGCACCCTCCAAGTCTATTACTCGAAGGACGACGAGCCCCTGGTGGCAGTCACCGAGGCGCTGAGCAACGACAACAGCGGCGAGGGGCAGTACCAAATCGGCATCTTGAAGAAGCCAACGGAATCCTCGGATGTCGTGAACAACGGCTTTCAGGAGGCAGGTATCAGTGAGGGTCAGATATATGGCGGTATTTTCCTCGAGGATAGCGCTGATGGCTGTATATCGCTGTAAGGAGTAAAAGTCACGTTAGGAGAAGAAAAGGTTGTCGGAGACGAAGTAATGAACAAAAGGTTTACTGACACGATTAGATGAACAAGATTGGCTTATATAAGATATCACAATTACACACATCCATTAAGATTCACTCTCTGCAATGCGCAGTGTATAAACAGTAGCGAATAGCAAGGCGATTAGGTACGATTTACTAACCTTATGGTCTAACTTAGAATAACAGTAAGATTATTAAAATTATTATTATTATTCTATGTAGAGCTGTGATCTATCTATATCTCATATCCTCATCATCATTCACTCAACTCAACGCAAACTCCTATTGCCCCTCTTCCGCGCCAGCCCTCGGCCTTGAGGCCTAACCGGCTCAGACAACCCACGCCCCAAATTCGGATTCGGAGCCGCAACTGCGTAGGAACTCGCTCGAGTCTGGCTCGGCAACTCCCTGCGATCGTCCCGCTGCGCCCGAGACCCCCTAGTCGGCGGAAGCGCTTGCTCCTCAGCCAACCCGGTGTGAGGACTTCGGCCAGCATCTCTCTCCCGTGCAGCATCAACATCGCTGCTAGCCCGCTCGCGGCCGGCCCCGAACGGACCCTGGTGGAAGGGCGACGAGGCAGGTAAAGAGGCCACCATCTGCTGCGCTTCGCGGATAACCTGCTCCTGCGACCATCGGGACGCGAAGAACGTCTCCGAAGCGGGACTGCTGAGATCCCCGTCCCGGCCGTCGAGGAACAGCGAGTCGGTGCGCGAGAGCTGCGTGGCATTTCCGCCCGATGAACTAGGACTCGAATGAGAGGGTTCGAGGCGCTGTTGTTGCCCCCCATATTGCTGCTGCTGCTGCTGTTTCCGTTGATGTCGCCGTGCCCTTTCTTCCAGCCCGGAAATATCCGTAGACTGCCACTCCGCCCTCCAAGTTCCATTCGCGTTTCTGTTGTCCGGTTCTGCGTTAACATCGCCCTCCGAGAACGCGCCTCTCCTCTCTCTCCTCTCATGCGCCTGATCCCGTGAACTCCCACCCCTACTCCCACTTTCAACCCCCAACCAAGCGGGCCTCTCCCCAGGCGCCTTCGTCGGCCCCGTGAGCGCCGCCGACCACGCGGCCACGTCCTCGACGGGGGTCTTGACGACGGGTGGACCTCGAAGCTGGACAGCGGCCGGAGGCCCGCCTTCTGCAGGTTGAGGTGCACGGCGCCGTGGATGCTGTCCATGGCCCTGTCCACGAGCGACCGCGTCTGCCGCGGCTGGTCCGAGTTCCACGCGCCGCGGGCGGGGCTCGGCTCGCGCGAGGACCTGGAAGAGGGGGTCGGCGGTGGCGGGATCGACGTCGTGGAGTAGCTGGGGGTTGCCGGGGAGGTCTGTGTGGGGCTTAGCAGGCGACGGCCTCGGCCTGCTGTGAAAGAGGAGGAGGAGGAGGAGCTGGTGGTGGTGATAGAGGAAGAGTGTCTCGCGGATCGCGGGACGGATGGGTTTGGGGGGTGGTGGTTGTGGTTGGAGATATTTCTATTACTCTTGCCCTCGTGATTAGAGACCTCCTGAATGTTCAGGGGCGCAGGTCTATGCCTTCTGCCGCTCTGACCGTCAGGCCGAGGTCTCTGTTGCTGTTGCTGTTGCAGCTTTGGAAACGGTGGTTGATACGCGGTATACCGCGAAGGGGATGGTACAGACGACGCACCAGTATGGCTACCGTCGTTTCTCGTCTCCAAGCCAGGCGAGGTCTGCACATAGGATGGCGTTTGAGGCTTCCAGTCGTTGAAGCTAAGGCTCGTGCGCTCAGCCGTATATCCGCTCTGCCCACTCGCCACCCTTAGGGAAGCGGGAGCTTGAGTAGTCGAACTAGTATGCGAGGAGGCTGGACGCCATTGCGAGCGCATAATGTCCTTGCTCTGTGGTGGTGGCCCTCTGTATTCTTCGGTGATCCCGGATAGAGCCTCATAGGCGTGAGCTCGATGAAGCGTGCGAGCATTGGGCTGGTTCTCTGACACGGCATGCCTGCGCGACGTGCCCGAAGCTGTGTTGGCTCTTCTGCCTGTAGTAGCGGCGTGAGGATTCGCGGTATTGCTGGGGACCGACCGGTATCTGCGATTCGATGATGGCGGCTTAGCCGAAACGACGGCACCACTGTTGTTGTGGGTTACGTTCCCATTAAGGCGCCTACTACGTTCCTCACGAGCGTTCGCTAGAGTGGTTTGGACATAGTCGTGGTAGTCATCAAGCATTTCGTCCAACCAGGTCATTCTCTTAAGTATTCTGCTCATCTGGGGCTATCTTCGAAGTAATGTTTTTTTTAAAAAAAAAACCGAGTTGCAGAAAGGGGAATAGTAGACAGTAAACGTCGCTATAGAGGTATATTTCCTCTTGTAAACCGCTGCGATACTGGAGCTTTTTATTCATAGGGGGGTATAAAAAAAGGGACTCCTATTCGACTCTTAACAAAGGACTTGTTCGAAAATACGGGGTATTGTTTATCGCCTACCATGAGTATAAGGGATACTGTTCAGAGCCACGATTGGTCAACCCTATTGTTCAAACATACCTAGTCTCAGCTAGGTCCTTTGTCTTGGCCTAAATTCTCGGAAGAGCAGGGTGATAACAATGCATATCGTTACCAAAGCCTTTGTAAACAAGCTCACTTCCATATCTTAGCTTCAGAGACAAAGAGCTCGTTCGAGCTGACACATTGGAAATTTTTATAGACCTTGCTGCTGCGCCAAAGTCCCCCAGTCAAAAAGCTAGGATTGTTAGGTCGACCGGTAGACATATTAGCTAATAGATGGTTAGCTGGGTAGATTATCAAGATATCATGGCAAGGGCTAGCCATTTCGAAGTTGACTGACTGGTTTTTATTAAGGTCGCTAAGAGGAAAAGAAATCGTCAATGTTCCGGGAATAGAGTAAGAAATGGACTCTAAGTCCAAGTTCTATAGGTACTGGTTATCCGTATGATGTGTGTCTGCTATGATAGCCATCATTTATTTACACTAATGGCATATCCACCAGCCACATGCAAGGCCAACTCTACCAACATATCAAACCACCCTTTCGCCACTGCTATGTAATCGAGGAAGTAAACACAATTTTGATAATTACACTGTATTGTCCCTGAAGTAGAAACGGGACTTACTCCGATCTAGCTTCTACGGGAGGAGCTATTTCCTATACTAACATCGATGGTGGTGATGCCGCACTAGGCTGCAAGTTCTGAGAGAAATGCGTGGTTTCGGAATGGGAGATGGAACACCTAAGGGCAAACTAACACCAACTATCAAAGTTGTGAAAGCGTATATGATTACATGAACCTTCTGTCTCCTAGCTAGCAAACCTATGTTACCCAAAGACAACTAGCCTCTGGAGACCAAGGGATATAGGTTACGCTACATATTTGTAGGATGGAGAACCGTCAGCTAGCTCTGAGCGTTCAAGGTAATCACGACCTATCAATGCTTCGACTCGACGTTTGATGAGCGATACATCGGGTTTGAACCGGCTCGCCAGGACTTGGATGACCTCTGTAATGAGTTGGGAATGCCCAAGTTCCTTGCGTTGCCTAGTATATTATGTTAGGTGTATTCCATTATGCATATGATCATATCCAGACTTACTTCATGATACGGACAACGGCGGCGTCGGTAATATACATCCTCGTCTCCTCGTTTTTCTTGTCGGTCTCTTGGCGTTCCTCGTCGTTTTCGACCCTGCTAGTAGCATTTATCGAAGGTACTTTGATTTTGATAGCCTTGCTAACAAACTCGCGATTGAACGTGAATTCGTCCCCAGCTTTGGCGGCCGCCTTAGTCTGTGATTTCTTCAGAAGAACACGGTATGCTTTAATCACTGACAGTGATGTCAACACATTGATTAGGTCGAGCTGCGGGATATTTGTTCTCTCCTCTATATCTTCCAACGAAAGCCATTCGTCCTCAGCGATGTCATTAAATAGCATGAGAACGATCATGCCGTAAGTTGACACATTGATCTCGTAACGACGTTCCCTGCTTAGGGGTCCAGACGTTTTACCGGGAATCTTAGGAAATACGCATTTAATGTCCGCACTTCCAGCGCCACCAAGCCAAGTGAGAACACGACCATTGCGGTTTATACTGTAGAACTTGAAGAAACTATCTTGAAGCCCCTGGATCTCATGTGGATAGATGGCCTTTGCCTTGGGTCCATCTGCAAGACCTGTACGGCCCATGACCTCCTTGGGCCAGTAGTTTCCAGCGAGGACGCTAATGTTGAGGTCGATCCGTCTCTCGTCTACTTCACCAAGGCCACGGATATGATCACGATACTGTTCGGTTGTCTCCTTGGAGGTACGCATATCCCTAAACATGCCCTCGAACTTCTGCGTGAAATTGTTACCTAGTTCGCGCTTCATACGCGATATCATCTCTTGCTCAACCTCCTGGCTTTCAGACTTGGCATGTAACAAACGACGTGCTAGATGCTTTTGATAGTACTGCTCAAACTTATCCTTTTCCCCCAGATATCGGAGGAGAGTTATTGCCTTGTCGAGCACGATATCGACCTCGGCTTCCGTCTTGCCCCGGATGCCTCGTTTCAGGTTGTCATCGATGAACAGCGAGACATACTCTGAACTGCGGTCAAAGCAATTGATAAAATCGGAGAAGCTCTTCGTCAATGCCGTCTGGAGGATAAGGTCTTCCGCAAAACAGGTCTTCCATATATGGTCGAACTTGTCCTTGAGGCCCAAGACATCGTCAACCCATTTGATAGCTGCAGCTGTCTGCTGAGCAGCAGCGTTCAAGGCTTTGGGCTTGGGCTTTTCCGTCCCATCAGCAGGTTCCTCGGCATCAGCCTGGTGTGCTATGCTGAAATCAGTATTTCTGAGTGACTTCTCTATCTCTGTACCAAGTTCAATGACCCGATTAGCGAGGGCGTTTCGCAAGACGAGTTTCTTAGTGTCAACACGAGCAACGAGCTGATAAATGATGCTCAGATCATCGATTCTATCATAGTCGATCATAGCCTTGATGCCGCTGGTTTCAAGATTGAAGAATTCCTCTATATGTTTAACAATGAGTTCTTCCTCGACCACTTGCGTTATTCTCTGGAGGGTGGAGGGGGAAACGGTGGTCTGGCATCGATCCGCCTCTTCTAAAAGTCGTCTCTGCGTATACCGAAGCCATGCTCTTGTGTCAGCTTCACGAACGAGTTTTTCGCACTCAGCCCGGTAGAAGAGTCGACTACTATGGAGGTAGATGGGCTCAAAAGAAGTTAGATATAATTGCTCATGTTCAACCTCCTCATCCGTCTCAAAAAGATCTTCAAGCATGGAAACGCAACTGCGTAACAATGCCTTGTCAATGACATCTCCTTCTCTCTCCATATTGATCTGGTCGATTATAGTGGCGTTGAGAATGTCAAATACTAAACAGTCAGATCCATTCTCTTTCAGGCTTGATTTTAGGATGTGATCACGAAACAAGCCTATAGTAGTAGCGTAGATTAACGGGTGGCTGTTATCCTGAGCGAAACCCCGCTCGAGATACATAAGTATGTCGGCGATCATATTCATCGACATATTGTGATTCTCCCACGAGGTTCGCACTCCCTTCAAGAACTTCTCGCCCATAGCGCGCCTTTCAGTTAAGCTTGAACCGGGAACTTCTTCCAGTGTGACGTTAACCAGGTTTGTGGTGATGAGAGCCCGGATGGGTGGTATGACTTCGTCTGCAAACCATTTCTCCTCGAACTGTTTCACCCGGTCATAAAGCTTCAGGCCTGCCTTCTTAAGGACAATCTTATACGAGTATCGGTAGAGTTGTTCGAAGGACAGGTTGCCCGCGTTGCGGGTATGTATATCGCGTAGTGCTTCGCGCAGTTTCTCCCAACATTGTTCGAATTCGTCGGAGACTCCAGGGGGTATCATAGGCTATTCCATAGGTGTTAGTAAGGCATTGCTATACATCCAGGTGGTAGGATGACATGAAAGCGGCAAGAATAAAAACAAGAGGAAGGCAGAGGACATATGATGCGATAGGATGAGGGAGACACTTTGCGAAACTCAAGAAACATCACGGACCGTTAGTATGGTTGCGTGGATCGTGGAGAGCCAGAGGACGTCGTCCAGATAGCTAGAAACTTAAATGATGCTCTCAGAACGGGTTCGAGAGAATATCATATTGAATAGACGAGATATAAGGTTGAAAGATCCATGTGACATAACATACCCTTCGAGGAGGTCGAATGCGACCACCACCTCCTCCTCCCCCTCCTCCTCCTCTCATCATAGAACCTCCCCGTCCGCTAATCATCTTTTCATAATCTCGTTGTTGTGGTTAGGTTTTGGCGTTTAGCACAATCGCGTCGGAACCACGTATATGTAGTTTTATGGAATATACTAATGGGATGTTGGCTCGAATCCTAGAGGGCTCATAAGTCTGTGGGCTGAAGCAGGCGATTATAAAGCATCACATGCGCGTGAGGTGCATTGCTGAGCTCGAAGTGAAAAAAACGTAACTAATGCGACTATTTAACTATGCATCAAAGCGAAAGATAAAGTAAGCGATAATCAAGTATTTAGGTAAACGATAGAAGAGTTTTAGAAGTTATAGTCGTCGGTGTTGCCTATTAGGTTACGCTGTGCAGCGCGTCGTCTTAAGAGTCATAAGATGGGAGCTCTGTTTCGGTGATGTAAAAGGGATTGAAGTTCTTAGAATCGTTTAGTGACGCACTAAAACATTGGAAACGTGGGGATGTTGGGCTGTGGATCTAACAAATTGCCCCTCCAATCGGGCCTGGGATTATCCTTACCACCGCTGCCACCACCGCTGCCACCTGCCGCCGTTATAGAGGAAGGTTCCAATCCGTTCAAGTTTATGGTTAAGGTTGCGTACCTAGGTACCTGGGTTGCGTTACGAGAGTAGCCTAGGTAACAGCTAGTAACATGCTTGGTAACTTCCAAGGTTACCTATCCACCAATCTATTGAGCTTTATCGATTAACCACATATAGTAAAGCGTCATCTATCATCTGCTTATTACAGTGGGCACAAAATCTTCTAGAACTTCCATATCGGCCTATTACGTACCTAGCCACGGAATTCAACTTTTTACAACATTATATACCAGCTCTGTGTTAAAGAACTTACTCAACTTCCTTCAATTTCTCACGCATGCCGAATATGACCCCGAGACCAATCACTAGTCTCATATTCGAACCAATCCTTCGTTCTTCTTCAAGAACAATCTTCCCTTCTATACTCCGCCCTTACCCCCGCCTCCCCCGGACCTCACAGCCAGCCGTCCGCCGGTTTGCTCACAACATACCTCAGCCTCCTAAGAGGCTACCAAAGAAACTCACCCAGCCTCATTATGAGCTGACCTTCACATGCGTGCCCTGCGGCGGTCGCTCCGCGCATAGCATATCGAAGCAGGGGTACCACAAAGGCTCTGTTCTCATCACCTGCCCGCAGTGCCGAAACCGGCATATCATCAGCGACCACTTGAATATCTTCGGCGACCGCCAGATCACCGTGGAAGATCTGATGCGAGAAAAGGGGCAGCTGGTGAAGCGGGGAACCCTCGGCCAAGATGGCGATGTCGAGTTCTGGCAAGACGAGCTCGCTCCGAGTCCAGACGCCGGCGCCGACGCTGCTGGCACTGGTTCCAGTGATGCTGAAGCCCAGAATGAATCGCTTGCTTCGGAGGAGGAGGCGAAAGCCACAGAATTGCTAGAGCCACCCGCAGATTCAACACCGTTAAGAAATACCGGCACTCGGCCGTCGATAGGCGGCGCTCAAGACACAAGCCACGTGCCATCAACACGACGCCAATATTCAACAGAATCGGAGGCAATCACCCACAGGGATAGTTACAGCAACAGCAACAGCTGGCTTAGGCTTTCAAGGCCTGGGCCGTTTGCTCTAACGTCGAAAAAAACGAGACGAGACAACAACTCTCTCGGAATGATCGCTCGCCTACGAGAGGAGCTGCGTGCGGATCCCAGTGATACTTATGCAAAAGACACGCTGCGCCAGTGGCTAACCGAAGGTCGAAGCATGCTAAGTCGGATCCCGAGGAAGGAGTTTATACCAAAGGTGAATAAGTTTTTTGCTGCGCGCTACGACGTCGATACCAAGACGATTTCTCAGGCTAAACATCCAATACTAGAAGCTATAAGTTCGCCTGATAGATACACGGATAGCCCTCAAAATGACACAAGCGACCCGCATAAGAAAAGCAATAGGAATGCCGGTAGCCTCACTAAGCCTATGTCCCCTTTTCCTATCCGGCGCCACCTGACTTTGCCAAAGGAGCCTTTATCGCCTCAAGCCTGGCGCGCTGTAGAAACTAGTCACACCCAGGATCGCCCAGTGATGGAGAAGCCGACCGTCCGCCAGGTACTAACTATCTCTCCAGACGGTATCCAGTACTATACTCTCAACCCTTTGGTCAACCCTATAATCAAACCACCGCCGGCCACCCGACCGCCCCCGGGTCGGAAGCGGATCAAAAAGCCGACGCGTCAGCATGAAAAGCGAGCGCGGTTACCCCCACCTCTTCTCACAAAGGACGATATCGCGAGCTTCATGCGGCCTGTACCCCGCAAAATTTTCCGCACGGTAGTTCCCAGGAGAAACCGTCCCAGATCACCCGAATCCTCTCCAGAAGCGCGCCGGGCTCGGCGCGAAGAGAGAAAACGCGCATTCAATAGCGCCGTTGAGCGTAGCGCCGCTAAGCGCTTAGACGGTATCAATACGCCGGTGCAACCGGCATTCTGGCCATAGGCGGTGTCTAGAGCGGCATCTGACAGAAAGGAAGCTGATCGATCTCGGAACAAGAGGGAAGACCCAGTTTCTAGGACTTAAGGCATATTGCTCTATAGGAGCTTGTAAATATGTATATATGTGTATCACTCATTCATCTACTACTACACCAAATTATAATACCCAATATCGTGTGTTACTCAAAAGTTCGTGAGGAGCTCCAAGTTCCTCGCTGAATCGCATTTTTCTTAAACGTGCACAGTAATCTAAAGTCTACCGAACCGTAACGATATGAGCGATCAATAAGATATTGACTACGGCAGTGGCAGGCTCCTTCCAAATCCTTCCAAATCTCAATGAAGAGATTCTCTGACGTCGATGGTTCATTAAGAGTACGGACTTAGTTGATGCTACTGTACCTAGGTACCTAGGTAGATATCGATACGAATCGACTTAAGTCGCTTGAGTCATAAAAACCACGAGGCTGGGGATAGGGTCTGTCACAACGTTCAACAACCTCGTAATCTTAAAGTATGGCAGACTACAGTTTTCAGTCAATGAATATAGCTAATCAATTAACGGCTCATATTCCAGCACCATATGCATGCTAATAAAATCGACCTTTTCCCATTCTCATTTCCTTTACTCCGAACGACCTACCCTTCCACGTTACCAAGCCCGGCATAGAATGCTGATAGATCCTATATATCTCAATGATTTCTTCAGTACTCTCTCCTCCGATTCCGATTCTGCAAGCCCTTCTCCTTCCTGCGCTTGACTTTCTTGTCGAGGCGGCCCTTCTTCCACTTGCCAAACCTCTCGGGCTGGGTAACAGCCTCGATCTTCCTCTTCCTCGACCTACTCTCGCGGCGTTTTCTTGCGCGATCCCGCACGGCGAGCAGCTCTGTAGTGTATTCGGTAGTGCCGAATTTCTTCTGGAGAACGTCCATAACTTCGCCCGCTTTCGTCTTTAGCCCCTCGTATCGCGTCTTGAAAAGTTCTTCGATTGAGTATGGCGTTGGGATTAAGTGATCGGTAAGGTGATGTAGCGGCGTGAGGAGGATATTAAGAGACGGCCGCAGAGACGATTCGGGAAGCGTCGAGGTGAGAATGGACAGGATGTCTAGCGCTGCAACTTTGGGTACGAGCGCTCCAGCCTTAGGTGGCGTCTCCTCGATGAGAATTTCAGAGAGCCAGACGAATAATGTATGGCGAGTGATCTTATAGGCATCCTTTTCTTCCGCGTCAATGCCTCCCCATTCCTCCTCCTCGTCTTCTTCAGAACTCCCTGCATCGCTATCGCCAGATTCGGCGTCTGATGAACCAGTATCCAGGAATTTGCTCAGCACCAGGATGACTCGGCCAACTTCGGCAGCGAGGGTTTCATCCATATCTGCCAAGCCCTCAATAGGAAATTCTCCCTCATTATCCATGCTAAAGGGTGTGGTGCCACTTTTATTTTGCATTCTCCTTTTCCACCTCCTTACAGTTGCCGAGCTAAGTACGCCAACCGCATACAGGGTTAATTCCCCAACCATTTGTTGTTGCAATTGAAGACCGCGAGATCCAATAATGGTCTCTATATTGTTGGCATCCTTATTGTTGTCGTAGAAATCGGCCAGATAAATCCTCAGTAAGCGTACACTCGAGAGCTTGACTGCAGGATCTGGATGCGAGAGAGAAATTGAGATGGATTGCCACAACCCTTCGTGTGCCAATGCTGTTGTCGGGTGCTTCTCTACAAGGATTGGTACTATGTGTAGAATAGTGTCGAGCAACTCTGATTCCTTTGCGAAAGTTGAGTAATTGTTCAAAATATTAGCTGCCGACTCGAGTAAGAGTTCCGAATCTTTGCGGTCTTTTGGTGCGGGTTCTCTGGCTTCGAAGTAGAGCGCAAATGTTTGGAATGCCAGTCTCAACACCGAAGGGTTGTCATCCTGCTCCATCCAAGACCGCATGAGCGCCAGAAATTTCGAAGTTTGCTCCTTGTCTGCTTTTCGAAATATCTCCTTGATTAGTTCGCTAGCTGCCAAACGACACTTTTCGCTTTCATCGTTGACTAAGACGAAGACTAGAGGGATGAAACAGGTGGCTACGACTTCCTGAACAAAGTCATCCGCCGACTTCCTCAGCAGGAGATGTACAATCTCCATGACTGAGAGGCGACCGCCTTCTCTTTCGTATTTCAGGTTTGCCACGATGAAGCTGAGCTGTTTAGCCCATCTATTCTTCTTCTGAGGATAGTCACGAAGGAACTGGAAGAAAGCACCTCGAGCCAGGTCTCGCGTGTCTTTGTCATCATTGGTGATCATGACGGTTCCGACATAGTCTAGAGTATCATAGACTGTAGCAGTCTCAACTCTCCTATCAAGAATCGACCGTAAGAAGTTAAACGTGACGTGGCGATAGAGGGGCTCTGTCAGGTCGTCTTTGACTTTGTTGAGAAGCATATCAACCGCTGCATCTTTAACTACAACGTCGCGTCGATCTCTGATGATGACAGACATGAGTTTAAGAGCACTCTGTGCAAGGTCCGTAGCAGTCGAAGTAGATGTCGAGACACATTTCGAGGCTTCCTTTGAAGCTACCTTGTAAAGCTTCATGGCATCGTCGGTCTTGAATGGTACCTTGACGAGGACGGTTAGAAGCTTAAAAGTTGCTATCTTAACTTCTTCCTCGCCTTCAACCAGGGCATCACCGAGGATCGGAATAAACCCAATAATATTAGCCGCGTTGCGAATGTTATCGTATTTTTTCAGCACAGACCGAAGAACGTCGACGGCAAATCGCACAAGCTTGTATGTGTACTTGCTAGTTGTGCTGCGATCGCCGCTCTTATTAGCGCCCTTCTGAATAAGATACCGCCTAAGCTTTGGATCCAATCTTGGTTCTGATCGTGGCTTTTTGCCTTCGTATACCTCTTGAATAACCTCGTAGCAAAAAACCAAGGTATCTCGGCTATCGGCTGCCGAATTGCCTAATAAGCCAGAAGCCACCCTAGACAATAAGTCATCGAGTTTTCGCACCATGCGGAGATCAAGCTTCTCAAGTAGTAGTGACTTCAGGGGTCGCACAAGATCAACGAGATGGTTGACAGAGGCATTTCGAGCGATGAGTTCCATTGAGTCATGGCTCTTACTACTCTTAACTTCCTTCATTTGGCTCACGTATTCCTCTGCTTCCTTTTCCAAACCCACGGCGCCAAAGATGTCGTCCATAATAACGCTAACAATCTTGTCGAGACAATAATCAAGATCACCAGGCTGAAATTGGGGGGTGACGTTAACTAGGATTGTATGCATCGTGTAGGACAAGATATGAAGTTGGTACCCCTTTGTGAGAGCACCTCTCAACTCGTTCAGGACAAATCCAAAGTAAGACGGTCCTAGAATAGATGTCATAGTTGAGAGGGTACTTCGTGCCATCTCTCGAGAATCCCAAGCCTTACTTCGTAATATGTGGCAAATGTCTGTAAGGACTCCGGGGAGTTTCTGGTCAAGCGATTCGATTGGGAGCACTTTCAGTATCTTTACGATAATGATGCCGACGGGAACACGAGAGCTGACAGTAATTTCATCTTTCTCGTGGATATATTCCAAGAGAGATGGCAGGATGTGGGTCAAGACATCCTCATTCAACTTCTCATTTGTTGGCATGGTGGCTGTCAGTTTGCATTTCTCTGCTGATTCCGTGGTGGCCGCTGCGTCTATGTTCATCGCATCTAAATTCGGTTTCGATGCTGCTGTTGCAAGAGTATCCACAAACTTGCCGAGAAGTCTAATCAACTGTTTTTGAAGTTCTGGTTTCGACTCGATATAGCTGATATACCTGCGAAGTATAGCACGGTATTGAGGCCACTCCAGCGAGGAGGCTATATCCGAAATTGTTGTTGCTGCTTGGGCACCTACGCCATGGTCATCGCTCCTTTCTTCTCGACCAAAGATAAAGTTCTCAAGGAGAGGTACGAAGAAGTGAGTTAGGTTTCTGCTGTTCAAAGGCGTATGGTAATTAGCCTTTGATAGTAGTTGGAGAGCTCGTATTTGTCTTGCCGCCGCAGGGCTAAGAATATTGTTAAAGAAGCTCGGATCGGGATCACTTTCATCTGGGTCGGGATTGATTGCGACAAGATCGGCGACTGGAGGCCAGGTCGGCATTTTTGTCACCAAAAACCCAAAGACCTTCACGGTCTCCCTTCTTACAGTCTCCGATGGTTCCCGTGCGTTGGAGAACAGGGCTGGCATTAATATATTCGACAGCATATCAAGAAATTTAATCTGCTCTTCGCCCTTTGAACACGCAGCCGCTTCAACGAACTTGCAAAGGCCATCGGCAGAGTTCGCTGACAGAATTCCATACTCTTCATCATGTTTGATGTAAAAGGTCATGTTGTATGCCAACGGCTCCCAGGCTCGTGATGGGAATGGCACATCTCTGGGTCGCAAGATCGCATTAAAGGCTTTTAGCCGTTTCTCATAATCCGGATCGTCGACACGACGGCTGTCATAAGAGTTGAGGTCTGCACAGAGTGAAGATAATTCGACGTAAAGCGGATCGTCTTGGTATAATACTGCAAGGACATTTGATAAGGCTTGTCGGTTGACACGGTCCTTGAAAAATCCGAATAGTGATGATATAGTTGAGTATATCCGGTCTGTCAACTCAGGTTGGAGATCAGCTCCTGCAAGCTTGATGAAGTTCTCAAGCATAGAAAGGATAAGTCCCTTAGCTCTGGGATTGACACGTCGTGAAGGCTGGCTGAGAAGAGAAACGGAAATGCCAATAAGATCTGTGATATGGATCGACTTTTGAATAATTGGAGACAATTCTACCATAGTCTCAACGCATGCCATGAGTAGATCTCTTCCAACTTCTTGAGACTTTAGTACGACCCCAATACTCTCTAGGATTACATTGATATTAGGATCAAGTAATTCTTCTTGGATTAGCTCGTTGAACTCAGACTGTACAGCCGGCTGCTGAGAAAGATTTGCTAGGCTGCGTACAATGCCGAGGGCAAAGGTTTTAACCTCGTCCTTAGTCTTCTCGAGCTTTAGGCAATCCATCAATTTTTGGACGATCCGTTTGTCGATGGAGAGAAACAAGGCAGTCTTCGGAAGTTGTGATAACGTTGCAATGAATTGAAGGGTGCCAGATATGCCTTGAGTTGTTTCTATTGGAAGTTTATCCAAACGCGGGCTCACAACCTCTTTGATGAACACGTCTTTATAAGGGGTCCAATCAAAGCTAGGGGCATTCCGGAGAAGTGCAGTTACACATTTTAATGATGTGGTTCTGACGACCCGAAGTAAAGAGTTTTGCGTCGGTAGGTTCTCTGTGTTCTCGTTGCTTTGGCTCAGCCTCCGCGAGGAGAGCATAAGACAGTAGAGCACTGGATTGAGGATCTTATCGGTGAAGGAAAGAACATTGGTCCCCATCTCGCTGATCATGGAGTCCATCATGTTAAGAAATCCAACTTGCTTCCGCACAGTCAAGACTTCGTGATTGAAAATATCTTCACGCAGTTGAGTGTCTTGGATCACCCTAACCCCACGAAGATCACCAAGGGCAACGTCAAGAAATTCTCCCATGTCTTCGACAGTAAGCTGCCTTAGAACAGCAAGCCGAGTGGCGTGAAGACCATGGCGTCCACTGGCAGCGCCCTTCTTCGAAATAGTCCTCCCGTATAGTAGTCTGAGTAGTACAGGCATTACTTCAGAACGTTGCTCCGGCTTAATCTGCTGATCGCCCTGGAACAACACAGTAAGCTCGCTCTTGAACCTGGCTTCGTCAAGAAGATACTCCAGATTTTCTTGGTATGGTTTGATACCTTCCTGCTTCCAAGTAAAGATTGCCTTGAGAGCAGACTTCTGAACTTCTAAGTCGCCATTGGCAAGCAGCCCGAGAAAAGTATCGTAAACCTGTTGGCTTTGATATAAGACCTTAGGGTTTGTAAACTGCGCAAACACTCCAAGAAGAGCCTTCTTATCAAAGAGAGACCACGATCCACCATCAGGCTGCTCGGATGATTCCATTTCATTTTCGTCCTGTTCATCCGTATCCCTTGTCCACGATAGTAAGTAAGGCACTAACTTGCGAGATCTTTTCTCCGCTATGCTAGGCGCGGCCGAGAATATTTTGAGTGCTTGAGACCGTGCATTAGGAGTAGTCACAGGGACTAAGCTCTGACTTCCCTCAAAGTTCTCAAGCATAATCTCCGAAGAGTATCGCAACACATGCTCTGCTTCTTTAGCCTGTGTGTGGAGATTTGCCAAGTTCCAACATTCGAAATCCGTGACACCAGCATTTGATGAACTTGTGGTCTCCTGCTGTGGACCTTCCCATCGCTTGGATGCAATATCGATCCAGCTCAATGCAATCTCACATATGGCATCTTCGCCAGACTTCACTTCGCTAATCTGCTGTATCGCTTCTACAGCAGTATCCCAAACTGGAGCTAAACGTACCGTCATTTGCCCAAACAGAAATGTGGGGATTGCTTGCCGGAGCCATGAATCCTTGCTTAGCTGAGGATAATTCGCTGCCAGCTTCCGAATATGGACAGAAATGAGACGAACATTTTGCGGATCTGGCGGCGTATCCTCAATTTGAATCATAGTTGCCAGAGAATTGAGCTCATCGGAAGCCGTACCGAGCCGACTGAGCAATTGTAAAGATGCCGATCGGTGCCAATGTGAAGGGCTGGATAGATTATCGACGAGGCTCTTCATAAATGGATCTTCTTCTTCTTCGCTATTAGAACTACTCTCGCTTTGAAGTTGGGGGCTCTTCTTGTCGTTAAGCTGATCCTCGTAGGCGATCATGGCTTCTAGGAACCCAGTAAGTCGTCGATACCGGGGGGTAGCTGCTTTTAGTAATGGCCCGAGCGAGCCATCAATCTGTCCGGTGATCTTACATATTCGTAGGTACGAGGAAAACCCTTGACTAGCAATGAAGTGAGCTTCCTCGCTCGCCAAGGACAGTGAGGGTTTTAGCGCAAGCTTGAGTTTTCTCAACAATAATTCTGCAATGGGACCGTTTGTTGAAGGTCGAACTACTGTTGCTTCTAGGACACGAAGAAGAGCGGAGTATTTAGGTAAGCATTTTCCGCGCCATGTTTCGGGATCTTTATCGTATCCTCTCGAGTTCCCTTGTTCAGGGAAAGGGGATACTTCTAGCCGTTCAAATTTGGTGACGATTTGATCTTGCCAGGACTGTGGCAATAAAAAGCCGTCGGCCTCCGCAGCCGAAGGCAACGCATGTGATTCTACCATCCGGGGTAGAAAGACACATAACATATCCTCATTAGAGCCTTCAGACCAATGTGTAATGACAAATCTATACTCGATATCAATAATTAATCACATATAGATGACTAAAGACAACTTACTTCTGAAATTGTTTTAGCAGGAGGCTACGAAATCTGGTAGAATCAAGTTTTGAAAAGTAGGAACAAAATGGTATGAACCATCTCATCAAAGGATCCCGTGTCATGACGGTCATAAACTCGGTGAGACATGGAATAATTGTATCCATAGGAGCTTTCTGCCACACGATAGCTATGCTGACCATAAGTTGTTGCCATATAGCAGATGAATCGATATTGTCGAGGTCATTTGGGGTTTTCGCGAGCTCCTTTAGAGACGCTAATAGGCAGTGAAGAATCGTTGACCAGTCTTCTATTCGACTACCATCTCGAACACCACATATCGTTCCCAAGATCCTAATGTATAAGCAATTACGCAAGGCGTACGTTGCACACTCCTCATCTTTTGTGGCTGTTTCGATAATCAATGTTGGAATAGATTCGAACGTTTCGGCAGTTGTATGATGAACAGCACTGACGAGTATGCCGCAAACTAAGTCGGCCCATGTTACAGGATCTGAAGAGATACATTCTGCGTTCGGAACAGATGCGATCAGGGACCTGATGATCTCAGGCCCGTTCGTATGTATGCTATGCCCCTGGCCTTTGATAGCTTCCGCAAACATAGTCATAATTCCATGGTGATAGAGCCCAAAATGCCGACTTTCTCTACTGGCCTCGAGATCTAGTCTAGCATGCTCGATTATCATGGGCAGAGCCTTCTCACGGTTCGCGGGTGTGGCGGCTTTCTTAACGAGGAAGCTCAATGCTTCGGCAGCAAATCGAGCGATATGAGGAGGATTCCGGGCTTTGCCCAGTAGTGGTGCCAGAGCGTCATAAGTCGGCCGAATGTCCGAAACCAGAAGCTTTGATAAATACTTGAAGAGAAAAGCCAAGCAGCCAAAGGTCCACTCAACGACCGCAGCATCCTGATGTCGGCTCGCGATTCCGGTGATTAGAGACAAGGCGATGGGGTAATGCTTCTCGAAACGTGTGCCGAGATCATGTGCTAAGGCAGTCAGGAGGTCTAGTAGAGGCTCTAGGGACTCCTTCTCGTGTACTGAAATATATTTGGCCAGTAGTTCGATAATCTTATCCTGGAAGTGTAGGATCTGAGGCAGACTATCGCAGAAGGGCCGTACATCTCGGCGGAAAGAAGTAAATGCCTTGGATATGTTGGTGTCTGACCATTTATCCATGCCATTTCGAAAGTATGAGGTTGTCGTTTCGAGGGATTCGACTTCGAGGTCATGTCGTCGTACTCTTCGGAGAGGGTCGAGGGAATGAAGCTTAGAGATCTTGTTCGTGAAAGATTCCCATCTGTGGTGTCCATGACGACCTCCCACATTTCCCTTTCGGGACTTTATTATTCGTCCCGACTGTGTTGAGCGCATCTTCGCATTTGCAACTAGATTCCCTATTTCGATATATGTTGTTATAGGGAAAGTCTGTAGCTGCTTGCTGCTTGCTGCTCTTTGCAGTTGGATGAGATTTTATTATGTTCTAGATATGTTTCTTGCCCCACTAAAGCTGGCTGTAGTAGTCGCATCGCAAAAGAATGATTGCGACCGCCCTACGCCAGCTTTTTTTTTTTGCCAAACACTAAGATAATATGATAAGACAATATAATCGATAAGCTTATCGGGGGATGTCGCGCATCTCTGAGTGGGCAGTTGCGCTGTACCTAGGTATCTTATCTCATTCATCGCTATGGCTAGCTTTATCTTGGCACAAGCTCCCTACTATTAATTAACCTACAGTCTAAGCTCAATCATCATCTTTACATCTTATTAAACCAATTAGAGCTTGGGGCTTAAACAGCTTCTCTACCTCTCATCTTCTAAACTTGTCTACCCACCTAGGTACCGGTATTCTAATAACTGCACCATGGCGGCAAAAATGTAAGTAAGCTATCCTAACTAATTTTACTGACATTACCAGCTAATGAAGATACGTAAGCCTCGTCCTAGGTAGCATCAAGGGCAAGTTAGAATCTGCTTTCCAAAAGCTCGCGACTTTGCACAAGAAGCAGAACTTCGCTTTTGCCATTATCACTGGCGATCTTTTCGAATTTGACCAAGACAGTGATACCATATCACGACTCCTCAATGGCCACATCGAAGTACCGCTCTCGACCTATTTCACCGTCGGCACAATCCCGTTGCCTGAGCGAATCGTCGAGCGCATCGGGAAAGATGAAGACGTACGTTCGCGTTGCCAGGACATGGAACTCTTTCTTTACTACATCCTTACTAGATATTTACTAGATATTTATTAGATATTTACTAGATATTTACTAGATATCTATTAGAACTAACCTCTCTCCCGTTCCAGATTTGCGAGAATCTCCATTTCCTCGGCAAGCGAAGCATTACTAAAACTTCTGATGGAATCCGAATTGTAGCATTGGGCGGCAGCCTCAACACCACCATTATCGATGGCCAGTCGAACGAACAACATCTCCCTCTTCATACTGCCGACGATGCCAAGATACTGCGAGGTGCAAACTCTACCGATATCTTACTTACAACATGCTGGCCCTCCAAAGTATGGGCAAACTCAAGCAAACCGCTGACACCTGAGGAGCAAGCCGCGATCGCAAGCACCGACGAGATAGCCGATCTGTGTGCTACTCTCAAACCGCGTTATCACTTCTCAAACTCGCCTATCGACTTCTTCTATGAGCGTGAGCCTTTCTTTCATCCGCCAAGTAGTCCCGAGTCCGACCAACTGCCTGTCACGCGATTCATCTCGCTTGCTCCTTTCGGAAATGCGACGAAAGCGAAGGCTATGTACGCCTTCAATATCGTTCCTGGGGAGTCGCCGTCCGCTTCTATCCCTCCTGGTAGCACTGTTTCCCCATTCCTTTCCAAGATCAATCCACGAAAACGACCTGCTCCTACCGAGGACGAGGCCAACGGTTATGGTCACCATAGTAATGGCCGTCGCGTACGTCGTCGCAGAGAACGGTCGCCCCCTCCCGGGCCTGATCGGTGTTTCTTCTGTCTTAGTAATGCAGATGTGGACACGCATATGATCTGTTGCATAGGAGATGACTCGTACATCACCACAGCCAAGGGCCCGTTACCTGGTTCCGATACATTCTCCGCGTCGGGCCTTTCTTTCCCAGGTCATCAACTTATCATACCTCTTCCTCACGAACCCACTATTCGGTCAATGGGTGAAGATGCCAACAAGACTTATAAAGAGATGGTACGCTTTAAAGAGTCGATGCAAGCCATGATTGCGACACAGTCGAAATTCAAACTAGGTGCCGTAACGTTTGAAATCAGTCGGCAATCCGGGATTCACACCCACTGGCAATTTATCCCCGTGCCTTCGGATCTCATTCGAAAGGGTCTTGTTGAGGCTGGTTTCAAAGTAGAGGCCGAAAATCGCCAATACCCGCCTTTTGAGGAGGTGACGCTGGAATCTGGTATTGACGAGATGTCTGATCTATTTCGTCTCTGGATTTGGTCCGATGATAGCGACACTGGCATCCAGAGCAAGGAGTTAGTAATGCGTTTTGATAGCAGCATACGCTTCGATCTTCAGTTCGGCCGCCGGGTTGTAGCCAAGCTTCTTGGATTAGAGAGCCGACTCTACTGGAAAGACGTCGTCCAATCCACCGAGGAGGAGACTCAGGACGTTGAGAAGTTCAAGGAAGCTTTTAAGCCCTGGGATTTCACTGCTTAATAGCATGGACCTAAAAGCATTTCCGGGATCGGCGTTAGTGGCTCGCAAAAAGTTTTGATACCCGCGTTTACATTTTCACAATATTTGCTAGGGAGTTCGGATGGGCATCAGATATCAATGAGTTATGCCATTTAGCACGGCGCACAGATATCTACGTGGGAATACGCGGCACGTCAGATCTGGTCGGAGAGGTACACTAGAAATCATCGTTGTCTACAGCATATTATCGGGGCAGCATTGCGAATCATTTACAATTTAAGTAACTTGTACACTAGATTTAAAACCTGAATGAAAATACGTTTGATTTCCAAGGGTTGGTAGAATAGTACACTCTCGAGATGTTAGTGCCAGTGACCTAAACTAACAGAGCATGCTCGAATTACCACGTGGGACCTTGCACTATCGGCTCGTTCGCCACTTTGTCGCTATCCAATTTATCAGCTTCGTCTCGAAACACCTTCCGCAGCCGCCGCTGATGCCACCACGCAAGCGCACACACGAACCCGACGACACCCACAGCTGTGCTACCCGTGACCGTCCACCAGCGCCGCGCAGCCTCGATATCCTCGGCGGTATTATCGCTCAGGACGATATACGCGTTCGGGTCGTTCAGCCGTGGCCAATACGTCACGGGGATCCTTTCACAGGTAGTCAGGGTTAGCAAAACATCGATGTAAACTTGGATCGACTTGCTTGTTCTGACGCTAGGCAGGTCCGATAAATAAATACGACGAGGAGGGGGTCTTCTCACCTTGCAGGCGCAGCTGCGGTAGACGCCCAGCAGCTGCATGGACGTGCCGCCCACGGCCGCGAATATGGAGAAGAAGCCCACGAACACCTGCCCCCACCAGCACACCCTCTTAGCCACGGGGTTCGCCTCGGACCACCGCGTGCCGTACCGGAGCCGCAGCCTCGCGGCGCACGTCCACAGCGCCATCTCGCACACCTGGCTGATGGCGTAGACGAGATAGGTCAAGCTGCGGCAGGAGAGCCCGGCTTGCGGCGTGTTGTACGAGGTCAGGAACGCGAGGCAGCACGGCGCCAGCACGGCGAACAGGGCCCCGACCAGGACGTAGAAGCAGTCCAGGGGGTTCAGGGTGAGGGCTCTGCGCAGCTCGGTCGCCTCGATCCGGTCGCCGCCTCGGTACGCCGAGGACGCTACGTACTCGCCGATGGCCTCCTGGACCCATTCGCGCTTGTTGAGGCCGCGCTTCCAGAGCTTGACGGTCCGGAACCGGCCCTCGAATGCGGTCTCGACCGGTTTGTAGCCTTCGATCTGCCGGATGATGAACCCGAGCCCGTTGTATTTCTTGGCCTTCTGGAGATGTTGCTTCCAGAAGCTTACTGCGTATTCCGCTTCGGGGGCGGTGATGCCGCCGTCGTATACGATGCCGTCGAGTGTACTAGGACTGTTGGATGCGAGCATCGCACAGGACTGAAGAAATAGAGTCAGTGGTTGTTAACTGAATCGTATATCCGAACTGTTTACATGAACTCATCGTTCATATCAAATCACATAAATATACTTGTGCCCAGGAATAAATAGGGGGTGAGCGATTCTGAGGTTGGTATACATACGATTATAGCAAGGTAAGGAATCACCATCCACCCTATAAGCAACCGTTAGTAAGTAAAACACAACCTGTGAAGCAACAGCCGTCGCCAGAGCAGCCACTCACACAGCCCAAAAGCTAGCGCGTGAGCAGTATCATTGTCGCCCAGGTTGTTATCCGCGTCTAAGACGGTATAGACGAAACCGCCAACGAAGAACAAGACCGGCGCCCCGACCGTCGATCCGAAGCTAATTAAAAGTCAGCTTCCCGTATATCTACCCAGGTAAGTTTCAGTTTAAAATGCCGTCTCACCTAGATTGCGAGTTAAGAAGAGCCTTTAGCTTAGTCGGCAGAGACACCACCTTCTCGCCCAGTCGACCGGCCGTCTTAGACGCCTCGTATTCGTCCACCATCACCATAACCCTCTTCCAGACGCTATTATGCACCAGCCTGCTCATTTTCCGCCCAACCACCGGCATCTTTCCCTCCAAGTCGCCAGAAACGGCGCTATCGTGGCGGCTCTCGCCCTCGAGGCCGTCTCTCTCCCGTGTTGCCATGCGGATGTTCCCGACGACGACCGCGAGGAGCAGCTGGGCCCTCAGCCGCAACGGGACCCGCACCGTCGGCGCGCCGCCCACGTCGCCGTTGAACGTCGCGCCGCACGGGAACTCGTCGTCCCGGATTGCCGCCTCGAGCTCCCCGATCGACACCCCGGGCGCGATAAACGACGTCGCCGCGTAGGATAGGTTTCCGTCGGCGCGGACGGTCAGCGACTCGTTCAGCGCCAGCAGGCAGCAGTGCGAGAAGTTCTGCCCCCCGAGCCCCATCGGCCGCGAGCCCGGCGGACTGTACGAGAAGCCCACGAGCTGCGGGATCAGGTCTCCGACACTCATATTGCGAGGCTTCCTTTTTCTCGAACGCGAAGTTTAAGCCTACGTGAATAGATAGGACGTACCAACCAACAAGATACTAAAAAGGGGTTTCCGGGCACACACCGATGATTTATCTCGGATAGATAGCGAAGGGGGGGACCAGAAGGCACCTAGAAGGGGAGGTTGGGGTGTCCGCGATTTCGCCTAAGATTATGCTCGCATAGATGGCAGGTCTTAAGGATGATGTATGTAGTATTTGTGCATGGCAGCCATGAGAACCTCCTCTAGAAGGAAACGCAAATCCGCGTGGGTGGCGTTGCGCATGTCTCACTACACACCAACCATCATAGGACGGCAACGATGAAAAGCAAAAACGGGAAGCAAGGCCATAAAACCCCCCAATGAAGCTTCTCCCAAGAACGCCTCCTTTATTTCGGGTTGCCGTTATTGTGGAAGCCTATCACGACACAACGCCTCGGTCCGGGTATCCGAGACATCTCGGTACCGTGTCTTATTCCCCTTCATCCCAGCCTCCGAGGATACGGAATTTATCTATACGCCACGGTCAGCCCTACTGTCCTATTCGTTATTATTCGTGTTCTTGGGCGATCATGATTACAGAGATAAGAACCAAGACAATTCACAAAAAATTTGCCACCTCCAGTGTATAGAATTCTACCACGTTAAGACTAAAGCCACCAATACGGGAACTAACGGTTCAATGTTGACATGTGGTAGACTTAGATTAGCAAGCCTATTCTGACTTCAAATCTCTAAGATCACAACACCCAAATTACACTTTAGAAGGAAACCCTCCTGGTATTAGGTATCTCAAGCGTACCTACCACCCAGGTATCTCCCCATTCACCTCACGACGACCTTGCCCTCATGACGCCCCTCCGCCTACGCATTAGCAGCGTGCGCCATCCCCCAATTGATCCAGTCCGTGAAGAAAAAGCCCTGCATCTTAGCCGCGCCCCTCTGGCAATCCGAGAACGTCTTCGCGTAGAGCCTGTTGATATCCTCGATGTTGTGCTTATCGGCAAACAAGCCAGACGCGACGAGCAGGCTGGCGGCCGACGCCGCCCTGACGTACGCGTGCGACATCTCGTTCGCGGCGTGCTGATGGATTTTGGTCATCAGCTCGAGGTGTCCCTTGGCATCGGGTTTGACGTCGTCGTCGTGCGCGGCCCGCGCTTTCTTGGCGGCCTTGGAGAAGTTTTCGATGGCCAGGCCGGCCTTGTTCGCGAGCGGCTTGGCCGTGGAGCTGCGCACGACTTCGAGGAGTGGCAGCAGCAGGTTGAAGGCGAGCGGGTTAATGGCCTCGTGTTTGATGTAGAGGGCGATTAGGTCGATGACGCGGTGCTTGAACATGATGACCGATTCCTTGGCGTCCTTTTTGTCCTTCTTCTTGCCAGTATTTGTTGCCCTCTGCTTGAAGACCTCGACGAGCTTGTCGTCTAGGGCCATCATTTCTGAGTCAGTCATATCCGAGTCGTTGTCTGATGATTCGGCTTCTTTGTCCTTATCCAGTCGATGACTCTTCAAGACCTTAGCGAGGGCGTCGTCAAGGTCCGCAAGCTCTTTGGCATCTGCCTCCGCCTGGGCCTCATCCTCGTCCTTTTCATTGCCATCAACATCTTCATCCTCATCACCATCAGCCGTTACTCCCGCCTCGTTCAGAGTAACGAATTCAACATCAGAGCCAATTTCCGAGATTTCGTCTTCGTCCAAATCTTCGGCTTCTTCCCCAGAACTTGAATCCTCCTCATCATCCATCTCTACGTCCTCATCGTCGAGGTTCTCAAATAGAGCCTGGTAGCCCTTCTCGTTTTCTTCTGCAAGAAGTGGCTCCGTTAGAAGCATGAGAGCTTCGTATGATATTTGTGAAGTAAATGCCTCGAAAACCTGCTCGCTAATCTGCCGCATCATAGGTGACTGTCGAGAGACCAACGATAGCAATATTTCCACTAACAGCTCCGAGCTTCCGCCCTCCTTGCTCTTCATCTTCTCGGAACATCGCTCCAGATCCTGTAAGATGCTAATAGCATCCGGCGCCCCATCATATAGCTGCAAAATAGTAATAGCATATAGCAGAGCAAGGCCAACTGATGCCCCAGCATTTTTGCTGTCTGCCTTTTTTCCAGCTTTCAGGAGTTTTCGCATTGCCTTTATTGCGCTCTCTTGCTCGGCTTTGATTTCTTCGCTCATATTCAACGCTGTGGGCTCGACTGAGATCACTGCATTGCATAGGTACTCGGCGTCATCTCGCCGTCTCATAACTTTTCCGATCGTGGATGCAAGAATTATGCGGAAGGTCTCTCTTGACTTGTCTGAGATGTCAGGTTTAAACTGCGGCTGTATCGAATATGCACATGCTGCTAGCTCTTTGACGCCAAGCTCCGCGATATTAATAGTGACATCGTCATTACTGGAAGTCTCGGATGCTGGTTTCGCTTGGGTTGCTAACTTAGACACATAATTGGCGTAGACCTGTCTAAACTTCTCAACTTCTCCCGCTGCGCTGCTAGTAGAGGGTCAATAAGTCAATACAATTATAGGGAAGGGCTGAGAGTCTTACTCATTCGCGAGAATAACAGGATCTCGAAGAAGTTTGAGAACATTCTTTACATCCTTCGGCGTAGCCCATTGGAGAAGATTCTCGATAGTCTTAGTGTTTGTTCGCTGGTCAAAATCATAAGCTCCATGTTTCCCAAGAAGCTCTCTTAAAACCGGTAATAGGAGTTCAGGCGCGGCTTGCACGGCTTTTTCCATTGACTGAAGACTTTTCAATGCAGCACGATGAAGGTACCGGTCGTCCTTAGCAGCTTGGTTCATCAGACACTTCATCAGCTTCCGAGTAAATAATTCCCTAGCTAGCTTGGTGTCTTTGGTCATAAATTCTTGGAGACATTTTTGAAATATGACGAAGCCCCGAAATTTTTGGGCGTCAGAAGCAGTTTTAGAGAAGAGTCCATCTGAATAATGATTAGAATAGCCAGCAACTTTATTTCTAGGATTCACTCACCGTCAATAACAGTAGTCCAGAAAAGCTTCAGCTGATCTTTGTTGTGTGTCTCGTCTGTATGCTGTCCAGCAAATGTCGCAAGTATGAGATCCCAGACAAAGTGCAATTGAGCAGACCAACCACCTTGCTTCACTTTTGTCATTGCTGCATCTTCTCCATTATCCTGCGCCACATTATCCTTCAGCACTCGGGAGACTTCGGGCAGAACACCAGGGCTCATGGGATCATGCCAGGGTTGCGCGGGCGTTTTCAAGTCAGGGTAACAACTTCGCGCCCTCATCCAGATTCCAATACCTTCCGCGGTCTTGCCAAGCCCGATATCAGACAACATTTTGAGTGTTTCCTCTGCACCGTGCTGTCCCATCTGAGGCAGCGATTCCACGATAACCCATCCACAGTGCGATCGCATCCAGACCTTCTTCTCGGCCATTTTCAACAGCAAGTCTAAGACTTTCGGCCATCTTGAATTCTCGTCAAAGAGAATTTTGGATTCCACGAAGCACTGCAGACCGAATAAGCGGCCAAAGAAAGAGTCCCTCTCTTCCTGTCCGGGAACATGGCCACTAGGGGTGGTCTTGTCCACCAGAATGTTTAGGACCTTGTCGAATGTCAAGCCAGGGTACTTCGACTTGGCTAAGTTCTTGGACCCGAAGAGTTGATTCAGTATCTCAGCTATCACGAGACTAAAGCCTACTCTGGATGCATTCCGTGAGCTTGCTAGACCACGAAATAGACGGTTGTCGAGGTGTCTTTCAAGAGCGACTTCCGATGAGACTAAAAGTCCGGTGACGAGAGCATCGGCGGCAGCAATTCGCTCGTCACTATCAGCGCTACCGAGCAGTTCGTATACTTTCGCTTCTCGTCTTCGAGCCTCGCCCGACAAAATCTCGGTAAATGGAGATTTGTCAAGCTCAAGATTTGTGGATTCAGCACCATTTGGTAAAGATTGGTCGATTTTGGCGCGCTTTTGTCTAGGCTGGCTACCATTTGGGCCAGTTTTGCTGCCACCACGCTTCCGTTTACCCATGGTGAAGGAGACAGTGTACTATATTAATAGCTTAATCGCAATTTCGTGGGATTTTATGTTCGAATTGACATGTGTTTAATAACACTTGAGAATGTAGTCCAATTTGTTGCTATCATTTTTTTCGCAACGTTGATTGCAACAAGTACGTCGATGCACCTAAAAGTAACACCTAAGAAATAACTAACCTAGCAAAATGTTTAAACTTTTCTTAATGCTAATAATGCTCTGCCGCATTTCACCGCTTTAAATGTTCCCAAAAGGGCAGGCGGTCAGATACCGTACCTGGTAGCTTGCTCCACTACCCTACCTAGGTAGTTCACGTCGCCCCCAAATGACTCGCTAGTCTATTTAAGCACGTGACTTACCCCCCTATTTCATAACTTGGAACGGAATTCATAGGTATCGCAAACGAAAATACTGTAACCTCTCAGCTACAATAATCACCACAATATTCTTCATAAATCTTAGGATCACTAGATTTCCCAGTTTTGTTGCATGAAGCTTTTCATATATCTATATACCTAGAGATATATTTCCAACGCTACTCCATTTCTAACTCATTTTGAACTGTCAGTTATACTACCACCTCCTACTTATCGCCCCAAACACAAGTTTGAGTTCTAGAATACCTATTGAACAGAGAAAATCCATCGACAGAATGTATTGTTACGTCCTACTGAAAGCAGGACAGATATAAATTACAACAACAACAACAAACAACAAGACAGGATGGGCAAATCAATCGTATTGTCCCCTCTTCTCCAGAAAGAGAAGATATCTCTTACACGTAAGCTAAGTTATCTATATAACATTCCCTTAGCGTGAACCTTAAAAGGTTCACGTCATGCATGACGTCACATGTATTCCCCTGTTGCTGTGAATGACGGATAGCTGTTGTCATTGGACGGGGCACCGACGGCACGGAGCCATTGTTAGGTTTCTTGTCCGGAGTCGATGCATCCTCGCTATTATCTAAGCTAAAGATCCCAGGTAATGGTATCGGAATATACATGCAACAAAATAGGGTTGTCATGCGCACTGTTGTTGCGGTCGGCCATCGATGCCCGATCTAGTTGAAGTGGTTTAGGTTACATGCTTTGAAATAACTCAATGAGGGGAGGGTAGTCGATAGAATTTGATGCTCTTAAGGGAAACGAGATGGTGGGATGTCCAGCACCATCTGTTTTTTCTGGTAGTTGGTTCATAATACCTAGCGTTGTGTTGCCTTGGTGAGAGCCCCTCGTGTTAGGAAGTTGCCGCGGAAGTTCGAGTAGTCAAGTCGAAGATCGAGTATCTACCTAATTTATCGACTGACACGCCGACGGCGTTGTGACCATCGGTTGATTCGGGAAATCCGAAGGCTAGGTCTATGGTGATTGTATGAGATGGGCAAGGTGGACTCGGATACAGTTAGTTTCGGAATTAAGCAAGTATAGTAATCCTTCAGAACTCACTAAAACCACCGCAGTTTACAGGTGGAAGAGCAAGTCGTATTGTATTGTATCAATGTTAAGCAAATATCGATGTGATAATAATTAGGTCGCATTATGGTCAATTAGGCTCGACTTTGGCTGTACGCTTCCCAGCACTAGTCATGTTTCTAATGACAGTTGTGATTTGAAATGACGGTTCGAATTAGCTGCTCTCCGTGTCGCGCCGTTAGATGTAGGCTTAATCAGAGGCAATGGCCGCGACGGAAAATAGCTGATGTGGGATGATATCGCTGAGGATGATGTGAGCTGTGGGTGTGAAATAAACTCTTAGCGTCCTTCTGAGACTACCTTCCAAAGGGGCCGAAATAGATGGTCATGAAATGGGTACATAGGTAGTTAATCATATATGAATAGAAAAAATAATAACATACCTAGCAATTCCGGCTGGCTGCTGACGGCTTCATAGATGTCCATGTATGATCCTATAATTATACGATGGGTCTAAAGGAAGTATTATGGAGTTAGGAGGAGTCCATAAAGTAGATGATAGACGATAACCATGATGCTGATAATGCCATTGCTGAAAAGCACTTGACTGTAAAGGCTCTAGGACTATGTACTTGAAATTAAAGATGATCAGAAATCATTGTGGTAGTTGATTGTAAAGATGGAAGAAAAGAGATGGTATTTAACTGATCTAAAGGGATAATACAATGGAATAATACGAAAGTTTAGAGAATAACGCTAATTCTCATTGATTATACGGCCAATGCTTTCACTGATTATTCAATTTCGTCATTAGTAGGTGCTGAACACTATTACAGGTGGCTACTATGTCTGTAACTTGGAGAAATATATGTCCATATTTACTTCATGAACTGTGTTATATGGATACAAAGGTTACATAATGGGGTGATATAAAACCTTTTTAGAACCTGTAGTTTCGTGCATAGGCGAGGTCCTAGCGAAGTTTTTAACAAACAGCCTGAGTGAAGTAGGTAGGTACGAATATCATGTGTGTATAAGTCTTCCTGGGAAAACACGCATACACGGGTACCTAGGTAGGTACCACAAATATGAAATTAACTCTACCACCAGCTTGCCACTTCCATAGCGATAGGTAATAATTGCCTCTATTAGGACCTACCTAAAGTAATTGATTGATCATGGGGCAAATGGTGTGTTATGTCTTATTGATCTATATTTAAGTACCTACCTTAGGTACCTAGGTAGGTATCCAATTAAACGCGATTTGTTAGAACTGAATACCTATTATATAATATACTTACCTGGTACCTATGTACCTAGGTACATGTATGTATGCTACAGAACGGCCTTCAAATCCTAAACGTGTCATAAGGTAGACCTTACGATATAACTTTGGTAATAACGATGTTGTTGTGCAAGGAGCGTTAAACCTACATAATCTCTACGGATCGCGGTATACACACAGGAACATGCCTTTGTCTATAATGTCTCAAGTGTATCCTTTCCTACGGAGTACACCTTCAACGGACCGAACCCTCCGTCTCGGTCTATCCCCCGATAGATTAGGCTTCTAGAACAATAGAAGTCAAGTGCAACTGTTACGAAGAAAGGGCACTTGAGTCACTAATCAACGCAGTAGACCATGAAACTCTATGGAAAGCCTACCAGAAGGAGGCCAAGGCAGCGATCGACTTCGTAGCTGTAGACGCGAAATCTCGATACGACGCTAAGCATAAACCTGTTGATTTTTGAACCAGTCAATGTTATGAGGGTTTTATCGAGGATTCCTATGAAGATTTCACCTTCAAACAAAACGTGGTACAGCAGTATATCTTCCGAATTAACAACAATCAAGAATTGAGTTTAAGTCTTACAACTATACATTTCCCGGTAACCCACCACGGAAATGGTCAATTCAGAGAGTCGGACCATTGTTAATAGTCCAACGAGTGGGAGAGTTGGCATACGAGTTAAAGATACCAGACAACTGGCGAATACACAAAGTTGTCTCTGTTGCACAACTGTACGAGATCCCATAAGGAGTCGATCCACACAAGAGAAGAAGACCACAAGCAGGCCGAGTAGTCATTCAAGGATGATTCTAATCGCCTCGAGCACGTTCTTATCCGGTAGCATAAAGGGAACGTCTTGGACGCGTTCGTGATCTCACTGAATTAAATCTCCCAGGCGGTTTCATACACATATATCCGGTTCAGTTTATTCTAACTTAGGCCTAGTGGTAAGAAAGAAAAAATAAGATATGTTCTAGATTAGGATATACCGATGAAGGTTTATATTTAGCATTGGGTTGATCTGAATATATTCCCTTGCAGATTAACATGACCCGTCACGGCACATTGCCAAAGCTGTATGGCTTAGCTCTCTATGAAGTAAAGTACCTATGATATCGATGAACTTCATCTTTTCATAGTAGGTAGGCTTCTAGGAATGGTTTAACCTTAGTGCTAAGCTGCTTATACTTTTCTAATCTTGTTATAGTAAGAAAGACGACTGAGTTTTATCTAAGCTATATGGTAGTTTATACCTTCTTATACCGTAAGAGATATTTGATATGGTAGCTAGTAAGATAAATGCGGAGGATTCATTCAATGTAGCTGTCGCTTTAGGTTCTACTTCCCTCAATGTCACTAACCTGATTGGTTGACACGTACTTGAAATAACTGGAACTCAAAGTACGTTTGGCTACCTACCTAATCTAGGTAGGTAGACATTATAATTTTCTTAGATTTAGACTTCAAATGGTACTGAACCAGACCGTGGCTGCAAGCTCTGTAGCCTTTTAGGACGGTTTCTGACTACTTGGAAAGCCTGCATGTTATTAAAATAAGTACCTAGTGTAAATTTAAGATAACTGGATGATCTACCTGACTAGGTCACGGTGTTATAGCTGATAAGCATATTAGACTACTGTAAAGTGGCTTCGAAAATGTTTCTATTATTTGGGTAAATTAAGAATGTCATACGGATAGGCTCCACGAAGCAAAGTATGATTAATATATGCATGTAAGTTGGTAAATACGAGATATGTTAGAACTTATGAAATAAAGCTATTGGATGAGGTTAATTAGAAGATTTGATTAATATATGTAAGACTGAATTAATAGGATTAAGAGGGCGTTAACGGCGCTTAAAAGAGATATTTAGATTGTATATATATAGGTTATTACGCCTTGCTTTATAAGAAGAGATAAAAGGTAAGGACCTTAAGATTATAAAGAATTATTATTCGAATTTAAATTATCGTTTTAAGCTTTATTGCCTTTATTATAAATAATTTTTTTTTATTTTAAGAAGATTTTATTTTAAAAAAGTACGTGCCTTTTAAAAGAAAGTTAATTTTTTTATTAAATTACTTTATTTTAATTATTTATAAATAATTAATTTACTTAAAGAAGTTTTTTATTAAAATATATTATATTAATATTACTTATTAATTTTATTATTACGTACGTTATTATAATTATAAAAGAAACTTTATATTTTATTATTTTATAAATATTTAAATCGAGTATTTATATTTTAACTTTATTATTTATTAATTTATAAAATTTCGAATTACTTTTATTAAATAATAAATAATTTTCCGAGTTTTTAATAATATTTTTTTACGAGACTTTAAAATTAAAGGTAAGCATAAAGAAAATTATTATTTATAAAAACTTATTAAAATTAAACGACGTTTTAATACGCGATTCCTTATTAAGATATTCGAAATAAAAAATATATCGTCTCGAGATCCTTTTTTTTATTCCCGGATTATTTTAATTTAATAACGATAATATTATAATCTTTTATAATTTTTAAAATTATAAAATAATTATGCGAAATATTTTTAATATTAATAATATCGAAGTTAGTTTTAATAATCTTTTTACGTGATTTATTAAACTTTATTAAAAAATATATAATAATTATTATATTATTTAAATATTTATTATTATTATTACGAGTAATTAAATTATTAATAAAAATTAAATTCGAAATTAATATAATATAATTTAAATAATTTATAATACGGTAATTTAATTTAATTAAACCGGTATAATATTAATAAATAAATAAGTAATTTCTTTTAAATAATAAGTTTAATAAGTTAATTTAAACTTTTTATAATAAATTTAAAGTACGATTACTTAATATATATAAAATAATTAAACTCGTTAAAAAGTTATTAATAAATTTAAAGAAATAATTAATTATTATTAATAAGCTTTTTAAACTTTTTATTAAAATATTAAAAAGTAAAAAGATTTTTAATAAAAAGTAATAAATTAAGTTTATATTAAAGAATTTTAAATTAATAATTTTTTTATAAGAAAATATATAAATCTTATATATATTAACGTAAAGATTTACCGTTAATTTAATAATTTAAAAGTTTATATTTAAGTTACTTTTAACGAATTTAATATTTAATTAGTTTTTAATAAATTAATTAATATTAATTTCGTTTTAAAAAGCATTAAAAGGCGTGTTATATTAAAAACGTTAATTAAATCGAGTCTTTTTAATCGAAAAGATTTAATATATTTTAAAGTATTATTTATTAAATACTTTAATTTAAAAGCTCGAATAAAAAACTTTTTTTTTTATAATTTTTTTTACGAGTTTAAGTTAAGAAAATAACTAAAAAAGCCCGAGTATAATTTAATTTTATTAAAGTTAACCTTTTTATATTTAAAGGTAATAAGGAAGAAATTCCTTTTAAAAAAATCGTCGAAGTATTTAATAATAATTTAAGCGATTTCGATTTCGATAATTAATTTTAAAACTTTAAATTATTTAAGGATTTTTTTAAAAGATTATCTCGAGGTAATTTTACGCCTTTATATAACGATAAAGATTTTTTATTTTAAAATAATAATAATCGATTATTTAAAGCCTTAAAACGATCAATTTATTTTTTTTATATTACGATTATCGTTAATTTAATATAATTTAATAAACTTATTATTTACGATAATAAAAACCTCGTAAAGTTTTAAATTTAATGAATAAAAGTTAAAATATATTTAAAAATATATACGAAAAGTTTTTTTAAAGATTTTTATTATATTAATTAAGTTAAATTATTATTATTTAAAAAAGTATAATTATAATATTAATAATGTAAAAGTTAAATTATACGATTAAAAGTTTTTAATATTTAAGTAATATACGTTATTACTTTTTAAAAACGTTTTATAAATTTTTTAAAAAAGTATCGTAACTTAAAAAAAATAAATAAGCTTAAATATTAAAAAAACGTTATTTAATATTTTATTAAGTTATTAAATCTTAATGAAATAATTTAATAATTTAAAACGACGTTTTAAAATTATATCGTTAAAACTTTTCTTAACGAAATTATTAAATTAATTTATTTTAAATAAAGGAGATTTTTAAATATAAATAAAGAATTTCTTACCGTTATTTAAGAAATAAATTAAATATATGAAAATATATTAATTAATCCCGGTATTTCGGGAAAAAGAAAACTTATTTTAACTTAAAAGCTTTCGAAATTAAGTTCAGTTAATTATAGAAAAAAAAATCGTTTTAATTTAAATTAAAATCGATTTTTAAGAAATAACGATAAACTTAAAAACGAAAGTAAATTAAAATTAAAATAAAAAGATAAAGTTTAATTTAATAATAAAAATATTTTAAAAGGGATTAATTAAGTAAATATAAATTAATAAAAGAAAAATAAGAAATCTTATTAATGTTATAAACGCGATAATTATTAAATCTTTTTTTATTTTATAAAAAAGGACGTTAATAATAAGGATTTATTATTAAACTTAAATAAAGTTTTCTTTATAAAATAATCTCGAGATAATAATATTTAATTTATACCTTTATTATAAAAGAAGGTACGAATAAATATAACTTTATAAGAATTATTTTATCCTTAAATTATAAAAATTAAAGATTTCGATTTAAATTTTTAAAAAGTTTTAACGTTATACCTTGTTAAATCTTACGATTAAATTAAGGTAAAGTATATTAAGTTACGACAATTAAAAGATTAATTAAAAATAAAACGAAAGTTACAAAAAAACTTCGTTTAAAATTAATTTTAAAATATAGATTTATTATTAATATAATATTATTATATAATAAAAATAAATATTAAATACGAGTATTATTAAATTCCGGAAGCTTAATTTTAATAATATTTTTTTAAAGTAAAAAAATAAAAGTTATTAATTATTAAAAGATAATATATTCGATTTATATTAACTTTTAATTTAACTTAAATTTTTTTTATAAAACGTTATTATATCGATCCTTTTATTTTTTATTATTAAAAAAATTATTTTTTTAAATTAATTTTAAGTTAAACGCTTTAGATAATAAATGCGATATTATTATATTATAATGGTAAATAAAAATTTATAAACTTATAAACTTTTTTTTAAACTTTAAGAAGATTAAGTTTAATTTTTTTTATTATCGAAAATATTATATTAATTTAATTTTATATAATCCGGGAAAGTTAATTAATATAACGGTAATAAAGAATATTAAAATAAATAAAACGTTAAGGAATATTCTTAAGGAATTTTGTGAATTTATATATATTATAATTAAAAAAATAAAATAATGTTTTTTAAATTATTAATTTTTAAAAAGGAAAGATATTTCTTTAAAAACCTTTTTACGTTATAAACGAAAAGGAATTTAATATATTTAAATTATAATTAAATAAAATAATTAATAATGGCCGGATTTAGAAATTAATTTTATTTTATATAATACTTATAATATTTATTAATAAATTTAATCTTTAAGACTTTTTTAAGTTAATAGTTAATTATTAAAGTTTAAATAATATTATTATCCTTATTTATTATTATATATTTTTAATATTTAAATTATAAGCTTATTTTAAAATTAAAAAAAAAGATAAGTAAAAAATAATATTTCGTTATAAATATAGCTTTTTAAATATTTAATAATATTATTTAAATTAATTAACGTTTTTATAATTTTTTAATTAATAATAAATAATATTTTTTAAGATTTTATCGATTTAAGCCTTTTAATATATTTAAATAATCTCTTTATTTATATAAATACAATAAAAAAATACAATAAAATTATTAAGAAAGTTTTAAAAAGATTTATAAAATATCATTTAATAATTAACTTATAAAAGTGTTTTTAAAAAGTATAAAAAGTAGATTTTTTAAAATATATTATTAAAGTAAATAACATTTTAATAACTTAAAATAAAGTCGATTATATTAATAATTAAAAAGTATTTAAATTTTTTAAAGAATTTTAATAATTTATTAACTTTATAAACTTTTATTAACGATTTATAAAGAAATTTTTAAAGATAATAAGGCTGATTATTAACGTAAATAAAAGAGATAAAAAGGATTAAAAATGAATCGAAGAAATAAGCAAATCTTTTAAAGAATTTAAATTTTAATTTATTTAAGCTTTTATTATAATATATTTTAATTTTTTGAAATAAACTTATATTAAAGCCGATATATTAAATTATATTATTAACGTTATTTTTTTTAAAAAAAACGAATAAAGCAAGTTTAAATTAATAGTTTATTACTTTCGTAAATTTACGCCGGTAAAAATAAATTATAAGATTTATAATAAAAATTTATTAATTATAATAAATTTTTTCGGAAAATAATATTAATACTTAAAAAGTATTAAATATTAAATTAAAGTTTATTTTAATTATTAAAATTTAACTTATTTTATAACGGTTAAAATTTTAAATTAATATTAAACTTAATAAGTATAAAAATTATTATTATATTAATTTATTATTAATTATCGATTAAAAAAATAAAATAATAAAGCCGATATTTTCTTTAAATTATCGTAATATTAACTTAAGAAAAAGGAAGCTAAAAATTAACCTATAAAATCGGTTTTATAAAATAAATATTTTTTATACTTTTAAAAAACTTTATTCGTTTTTTTAATAACCGTTTTTATTATATTAAGAAAATTATGTAATTTTATTACTTTTAATTAAGTTTTTAATTTTATAAAAAAATTAAAAAAAGCAGTTATTAACGATTCGGAATATATTACATAAATTATAAACCCTTTTAAGGATATTATTTTTTAAAATAATTTTTTATATCGAAAAAATAAGTTTTAAATACTTATAAAACTTTAGAAAAAAATTATTTCCTTTAAATACGATACTTTTATTACCGAACATATAAAAATAAATAAAACTTTAAAATTAATTATTTAAAACTTTTAATAATTAAACATTAAGAATATTATTTAAAATTACGTACGAGGTTATTTAAAATGTTAATAAAATAAAATCCCTCGTTACGCTTTATACTGATATTTTTAATCGATAAAATTACATTATAAACCTTAATTAATAATAATAATAAATTTTATTATAAACTTTCTTTTATTAAATAGTTATAATTTTATTTAAGTAATAATAAATTTATTTTTAAAAATAACTTATTTTATTTTTTTTAAAGTAAAAGGAAAAAAATCCGATAATTTAATTAAAATCTTTATTAAATAATATTAAAGATTATATAACGTATTATTAAATATTATTTTTAATAAAGATTTTAAATTTACTTTTTATATTTAAAAAGACTTTTTTAAATTAATAAGAATTAAATCCCGTATAAGTATTACGTTTTACTCGTAAATCGACGGTTAAATAAAACGCCTTAATTAAATCTTAAAGGTTTACTTTAAGGCTTTTATTAATTACGAAATAAATAATTAAAAAAATTTCCTCGTAATAATTAAATTTATTTATAATAACATTACTTTATTATTAATATAATTTAAACTTTTTTATATTAAATAATATAAATATATTAAAAAACATAAAAATACTTAAAACGAAATTATTAATAAATAAAAAAATAAGTAAATAAATAATAAAAAAATATATTAACTTTTTTAAAAAAATAACTCGTAATACTTAATATAAAAAATATTAAAATTAAACGCCTTATTAAGAAATTAAATAAAAAGTTTTTAAAACCTTTTAAAATTTAATAAATAATCTTTTTTATAATAATAAAATTCACTTTATTTAAAAATTAAAAAATATATAACTCGTTTTATATTTCACTTATTAAACTTTATCGTATTAATAATTAAAAACTTTTTAACTTTAATTAAATCTTATATAAAATAACTTTAATAAAGTTTAAAAATTATTAAATAAAATAAATTATAAACTTCATTAAAAATTAAAATAAAATAAAATATCTCGTAAAATAAAAAAATTAACCGGTTAAAAAATATTAAACTTAAAAACTTTATAAATATATATTTAACGATAAAATAAAAATAATAATTAAATTATTTTATAAATAATACGCCGATAAACTTTATAATTTTATAATCCTTTAAAATGCTTAAAATTAAATATTAAAAAAAAAAGTTAATATTATACGAATAAATTTTATAAAATAAAATATAATTAATATATATATATAAATTAATAAATATAAAATATATTAAAACTTATAAAACAAAGCTATTAAATAAATTTAATTAAAAAACTTAATTAATATATATAAGATTAAACCAATAGGATTAAAAAGGCGCTAACGACGCTTAAAAGAGATATTTAAATTGTATATATATAGGTTATTACGCCTCGCTTCGCAAAAAGAGATAAAAGGCAAGGACCTTAAGACTATAAAGAATTATTACTCGAATCTGAACTACCGTTCCAAGCCCTATTGCCCTTGTCACAAAGAACAATCTACTGAATCCTATTTGTTAAAATATGAAACTACATATGTAGCCATCCATATTATATATCTTGATGATAGCATGGTGCGGGTATTATCTATAAGTCCTAACACGATGAACAAATGCCTACGAAGTAGCATATTCTATTCGAACAAAGCATTGGTCTTACTAATACCTAGCTCCAACACTGCTTAAAGATTTGGATGGGCGTGGCTGTATAGAAATCGCGCTACTAGGTATAATAGGACCAAGATACTTAATACAGTATGCCTGAACCCCGCCGGACAAGCATCTGTGCCTCACGATGAACACTAGCAACTAGTCTACTGTCGCAAAGTGGACCGGATCCCATCCCACATAGCTGACTAGGAATTCTATTGGTATATTAAAGGCTTGGAGGGGGATTTCGAATTAGCTGAGAACAAAACACCGAGCTAACTTTCCTGGTTGGTTGATCGAAGTCGCATATGCGAGTGATTATGCATTGCCTAGGCAGTCGACATCTTTCCCTCTTTGGTCCTGACCGTAGTCTTTTTTTTAGAGGCCGGTGTTTTGGATGATGTCGTCGTTGACTGTATCAACTAAGCCGTCCGGTGCCGCAGACATACCGAGCCTAGTATACCCAGCTGATGGGTTCGGAGGAAAAAAAGGGAAAGACAATGCATTAAAGAACCGAAGATGACGGCTCTGCGGCTTAAACAGAGACTGAATACACACGTATTTACATACGTGCGCGTATTTCGGGTTGGAAAATTCCCTAAACAGGTTTCCGATGATCTAAGATCCAATTCGGATTGACTCGTTTCAGACGCCGTGGCAGCGTGGTTCGTAGTACTACGTAGTCGATTGTGCGATCAGGTGAGTTGGGCCGGCTGTACGAATCGAAGGTCCGTTAAGACGGGCCAATCGGCGACCCTGGATCTGGTTATTGCTGGTCCAGGAGAACGCAATGGCCGATCCCATCTGGATGGTCAGGGCTTCAAGGTTCGTAGGATTTCCAAAATGTAACCCCTGGAGATCCGTGCTTCCCCAAGCTCCCCTGCATCTCTTTCGGCGTTAGGCTATTTGCAGTTTAGCCGGCTCTCGTGATATCGTGACAAAGGGGGGGTAAGTGTTTACAGTAACACGCGCTCAGGCGCGGTTTAGTAACTAGTCTGGTAGTGTAGTTGTTTACTTCTGTACCTTTTAAACAACCCCCTCATTCATCATCCCTCATCCGCCCTCATCCGCTTCTTCCAACTCCGCATCGAGGCGTTCCGCTTACGGGATACCCTTCCTTACCCAGGTACCCCCTTGCTAAATATCAAACATGCCCGTGCGATCTGAATCACACATAATTATTTGATCACAGTCGTATTGGGCCACTGACGGGACAGATCGATGGATAATGTCATTATGTGTTGGTCCTTTTTTAGATAGCCGCTTACTCCTCTGACTGGAAGAATCGCTAGTGGCTCGGGATTATGGTACATCGAAGGGCTTTTTCAAATCTAGGGATGGATTACTCGGTCCGGAAGCTACCTACCTAGGTAGGTACCTGGTAGATTTCTTTTGCGACAGCTGAAGGTCTCACTGATAGGCGACATGAATTCGGCGATGATAAGCGGGAGGTTGGGAAGTTGGTTCTACCTAGCAGCCTACCTAGGTAGCTACCTATCTTATTGGACAATGGTCTGGCTTCTTTTCAGGCCGCTTGCGACTCGCCTTATTATTATGCAGGTCATCCAAGGCGGTAAGCACGACAGAACCCTGATTACCTAGTTATGTTCAAAATGTAAACAATCAACAGTAATCGAGATCTTGAAACTCCCGCATCTGTCTTGCAGCGAAAAAGGCAGCTCCCGTAGCATGCATATGTATGTATCCATCTCCGGGGCGAGTTCCTTGACTCTTCATAGGTAGTGTAGTGTATACACACTTGGTGCGAAACCATTTAGAGACTATGACGATAGTTTGTCGCGTGTAGGTACCAGGTAAGCAGTCTACTAGGCTGCTAGGTAGGGAGGGCGTGAAGATCCCATCTTTATAGCAACGTGTAGATGACGTCTGCTACGGACTAGAAGATCGGAGTTCTTCATACATGATCGGATATGGTCCACATACTATCGATTCTTATCTTTTCTTGTTTAACACGCCACTAAAGGGAGTTGTTAGACAACTCTAGATTATCCCTAGATTTGACGCTATTTGGCTTGTGATCAATGCCTCAATCTACTTACCTAGGTACCTAAGGTATGGCAACCCGAGAAGGGCTGACGAGTTGAGCCAAATCTATATTTATCTTAACCATTTGACGATCAAGGAGAAAATAATTGTTAGAAGCTCTAAGTTACCTAGGTTTTATTAAATTGGCCACGCGAAACGAATTTCTCCGATTGAGGCTCAAGGTCAAGACCGTCAGACCGTTTGCCAAAGACCGTCACAAACTTGGAAATGGTTAAATAAAGGCCCAAAGCTACCTAGTGTAGTTTCTCCATTTGTTATACAGTACGACCCACGATCGGACACAACCGCAAGCGTCGGTGAGGTTTACATTTCTTGAAATTGACTGATGGGGCTCGCGCTTATGGAGTCCAATCACTACAGGACACGCCAACTAATGGCTCCAGGATTGAAAATGAGTGTCATTTCAATGCCGAAAGTGGTCGACTATAGCTAGCCGCCCGATATTATTGCTACGTACCTACACCTAGGTAGATAGGAGGTAATAGATTGAAAAGAAAGAAAAAAAAAGGATTCAAGGGCCGGGAAGCGAAAAAAAACTTCCCGAATGCCAATAACTTCCTGCAAATTTTCATTTACCATGTCCTGCATGGGATGTCCATCCCGATGTCTCCTACCTCACTCACACTTACGCTACACTAGACGACGGCGGATATCCATGTTCATAACTTACTGGGGTGATGCTTATTGCAGCACCATAGCAACCGTAGAACTTCACTAGGCTGACTGCAGGTGGGTTAATGAAAAAAAAAAAAAACCAACCTGGCTGCCTGAACAACTAGGTTAGAAAATTCAATCCTACGAGACACTGTAGGAACTATCAAGCAACCCTGGCAAACAAAACTTCAACGCATCCACCTCGTAAAAGTACAGACGAAATATTAATTTCGAGGCTGCCATCCCTTTAAAAGGAGCTATGAAATCTGGGGAAAGTAACTTACTATGCATGTTAATGGTGGATTTGTCCCGTTCGAGAACCTTGGTCCAACTACCGGTAAGTCGTGGAATTTGTTTGTGTGAAGAATCAGCCCTGTAAGCAAGTACTTGTACTGTAGAAGCAGGGTTCATCGACGTAATAAAACAAGTTATCTGCCTTGTTAAGAGAGCTTCGAATTGGCCCGGAACCTGTTCATCAATTTCGCCAAACAAAAAAAGGACTGAGACCTCGAGGAATAATAAGACACGAATACACGTGGATATGAACCAAGTTATTTATAAGTAATAACTAGGTACCTAGGTAGGTAATCTTAGGTTAAGACAGCTACGTTCCCTTTGCTAAGTGACTTGTTCCGGCCAAATATCGTTTCCATTGCAGTGGCCGAAGCTCGGCTGGAGTTAGGCCTAAGCCTTGACAATGCGGCGGCTGGATGACTGAAGCAACGAAAAATGCATAGCAAAAAAACAACAAATCCGGTGTTCCGTGAAAGGCTGAGAGTAACACGCCATGCTTGTGAGACTTTCGAAACTTCCGCTTGAATAGCTCGTCTCAGCCTCCCCAAAACCTTGCAATCGTACCGGGGCTGACAGCCAAACACCGAGAACGAGATGGTGGGACTTGACAACGAAAGGAGCTTGTTACTGACCGGGGCATTACCCAAAATGGAGGACGAACATGTTCCTCGGCGTTTTAGAGATTGTGCTATGTACCTAGTAATGTATATGTAAGTGCAAGATGATCACGGGATTCAAGCTATGAAATGCATGAAAGTCACGGTTACAGTAAAGCATCGGTGGTAACCACTAACATGATTCTCCAGTTAAAAGGATACATAGTAAGATCATTTTGAGACCGGGTGTAAGTTTGATACCTATGCTTATTTAGGTAGTTATGGGATAGTTGTGAGATTCATAGGAATAGTTATGAGAAGAATGGTATTAATGTCGGTTTAATTTCTCGGTTAACTCGTGTTATTATTCGAATAGTTAACATGTCGGTCACGGATATGATTACTTAATTCCTTGTTCGCTATTCACATTGGATGAACATGTCTCTGAAGACAGGTGATCTGATGCCCGGACGGATGAACTGTCTCAGTTAATCTAGATCTGGAGAGTTTGCTACCAGATCATGAATATTATAATATGCCTCCTAGTGTAGTTACTTACCTACCTAGTAATTAATTACCTGTTACGGTGCCAGGTAGGCAGTTAACCTAGTTACTACCTACCTAGGTAGCCACGAGGTAACTGATTGCTTCCCAGGTTTGGTTTCGTACAACTTCGTACATACATGTAGGTAGGCGGAGAGTTCACAACCCTGGATAGTAATAGTTCAAGCTACCTAGCAACCTAGGTAGGTAGATGTTGAATGCTCTTTTCTTACTGTGGTGATCTGCAACATGCTCCGGGTATGCTCGTAATGCTGTACTAGGTATGCTGCTATGTATGGAATATACTATGTACCTAGAATACTTCAGGAGGTATGAAGGCCGTTGCTTGAATAAGTTTTACAAAGTTCAAACACAAGTTGCACGATCCGAGTAACAAAATCCAGGCTTACACCGCTAAAATTCGAAGCTTCTCAGGTTATGATGTAACCAACATGCATGTTTCCCGCTATGAGGATTGCGAGGAGTACCGAAGGCTGCTAATTGTAGCTCTTAGCGCAATATTAGCGCCCCGCCGTCCCACCAATTTCACCAATTTCACCAATTCTACCAATTCTATCAACCCGTCCTAGCACCCTTAGCGCCTTGGCGGCTAAAACAGTGAGGAGCCCACGCTAGCTACCTGGTAGCTTCCATTTTCAGCTTCAGAGCAACCTGGGCAACGGCCTGCACCCACTGGATTGCCCTGACGACGGAGAGTTAGTGGGCACTGAATAGGCTTTTTCCGCCTTAGGATTGGATGCCACATGCTAGCACAGTCCTAGCACAAGCTGTGTTACCTCGCAACCAGCGTTGTTAGCTGTTGCAACTGTTGTAACTGTTGTAACCGTTGTAGCTCTTGTACCTACCTAGGTAGCTCTTGTACCTAACCTTGTACCTAACCGCAACTCCACACACCTGATTTCGGCAAACCGTCAGCTAGAGAACAAAAAGCATCAAAACCCCTTCTACACCTTTCTTCACCCTCCTCTCTTACCTTCCTGCAGCCGGCCTCTAATCGTCGACCTCCCTCTCACAACAACACTTAGGTGCCGCTTTCTAGGACAATTTTACAGCACGTCTTTTTAGGGGTATTAGACGTGTTCGGCATAGCGAAGTGTCTATCGTGGTATATCACTTACACTTAAGAGACTATCCGATTTGCTGTGACTGGCTTACTGGTTGACTGGTTGACTGGTTGAGGCTGGCTTTGGGAACCTTCCAACCGTTTGTACCGACGATTAGATTCAGCGGTCAATCCACCACTACCGACAACGCAATTGGCCTCGCATGTTCCCGTAGGAGAGCGGTACACTTTTATTACCTTTGACCTATACAACGGCTTCTATCCGAATAACCTTCCTATTCAGGTAATTCTAGCTTCACAATTCTAGCTATTCAAGGTACGTACAATATTCTGCAATACTTATTATCACTATTCACCAAGTCAATATGCCTTGAACCTACTTGCCATGGCAATTGGAGATATTTTGGGAGCTATTAACTAAAACTGGGAATTATAGTGCCTTGTAAATAAGACCCTGCAATTGAAGTCTATAATTCGACCAATTACACGATCCCTCGAAATCCCTCGGCCAACCAAGTACTTGCTTCGAACCTCGATACTGTTTTCCTAAGCCTGAAAGACTATTCAGTACTGTTATATGCGGCCTGCATTTAGTTGCACGATTAGGAAATTTAAAAAAGAAAGAAAAGGGGACTTGCGAAGAAGGGTCGGAACTCTTATACCACACGAATACGGGAGAGCATTCGTTAGTGGTGGCGATTATCTAACAATCGTATAATAATACGGTCGATCGTATTCACAAGTCAATATCGAGGAATTGGGTTATTATTCTCGTCATTTACGTCATCTATTCGACAATGGATTCCTCTTCGCCTTTGGCGGCCATGCGCCCTACTCTAGCTCCGGCTTGGTGGCAACCGTCTCATCATTGCTTGCCATCTCGAAACCCCTTCGCTTCTGGTAACCTTGGTATTCGCGAGCAGCTGCAACGAACTAAGCCTGACTACTTTAACTTCGGAGCTGTGCGTGGATCTTCTCCGGCTGCTAGCCTTGCTGCGGACCTTTCGCAAAACTTCCGAATTGATAGCGAGGACAGGTATGTTGGGATATGCGACTTCTAGGGGTGGATGTGTATTAATTTGTCTAACTAGCCCTCGTTTCCCGACGCCACGTCGCGCACTCTTTACCTCCAACATGATGGAGTCTATGGGGCATCGTGGTACGCTCGAGAGGATCTTGACTCACCGAATCGGCATTGTATACTGATATGTCTATAGGTTATGCCACAACTCCACCTCTGGCCGCTACATCCTCTCCTGTGCCGATGGATGATGCCATGGACATCTCTCCCTTGCCCCAGAAGGAACCTTTTTATAGCTCATTTGAGATCGCTTCGCCTACTCCTTTGGGAAGCCCTGATGATGATGACATGATGATGGAGTCGCCTCTTGTTATGACACGCCAACCTTCTATGGGCCTGGAGCCATCGAAGATGTTGTTTGAGTATGCAGGTTCCGGCGATGTTTGTGAATAAGAATCTCAGGAAGGCTAACTGGTGTAATAGGAACCGCAAGCGGGGAGGATTGCGTCGACCATCCCTAAGTCGGGCGAAGAATCACTCTACTAGCACTCTTCTCTCCACCCGGCTACACCCGGAAAGTCAAATATCGACTTTTCGCTTTGGATCCGAGACGCGCTTTGGTGGACCTACAGCAGCGGCCGTGCCAGTGTCCCCTAGTGACTGCTTTGAAGATTCTCCTCTTCAAGATCGAAGACCGCAGACGGCAAATAGTCCTTCACCCAGCATTAGCAGTACTGGATCAAACCGACCGAAGCCTCAGTTTGCGAGTCTTACTGGGACTCGCGACATTCGCACCGGTTCGCCGATCCCTAGTCATGTTCGCCGGCTTTCAAACCCGTTCGCTCGACCTCGTCGACAATATCGACGATCGCTCAGCATGTTTGACAACCCAGGCGATGTTATGAAGGCTAGTTCCGAGGAGGTTGTTTCGCAGAGCACATTGCAATCCGTAATGGATGTGGAGGAATCTCAGGATCCTATGCTGCCTCACTTCTATCCCGATGGGGAGAGTGACAATATTCCAAGGATATCTAAGGATACCTTTCTGGATGTGATAGATGGCAAGTTTAATGAGTATTACACTCAAAAAATGGTCATCGATTGTCGATTTGAGTATGAGTACGATGGTGGTCACATTGAGGCGGCTGTCAACTACAATGATAAGGAGCTTCTCACGAGACAGCTTTTCGAAAGTCCTATGGATGGTAGAACGCTTTTGATATTTCATTGCGAATATTCTGCTTGCCGTGCGCCCATGATGGCTCGCCATATCCGCGCTTCAGATCGTATGGTCAATGCGGAATTCTACCCGAAGCTTACGTATCCTGAAGTATACATCCTAGATGGTGGATACAGCGAATTTTTCATTGAACATCGTGATCGATGCCATCCCCAAGCCTATGTCGCAATGGGCGCTGAGGAGCATGCCAACACGTGCGAACGCCTGATGGGCAAGCTGCAGCAGAAGCGTAAAGGCCTAGGCAGAGCTAAGACCTTTGCTGTCGGCCACCGAGACTCCATGGTTGATGCTTCTCCTACTGCTCCTGCGAGACGCTATGAACATGAATCACCTGTCATGATGATCGGAAACTCCCCAATACTTGGGAACAACCGATCGCCTGCCCGTCGTATGGCTTCTTACTAAATAATTCATAGCCTAAGATCCGCACCACCAGAGATTGCCGTCTCCAAACGGCACTACCAGTCGCACGATACCCTAGCCGTGTCTACAACCTTACATCTGCCCCGATTTGATTTTTACGGTCTTAGAGGCCATGCGTTTATTATACCCCTTTTTCCCCTTCAGCATTAGACAGGCATTTGCATAGCAAACCAGTTGTTTGCAATGCTCTGGGCTATGTTGGATCCGGCATCTGATTGCTCACTGGCCAGTACCTATTTCATTTCCTTTATGTGTTATAAAAGCATGGCGTACGGTAAAGGATCCGGCCTTTTCAGTCTTTTTTCTTTTCTTTGCTTAGACCAACGCGACATATCCTTCGAGCAGCTTCTAAAGCCCAAGCTTTTGCTCCTCTCGATACCGAAACATCCGATTCTGCGCCTCCGCTAGAGTGCTGCTTTACGAGATACCTTTTTTTATGAGTTTGACTACAACCTTACACGAGTTCGACGTTTCCTCGAGGTCACACGAGAAGCGCTACGCCCGACACGATCGCGATCTATAATGATCCGAAATACTTGCCACGAACATTTTCTTTTTATTCTACATGAACACCGAGACCTTTTACACCAACACTCCGTATTATTCCGAGATATGACAACATTGCGTACCTTGATCGGTAGCAACTACGTCGATGAGATGCATTATGGACGAAGTGAAGGGGAGGCTGGGTGAAAAGTTATACGTCACGTCGCAGACGTTTTAAGACATCAGATTGACTACAGACACGGGGAAAAGGGGGGGTGCTATGGGGCCGGATTCGAGTGGACGTTATTTCCAGGTTTTAAGGGACTGGTATCGGCGTCAAGGCTCGCGGTTTCCCATAAGGTTTATACCTTCCTCATACTTTTGTCTCTAGGCACGGATTCATTCACTTGATTATCCTGTTGCCTTTCTGTACATTAGGTAGCTTCTTCTGTTGCCACACCTGGTCTCTCAGTGTCTGCTTTTGCTGACGCATACCTGCGTTTGCGCTCCAGAGGTGGAAGGATGATACCCACTCAAACCTCTGGGCTGAGCTGGCTATGTGATGTCGCCGCTTAGCAATACAAAGTGCAAATTACCAATGCCTACCATGTTCTACAGTGACTATCCTTTGGAGAGAAATGTGATCTTCATAATTGACGTATGCTCGCCTTTTAGACAATAACTACAGGTACTGTGCGCTTCCCTACATAGCAGATGCTCAAAACAAGTCTTCCTCCTAATTAAATACCTGGAGTTGCTGGCATTATGAGTAGATGTATCTGTCACCTAATGAGAAGCGGAGGTTGGGAAGGCCACCGGAGATCTTGGTAGAGATCGAGACTAATGTAACAGCGTCGGCCGCACTAACGGTAAGTCTAAACCAAATGAAACTTATCGCCACGCTCTTCAACCTCTTCCCGTAGGTCCATGCGGCTTGTCATCCCGAATAACGCCTATCCCATAATACTTGCATATGCATATGTATATGCATGTCGTGATATGCATAATTCCAAGGTTCTCCACAGCCTACGGTGTAGGGAAACCATCCGGGTAGGAACCTTGGAACCTTATATCGCGCCACTGCGGGTCCCTTGGCGGGTTGGATATGGGACCATAACTTCTTCGTTCTTGCATTCTACGCCAACATGCGTGCGTTATTATGTAAATAAGTGCTCGGATTGCGCTGATGCTTTCCTCCCCCCAATTATTTGGTATTTGGAAATACCTCATCTGCTTGCTTGACGAAGGTACGGGGGTAAGAAAGGGGTAGGAATCATCCGGCGATCTCCCGGACGCCACCCCCTTAGCGTCCGGGAAAATCGGATCTGTTTACAACTTCACTTACACTGATCGTGGCGAGTTTTCAAGTTGCGATAAGAGCAAGAAGAGTAAATATAAATAATTTACACAAATATAATAGTTTAAATAGCAAGAAGTATATTTTCCTAGATAAGTAGATAAATATTGGAATTGAATAATTGAATATTATCAACCCCGGAATGGCCTTGGAAAGGTCAAACTTAACCTAGTCCTTTGCCCTCAAAGTGGTAACTATTATATTTCCATCATTTTACAATTAAAATTAGAAAATGGCCATCAGTATGTTGCCTATTATTGAATTAATTTGATGTTTGATTCACCGTGCTATGGAATATCCACTCTGCTATGAAAATGCTTCATGCTTCAAACAATTTCACTTGAGACGAGATTATCATGACATAAGGGGTAGCTACATAAAATAAAACAGATAATAATATCGCTTAGATATCTTACTAAAGCAATTTATATAAAATTTGTATATACCAAATAACATATTATCAATTGAGATGAATATGATTATCTCTGTACCAATTATATGCTCTCACTACAATCCGTAGCGAGCAACTCGCTTAATATCGCTTGGCAGACGTATAACTCCCTGCCTTGTCTGCATCATCAATTGCTCTTCTCGTCTTATTTCAGGAAAATCACTCTTGCGAGGTGAAAATCTTGACTGGTAATAGAGATGATTGTGCACCTAATACAAAGGCTTTTGGTTTATTCAGGAAAACTGGTCACAGAGGTGGTGAGAAGGAATCATTCTGTTAATATTCATCCATTTCCCTGTGTATTACCTTAGGTATGTATAATGCACTTTGTATTAATGAAAGTATCAATATGAACTTCCATGAATCTAAAGTGATATTATTGATCCCAACTGAATAAAACCAACTACCTTGGCCTCCATGATAGGCTTCATTTTACCCGACAAAACTCCAGACGTTTACAGATCATACTTATGGTTCTCGGTATACTTATAATCATCTTTACCGCTTTTGGTAGTATCTATTTCGTACCTGCTCTATATCTGGATCGTTAGCATCATATGCCCTCTTAGCGAGCCTAAAACCCCTATGCTAGAAGAATTTCGCCTAAACTTCGCACCAGCCGTCTAGCTATGTCTGCACAAGGGATGGTGCCTTCTGATACTGAAGCACCTGGATAATGAATGCCCAATGATAATGTTATCTTAAGTTTACTTGGTTGAAGTGTCCGCTTGTATTTGAATACCTGTCAGGGGGGAAGTCACGGTGAATAGTATGGTACCAGCCAACTAGCCATTACTTAATAGATGATAATGCTACCTGCTTCACGCGATATGTTTAGGCGTGACTAAAGACCCATACAAGAAATCCTTTTGCGTACTAATGAATACTCTATGGGCGGATGTTTGCCGTGAAATCATAGGTCACAACTGTACATGTGGTGTTGGTACTTAGTCACAATTCAATCCTTGTGGGCTACATGGTCCCGATATCGTGAACATTGGACGAGCGCTTCAAAGGGAGAGGCTCTCCTTAGAGTACGGCATTCGTTCTTACCCCTTGGGAAAACTTTATTACCGGTTTCAATGAGTCAAGAGAATATTGTGGGCAAAGCCTCCACTCCTTCGTTGGTGATTGAAGAGGTTTTCCGTCCATCTGGAAGTGATGGGAAGAGATAGCGTTTGTCACATGTCACTAGAAAGGCAATAGATGACTCAATAGGGGTTAAAAGGCAGTGAGCAAGCAGTACATTACGCATCTTAGAAGTATATGAATTCCAAGCTGTGGGCACCAGAACTTTGAACTTCTTCTCTCTTCATTATTCCTCAGGTTCAAATGATACATCCTCACTTTCTTTTAGAATATCTCTAACGCCGACCATAACTTCCCTTCACTCACCCATACCTGCTCGTTTCGCTGTGCCTTCCTTCTATTATCGCCGTACCTTCTTTCTACCTCTGCCGTTAATTTCCATAATTAAACTTAGTGGCCCCAATACATTGAGTGGTAAGTAGTAGCAACCTCAGCCGTACATTCCTTTGATGGTCCGTCCCTTCCACAACCAACCTCCGATTCCCTGGTATAAATACTCATTCCCTCCCACATTTCTTCGTCAGTATTCTTCCTTACTAGAATATCTCTTCATCAACATCCTTTCTCATTAAGGAGTTTCTTCATACACGCCTCCCCTCATCACGTCTCTCCTTCTTCATGCATCTCTCGTCATCAATGGACACCATGGACATCTATAAACTGCCCCATGGCGACATATATACCTACTACCTACAATTCGGCGACACTGATACACTAACCCAGTAATGTATATAGACTGGGAATCGTCTACATCTATTATATATACTTAAATCTTGGCGATAACTATCGAGGTACGGACTGACCTTTGGCAACACATAGTCTAACTATTGGTGATTTTTACAGACTAACTCGGCGCTATCTATAGATCAACTCTCGGCAATACCTTGACACTAAGCTCTTTCGTTGTCTATAGACAACCCCTCAAAGACATCTTTACACCAATATTCTAACTATCCTCGAAGAACTCCTGAACTTAGAAGGATGCAACAATCCTTACACATACAAGACGTCTTACAATTGGTAGCTCTGCGAGAGCTGTCGCTCTTCGTGACCGTTGTGAAGTTCACAACGACTCAATACAATACCCAACCTTTTCCTTAATTCATTGATTCATTCTATCGAGAGTTTGAAGGAAACTTCAGAAGGACGCAGCAGTCTAGTAACGCCCACTTGTTCCCAACTACTATATCCTCGAGTTCAAATATTCAATATGTCCGGACTACCACCTTACTCCAATATCTCAACATACTGTACTTGTGAAGCCTGCTCGTATGGGTTTGAAGAACGTTGCAAACTAAGGAGTCTGTCTTATGAACATTCGCTGATAGTCGGATCAATGTGAGTGAACTATCAGTTTGCAGTCATCGACATGTGAACAGAACTGACAAATAATAGCTTGGCAGACGCGGGTCACCGAATGCTCTCCATAAGTTTCAGGGTCGGCCAGAACGATCACTTCGTTACATGCCATTCTAGCCTCCTCTGTTATTGGTCTAAGGTTATCAGAGACGCTCTGTACAGACAAGTAAGACCGGTCTACCGTCTACGGATCGACTTTAAGCAACCTTCCAACCGCTCAACTGTTATCTGGAGGCAGATTGTCCAGTGGTGCTACACTGGGAGATTGTTAGATCCTGCTGACCTCAGCGATGTCATGATCGGTGCCAGAGATGACCTTGAGGGACTGTGGACTGCGGCAATCACTCTCGAGATGAGCGAGCTTGTAAATTACTGCATGCACCTCATATTTATCAAATACACCTAGGGGCTTTCAGCTCGAATGAACCTAGCCATCAAGTGTGATCCCCGAGACTGCCCTTACGACGTGTATGGCCCATACCACGCATTCAAGTGCAACCACACGGGAACGAAGTACCGGCAACTCTTTGAGTTCATGGAAGACCTCGTTATTGCCAAGGCACCACTGTCGAGGCATGCTCGGAGTCAAGCTAGTCAAGCGACGATCGAGAAGTGGGCTGCATACTTGGAACTCGATGAGCCGTTCCGCGAGTGGATAGAGTTCCTAGGTGGCGTTGAACATGAAGGATACGAACCCATTCTGCCGACTCATTACAACCAGTGGGATACCTACCTAGTACCGGAGCTACCGAGGATGCCAGGGAACATTCATGAATGGGCAAGGGTACATGATGAGCATGTCAACTACGAAGGCCAACCGATGGTGCTCATGGGAGTTTGGGAAAATAGGCCTGGTTCCCCTGAACAATGGGGGTTTTATGAATTCGTTGAGGAGCCTTGACTGATGGGGATTAGCACGGATATGGCGTTAGAAGGAATTGATTCTAGAAGGTTACAGGGTTAGAATTGCTGATATAAAGTTACAGCGATGGTTACATGCATTATGAACATTGCCTTTAGGGAGGTTAGGCAGAGTTTAGATTTACAATATTGTACTCGATGTTTTACATTATATTTACACATGATCCTTCCACTAATTAGTGTGCTGATTTCTCATGTCTGTGTTGTGGTGTGACTGCTGTTCAAGCGGAGATTGTCTCATAATGTACTAACACTCATTCAAAATTATCCATTGGCTGAATAGCCTCTTCCAGTTACGCAGTAGGTACTACGTAAACACGAAGAATTCGAGACTAGAAGCTGTTGGGTATCATCGGACGCATACGCGCGAAATTTATTATATGAAGAGTTCACTCCATCGAGATAGACATTGTCCCCCAAGCTACCTTTACTGCTTGGCTCTGCTTTCACGTGTACCAAGATCGGCCATGGACCCTAGACTAATTATGTGTCTGGATAACGGGCACTGATTTTAAGCCACCGCTGTTACGAGCATTCGTCATTTAAATCGCAACTTCACAATAGCCTTTTGGGTTCGGCTTCAGCACTGAAGACTCAGGGAAAATACGCATGGTCTTGATTTGCTAGTATGAACGCGGCTTGGACGACTCTGTTAGAGCCGTAAGTACATAGGTATCTAGGCAGCTATTGGGGATCGATAATGAGAAGTGATGAACGAGCATACCGTCGAAACCCCTACTTGATCTGCTTGGGAACTTGCCATTCGCCTGGTTTCAAGTGAGAGAGAGAGCTGGCCAGGAACCTTTGGCACACGATGACGACGAACGGATGGGAATCATGGCTCTTAGATGAAATTAGGTAGTCTATGACCGTCGTCGCCCTATCCCTCCAGAGCGCTTCGCCAGTGTTATCACCACCGTCATTGCTGTAAAAGTACAAGCCTCCACCGCCCTCCCCGCGCCCGGGATCTCGAGAGCCGGAAACGTGTTTTCTGTTTTATTCCTGCATCTTGTCGTCCTCCTTGGCGGCGGGCTCTTCGTCGTCGTCGTCATCCTCGGAGATGGCCTTCTTCGCTAAGCGCTCGGCCTCCTCCAGGAGGTCCTGGGGCACGTCCTGGTGGCGGCCCTTGGTGGGGCCGTCGGCGCCGCTGATCCAGCTCATCTCCAGCTCGAACTCCTTGTCCTTGTTGTCCTGCTGCGCCACGTAGATGATGCGCGCGGCCTCCTTGACCGCCTGCTTCAGGTCCAGCGTGCCCTCGGCCAGGTTCAGCTTCTCGAGCTCGGCCTTGGCGGCCTGCCGGCCCTTGCCCGTCGCCGCGCCGTAGTAGCCCCAGTACATGCCGCTCGGCTCGATCATGTAGAGGCCCGGGCCCCCGTGCTTCTTGCCTTCCACCTTGCCCCCGGCGCCGACGGAGGGGCCGTTCCCGACTTGCCCGTCGACGGGGGCTTCAAGCTCCGAGTCGAAGCCGCCTATGATGGCTGTGATGCCGAACGGACGGACGGACTGGTAGAGGGTGTAGGCTTGTAGGTATCCGCCCATGCGACTAGCTAGGTCAGACGTCGAAATCGGGGTCTTGAATGTCTCACGCCAGGCTCGCGCCTCGTCTCGGGCTCGGTCGACGAAATGGTGGCCGTCGGGTACCATGCCAGAGTAGACCTATTAAAGCACGAAAGGTTAACCACCTATTTTGCTACATGAATTGCAAGAAGTGCTAGGCATTGAACAGCGAAGAAAAGACAACATACGACTCCTAGATTTCGGTCGATAGTCGCAATTCGCTTATTTGCGCCGGGCTTCAATAGCTTGGACGTGACGACCTTCTCGACGGCCAGGACAACGCCGTCCTTGCATCGGATGCCGACCGACGTGCCGCCGTTCTCTACGGCCTTCACGGCATATTCGACCTGGAAGTTGCGTCCGTCGGGCGAGAAGATGGAGTTGGCGAGATCGTAGCCTGTTCCTATGGACGTCTGGGTTGGGGGAAGAAGAAAGTGTGAGCTTGGGAACAGGGACAGCAATGTGGGAGGTTTAGAATGCTTACCATTTTGAATCCTATGGGTGGGTTACGATCAAGGTGTAGGTGTTTTTAAGGGTTGGAGGGAGTGAACGGAGGTGGAATGAAGCTCGGCGGATTTGGTGGTGTTTGATATGAGGGAGCTCTACTTCATTCGTTAGGCAACTCGAGCTGCGCGTTGCGTTGCGAGTTGGTGGTCGGTAGTGAGCTGCATAAGCTAAAAGGTTCCCTAGGCTGTGTGTGGCTGATGCTAGCCTTGCATGGTGGAGACATTGGGTAACTAGCCACATGTGGCTGGGGGAGTTATCGCTTATCTAATCTAAGTACCTATCTCTAAAATATGAACTCGTGAATTAAGCATAGGACCCACCTATAACCCCCTTTTCTCGCTAACGCTTGGCATGCCTTCCCCAACGTCCTCCGAAGGGAAGGACCACCGCTGGCCGAATAGATAATTATAAGAGAGATCAGATTAACTGCAACACTACCTAGTTTCGCCACGTGGGCTTGGGTATAATCATTATAATGGTGTGACTGGCATTTTTGTCTATCCTGGTATGAGCCTTAAAGGAGTTGAGAATACGGCTGGGGGGTTAGTATGTAAATTTGCTATTAGTAGGTTTATATCTCGCATGTTTAGTCGACTAGATCTTCCTAATACCTCTCAATTATAGATAAAGATGGCTTCAGCTCCCCTATGGTCCTAATTTCCAGAAGGATACACGGAAGAGTCCCCTTTCTACCTAGGTACTCTTTGCTATTGCCCCTGGCATGATATCTCGGTGGTCCGCATAGTATAACGGGAAAACATATACGTAAATACCTAGGTATCCATATACGTACGGGTCACAGCGGATGAGGAGTATGCCTTGGACATACACAACTGCGACACGATGAGGTGGGAGGAGGTACATGCAAAATGCAACTGCTCCTTAATCTAGTAATGACAAAACTTGAAACCACCTAATTAGGTATTATGGGACGATGGTAAGCTTTGTTGTTATTAGATGAAAAAAAATCTATGTCACCGTGACCTCGAAGCCGAAGCTGCTGACGATTGTAGAGCTCATAGGAGGTACTTAAGTAGGTAGTTTTGCTTCTATCATTGGAGTCGGAGTATTTAGATCACCGTTGTGTAACCCTACCTACACATAGCAATGTCACCTATCTTATACAGGCCACTGTTCATTACTGCTGTTGGTTTGGATTGAAAAGATGTGTGTAATTTGTGATGTATTAGATAATGGCTTATGTACCTGATCATGAGCTCATGACAAATCTCGGAAAAGAAAAGGAAACATAAAGGGGATGGTCCGGGTAATGATTACAAACCTCGAGTCTGAGCTAGGTTGCTTTTCGTCTCGTTCTCTCGTATTTTGTATATTTACCTACCTACTCTACTGCCAACCGGAACCCAAGCTTGTGTAGCTAGCTGGCCTTCTCGGCAAGCACATATTCCGCTACGTGCGCCGGTACAAACGCTATTGAGGTACGACTTCCAAATTTGCCATGTGGTAGGCATAGACGGCCTGCATAACACCTCCTAAAGGGCCCGGACTGATCATACCGCCCTTCCGGTGTCATACAATAGGAACTAATACCAAATGAGATTTTAGCATTTTTCGGGTTGCATAGTTAAAGCCTCAAGACACCCATATCCCATATCGACAAAGGAGGGTCAACTCGACCGGTTATAGACCGAGAGCTCCGGGAATTAGCCTCCGGCAGATGACGACTGCAGATAACCCCGAAGATGATCATTAAATGTAATGTCCGATGATAATTACCCAATATGATAGGTATTCTGCGCTTCTCCAAGAAGTAGCATTTAATCGTATGTTTAAGTTAGAAAATAGTTGTCGTAATGCTATATCTACATGCTCTAGGTCTCTTATGACTACCTAGGTTAGAGTATTGAACGAGATAAAGAGTCAATTAGGGGTTCATCGTGGGGTATCCCACGAGTCGCAACACGCCACTGGGTTAAACGGACAGAACTGATTTGTCAAAGGATTGCTTCTAGAAGACTGGTTCCAGATCCCGGGAAATAAATCGGCTTCTAGAATACTCCTCGCTAGATCACTGAAAGAAAAACTACCAGCCTTTGTGCCTCTCCGGGGAAATGGGAGTACCGTTTTCAGCAATATCTCAACTACCGACAAAGGAAAGGCAAATTATTTTTACGGAAGAGCAGAAAGAGGAATTACGTAAGATAAAAGTTACACGAACAAGGCAAAGGGCTACGCGATGTTGTTATTCGAACCCTCCAAGTGGAGTGATAACGAATAAAGGACTCGGAATGCAAGGTCAGAAGCATGGTCACAAGCAGGGTCACAAGCAGGGTTGACGGTATACGCGAGATAAACTTTATAGTATGAGTTTTCAATGCGATACGGCATGAGAAACGAAATGGAGTTGACCCGCTTGCTTGCTTTAGCATCTTTGTCCGTATACCGAGGCCACATTTGTCAAAGAGTCGAATGGATGGCGATCTGGGTGGCAACGCTTGTGATCATATTGTCGATTAGGTAACAATGCAACTGCCTTTCCAAGTCTAACCTAGTCTCGTTTTTTACTACGTATATATAAACACACACTCGTAATAGTCCACTAGTAATGTTCTAAGATGATTTGCCGGATGTCTGGGTCGAGAATCTTTACCTCAAGAATCGGAACTCTTGGTATCTAGATATCAGTGATCGTCTCGACTGTAAGGTGAAGAGACCAATATAATTCGAATTGTGGGTTAAGGTACACTGAAAATGGGTTCCACTGAAGCGACCAGTGTCGAAGAGCTGGATGCTCTTATTATCGGAGCTGGGTTTAGCGGTGTATACCAGTTGAAAAAGCTCCGTGACGAAGGATACAAGGTAAAACTGGTAGAGACTGGCTCAAACTACGGCGGGATATGGTACTGGAACCGATACCCAGGCGCTCGCGTTGACAGCCACGCACCTCACTACCAGTTTTCCGACCCCGAGCTCTGGCAGAACTGGCATTGGAAACAAAGATTCCCTGACCACAAGGAACTACGAGCGTACTTTGAGTTCGTAGCCCAGAAATGGGATCTCAGAAAGGATACCTATTTCAATACTTACATCAGTTCGGCTACCTGGGACGAGACAGAATATAAATGGATCATCAAGGCAAAGGATGGCCGGACCTTCAAGACGACCTTCTTCTTACCACATACCGGAATAGCTGCTAGCAGAGCGATCCCTGACTGGAAGGGAATCACCTCGTTCAAAGGCTTGATGGTCCATTCCTCGTACTGGCCACATAACGAACCGGACCTCAAGGGAAAGAAGATTGCCGTTATTGGGACAGGATCTACCGGAGTCCAGCTATCCCATTCTATAAGCGAGGAAGCGGGTGAGCTTGTCGTCTTCCAGCGCACGCCCCCTATGCCTTTGAACATGAGGCAGGTGGACTACGCCGATAACGAGGAGGCCATCCCTAAGTCAGAACTTGCGGAATTCTTCAAGGTGCGTGCTAGTGGCTATTGGGGCTTCGACTTCGGCTTCCTTCAGAAGAGCACCTTTGAAGACGACGAGGCTCAGAGACGGGCTACCTATGAGACTCTGTGGAAAGCGGGCGACTTCACCTATTGGCTAGGCACTTACACCGACATGATATCTAGCATGGAGGCCAACCACGAGGCATACAAATTCTGGCGCGAGAAGACACGGGCTCGTATCAACGACCCCAAGCTTCAGGAGCTGATGGCCCCTGAGAAGCAACCATACCCCTTTGGTTGCAAGCGTGTGCCACTCGAGAGAGGCTACTACGAGATGTTTAATAAGCCAAATGTGCATCTCGTCGATGTCAATCACACCCCAGTAGTCGAGGTGACAGAAAAGGGTATCAAGACGACGGAGAGGGAGTGGGACTTCGACATCATCAGTGAGTAATTGCATTCATATCTTGCTATTATAACTGTGGATCTTTGTGAATGGCATATGCTAACTCTAGGCTACTCTAGTTCTCGCTACTGGCTTCGACGCCGTCACAGGAGGCCTCACTACCATCGACATCCGCGGCGTCGGGAACCAGAGCTTAAAGGAGAAGTTCCAGCAACATGGCCCGACCACATACTGCGGGATCTCGGTCGCCGGGTTCCCGAACATGTTCTTCTCGTACGGGCCGCAGGCCCCGGCGGCCTTCTGCAACGGCCCCACATGTTCCGAGCTGCAGGGGAACTGGATCGCCGACGTGATGAACCGCCTCCGCCAGGCGGGGCTGAGCAGCATCGTGGCCGACGAGGCGAGCGAGAAATCTTGGACCGAACACGTGGAGGCCGTAGCCTACGCAACGCTTCTGCCCAAGGCTAATTCGGTAAGTGATACCTTGAACAAACTTTGACTATGATAGTTCAAAGGAGTATAGCTAACGGTGCTTAACGAATAGTGGTACATGGGTGACAACATCCCCGGGAAGCCGAGAGCGTCGCAGATGTACTTGGGCGGCTTACCGAGCTACCATGGGAAGCTTAAGAGCTGCGCATCAAGCGGGTACAAGGGATTTCACTTTGAGGGCTTAAAGGCATAACTTTTAGGATAGTTTGGTCGAGCGTAACACCGTATCTATAAACTCCGTCATGTATTTGCCAAGTTAATAGTCTGGGGTTATCTGGTGCTATAGGTACCTGCTTAGATCTAACTGCAATCACATGAAGAAGAAACTCAAAAGCCCAATCTACCCTTTTACGTAGAGATCTTCTGATATCAAATACCCAACGGCCCTGAGACCTAGTTTCTATCATATGAATCCAGTCGATCATACTTGCGCTCAGCACGCTTCCCCGAGTCTCCGTGGTGGAGCTCGTCGAGGTACTTCTTGAAGTCTTTGGAGAGCTCAACAACAGCTCTCAGATGCTCATCTGTGACTATGATCTTTCCTTCCTCACCTTTGTCAGCATCATACTCTGCCAATGATACGGCCGTCTGAAATGCTTTAGATATAATCGTGGTTAGCAGAGTGGAAGGTAATGGGGAAATTTATCTTTGAGATGAGGTTTGACGACTTACCATTCCTAATCTCCCGCCCGTTCCATTTGAGCGCTTGCATCTCGGCACCGCGAATGTATTCCTTCGCGTCGATGGTGAGGCGCATGTAATCACTCCGCTCCCTAGCGAGCTTGTCAATGAACGTCTGCCAGACCTGTCGTCTCTGGCTATCGTCGAAGTCCGGGTAGTAGAGTTGTAAGTGGATACGTGAGATGAACGCATCGTCAAAGGAACCAACTCTGTTGGTAGTAAGGAATAGAATGCCATCATAGAATTCGAGAGCGCGGAGAAAGCCTGAAGATTTGGATAGTTTCACGTTAGCAGTGGCTAAAACGTGATAGAAGAAAGGGTAATTTAGGGGGGTTGTTGGTGGCTTACCAGCTACTAGACTGGTCCGCACCAAGTCAGCTGTTGAGCGGCGCTCCATGAAGACATCAGCTTCGTCGATGAGAAGTACAGCGCCCCAACTTCTTGCTCTCTTGAAATGTTTTGTCAAGTTGAATTCAACGGTTGAAGGGTCAGTGCTATGTCGCTGGACGTCAATACCATCAAGGGGCGCTTCGTGAACGCCGTAATGCACTCTTGACAAGAACTCGGTATAGACGGATCGCATAGTTTGGTGGGGAGGTAGGCAATGTCGAAGATGAAGGGCCATCATTTGAGGATATCGGTGGCGGCGCTACTTTGAATGTCGTGAATACATCAAAAGCTGGACCGTGTTTATCGGCAGAAAGTTCGAGGCCTTCCGTATCATATTGCCTTATCAATTCATCCGTCTCTCTGTGGCGATGCTCTACGCGGTATTTGATCCAACTTTCTCTCGGCTTTTCTTCTTGTGATCCCGCATTGTGGTGCTCACGGGTCTCCATGAGCGATAATTAGGTATGAGACAATTACAAGTGTATGAATGAGATGGATAGAACACAACTGCGAGTAAAGCTCTTCGTTTCTTACTAGATATGTTTGTAAGGTCAGGTAAGATTGGGCGGGGGTTCTGGATCACTCCGTTTCTTATTAATACTGCAAGAGCCTCATAAGATACATCTTACTCGATTTTGGCCCCCAAATCCTCAGTGCCCATTCAATACAGAGCACGGGATCTATGGCCAATGATTAAAAAGTTAGTGTTATACTACAGACGCCATATGCCCCAAGGTGCTGATATTATGCAGCCTACTCTACCTCAGCTGAGCTATTCTTTCCGACATTTCCCGCGGCCGCCCTGACCCTCCAATGAGGAATCTAAATTGTGTATCAAGCCCGTCAGAATATTTTAGCCGCTTTAGAATAGTAAGCAGCGAGGCATCCGGGAATAAAGGCTTGTTAACAATGTTAGAAAAACCAAGTCTAAACTGTTCATTTCGAAGGCCGATTAAGCCGTTCTTGGATTAAGAAAGCTTGAGGTTGGCATTAAGTGTCAATTATAGAACACGCTACTAACTCGAACGACTTTGATGGGTAATGCAGCTGATGACGCCCAGGAGTCTAGGAGACTTGTAAGGACGTACAGCGGAGATGTTGAGGGGAGGTTACCCCATGACCACAACAAAACTCAGACACTTGCCCATGTCTTGAGCCAATCTCAGCAAGGCTCTGGAGACTTGACAAATCCATGGCGAATATTTTTCGAGTCTTGGGAATGGTCCCCTGGCGAGCAGTGAGAAACCCCTTGCAATACGATCTATATTGATGCCACTAATCGGACTTTTTTTGGGGGGGGGACAGGGATCCTATAACCAAGGTCATTGCTGTTGAGTCAAACAGGCTCCGCGAGAAATGGGAACCTTTTCTTAGTAATGGCTCTAGTGAGGATCGCCTAGATCTAAGAAGATCCGAGCCAACTATAGAAAGTGTAGTAGATCTTGTCCAGGAGATTGCGGCAGAGTCTCAAGCTAAGCGCGGTAATAACCGTCGCGGCAAGGCAATGAAGATGTTTCATAAGTTCTGTGACACAATCGACTCGCACAAATCGATGTTGGAGTTGGTACCGGAAGGCAGCGAGTATGTTTCCATCTTCGCTGGGACTTTAAATGTAATCATAAAGGTAAGTACACTCGACTGTTGTGCCCTTTTAAACCGTTCTAACTTGAGCCAGGCCAGTGTTAATCACGAGCGCATTGCCGAGGGTCTATCAGAAATATTGTGCCGTATCAGCGAACATGTTTCGGAATGCAGGTCTGAACTACAGCTCTTCAAGACCCAGGCTATGATGGAATTGATTGCAGATTTATACGCGCGCATATTCGTCTTCCTCTCAGATGCCATGGATTGGATAACCGAGAAAAGACGAAGGAGGCTATTGGACTCCTTCAATGAAAACTTCTATCAAAAGTTTGAAAAACAGGTAGAGGCGATTCAACTGAAGTCTGACATGATACGAAACCTAGCGGCTCAGAGCTCTCGTGCAGAGCAGCGGGTGACAAGGCAGATGGTCGAAGAACTGGCACAAGACGTCAGGGTGGGCTTGACTGGAGAGGAACGACACCACGCCGAGTTAGCTTATTTTGCGAAGCAGATTGAAATAGAACTCTCAGAGGCACGAAGGGAGAGACAGATCCAGAAAGAAACCCAACAACATTTCAAGCAGCTTGCAGATCGTCTCAATAATATGCTCCAAGATAGAGCAGTGTCTTGGATAGGGGACATACACTCAACTAACGCTTGTAAGCAATCAATTTCTCTGTCTCATATCGAAGACTTTAAGCTGACAGTATCATTGGATATTTAGTAATAGGATATCCCTACATTCCCCTACTACCAAAACCACAACAATACATGGAACTGGCTTTATCCTCTAGAGTTGGCTCACCTGCAACTTTTGAATGGAGGTTAGAGGAAGTCTTGCTAAACTCTAAACATTTCGAAGACTTCTTCTACCGGGACCGTGTACGATTGCCTTGCGATCCTTCTAGTCCTAGTAGAATCAGTTTAGAGGCTCTGAGACGACTGAGCGAATGGATGAAGGACCAGTCCTCTCATCTTCTTTGGCTTGAAGGTCCATCGATAGAGGCGGACGACCTTGAAAATCCTATCACTATGTTAGCCAACACAGTTGTAGAACTCGCAGAAAATTCACATATTGCGGTTCTCTCTTAGTAAGTTTCCCAAGCTATATTTAAGAACATAATCCTTTCGCATTTGGAGTTACTAGCTAACCTTTCTTCTTCGAAGCTGTTGTGAGCTTCGCCGTCGAGATCGTCTAAGGAACGGAAATGACACACGCGAGGCCCAATCCTGCGTAGCTTTGATCTGCGCTCTACTACGACAGATGGCAGAGCTTTTACTCCCGAGTTTTGAATCTGTCACGGACTTTTCACCCAACCGACTTCGTCTCATTGACGGATCGATTTTGTGCTGGTCGCAGATGCTGGAGTTATTTTGCGATCTGCTTCCGCTCATGCCAGATACGATCCTCTGCGTTATCGATGGTTTCCAATGGCTAGATGATCGTAGCACGATGAATTACCTAGAGGAGCTACTCCTAGCAATAAGAGGGAGTAAACTTAGATGTTTATTCACTACGACGGGTCGTTCGGCTTGCTTGAGGAGACAACTACAGTCTAGGGAGACAACGGTATTAATTGAGGCTATCAATTTAAAGGAAAGTATGTGGGGACTAGACCGAAATAATTCTTGGGTTGCATCATAATAGGATTACGTTCGGTGAGTCGAAATAAAATTGAATCCCGGGATATCCTCAATTGCGGGATGACTCCATATAAAGACCACACGGTCGTGTCTGATTGGCTACCTAGGTACGCTATAGCGGCCCGTTCCGAAACCTTGCTACTAGTGAGTAGGTGGGTACTGATCACTCATCTAGTGGTCTCCATTAAATTCGACGTCAAGACACCAGGCAAAAAGTACAACACTAGAACGCCTTCATCTATTCATTCACAACTTCACGACGATATATCATCGTCTATTCTACTGTCCAGATGAACGAAGCACTTTGTTCGATTCTTTCCGGAGAGAATGAATGGTGTTTTGATACGGAAGGCAGGTCCATCAAATTCAACAAGGACGGCACTGGCGAGGTGTGTAGGTCCCCGGGTTCGCCATGTCTCTGCCTCTGACAACTGAAAGTTATGGTGCCGTTGTAACTTCAACTATTGGATTGCAGCAGAGCTTGAATGGAAGAGTATCGGGCCGCCACGCGACCCAAGCAAGATTACGAATGCTGCCCGGAACAAAAGCCCTCAACTTCTCGGCCAGCTTGATCTCGAAATGACTCTCGCCAAGCGGCTGCCACAATGGGTAGAATCCTCTATATTGTCAAAAAGCACCATAATCAACGAGCTTAGTTTAACAGATGACGCCTTTCGACCCAAGCTATATACTATCAGAATCGAGAAAGGCAACTTCGTAGAACCTTGCTGCATTAGGTACCCGAGCTCGGACAGGCCGAGATTTGCACTTCGCCTGCTATTTGACAAGTCGCCATATCCTCCACAATCTGAATGGAGGGAGCCAGAGGGCGGCCCTGATGGAGGTCAATTTTGGGACCACATAGAATTTGTGAGCCGAACTTCTCCGGACCTGGCAAAGAAAGGAAGAGCGATGAACGATATATCTACAGGGGATTGGAACGGATGCGTAGTTTCTTAATTGCCTGTACCTATCTGACCGTGAAGATATTATGCGCAGCATAGCCCAAACCTAGGGAAAACACCTTCGGTGCTGATGGTTGCGGCGTAGACTTGAAACGACTTGTAAGGTCCGCAGCACTGCAGCTCATCATAAGTCGAACTACAAAGACGAAGGACCTAACGAAGCATAGCATAGTTCACCTCCGGCAGCTGTCACCCTTTTGAAGCAATTAACCATAACAACAACCAACCCGAGATGCCAAATATAGAAAATAGAGAAAAGGGAGGCTCAGCAGCAATCAAAGGAGCGCTACTAACACGCGATTCCACTGTATGTGTAACCACTGACGTGCTAGTCGGAGTGTATAAGGCATGACATCATCCGGAACAGGACCGTGGGGATGCCCCACTCGGCGGGTTCGGCTTTCCTCACTACGGATTATTAGTGGGGTGGAAGCGCCGATACCAAAACGGAGCCCGGGCGGGCATTGAACGGGCAAAGCGATGAAGTGTAAGAAGTTGGAATCTTATCTACATTAATAATAATAAAACAGCTAATGATAAAAAGGCATGTTAGGCCCCGTATGCATCAAGAGGATCATACCTAGGTACTATATATAGCTCACAGAGCATAGTTTTTCGCTTAGGTAGTCTTAATGCTCAAACCAATTTGTGACTACGGAGGATCAATCTATGCATTAAAGCTATATTTATATATCTCTAGTTTACATAATAGTAAGTGCGTCATAAATGAATCCATCACTACCGCCACCTCGTCATATTTTGATTTATCGTTTACGATGTTGCATATACTATGATATGATTTTAAGTAATCATGACCTAAAGCAACCAGTATGAACGTCCATAGCTCGAATTTTGTCTACCTACTTAACCTAGCGGTGCATTAAGATTCGCATATGTATGGTATCTATATATATCTCGTCGATGAGGCGCAATGTCTATCAGATCAACCAGACAGAACTGGCGGCAGCCGTCACAGCCCAACTGAGAAACATAACAGCCGACATTTACAATAGGATATTACATCACTCAAGCCACCTGAAACATCATTGAAGGCAACCTTTGACCGAGACTCCAACCTAAATATAGCCCCCTACCTTCCTTGCGGATGCTGTACTTGACACTAACGACTGATATTGTCTGATATGTGTCTCCAATTCTACAGTTAGACTTAATACTATGCCTCAGCACTACAACTCGGTCAGTTTGGCTTGCTCTAGTAAGGCTCCCAAGAGACCGCTAAAGCAGACGAGTACTATTCTGTAACATGATCAGCATGGAGAATGGTTACTGTAAAGATATTTTTAGCAAACAAACTTTGGTTATAAAGGCATCTCAACTCCCCAATACTTAGGAGACAGCAATCCACTCAACATCAAAGACCATTAACAACAACCTGACCAACCTCGTATCATCATGGCCCGCTACATCCAAGTCCTCGCCACAACCCTAGCCATATCCGGCCTCGCCACGGCCACATGCCAGCTGGGGAACAAGCTGACAGACGCCAACCCGGCGCCGGAGCCCAGAGCCGAGCTCTGCGAGCCGCAAGGGGAGGGCACCTTCACCTTCGCGATGGACGTGCACGAGGTGGACGTGCCGACCTTCGACTCGGGGGCGGTGTGGGCGGGCCTCGTGGACGGCAACTCGTTCATCATCTACGACAACGCGTGCGTGGCGAAGGGGGTCTACTCGCCCGGGGACGAGGGCAACGACTGCGGCGTGCCGTTCGCGATCGAGGAGAGCTTCCTGCCGTTCGTGCTCACCGTCGACCAGGTCGACTTCGACGTCGGCGCCCCCCGATTCCGCTTCGCCTACGCCAACGGCCTGTTCTCCATCGGCGACAACCATTGCACTTGCCAGGACGTGTCGCACGACCTCGAGGCCGAGCAGGCTTGCAAGTGTGCTTTCCCCCTCCAGGGGGAACCCGCATAGGTGGTGTGAGATGAGGCTTGGTCGTTCGGATATAAGGAGTGTGGGTTTGGGATAGAACATATGAAGATATTATAAACTAGCACGGATGGTACTGAGCTAGGGGGAGGGGATGTATTTCACGTACAATTGCATACCTAAAATAGGTACTACTTCTGCTTGATACTATTAGGATCATCAATTAAACTCCCATTCGCAATGTTTCGGGTATCTGGAAGCCCAGATACTTTAATAACTCCCTTCTTGTATCCATGATAAATTATCGAGGTATATCCTTAACTGTAAACTAGGGCACTATGGCCTACTTAAGTCTGATTGGCTGAATGGTCGTAACACATGCTGAAAAGAGTATCTATTAGGGTTAAGCTAAAGTCTGATTGGTCAATTCTTATGGAGTATTGTAGTGCTGTTAATTTATACTTAAGGAGACTGTATCTTTGGATGTCCAAGTGTCATAACGGTTTAAAACTATATAATTTCACGAATCTGGAATTCATAGTAAACGAAGGGCAAGTAGATTTACGTGATGATAAACTTAGACTTTTGCAACAATAACAATACGATATCAGCTTATACCGAAACACTTGCTACCGTAACGGTATCACATTTATCGTATTATCTCTATGAAAACTATCACAGCATTTCAAGTCATGTTTTAGAGAACAACGACATAACATCAAAAATACTGAAACGAATCCGCCGTCTTGTTTTGTGAAACATTGTCCTATGTTCTATCTAGGCTATCCGCAACTTGACACTAACTATACCTCCAAATAAACCGAAGGTATCTCTGCAGAAGCCTCTATCCCAGCGCCCTACTAACGACATCGTATTCATGAAGAAACAAATGGACAGGTAGCCTAAATTGCCCCCTATTTTGATGGCTCCGGCGTTGATTGACCTGCTGCGCCGTCTGCGATGCTCAAAATCTTGAGCTGTTCTGCTGTTCCCTCTGTCTTTTCATTATTGGCGGAAGCAGCAAGAGCCAGCTTCTTAAGTCGCTTACGTTCCTTCTCCTTCTCCTTTGAGACCTTTTTAGCAGCAGCCTTCTCCATATCGATTGCCTTCTGTTTTCGAAGTTCTTCTCCACCAAAGGCTTCACGCCACTCATCTGCTTTCTCTACGGGGATAGCAGAGAAAAGTAGCTTTGCTTCTCCGAGTGCTTGGCCGGGTGGGATCGTGTCGGCTGTCCACGTATCCGGGATGGAAAAACGGCCATTGCCAGAGCCTGTAACACCAAGTTGTTCGAGAATCCCCTCGGCTGTCCCTGGCATATATGGGAATATTAGGTTCGCGAGGAGATGTAGGCTGTTGAGGGCAAGACCAACGACGACATTACATCGTTCCGGGTCTTCAGTTAGAAGCTGATTGCTAAGCTTATTGTCTTGCAGCAGCTTATTACCTACGCTCGATATGCTATGATGGGAGCTCTATGTTAGCCTTAAAAACGACAAGCACCTAGCTGCTTCGAAAGACGTACCTGAGGAGTGTGGTGAGACCAGCTCGTAGCTTAGTAGCTTTGAGGTTTGCAATGTAGGTCTGTAGTAAGCTATTGACCTCCTCTTTGTACTGCTTTACCCAATCGTCAGAGTCCTTGTATGTACGATACTCGGGCACCACGGCATTTAACTTGGCGTGGGCAAATTTGACAACGCGATTGCAGAAATTACCGAGATTCTTTAGCAGATCATTGTTGTTGGCATCTACGAATTCTCTGTGACGATAAGGGTAATTAGTCTCAATGAGCGCGGAACACCACAAGTTGATTTCAACATGGGACTTACCGCCAACTGAACTCGGAGTCACTAGTCTCCGGTCGTCTTGAGAGTAAGTAGTATCTCCACACGTCGACAGGCACACCGGTGTCTTTCGCGCTGTTACCAAATACACCCACGCTCTTTGATTTGCTGAATTTTCCGCCCTCGTAGTTAAGATACTCCGTAGTGGACAGTTTATGGACTTGGGTCCACTTTTCTCCAGTACCAAGCTGAGAGCCTGGGAATATGATGCTATGGAACCTGATTTGGAGTATTAGCTGTTATTCGATTTACTTGGTCTGTAATTACGTACGGGACATTGTCCTTGCCCATGAACTGATAAAGGGAGACATTGTCTGGGTTCTTCCACCATTGTTCCCAGTTCTTGCCTGTCGAGTCATCTCTGTCGGTATAGCATTTGGTGATCGAGGGATAACCGACTATTATAATTAGCAGGTGTCCACATATGATAGAAACCCGTGGGGTATAGCGTACTGCATGCATCGAACCAGACGTAGAAGACCTTCCCATCATAGTCTCCACCTGATAGCCCAGGAAGATGCGTGGGGACTGGCATATAAAGTTAGCGTAGTTACTTTCTACCTAGCAATGCAACATACCTGGGACGCCCCATTTGAGGTCCCTCGTGATACTCCGTGGCTTTAGTCCATCAGTGAGCCACGACTGAGTGATAGCAACGGCATTGGAGCTCCAATCCTTGATATCACCAGCGTTATCGAGCCAAGATTTGACTTCGGGTTGCAATGCATCTAAACGGAGATAGAGATGTTTTGTCTTCCGTCTCTCCGGGGTCGCGCCATCAAGTTTGCAATGGGGGTTCACTAGCCAACCAGTGGCTTTTCTGTCTTCGCCGGATTCTGCTTTGGCATCCTCGGTAGGCTCTAGGGGGTCAAGAAGGTTTCCACATGCATCACACTGTTAAACATATTAGTATTATTTAAAATAGGTAGACGACGGTAGGGAAGGGGTAAGATGTACCTGATCTCCACGAGCTCCAGCTGCATGACACAAACTGCATTCACCTTCCACGAAGCGATCAGCAAGGAAAGAGGAATGTGCCGGGCAGTAGGCTTGTTCAGTTTCTCGTTCCTCGATAAATCCATTCTCCCATAGCCGAGTGAACATCTCCTGAACAATCTCAGTGTGCTGGGGAGTCGGAGTGCGACCGAAGATGTCGAAATCTATCTTGAACCAGGCGTAGATGTCGCGGTGGATAGCATTGTATTTGGCGCAAAGGGTAGCAGGATCTACACCCTCAGCAAGGGCCTGGGTCTCGGTGGCAGTGCCATACTCGTCTGTGCCGCATATGTACAATGTCGGGAAGCCGCTTGCTCTGGAGAAGCGAGCGAACACGTCTGCGGACTGTTGTGAAGGTTGTCGTGTTAATTAATCCATTCGTTTAACTTTACTAGGATCGTGAATTGACCAGTATTGCTACTTGACTTCACTTACCAAAACACTACCGATGATGTTGCCAAGATGTGGGACGTTGTTGGCATAGGGCAGGGCGCTGGTGACTAAAATATTTTGCTTCCCCGGCTGGGGGAGCAGTGATGGCGTCGGATTTGACTCGCTCATAGTCGTAATAGCCCGTCGTTATTTCGTTATAATCTTAGAAGTTTGTTGCAATATTTATGGTAAATATCTTCTTAGTTGGAGGGTGAATTGTGAATGTGCTAGTGAGAGTGATGGAGGATTAAAAAATAAAAAAAAGGAAGTAGGAAGTGTTGACAGGATTAAGGGCGTGCTTGACGAGGATGGAGTATGGAGGATGGAGGGGGAGGGGCACTGAGTCACAGGCGGCAGAAAGTAAAATCGGGCAGGTACTTGACGGTAGGTACTAACGAAAACGGAAAGCGGTAAAGCATAATCACATAAGTAATGTTTAAATACATATAATTATAGATTTAACCGTTTATGTAATTCGTATACGTAAGATATTTTACAACTTTTAATTTCTTTAATCATTTGAAAATAATTACTATGTTTAAAATAAATGAAAATAAAATTAAAAGTCAATGATCATATGTTATAGTTAAATATTAAAATTCATGATAGTTGCACACTGCTGCTTACAAGCTGCTGGTTGCTAGTTGCCGTTATGGTCCAAACCCAGCGGTTAAGCCTGCCGAATTGGTCAAGGTCAAGTTCCAAGGTTAAGCATCGGTATTAATGCAGTCAGTACCTACCTAAGCACCCAAGCACCTAAGCACCCAAGCACCTAAGCACCCAAGCACCTAAGCACCTATCTAGGGCATTAATGTCTTTTCTCTTTCTCTAAGAATAACAACTATGTAAAAATAAAATGAATTCTTTCATTTCACGCGAACAAAAGGCACTAGGTTCCGTCTCCAGTCGACCGAATAGCAAATCACAAAGGAATTGTTTACGACATCACAGGAACTTCATGGACAGTCTGTTCATATGATCTTACCTCGATCTGCGATGGTCGCGCCGAGCCATTTGTGGTTAGCTACCCTAGACTGAGACCCCTACATAGACAAGACGCGCGACCTAGCTCTACGACGACCAATAGACCCTACGCCATCGGTGCTGTTCCCGAGCAGAACAGGTCTAAACCGCCCCTATGGATCGCAAACAAACCCGGAGATCACAAGTTCAAATACCTTTGCCCTCGAAGCCTCGTCCGTACAGACCCGGCGACGGTCCCCCATTGGCACCTCTCAGAATCATACCCGAAAATGACTCGACCGCCTTTATAATTGACAAGCGCGTCCTACCTGGCACAGTTCGGAACGGCGAACTGAAGCTACAGATGTACTATGTCGTAGGATGGCGAGAGCTCCCAGCGGCGCGCGTTGCCATCCTTGCGACCAAGGTACTCGATTACGTTTCGCCTCGGGAGTTAGAGGACTTTGAATACAGAGATCTACTGGAAAGGGATGAGGAGGCCAAGAGGTTAGAGGCTGAGAGGAAGCGCAAGGCAGAGGTGGCAGCAAAGAAGAAAAAGGCAATATCCACGAATGCGACGGATACGCCAACAACACCGAGTACCCCGACGAACTCTGGCCAGAGGAAACGTGGTCGACCAAGCAAGGCAGAGCTTCAGGCGCGTCGACTATCGCAGCAGGCGAATTTCAACAACTCCAAATCCATCGAGGTGGCACTCCCCCCTGCCAGAACATCAGGCCCATCGCTATCCACGCCGCAAAAGAAGCGCGCTGGACAGATCGCGACTGATGCCGAGGAGATCGAGGAACCAGACTTAAATGATGCGTTATATCGCCAATTATGTAGGGATGATGGCGATGGGGTCGAGGATATGGATGTGGATGAGGACGAGGACGAGGACAATATACCACTGGACAATGTTCCCAAGACCATGACCTCGGGTCTCGAAATCAGCACGTATGCTAGAGCACTATGGCTCAACAAGGACTCGACACTGTTCAAGCGCGCTAACGGCAGCCTTGCACTAAAGTCATCGACGAGCCACGTCCCAGTGCCCGAGGTACTCCGATCCAACAAGCAAATACAACCGCCGACTAAACGACTAAATAACCAACTGCACAAAACGTCCATCCCAGTTCCTCGGCCATTCAAGTCAGACATGGCAATGCTCACGCCCACGCCCAAAAAACAGTCTACAACCCCTGTTCCAGTTCCTGCGCCATTAAGGTTGAATAAGGAGACCCCACGACCAAAACCAAGGCCAAAGCCATTCGATAAGTTATTCGATAATAAGCACTCTAAAACTCCAGTCCCGGTTCCTTCATATCCGCGTCTAACAAGTGGTAACGGCGAGCCATCTTCATCAGCTCCACTGCCACAACTACCTGAAACTAGCTCTCAACATCACGGTTTCACACCTGCAGCGCGAAGTTCTAGCAAGTGGTCAACATCATCACAGTCACCCAGTGACATACCAGCAGGGTCACCACTTAATAATCAAGACAACTATACGGAACATCATGGATCCTCACAGCTAAAGAGAAGGCCGCCGAATCCCAAACCTAAAGCCAAGGGAGAAGAGCAGGGTCAGGTATGGATTGTGGAGCGGCTAGAAGCTGATAAAATGATGAATTTCAACGGCACGCGAGAGCGCTACTTCAAGGTCCGCTGGGAGGGCAACTGGCCGCCAAACGAAAACCCAACTTGGGAGCCCGAGGCGAATATCGCGCCAAAGCTCGTGAAGCTGTACCTCAAGCAGAAAGCCTCCCGTCGCAAAACCGCCTCTCCAAATACCAACAACAATCGCAACAGTACCCCTAGCAAGATCCTCCCGCCGCAGCCATTGACTCTGAAGAGAAAGTACTCGAGCGTAGCGGAGGCGTTCGCAGGCGACGAAGATGATCTGGACGAGCTGCGGAACAGTGCCGACAGCAATGGGGAATCATACGCTAATGGGGGAAGTGGGGATGAATATTACGACGATGATGATGAGGGTGAAGATGAGATCCTCGCTGTCACGATGGAGCAGGAATCCTATCTGAGCAGACGTGGATCCAAGCCGAAACCAAAACCGGACGAGCTGGGCGCGGCCTTTATGAGAGACCTCGCCGCGGCTATTCATCGCAGCAGCAGCAGCAGCAGTGATAAAGGGGTCTAGCACTAATTGTGACGAAGGTGCGGATGTTATTGCTGGTCATATATCACAATGGTTGCTACTTGGTGAAGTGAAATGGAGATACAAGGGAAATGAATGAACTCCTTTGGCTTTGCAGAGCATCCATAGGCATGACTGCCTTGGCTTACCTAGTATCTAACAAGGTAGATGGCACCTAGGTTACCTCCTTGCACACGAAGGCTTGAATTATGAAGTTGTTAGCTTAGTTAAACGCATAGCATCATTGATACCAATGAATACCAAATTTACGCACTTTAGTTCACAGTTCTACTTTACGAAAACTATGTGCCCGTTAAGGTTACTTTACTACGTGTAGGAGACATAGATTGGAATGCAATGCAAATATCAATTCATCGATTGGGTGCCTGTGTCTGTTTTTAGACTATCCATAGCACACCAAGTAACTCTATCCCCCTCAAGCTGCTATTGAGCCTAGCCAGCTCGCGAATACCCTCCACTGTAAAGAGCACGAGCTCTCTTCCACCTGTCTACCCCGCATATTCACTCCATATGTCTCTAAGATCCCTTGACGATCTAGAGATGAATGGACCTAGACTGCACGTGTCGGAAAGATGGTCCGAAATACAATGAAATCTACGAAAGAAATAACAACAATGATCTAGGTTATCTTGTTAGATCAGATAGGAAATTACTCAGACCAGTTAAAGGGGCTAAAGAGAGGCCCGATGCCTAGGTACCCCGTATGTGTATCAATTGGCAATAGGTAAAAGCTGGGTCGTGATGATACTCGTTATGGTAAATTCCATGAACTCTCGGGAGTAAACTAGGTTATGCTTTTCGAAATTAGGTACGAAGAAGAAGAAAAATATGGCTTTTGAGGAAGATGTCGAACCTTGGTGTATCAGAACTCACACTTCGATGGTATGCTCATATAGATGAGCGACATGACCAACAAATATCAGGAGGTAGTCAAATGAACGTGATCATTGCTTGTGCCAGATCACGTTAGCTTCAGCCCGGGAGACAAGGCCGGAACGATCCCTGTTCAGGGGTTCGGAGAATGCTGGGTCATCCTGAGGAAGTATGGATTTAGGCATTCCAACGAAGAGGATTCTGCAGGAGTATCGACAGCATTGGATTTCAGATCACTATCCTGGTGATCAAGGAAAACTTCATCGTTTTCCATTCCTTCGAAATGGATCAGATACGAAATATTCTGGGTAAACTCCTGCTGAGTCTTGCCTTTATCCTTAGAATCTAGCTGCTCAAGTGCAGCGTATTGATGCTGGGCATAATCATTGCCAGCGCGATATGGCTTCGAGAGAGTGTCCCAATAACTGTCATGGTTCTTGTCGACTTCCTCGGGCATGACCTGGGAGAGACTTCCACTGTTGCTAGACATACCTGAGAGTGCAAAAGAAGCCCGTCGAGGGGTAGGGGAGGTGTCTATGAGATATTCGTGGGAATCGTGAAAGGATGCAGAATTCTCGTCGTCAAATTGATCCTGTCTCTCTAGGTCCTCAATGGGGTGGGGATCTGCATTCATTTCGTTTTCCAGTCCGATTATATCCCGTTGGTCCACAAGAATGGCAGTGGCCTCTTGTGCCTTCCATTTGACCCAGACTTCCAACAAGCTTCGGTGGGACCCTCTTGCTAGGGTAGCGGGTTCCTGGAGTTCTTCAACGGGCTTGTCGCATGGGTCAGGGGCGAATCGGTACAGGCATCTGGCAAATACCCCTGGGTGAAGTTCCTCAAGCTCCCAGACAGTATTCTTGTAGAACCGACTAGCATGTGCCACACTCTTGAAAAGAATGAAGAGGACAGAGTTGTCGTCCATCCACATGTCTTCCAGAACTTCCTCCGGCTTCCTGTAGCTACTCTCGAAATACTTCAGAAACCCTTTGGGGGAGTGGTCCGAAAAGTCAAGGTATACTAAGAGCCGCGTGAACCCTAGTCGCAGGTCATTTGCCGTCTCGTCTGTTATCGGATAACTATGCGAGTTGACTAGGCCGACCTGAACACCACTCGCTAGCATTCCACATGCCTTAAGGCCGTTCATGTGGTTCGCGTACAACAGGGCATCGTGATGATTGGTGAACTCAATCATCACAGTGTGCCCAATAGGTTTAGGGCTAGTGGCCATTGTCACTTGAAGGATCTTTCCACCGCGAACTCTTGCCATGACCTCGTTGGTTGCCATGTCCGGTTGTAGGCCAGTGATGAGAATCATCCGAGACTCGGCGCTAGGGACTGGGCGTGGCCGTGGTGCGTACCGGATGCCATACGTGAATAACATTGGCTTGTCCTCGCCACTATATATTCCGGTTTCCAACACGTGGTTTTGTAGAGCCAGACCGCGCTCTCCGTTGTCGGCGAATACAGGGTCGACAAAATCCCTACAGGGAGGAATTTCCAGGGGCCATTCACCCTCTGTGATAGACAGAACGTACCATTCGGGTGGCTTCACAAACTGTTCAGTACTTGGATCTTCCGGATAAGCATACTCGGTAGTAATTGAAGAGACAGCAGTAGTGATGTCATCAAACTGGTCCGACTCCAGTAGGTCCTCAGAAAAGTATGGCGGCCTCATGTCTAGCTTCTCGCCAATGCAGCTGCCAGCGATTTCTACCCCACGGCCGATGGCCTCTGGGTGGACAGAGAGAATACTGGCTGGCCGACGATGCAATCCGCAGTTGTCCAGCTCACACAGCTTGTGGGGGTTGGCAGGATCGTAACCACCCACTTTGTGTGGAATACGGGCTGACAACTCCGCATTAGAAGGACGACCGTGGATCACGCAGACATCCCGAGTGCAAGGTCTGAAGAGACAAGTGTATTCAGACGTCGATGGGGACTGGCCACCGTTGGACTGCGATAAACGTAGTACCGGGTCTTGGTGAACCGCCATAAAGATGTCAAAGTGACGATCGGGAATGACCGAAGATGCCATGCTGAAATATGCAAGATGAGGCTGGAGGTAGATAAGACGATGTCGGAGTTGGGAAGTGGATGGTTGTATGGCTTGCGCAAGGTAGAAATGTTATCTACGACCACTAAGGGAACGTAGAATGCTAAAGTAAAATACTACCTGAGATACTTTGTAATGGCTGAGGTTGTGCTGTTGTATGTTAAGTTGCGATATGATCGTGGAGAATACTGTAGAATAGGTTACAAGTTGTTTAGTAGATGAAAGACTTCGAGAAGACAACGTGAATTAAGATGAAGATGGGGGGAAAGGCAGGTTTAAAAGGATTGAAGTAGAATTCGTAACTTGACTACCTAGGTAAGTATAAGGACTTCGAGTATTCTGGATTATCGTCCAGTCCCGCTAACATGTTAGTTAGGAAAGCACCCTTAAGAAAAAGGAGAAGGACCGGAGCATTCACAGGTTCATAATGAAGGAAACTGTCAAAAATGGTAAGAACAATAAGGGGGGTATCTTGCAACGTTAGCGAGGGCACGGTCGAAATATGCAAAAAAGAAAGGGGCGATATTACTGTACCTTCCTCTTCATAGCTTCGTGTATGACTTTTCACGCAGTTAGGGAAACGACGAACTTGCAATGTCGTCATATGTACAGGCCTTACCCGTCTCTTGGGAGATCGGATTATTATCGCCAGTATGATTGGTATCTACCTAGGTTCGCACCTACCTAAGACCTCTTACTTAAAATTACCAAGGGAAGAATGACTCAGCCGATTTCATCCTATCCACAATGTCAATAGGTTATTTGGCAGAAAGTTCCTGCTTCTCAACTCCAACCTATCGAGCCTATTTTCGAGAGGAATGAGTGAAGAAAATTGAGATCAGGCAGTGATCCAGTTAATATGCTTTTGCTGTGTGTATATAAGCGATATGGACCCCAAATTTCTAATTAAGGGGCAGACAGGAATAATATTTCAATTATTATATTGGCTACTGGAGAATCTAGAGTGAGCTACGTTCTCACATCTTTTGATTTAATATGATTGAGATTACGTATTCTCTTACTAAAGCTGGCCGTAACTTTAAATTGTTGCTAGTGCTACCTCATCCGTGATAAAGGTCACCCACAACAAGTACTATAGCATGTGCCTTCTCTATCCTAGACAGGCTGAAGGGGTTCCTTTAATTCGAGACGATGAAAACAACAAACAATAACCCGAGTTTCCTATCATCATATGCCCATAACCTTTTTGGTCTGGGTAAAGTCACAAACATGAAATCACTGTATCAAACACCAGAAGATTATAGCAATTGATGCAAGGACTATGTAGAAGTATCAAGGAGGTGATTGCTATGACGACTAGAATGGAAGTCATGTAGTTGGAAAAGACTGCAGATTCGAATATGTTAGGTAACACCCATGTGTTATAGATGTCAGGCTGATATAAAGAGTATCGTTCAAAATCCATAGCAACAATGAGGTCAGGAGCTACTTAGGTGCTATATTGGATATTGCCTACTTAGGGTAGGATGTAATACTAGGCTGGAGTTTACGGTCAAACTCAAATAACTACCGCATAAGGATGCTCACCAATCAGAATTAAGGAGAAATCAAACTTAGTTTAAGTTTTGGTAACTTTTAACTTTACTTGGTATTTATATGAGGCTTATCTGTATTACATTACTTTGTACTTGAGAGAGAGGATTTAACTTAGTAAGGAGCTTTCATAGAACCAAGCATATGGTACCGGTATGCAACATAACGTTAGACTACCGAAACTGAAACCTAAATTCCGAATCTACCTACGTAGTTACCTATCGTAGTTGCCATGAGTGTTAGAAAATCCCATGTAGTTCACTGCTAGCATCTGGTGGAATTGATGATTGAAAATCCTTAACCGTAGTTATTTCAATGGTCAGTCTCACAAAGTTTATAGAGGATCTCACAAAGCTTTATGGCATTTGAGAAAACTTGTGCGATAACAAATGTTACTCTAAGAGGGACATCATAAACACACCTCCTTTCATCTAACTACGTTCTAGGTACGCATCTTCAAATATCACTCTCTGATTTTCCGTCTTTTCCTTTCCTTGCTACGTCACATGAAAACCTGTTCTTGCACCTCTACGCATATTATTACCTACCTAGGCAGTATTAATAACTAAACTTTCCCGTAATGCTACAACCCTTGCAAGCCCGGATGGGTGTTGGTGTGATTTTCTAAGTTGCTACCCCCACTTACATCCTAATTGCGATGCGCAGTTTTAGAACCGTTAGCTCTCGTATTTCATAGAGCCCGATACTAAAGTTCTCACCTATGATGCTATTTTGCACATATGGGAGTGTTTCCGGTGTTTCCGGATTGCGCTAAGGCCTCTTAGCATTTGCTAAAGCTAGAATATGGGGTTGAAACTGGGTCGTCTCATGATACATGACCACTATGGTCTCATCTGCGACGATCTATTATATTTCTTCAATTCTACCGTAAGATTGGTAGTTCATAACTCTCTAATCGCAGATGATATTAACATGAACTTGGAGTGGTTCCAATCGACCGGCTGCGAAGCAATGATCCAAGATTCGAAATGTTACGAGAAGAACCAATGGCCATGATCTCCCGAGGGACAGGATCCCGGGAATAATCCATACTACCCCCTGTGTCGATCGTACCGATATTGGCCCCTGACCCCCACTCTGAGGGTTCTCACGTGAGAATTGTCTCTTAGGAATTTGTTCCTGGTCGAGTCCGTCTTACGACAAGGGAGAAGAGGTAGAGAAACAAGACTGGTCCTTTGCTGCAGGGAGCTGTCGTATTACTGCAATTGAGATGTTTGGAGTCGAATTGCTATCTTCAGGTTGAATGATGTAAGACCCGGTTGATGGAGCGAGGTATCGACGGACCCGAGGATAGATATCGACGAATAGATTGCCAAGAACATGTAGCACGCGCTCATACCCCCAAATACAGATATCCTGAGCCAGACCGCTGGGTTTCATCGCAGCCTTGTGGCATGATAACTCTGCGGGAGGCCGGTGTGAAGAAGCTCCCAGTCAACTTCGATAGTGTCTAGACCGGACTGCTCGGCATACCAAATCGAGTCCCCGCGAATGAATGACCGGGGTAGCAGAGAACCAAACACGATGTCAAGACTCAATCGTCACCTACCTAATTAGTTATACCTAGATCATGACGGGATGGTCTGATGGGTAGGTACTACGAAAGTACTAAGTGACGGCTCGCTTGGCTGCCTACCTAGGTAGGTACCTAGACCTACGTAGGCAGGCTCGTAAATACCTAAGCTCCGGGGCGGACATACGTACCCGGCACCCTTGAAAGGCCACCTAAGAGTGGTGTTCACACTAAACTGATTTAGCTTGCGTAGTCTTGTTCGTAGTCTTGTTCGGCGATGCGGTCTACTGCGATATGCGGTTTAAACGTGTGTCTTGGTCGGTGGTTGGTGAGATTGGTGGCGTCGTGTTTGTCGTTGATATGTGCGTTGATATGTGGCATGAGGGCACGAGGTGTGACCCGACATATCGCCCCTCCTTTTCCTTCTTCTTCTCCCACTTAAATAGACCCATGGTGAAGTTATCAACCGGGACACTGGAGCTATCGTAGGGCGTCCGGGAACGTGACTTGGTAGGGAAAAGTGCAAGTTCGGGTTAGGCGGGGGCTAGGCTAGCCGGCATCGTTCAACGACAATACTTAGTGTAGGGGTAGGCGATGGAAGTAATAGAAGAAGTTCCAGTCCCACCAAAACCCCAGTAGAAGTAAGGAATACAGACCTACACTAGTGTAGTGTCCATAGCAGTGTAGGTAGCTGGAAGGCGCTTGGACGTTTGTATGTTTTAGGTTTGCCTAGCAGCCTGGGTCTTCTGACGGGGACGTGGGGGTGGATGCCGCTATAACGTAGTAGGAGTAGCACAGGGCTATTACAGGCGTCTGTACATGGTAGTCTGACCTAGTAATGGATTACTCCAGGTGCTCCAGGTATCCTAAAGAAGCTAGAATACTATTTCCCCGTTCCCCCACGGTAGCCATAGACCCACTAAACATTCCCCACCATTGTCCAGAAAATGCCCCTCACTTCTAATTTCTCCTTCTTAATAATTTAAAAAAAAAAAAAAAAAAAAAGGCTTCACCGCATTTCATCAACATGGATTATTCGCCCGTAGCTCATCCAACAAGATAGCCTGTCTCTCCATTAACAAGCTCCAGATTGGTCGCTACCCTAAGAACAATACATAGAAACGAACGTCTCGAGGCTAGAGCATCAGGCTTGCATCCCGCATGTCGGTTTCTTATGCCTGCCTGCCTAAATTATACCAAAGGGACCAATGATCATTCCGGGAGTTGATGCAGTGCAAGCTTCGATTTCTATTAGGTAGGTATTTAGGTACCTAGTTCTTCGTGTCAGAAGTGAGAAGGGAGTGAGAAGGGAATCTAAGCCACTGACGAGTCTTGACGAGTCCTTCTTCGCTAGGGCTAGCTTCGTGGGACTTGGTTCCCCTGAAAAGCTCAACAACCACATGACCCCCCACACGACCACCTGCCTTGGCTAGTAGCCTCTTCGTCACTACCCAGTCAGGACGTTAGGACAGGTCTACCATCTCGCATCGAGAGTCTTACAGGTCCCTAGCGGCTCTGTTCGGGCTTTGACTGAATCCTTCTGGGAGTAAATGATTGGGTTGCCTCAATGAGAGTAGGATCGGATATCTACCTAGGTAGCCAGTCAAGTCTTATGCTTAGTCGTCTTCGTCTTCGCCTTCGCCTTATTCCTAGTATCATCGGCTCGGCTCTGAGTGTAGCAGACACCTAGTGTAGACGTGCACCTTTCTCGCCAAAAGATACCAATAATAATCCCCTTTTTGACCAAAAAAGGAGAAGGTATTTAACCCGTTGTTGCCCCCTGCCACTCGAGGATTCACAAGTACTTTCTTCCATTGTCATTGTCTCTTCCCCTTACACTTGCTTAAACTTAACATCTGCCCCCTGTTCCGTCACACCCATCCCCTCCATTATATAAATCTTAAGTACCTCGCGTAGGAAGTCAGACTACTTCCTCCTTATTTAGTAACTTGTTAGAGTTTCTTCTACAACCCTCTGCATTACCTCATCTCTACAGACTCTTCTTCTTCTCACTTATCTTACACACACTACCACACTCATCCTTCTGCACTCTACTAGACTTTACTAGATTTTAATTCAAACAAACTCGATGACGGAGTCTTTAGTAGGCCAATCTCGCCCTCTGCCCGATGGGGTTTACGTTCCCACCGTGGCTTTTTTCAAGGGCAACGATGAAATTGACCTAGAAGCAACCCAACGACACGCCATTCGTCTTGCTGAGGCCGGCGTTGCAGGCCTTGTTGTACACGGCTCGAACGGAGAAGCTGTTCATTTGAGCAGAGAAGAGCGCAGCCTCGCGATTAAGACTACGCGAGCCGCTCTAGACCAGTCGGACCACCACCTTATGCCTATCATTGCTGGCTGCGGAGCACAATCTACACGCGAGACGATCCAGCTATGCCGGGACGCTGCCAGTGCTGGCGCTAACTATGTTATCATACTTCCTCCCGCGTACTACGGCGGCCTTCTTAACACCTCTAAGATCGTTCAGCACTTCTATGATGTTGCAGACTCTAGCCCAATTCCGGTCGTGATCTACAACTACCCTGGTGCTTGCTCCGGCCTAGACCTCTCATCCGACGCGATCCTTCAGATTTCGAAGCACTCCAACGTTCTCGGTGTCAAACTCACCTGTGGAAATACCGGGAAACTAGCTCGTATCGTCGACGGGGCCAAGCCTGGCTTCTTCGTCGCCGGAGGCAGCGCAGATTTTATTCTGCAGGGTCTTGTCGTGGGCGGGCACGGAACCATCGCCGGGACTGCCAACTTGGTGCCCCGAGCCTGTGTTCGTATCTGCGAGTTGTTCCACGCTGGCGATCTGAAGGAGGCTAGGAGGCTGCAAGCCATCGTTGCTAAGGCGGATTGGTTCGCCATCCAAACTGGCTTTGCCGGGGTGAAGGCTGCCTTGCAGCACTTCGAGGGACACGGTGGGGAGCCGAGGAAGCCATGTGGGTTGCCAAGCAGCGAACAGATTGATATGATTACAAATGGATTCGAGGAGGCGATGGCTCTAGAAAGAAGCTTGGCCTAAAGGGAATCTTAGGGATCGGGTCCTAGTAGGGATCATGGGACATTGCTATTGAGTGAACCACGCACTTGGCGTTACGAGATTAAACGGCGTTAACAGGTCGGAATAGCGCAAAAGAAAATATGGAACAGAAAGATTCACCAGCTGACTCGACTTACTGGTCCAGGTGCTTTTGCTGAAGGCTCTTAAAATAGATATTACTATCGCTAAATATCGGCTGCAAAAGGCTAGACTGTAGACCTTCTGTATGAATATTAATCTACGAAGATTCTCATGCCCATAATTATTGCCTGGTGCGTATCCCTTTTCCCTTGTACGACACGGCTTCACACGATACTACAAGTAACGTCACAAGCTGCAGGCGCCGGCCTTTGCAGTAGTAGCAGGTAGGTAGGTGGCCAAACTCGACCTTGAAAATATTCATCCCACGGGCGTACTTCCAAGTTCTCTCTGCTCTGCGCGACTGGAGCATCGCAAAACCCGGACAGCGGCAACCATGGCCGTTAGAATCGTCGGCTAGCATTGGCCCCCCTACTCCCGAATGGCCGCAGCGCCACCAATTCTTCTCTGCCACAGCAGCACGCATGATCCATGCCGCTGCCACATTACCCCAACCCAGCTCACATCATGACGGCACATCGCATGCCGCGTTACTCCTAGCCGATCTTCGCAACCCCCATCCATTGGAAACACGTCCATCACCCGAGACACTCGCAGGAGGTACAGGAACACAAGACTCTTCTGCGTCATGTACTCGAGTAAATTCTCGGCCGATCGCCAGTGAGTCTGTCAGAAAATGCGGTCGTTGCAGATCAACCCGAAGTCCTTCTATCCCAACCCTGTACCCCGCAGTCTCGGACCTGCAGGCCATGCCGCGCTAGTCCTGTAAATCGGTATGGCCTGAGGGGGGGACACTTTGGGGGTTGGTACGAGCGGGAACGCAACGAGTGGACACCTACTGTAGGTAGCGATCGCCTCGTCAGCGTTTGTCGCGCTATGACTTCTGTAGGTGCCTCCCCCCCTTATATCCCTTACTAGTCTCTACCAACCCGTACGTATATTTACCTACCCGAGCTGGACGAATGTCATGCAGCAAGTGGTAACATTCTGTCAAGTGCTGTACCTCGGGTATGTATGTAATGTCGAAGTACCACATACCTACCTATCTAGGTATCTTCTCACCAACGGCAGCACCAACGACATCACACTGCCCAACTACAAACGAGACCGCCGTCACGACTACCCAAAGCATCGCTACATGCGTGCGGGTAGGAGGATCCTTCGGCACCTATTTCCCGTGACCTGGGTTTCCGGCGCATCCAAGGGCCCTTAAGCCATGTTTGCTGACCAGTCTCGACGGATCGGTCTAACTCCAATCTTACGAGCCCGGCATGACTGCAACGTAGCTGGGTAGTTAAGTAATAGAACGACACCTCAGGGGCCAAAACCCAACACCGATGCGCCCGCATGTTGCGATTGCGGAGAGACTATAGCAAAAAGAAAGAGTGGCAAGAGACCTGTATGTAAGGGAATCCAACGTCGGAGCGTTTTCCCCTCTTCTGTCCAGCTCTGGCTAGCGGTTTCAGGCTCGCTTCGACAGGCCTCCAAAGAAGGCATAAATGGCCGCGATATGATGACACGGATTATGTGATGCTGAGGGAATTGGTATATCATACGGCACAGCTATCGGGCGGTCGGGTCGGTCGCGTGCCGCTTATTGGACAGGAGGGCCGATGAGTCCAGATTGGGCAACTTTGTGAGCTTACGGCTTATGCCGGTCAGTGTCAAGCAAACAAAAAAACCTCAGTCATCGGAATCCTCTCGTCTTCCTTCACGGCTACGTAGTTTCTCCAGACTACCACGGTCGGTCAGATAACCATGCAGAGACGTCCAACGATCTACTCCCCCAAACCCGAATAGACGGACAGGATTTGATGACCCCCACTACGAAAAGGCGACAAGAGACATACTTCGTCGGAAATTTGCTACCCCTTTCCCCACGTTTCCCTTAAACGGATTGGGGCCTCCATGTACAGTACCCAGGTAGATTATCTAATTATAAAATGACAAATAAGCCCTGCTGCAGCCACAGTTGTCAAATATCCCCCCCTTCACTTCCTGTTTCTTCCCACCAGCTCGAAACGCTCGCATGCGAACACGAGGGACTCTGATACATACATAGACCTGAACACACTTTGCGTTACCTTGAATTGTACGCTGCACATTGGGGGCAACCAGGATGCAACGCAAAGTATGCCGGTACCCGGCAAACGAACCGTTGAGATGTGCATAGAACAGCGTGGGGTTTGCGTTTGCCTCGGCTGCGTGAGCAGAGGGACCTGGAAGGTCGCAAATTATGCAGTCAGCACTGAAAAGGGGGCCTCCCAGGCTACAACCCACGAGGAGACTACGGTTAGGTAATTATTTGTTAAGGAAGTAGTTTTATTTTCATTGGAGTGAAACTGCGATGGAATATGACGCGCTAATGAATTAAAGAAAAATATGGCATCGAGTTATCCGGACTCTACGAATGATTTACAGAGAACTGGTGCGCAATATGTTACCTAACTCGTCCCTCTTATCTCTCGCTTGGAAGCGGTTGAGAGCAATTTGCTTTTTCATCGATAGGGGCTGGCCGATGGCTACACAATCTTTCAGCTCCTGTCATCTTTTGTTGAGATTATGATCTGATTCGACTGCCTTTTTACATAATTCTGCAATTCTGCATCTGAGGGAGAAAAGTGTTGAAAGTCTTAACATCACTTGCGTCATCAGGGAGAAATGCGTCAACGATCAGCCGCAAAAGCCATCATTCGGTTATAACGGCATGGACCCCCCTTCCCTATCTCGTACCATCCCACTGGCGTCGATGAGGATTGGCAGAGCGCATGCCGGGATTGACGACCCCTGATATCGGAATGGGCATCCGCCCGGTAGAAGACTGGGTTTAGGGCGTGGACAGCGGATGCTCCCGTCGCGTGGTTTTTTTTCTTCGAAAAGACGCATATCTACATACGTAAGGCCTTAGGCCGCGAACCGCAGGGCTGACGGCCAGCTATTGGACATCTCTACCATACCTTTCTCTCTCCAGCAAATCAGAGCAGCGATCACGGCAACCTCGTCAGGGAAGAAAAGAGGGAAAAAAGAAAAGACGCATTCACCCTTCCTGCATTGCATCTCTGTACCAGGGTTCCATGTGGCTTTCTTTTTCCTGGCTTTTTTTGGCCCGAGCGGGATTCCGCTTCCGCCTGCAGAGATTACTCGGGCGACGAAAACCCCCACGTCCTGTCCGACCTTAGTCAGACTAGATCTGTAGATATGACTCCAGCTCTTCCGAGATTCTTATCGAACTCCCACAGGCGCCACACCTTGGCTGTTCGTACCTTCGGTATCAATCCCGGACGAAACAATTCGGTGACAAAGGCGGTGGGCTTCCTTACCTCATCTGAGGCTTGTGAAATGTGCATTATATAATCAAGTCGTCTAACCTTAAGGATTAGTGATCGTATCCCTAGAACTCAACAAAAAGAGACCCAGCCTCATAATACTATCCTTATAGCACCAGGGTTAGGCACTCAGAAGGATGGAAGAATCAAATAAGCAGAGACTTGCGCCAGAGATGATGTAAGTACACTTCTGGACGTAGATCCTAGTAGCGCTTCGAACTGGTTAGTATTGGGACACGATAAGCTATTATTATTGACTTGGCAGGGACAGTAGCCGTGGAAAGAAAGATCGCCCATGATATTTGCAAATCTGGCTCGCTTCTATGCATGCAAGATCTAAGCTGGGCGGATCTCTGCATACCAAGCCAGCTGTCATGGAAAACCAGCCAATAAGCGCTATCTAAACGGCCAATCTATTGGAGAATAGTCTGGTTTTCGAATAACCGGTGAGACTTGTGTTCAACATCACAGATTCTCAGAGATCATCCCACACGGGAAGATATTTTTACTCTTATTAATGTACATATATTCGAGTACACTCACTATATTCTGACACATCGTTCATACTTTATCTCAACTTTACCATTATCCCCCGATCCATATATGAGCTACGTATGATTTATTGCGCAGGTAAATCAAACTGAGATAACTGGTTATGTAATAATTTTTAATTATGATGTGATGAATTTTCATATTATTGCTTGAAAATAAGGTCCTTCCCCAAGTGGCTTATAAGCAAGCAACCCTTTTTGGTGCCTAACGATGAAATAGATACGTATTCTAACAGGAGGTACGTATGATACCAATCAGCTAGCACCAAGAACTAGTGCAGAGTTCGCATATCACTTATCTGACCGATGCTTAGACCCAGGTAGTGTAATATTAGCACGATGATAGCTATCGTTATAGTTTTCGATAATAAAACTAGCCCTTATGAACATCAAGTGAAGATTTAGGTAACTAGAATGAATTTAATAAACTAATCTTAGTATTTACTAGGTAGTTTTCACGAAAAAATCTAAAAACTACTAAACGAATCTCCCCCTTAAACCCCCTTTCTTTTTATCTTGGTCTCTGTTTGCTTATACCTCAGGGCCAGTTATTATATAGCTTCATGATAGAAATCACATCAAGAATTTAGTTCAGCATAAGCTCATAATATATGTTAAAACATTTGTTTCCCTCGTAAAAAGAGTACAAATGGAACACTCATTTACCCTATCTAATGGGTATAAGTGATGCATCGAATAATCTCATAGTATATTAGCGAGCTTTCTCCAAATTACCTTCTACATTCGGGAGTTACGGTTTATACTCATAGACCAGCTTTACCTTTGAAATTAGACGGCAGCAACTCCACTCCATCATGATCAAGGAGATCGCGAAAGGGGTATATCTGAGTAGGTATTAAGTGATTGTATGCCCGCAATACAATCACAATAGAGATACAAATCAGTAATCTAATAGGCATAACGAGTATGAGTTTATACAAACAGTAGGTCAGACCCTTGGTAATAAATTCCGGAGTCACAGATTATTTATTTTGCGTGGAATAGGGGTAGCTAACATATGTGGGTTTATCATTAGGTAAGCAAAACTAAAACCAAATAATAGGTATTAAACATCAACACCAACCTATTTCAAGATCCTTCACAGACATTGAGAGTAATAATCATTTTGGAACTTGCACGTTGTTCCAGCGGCGCAGGCCGAGCATCCATTCCACGTCTTCCCAGCACATTGTCCGTACTTGGCCGAAGTGCAAGCCCCAGGCGAACCTCCATTCCCGGGGCCAGGATTACTACCTATCGGTTAAGAGAGAACGTTAATATTGTTCTTATCAGAGGCCACTTGGGGGGATTATGTGAGGGGAACAATGCCATACCTTGAGGTCCAGAAATTAGGACTGGGGTACCCGTCTTCGAGGTCAAATCAATACTGCATGTGTTGGCACACGCCCCTCCAGCGCCTGGGTTCGTGAACGGATTTCCAGGAACCGGGTCTGTACTGTTATAGACAATATCGATCCATTGAATCTGCATCTCCGCCGACGCCCCGACGCTCATATTACCGCTCCAACTGCCACCGTCGCTCCAATTATTGAACATGATACGGCTTGCATCCTTAGGTGCTTGGAACTGGATGGAGGACATGAGCTGCCCGTCGACATACCAACTGGTGGAACCCGGGGTCCAGTCCATTCGATGGTATTGCCAGCCAGACCAGTCTACGCGGTTCGGGAGCGAGACGTTGCGGGTTGCTTGGGGAATATCACCGGCCTCGTTCCACGATGGTTGGTTTGTGTATTGAATCGAGTACTTAGGGTCGACGGTCCTGACCTCAAGGTCGGCCTCTTGTACTTCAGAAAGTTTCGGCGCCCCGCGGAATGTAAACATGGCTGTAATGGCTCCTGGAGCACCCCTAGTGCGAACAAACATACGAATGGACACATAGCGATAGCCGAGAGAGATGGACTCAATCTCCGAGGCGGATTGGAATTTGTCGTGACGCATGGTCCTCATCACGAGATACGTTTTAGATGACGCACGCTGATCCGTATTCCTGTCGAAGTACATATTGTTTGCCGAGTTTACCATGAGTACCGTGGCGTCACTTCCGGTGACGTCTGAGCTTCCATTCATGAGAGCGCTGTTGTTCCAGTTCTGGATGGCCCAAACACTCGTCCAAGCAGGGTCCTTGAAATAGTTGCTTGTTACAGGCGCATCGGCAGCGCCTTGTGGATCATTTATAGGTTTTGGTACACTGACATATTGGGACATCTCCCTGAAATCGAAGAACCGGTGGTGAGTGAAGTAGTGAGAGGTTGTCGCGTTGGTCCTGTAGCAGTTGCATCTGGAATCCGTAACTAGAGGATAGTTTTGTGCATAGACGGCGGATAGTATTGAAGATATGACCACCAGCGTAGTCGCAAGTCCCCAATTCCTCGCCATTTTCTTTTTGTTTAAATTCAACGAATCTTATCGTTTAGATGTGTAAATTCTCGATTCTTGCAATATCTTCAAATCATTAGGGCCATTCCAATAACTGGACCGTCTAATAGGAGGTCGCAGGCAAGCGAGGTTACGGAGCTGGTGAGATTTATTCAGAATAGCCAGCCCCTATAGTAGTTAAAGAACTAAAATAGAACATAGGTAGTAAAAGAATGAAAAGGGGATAAATCCATTTCAGATCATCATGCTAAGTTCAGCTATATCTTGCCTCTCGATCCAACATTCCATGAGGCCAACGATCAGCATCACGGCTTAGGGCAATCTAGAACTAATTGGGAAAAGAGGTTCTATCGTATAACGCCGCGCGGCTATAGGACATTTCAAATGCACAATAAATTCAACAATGGGACAAGGTTTTTCATCAGGGGGATATCATGCGGGGAATGACTACATCCGGACCGTCGTCAGGGGAAGGGACAGAAGCAGAGTGGACCGGGTAAATTGTATCAAGCTAAAAGCCGTATAAGCCAGCGTATTCATATTGTTTACACGGATGGAACTTCTCCTTTTTTCTTAGAATAGATGTCTTTACACTGTTCGCAGTGCGAGTGTACGATTGGATAAGATTGCCGAGTATGAGTGTTTAAAATTTGGGTACTGAGATCAATATAAAATGATGAATCGTGCCTCTCGGCAGACCAGTGCAACACCGCGTGGACGATGGCATCTTGAATGTAACCACTTCGCGATATTACTACCGCTACCCACGGGGATCTTTTTAAATGAGAATGAGAGTAGGACCTGTCGTTTTTGAAGGCTAAGTGAAGCGCTGCGATGCTACTACTACCTGACGTGCCGGCCATTGTAGCAGTCGATGACAGCTTCGTCAGGACCTTGATCCGTAGAGCCACCAAAGTTAATATCGAGATTTCATTTATTACGTAAAGGCTATCGGCAAACATACATACCTGTATCCTTCCAGCCAGTTTGTCATATCATTTAATGTACCATGCTAAATAATTCTTCCACGTCATCAAAACAGAGGAAAGCTAAGTACCTAGGTAGATACACCCAGGACACTTAAGTTAGAATCTTTAGAACAAGGCAGATATATAAGGGTATGATGAGTATTCCAGAGTCTTCTAAGACGTCGTACATAATAATTATAGTAAATACACCGAAGATAGCGGTGGGTTATCATAGCAATTGAAGTATTTATTGATTTCGGTTGTATGTTTCGCATCTCTGACATGCTAAGTACGTAGCTGCCTACCTCCTAGGTAGGTAGTAATAACGGTTTCCCCTTATGAACGATGAATAGTTCATTACTTCTTAATATTGAAATATAAATTCAAATATATTAATCAAGGCACTTAAGACAGGTGTAGGTTAAAATATTATTTACAAAGGAAATGGTGACCACTGCTACCAAGTGTGAAACATGATGCATCCCAAAGTGCATGAGCAAGCCCAAATCTTTAAAGCGCTTACACCACTACACCTTTCGGATTTATGAAATAATGTCCTATTATTTATCCTTATAAGCTTAACTGCTTTGGTACCTAGGTACAGGTGTCAGGTATCAGGGTCGGTGCCGGGAGATTCAAGGCAGGTGACCGTCAAGGCCTGACACCTGACATGACACTCATCATGTTTTTACTGTTCCCTTTGACTGTCAAAAATAATGGACTCTACCTCGCTGCCTCATATACATGGCCTTTTTCAACCTTTTCCATTTCCAAGTTTCACCAGAACCTCTCGCCATTTCACATGAAGCTCAAACTGTTCATATCACAAATAAAAATGCATGCAGTTCTACTCGATTCAGAACCTGTTTCATTATTTATGATAATAGTCGATTCGTATATATTTCCAACACATTCCTAGATGATGATGCTAATACCATACAAAATAGCCCCGCAGCTTTTACCCCTTACCCCTTCTCATATTGCGTCTTTCGCTCCTTCAAACACACTACATATAATGTGTCTTCATCAACATATAACTTAGAAGGTTTGAGGACAGTAAACGTCAAGGTTTAGTTCAAATACCCCTTTGGGCTTTCAATTTCATTTCTTCATATTGTAATGTTATGTGGTTGGAGATCTACGCTCTGTATCTAAGGGGGTAATACTGGGTATGTATATCTATAACCTAGACCATTAGGTTACTTGTTCCTAGTAACTTACCACTAACACTCATAACCTGCGTTTATTATAACAAACAATATTAACAATGCTAACGGCAGTCGGAATCTATCAGTATACAGCTGGTATGTTTTTCAAATTTAGCCTTGGATACTGAGCTAATTGGAACACGGTATTCGAATTATAAATAAGAGTCAAGTTTGTTGCGGGCTGAGTCAGTGGCAACATAACTAGGTACCCTAATCATAACGTTACACTAGGTAGGTACGCATGATGGAGATCCGTAATGGCTGAGGTTACGTGGAACGAAATATAAATTTAATTGGATTTAAGGCCTCCAGTTTTATATTCCCATGACGCCGAAGTTGTAAGCAGGAGTTTTTTTAAGCATCGTGGTCCCTTAACCCTGCACCCTTTCCTACAAATTCTATCACACTACAAAATGTGGAACTTTACCCCCTGCTAGGACCTGCTCTCCTACCTATAAATATACCCCTACTGGAGCCCTTTTGGGGCTCCCTAGAGCTACCAAAACTCCCTCCTTTTCAACTGGTTTTGGCCGGTGATAAATTCAATCCTCGCGCCCCCTTTTCCCATTACACCAACGTACCAGAAATCATAATCAATAACCATCTGAGCTCAAATTCTCCGCTCTCCATCTCTGGGCATCTGCTCAGACGAAAACGACGATACTGACCCACCTCTTGTGTAATTCTTCACGGGCCTTAACTCCACCCCGTTGGTTCCGGATCCTGTATACACAGGCGGGTCATTGTGAAAAGGGCCAGGCGTGTATGGCGGGGTGGGGTCGTCCGAGCTACTCTGATAATGGTGGTGGTGACGATGGCCGTTCCTCCCAAAGGTTGGAGCAGGAGGAGCCACACCAGGCCGCAGAGTGTTGATAGGAGGAAGATCGCCAACGTACGCTCGAGTTTCAACACCTCGGTCTCGACCTTGGTGTCGACGTCGGGCTTCCCCTAGGACAGCAACCATCAACCAGATAAGCCACACGACGGCCGCAATGACGGAGTATGCAATGATAGCAGCCTGAGACGCCCGAGCAAGTTTTAGGCCGAGCCCGCCATTGATGATCCCCAGTGTGAGAGCAGTGCGACCCAGCCACAGGTGCGCGTGGGAGTATACAGTTCGACGTCCCAGACGTTTGAATTTAGAATGGTGGACGAATCCTAACGGCGGTTGTAGAAACAGCACAGCAAGTAAGACGATACCGATAATGGGATGCGCGTTTGAAGATGACATTTCTAACTGTTTATCTCGTTAGTAAGCCAATTCCAAGTCGAAAGACCGACATCCATACTAAGTATCGACGACGAAGCAGACAAAATTCCAGTAGGAGGGATAAGAAGGGACAAAGTAAGAGACTTACTAGACTAGACCCGCTGGGAGGAAGCTTCACAATCTGGATGAGCCTGATCCCAAGTGCTGCGGCAGCTACGTATAGAATGTAAGCGACACTCTGGAACACCGCGTGGATTAGCCAGGAATGCCGTCCTGGGATGACGCGCATGAGGATTGCGCCGACCGGGAACAGGATAGCGAAGCATAGAGCAGCGAGCACGCCGTGGGCCGTCCCATACCGACTTGCCTCCTCGACATCGAAGTCCACGCCGTAAGCACTTTCCCCTGATCCTGATCCTGACCCGGACCCATACCCGTTCGAAGAGCCGTCTCCCGCACTACTTCCACCCGCGCTTCCTCCCCAACCGCCCCAGCCTTCCCATGTAATGCTCTCGCCGTTTTCGCCGCTGCTGAAGTAAGGAGATATGGCATACGTATTCCCCGCTGCGCACGTGTGGTTAGCTATACTCTAGTGGAAAGCCGTTGGCTGACAAATCCATGTAGACAAAAAAGGCTTTTGTTGCTTACCTAAAGCGAGACAGAAGCTGAGAACAGCTATCGATTTCATGATGACGTGTCGCTCTTCAACAAACCAGTAGGTATATCCAATTCAATCCGGTGCAACCCTAGCGATCTAATCATTCAAACGACGTCGAGACGATACCACATCAAGCTACACGTGAAGCCGTGTCGTGTGTCGAGTATGAGATGCAATCCTGAACCTTGTAACCTACATAGGTAGAACACAATACCGACATGCATGAATCAAAAGAACAAAACAGGATGGCCACCTTCTTTTACATATATGTATGTACATACATATATATCCCCATGCCCGCCATCCCCGATCCCCGATCCCACAGACGGGCAGCTCATAGCATTAAATACAAAACAGCGGCCTACGTAGAATCCTTCCGTGCCCCGTTACACCATCGCTGCCCTACGCCCATCTAATTCCTGTTTCGCACCCGTCCCCCTTCCCGATCCCTTGTCTCGGATCTTAGCCTGGGGACATACCGCGCACCTCGACCACGCCAAAGAGAATAGAGGGCAGAGGGGAGAAGAGAGAGAGGGGGGTGCACCGAGCCAAGCCAAAAGGCGCAGAAACCTCGGGACCGAGCGCCCGCAGCAGATCTCGCCGCAACCAGCCAACCAGCTGCCGCGCCCTTTTATTTTGTTTAACGTTTAACTTCCTCTCGTTCGTCGGCGGCTTGCCGAGCCATGGTGATTACGTCAGTGCTTGCCGTCCGTGATGCCACAGGCCGTCCCAGCGCAGCCGGCGACGCGTAACGGGCTTTGTGTGACTGTCCATATAGCTCTTCTTGGCATGCAGAAGACTCTTCTAACAAATAGTGATAGGAATAGTCTGTCTGCATGTATCCCGCAAGAATTACCTAAGCGTAAATCCGTAGGTTTATACTATGTGATAAATGAACCCCTATAAGCTTGCGATTCGACTTCTTTAACCTGTTAGCAACGGACTACTACAAGTGTACAGTTATTAAGACACTTTGGCAATGAACAGACACCATTACTCAAGGTTTCAAGATCCCTACGCGTGGGAGTCGTGGCTGACCATCTATAATTTGTTCTGCAATATAATACCAAATAGACACAATGCCGTAAAGGATATTGTAGATGACATGGATATTTCAACGAGCGTATTGGAATAGCCTCGTATTTGACTTACAAACATTTCACGGGTGTGTACTATAGATATTTGGAAATCAATGTATTGACTGAAAGGAAAATTGACCGACTATGAAACTATTTTATGAGTGCAAAGTGATGATAGAACGCCACCAAGGCGAGTCCAAGTAGAAATTTGTTTTTACCGCCTCTGAAACCATTTGTAGTTGACCGATAATGCTGGTTGCCATTTATCCACCATATTGTTTATAAAACAGAGGCTCTATGCTAAGAGTCATGCCCTGGTAAACTAAAGGCGTGTCGTATTGTTGTCCGGTTTTTTGGGATGACAGGTCTGAATCCGAGATTTATCTTGCTTTCGTATTCAGCTGACTGGGCGGGGGGACGAAATTCCAGTGAAAGCGCTTGGGTACATGTACCTCTTGGCTCATTCCTACTCCTTTTGGATGAGGCTGGAGAAACTTAGGCGAACAGGGGTATCCGGCGAGGAAGACATGCCAAGGTGAACGAAGCTGATTGCGCAATTTGCGAACAAGGCATATGTGTTCAAAATTTCAAGGCGCAAGGTCGGAAAGCAATTGCAGAAAACGATTGCAACCGCCACACTTCGAGGCCACGGAATTGCGATGAAAGTAGGAGTTTTGTCGGTCAGGCTTGGCGTGGTGCAAAGCATAAAAATCATGAAAAGAAAATTGACGTCGTAGCAAATGATGCAAATCGTACACCGCTCTCCTCACTAAAGCATCAACTTTACGCAAGCGTCGTAGTTAATGCAAGACAAGAGGATTGATTGTATTTGACCCCAACGCCCTATGCGCACCGTCCGCTTGTCGTATCGAATTCACCAACGCCAGAAGTGTCATAACGCGGATAAGTGTCATCGAACAGCCATGACTGAATGGTACCGCATGAGGAAGGGAAATAAACTGAGGGAAGACCAAATAGCCGAAACCAGAGACTGATGCAGAAGTCGGAGAAGCATGCCGAAACGCCATAAACGCGAGACGCCGGTTATGCTAAATCATGCCGGTTATGCTGAATCATTGCGAGCCGGTTTACTAGAATCCAAGTTAGCTAATTCAAAATGATAGATATCAGACTTGACATAAACCATACCTGAGGACCCAAGCCGCTAGGAGGGGGACCTTGGTGGCCACTGCCACCACCAAAGCCAGGGCCACCGAAAGGAGCACCAGGTCCTGGACCGGGCGGACCCGGAGGTCCCGGAGGAAAGTAATGAGGGGGAGGGGGTGCAGGTCGGTAGGGAGTACCTACACCAGAATTGTTTTGAGAACGACCCCAAGACAGACGAACTCGAGAATTCCCAATAGGATAACCCTGCATCTGATTGATGGCCATCTCAGCCGCATGGCGATGAACGAACTGAACAAAGCCGCATCCCTTTCCGGGAGGGATCTTGACATAGGTGATCTCCCCAAACCCTTGAAAAAAGGATCTGAGTTCATCCTCAGTCACATAACCAGACAGGCCTCCAACGAATACAGTCGTATTGTTCGGATCAGTAAATTGGTTCATTGTCAGGGGGTTAAAAGTGCCCGGCTGCTGCTGCGGCTGCTGCTGCTGTTGCTGCTGCTGTTGGTAGCCGTAGCTAGGTGGCTGCTGCTGCTGCTGCATCCATTGACCACCCATGTTGCCATGATGGGCGACTTGGGCAGGCGGCATCATCTGGTGACCGAACTGGTTGAACTGTGCCGCCTGGTGTCCACTACTGACGATGTTAGCAACAAGGTACTTCTAATAAAGCTAATTATATCTACCGATTCTTGGGCGTAGCAGGCGAGACTCTCATGGGTCGATTGCCGCAATAGACACCCTGCATCTCCACCAGAGCGCGCTGTTGGTCTTGCTCATCCGAAAATCGGACGAAACCATAACCGCGCGATTGTCCAGTTTGTTGGTCGGTCATGATCTTGGCTGATTTGCAGCTAGGGAATCGTGCCTGGAATAGCGCGACGAGGACGAACTCATTGACTTCGTGGCCGAGATCTCCGACGAAGATAGAGTATTCGGGAGTTCGGTCATCTCGACGGTCGATCAGTCCTCCACCAGAAGCCCAATTTAAGCGGAAGACACGGTCTGTGTTAGGGATCGGGGTTCCGTTGAGCTGGAGAGCCTTCTGAGCAGCATCTGGGTTGCCAAACTCGACGAAACAGTATCCGGCACTTCTGCGTATGTATGAGTAACGATTCTTCATATGGGTTCCGCCAGATATCATATGTGAAGGCTGAGTATTCAAAGGCTGAAGGGGTTGCTAGTCTTGAGGGTCATAGAATGCACTGGCAGAATGATCAAGACTGCGATGGGGAGTTGGGGGGTAATAAATCACAGGAGAGGAATTTCCATACCCAGAATGACGGTCTCGAATGATCTTGACTTGAACATTTTCGTTCAGGGTTGACTGAAACAGCGTGCGGATGAACCCTTCATCCATCCAGCCGGCTAGTTCGCCCATCCTATAGTAGCCTGGTTAACGAAAGTCATGATTATGGGAGTTATGTGCGAGATATTATATACCAAAGAGTCTGACGAGCAGTGTCGGGCGAGAAGCCTTGCGACATATCGCCACCCGCTTGACCATTGGTCGGGGCCATGGATAGACCTGCCTGAGGCACACCAGGGGCACCACCAGCGCCTTGAGAACCGGCATCTCCCTGGGAGCCGGAACCGTTCGACGGAGGCTTGCCGTTGTAAGGATTAAATCCGTCCATGATGACCTATGATGTGTATTAGATGGAGTAAGAAGAACGGAGAGAGATTAACTTACAAAGAGCAGGTTGCAATACAATTCTATCGAAATCTAGAGATAGATCGATTGGTCAATGATTAGAAATTGCTCGCACAAGTGAGTATAACTAGAAATCTCTAGTTCGTAAATGACGTCGATTCGGGAAACTGATGAGTAGGCGGGAATCGACAACCAGGAAAGTATTGACGACTAACGAAGAACCAACAGCCATGAAAGAACTGGTGATGGCCAGAAGGGAATCGATCAACGACTAGGAAAGATGCATGAAATGCTGCATGAGTAAAAAGGAGAAAGGAAAAGGTAACTTGAAGGAATATTATTACGAAGTGGATGGGAAAGATGATTAGGCAGCAGTGCGAGAAAGATGAAGAGGATGGGTGTTGAAGAGAGGAAAATTTTGCGTACGAGATTAGGTACATGTAGATAGAAAGGCTGTGAGGGGAGGCTGAATTTGCACGGTGCACGGTGCACGGTGGGTGTAGTGACCAAAAAAATTAAGATAGACCCGAAGGAATGACTCACCTATGAACCTTATTTTGGGCGATGGACACTGTACGTGACCAAATATAGATATCCTAACAGTGAGGTTAGACCATAGAAACCCCGAAAACAACGCCGATGGAATCAGGGCGACGCGTGTAGGTTGGAGACACGCCTGAGCGAACGAAGGTAATCTGGGGAAGAACTAGAGGGTAAGGTTAGGTGATAGAGGGTGCGCTAATCCGAGCGCGTTTTTCTGACGACAAGTTGGGTAAGTGTAAAAGGTACAATGTCTGATCTATTGATAACAGGGCTCAAGAAGCTTTCGCGCATGATAGGCTGATTATGGGTTCAGGGGAGAGTATAGTATCCAGTGGTGTACTTAGGAGTTGAAATAAGGGGGTATTTAATGGGTACTTCGAGGAGTAATACCACATGTGACGTACCGATTCGTTTGAATATATCGCAAGTAAAGCGCCTGGATATATCCAAGTGATACTAAGGTGTTGTAAAAGTTAAGAGGGAATTTTTAATGTTCGAGGTACTAGAAAATGGTTAGACGAGAAGTAGGTAAAGCTTTGTGGGATAGTAGAAAAGTTAAACTGATAGTAGGACCACTGATCAGATGATAATAAATAATTCCTTAAGAAATAACTCGACACAAATAACGAAGGGAACCAAGTGAGAGATTTAGGTGGGGTAGCGTAGGGGGTTAGTATTTGGTAGAGAACCGTGTAAGTACTTACACACACACACACACAAAAGGAATAAAGGAAAAAGGAATAAAACCCTAAAATATTCGTGCAGTCTAGTGAAATAAACTACTAGACCCAACCCAGACTTGGTCGGATGTTTCATATAGGCATACAGACGATGACAAGCATTTTACATATACTTGCACAAGCTTAAGGCACTCGCCCTATTGCCGAAGATACTTGGCGACGAAAATGAATTCATAGCCCAGCTCGATTGCCGACAGGACAGGGAATGTCCGACAGATTTGTTTTTAGCTGACTAATCGATAATCATATACCAGTATCAGGGAGGGTAATATTAGACAGTGATGTCGGCAACGCTGAAGTATCGTGATAATGAAATCTCGAAGCTGCTATGGGTACGAGATCTCCATCATTCTGACTTGCAGCATCGGCGACCCCTCCAGTTACAGCCAGCTTTAGGTAGACATGAATTTCAAACTACCATGTGTAATTATGCAGGGAAACTCAGTAAATAGGCGGGTGGGTATGGCAACAAAGCTAGTTGATGACTGCGAACACAAAATTGAGTGTATATGAAGCTAAAACAGGACAGCGGTCAAGTCCGCCAGCTCATTCAATAGGATTGGTTTAGAAGATATCAAAGGACGGGGTTAGGAAATATAACGGTAGCTCCCTTGGAGATCAAATTCTGAAGGAGTGATCGGGTAAAACTTGTTGGTAATAGAGAATGGGCATTGGTAAACCTGAAATTGGATAGACTACGAACATCAACAGAAAGAGAAAAAAACAACTCACCTGTAGAAAATACCACACCAATATCTAGATCCTGTAAGTCAGAGAGACCAGGGACCAAACGCCAACGCCTCGGACTTGTCCGGATGAAGATGCGAATGCAAACGTCGAAATCTGAAGTCGTGTCCCTAAATCCCCTTTTCGCCGGCCGTGATATTAATGGGAGCTTGATCGATTGGAATCAAGCTTTCAAGTCGTGTGACAGGGTCTAATGATGATATGGTCAAGATTCTGGAAAGCCTACACTCAAATTAGTTACATAAATAGAGTTCGAGAATGTCGATGATTAGTAAATAGCATTTTCAGCATTCGAACCCCAGGTCGCCAGGTGCCCTGGACGGCAAACGGAATTGCCAATTCCAGATACATGTTGGCAGGAGAGATTCGTTGCTCGACGTCCAATCCCATGATAAAATAAGTTGCGGGAACTAGTGTTGTATAAATGGTTGTGGGGTTGGCCAGGGGAGGATAATCATTCGCATCCAAGTCGGCCGAAAGAAAGGTTAAGCATGAATTATCAGTATCTTCGAGTCCAACGAGTACAACAGTGTTCGATACTGATCTATTACGACGGAATTCTCGAGCCTACTAGAATTATCAGGCTGTGTAATTATACAAAAATATCCAGTAACCTAAGAGGGCAGTGTGGAAAACGCAGTTCCTTGGAGGAATCAGTGACATGTGTAACGTACCAAGGGTTCAAGATGGATGGCATATATCAAGAGCTCATTGGCCTAGACAACAACGTAGATGTCATGCATATAACAAAATATGTAACGAGGGCTTTGGTAGATTAGAGGGTAGAGAGATTATACTAGATGAATAACATGATACGTTAGAATTGGTGAAGTGGTAAGGACGGGATGTCACTTACGGCATTATATAGGCCATTCATGTCAGCCATGTCTAATGCTTCCATTCGTAACTGACTTCAAATTTTATTTTATATCATACGTGCATAAATTTTGATTCTCAAGCACGTGTCGAAGTAACTGGGCAACCTGAATGATCACCTAAAAGACTTTAATATGGTTAGAATAGACTCCCCTTTCGCAATGGGAAGGTGATCATACCATCTGTGCCAGCTTGTTTGATGAGTGTCTCTATCAGCCAACCATGAAAAGTTCAAAAACCACCCGGAGTAGGATTACACGAGGTAAACCCATTCCAACTAGGTGATAAATTATGACAATAGAGGTTCCAGCAATAGGCCTTAGAACACCAACCACCTGTGAATCGAAAGATCCTTTATGGATGTGCCATTGGGACTAAAGACCTGACTGTGGCGCGTACGAAACATACGCAGCGAACGACTCGAGATTCGAACCTAAGTGACCTGGAGAAGCCTCCTTGCAAGGATCGCAGCTATCCTCCACGAGAGCATCAATCTTCGTATAATATGCTCGCGTGAAGAATAGCAAGCAAGCACTAGTCTAAGTAGTATCCTCAATTTTCGGCTTATCCACCGTTCGTCTGCGAAATTTCTGCAATGATAAATATTCATGGTGATGAATCGGCGAGAGGGTTGACTGGAACATGTGGTATATTTAAACTATCGATAATATCCGTTCATATGCGAGAATACTCCACGTTGCGTTAGGAAGACGCGAAGTACCTAGGCGCAGATTGGAACTCGATAATAAATGGTAGAAGGTTCACATAGCATGTGGATCTGAATCTAAGTAGTCGCATAGAGTGTTGTATTTGCTTCGTGTCCCTTGACGATAGTGCCACCCGAAGATATCGTACATTACGAGGAGGCTTGGTTGTCGTGAACAGGTGGAATGGTGGGAGAGGTGGGGCTGATCGCCGAGGATTTTCTCGAGCTCAAGTCGATCGAGGCTTTGCGCGCGTAACTAGATGCTCTGTAATGCGGGGCATTCGGACTCTTGAGTATGGTGCCGCGAATACTTAATGAGGTCCACGATGACCCAAATATTTTTTTGTTGTCGTGGTAATCCAATTTGGTGTTGCTGTTTGCCTAGGGGGATTTTGGGATCGATGACGCAGCTTCGGTTCGGGGATGTAGGATCCGAGGGCAATCGAGTCTTTGTAGCAAGAGCGTGCAGCCCGGGCACATCTATCCATTCTCATAGCTGAATAGCACCCCCCACAGAGAATGGCATCTCGCCGCTACAGGCCCTTCACGTCGACAAGTTCCGGGGTTCCAGAGGTTTCGCGAAGAGTTCGAATGCTGAAGAGCACTAATGTGCTAAATATCTGAAAGAGGAAAAAAATGAACTTACTTTTAGACACCGAACGAGACTTTTAGTTCCAAGGAAAGCAGCAGAGATGTAGCGCCTTCACGAACTCCAGAAAGATCCGAGTGCACCGAGGAACGTCTTTTCTCGTTAAAAAAATGACAGGATTGTTTTCCTTTTTAGACTCCTAGAGCTCAAATTGCGCCGCAACAAGAATTGGGGGGAACCGTGATAATTGGGAAATAAAACCCGCACTGGACTGTTGATGCGATGCGACGATGCGATAGACGAAGAAGTTAGGGATACCGAGCAGGCCGCGCGCACACAGAAAACGCTTTTATTCTTTTTTTTGCAAAAGGCAGGCCAACCAACAAGTTCGCGTACCAGGCAAGATGAAGGATTATGCTCGCGACGTTAATTAGGGTTGGAGAGAAGAGAGGAATAGAAGGAAAAATGAGTGTGAGGGTGGAGAGTGAGAGAGTGAGAGAGTGAGAGAGTGAGAGAGTGAGAGAGTGAGAGCGAGAGAGAGCGAGAAGGAGAATTAAAACAGCAAGCAAGAAACACAAAAACAGACAACGATAGTGCTGGTTTGGTTTGCGCGTAGTGTGGATGTGTGTGAGTGGGAAAGGAAAAGGTGGAATTTAGACTTGGGTTCGGGGCGCCTTGGGGTGGAGGAGGGAGGAGTCTCCAACAAAATCAGTTGCCAAAGTGGAGCTAAACAGACCCAAGCCGCACCTGCGATTTCAAACTCAAAAAAAAAAAAACTTTTTATTTAAAAAGCCCTCTCTGTGGGTGCCACTAATAAACGTGAACTACCTAGGTACTTTAGTTAGTTAGGAAGTAGCTGCAACTAAATGGCGACGGCGCCTTGAATTTACTCTGGTAGGTACTAGGTACCCAGTGAGATCTAGGAAATGCCTGTTATACAGTACTAGGTACCTAATGGATGGATGTGCATATAACGAACTTACACTAGATCCATTACTTACCTATGATGTAGGTACCTAGGTAGGTATTTGTATGGATTGAAGACTAAGCCACCTATATGTGCATACCTCATATTAATGAGGCAAGTGAATATAATTTGCTCCTCCTCAGGCATCAATTTTTCTAATGCGTTTTTCTTTTCGGGGATGGCGTGCAATATGCCTAGTACCGTTTGACTTGGTTATTACCTAAACAGGTATGCGTCGAGAGTTGATTTATATTTCTATCCTCACCCAGATCTTCAGCTTCCGACCATGAGTGCCTAGGTACTTAGCAATACCTAAGTACCTAGTTAGTATACTAATGTACATGCAAGTAAGGTCAGTGCCCCCACCCGCCGAGGAAAAACACTCGCATACGTAATAGTACAGCGAAATACATCGAAGCTAACGGAACGAAATGTGTAGTGTACATATTTATTTACACCCCAGCTTACAGGCGTGCGCTTCAAGGAAGAATGGAAGAATTGTATCAATGATAACCTCATGTTAAGATTTAACATATCAGCTTATTATAGTTAAAAATTTCGAAGAGAAACTTAACATTAATTGTCGTTAGCTTCGTAAAGCATATTGAAATAATATTTCCAAGGTCAATATTTAGGCACTACTGTTATCGTATAAGCGTTACTCATATCTAAACGCATGAAACTTATTCGCTTCCCGAGTTGGCACATTCTATCTATAAAAATGACCTTGACAGTTATGCTTGCAAGTACCTTGCGTCAAATATTGATCCCAGCCAATGCAGGGTTTATTGCCGCTGAGGAATACGATATATTATCCTGTTTGCTTCTTTATATAAACGCCTTTTTAACATATATATGTATTCATGAAGAAAGCTTGCTGCGGCCAGCCCGCCCATCGGTGATTGAATATTCGAGGTGGTTCCGCAGGTCTCGTTTTGAAACGCGTTTTCTTCAGGTCCTAATAACACGCAATCTCTCTTTGACCTATGTAACCGTCCATATGTCTTAATTCGGATCTTGTACGTTCACCAGTCGCACCCAAAGCAATCTTGAGCTTGAGCAACTGTGGTGAATAATGTGGCCGTCGATTAGCGGGACTCTTTGCTTGACAAAAGAAAGCGAGCCACTAAACAAAATCATCACAAATATTAGAATATCTTAATAAGTAAAGATGCATATACCACACTTTACTAACATATACTACCTGTAGTACTATAAACTTTCACCTGAGGCCGACTAGGTAGATTAAATAACCATGTGTATTATCGCTCGGACACTTCCGCAAACGAGTTGAGATTGGTTGTTAGACGACGCAACAGCACGTGTGTGCGAGGACAAAGGCCAAAAAATCTGGGACCCGATCTCGAATCAGAAAATAGCTCTCCACCCCGGGAAATGCGACGATCTGCAATACCCCTGTCTGGTTGGCGGCCTATTTGCAGATTGCAAAATGACAAGCATAAATAATGGAGTACAGTGCTCCTTGTACGGTATACGTAAATGCGCTTGAATTAGGTATTCTATGAATGCTAGGCAAAGCTAGGTGTGTCATGGAGTGTCATGAGCGCCACTGTCGCCATTCTGAGGCAAATGTGGTAAGCTTCGAATACTTTTCTAATAATTCAGGACATATTCATAGATGAATAAAGGACGGTCGTATGCACAAATAGAGAGCGCATTGTCCTGTCTTCTTAATTGAAACACATATAGGCTTCAATGTCTGAGATCGCTGGCGCAAAACCCGACCGGATGAGTCTTAGCTGGAGCTTCCAAGGTTATGTCGCCGTGCCTGAGGCCCAAGTCCTTACATACTACGTAGGTACTTTTACGATATCTTGGTACATCATCCAACATTGGAGTTGGTAAGCAAGGGCGTTTCTCTATCTATGGATGTATTCGCTTCGTTTACTAGCAAACTTTTTCCCTTTAACCTCCTTGTTGGTTTCCCGGCTCAGAAGCAATTACGCGCATGCGACTAACCAGTTGGCCCGCAATATGGATCAAGTGTCCCTTTTTTTCCCTTTCCCCCAACCTGTCAGCCTGTACATAGTGTATAGTACATATATGATCCATGATATATATCCAAGGGTATATCTACATGGTATCTATTCCGGCCATACTACCTCGGTAGACACACAGTATATATAATCTGCAAGGCACAAGATCTTAAACTTTTTCTCTGGTGTGTTCCCAACCTAACCTTACCTACTACAAACGCGGGAATCAAAAGTTTTTTTTTTTTTTTTTTGCCCCTCCCCTCCCCCAAACACGAGATACTTGTCACTTCAATTCAGGTCTTACCTTGGTGCAAGGTTCTATTGGCCGGCCTACCTAGGTAAGAATCCAATCACAGGACAAGCCTCGATTGCGGAAACTTGGAATGGTATACCTTAATTTTTTAGATGTCGATAATACATCCTGATTGCTCAGAAGCACTATGCAATTTCTATACTATCGAAATAGTAGCGAGTGCCCGAGCTGCTTAAGGTAAGTAGTATGGTTGCGCTAAGATCAAAGCTAGCGGGGCCCGGCCCCGTTTCTCTTCAACGGCCCTTCCGGCCTTCCGAACTTTCCCTTTGCTGCCTACCAATGTACCTACCTAATGTAAGCAGTTGCGCAGGTGCGCAGGTAAGGTCACACAGAGTCGCAACCTGAAATGAAGTTACTGAATCGTGCTAGACGATTAGCAAGTCAGTCTGGGTCTTCCTGAAGCTTGCTACCTACATACCTACCTACCTAGGTATGTATTGAATACACCGTGTACTCTAACGGTGCGTTAGCCTTAGCCAGACTTTATCTCGAAGTGCCCTTGGTCAACTATGTATTACTCGTACTGAGGGGACCAACCCCATCTCTATCAACTGACAGAGTTCATCCGTCTTGAATATAACCCGCCGGAGGAGTCTATTTCAGCTAGTTTGTTAGTTGCTGGTACGTAGCTTTAACGACGAAATGACGAAAGACTTGTCAATCGACCGACCATGGTAGTAATTACGTTCTATTCTAGGACTTGGATCTAAATTCAACCCGAAATCGGCACCGTCCTGCCCAGGTGGACTGCGAACCTCAATGGCCGCATTGCTTGCCGCACTAATTAATAGATCCAAGTTCTGTCGATGTAACTGTCACATGAAAGTGTTCAGGGAGGAATATGGTGTCTGGCGGCAGACTATTGCTAATCTCGAGTTTCTGTAAGTTGAGGTTCGAGTAAGTTCGCTAGTCCGTATAAGTAGGAATAGGTTAGATAATAAATTAGTCTTAACAATATCAAAGGTACATTGACACATTGTAAAGAGCAGTAAGTCATTCTAGACTATTGATTTCAAGGTCTTAATTAACCCGGTGTCAACTCCAGTTGATGTTTCTTTTGCACCGTTTTGTATCTTCTGTGTATATAATATGATTGGAACAACTAATCCGGAGTAAATCACCTTCGAAAGAGCAACTGGACTCTCTCATGAAATGCTTTATTTATATGGATCATAATTATATGGGATTACACTTGATCATCTATATCCGTGAGTCGCAAGGGAATGAGCCAATGACATATGGGCAACCAAGCAAGTAAGTTGGGCAAATTCGAACCAATTACGAGCACGAATTAATATAGATAGCACCAACGATGGATGAAGTGGACCATGGCTAAAGAATGAAACCTTTGGAAGTCGCGATGTTTGCGACGGCACCTATGTAGGTAGGCATCAATGTACGTAAGCAGGTAGCTTCCCCGCATAAGTAGGTACTACGATATATACGCCACATGTGGCTGTGCGCAGTGGATTCATCTAGGTATTTGAGGTACCTTGGTACCGACCGGCAACTTCTTCTTGCTTCTAATTGTTGCCGTGATTTGTTGACGTCCTCATCTTGCTGGCTAACGAGCGTCAGCCACTGAAATGGGAAAAGAACCAGATTAAAAGGTTGCAAGACCGTCAACCATACAAGGCCTCAATGCTATTATATCTCATACATTCATAAAGTCTGAGAGGTAGCCACCAAATATGAACGCGTGACGAAGGTGTGATTTCTCACTCAAAAACGGCCATCCGGAATACCAGAAGCTATCTACACGGACAAGATACTCGGCATGCCACAAATGCTGAATCATTTATAACGACTAGGTTGTCTATTTTAGACCGCATGCGAGATTGACTTTGCGATAATACGGCACATATTCTAGAGCCTCCTGCGTCCCTCCACCCCGCTCCGCCCCGCCCCTAGCCGGGCTATTATATCATGGCTTCATCAAACGAGGGAGCCGAGCTTAAGCTCGTATCGTCGATACGCTATAAGTTTGCCAGTGTATCTGGGGATGAGAAAAAGCTTAGCGATGCACTGAGTTCTCAGCTTGTTTCCCTCCTTGACAAGGCTGGTAGTCAGCACAAGGCTGTCCGAGATGCTGTACGAAGTCCATTTTCTCGTCTGATCCTGAAAACAACGCTAAACCATATGGGCAGGCCTTTCAAGCATTTATAAGTGTCAACAACTTTGCTAAGCCCGTAGGGTATGTATCATATTTGATGAATGAAGCTGGATTTTGCTAACTTAGATGTAAGCGTTGTGTTGCCTGTCGCTGCTCTTGTAAATCAGTACAAAAAGACCAGTTCGCCCATGGTCAAGCAACTAGACTTAAGCCTTATCAAGCAGGGTGTTCTAAGGCTCGATCAGCCAAAACGGCGAGAACTCCTTCCGGTAGTCCTTCGAGGTATTTCGAAGGAAACTCGCTCGGCTAGTGCGGCTGGATTTTTTAATATCTTCTTGCGTCTGCTCCTCGACATTAAGATACCGGAACGAGGAAGCAAGGAGGATACCGCCTTTAGGGAGCACTCCGGCCTCTCAGATCCGACAGATGCTCGCTACATATCGCAGCAGCTTGGCAAGCTCTTCCTCCTAAAGCAAGACGTAGCCTTAATAGCAACTGAAGAAGAGCTTAAAAAGAAGATAGAAGCTTCTTGGCCATGCGGCCTTCTTCGTGAGGACGTTGATTTCCTGAGAAACAATAATCCTCAAACCTGGAGACCAGGTAGCCCGATTAGCCTGAGCTTACCAGAGTGCAAACTCAAGGCCGCCAATTTTCTAGCCAGCAGCGCATTCACAGACTCCGAACGACATATACCAGCAATATGTGCTGCTGGTTCCACAGATTCGCGAATCACATCGATCGCTAACGATGTTCTGAAGCGGTCGAACGTTGATCTTGAAAGTGAAGACGTGGTTCACTCGCTTTACGATGCACATAAAAGTTTTCCAGTTGCCCATCGGATACAGGTCCTCAAGCTATTATCTAAATCCAAAGTTGCGTGTAGTTTCATAGATCAGATACTACTGGCCGTAAGGCAGGATTTCAGTCTTGCATCCGGTGATGGTGCCTCCGTTCTTGGTCTCGAAGCGCTGCGACTGCACAAGGCATTGATAGCATTTCTGGGCTGGATCGCTCGAAACGACTTAGTTACAGCTCGCCATGGTAATAACATAAACTCTAGCCTCGTCAATATTTTGAAAGACTACATTCTAGGGCAAGGGTGGCCAGAACCCACCCCCCGAGGAACTCAATCACAGATACAAGATGAGCTGAAGCTACGAGCCAATGCATACGAAACTATCGGCATCCTAGCTAGGGCCGGCGATTTTGAATACCACGCGAAGCACTCGCTTCTGAAGTGGCTTCTCGACTCTCTCGTATCTGACCCAAGCCTAGACATTGTAGTCTACATCGAAAGCGCTTTGTCAAGCATGATAGGCCTCTTCAAACAGACTACTCCAGCAGAAACCCGCGACCTGGAGATATTACTCTTAGAGTATATGATTCTGCCAGAGAGGCAAGAGAGGAGGACAGCACGACATGTCGCAGCGCGCTTTGCGAATAATTGCCTCCCTTACAGTAATATCCAGGCTCGGTGGATCGATATCCTCGCATTAGGCGGCGGGTCCTCTGAACGACGTGACGTGGTAGAAGAGGGACAACGAGGGCTCGATCCTTGGTGGGCCACCAAACTACATCCCGACGATGCACTAGTTTTACCCGATTGGACCAAATTGGCGCAGGTGTTATTCGATACTAGCCAGGAAGAAGATGAGAATCGGATGGATGTTGACCAGACGTCCAGATACACTTTGTTCCAAAACGATCGTCTCCACGCTTTCCCAATATCAATACGCTATGTCAAGCAAATCCTTTTCCTCTCTGCTTTGAATGAAAATAATTGCGAAGTGGATTGGGAGTCGCAGCTAGAACGAAAGATGGAAAACAATCTATCGACCCGCAATGGCATCAGAAATTATTTCAGTCTGGCGAATGAGGTGTTTCTTCTGACGATCCTCAACGCAGCCTTCGACGGGCTGCGAGATCATCCTGATATCGGGGCTGAGGAAAGTGTTAGCTGTCTTGCCGAGATCTTGTCATTCGCCCCGTCGGCGACTGTTGCATCGCCCTTGTCTGCCAGGGTGCAGGAATTATTCCCCCTGATTAAGTCAAATAATCAAAGGGTGAGGCAACTGGCGGCACAAGTCTTCGGTATACTTGCCCCATGGAGCAGTCACTCTGCTACTCTTATTTCCCAGCTACGAAACTTCGTCGAGTCTTGTCCAGAGCCTTCGGCTTCCCAATCTGCGGAATATCAGGGCTCACTCGCTTGCTTGGGTAGCTACTTTTCTCGAGCTGCCTACTACGGAAAGATCAATCCAGAAGATGTGTCCGATCATGCCCAATTTCTCTACGAGCGCGTCACCTCTGCGTTGCAAAAAGGGAGCACGGATATCAAAACCGCAGCTCTTGACTCAATTTCCCAGCTATGGACTGCAAACATTCATTTCCCTGTGAAGGATGATGATTTGACCAAAACCATAGACTCGCTCGCAAAGCTTGCGGTTGCAGGCATTGAGAAAGCAATTGGCGCGTTAGGGAGGCTGGCGATCCCCTCCTTAGCTGATTCATCGGGTACCGAGACAGAACCCATAGCAAAGATTCTAGATAAACTATTCGAGTTATCAGAAATCAAGAGGACAGAAGTTCATTTCGCTACCGGAGAGGCAATTGCATGTGCAATTGCTCGGTGGGATTCCGAAGCCGTACAACTTGGTCTAGACGTGGAACCTTTAGGATCTGGTAGATCCAATATCATTGGTACTCTTGGCAAGCGTCCTTCTAGAATTGATGCTACAGTTAACAAGCTCATTAATGACTGCAAGACTACTAAGCCATCGCTTTTGAAGGCTTCTGGTATCTGGCTATTCTGTGTTATTCAGTACTGCTCAAACTTACCAGAGATCCAATCCCGTTTACGAGAGTGTCAGGTTGCTTTTATGCGATTGCTTACCGCTCGTGACGAGCTCGTCCAGGAAACCGCGTCGCGTGGGCTTGGGTTGGTATATGAGAAAGGCGATCAGTCGCTCAAGGGCGACCTTGTGAAGGACTTGGTAGCAAGTTTCACTGGAAACAAAACACAGCTAAAGGTCGACGAAGAAACAGAACTTTTCGATGCTGGCGCCCTGCCAACAGGTGACGGCAAGTCTGTCACGTCATATAAAGACATCATCAGTCTTGCCAACGAAGTCGGCGATCAGAGTCTTATCTACAAGTTTATGGCCCTAGCCACGAATGCTGCGACATGGACTGCTCGTTCAGCGTTCGGCCGGTTTGGCCTGAGCAATATTCTGTCCGATGCCGAATTAGATCCCAAGATCTACCCGAAATTGTATCGGTATAGATTTGACCCAAATTCTAATGTGCGAAGATCAATGGATGATATTTGGAAGGCAGTCGTCAAGGATCAAACAATAGTGATCGACAAATACTTCGATGCCATCATGGACGACCTTTTGAAAAGTATCCTGGACGGAAAAGAATGGCGTGTACGGGAGGCGAGCTGCACGGCAATTGCTGAACTCATCTACGGCCAGCCATTTCCCAAGTACGAAAAGTATTACACGGATATCTGGAAGATGACGCTGAGAGTTTTGGACGACCAGAAAGGATCGGTAAGAGCCGCTGCGCTCAAGCTATGCATGAGCCTTTCGAAGACACTGGTCACACAACTTCAGGAGAACAACTCTTCCTCTTCTGCCAGAAAAATGATTTCTCAAGTTCTCCCGTTCTTGTTATCTGACAAGGGAATTGAGAGTTCAGTCAAAGAGGTGAAGCTTATGTCAATTCGCACAGTTCTAGACATCGTCAAGCACGGAGGCGATGCGCTGAAGCCCTTTATTCCAACCATCATCACACATTCCCTTGGACTGCTTAGTACTGTTGAACCCGAGGCGGTTAACTACTACTACCAGCGAGTCAATGAAGAAGATCGCGAGGGCCTCGATAAGTTACGAAGTAATGCTGCTACACGATCGCCCATGTTCGAGTGTATCGTCGACTGCTTGCGATTTGTTGACGAGGAAGTCATGAAACAATTGGCACCGCAACTGGTATCTACCATCAAATCTGCTATTGGGATGCAAACGAAGATTGGCTGTGGCGAAGTTCTCAGTACCATGGCCCTTCGGCATAGCGTTCTTCTACTACCCCACAACGCAACATTCCTTAAGGCAATGGAGACTCAGATCCTCGATCGCAATCACGAAACGAGCAAAGCCTATGCGAGGAGCTCTGCATATTTATTGAGATCGGCGACTTTGGAGGCGCGAGATCGATTCACTTCGAGACTATTAGACTTGTACTTTGGGGCCGAGGATGACACCAGGCGCCAGAAGGTTGCCGACGCAGTGCTAGCTGTAGCCAAAATTTCCCCAGATGCATTTACCGACCTAGAGGCCCGTCTCTTACCGTTCGCATACCTAGCAAAGCACGATACCGACGATTACGTTTCTGAGGAATTTGAGGCTGTTTGGAGCCAACACGCTGGAGGTAGCTATAGTGTAAAGCGCTTCATCGATGAGATCACAGAAATTGTATCGCGAGGCTTGAATACGTCCAAGTGGGCTCTCCAACATGGTGCCGCATTGACGATTGCGTCTATGATCACAGCGCTCAGCAGCGGCGTTGGGAAAGATGGCCAGTTCGGCGAGGCAGATTTACAGAAAATCTGGCCAGTGCTGGATAAATCTCTGACGCTCAAGACGTTCAAGGGCAAGGAGAAGCTGGTGACTGCATATCCGCTCTTTGTGCTCCACGGCAAGAAGCTTTGGAGCACGGATTCAACACTCGCAGCACAGTTGAAAAAAATAGCCATACGCGAAGCGAAACGAAACAACGACGAATACCGACCCCATGCCTTCGAGGCGCTCGCCGAGTTTTCTAGCGCCCGAGAGGATTTGGACATGTATGCGGAGGCAGTCGAGTTGGTTTCGGGGCACTTAAAAATAGACGATGAAGCACACAAAGTAACGGAGTTGGAGCGGAAGACGGCTGACGCAGCCCTCAAGGTTGCTATAACAGCCTACAATCGCAAAAAGATGCAGGCCACCCCGATTGTCGTACTTGGCGACGTAGCCACCACTGCCGAGGGAGCAAAGCAAGCAATTTCACTAGCTAAAGACACATGGTTCACCAATGCAGCCGAGATCATGAATCAGGCTGCGACTTCAGAAGGCTCTTCGGGCTCAGCAGCGGGCATAGTGGCTACTCGGTGGTTCAGGTTACTAGTAGCAGATGAGAATGATGTCGCCCTCGAGAGCCAGCGTTCAAGCAGGGCTAAAGCGCTGGACGCATTCGTGAAGGCATGGAAGAAGGGCATATTTGGCCCGCCTGGCAAGCAGGATTCATTACTTCAAGAAATGGAAGCGAAGCTGAAGGCTATGGGAGAGGCGGATCGGTCTATAGATGTGCAGAAGCTCCTAGGTAAGGTTGCGCAACAGCTTGTTGCTTGATCTAATGGAAAGAGGGATATCAAGAAGAAGGCGTTCTGAAGGCCTATTAAGCTATTCAATAGATAATTTTCATTGGTTTCGATCTCGATGGAATAACGAGGCTACTCGATGACGAAGATGAGGAGACCGGCGTAGAGGTAGGCAGCCGCCTGCTAAGTCTTATCGTACTACCCAACTCTTATTAATTGCGCTTATCGATGTGATACTAAGCCAGCATTCGATTCAGCTCTGAGGAAGTTTGTGTTGTACCTTTGAAGGCAAGCAGTTGTAGCAGTAGTTGGTGATGTCTGTTTGTAGAGTCATCGCTATACCTAGTACCTCGTATCCAGATCCAGCATCCGTGCCTATTTGCCAGTTAGACTTAGGTACCTAGGCCTCAATAATTAGGTTCTTAGGTAACTGTACTTAAATTGCAGATTTTTACTAGAATATACTTGACAACACTAAGTGTTTGATTACATCTTCAGCTATACATAATAAATGCCCCTTTTCTGCTTTACGATAGCAGTACATACTTAAGTACCTAAGTACCTAAGTACCAATGTAGTATTGGACCATGGTGGTCAGTACGTTTGAGCGGAGATTTGCCGGCAAAAGATAACGCGGTTCCCACTATTTTTCGCAGTCTACCTGCCTATCTGCCCTGCTTAGGTGCTCCAGGTACCTAAGGCTAGCGGTGCTCGGCCCCACAGGGTTGTGTTGCGTCACAATGGCCGCCTTTAAACCATCGATCCTAAAGTTCCTAAAGTTCCCAAAGACAACTCACAGTTCTACAAACCAACTTCGTTCCTCTGTTCGCCTCGACGGCCATCGGTCCCTTAGGCGCTTCTCGAAGGAACTAAATTATCCATACTATTGTTATAGGCAAACATCAAAAAAGTTACTTAGGCTGGTCCCATTGTGAACTTCGATCCTGTTCGTTTGTTTCCATCCACCTCTAGTTCCCACGAAAACCCCCACCATATTCACATCTTAACATCTTCATATCTTAATAGTACCAGTACCTCGAGTCTTGACGGACGATACCGCTTAGGTTTATTAGGTTTATTAGAACACCACGAATATTCTTTTATCGACTCATTTATTACCTACCTCTCGTATCTTACGACAGGATAAAGCTCTCAAGATGGACGAGGACGTAGAGCAGTTTATGACCATAACCGGCGTCGGAGCTGAGCACGTAGCTCGCGGCTACCTTGAGATATCAGGCGGCGACCCGATGCAAGCTATTCAGCTCTATTTCGAGAATCCCGAATTACAGTCAAGCTTCAACGCGCCTACCGCCTCCACCTCTACGTCAGCGAGACAGCCCGTTACCGCTACAACTGGAAGTCAAGTCTTCACCGGTCGCGAGGACTCTCGAGGCGTCATTCACATAGATTCTGATGATGATGATGACGTACAGATGGCCGATGATGAATTTGAGGTTCCTGATGACGACGACGATGATGTCGCGGCGATAGCTAGAAACGCTCAAGAGGAGGAGGACGCGGCTATGGCGAGGCGACTACAAGAGGAGATGTACTCGGAGAACCATACAACGGTGGATGGAGTGAGAGCTCCTATAGCGCAGACAACCGAGACTCTCGCAGCTCCTGACCCATCGTGGGGTCTGGAGGACGACCGAGAAGCAGCCGTCATGGAACAACTGCGGCGACGGCGTAGGGTTCAAGGTGAGAACTATAAACCGTATCTTTTTTTTTTATATCTCCGTTGCTAACCCCGCCTCTCAGGTACAAGTGCGAACCCCTTCAATCAGTCCTCAGTCGATTGGTTCGACGTAGAAGACGGTACAAGTACAAGACCGCGAATCCCTCCTAGTGCTCCTGGTGCTCCTGGTGCGCCAGAGACTACCAACACATCACAAAGATTAAGAGATCTGTTCGCACCCCCAACTGGCATGATTAGCCGTCTGCCGTTGGATGCCGCGAGAGATGTCGGAAAGGAAGAGAAGAAATGGTTACTTGTGAATCTTCAAAAGCTAGACGACTTTCGATGCCAAGTTCTCAACAGAGACCACTGGAAGAATGAGAATATCGTGTCCTTGGTGCGCGAGCATTTCATTTTTCTACAGTACACCCTAGACGACCCCTTATCGCAGTCTTATACCACGTTCTATTTCGCAAATCAGGAGCACGAAGACGAGAACAACTATCCGCATGTTTCCATTATCGACCCCCGCACTGGAGAGCAGGTTAAGGTGTGGTCCGGAGAGTCATTCCCCTCGCCGGCAGAGTTCCACCAAGACTTGGTCGAGTTTCTAGACCGCTACAGCTTGGAAGCCAATAGCAAGAATCCCGTACTAAAGGCAAAGCCGAAGACGAAGCCTAGAGATATTGGCCGGATGACTGAAGAGGAGATGCTTGAGATGGCCCTGAAAAACAGCCTCAACGAAGACGGTGGGCCGTCGGAACCTAGCGTTCAGGATCCAGATGCTCTTACGAAATCAAATCCAGACATCGGGAAGGGCAAAGGCAAGGCAGTCGACCAGTCTATTGATTTGGCCGGTAGCTCAGCTCAGGCGCCCCTTTCTCCTCAAGAGACGCCCGGGTCAGCGTTCTCCCAAATACCATCAACTAACCCTCACGTGGAGCCCGAAAAGAACTTACCTACTACGACGAGAATACAATTCCGACACGCAGGTGGTCGCATCATCCGACAATTCTCCATTACGGACCCCGTTAGCCGTATCTACGAGTGGCTTAAGGACGAGCCTCTCGAGGGCAAGGATGGCGTCCCATTCGAGCTCAAGGCGATGCCAGCAGGCAGAGACCTAATCGAGGAGCTCGGGAAGACCATCGAGGAAGCAGGTCTGAAGCAGGGCACAGTCATGATCGAGTTCATCGAGGAATCGTAGTAAGCCGGGGGCACAGGGAGGGAACACAGCCGCGGTAGGGAGTAAGGGAACGCGGGAATCGATTGCATTGTCTTTCACGGCTCGCGGATTGCGTTATAGATTTAGTCATGGTCACATACCACCTGCAACGGCTGAGGCCTGCTGCTGCCTGGTACTGCTCTAGAGCTCAATAGGTCTTGTAGCACCGAATGCTTTTGTCTTCTGAGATCCTGGTGATGTGTTCACTTCGTAATTTACGTTTCTCTCGAGGATGAATCGTCGATATATTGGGTGATTTGTGGTATGCTTGGGTAGACGTGATGTCGCTTGCTAGAGATGACTTGCCGCGTGATTCGACCGTAACATGTCTTGGTTATCCCATCTTCTTTTTCTGTAGGAGACTCGAGTGATACCACTTGGTTCTTGAAAGCTGCTCCCGAGTATCACGTATTTCATAATAGGGCAAGGGTTGCAGCGCTTAGAGTTATGTCTGGTGTTTTCTATTTATGCTAATGGTTTCAACCTAAATGCGGTTTGATAATACAGACGGCATTTACCCGCGTATTTTACCTGGGTGGATACAGACGGCAGATGGACGACTTGCCAATTCCTTCGAACTTCTCTGCAAGCATGAGCATCTGGACTTGCGTAGAGTCGTATATATAGCACTGGATTTACTACAGTGCAAGTCGGAGAGTAGGTAGCCTTTGTGATAAATATTCGCAACATGTATCGTAGTAGGTAGGGCGAGAGGGTAATGAGGTCCGGCTTGGCTCTTGGCATGGCGCTATATGAATGAGGCGGGAGATGGGAGGCTGAGATGCTAGGGGAGTAGAAATGGCAACTGCCTCCGAGTAGTGGGGGTTGCCGAGAGGTTGTGGAGTACTTCCGCAAAAAGGGACAAGGTGGGGCGGCTACCGGCCCGGGTATTAACAAGCCACCTCCGGGTCAAAGCCGGGGCTTCGACCAATGAGCACTCAAGGACACAACTAGCCCGTCTGGGTAGAGTGTATTCCTTAAGACACGAACTCTAGTGGGCTTCTCTCGCGGTGTTTTTTTCTAGCTCTTCTTGGACTTGACAATACTCTTGAGAGGACGGGGAACCAGACTAAGGTCGTAATCCCTGGGTTTCTAAACTACCTAGAAGTTAAGCTTTGTTGGCACGATCGCATTGGGATTCATAGAACTTGCGTAAGAAGGTGTCATGTTTAGGATTGGAGATTTCATGAACTTAGCGTAGGGGGGAATAGGTAAACAGCTGGTGGGTGCTGGGGAGGATCAATGCAGTGGGATAAACCGGCGTGAAGCTATCGCCGACATATAGTCATAGTTGCCTACTATAAGTTACCTTATATGTCTTCCCATGTCAGCCAAGCATTTACAAAGGCCTCATGTACTAGATCCCGAGGAAACTGCTATGCCGTTCGAAAGAAACTTATATGCATTGTAAATGTTCGCAATATCAACTCCTTCATACACTATTCTCATCTCCTATTTTTAAAAGGTTTTAGGTAACAATATTCTCACCATCAGCACGAGATTGTGAGTTATGGAAAACATACCTTATATGACCATGTAGAGATATGCTCATGATAAATATAAGGGGTGTCATAAAAGGTGAGTATTAAAGCATCTATCTATATACATTATACCAAGAATTATTGTCTGACCCTATCACGGTCAAGATCAACTTCGGCTAGCTTTACAAATTTTGTGCGGAATATGAGTTTGTGCCCTACAAAGAGCACAATGAACAGGATGAGGCTGATATATGCCGCAAAGAAATCGATAGTGTCCCATTCGATGAAGACAGTAAAACCGTTCGTTATGAGGATCAACACGCTGAATGAGAGCCCAAACCATGTTAGGTAGGGCTGTACCGGAGCCACGTACGGCAACTCCTTTCGAGGGATTTCCCGAATTGCTAAGACCTTCATGAATCGCAAATGGCAGATGCTAATGCAAGCCCAGGTAATGAAACCGGCTATAGCAGTGATATTTAACAGCCAGTCGAAGACGTCGCCGCCATTCTGCGAAAGGTTGAGGAAAGCGAGAAGGCCCATTACTGACGTAGTACCGACCGCAAAGTAAGGGGTTCCGAATCTATTCGTACGAGCCAAGAAAGCCGGAGCATTGTGCTCTGTGGCTAGACCGACGAGGATTCGACTTCCGGAATATACATTCGAATTCGCAGCGGAGAGCACGGCAGTTAATAGAACACCGTTGATGATGTGGGGAAGAACAGGAATACCGGCAAGGTTGGCCGCGATGACAAGCGGTGACGCGGAGGCATTTGTAGTGCCGATAACAAGATCTGGTGTGTCGTACGGAACGAGCAAGCCGACGAAAAAGATGGTTCCGACGAATAACGAAACGAGACCCCAGAATGTCCATCGGATAGCCTTTGGCACATCCTTCACGGGATCACGAGTTTCTCCTGCGCCGATACCGACGAGCTCCGCGCCCTGGTAAGAAAACCCAGCGGTAACAAGAACCGACCAGAACCCAATGAATTTTCCAGAGGCTCCGGTAGTGATATATTCAGCGAAAGGACCGGGAGTTTCCCAGGTCTTGAATCCGAGATATCCGTTCTGGCCGGCGCCGGCATCGATACAAATGGCGAAGATGATGAACCCAACGATAGTGATAACCTTGATGCTCGAGAACCACATCTCGAAGGCTCCGAAGTACCGAATTGGCAGGAAGTTGACGGCGGTGAAGGTTGCCCAAAAGATGGCGATGAAAATTCCGATATTAAGGCTCGAATCCCAGTACTGGATGATGAGACCAGATGCGACGAGCTCGAGAGCGAAAGTTACCGACCAGCTAAACCAGTATATCCAGCCCATAGCGAAACCGAGAGAGCGGTCGACGAACCGAGAAGCATACACAGTGAAGCTACCAGCCACCGGTATAAAGGTAGCCATCTCGCCTAAGCTTGTCATAATTGAATAGACAAGGAAGCCGATAAAGATGAAGGCGAGGAGACATCCTACCGGACCGGCGGTTGACAGTGCCTCTCCGCTTCCGAGGAAAAATCCAGTCCCTATGGTCCCTCCGATGGCGATGAATTGCAAGTGGTAGCTTCGAAGGCCACGGTGCAACTGATCTTCGCCAGCTTCGACATCTTTCTGGCTATTGGAGGACAGAGAAGCCTCTTTCGGGTTCTTTTCCACTTCCGTGATGGATGAGCCCATATTGGCGGTTGGGTGGACTTAAAGAATGACCCACGGGTGTGACGAGGCACTAAAACGATTGTATTACGCAATTAGTTGCTTGAGAAAGGATGGAGAGGAAAGGGGATCTCAGTTGTGTGGGCAGGACAGCGAGATTCATATATATAAGGTTCTCGGGGTCACTCACCACCCAATAAACAAGAAGCATAATGCTTCTAGAAAAACTTTCGAACAGATCCAACCCATGTTCGAGACTTAACTACTACGGACTGACCGAAAATATCTCATGATCTAGTCGGGCCCAGTCCTACATTGAACATACAAGCTCGGCACGAAATACTTAATTTGTCCCATTGGTGGCGGATCGTGAGAATAGCTCCACTGAAATATTTTTTTCTTCCATTCTCCAGTTGAATTGACGAATGAGACTCTAAGCGCAGTTACCATAACCTTATAATCAATTGGAAAGTGGGCCGAATTACGTACAGAATTTTTCAACCTTCGTACAGTGGGTGCCATCAACATCACGTGGTAATATAAGTGAAGCTCTCGTTATCCGTATTGACACGATGTCGTCTCGGAACTATGAACCCATCCAATGATCCTGTGATCAATAACGTTCTTATGAATTAGAAGGGTTCGAAATGGCTAAATACAGATAATTTGACTTCATTTTGACGTTTTAACCCGGTTAAGTGTTATTAGTCACCTAGTATTAGCCAATATTTATGAAGGAGTCGTGATAACTTATTAAGTTAAGCTTTAATATACGTACTAACGTAACCTCGTGGGCCTATGCATTGAAGTTAAACTTCGGACCCAGCTAGGCCTTGTTTTATTTGAATTCTTCATGAGCTGAAGCGAAAAATGTGAAGCTACCTACCTGGTAGGTAGGTAAATATGAGTTCCAGTAGGGTTAGTTCAGCAACTAACATACAGTACATTGCTAGCTAGTCAGTCGTCTTGCTCTACACAGTTTTTAATACAGCCTAGCCCTGGATTCTCATTCGCCATTGAGTTTAACCTTCCGAGATGCGTTTATCTAACTGAAATCTCGAAATGTCTTTAGGAATTATCCATATGGTACCTAAGGTAGTGAAAGCGTAACTAGGCGAGTGACAGTCCATAAACCAGTCACTACTTACCTAGGTAATTACATGAACTGTCCTCCCTCGCGTCGCATTATATCTAATTATGACGTACAATAGGATTCTATTGGTAGCGGAATATAGCCGAGGCGGTCCACACCAAAAAGGGATCTTGTTTGCGATCTTGACCAACTACGGTGAATTATGAACTCCACACTCTCATCACCTAGGTTGTATTTATTATATTCTTTGCGAAACTAGTGGTTTCAAACACATACCCACTTGCTTTCGTCCGTGTGGAGGCGCTTTGAATATATTTGACACACGCCTTAGAGATTGATGATTAAGAGAGTATTTATGCTCCTACACAGCCAATGGCTTAAAATGCTGGATTCTACATATATAGATATCATATTTCGTATATATCGTCTCCAAAATACGTCCACACGTTTAAGGCTCGCCTGGGAACTAGCTACATAGTCCCTACGTCCTGGACTCCTCCCCTAGTCTTAATCGTTGACGAAGAGGATATTTACCTAATATTACTAGCACTGGCTTGTGATGCCTCCCTGTGCTAGTATCCTAACAGCTGCCGAGCTCTGGTCCCTTGCTAAGACAGCGCTCGATTATAATCCATCCTCAACGGGTGACCCAGAGCTACATTTTCAGACAATGAGAACCATACTTGTAGAAGCGTTGATGAAGCAGACTTCGCTCTTTTTTCTTTTTCTTCAAAATTGTAGGCAATTCTCTAGGTTTTTTATACGACCATAATACGACGGAGCAACATACATGTAGCTGACGAAGAAAGATTGGCACCGTTGGTGTTAGCGTCTTTTCTAGTTAACACGATATCCGTGAGGAAGTTGTCTACCAGATTCGAGCTAAAGACATATCAAGTGCATCATTCTACAAGATGCAACTACTTGACAGCGCCCTAAAAGAATCACGGCGCATGAAACCTGTTGAAAAATGTGAGTATCATTCGAAGCATCGCATGCTGAACGGAACAGCAGATGATATATGGCTTCATTGCGTGGTCGTGCTACGCCGTCGGGCGATAGGATATATAAAAGTCTCAAATGGTCTTTCTCTGAAGAAGGGCATGCGGACCTGGATTGATGTATTATAGACGAGGGATCTAGCCGTAGTATGCAATTGTTATTGAAAGTTCCTTGTTACCCTACCCCTTTTGGCTATCTTGGGAGTAATTTCTCCTACGACATGCTGGAGGCTCCTGAACCCTCAACTACAGGAAAATTAATTGCTTACTCTCGCGGTATGGTATGAGAATCCGGACAGTGGGATCCAGCTCGGCTCGTCAAGCTCCGCTCGCAGCCTGACCGAGCTCATGTAGCGCAATTCGTAAGTCCGAGCCGGGAACATGTTGGCTTCGGATACGGAAAACATTCCTGTCCCGGGAGATTCTTCGCGGCGACCGTCCTGAAGATGATCATATACCATTAAATTGATTGGTCAAATACGAATTGAAATTAGCGCCCTGAACAGACGCGATCTTCTTAGGTATTCGAGGTACGAATGTATTGAATCCTACCGCCAAGATCTTGATACGGCGAAGAGAGAAAGTTGAGGTTGATTTTAGTCCAATTTGATATACTTCGACGTCGCTAACAATGGAAGTGAGCGTGGGATCGAATCCACCCCCTTTTCTGCTATTCACATGATGTTTACTGTGGCTTATTGCTATAAACAGTGTTGGTGGCTTTATGTATTTGTCAGGGATTGGGTAGGAAGCGCGCTGTGGCGTTACTATAGGAAACGTGATAGCGTGACGACGTGACGACGTGACGGCGCAACGATCCTTAGATCCATGTTAACAAGGATGTTTTGTTTAGGCGATAAGCTAAAAGATAAACTCACCGCATTCCTCTCGTCCAATCGATCAACGTCCCTCCTTCAACCCCACGGCGGGCAACCCTGCATGTGCCCTGTGCAATTCGTACCTAGCCCTTGCAATACCCTTTTCCGGTACGGCTGCATCCCAGCTTGTACATACCCAGGTACATATGTCCTCTAATATCCATCTGCTTACCTATCTACACTAGGTAGGGACCTATTACATACCTAATGTAGAATACCGCGTCGACAACAAATCATCTCTCTCCGTTTTCTTTACGTTTCTTACTTGCTATTCTTCCTCGTGTTTCCCCAGCTCGTCACCTTTTTTTTTCTTCCTGGTAAAGCTGGGCATGCATTGATTGCCATTGCCGCGTTTGTTGACATTACATTACCATACATTACCATTCATTGCCTTTTGTCGCATTAGCATTGACGCAGATGCATGCACGCTACCGAATCACCGGTAGTTTCGCCGCCTTTCGTCTCGTCTCTCCTTGAATCTTTGATTTTTGTATTAGACACTCACTATTTTACTCTTTCGACTGCGCGCCTTTCTAACATTCCTTTTTCTTCTCTGACTGGCCGATGTAGTCCTGTTGTCTTGCCATTACTCATTACTCCAGCTTTTGAATCATTAGAAATCCAGTAGTTGGCGTTTGTTCGGTGAGAATTCTATAGCGGCTCACCTTCTTCCTTCACCTCCTTTCCGCAACCCGCCAATCCTACATCACCACCACAACTTTACATTCCGGTCCCTACCACTGGATAATTTAAATAGCCCAACGTCGCACTGTCACGATTCACGAAGGAGTTCTATAACGAGTAACGGCACAGACGTATCAATATGGCCGAACGAGATTACGAAGAGAGCAACGAGGCATTGGATCCGGAGCTCCTGTACACTAAGGAATTTTGTATTGGTTAGAATTCCTTCAATGAAGATTCTAGGTGGAGATCACTGCTGACTTGTTGCGCTCTAGGTGGGGGCAGCTTCGGGAAAGTTTTCAAGGGGTATGTCTTCACTACTAGAATACCATTAGGATATCGGTGGCTAATCTGGAAGTAAAGGGTCGAGAAGCGAAGTGGACAAGCCGTAGCGATCAAGGTCATCGATATCGAGAGCGCCGAAGACGAAGTCGAAGATATCATTCAAGAGATCGCCATTCTTTCCGAACTACAATCACCATATGTCACCAAGTACTACGGTTCTTATGCGAAGGGTGCCGAGCTATGGATCGTCATGGAGTTCTGTTCCGGGGGGAGTTGCGCCGACCTGATGAAACCAGGCATGATAGGAGAGGACTACATCGCAATCATTATGAGAGAGTTGCTTTTGGGTCTGGACTATCTACATGCCGACAAGAAGCTTCACCGGGATATCAAGGGTATGAAAACACGCGCTTTTATCATTGCTATCATTGGACATTTACTAACAAGGTATTGTCACAGCGGCGAATATCCTACTTAGCTCCAATGGTCAGGTCAAGCTGGCAGATTTTGGTGTATCTGGCCAGCTCTCGGCGACCATGACAAAGAAGAACACGTTCGTTGGTACTCCATTTTGGATGGCTCCGGAGGTTATCAAGCAATCTGGATACGACCACAAGGCAGATATCTGGTCGCTAGGAATCACGGCGCTGGAACTCGCTAACGGCGAGCCGCCCTACGCCGACATCCATCCCATGAAAGTCTTGTTCCTGATCCCAAAAAACCCCCCGCCCAAGCTAGAGGGCAACTTCACCAAAGCGTTCAAGGACTTCATCGAACTCTGCCTGCAGAGAGACCCGAAGGATCGACCCGCAGCTAAAGATCTGCTCAAGCACCCTTTTATCCGAAAGGCGAAGAAGACTAGCTACTTGACGGAGCTGATCGAGCGTTATCATCGATGGAGTGCGACGCACAAATCAGAAGACGACGACCACATGGATGACGGAGACGACATGATCCAGCCGCAACACGTCAACGAAGACATGTGGGATTTCGGCACGGTCCGACTAGTTAGTGACCGAGGAGGAATAGTGAACCGACCTGGGTTGAACGCTATGGACGATTCTGCCAGAAACGCGAGAGCATCGAGACCCTTGGACGCAGACTACGGCGAGAGTCCTAGAGGGACATCGCCGGCTAAGGTCCAAATTCAAGACTTCGCCGATATGTCTGTCTCTAGCACTGTCAAAGTTACCAGCCCCCCAGGCCTGGCCACACCTCGACAATCCTCACCTCAACGGCGACCGGTTCCGAATGTCGTGCCTATATCACCTTCGAAGGTTCCATTGCCTCCGTCGCCACCTAAACACTCACAGGATCCGCATACCCCGCGACCAATCTCCAAGCAGATAACTTTCATTCCTAATATCACGTCTACCGACTACGACCGCGCGTCGAAGGAACAACTACAGCATGACATGGGCGTTCTTAGCCTTGCTCCGCCTTCCCAGCCCCAATTCGGTAATTCGCCGCAACGCGTGCCGTCTAAGACACCCCAATCACCACTGCAGCAACAGCGAGGAATACCCCGCCCGACTCCGTTCCGGCTCCCGGAAATCCCCCCGTACCGCGGGCCCAGCCACCAGCTGCAGGGGCTGCAGCCCAGAGCCAGCAACCAGGCCTCCCCCAACCCCCCCACGCAGGGTTTCCCGTCCAAGGCGCAGCCCAAGCAGCCGGCGCCGGCGCCGCCGGACTCGTTCCCGCCGCCCGGCCCCGCCAACCCGAACGGCGAGCTAGACGCGCTTAACGACGTCATCTTCCCGGCGCTCGAGGAGGCGCTCAAGCGGCGGCAGATCCGGCTGCAGCAGATCTACCGCAACGAGAAGGTAGTCACGCCGCAGCGCCAGCGCGCCGAGGCCGCCCACGACCGCATCCGCAAGCACGTCTATAAGCTGGCCAACGTGTGTAAGGAGATCGACCGCCTCGACAAGAGCGAGCCTGTTGGGATGGGCAAGGACGTGGGCACCTTCCTCGAGGGCCTGCTCGAGGAGATACTGGTGCGAGTCGAGCCGCTGGACGAGGACGAGGGCGGCATATGATTGGATGAACAGTTCGAGCATGGTGTGGGGTGAGAGGCCCAGCGCATGCACGCACAAATAATGGACAGACGACAAACGTGCGAAGGACAAAAGCACACACACGTATCACGAACATGGAGGAAGAAATGACCGCAGAGGGATTAAACTGCTGTGTAAGTATATATCTAATAAGGAGGCTAGTAAGGGATGGGGGGACCTTCTGCTTTGTACTTAAAACTCCTGCCGTCCCCCCCGGAGCTACGTACAGCTAGCTAGCTAGGCCCGTCTGCTTTTTTCGTCTTAGGTTGCTAGAGTTGCCGTCCCAACGCCTGTACGGATGCGAGGCCGGGCTTGATATCATGTCTTTGTTGATTGCTAGGGGGCGTTCGACGGCACTGCCGAAAATAAAAAAACCAAGGAGATAGGGGACGGAATGAAATGAAATTCACGTTAATCCGCTTGCTTCCTTCGCGCTCGACCGGTTCTTGCTACGCGCGCGGTGACCGCTTTTTCTCTGTGCATGTTCGTGCTCGTGCTTGTGCTTGTGCTCCTCTCCACAGGCCGACTCTTCTCCTTCCGACCTCTCTTCCTCCTCCTTCCCTTTTTCCCTCCCCTCCTCGATCACGGCGGCGGAGGTAACAGCAACAGCAGCATTAGGCAAGCCGCGAATAATGTCGCGGAGACCGAAGCCGCCGGCGCCGGGGCTTCCGAGGCGGCTGCCGGAGCGCAGCTGCAGCTGGGCGGGGTCCTCGCGCTCGGGGGCGGCCCAGCACAGGTAGTCCTGGCCGAAGAGGCGGCGGTGGTCGCGGCGGTGGTCCTCGAAGACGGAGCGCACGCGCGAGACGTAGTACGCGTACAGCCGGTCCAGCTCGGCCGCCTTGTCGCGCGCCGGCTTGAGCGGCTGCGCCAGGTGCATCCGCCACAGCGATCGCAGGTTCCAGACGTAGGTCTGGCGTAAGGCCCGCCGGGACTCGTTGTACTGCTGGATGGATTCCGTGAGCTGGGAGGGGGTGGTGTTAGTATGGGCAGAGTGGTAGGGCGGGAAAGGGAAAGTAGATTGGAGATGAGAGGGGAGGAGATCGGAGGAGAGCAGAGAGGTTAGGGGCAAAGGGGCAAAGGGGCAAAGTGGTACAGAAAGGAAAGACGACTCACAAAGGCGCGATAGTGACACTGCGAGCCCGGACACTCGGCGTGGTGCAAGTAGTGCTCGTGCAGGCCGGGCGGATAGTACAGCGGCTGGCCGGAGTAGCCGTACGTGTGCCGCGAGCGGGTGCCGGCGAACGGGGAACGCTGGCGCGGGCGCGGCTGCCACGGCGAGTCCTCGTCCGAGTTCCACGCCTTGTATGTCCGCTCTTGGTTCCACGCCCTGTATATCCGCTCCTGGTTGCTGTACGACCCCGCGCTGCCTACGATGGCCGCCGTCGCTGCGATGGCCGTGATGGCCGCTGATGCGTACTCGGCCATATTGGTGGTGCTCTGCGCACGGGTGGCCGGCTGCTGGTGGTGATATGGTCACTACCTAGTGAGGTTGAGTAGGACCCATAACGGGTGAAGACGAGTTGATGATAGGATGTTGACGGGCGAGGAGTTCAATAGCTATTTGTTCCCTACTCGTTCTCCTCTTTGTACAGTCTTCCCGATGCCCAATTAGCTACCTACTGACTCCTACTAAATAAATGTATTGTACGTCCTGGCCGGTTCTATTCTTCTAGGAGATTGCTGAGGGTGATCGTCGAGCGTGCACGTAACCCTGAAACCGGGGACGTCTTGTGATGAACGGAGAAGAGTGAAGGAAAAAGTAAGAGAGCCGATCAAGCCGATAACTTATTGAAAATACCGTTTAAACTTATATGATTTGTGGTTGATTTGGGACTTGCCCGTAGTAAGGTTTCCGAATTATGAGCCATCTAGGTAAAGTAAAGCAATAGAGGTTACAGAGCTGAGACGTGAGATGGTAAGAAGAGTTAGAATAGTTGGTAATGCCTACTTGTAATGAAAATACTGGTTTCTTATCTTATGTCTACCCCAGAATCCCTGCTCAGGTGAAAGGAAGTAATGAGCCTGGTAGACAACTAGTGAGTGATGGCAAGAGGAAACTCGAGCCGGGATCTGAGTCTATTCGGAACGAGTTCCCACATATTGACCTACGTACCTTACCTAAGTTGAAGTATATTTCATCAAAATATGAAGCTGCAGCCGACATGCTGGGTAGCTATGTGAGGTTCCTACTAATAAAACCTTTGAAAGTGTAATCTGAGTGATTTTCTCCAGGATTTGGTAGGTGCTATCATGTATTTGAGAGAGACGGCGGGAAGGTAAAAGGGAGCTGTAGCCGCCCTATTAATATTAACGTGATAAGCATAACTTCCTCAATCTGTTTGTATATCCCATATCAATATATACAGAGTAAATTAAACACCACTAAGGTGATAGTATGGTTCATCCTCTCTTGATATATAAGTTCGAGGGATAGCTTGATAATATTTATATTCAATTACTTCGAAGGCTCAAATGTACTCGTGGCTCTATTGGTTGAAAAGTCACTAGATGATGGAATATTCCATTGGTCGTGATTATTCATAACACGGGTATTGTCTTTCTAGGTTTCTATCAAAAGATGAATCAAATGCTGAACAAAAAATGGATAACGAATGACGTTAATGTTTTGCGCCCCACCCAGTTCATCAGATGGATTAGATCAGATAAGATACACAGCCACATCTACGTGCATATCCGCCTATCTACATATCTCTAGCGTAACAAGTTTTACTAGCGTATTGCGCTAATCCATATATAGTATAGCTCGATAGTAAAACTGGGACATTCTCGGAATCTAGGGTGGGTTTTAACGAACCGTGCTCCTGCCCGTTCACCCGATCGGAATGCCACGGCTTGCCCAATCCAAATCCTCCGCCGACCAACCTACCAAGGAACCAACCTAAACCTTTTTTATGTTTGCGCCATTTGCAAGTCTCTGCACCATTTGAACTTTTACTCCCTCGAGCAAACCTGCGACGCATCATTCCCTTTAAAAAACGGCTCACACCCTATTTCACACCACGATGCTGTCGCGAAACTCTGCCAGAGCCGCCCAGGTACATATATTTTGCAATAGCCGAACTCAATGGCTCGAGCTTCTCCCTTTGTCACATGCTGTTTTTGCCGAGGATAACTTCGCTAACCCAAGTTCTCCCCTCGTAGCGCCTGGCGCGAACCGCTGCTCGACAACAATCGCACATTCAAAGTGCTAGCCGATCCTTCGCGACCGTTCAGTCAGACATTTTCAAACCTACGAAGTATGGTGGCAAGTACACCGTCACCCTCATTCCCGGTGACGGTATCGGTGCCGAGGTAGCGGAGAGCGTCAAGACTGTTTTCAAGGCCGACAATGTGCCCATCGATTGGGAACAGGTCGATGTCTCCGGTGTGGAAAGTGGCTCCCCTGGTAGTCTCGAGGATATGTTCCGAGAGTCTGTTGCATCTCTAAAGAGGAACAAGCTGGCACTAAAGGGTATCCTCCACACGCCCATCAGCAGATCGGGACACCAGAGCTTCAACGTTGCCATGCGACAAGAGCTCGATATCTACGCCTCAATTTCCCTCATCAAGAACATCCCCGGCTACAACACCCGCCACAAGGACGTCGATCTATGCATCATCCGAGAAAACACCGAAGGTGAATACAGCGGCCTGGAGCACCAGAGCGTACCCGGCGTTGTCGAGTCCCTCAAGATCATCACCCGAGCCAAATCAGAGCGTATCGCCAAGTTCGCCTTCTCCTTCGCACTAGCTAACAACCGCAAGAAGGTCACTTGTATCCACAAGGCCAACATCATGAAGCTAGCCGACGGTCTCTTCCGAAGCACCTTCCAGAAGACAGCGGCTGAGTATCCCACTCTCGAGACTAACGATATGATTGTGGACAACGCTAGCATGCAGTGCGTCTCGAGGCCTCAGCAATTTGACGTCATGGTCATGCCCAACTTGTACGGTGGTATTCTGTCCAACATCGGCGCTGCTCTCGTCGGTGGACCTGGTATCGTTCCGGGCTGCAACATGGGACGCGACGTTGCCGTTTTCGAGCCAGGATGCCGACACGTCGGTCTCGATATCAAGGGCAAGGATCAGGCCAACCCCACTGCTCTTCTCCTCTCCGGCTCCATGCTGCTCCGCCATCTCGGTCTAGATGACCACGCCAACCGTATATCCAAGGCCGTCTACGGCGTGATCTCCGAAGGGTAAGCTATTTCGCGCCAATTTTCAGATTCATATTACTATTCTTGACGCTAACATCCTCCGCAGCAAGTACCGCACCCGCGACATGGGCGGCGACACCACAACGCACGAATTCACCCGGGCCATCCTCGACAAGATGGACACCTTGTAATCGGGCCCTCGTTCTCACAACCTTTAAACCCGACCCTAAGACTACGGTCCACGCTTCCTACGTGTTACTCTGATAGATACCTAGAGGATTGGAGGAGGGATAGCATGACTACACATACATTGGAGTCACGGAAGGCGAAGTTGAGGGATTCCAGGCATGTACTGTACGTAGAATAGGATATGTTTGCACCGCATTGAGTTCATTATTTTAAGGCATGATTCCCATCCTGTCGGTTAAGTGCTGTCATGTGATGATCTCTCTTTACACTTCATTTAGGCAATTCCTATGTATAGCTAGGCACAGCCACTGTGTGGCTTTTTCGAGAAATGTGGCTGGGCTTAGTAAGGGCTCGTATATCACGTGAGCCATACAGCATCTGATAAGTCCTCGTACATTGTGAATAGAGAATCAAATTTGCGAAAAGAAAGAGAAATATACACTGGGCCAAGCCAAAGTCTAAAAGTGACAATGAGAAGCTTCCAACAGCTCTACCCTTTTTCGGATTCCAAACAGCATTAAACATTAGGTTGATACAGGCATTCATATCCGTCTTGCAACCACCTCTGTCTCTCGTCGTCGGGAGCGAATTCTCAGACCTTTGCACAACTCCCTAACCTATTACTCAGCAGACATTCGTGAAAGTACCTAGGTGGGAAATCAGAGAGCAAATAGCTAAACTGCCAACGATTCCATCGAAGAGAAGTGAAAAGAAGAAGAAGAGAAATAGTTTCGTTAGCCACCGCGATTCGATCTTACTAAGACACGTCGGACAATATCCATTATCGCAAACCCCCATATGTGCATCAATACACATTCTCTCACCTCTACCACGAAGGCGCGTATTATGACGATTGAAATGAGCTTGAACACTCTCCTTTTAATAGGAGTTTGTAAATGGATTTTTGTCGAGCTCGGACTTAAGCTTTATTTTAAAGTAATTATTATACGGATAAGCGTTACGAAGTAAAGTATAATTAATATATATATATAAGTTAATAAATATAAGATATGTTAAAACTTATAAAATAAAGTTATTAAATAAAGTTAATTAAAAGATTTAATTAATATATATAAGATTTAATTAATATATATAAAATTAAATTAATAAAATTAAAAAAGCGTTAATAACGTTTAAAAAATATTTAAATTATATATATATAAGTTATTACGTTTTATTTTATATAAAAAAAAAAGTAAAAACCTTAAAATTATAAAGAATTATTATTTAAATTTAAATTATAATTTTAAGCTTTATTATTTTTATTATAAAAAAGAATTCTTTTTTTAAAAAAACCTTATTTTTAAAAAAGCACGTGCTTTTTAAAAAAAAATTACCTTATTTTAATTATTTATAAATAATTAATTTACTTAAAAAAGTTTTTTATTAAAATATATTACGTTTATTATGCATTAATAAATTAAAATAAAAGTCTTAAAATAATTATTATTCTTAAAAGTAAAAATAAAGTTAATATTTCGAAAAATAATTAATAAATATAAAGCACGAGCCATCTTTAACGCACGGGCCATTACTTTAATTAGAAACTATATAATTATAATTTTTTATAACGTTAATATTATTTATTAATTTTATTATTTTATAAATATTTAAGTTAAATATTTATATTTTAATTTTATTATTTATTAATTTATAAAATTTAAATCTTTTTTTTATTAAACGACGAATAATTTTCCGAGTTTTTAATAATATTTTTTTCACGAGATTTTAAAATTAAAAATAAGTTTAAAGAAAATTATTATTTATAAAAACTTATTAAAATTAAATAACGTTTTAATACGCGGTTTTTTATTAAAATATTTAAAATAAAAAATATATCGCTTTAAAATCTTTCCTTTATTTTTAAATTATTTTAATCTAATAATAATAATATTATAATTTTTTATAACTTTTAAAATTATAAAATAATTATATAAAACGTTTTTAATATTAATAATATCGAAGTTAATTTTAATAATTTTTTAATATAATTTATTAAGTTTTATTAAAAAATATACGATAATTATTATATTATTTAAATAATTATTATTATTATTATAAATAATTAAATTATTAATAAAAATTAAATCTAAAATTAATATAATATAGTTTAAATAATTTATAATACGATAATTTAATTTAATTAAATCGATATAATATTAATAAATAAATAAATAATTTATTTTAAATAATAAGTTTAATAAATTAGTTTAAATTTTTTATAATAAGTTTAAAAGATAATTGCTTAATATATATAAAATAATTAATCATTATTAATAAGCCTTTTAAATTTTTTATTAAAATATTAAAAAGTAAAAAAAAATTTAATAAAAGGTAATAAATTAAATTTATATTAAAAAATCTTAAATTAATAATTTTTTATAAGAAAATATATAAATCTCGTATATATTAACGTAAAAACTTACCGTTAATTTAATAATTTAAAAGTTTATATTTAAACCGCTTTTAATAAATTTAATATTTAATTAATTTTTAATAAATTAATTAATATTAATTTCGTTTTAAAAAATATTAGAAAAAATATTATATTAAAAATGTTAATTAAATTAAGTCTTTTTAATCGAAAAAACTTAATATATTTTAAAGTATTATTTATTAAATATTTTAATTTAAAAGTCCGAATAAAGAACTTTTTTTTTATAATTCTTTTTATAAGTTTAAGTTAAAAAAATAATTAAAAAGGTTTAAATATAATTTAATTTTATTAAAGTTAACCTTTTTATATTTAAAAAAAATAAAGGAAAAATTCTTTTTAAAAAGGTTATCGAAATATTTAATAATAATTTAAGTAATTTTAATTTTAATAATTAATTTTAAAATCTTAAATTACTTAAAAGAATTTTTAAAAAATTATCTCGAGATAATTTTACGTTTTTAAATAATAATAAAGATCCTTTATTTTAAAGTAATAATAATTAATTATTTAAAGCTTTAAAATGATTAACTTATCTTTTTTACGTTACGATTATCGTTAATTTAATATAACTTAATAAATAAAAGTTAAAATATATTTAAAAATATATACGAAAAATTTTCTTAAAGATTTTTATTATATTAATTAAATTAAATCGTTATTATTTAAAAAGGTATAATTATAATATTAATAATAAAAAAACTAAATTACGTAATTAAAAGTCTTTAATACTTAAGTAATATACGTTATTATCTTTTAAAAAAATATCGTAATTCGAAAAAAATAAATAAGCTTAAATATTAAAAAAATATTACTTCATATTTTATTAAATTATTAAATTTTAATAAAATAATTTAATAATTTAAAACGACGTTTTAAAATTATATTATTAAAATTTTTCTTAACGAAATTATTAAATTAATTTATTTTAAATAAAAAAGAATTCTAAATATAAATAAAATATTTTTTACCGTTATTTAAAAAGTAAGTTAAATATATAAAAATATATTAATTAACCTCGGTATTTTGGAAAAAAAAGCCCGCTTTAACTTAAAAGCTTTTAAAATTAAATAAAGTTAATTATAAAAGGAAAAATCGTTTTAATCCGGATTAAAATTAATCTTTAAAAAATAATAATAAATTTAAAGATAAAAATAAATTAAGATTAAATTAAAAGAATAAGGTTTAATTTAATAATAAAGATTTATTATAAAACTTAAATAGAATCTTTTTTATAAAAAAAGATATAAATAAATGTAATTTTATAAGAATTATTTTATCTTTAAATTATAAAAATTAAAAACTTTAATTTAGATTTTTAAATGGCCTTAACGTTATATTTTATTAAATTTTATAATTAAAATAAAATAAAATGCGCTAAGCCGTAACAATTAAAAAGTTAATTAAAAATAAAATAAAAGTTATAAAAAAACCTTACTTAAAATTAATTTTAAGATATAAACTTATTATTAATATAATATTAATATATAATAATAAAAAATATTAAATATAAATATTATTAAATTTAAAAAGCTTTATTTTAATAATATTTTTTTTAAAAATAAAAAAATAAAAATTATCGATTATTAAAAAATAATATATACGATTTATATTAACCTTTAATTTAATTTAAATCCTTTTTATAAAACGTTATTATATCGATTTTTTTATTTTTTATTATTAAAAAAATTATTTTTTTAAAATTAACTTTAAATTAAACGTTTTAAATAATAAATACGATATTATTATATTATAATAATAAATAAAAATCTATAAACTTATAAAAAAAATTTAAATTTTAAAAAGATTAACTTTAATTTTTTTTATTATTAAAAATATTATATTAATTTAATTTTATATAATTCGGAAAAGTTAATTAATATAGCAATAATAAAAAATATTAAAATAAATAAAGTATTAAAAAACGTTTTTAAAGAATTTTATAAATTTATATATATTATAATAAAAGAAATAAAATAATACTTTTTAAATTATTAATTTTAAAATTACGTTATTAATTTTTAAAAAGAAAAAATACTTTTTTAAAATCTTTTTTACGTTATAAATAAAAAGAAATTTAATACGTTAAAATTATAATTAAATAAAATATTTAATAACAAATATATTTAAAAATTAATTTTAATTTATATAACATTTATAATATTTATAAGTAAATTAAATTTTTAAAACTTTTTTTAATTTATAATAAATTATAAAAGCTTAAATAATAATATTATTTTTATTTAATATTTTATACCTTTAATATTTAAATTATAAGCTTATTTTAAAATTGAGAAATAATTTATTAAAATTAATCTTAAGTTAAATTTTTATTTTATTAAAATTAAAAAAAAACGAATAAAAATAATTTTTTAATATAAGTACGATCTTTTTAAATATTTAATTATATCCTTTAAATTAATTAATGCTTTTATAACCTTTTAATTTATAATAAATAATATTTTTTAAAACTTTATTAATTTAAATCTTTTAATATATTTAAATAACCTTTTTATTTATATAAATATTATAAATTTTTATCGATAATTTATAAAGAAATTCTTAAAAATAATAAAATTAATTATTAATGTAAATAAAAGAAATAAAAAAAATTAAAAATAAACCGAAAAAATAAATAAATTTTTAAAAAAACTTAAATTTCGTTTTATTTAAACTTTTATTATAATTTATTTTAACCTTTTAAAATAAACTTATATGGAAATTAATGTTTTAAATTATACCATTAACGTCGTTTTGTTTAAAAAAAATAAATAAAGTAAACTTAAATTTATAACTTATTATTCCCGTAAACTTATACCGGTAAAAATAAATTATAAAATCTATAATAAAAATTTATTAATTATAATAAATTTATTAAAAAAATAATATTAATATTTAAAAATAAATTTAAACATTAAATTAAAGTTTATTTAAATTATTAAAACTTAACTAACTTTATAATAACTAAAATTTTAAACTAATATTAAGCTTAATAAATATAAAAACTTTTATTATATTAATTTATAATTAATTATTAACTAAATAAATAAAATAATAAAGTTAATATTCTCTTAAAATTATCGCAATATTAACTTATAAAATTAATCTTATAAAATAAATATTTTTTATATTTTTAAGAAACTTTATTCGCCTTTTTAATAATTATTCTTATTATATTAAAAAAACTTTATAATTTTATTATATTTAATTAAACTTTTAACTTTATTAAACGATTAAAAAAAGTAACTATTAATAATTTAATATATATTACGTAAATTAAAAATCCTTTTAAAAATATTACTTTATAAAATAACCTTTTATATTAATTTTTTTTAAATACTTATAAAACTTTAAAAAAAAGTTATTTTCATTAAATATAATACTTTCGTTATTAAATATATAAAAATAAATAAAACCTTAAAACTAATTACTTAAAACTTTTAATAATTAAATATTAAAAATACTATTTAAAATTACATATAAAATTATATTATAAACCTTAATTAATAATAATAATAAATTTCATTATTAACTTTCCTTTATTAAACAATTATAACTTTATTTAAGTAATAATAAATCCATTCTTTAAAATAACGTACTTTATTTCTTTTAAAATAAAAAAATAAAAATCTAATAACTTAATTAAAATTTTCGTTAAATAATATTAAAAATTATACGATATACCCTTAAATATTATTTTTAATAAAAATTTTAAATTTACATCTTACATTTAAAAAAACTTTCTTAAATTAATAAATATTAAATCTCGTATAAATATTATATTTTACTTATAAACTAATAAACAAATAAAACGCTTTAATTAAATTTTAAAAATCTATTTTAAAACTTTTATTAATTATAAAATAAATAATTAAAAAAACTTATTTATAATTATAAAATTCGCTTATAATAACATTATTTCTTTATTAACATAATTTACCTCCTTTTATATTAATTATAATTATTACTTAATAACTTATAATCCCTTTATAAACACTTTACGTAATTTTAAAAATAAATTATATATATATTAAATAATATAAATATATTAAAATATATAAAAACACTTAAAATAAAACCGCTAATAAATAAAAAAATAAATTAATAAATAATAAAAAAATACATTAATCTTTAAAATAAATTAATTCGTAATATTAAACGTAAAAAACATTAAAATTAAACGGTTCGTTAAAAAACTAAATAAAACTTTTTTAAGCTTTTTTAAAATCTAATAAATAATCTCCTTTATTATAATAAAACTTACTTTTCTTAAAAAATAAAAAATATATAACTCGTTTTATATTTTACTTATTAAACCTTATCGTATTAATAATTAAAAACTTCTTAACTTTAATTAAATCTTACGTATAATAACCTTAATAAAGTTTAAAAATTATTAAATAAAATAAATAATAAACTTTATTAAAAAATAAAATAAAATAAAATATCTCGTAAAATAAAAAAATTAACTAATTAAAAAATATTAAACTTAAAAACCTTATAAATATATATTTAATAAAAAAATAAAAACAATAATTAAATTATTTTATAAATAACACATTAATAAACCTTATAATTTTATAATTATATAATATATTTAAAAATAAACATTAAAAAAAAACTAATATTATATAAATAAACTTTATAAAATAAAATATAATTAATATATATAAACTTATAAAACAAAACTATTAAATAAAATTAATTAAAAAACTTAATTAATATATATAAAATTAAACTAATAAAATTAAGAAGGCATTAATAACGCTTAAAAAAATATTCAGATTATATATATATATAAATCATTACGCCTCGCTTCGCAAGAAGAAGAAGAAGGCAAGGACCTTAAGACCATAGAGAATTATTATTCGAAATTGAACTATAGTTCCAAGCTCTACTGCCCTTATCACAACTATTTAGAGGCAACATTTTCGAGCTTGCTAGCTTATGAACGAGAGAGGTTTTGTGACTTCTTAGAAATGTATATGCTTGACGAATGATAGCGTGATTGGAAGTTGTAGCTGTAATAAGATGGATCTTCTTTTTGCTACCTCCAAATTCGGCTTTCCAGTTCACCACACGGCGAACCGCCAAACTGTGGTCAGCACTTGTCATTTCCCACTGCGCAATCTCAAAATTAGGTGGTAAGAAAGTCGGTGGACCAATGAACTCAAGAGTAAATCGGAATCCGCCTCGTGGTAGTGAGGTATGCGAGATTTTCTTCTCTAAATCCATTCGTGGTTTAAGAGAGCTATTTTTCTCTTTGGATGAGGTCAAGAAGAAGGGTGTTTGATTTATCTTCACATCCCGTCCGAAAACATTATTGGACGCGTTGGTGTCTTGAGGGCGGTTTGAAGGTTTGGGGCTTGCGGGCACGACACGGTTGCCAAACAGCGCAGAAGCACCAAGGTCGCGAGGGGCAGCTGGCGTGACGTTTTCTTCCAAATTCGTAGGCGCTTTGGATTGGGGAAGACTCGTAGATGCGACACGTCCTTCTTGGTCAGTAACCTTAGGTGGCAGTCCCGAGAGTTCCAGGGCCGCACTTAGAGCACTCTTGCACTGGGTCTGGTGCTGGTCGATAACATTGAAGCTAAGAAGACATCTCTGAAGAGTTAGGCGTCTCATCTGAAGCCAGGTCCCGTCTCTCGTCTCCTCATACGTCTTCATCAATGCTTCACAATAAGCCAGAACATCCTGCGTTTTTTGGCTAGTGGATTTGACGATTTCGTCGATGGCAAAGAGATCATTCGGGGTAGAGACTGGCACTCGTAGCTGTGAGTTCCCCACAGCGACAACTGTGTAGACAGGCTAGCAAAAATATGTTAATAACATTATTACTTATCATGCTAATGTTAAGAATCAGCTTACCTGGTCTCCTGCTGAGGGTTGTTGCTGTCCTTGGGCAGCCATGTTGTTAGATTGTTGTTGAATAATGATTTCTTAAGAAGTGAAAAGGATAGGAAGGATGGTTGATATGGGAAAAGTTGGGTTAAAAAGACAGATTTTTAGAGGGTGGTAGAAAGGTTTTTCGTGTTATGAATGTTATGTTATGATTTGGTAGTCGCGTAAAACCTCGTTAGTCCACCTAGGTACTTCTGAATGGTATTATTTACACGTACCACGGTACCTACCCTAATTATATCAATAGGTACCTACGTAGTTTTTATAGCATCCTGAGGTCGGGTGTGGACATTATGGATAGGCACCATGTATGTAATGTTGACTTTCAAGGTTTTGATTCTAGGTAGAGGAACATTTGTGATTTAGGTGCCTTATAAAATGAGTCATGCTACGTGGACGTTGAAAAAAAGGGCTTCCGTGGACGTTGATTTTTATGGCAGCTGCGTACAACTGGAAATTAAATGTAACATATTTTATTCTATTTCACTTATATTTAATAATTTATAACTTTATTAATTTTTATTATATAAAATTTAAACTTTTATATTTAAACGTTTAATTTAAATTAAAAAATATAACTTTAAATTACTTATTATTTTTATAATAATATATAAATATAACATAAGCATATTATAATTAAAGGTTAAAATAAGAAGTATATAATAATTAAATTCGGGTTTTTAACACCTCACTATACCAGCTGCGCACAGCTGTCGCAAAAATCAACGTCCACGGAGGCCCTTTTTTTCAACGTCCACATAGCATGACTCTATAAAATATACACTATACAGTACCTCGCACCTACTATCACCTACCTACGTAAGTATATTTAGATAAGTGTTGTTGCATTGTAAATATTTTACTTCAGATGAGCCTTTAGAGATTATATCATGAATGTAATATACCCAGGTACATCACGTAACCTAGTGCCCTACACCTTCCAAAGTGCGTGCCTTCTTTCATCTCTTATATCTTCCATCTAATGTATTATTATACCGTTAATCCCGTCACGAGGCAGATCTAGCGATATAAGTACCTAGGTAATAAAGACGTTAATACGTGGCTAGCTTTAAACTTATTTATTATATACGAGGCGTACAGGGCGAATGAGATGAACAAGTATAACAAGTGTAAAAAAGGGGTTAGGTTAGGTCATATGTAAAGCCGAGGATTCGAACGCGATGCTTTTCGGGATTAACCTCCGCCGCGGATAAACTCGGTCTATTGTGTCATCCCGGCGACGGGGTGAATCTCCTGTTCTAGCAAGCACCTATCCCTAATCTCACGACATTTTGACTCCCATTTAGTCGAGCCATCCCTTGGCCAGGGTAGGCGCTTTTTAATTATCCGCCCTGGCCCTGAAGTGCCCACCGCGTCTTTCAGCATTTTGATAGTCGAGTCTTATCTCTCACATTGGCGCTTAAATACTATACGTGAGATTTTCATATTGTCGCGACTCTGGTTTTCGATCCTTGTTTATCTGTACTCCTCGGCGACATCGAGCGGTGTAAGCTGGCTCATGCGCAATTCCCGCTCTGTTCTATCTTCAACGTGTACCTGTTCGTACCTCCACATTAGGGCGTTGACAGCTGCTCCTTGACGGAGTAGCTCGGACAAGGAGCGGGTCATGCCATCCTCGGCGCACAGGTGAACCAATGTACAGCCGTCTAAGTCAACTTCGGCTATCAGCCTCCTCAGAGCGTCATCTAGCGGATGTGAGAAAACATGTTCTGCCAAACACTTGGCTACTTGCGTATCAACTTCGCCTGTCTCACGTCTTCCATGATTCGTAATAGCATAGGCAAAGACACTCGCACCCGTGTGGGAAGTATTTGTGTCTCATTCTCTCTCTGTGAAATCCGCACCCCAGGACAAAAGAATATCCATGCCCTCGATGCCAGAGACTTTAGATACAGTTAGGAGCGGCCCTGTGCCGTTAGTCTGTTTATGGTTGACATCTGCGCCTGAGCAGAGGAGCTTGACGATCTCGTCATAGCCCCTTCTACCGGGTGGAGGTCGGGAAAAGTGCAATGCTGTCGCACCATTTTGATTTGGTGTATTGGGGTTTAATTTTTCTTCAAGCAGGGCTTTCATGACAATCGGGTTCGAAGTTGGCATCACACCACGAACTGCCATCATCAACGACGTCATGCTCTGGATGACAAACCATAAGCCCTCGCTAGGTTGCACTAGTCGAGTATTTGGTGTTGTTAGTAAGTCTGTATTTCCTCCTAGTTGCTTGAGTGTAGAAATAATGCGCCTTAGATTGGTTTTTTGGCGATCAGGGGCTCCCTGGAACGGCGAGAACGAACATCGAGCACCTTTTCTTGTATGGCGTACATTGCTAGCACTTAAACCATGTAACACATCGAGCCCCTCTTCATCCACGCGGTTGATTTCTACTTCCAGGCCCATGGAGTTGATAAGCTCAAAGATAAAGGGGTCTTGCTCTACCGCAGCGTAATCGAGAGGGTTGAGTCCTGTCGTAGAGCTTTCAGAATAGGAGTAAAGCTTCTGATTAGGACAACCAAATCTTTCCAAGACTCTATTCGATCATCTCTGCGTATGATGGTAGGGGACGCTCAATGGTCCCTAACTCCTGGGAGACATAATCAAAAGTCTCAGCGGACTCGTAGTCTATAACTTGTCCATCACTGCACCAGATTAGTACTCATGCTAGAGTCGTTGTCGGCTTTAACTAATCCATTATAGGTCAATCAGAGTCCTTTCTTCACTTCAGGGGCTCGCCAACCCTCAGTTCCACCCAGACAAACATCAACATGCCCAATCTCGGCGCCATCTACACATAAGCCAAAATTTGCTATCTTGGCGACACGGCGATAGGACTGTTGGAACACCAAGATATTTTCTGGTTTCAAGTCCCCGTGGACGAACCTATTATCATGCAAGGCATCTAATCCGCTGGCGATGTCATTGGTGAAGTGCTTTTCTTCATCGTAACCTACACGATCCTTGTTCTCTTTCAAATATTTGTTGAGCGTCCTGTCAGCCACCTCCATCACGAGTGATATTGGCGAGTGAATACCAGTATTGATACAAGTCCATAATAATAATCTAACTATATTTGGATGGCGTCTCAGAGCCTTGTTTGTCAAAGCTGCGACTTCTATATAGCATCACGACGTTGTTTTCATTTGGTAGCATCTCATTAGTTGGTGCCTTAGGCATTCATGCTTGAGAAAGATATGGTACCAATTTGGCCATGATCGCGGCTAGGAGCGACAAGTAAAGTTATCTACCCAGCCATACTCGGGCATATCGATTCATCCCATCTGGTGGCTTGTTTTGAGGCATTGGAAACGTCGGGCTCCCAGTGGGGCTGCTTCAGATGTCCTTCCTATTCTGGCAATGGTCATCCAATAGGAGCTTGCCTCTCGGTATGCCAAGAACATTATCCGTCCCCGGATAATTATGGAGATGCCGGGGGCATCCGAGCTTCATATGAGGATCCCTTGTCGATCTGTTTCTCGAATTAATTGGGCATCATATTAGGGAGATATCTACCTTCATAAAGGCAGCCTCGAAAACTCTGTACCTAAGTAAGGAAAAGATTATGGCTAACTCTGAGACTCATCTTACCCTGTTTTCATAGCCTTTGCCATTTAGAGACATATTGTTAGTGTATGGATTGACGCCATTTGCATTAACCAAGAGAGTTTATCAGAGCGAGGATACTAGCACTGGCTACACATAAAGTTCGCCTTGTGCCCTAGCAGGCACTACGCTTTAATTAGCCAAACGGGCAGTAATTAACTAAGTACCAGTACATAATCTCTTTAGAAATTTGTATGAGCATATATGTGCTTTTACATATATAGTACAGCGCTAAAAAGATGTGTTAGTAGGGTACATGAATATTGTATGGGATAGCTACCTTAAAAGAGGTAGAAAGCTAATCTTGCCCGTTTCGTTAATTAAAGCGCAGTGCCCGCTAGGGCACAAGGCGAACTTTATGTGTAGCCAGTGCTAGTACAGATAGGTCAATAATCAATAAGAAATAAATGGCCAGGGTCGAAAATTTTGCACATCCTTTAGATCCTTACACAGTCTGTAATTAAGCTACCTATTTATTCATACTGTATTAACTCATGCTAAACATTAGACTAGAAAAAATATCTCAGTTGAAATTCACTAATTAGCCGCCGTAGCTTAGGGCTCTCAGCCCCTAAGGCAAAAATTACTACAGTGCATTTAAACTTCATTTCACACGACCTATTACAAAAGTACATTTACAACCCCTTTTTTACAGCAGCATTAAACGAGTCCTTTTCTGTGTTGAATGGTCCCGATTGCTGTTTTTCTATAATGATACCTAGGTAACTATCAAACAGTTTAGAAACGAAAGATTAAACTAAAATACTAAACGAATCCATTCTTATAAGATAATCTCTCTCGATGTCCATTCTTCCCCTTCAACATCAAGAAGCCATATTAATTTTCTGTCTATGACATCCTTGTGTTTACTTTCCTTGATCATCCCCTGAATTTCTCAAGATCGCATCCTCAATAAAGTGCCTGGATTCTTGCACGATTAATTCAGCCCATTGTAAATAACGGAAACACTCTCGTAGTAGCTCGTTTACTTTAGCTAGGCATGTTCGGCGTCCAGTTAACCGGTGCATACAATAGAAGTATATAGCGCTATGAAAGGTTTCATTTATTTGCTGGAACCACTCCGAATGTAAGCTTTCAGGTAGCATATATGCCTGCACCTGTCGAATGTAAGTTAACATGGCTAATCTATGCAATAGGAGCAGTTAAATTTCAGGGGTTATCTTACCGTGTTAGGTGCGTTGTCTTGGGGCCCAGACCGGGAAGGCTTTTGACTGCCCGAGTTAGATGACATTTTTGCAGATATTTAGATATAACCTAATGGTTGATCTTGTGTACCTATGTATGATTGTGGGAAATGGAAGAAGGCAAGGGATTTCAGTAAGATAAGGATGGCATTAGTTGAACTGGACACCACGGCTGCTTTTCCCTAAAATGATTAAGCTCATTATAAGGTAATGAAATCATGTATTTGTTTGTAAACTGATCTCGAAGCAACGTTTTTATTTTAAATTAATGATTGAACTTTATTATAATTAACTTAACTAATCTCCTTTTTAAAGAAAAGCGAAGATAATTTCAACTTAAATGGTTTTAATCTAAATTAATTAAGTGTAAATTATATTTAAATAATGATTAATTTTCGCTAATTTGAGTATATGGAATAAGGCTGGCTTTAATTACCTTTGAACACTTAAGATAAAGTTATATTTATAGTTTACGTGGTAATAAAAAATCATAAATTCGATATAAATACTTTTCTTTCAAAATTCAAGAAATAGACTCGCAACCTTAATCGTAACGTCGTGAACAAACATGGAGAGTGATCAGATCCAAGGAGTGACCCATTGGGGTCACTCTGGTTACATGTATAAGTATAAAGGGCCAGGCCCCCTTAATCTTAAGAGGACTTAAGCGTTAATAGTTTTCCACTACTTATTCCTACTAGCGAGCCTCTTTCTGTTATCCTTCACTCTATGCACAGCTAAAACTTAAAGGCTCCCACTATTCCCTGATACTTAGTTGCCTTATTCTTCTTCAGTTAATATATTAGTGATATGTTACTCGAAAGAGCTATTTTAAAACAAATTAACTAAGCCGCAACCTATAGGGAATGTTTATAGCTTAAAGACTGAAAGGAAACGGTTACTCCTCGTTTGAAAATAGTCAACTATCAAACCATACAAGGTACTTCTTCCCAAATGGAGAATGGGATTTGAGAACACGGTTGCCAATGTAACACCCAGTGTACCATTGGGTCACTTCCCGTGACTCACCAAGTTTGGTAACCTTGGATAGTTCTAGTGCTGATTGTGACATACCAGAAAATAACAGGAGATGGTCCCACCGCATTGCCCAATACCCAATCACTTACCTAAGGTATATACTACAAACTGTGTGGAATCAGCCGCCTGATAGAATATACGCCACATGTCTTAAGTGGTGTAAGAGCTGAAGGAGCTGGAGTTGTGGGTCCTTCGGCGTTCGGACGGTCGGACTGTAGGTCTCAAGTACGCGAGTCCGAATAACAAATCGAATGTATTTTCGGTCCCGTTCGCTCCCCGACGTGTAGATTATCGTCTCCAACTACCGACGTAGGGATAGGATGGCTCAAACCACGTAATGTATATCATAAATACTTACTGGTTAGCGATCCGATTTGCTAACTGACTCACGCTTGAACACTGCATAAAACCTATCCCTCTTACAGTCGTCTCTTTCAGCTCGAAGGATTTTACGAACTTTCATGCACTTGTAATTACACCCATAGCTTCAAGTGGTGAGGGGCCTGTGGAACTACGAACATGTCTTAGAATATGGATGACACTTCAGGGAAAATAGGGGTGCCTTTTCGAGTATAAATATCGAAGGCACACCAAGCTTAGGTATCAACTCGTTCGTATCTTCAAACTTCGGACTTCACACTACATTGTGCCATATCAAACCCATCTATACTTCGGCAGTATATTATAATCCCCCATTCATCATGAGCGATCTCCATGACGTCATCATCGCAGGCGCAGGGCCTATCGGGCTCTTCCTAGCCTGCGAGCTGCAAATGGCGGGCACATCCGTGCTAGTTTTAGAACGCGATCCCACGCCCGACTCGCCCTTTAAGGGCCGACAGCTCGGGTTACGGGGCCTGACCACGGTCTCGCTCGAGTCCTTCTACCGACGTGGGCTGATGGACGAAGTAGTCTCCAAAGAACAACCCGATTTCTTCAAACACAAGCACGGGTTCCAATTCGCCGGCCACTTCGCTGGCATGATGCTGGACCGCGCAAAGCTCGACATGAGCCGCCACAAGTACCGCATCCCCGGGCCGGCCCTGAACCCCAAAGGCACGACCTTGGAGACCGTGGAGAAGGTGCTGTCGGAGCGCGCCGAGAGCTTAGGCGCGACGATCCTCCGGGGCAAGGCCGTCACGGGGGTCTCCCAGGACGACAGCAGCGTCGCGGTCGAAGCGGGCGGCGAGACCTTCCGCGCGAAGTGGCTCGTAGGCTGCGACGGCGGGCGCAGCACCGTCCGCAAGGCCGCGGGCTTCGAGTTCGTCGGGACGGAGCCGATGTGCACCGGGTACGTGGCCTTCGCCGACCTCGACCACCCCGAGAAGCTGAAGTCGGGGTTCACCCCCTGCGACGGGGGCATGTACATCCTCGGGCAGGCCGGCACCACGTTCTTCGTGGACTTCGACGGCGGCGCCTTCGACCGCAGACAGGAGATCACGCTGGAGCACCTCAACGGCGTCATCGCGCGCGTGACCGGCACCGACGTCAAAGTCACGAAGCTCCACCGCGCCTCGTCGTTCACCGACCGCTCCATGCAAGCGACGACCTACCGCAGGGGCCGCGTGCTGCTGGCCGGCGACGCCGCGCACATCCACTCGCCGCTGGGCGGGCAGGGCCTGAACCTGGGGCTGGGCGACGCCATGAACCTGGGGTGGAAGCTGGCGGCGACGGTGGCGGCGTCGAGGTCCGGGTCCGGCGCGGAGGACCTGTCGCTGCTGGACACGTACGAGGCGGAGCGGGTGGCGGTGGGGGGGTGGGTGCTGGAGTGGACGCGCGCGCAGATATCGACGCTGAAGCCGGACCTGTACGGCAAGGCGCTGCGCAGGCTCATCCGCGACCTGCTCGAGACGACCGACGGGACGAACATGTTCATCGACCGCGTCTGGGGGCTGTCGCTGCGGTACGATCTCGGCGCCTCGCACCCCCTCGTCGGGTGCAGCGCGCCGGAATTCGAGCTGGACGACGGGTCGAGGCTAAGTCCCAGGCTGGAGGGAGCGCGAGGTGCGCTTGTTGATTTCGGGTCCGACGCGGCGCTTGAGGAGCTCGCTGGAAAATATGGGGGCAAGGTTGACTACCTGAGTATCGGGGCAAAGGACAAGCTGGGTCTTTCTGCCTTACTGATTCGTCCTGATGGGATGGTTGCTTGGGTGACTGAGGAGAAGGCTGATGTGGACGCGGCGAAGACTGCGCTGGATAGGTGGTTTGGACTTGGTTCGAACTCGAAATAGATGGCGATGTATAAGAGCTGTGTTGCTCTGTGTACTAACATATACCCCATTTGAGATTCAGGCGTTGGGCAACTCCCCTTTTGGAGCATGTAAAGCTCTAGGTTATTCTGATTTTACACAATTCTGTATTAAATTATCATTATTTAAAGATATGCTAATCAATCCTCCAAATAGCATCAATGTGTGTATACCAAATTCCATGTTACTTCTTTTCCTATAAGACAACCTAAAATTTGGCTCACCTCTCCTGGGATTTTCCCTTGCCCTAAAGCTTCTTCGTTGATCCAAGTAATATTAACTCGTAATCATATAAAGCTATCTCTCGATTCCTATACACAATACATAGATTGGTTAGGGTATCTACATATTTTATTATATAACCGTAAACCATGAACTATGAAAATCGATGGTTTACGTGGCAAGGAAATTAACAAACTACCTAGGCTAGGTATGTATTTTAAGTTGAAATACCCAATGGTATCTAGGTACGATTATTATATGACAGCAAGTCAAGGCATAGAAACAGTGTTAAAAATTCATTGTCGGCAATGTGATTCCCTATTGCAACAGAATATGACTATGGGCCTGAATGTTCAGATACACCAGTCCTAGTAGACTAGCTATTAGCAGACCCCCTCCTCTTGACTTATGAACTCAACGACGACTAAGAAAAATCAATGGCCTGAGCCACGATAAAGTAGAAGTTTAAAACTTTCATCCGAAATTGATTCGGCACAAATAGAAGCGACGACGCGAAATAAAGAAAAAACCATCGGAAAAGTCCATAGGGTAGAAACCAAGACACGAATGTGTACGAATCGAAAGTGTTGACCAGAAATCCTTATTTCTCTCCTCGTCAGATCTTCATACCAGCATCAACCATAGCTTCGGGACCAGGGATAGATGACTCCTGACTATTCATCTACGGTTGCTTTGATCTCCGCATTACCACATATCATCAAGGCTGGGCTTGGCAAGGCGCTTTTTCATAATCTCATGTCGAGTGATTTTCCAATCCGGAGTAACATACTGAGAAGCAGATTCTGAAGGTGTTGGAGTCTGAGGCTTCCTGCCATCCATTTCTCGGTGGCGCTCTACGTAAGCTTCAAAGGTCTCTGGGGCCTTCCCACTCCAGGCGGTAGTTTTAACGACAGGATCGTCTCTGCGGTCGTTGCTAACAGGGGTTTTCGGTTGAAACCCCCACTTCTTCTTGGGCGCAGCTTGGGGACCACCACCGCGACCATTACCACCGTATCCGCCATATCTACCTAGACGACCTCGGAAACCTTGAAAAGGCTGCTTAGGAGGGGGTTGTGGCTTAGGAATGGGTGAACGAGGGGAGGGAGATACATGACCAGCACCCTTCAAAATATGTTCCGTCTTCTGACGCTTAGATTCGATCCATTCGGCCTTAGTCATCACGTGGTTGCCCGGCGTGTATTCGCCAAACTTGACAGATGATGATTTATCATCCTGCACGAGTCCAGGGTTGCTAAGGGAAGAAGAATGGTCGGACTTCTTGAAGTCTGTGGTGGCGGATGCTTCTCGAGTCGCTTCTTGAATGGTCTTGTCGGCAACAGCCGGCGATCCCCAGCCGTCGTTAGCTGACTTGCCCACCGTGTAGTCGACATTGGTAGCACTCTTAGCCGAACCCTCCTCCAAAGGATCGTCGGCTTGCACATCTGCAGTGTGGCCATTCATTCCGGTACTCTGGTCCATCAACATTGCGATCAAGTTGCTTAGGACCTGGCGATGCAGATCGGTGGTCGACGGGTCGGAATTAAGATGCTTGAGGACCTTGATAGGTTAAGTTAGCTTGGTAAGATTATGCGACATAACAGGCAAGATGAATACTTACAATTTCCAAGACTTGTGACGCCAGAGCCTTTCCATTCACACCCTCCACGTGGGTTTCAAAGAACTTGATGAGCATATCTTTCTCCATGTCCTTGGCATTGGCCACAGCCAAGAGGCCTTTGACAAGCTCAAGAGCAAGTTCGGCCATCGTGATAGTCTGAATCGCAGAAGCATCAGTAAGTGGTATTTTTCGTTGTGGCGTTGGGTATTTGTGAAGAGTATGAATGCGAATGAAGATGTAAAAGAAGAAAAGGTTCATTTTATCCTGTACAAGATACAATTTATCTCGTACAATCATATCTAATCGCCAGATCACTTATCGATATTTATACATCAATAAGGCGACGAGGGTAGGGAAACCGCAATCACGGGATAAGACTGGATGTTCACGTAATGCCTACCTACATGTGGGTAATGTATCTATGTACCTAGGCACGCATGGTGTTTAAATACAATTAAAGAGGGAAGTGACGTGTATGAAAGGGGGAAACAGGAGAGAGACCCAAAGAAAGGCCCAGGGAAAGGACTAATGTACGTGTAGATGGTGCCAAATGGCAGGAAGAGAGGGGGAAAAAAGGATTTCTTACCAGAGATCTGATGCTATACACGTAGGTGTAGCTTGAGAAAACTTGATGATAGATCTTCCAGAATGGAAGAATATCAACTAAAAAAGATGTAAGAACAAGTCAAATCAACTGTAGTGGAGGAACAGGGCCTAAGTGGTTAGGTAATCTAGGTAAGTAACTTACGTTATGGAAGATGAGAACTGGCAAAGAAGCTGGATTCTTGTTGTTGTAGGTGTTTAGAATTTTAGCATGGAATACGTGTTGTAGGAAATTTGAAATAAACACCAGAGCCTGGGTGATTTTTCAGAGGGGCTGATTTCGATGTTATGAGTGCAAAGCCGCCTAAAGTAGCATAGGTAGTATCGTGAAAAACATAAACAAGATGGGACACTTATGTATCACGATATTTACCTAGGTTGATGTTGGGTAGTTTAAAAAAAGAAAACACAATCAGGAAGTTATTCTTCTTGTACTTACCTAGAAAGCTATGTGTGATAACTAGATAGTTAAAGGAGAAGCCACTATGGACTGTATTAGGCACGTAGTAAAGACTAAAATGATGATGCCCAGAACATCATCTCATGGATGGTACTTATTTTCACTGTGATCCCTTTTATTTATCTAGTTTATTAACAGCTTATGATGTTAATCCATACTTGTAAAATCACCAAATTCTACCTCCAGTACCTTATCCTTCTTTGATCTCCTATAACGAGTATTGAGAAAGGCAACCTTAGCTATAAACTGCAGTAAACCACCAAGTAATCTTCGCTAAGAGGGCATTCACGCTTCAGCTGCTTTGGTGATAATATCTACCAGCAGTGCCGTCTCCTTATCGAGTAGGAACGGGCTGTGAGCGCACTCAAACTCTACGATAGTAGCACCCGCAGCGGCAGCTCGTTTATACTGAGCCTCGGCCGGGACAATTGCATCCTTTTTGCACACAACATATGTCTTAGGAGCTCGGATCTCGGAAGCCAAGTGCAATCTGTCCGTATCGTAAGTGATTTCACTCTGCCACATCAGCATCTCGATAGCCTTGTTCATTCGTGACTCTTCAATATCGTTGTATAGTAGCACCCGCGCAAGACCATCAGGCATAGGACGCTTTTTTTTCTATAAGTAGAGTTAGCCGGACGAAGACTTTAATTCGAGAAGTTATATCGGTTTTCGTTGATGGTTGTAGAATTCCTCCACTCTGGAGGAAAAGATCTCCTAAGACCATGCTAACACTATCCATAATAGGATCTAGAAAACATTGAAGAATCATGTTCTTACATCTGTCCAGCCGGGCGGAAATGGTATATCTTCCTCCGGGCGGCCGTGTTCTGGCTCAACGAGCGCGGCGATGTAAACGATACCTATGATACCACCCTTGAGCCCCTGAGCCTTGCGGTCCTCAAGCGTCAGGCCAACAGCAGCACCGGTGGCGATAATGCCGCCGAAACTGTGCGCGACCACGAGTACCTTGCGGCCCTGATCTAGATGCGGGAGAAGGTAGTCACGGGTCTGATAAGCAGCATCGGTGTGCGTTTTGTCGTCTATGGAGTCGTCGTAGCCGGTCGTGACTAGATATGGCGCTAAGACGGTGTACCCGCTACTCCGGAGCGGATCGATCAGGGAGCGGTAGTGCAGTGGAATGTGCCACGCTCCGTGGAGGAGAAGGATGATTGGCTTTTCCTCTGCCATCTTGAATATCTAGGAGAGAGGATAGGCAGTCGAAACAAGCCTTTGGCGATGGCCTTCTATATAGGATAACTAATAGCACAAAATACTAGTATTTTAAGGATCGAGCCCCCTACTATAGTATATCAAGTAGAAGCGCTCCTGATTGGTTAGGTCGGACTTTTCTATACTAAAAACCACCCCTTACTCAGGAGGATTATTAGTATGCGAGTTATGCGAGGCGGCCTAGTGTAACATGAATCGTGAAACCTGATTGGTCAAATAATAAACTATGAACCGAAAATAGTAATTTTAATACTCTAGGTAGGTATCACAAAATTATTTCGCGTCGTATTTAGGGGGTTTAGAGTAATTTTATAATAGATTCAGATTCTACGCCGCATAACTACATGTTTTATAGCAATTCGTTGTCCAGTGGAGCAATTGCCAAGTAGACTACGATGGAAAGAGATACTCCCGCGACCAACTAAACCAAAGGCGTAACGCTGCACCAACCAACAATGGGACTTGTTGTGCTATAGGCTGGAGAGAAGAGGCACGTATGATGGAAACATTAATTTGATAAGTACTATTATTATCATCGACTCGACAGTCCTAGGCTGTGCCACTTCTCTTATACTTAATTATAACGCATATCTCTTCCTTTGACCCACTGTTATAACTCATATTAAGGGGTATTCCGGTGTAACCTAGGATTCGTCCCTATCGTTACCTATAGTTGTATAAATATGAACTTCAATCCTTTCCTGATTCTATATTTTAGTTTTATATATTTTACCTTATATTAGCTAATTTATTGCCATATCACTGCTCTTAATCGATAGGGGAACACATACGAGGATAATTCGAAAGTATTACTAAAGGCTAACCTAGCGTCATAGGGAAACGAACTAGATCGCAGGAACCTCGAATTATAATATGATATAAACAGCAAGGGTGACAGCGAGGAAAAAGAGTATTGTGGAAATGGCGACCTCATTATAATACCTCGGTAGTAACTGCTATTAAGTACTTACTTTGAAGTTAGGTGTAAAGGAGCTGTGGTTGTCTAATAAAAGTGTATGAAATTATAAATATTTAGGTATGTATGATAGCTACCTACGTACTTAATATGACTATTAGCTTAGGTACTTATTGTATAATTAACCTAGCTGTTTAAAACACTTATAAAAGAACTATTCGTGTTGCTACGTGATAATGAAAGGGCTATTACCTGAAGTTAGGTTATATGAGTTGAAATAGGTAGTGACGAAGAAATTGTCTAAGGTTAGGAAGAACCTCGAGGGACTTTTGACTCGATACAATTTCTATATACCCCTTATTGCTAGATTCACATTTATTAGCTTAAAATATATACCATGTACATAGGTAAGGTTCCGATCTGGGATAAGCATCAAGTTTAACATGTCAAAAAGTATCTAGCCTAGGTGATCTTAAGCTTTTAGCCCATAAGCCACAACTATACTAGTATTATCACGGATTGTTCATAGAAGGTTTGAAAACGCCTCCTGGTTGAGGCTATATTAGAATCTAGGTTAAGGTGTAAGTTTGGACATTAGGTGTCGGATTCAACTTACGCAAATATTTATCTATAAATACTACAGGACAAAACTTATATGGTGTAGATTTAGTTCTCATATCATCCCTTCGCCAACGTATCACTCTCGTTTACCCAAGTTGAAACAACGTCGTAACAATCAAGATGAATCGACTTCCTCGCGCCAAGTCGGTTATGTCAGCTTTGACTTTCCGGAATATTATCAACTGGATAAACAGATGGGGACGGCTCTCCATCGTTACCAAATGGCGACCACCAGCACGCTCTCTCAAAATACTCCGAGAAAGACCATTTGCAGTTAAATCGTGGTTAACCCTCCAGACGATACAACAGAGAAAAGTCCTAATGAGCCACGAGGCTTGGCAAAAAGACTTCTATACCGGGTTTCTCGACTGTACACTTCAAGCAATGGAATCGAAGTCCCAATTAAAATCCCTACGTCATGAACATTCCTGGCTGCTTCACCGATACGAGAATATTTGCCAGGAGGAGAAACTATCGGGTGCCGAAAATGGACTCAAGGAAGCTAAGCAACACATTACGTGGAGGCGTGAGGTGCTAGAAGCTCGCATCTCTGAGATAGAAGCATACATGGGTAGATTGAGGGATATATAAAGAATGATCTCCACAATCAATATAAGATGGGACGTTATGAATGGAGAAGTAGCCGATACGGAATTTGCTATCGGCAAGAAATTGAGAATAATCAATAGGGGGCGGGATAGATGTTAGAAGGTTGAATACCGGTACCTATAAACTTCTCCAACTTTACAAGCCCAAACAAAGCCTTGAACTCCAATAACGCCGCGCAATGTAAAGGGGTATCGCTCCAAGTCTAGAATGCAACCCGTCTCTTGCGCCCCGTGTACTTGGATGTAGCCTTGACAACCTTTCCTTTTCGTTCCATTTGCTCTTTCTTCTTGACGATCCATGCCTTGCTCCCCTTCTTCATCTCGCCCTTTCCGCTCCGGCTGTTGTGCCTCGAGTCCAGCACATTCACACCGTCCATGCCCTTTATCACTCCCGTGATGTCGCCTCCATTGCCATCAAGGTTTCCGCCACCAACCGTAAGAACTAGATAGACTTTGACGTTCTTGGTCTCCGGGTCGTCTTCAAGCAGGCCCGCGCCGAAGCCGGCTTTGACCGCGGCGCTCGTGATCATCTTCTTCTGCTCGTCGTTCTTGGGGTAGAATTGGCATACGGCCCGTCCGCCTCTCTTCAAGCTGGCGTATAAGCCATTGAAAAATCTCGACAGGCGCCCTTGGGGCGAGACATCGCTACTCTCTGCGTTGCATAGCCATTGTATCGCACTGATGCTGATGGCGGCGTCGAATGTCCCCGCTCGAAATGGTACCCCTTGTCCAATATCAGCTAGTAGTAGATCACCTTCCACGTCTCGTTGTAACGCAATGTCTAGCATCGAAGCAGATATATCCATTCCCACCCACGCGTGTGGACCACCCTCGTCGGGTGGTATAGAGGAAAGAATCTCGCCTGACAGACCGCTTCCACAGCCGACATCGAGGATGAAAGAGGGCGATGAGAGGTTGAGGAGCTCGAGGGCGCGATGTGTCATGGAAGCCTGAATGTTTTGTATGCGGGATGAGGTTGTGTATTTGCGTGCTTCGGAATCATTGTAGTGAATGTCGGCGGACCTTGATAATCGGGTTAGAGAGGATATTCTCACTTTTGGTGCTTTGGTGGGGGGTTGGAGGGGTTATTTACTTACAGTGTGTCCTCTGGCCGCGACATGTTGCGATGGTTGTATTTATGATATTGATCTAGTTGGTTTAGTCGCAAAGAATCGTTGATTGTAGAATTCCTAGCTCTTACGACTTATACAAGTGATTTACGGTTGTTGAGTGGTGTGCTGTTATAAAAGTAATAATATTCTTAGTTTATCAATTGCTTGTGATGCGATGCGACAATTGGGAACTCTCAACTTTTCTGTGGAGCATATAATCCTTATCGTTATCATGTAGGTAGGTAGACAGGTAGAGTAGCGGGAAATCTTCGGTACTTGAAAATTGAAAAGCTTAGCTAAGGTAGATCCATTATTCAAAGCCCACCTGGGCACTCACTAGTGTATACACATCACCCAATAGGAGAATTAGGGAAATTAAATAACCGTTTCCGTTATCAAAGATGGAAGCTGGAAGGCCACGCTTTCAAGGTTTCGTAGATCGCGTCGGTTGGTCGGAGCCTGGAAGGTTCAAATGATATTTCGCAATGTCATTTCGCAGGGTCCCGTCATGTTACCTCCAACCTTAGCTAGGTACCTAGGTACGGATTACCTAGAGACAGATTACCGTTAAAGATTACCTTTAAAGATTACCTTTAAACAGCTACAACCATCTTTTCCTACACATACGCAATAGACGATGAGATCATCATCACCACCATCATAGTAGTCTTCGTCTGCAAACATGTGGGTTTTACCTCTTGTCGGCTATCTCGGCTCCATTGTGGGCTTCTGCTTCTTGACATTGGCCATAGGTAAGCCACGCTATTAAGAGATTTACCTCTAAATATCCCAAATATCCTATCCTAAATATCCTAAACATCAAGGAACTCGAGTTGTTAATATACGACTTCTCCATAGCCTCCGGCCTATACTATCTCTCTGAACTCGTCGAGGAACATACCGTCATTGCGAAACGACTCCTTAACAAACTTATCTACTGCGTCATCGCTCTTCAACTCATACTCTGCCTTGTCGATGGCTTCCCTCTCGGATTGACTATAATGGGCGTTGCATCCCACGTGATATACCTGGGTAATATGCGACGTTTTCCATTCGTAAAATTATCAGATCCTTTGTTTATCGCATCATGTGGTATGTTACCCACAACACCGATCCGGCCGAGGTCAAAGTCAAAGCCAAAGTTGCCGGCTGCTAACAATACTGTTATAGTCTTGGTCCTTATCAACCATTACTTCTGGTTTCAACATTTCTCCGATGCTCAGGCACGGTCTTACTCGCGCATGTCCTCTATGTACGACCAGCCAGATATCCCAAGCTTTACTGAAATCGCCTCGTATTTCGGCTTATGCGTATGGCTTATCCCTTTCGCCTTGTTTGTCAGCTTGTCAGCTAGCGACAATGTATTACCGACAATTGGCACCGAGCAGTCCTCCTCCCGTGACGACGGAAAGAATAAACGCCAGGGTATGGTGAAAGTCATAGTCGACAACACACTCTCAGCCATCGGAGAAGTCACTCGGTTGGTAGGGTGGAAGAAACCAGAGGACCGTTTCTGAGTCTCCAACAGCATTGGGACTTAAATAGGTAATAATATGTGTATAAAGTCGTCTCACTTATATATCAACCAATAAGTTATACAAATAGTGAGTGGCCTACTTCCTAATTCGCGTCTCGGCGAATACTAACACATATTAACAGTATAAGGGCGTCCCCAATACCAAACATGTGTTCGTGTAATATGGACAGTAACATCCTTAATTTGGGAGCCAAAGCCGTGTCTCCAAGTCGAACTGTCCTACAATTAGATCTGTTTTCTAGTTGCTGAACTTGAATACCAGTGAATCAGTAAGTTCGTGATTTCTTACAAACCCATACAACGTTTTTTTCATGATGACAACACCAATTATGCTAGATTGTATTTGAGTCATTCGACTTTGATGTGAACAATTGGATTTACCTGAATAATTTCCTGCGACTATTTATTTACGAGGTGCTTTTTGATCATCCATTGGCCAATTGCTAACTTCGGTCTCAGGTACACACGTCAGCACATCAACACAGGGAATAGCTGAGATAAAATCCGCTTTACGAACCATGCGTTTGACTGTACATAAATTATTTTCAGCATGGATGCCAGAGTACCGTAAGCACGAGACACTATTGGTAGGCGTTTTGACAGGAGCAGTGTCTACAAACCCCCACCTCTATGAAATCGTCTCCGTGTTTAGTCGGAGGCGGTCAACACCAGCTGTTGATGAGAGATCATGTTCAAGTATGTTGAATGAGGTCGGTTTGAGATCGATGATGCCAGCTATTCATCATGGAAGCGAAGTATAAATATGAATTTTTATATTTAAAATATATGAAGCTATCAACTATATACCGAAGTTCTATAACCTAACCTACACTAGTTCATGCCAAACTAATGACATTACGGAAATTGTCATAAAAATTAAGGGTAACTAATAAGAACTAATGCTTGTTCCATTAGAATACTAGGTAGGTTAGCCTATGAAGTAAAGGTGGCTGATCATAGAATAGTGCTTATTACCTACTTTTGTCCTTGAAATTTGCACCCCTACCACTTTGATTACTTTTACTTGCCTGCTATATGTAGAAGAACAAATTCCTCCCATGTCTTCAAGGTTCATACTCACATTAGGACAGAATCACAACTTCTAAACAAGCGAGGTTAGGAGTATAATCCAGCACGGATTGAGGCTGAGTACGACTGGAGAAAGAACCGGATACCTCTTTAAATCTTTCCCGCCTTCCTTTGCTGCGAAATGAGAATATAAAGTGCTTTTCTCTTGGCCATTAGGATTCTGCAGGCTTTAAACCACCTCACGGGGGATCGTCAAAATATACTACTCGTTTCGACCAACTCGTCCGAGTCTGATGAGGGTAATGAGGATCGATCATCGGCCGTCAGCTGTCTTCAGCCATTGGTCAAGCTTCTTTTCTCCAAGACGGCAACAGGGGTAGCGTTGAGCTTATGTGCACGTATCCTAGTCTTTAGTATGTTAGAAAAGCCAAATCCCCAGGTTCCATGTGATGCCGTTCTATAAAAATATCTGCTGGCTGCAAAGCCACCCGACCCCATACTGGCCTATACCCTGGGTTGCCACTCACACCAAATCGAACAATTACCGATTCCGTCCATCTACGTAGTTTCATCAAATCCATGTACGTAGCCTAAATAGGAAAGATTACTAGATTAGGCATAGATCCCCTATAAGACTCCAGGCCTGCGCCGCGCAATAGGAATGGCGGGCTTCTCGAAGGCGTAAAAGAATTATATTATTGTACACGGGGGATTGGACAAAGCTCGTTTGATGAACTAGGTAGTCTGTATAGCTGCAAGATGGAATCATCAACATGGGTACCTATTGTTCCCGCAGAGATACCGTGTACCGTAGTCTGATGGTGGACATCGTAGGACCAATTGCCCTACATAGCTAACGGCAAGGCCGATCTTATATTACGATCCCAGTCGCATCGTAGATGATCCATTAACTTATTCTTCTCGGGTACTGAATATCATTCTCGACGACTAAGTGACTCGTGCTGTGGTTTACAAGCAAAGTAGTCTCTCACGTATGGCATAATTGCCATCTCAAGTCGCCATGCGCTCCCTCAATGCTATGGAGATTCCGTCCTTCTGGCGCCAGACCTGGGCCTTGACGAGGAAGAACATCATCATCACCATCCATCGAAAATGGTTCTCGACTCTGCTTCGATCTCTCGTCTTTCCGTTGATTCTACAGGTGCTTTTACTTGAAATCCGGAATTTCGCCAAAGACGACAACAAATATGGAGTCGGCGACCCTCATCCGATACCAAGTCTTGCCGACAGCATGGCGGCGAGCTCGAAGCCGCTCGTCTTGGTTCAGGAGCCCGGCCTTGGTTCCGACTTCCAACCCGTCCTTGACAAGATCACCGGTCCCCTCGATTCGAATAGACTAATTCACCTCAGCGACCTAAGCGATATCGACATGACTTGCCCGGTTGACTATCATGGGAACTCGCCTTGCCATGCCGTGGTGATCTTCAACGACTCTCCCCTCAGTGGACACGACAACGCGACTTGGAACTACACCATCAGAACAGACCCCAGCCTTGATTCCATGGCTTTCAATGTGTTTGACACAAAAGGTTCCACTGATGGAGTCTATTTACCTCTTCAGTCTGCCATTGAGAACGCCATGCTGAACTTGACGGTCAACCCAAACTTCATGTCATACACGTACGTGACACAGGAGCAGAAGGATGACTATACGAACAAAACTTTCATTGCCCTATCGTTATACCTCCTGTCCTTTATCTACTACGTAACGTTCATCCCGGTTTGCCAGCACCTTACGAGTATGATGGCTGCAGAGCGGGAATCTGGCATGTCGGCACTGATCGACGCAATGGGCGGCGGCGTTGCTGGGCCAAGGGTTCTGAGCTATATCCTTTACTTTGATATTTTGTACCTGCCACTATGGATCATTATGGGAGTTTGTAAGTTGCCCTCGCCCGGTATCATTTCGGTCTGATTTTGTCTCTAATCTCGAATAGTATACTGGTATCTCCTTTTCCCCGGCCAGAGCGTAGCCGTCACGATATTCTGGCAAATCATCACAGGCTGGGCAACGATAAGTACTACAGCGTACAACACCGCATACTTCAAACATGCGAACGTCGCGAGTCTTTACAACTCGCTGATGCCTTGGCTACTTGCGATCTTAGCTGCCTTCTCGGAAAACTCTGCAGCAAACCCTCCTCCCCTCGGCCAGGTTATTTCTTTGTCCCTCTTCTTCCCTAGCATGTGCTTCATTTACTTCTTCGATTTCATAGCTAAAGCTGAGGTCGCTGGAATCCGGATCAATTTCCTACAGCCGATACCGAAAGACCTTTTGGATACTGGCAACGGAAAGGGGACTAACTGGACCAATATCGTCGGCCCCTTTTGGCTCTGGATTGCTCTAGCTGCCCAGATAGTTATATACACGGGATTAACTATCGTCATTGAGAATACGAGACATGGCAACAACCGTCGCCGCCGATCGTTCAGCAACACGCAAGAGGCAAACGACTCCCATATCGCCATCGAGACTACGGACTTAGAGAAACAGTATAAGCCGCACTGGATGAAGAAGCTTTTATGCTGCGCCCGTAACCCGAAACAGAAGGCAGTCGATGGCTTAAGCCTTGTCAGCCAGAAACATCAGATCCTCTGCCTGCTGGGTCCCAATGGTTCTGGGAAGACTACAACTCTCGACATGCTATCTGGATTCGAAAGGCCAACTGGGGGTTCCATAAACTTCAATGCCTTGCCGTCACAAATAGGTATGTGGGACTGTGAACTGCGCGGTGAAAGCGATTGCTGACTTCTTCAGGCATCTGTCCGCAGCGCAACGTGTTGTGGGATGACCTAACTGTGTACGAACATCTGCAGCTCTGGAACACACTCAAAGGAAAAGACGAAGATCCGGCTGTTATCGACCAGCTTATTGAAAAATGCGACCTTGTGGCTAAGAAACATAGCTTTGCAAAGAACCTGAGCGGTGGCATGAAACGAAAATTACAGCTAGCCTGTATGCTTATCGGTGACTCTTCCATCTGTCTGATGGATGAAGTTACTTCCGGTCTTGACCCCATATCCCGCCGCGCCATCTGGAACGTAATTATCAGCGAGAGATCCCGGAGAACAATGGTCCTGACGACTCACTTCCTCGACGAATGTGAAGTCCTGTCAGACCATATCGTCATCATCACTCTAGGAAAGCTAAAGTGTCAAGGAACGCCGGCAGAGCTGAAGAACCAGTATGGAGGAGGCTACCGTGTCCATATCCCAAAGACAGAAGATATCTCGGAAATAGAATATCCGGTGAAAGAACAGAACGACAGATTTATATGCAGAACACCAGATTCGAAGTCCGCCGCCAAAGTCTTGGCCTCGCTTAAGAACTCGAGCGATTCCGAACTATATATCACCGGCCCAACCATGGAAGACGTATTCCTCACGGTCTCCGAGGAACCGCACACTCTCATCGGCGAGACGCTTGAAATTCTACCTACCGACTCGGAACGAAGCCGTGTGAAAGGGCCACATGCTGAACCACCTCTATGGCAATTATACACACAACAAATTACCGCCCTCTTCATCAAGCGGGTCCAAATTCTACGCTCGACCTGGTGGGCCTACCTGTTTTGCCTTGCTATTCCTCTCGTCGCGACCCATTTCATCGGAGATTTCTTGAAAGGTTATCAGACCCCCGACTGCAATAGCCTAATCTCGTTCGGCTCTTCCGACAGTCGGATGAGGGTGAGTAACGAGGGTGTTCTAGCGCTCGCTCCTCCGTCTATCAACAGTACCATCGCGAAAGTCATAGATGCCACGAACCCATCCCACTACAGCTACGGCGACGGACCTTTTGTTATAGATACAGAGGTGAATCTCGTGAAGTTCATTCACTACTATGCTTACAATATTTCAAGTGGCGGTGGAATATGGCTCGGTAACGACTCGGCACCGCTCATCGCCCATGATGCGATGACAGGACAGTCAGGCGCTACTAGCCTCCTGAATCTTGTCAACCAGGTCCGCAGCGGTGTTCCCATTGCAGGATACACATCAAACCTCAGATCTTACCACCAGGCCGAAGGTGGCGATAGTGTGTTTTACGTCACTGTCTTCTGTCTGCTGCAGGCCCTTTACCCGGCTTTCTTCTCCCTATACCCGACTTACGAGCGACGATCCCAAGTACGAGCTCTCCAGTATTCCAACGGTGTGCGACCATTCCCCTTGCTATTCTCGTACTGGATGTTCGATTTCATGTTCGTCTTGGTAATCAGCGCCGGTTGTACCGCCCTGATAGCTCCTGCGGCTCCTTGGTTCGGAATAGGTTACGTCTGGTTCATCCAGGTGCTTTACGGACTCGCAGCTATCCTCTTTGCATATCTGATCGCTCTCTTGGCTAGGTCGCAACCCGCAGCCTACGCCTACAACGTCTTATTCCAGGGCATTATGTACGCTCTCTCGATCGTAACCTTATTGGTAAGACATACGCCTTTAGCCACAACAAACTTCATGTTGTGCTCGCACTAACCCTAGCAAAGATTGTCCAAAGAACCGACGGCGCCAACCAGAAAACCAACGACGGAACTGCCTTCGGACTCGGCCTCATCTTCCCCATCCAGAACCTGATGCGAGGCATGGCGATCAGCCTAAACATGTACATCGTGCGCTGCCGAGGTCAAACCATGGTCACGGACGCGGGCTCGATCTACGCGTTCGGCGGGCCCATCATGCTGCTCATCCTCCAGATCGCCGGCCTCTTCTCGCTGCTGCTGTGGATCGAGGGCGGCAGCTTCGCCTGGGTCAAGAAGCCCAAGGCGCTTCCTCCCCCCTCCCGCGCCGGCGACATTGAGAAGACCCTGACGATGGGCCGGGCGGACGTCAACGACGAGACGGCTCGCGTGACCGCTTCCGAGACGGACCTGCTGCGCGCGCTCCACGTGTCCAAGAGCTTCGGCAACAAGCCCGCGGTCGAAGACGTGTCGCTCGGCCTCCGGGAGGGCGAGATCCTTGCTTTGCTGGGCCCGAACGGCGCGGGCAAGACTACGATGATTAATATGATCCGCGGCGACTTGACCCCGGACACCGGCAGAATCTACCTCGAGGGCGTGGACGTGTTGCATCACAAGCGACTGGCGCAGAGGCACCTCGGTGGTAAGTCTCTCCCTCCCCCTTAATTTTCCCGGATCTCTTTTATCCGAGTTTCGCTACTCTCTTTCCCCCTTCATCCCGAATTCTCATCTATAATCCCAACGCCCCGATTAGGCAGTCACCCTGTGCTAACACGACAAAACAGTATGCCCACAATTCGACGCTCTCGACCTGCTCACCGTGCGCGAGCACCTAACCTTCTATGCGCGGTGCAAGGGCGTCGGGGACGTCAAGCGCGCGGTGGCGTACGTGATGTCGCGGGTGGGCATCACGGCGCACGCGTCGAAGCCGGCGTCGAAGCTCTCGGGCGGCAACAAGCGGAACCTCAGCCTGGCGATCGCGCTGCTCGGGGACCCGCCGGTGCTGCTCCTGGACGAGCCCAGCTCGGCCATGGACGCGGCGTCCAAGCGCGTGCTCTGGCGCACGCTCGAGGCCGTGGCGCCCGGCCGCTCCGTGCTCATCACCACGCACTCGATGGAGGAGGCGGACGCGCTGGCCACGCGCGCCGCCATCGTCGCCGGCCGCGTGCTCGCCGTCGGCACCGCCCAGGCCCTGCGCAAGACCCACAGCAACGAGTACCACGTGCACCTGGTGCTGCGCGGCGCGCCGCTGCCGAGCGCCGACGCGGTGCGCGCGGCCGAGGACTGGGCGCGCGGCGCCTTCGGCCCCGGCGCCGTGCGCTTCGAGGGCGAGAGCCTCGGCGGCCAGGTCCGCTTCGTCGTGCCCACCGACACCGCGGTGCCGGACCAGGCGAAGCGCATGTCCCTGATCCAGGGCCAGGCCGCGGGCCGCGTGACGCAGAACTTCACGCGCTACCTCATCGAGACGCTGGAGGCGCGCAAGGAGGAGCTGGGCGTCGAGAGCTACTCCATCTCCGCGGCGACGATGGAGTCCGTGTTCATGAAGGTGGTTAAGGAGAGCGATGCGGTCGAGCATGAGGAGGTGCAGAGGAGGCGCTGGTGGCAGTGGTAGGGGTTGGACGTGGGCATTGGCATGAATATACATATCTAGGAGGTAAATATGGGCATTGGGGTTGTATATACTTGAAAACCAAAAGCAGCCGGGGTTTGTCGCTGTACTGTTTATTATCCCTTTTTCTTTTTTCAGTCGGTTTCTGTTTCTCCTTTGATACCACCTACGAAGTAGTTACCTAGGACTTTTATAATCGAAATCATGGTTGAGGTACTCTGTGGTCTGCTTGAAGTGATGTTCGCAATTTCGGTTGTGAGGTTGCCGTTGCTCACTTACACTGTGGGCTATATTATCTCGTTGATAATACATACCCCTTTATAGGCCACATTATAATCAGTAACAATGATCGCTTCTTCTCTCTGTGCGACAAGTTAGAGAATATGTATTTCTAAAGACAGTGTCAGCTCGTCGCTTACCATAATGCGCCAAGTGGGCATAAGATAGGGGTAAGGGGCTAGCAAGTGGATCGTCCTAAGCTAATTGTACTAGCAAACAAAAAAAAAAAAAACATACAACACCGGGGATTCGCTGATCGTCACCGACTCAACTACTAATCCAGCGGTATCTAGCTTGTCTCTGGGAGAGCGAACGGGATCCCGAACTTTCTAGATCCTATGGTCGTATGTGATAGACTTTGGTGCTGTTATACTATATATCCCCACCACTTGGTCGAGTAGTAACCCTTTCCACCAAAGACTAAAAATTTGCCCGGGTGCATCTAATAATCCGAATTCGTCACTAACAGCCTACCGTCGTCATTGACAAGAATAAGTCCATTGCAGTAGGAGCCCACCCGGCTTGGAAGGTACAATACGGTGCCTCCCATCTCCTCGCTACCCCCAAAGCGCCTAGACGGGATGTATTTGAAGTCTTTAAGATTCTCTTTACCGAGGTCTATTCCAAAGATCATATCAGAAGCTATTCCGAAGGGAAAACTAGACAAATCAGTTCTTGCTGCCTCCGTAGCAGGGTCATGTTTTTAGTAAAAATACCTCTTACAGCCAGGCGCTAATGCATTCACCCTGATTTCGTACTTGACAAGGTTGGTACTTGCATATTTGGTAAGATGGCTAATGGCTGATTTGCTTCCAGAGTAAGCAGGCAGCGATATTGTATCTCGACTAAAGCCAGACAAGCTGCTTGTGATGATGACTTGGCTCGGGACTGAAGGTACGTTGCCGCTTTCATTGATTGAGCCTCCCTTTAAAGCATTCTTATCTCCGGCATTAAGCAGCTCGAGAAAGGCTAGCATCGTAAAACACGTCGCAGTGACGTTAAAATGAAGAGTTTCAGTGAAATCTTCCATCGAGATCTTCTCAAAGATGTTCTTACGAAGCTCCTTGATTGTGAAGTTCGGGTTGAAGGATCTGACCGGTCCTACGGTAACCGAATTGACTACGAGCAGGCTGATGTAGCCTACGTCGCTTATGATGAAGTCAATAATAGACTGTAGGGATTCTGTAGAAGTGGTGTCGCATACTATTGGGACGAAATTCGGATTATGGGTTGCTAAATTCTCTACAACGGTCTTTCACCTTTCAAGGAGGTAAACCTTCATCGCCCCAGCTCCTACCAGAGCCTTAGATACCTCATCCATGCAATTCCTGTAGTTTATTAGAGATGAGTTATGGTAGTGTATGTACACATACGTAGCTTACCTGTAGCACCACCGGTCACTACAGCTACCAAGTTATCAACCCGAAACAAGCCTGTGGTCTCCGTGGTGAAGCTTCTAGGTATTGGAAGAGACCTGATTTAAATTTGGTGACGGAATGAACTTGAGATTAACCATAAAAAACCCCGAATGTTCTGACTATTTTATACAAGAGACAGAAAAGGGGGAGAATCGAAAGTTACCTAGGTGTTCTCTAAGTCCGTAAAGTCAGGCCGTACTACAAAACGAACTACCAGAACCTTTCCCGGTAAACCTCGAATGGCAAGTCCTTCGCGATCTCAAACATATTGAGGTTATAGAGGCACGAACTGATACATAGTCATAACTGCGGGTTTCAAACGGCAATGAGATATCCACGCATCATGATCAGTCCGACCCACAACTTTCCTTATAGCCTCCAAAACCCACAACCTTGAACCAGCAGGCTATTTCTTACCCTTGAAGAGGCATGCCCAGTCGGCGAAGGAAACCTTGACGTCCATAAGGACAAGACGTGCTGGTCTGAACCGCACGATGGCCAACTGTTTGAGAAGATGATTGGGATAGTAGCTGAACAAGTGCCCCTGTGGGCCAAACATAAGCTGGCGCAGCTCGAAGGCATCATGTAGGACAGGCTGGCGGGTAGTTACGTATTTGGGCTTGGTGCCAAGAATTAGTGGCTATAGAGGCTCGTCCGCATCGAACGAAGTGGTAGGGATGGAGTACATAGCTAGGTATCTTAGGTGGGTACTCGTCGACCTTGGTTGTGTTAGCGGCTATCTGCGCCGACGACTCTGTAATGCGGGATACTTGAGACATTTCGGTGAATCAGATTTCGGATCGACGATAGTTGGTGAGGAATAAAGTGTGCCGTATCAACGCCACTTTGGGCGACGTTGGCATGTAGGTGGCTAGGTAATGAATATTAATAGGTACATGTATCCCTATAGGTATTAATCATTCTTCATGCGGAGGCAGCTTAGCAATAACAGCTTGCAAAGATACGGCTGATCTGAGAGAATGTCGATCTCTCTGTGCCGGTACCATGGACGTGGAGAGAAATAGCGAACAACTCCCATGATATCTTACTCTCGACCTTATCAACCCCCTGGAGTTTGAGCCTACCTCAACAAGTAAAATACATTCCATATAAGCCTCAACGATACCCCTGACTATGAATCTGAGGATAAATACATAGGTAGCTATTGACAATACCTAGGTATCTCTAATGTTAGTAATCATATCTACCCAATTCAACGCTGAAGGCTACCGATGCTAAGTTGAACTGAGAGTCAGGCCTGAATAATCAACTCGACGAACATGATAGCCAGGACAGGCACGAGACTCGAATAGAACTTACAACTCACTTAGAGTAAAATATCATAGAGTACCTAGGTATCGATATAGCATTCATAAATGTTGTGAGACTTGGGATGATTAAGATAAAGGGTTATTAACTCCGCAAATTAATACCTAAGCAAGTCTTTACTATGGGTCTAGGTTGAATCGTATAGAACCGGCGTGCGTGATCGGTAACAGAATTACTTGAGACTATTACCGATTTTCTGTTCTCAAGTTGGAGTCTAGCACATGCTAGCGAGGTTAGAAGAGAACCGTGGCAATCTATAACTCCGAAAGAATTCTCGACAGTCAGTCTATACCAATGGAGATATGCCAGCTTTATGCCCACTGATGCTTTACGCTGTAAGGGACTGAAACATATACATATCTGCATTCTTCGGGTTCGATCCGAGACAAGTAGTTAACGTAACGGTACATATTCGTTGTTCATTGGTGAAAATCTGCCGACGAATCCACTACGCTTCAGAAACACGAAAGTATAGACGATCCAGGAGGGGAGCATTGAAGGGATCTGGTCTTGACATGTCAATACCCGATCTAGCCAATGGCTGTGTTATGTTGTAGTGTAGACAACCGAACGTTTCGAACCCTTTACCTGCGAAGGGAGTCCACTCGAGCGAAACACGAATAGCACACTGACGTATCTCGAAGAACGGCCACGTTTTCGCGTAGAACATGGTGATGGATGATAGTTGCATGTTTAGCACGAACTTGACTTAGGCGTGGCACCCGGGGGTCAAATCGTTGTAGCCGTTCATTGATGATATGATGATCGCAGCAGTACTGATGTTCCCGAATTCGAGCTAAATGTGCTTTGAGTCCAGAGATTGGTGTAGTACCTAATGTAGGTCAGGTTAAAACGAGCGCAGAACGCGCTACAAGATGAATGCTACTGGATTCTTCTTGATACTTCTAAGGGTTGGATTTGCGTGAGTGTGTGTGAGTGATGGTGACGCTAATATTCTAAGATTCTTGATATGATGATCACTGCACCGTACCTACCCAGGTAGGAACCTAGGTAGTTGTAATCCACTAGGTAGTCATAATCGTTCGAATATTACCAAATAGGTATCTAGGTATCTAGGTATCTAGGTATAGAAAGTCTAATGGTTTTAAGTGGTAGGAAGAAAGGAAGTAACGTCTTACAGACTACAGTCATGAAATATTACGAGGAAGTCGAGAGCTGTTTGGTGTTAGGTACCTACCTAGCAGCCTAGGAGGTACCTACCTAGGTACATATGTAGGTAGGAACGAGTTGAACGAAATGGCCCGAGCGTGATGATGATCGCTTAACCGGGCAGCTGCCGGGATCTAGGCAGTAAAGCTTGCAGCTTCAGATTCCACTTTTCTCTCAACCCACAAGATCGACCAGTTAACTGCCGCCAGATTTCACACCGCATCGCTGCCCAGGTGCTGTCTTGCTGTGGTGGCGCATCCCATCCTGCACATCCTTTTAGATGTAATATCTGGGATAAGGATAACTGGAATACTTGGAATAATAAAAGCGCCATTGCAGTAGCCCTAGTTTCTTACTGCTTCCCTTTTCCTTTCTGGTTCCTCTCTTCTCTCCGTCCCCTCAACACCATCTTCCTTCACCCCAATGGTGGTGTGGTGAAGGTTTATGTTCATGTTGTGTGTGTATTGTATCGAGTAGAGTTTCACGACACTCTGCGTCATTGGAGTGTTGTTCTAAACCCAGAAGCTCTTCAAAGACCAGGGGGGAATAGTGCTACTCGGCATTACCCCTGGGCTTTGACAGCAAAAGGATCGTCATTCTTTACTCCGGAGACCAGGGAGAGAAGAAGAAAAATATTATTATTATTCGGTGCTGGTTATTCTTTACGAAGGCTTCACCAATTTCTACATACTTCCTCTTTCTACTACTTCGACCTACTACCACCTACTACCTACCTACCTCTTCCAGAGGTTATCCGTATTCATATCCCAGGTACCTAGGTAGATACCTGTATCTGGGTAAATCCATCGCCCTAAAATCTCAGCTGGCCAGTGGTGGAAACCTTGGAAACAAGAGGGATACTTAGGTACGTAAGCTACTAGGTCTGCCCCTTATTTTTAGATGCATCCATTGGCTTGGGCATCTAATTTTAAATATTACCTGTCCAGTTTTAACCATCAGCCTTTTTAACAGATCTTTCTTACACCATCACCACAACGACAACGATAACTACCAGAAGCCTTTCGCGCCATCTTTCGCATTGGCACGCGTTTAGACCGAATCATCGAAGCCTTGCCATCTCCGCCTCTCATCCTACACTATAGATACCATCATATTTTCTGATACTACCAAATCCCGCTTCGCATAACTTGTAGTCAGACTGAAAAAAAAAAAAAACTATCCCATTACACCACAACACTGAGTCCTAGTACCTTTTCCGACAAACAAAATGTCTCGTATTCAGATCCCACTTGATGTCTTGACGTCGCGCCTGAACATTCAGGATCGCTTCGCAGGATTCCGTAATACTTCTCTCTCGAGCCGGTTCGCTAACATGCGCCCCGTCGGCGAATTCCTTGATTTCAAGCGCCTCTCCAAACCAGCAAACTTCGGGGAAGTCCAGTCGCGTGTTAATTACAACCTGGGCACATTCTCGAGCAACTACGCCTTGGTATTTGTACTCCTCAGCATCTATGCCTTGATCACGAACCCTCTCCTGCTCTTTGATCTCGTGCTTCTGATCGGCGGCCTGTGGCTCCTTGGCCGACTCAATGGACAAGATCTTACCATCGGCACCTTTCATGCCACGTCCTCGCAGCTGTACACCAGCTTGCTTGTTACCTGCGGTCTTCTATTTCTAATTGCATCACCTTTCAGCACTGTCCTATGGCTGATTGGTGCAAGCGGCGTGGTCATTGTTGGCCACGCTTCTATGATGGACAAGCCGATCGATGAGGCTTTTTCAGGGGAGGCGGTCTAGGTGGTCGGCCGCGAGCTCCCAAATTTGCGCCCCAATGGGGAAGACCATCGAGGCGCCCGAGGAGGGGACGAGGAGAAGAGGAGGATGATAGTATATGGAATACCGGGCGCCGGGTTGTGGAGGAGTTGTTGGACGGTGATGATACGGATACACAAGGTGCTGATATGGTAGCAGCAGGTAGTAATAGACGGTTTGCTAGTGACCCGCTTCGGTTCACTGGCATCGACTTGGGTGGCGGCGGCGAGTCACGAAAAGGGTATGCTTATCAAAATTCGGATGACGAGGACGAGGGTGATGATTCAACTGAAGAGGGCACGCAGGCCACATCGGAGGAAGAAGATACGGACGATGAAAACCAAGCTGCTAGGAGGGAACTTGACGAGGCTCTAGTGCAATCGGCTCTTGCGAGAATACGGAGGGCTCAAACCAAGGGCAAGCAGGATGTTAAACTTAACAAGGAGGAGCTTGCAGCTCTTGAACGCAGACGGAAACGCTTACAGGCCGAAGCCGAGGCGGCAAAACGACGCAACGGTAACGACCGAAAACCACGCAAAGAAAAGGAACAGCGGTATGCCGTCCCTCTCTCTCATTTCGATCCCCCTTCACCCCCTCGCCGTGGAGGTCCATCTGGCTCCAATGAGTCTTTGTCCCGCAAACTACCTTCAACAGAGCAAAGTCAACAGCTTACTGCTCCGCCCATGGGACGCTTTCATCCGCCCAACGCAGCCCATGCCCGTCCTCGCTCGGGCACATCTTCTACCTCATCTACCTATCGCCCTCAATCTAGCCTCAGAGACACCTCGCCTTTCGACTATCAATACACGCAAGCACCCCCCAATCAGCGCCACGCTTCTGACCCTTCAGCCAGACCCCAATCATCCTCATCGTCGTCCCGCGACAATCGTGACCCTTTCCAATTCCAGACCGCGGGTCCGCGCGCGGCGTATGCCGATGGCGCCGCGGCTGCCAGATTAGACAGCTCTGTATCTCGTAAGGCTGCAGCTAGGAGCAGATCGAGGGGTCATGGAATTCTGGACGAGCAGGAAGACGAGACAGCCAGTGACGACGTAGCAGGTAGTGGACGGGTCACAAGGAGCGGTAGCCGAAGAGAAATGATTCGCGCGCGTACATCCCCTTCGCCGGATCCCGATCGGCCTAGGGCCAGGAAGTCACCTAGTCAAGCGACTGCAAAGAAGAAGACAACTAGTGGCAAAAAGCGGAAAGGGAAATGAGCTGGGTAGAGTCTTACCGAGAGTCCTGATAGGAAAAGCATACGCCTATTTAACACCTGAACATTGATAGAATGGTTTAATGATGCACTCGTAAGCTCTTAGTTAATATGATTACATACGCTTCTCACGAACATTGTATCTTGGACATATATTTTGTAAATTCTTTCGTAAAATGCGACTTGCCTAAATCCTAAGTCTAACATCAGGGTATCGTATCGATTCTTCTCAACCATACTCTCTTTTTTTTCCTTGTTCTTCTCAAGACATCAATCGTAACCCCAACTCTAGCCTAATTAGAAGGAATGGTGAGAAGCGAAGCTTGGGACGATTCAAAATCGCTGCCGTCATCACCGAACGCCATCCGTACCTCATATCCGTATTCGTATAGCGTTTCGATTCTCCCCGCCACCACGCTGTCGTGACCCACCACCTGCCCACCCACTCCCGGTGTGCCCATTATATACCTACCTACCCCTACCTACCCCCCTTCTCCGCTACCCCTCCCCCTCCATTTCCCCCCTTAATTACTCGGGCCTGCACGGCCTAGGAGAAAAAATCCCGTATGCCGTCGAAGAACCCGCCGCCGCCTCCTCCGCCTCGGCCCTCGCTGTGGTACTCGGTCTGCCTCTCCCACTGGTAGCCGCCGTCGCGGGCGTGCTGGACGGAGACGCTGCGGGCGGCCTCGCCGTATCCGCGCGATCCGCCCCCGCCTCCGGCCATGCGCACGGCCTCGCCGACGAGGCCGATGGAGTCGCCGCCGCCGGCGCGGGCGGCCATGCCGAGCATGCGCTCGACGGCGGGGGGCAGGCGCAGGCCGAAGCGGGCGAGGAGCGCGGTGAGCGCGCCGCCCGTGATCAGCGGCATGACCACCAGCATGAACACCTTGAACGGGTGCCGCTTGGCGTAGTACATCAGGTCCCGCAGAAGCCGCTTCAGCTTCTTCAGCGTGCGCTGCAGGAACGACGAGCGTGGCTGCCGCCGGTAGTAGGAGTTGGAGCGGCCTGGGGGTGGGGCGGGTTAGCGAGGTTAGGTGGATGGATGGAGGGTTGGGCTGGGCTGCGGGTGTTGGACACGTAGGTAGGCATGTAGGCAGGTTTGTATGTAGGTAGGCATGCATGTAGGTGAACGGAAGAGCTTTGCGTGTTCCCATACGTGCGCGCGTGTGATTCGGCGCATAAACGGGGCCGCGCAGCAGGGAAACGGGGTGAGGGGGGAGAAACAGAGGGACTCACCTAGGCTGAAGAAACTCCGGCTGCTGCCGTTGCCCAGGTTGAAGAAGGAGCTCCGCGACGCGTTGTTCTTGCTGTAGTGGCTGCTACCGCTGGCGCCGTGGTGGTTGACGCCGTGGCTGGGGCTGCTCTCGACGCCGAAGAAGGACGACAGGCCCGAGTGCTTCTTGCTGCTGCGGTGCGAGCGCGACGAGTCTCGCGACTTGGACGTCTTGTGGTGGTCGGAGCGCGACTTGCGTGTCGAGTTCGAGACGACGGACTCGCCGTCCCATTGATCGAAGAGGCCCATGATTGTGTTGTGATTTGGGGGGGCTGTGGTGGAAAATATATGAGATATGGTAGTAGATATATAAATAACTAGATGAATAATATATATATATTTGTGCGTGTGTGCGTGTATAAAGCTGTCTTGTTTTAAGCTGATAAGACGTTAAGATGCTATTCCGTCGGGTTGAGTCTCGCAGAGCTATACCAGTCGCGCGGCGGGGCGGATTGGACGATGAGAGAGAGAGAAAAGAGCTGAAGCTAACGAAGGGCTCGTTCTCACAGCTTGCTTGCTTTAGTAGATCGTTCGTGAAGATCAATAAGATCGAAAATTTCCGTCTCGGAGATCTTTTTATGGTCGGGCTGCACGCACCAGCCAGTCTGCGAACACTCGAATGGAGCTCGAGTTGTGAATTACCCACTTCGGAAGCACGCGATATGGGTTGAGTTGGGAATATTGGGAAGGAAAAGGTTCCAAGGTCTCTGCTGACGAAGCTGCGAAGACATCGCGATGGTTTGGGACTACGAATGAGAAGGGACGGATCGGCCGTTCACCGACAAATTGAAGTGGCTGGGCTCACCCCTGCAGGATCGCCGTAGTCTAAAACTGCCCTAAGGCTTAGGGCTAGTATGCATCTGCTCTAGTCTGGTTCCGAGGTGAACTTGCGGGTCTGCCAAGCCTCTCCTCATGCTGGCTGGACCGGTTTGGGCAGCTGAGTGGGACCCGGACTGATCAAGCCACCGTGGCTAGAACTTCCTAGATTCCAAGGTTGTACAGTAGGTACCTAGTCTTGCGGACAACGCCACATCTATGACGTTCCCTATTGGATGTCAAATACACCACCCACCTACGTGCACCATCTTGAGCTCCCAACGGAGCCTGATTCAAGCGACGACGTCTTAACCTTTTTAAATTCTTCTCACCTCTCTTCACCTTGATATTTCTATTCGAATTCTCTCTATTATCACTTTAAACTTTTAAAATGGCTGAAAGACCTCCTCCCGACTACTGTTCGTCACCCAAATCCCTCCCGGCTCTTACAATTTGAACCCCACTAACACAGAACAAATCGATAGACAGGATCCTCGAGGTCTCCGAGACCGCCACTACACAACAGATCCGCGATGCCTACAAACGGTAAGATATCCCATCACGCCCTTTAAATATCCCCATAGGTGCTCTAATAGTACCAACCCTTCTTCAATGCCTTGCTGAGAGTCCTTCCACTCGACCAGAGCAGCCCTCAAGACCCACCCAGATAGAGTCCCCGCCAGCTCGCCCGAGCGAGCGTCCCGCACGCGCAAGTTCCAGCTCGTGAACGATGCCTACTACACACTATCGGACGCGACGCGGCGGCGCGAGTACGACTACACGCGAGACATGTACCGGGGCGGGCGCGGGCGCAACGGCAGCATGAACGGCGACCCGTTCGCGGACCCGGACGAGTCGGTGCCGCCGCAGAACGGCGGGGCGGGAGGGGCGCAGAGCGCGTACTCGTGGGCGTGGAACTTCTTCACGGGCGGCAACACGGACTCGCAGCAGAACGCGCGGCAAGACCGGCAGCGGGCGGAGGACGCGCAGTTCGGCGACGTGTTCGAGGAGATGCTGCGCGAGGAGGGGCTCGCGGAGGAGGGCAGCAACAGGCCGACGTCCAAGTTCTGGAGCCTGATGGGCACGGCGAGCGGGAGCGTGCTGGGGTTCATCGTGGGCGCCATGCCCGGCGCCGTGGCGGGCGCCGTGGCCGGGAACAGGCTGGGCGCCGTGAGGGACGCCAAGGGCAAGAGCGTGTACGCCGTCTTCCAGGACCTGCCGCAGGACGACCGCGCGAGGCTGCTGGCGCAGCTGGCCACGAGAGTGTTCAGCCACGTCGTCGGGGTCTGAGGGCTTCTATCATGACTTTTGCATGCATGCTACGCGTTTACGATCGTGGGGGGGGGGGACAAGACAACATGGCTTAGATTGCATTAGGACCGGGAAACATGCGTGGAGTTCGGGTTTGCGTTCTTGAGAGGCAGGTAGGCAGGCAATGGATAAGGGGAGGCTTGATAGAGGTTTAATTAGTCGTGCCTACGGGTATAGAATCAAATCAAAGAATTATACAGATCAAGACTGCTGGATTAAGTGTAGCATGAATGTTCTCGAATAGTCCAAATTTTTCGAATTAAGGGTTAATCGTAACCTTGATGATAGCTAAATGCTAGAGGGTTCTTAATTAAGTACCTAGGTAGGTACCTTGGTAAACATATTCGGCAGCCATTGATAGAACTAAGTCAAGAGGAACCTGAAAATTTATAACTACCTAAGGTACCTAGGTATTGTAGTAACAAGGCAACTGAGCACCTTCCTAAACATATGTTTGAGGCACGAAAAAATCACAAGAGTTTACCATTTACAATCAGCAAGCTCAAGTTACGCAAAGCTAAATGCCACTATTCCATTTGTGGACCCCCAGTCGTAATTGACAGGGATTATCACCCTCCCCACCATCGTTGCCCGCCGACCAAATCTTTGGCTTTATAAACCTACAACTTCTTAGTATTTACCAAGTAATACTTACTAAGACAACTTCATCATCCCTTAGCAAGAAAACATGGCCAAACCTATAGAGATTCAGTCGTCTGAGCAATTCAGCGAGTTGCTCAAGAACTCGCGTATCGTGGTTGCAGACTGTAAGTGCTCCCTCGAGTACCTACCATTAATGCACCTCTCTCTTGTCCACTTAGCCCCGCTATCGTCATCGTGACATTAATTTTGCGACGCGAAACTGACAAATCCATCTCACGCGTAGTCTACGCGAACTGGTGCGGCCCATGCAAGCAAATCGCGCCCATCTTTGAGCAGCTCGCAAAATCTCTTTCGCGTCCTAAAGTAGCCACGTTCGTCAAGGTTAACACCGAGACCGAGGGAGCCAAGGCCGTAGCCACCGAATACGCCGTCACGGCTCTGCCCACCTTCATCATCTTTCGTGACGGCTCTGTCGTCGAGAAGATCAAGGGAGCTAATCCGAAGCAACTCCAATCTGCTGTTGAGAAGCTGAGCAGTGATATCGAGAATGCTTCCCAGGGAGGTAGTAGCAGTGCTTCTGGAGCCATCTCTTCCGGAGGCATCGCTTGGAGGGGAGCCGATTTACCTCGAGGTTATACCGACGTCTCGGACACTATCGACGTACGTGGATTGGAACTCTTGAATGCCGACGACACGTACTTCTCTGTTCGAAATCTCTTCAACAAGAGCAAGCCTTCAGCGTTATCAAAGGACAAGGCCACAAGTGACGAGAAGGACTGGGTGGAGAGCGATACAGATGAGCAGCTGTTACTCTTCACCCCATTCAACTCAGCTATCAAGCTACACACAATACAGGTATATAAACACCCGATCGATCCCCTACAGAAATCTACGCATCAAGCTGACGCGTACTTCCTTACCAGATCACTTCTCTGCCTCCCACCGGTAGCGATGATGATGACGACGACGACATCCCGATGAGACCCAAGACGCTCAAGATCTTCACGAACCGACCACACAATCTTGGCTTCGACGACGCCGATGATATCGACCCGACTCAGACCATCGAGATTGGCAAGAATGATTGGAACTCCAACGGCACCGCGAATCTAGGCCTGCGATTTGTCCGATACCAGAACGTCACGAGCCTCGTGATCTTCGTCGTAGACGGCGATGGCGATGGCGAGAAGGTACGAGTAGACCGGATAAGATTCATTGGCGAGTCTGGCGAGAAGAGAGAGATGGGCAAGCTCGAGAAGATTGGCGACGAACTGGGTGAATAAGTCTGCAGCAAGGAGAAAAAATCGTACAAGTGAGCGTTAATCGCGGTTATGATCATGGACAATGGACAATGAAGGCAACGAATGGAATGCGGTTATAGACCCGAGATACCTTAAGACCGCAGCTATATAGATGATACCAATCGATGGCCGCAATGCTTCATGACCGGCTTTCCGTTCTTGTCTACACGGGCCAATACGACCAGTCTGGTGAATGGCGTACATGCATGCATCTACTGAATACCCGAAATTATGTAGGACATGTCGGCTCTTGCTCTGGCATTCGTATTGTTCATTGGACTACCTAGTTATACTTAACTGCACCTGTAGTTGGCCACGGGGATTTGAGCTGACCTCATTGCTACCCTTGCCAGCTCGCAGAATATTCCCTTCACTACTAACATTGATAGATTTATATTCCGAAAGACAATGACTGTAACTATATTAGGATGCACACCATCGTGATTCCCTTAGAACCGACAGCATACTACATAAGTACTAGACAATGTCTCAACAGATACCGTTATACTACCAAGGTACCTAGGTACTCAACAGACTACCGTCGTAGCCATGACAATAGCGACAGCGAGTGGAAAGTTTATGTCCAGCATTCTCACCGCGGTTCGAAGAAGCAACCAAAGGCTTCGACAAATTCGAACCGACATTAGAAGCGAGATCGCCGGCTTGCAATTATGTTTCTCTGTGGCATGATTGACGCTATGTATCCATGGGAATTCCACTGAAGGAAGAAAGGATCCGAGCAACACGGGAAATGTGATATCATGCCAGCCGCACGAGGAAAAAAAAGAAGAAGAAAAGAAGAATTAAAATTTTGTCGCATCGCGGTTCGAGTTTTCACTTGCTCTGCTAGCGTGTTTGGCAGCTGCCGGATCGGGAGGTGGGTGTGGGCAGCTGTAAGCTTTACTGTGCTGCCATGGATATGGATGGCGAACAATTAAATGTTGCGCTAAGGCGATAAGCTGCTTATCCTTAGGTTCGGGAAATGGTCGGCAATAAAAAAAGACTTCGGAATCGCTAAAGCTTATCCAGGCCCTGGTAAGGTTTTTCTTCAAATTTTCCGATGTTTCAATTGTCGGCTCGGGGCAGTCGCACTGCAGAAGATTGAAACGACAGACATAAATAAATACTTACCTTCAGGTAAAATAAAATTGACTAAAAATCAACACATTCATTAAATCCTCCTCCAGCTCCAACCAAACCGTGAAACGGCCATAAGCAGACACGCAACATGCTCAAAATCACCCGCTTTCATAAGCCTAGAAGTGTTAAAGTCTACTACCTATTAGAAGTCTATTCATTAGGTACTAGCACTACCTAGGACAGCTAGGGTAGAAGTCTAGAAACAACCTCAGCCATCCTTGTAATGGTTAGGCCCGGAAAGGTGATGCTCTTAATATACCCGTCCACTTGGATTCCTTCCATCGCATTCATTACCATACATTACCTTGGTATCATACATTGCCATACTTACCTAGGTAATCATAATCATACATGCGTATCATTCGCCCCATCCCGTTTCTGTCGCTCATCCCGTCTAGTCGTCCAGTATGTACAGGTAGTATGTACGATGCCGGGATGCGTTCGCCCCATCCAAGGACCTACCTACACTACAGTAGTATGTACCTAGGTATGTAGGTAGGTAGGAGGGGTTTACGTACGCACATCACATCGAATATTATATACGTCAGAAAGAGAGAAAGGGAAGGAAAAGGCTCTCGGGATTGAGAACTGACTGTTGCTGACTGCTGCTAGCCAATGTAATGCATTTCGAATGATGATTTCGAATGCATTTCGATCTACCTATCAGCAAACCGTCGGAACCGTTGACACCATCGGCACCATTGGCAAGCCTCGCCTTTAGTCTACAGCCCCGACTTTGCCCTTGTTGCAATCTCTCTCATATTGACCCCCATTCCCCGTTGCCCCCTCATGCAACGTCACCCAATTAGACTACATAGTACCTATCCCATCAGCACGGGGCCTTTATTAAAAATCAAAACCAAAACCAAAATCAAAATCAAAATCAAAACTATCAGAAGCCACACGCACGCAAAGTCGTAAAGTCGCAAGTCGCCAAGTAGCAAAGTAGCAACGCTACCTACCTAGCCTTTAGATACCTACCTAGGTACACTAGTAGCGAACCTCAAAACGACCCCTCTAATAGTAATGATACCTCCCCAGGGGCGACGTCAGCTGTTACTCTAGCCTCCTTCTAAAATATGAAAGGACCTTGCTAAAAGTCCTTTAGCTGCGTGATATCTGCACGTGTGCCACCGTGGCAGGGCTCCAAGGTTCCAAGGTTGTTACAGTGTAGCACCGTGAGAGACGAACCAGCATTTGGAAAAGCATCGAACGTGGTATGCAGCATTAATATACCACTTAATTGTTCCAATTATAGACCAATTCCGACCCGTCGCATGCCTCGACTCCCTATTCGTCTAATTCCTCTTAATATCTATGTAAGCTAGCTCTCTCCCTCCCTATCCCCCATCCCCTATCCCTCTACTATGTACACTAGTCCCTCTCCTAGGTATGCGTCTATCTATCATCTTCGAAACCTATAAGCTACCTACCCAGGTATCGTAGTAGTCTTATTATTAACCCGGGGAGGGGACGGGGACACTCCATAGGATTCGATTCCCCTAGCACGCTTCAGCTTCCCTTTCAGGAGTTGCCTCGCTACGTTGGCTGTACGTCAGCGCCTTGACTTATGGCTGATTGTACCAGACTCCTCTCACCCTTATGTCTGCTTCTGGAAGGTTTCCGCCGCTCAAGTGTGCTTTGCGAAGGCGTTAGGTCATCGCTCGAGAGACCTTTGCTCACAAGTCCGTTGCATACCCGCATGACTGGCAAATAACTATCTATTCTGCCCCCAACCTTTCCCATCCGAGTAAAGAAGCAAATGGCTTGCAAGCCACTCTTTTCCCTTATGCGGATTTATTGTCTTGAATATCCTGGAGACACCGATCCTTGTGATCAAGCATTCTGCATTTCTAGCACTACTTCTAGCATTACCTCTAACATTACTACGTACAAATGCTGCACCGTAACCTTAGTTGATTCTTAATGTCATGAACATCTTACATCATTTTCCTGGTACTCAGCTCCTCCTTGATTTTATTTCCCCCTGCGGGTGAATCTGCTCCCTTTTTTAAATTCCTCTTGGATCGGGCTGCTTGTATTCCATCATCCTTAAACGCAGTCGCAAAATCCACATCACATCAGGTAGCAGCGTTAAGAGATAGAGAGAGGCGTAGCTATTGAAGACGTGGCGTATTATTTGAAGGCCTCCCAAGATTGACTTGATTCTTTATTTGTCAACGATTTATATAGCGACTCGGACCGCCGCCGCTTCCTATCGGAACCCGCGATACATAGCACAGGGCTCTTGGCTATATATTTATTTTAGTGGAAGAATCTTCAGGTTGAAAAGAGCAGGCCTCGAGACCGGGGACTGGCAGCTTGAAGGGCTGGGCGATCGTTGAGGCTGTGGCCGACAGGAATTCGTGTTGGCTTCTGACTGTGAGGCACGTTCGTATAAGCAGTCGGCCTGTACGATCTTAAGCCAATTCAAGAGTAACCGGCGGATATCTTATTTAGAGGTGGAGAACCGAAATATCTGCGCAGATCTTAGACGTTCTATGCGCCGGGGTTGCCAACAAGACGAACAGCGCGCACAGCTGACGATGGCCTCTCAGCCGCCCACCTTTCCACAATTTGGAAAATTGCCGTTGGAACTACGGGATATGATATGGGGATATGCCCTTCCCGAACCAAGAGTCTTCGAGGTCCTCGATTCTCCGTCCTCCAAGCAATCTCAATCCACACCGTCGGGCCGCCTAATGTTTGCTGATGTTCGCAACGAACCACCGCCCTCCATAGCACGAGTCTGCCGCGATGCTCGACAGGCGGTTTTACGTCGTTACAAACCGATCGCCTTTTCCGGGACGGTCAAGCACCTAGACCTCCGCCGAGACATTATTCTGCTCGATTCCTACTTACAGGTGAAACGGCTTCTGAAAGTGATCCGCCTTCTGAGTCAGATCGAACCCATCCGCCGCAGTGCTACCCGGCTAGCCCTAGGCACGTCGTGGGGTCTACATACAGGGCTGCATCTGCGCATGTTTCATCGAAGCGTCCAGACAAAACGCAACATGGCACGGTTCCTCGAATACGTCTCTAAATTCCGGCAGCTGGAAACGATCATCCTTGTCGTATACCAACGCTCGGCTTTCGGCCTCCGACTGAAGTGCTGCGGCCCTACTCCGATTCCGATTCCGACCCCGGACCGCCATCCGCATCAGCAGCAGCGAAGCCTGCTACCCTGGCGCCACTACGATCTGTACGAGTCGTACCATTTCAACTTCAACGTCAACTTCAACTTCGAGAACTACTGGCTACGCCGGCCGTACCAGAGCAGGCTCGTCAGGTACGAGCCCGAGGACGACAGGACGGAGACGGAGAAGCTACAAGCACAATCCTCGCTACCAAGGCACTCGAAGCAATGCGTCCATGACCCGCAGCCGCGCGGGTACCAGGTGCACGACCTGAAGGGCACGTTCGAGGGCTGGCTGAAGAAATTCGCCGACGACGAGAGCCTAGGGCCGTCGCTGAAGGTGCCGGGATTGGAGACGGCTACGCTGACTTGGATTTACACGGGAGTTCGCAACGGGGGGTTTTATTAGGCATCAAGGCTAGATAGGGCTAGGGCTAAGGGTAGATAATGGTACTAGAGTGTGTTTAGCTACATTTACTGTGAATATATACATATATACAGGTACACAGCGGAATATACTATCGTCCTGCTATGGTGTTGCTAAGGCGGTTGTGATGTCGTGCATCGTTCAGTACTTGGTAAGAATACGGATACCTTCACCTCTACTGTCTCGGCGTCTCTGGCTAGTGTGCCTACCTAGGTTGGTAACATATGGCTTTATTCTTTTCTTTTCTTTTGTTATACTTCCAACATTGTATCCCACACCATGATACCTAGAAGCGAGAAGGACTAGCGCTCGCAAACCTTCGCCTGGATAAGCGACGTATTAAACTACCTATATATCCTTTTAATTAAACCTAATAGCATACACGACAATATCTTAATTATTTTAGTAAGATCCTCTACACGAACTTTTTATACGGGGCTCGTATTCCTTTGGTAGCGGCGCTCACTAGGTGCTAGGTGGCTAGGTGGCTAGGTGGCTAGGTAAGGAACTAGGTAAGGGCCCTCTGCTACTTTCGGCTGTCCTTCTTGCATGGATTCTCGAGGAATCATTGAGGCTTGACGGGTACACTAGGGCTTAATACTGGACTTGGGTAGGCAATCATTTGGTAAGGTAAGGCAAGGTACCTAGACCTAGTGTATATTGAAGCACGGGGCTCGAGCAAGGTAGGGACGCCGCCTGCATCCTATTTTGTCGCTCCGCCAGGTAAGGACTTGGTTAGGCACGCCGAACCGAAGCCCGTATATGCGTAATAGCTTTTTAGGACATGCAACGCAGTTGTGTATGTTGTCCTAGTGTCCTAGTAGAGTAGGTACAGTGGGCCGGTCCCTACGGGCGGACCCGAAATAGCGACATTCTTTGCATAACGCAAGCCCTACGGCACGGAGTACGATTAACCACTCTTCTACTCAGTCATCTGGGGCGGCGAGGGCCGGACTGGCACCGCTGGAACTTGACGCCGGAGAAACAGGTTTACGCCCGCGTGCCATTGCGGAGGAAAATTGGAATATTCCCGGTTCTTCCGAGGCTATATCGATTGTTTTATACTGATCAGCTAGTCCAAGCGTCTGCGAATACTTGAAATCTACCTACCTAGCATGCAGGACATACGTACGCGGCGCACGAGCGAACCTTAGCCAGGTAGCGTAGCCGACATGCAGGACACCTGAAAGGTAAAACAAAAAGCAAAAATAAAACATGAAAAACATGAAAAATCCTCGTCCCGTACCATGGTCCGGCCCCGCCAGCTTTACCTCGCCTAGGTAGCCAGGTTTGGCGCTCCTGCGGATCGGTACGGCACGCCGGCTGTAGATACCCACTCCCGTGCATGGCCGACCACGTCTGCGAGCTGGACGGCGGACAGCGCAGCGCCGTTCTCGGGATATGCTGGAGGGGAGGCGAGGGTACTAGGTAGGTGTGTGGCCTCTTGCTTTTTGCTCGTGAAGCGAGGGAAGGGGTGGGTTGGAAGATAGGCTGGGGAGGGATGGGGATTGAGGTTGTTGGATTTTAAGGAATATTTGTCTTTCTATTTGTTTTGTAGACTTGGATGGACTAGGTTATACTTGACTTTTAAACGCCTTGGCCATGGCAACTATTTTTCTGAGGTTCGGGTTCTATAAGAGGACTTTGATGTCGTTGTGTGATACTTAGGTACGATTGAATAGTATTCTCAGGTATCTCAGGTAGTTGGAACATATAGATCAAGAAAGACTGAAGACGGATGTTTAACTCATGTAATAAAATATTTGGAGGTCAACAAGAGACCTACATGGGTTAATAGATAGGTAGTTACTAACAAGGGGTTCAACAGTTCTGGAGAGGAATGCGGGCCTAGGACCTAGGTATTAAGAGACAGGCTCTTACATATTCGCTTCCGCTTTTTTACCTGCTACAATTTAATACAATTAAGAAAACCGGCAATAATCTATCGATTTCTTAAGGAGGTTTGGCTACGAAGGACGATAATACCTAAAGCAAGCAAAAGTGGAAGGATTCCAATTGCTCTCTAGGCACAGAGAAAATCTGTCAAATTGATCTAGCATTTGTCACAAATGAAATAAAAATAAATTACAGAAACTTGAATAGATGCCTATCATACTTCTTCTAGGCAAGTATGTAACCCACAGGCTATGGTCAGCGCGCCTCATATAAAGCGGCAACGTTGTGGTCTCTTAGAAGACCGAGCTTATCTACCTTAACGCCGCTACAAACGACTTGAGAAAGGAGAGCACTCAATATTGGTGTATATAGGTACGTTTTGTTCAGGCTGATATATCGTGACTTCATATAAGTACGCATGTTGAAATGAATCGTATAAAATACAACCGCCGTTTTCTCTTAAGGTCCTTCGAACCCGCTAACACACACACACACACATATATATATATATATCAACCCTAACCCTAACCCTAACCCTCCCAGACATACTCCTGCTCAACGCCCCCCTCCACCAGCCCCCTAAGCGCGACGCCGTAGTCCCCCGCGTTCGGCGTGCGCAGCAGCGTGTGGATGTGGAACTTTGCGGGCTCGGCGTTGGCCAGGAAGACGCCGGAGTGGTGGTCGAACTCGGCCAGCACCACGGGGCTCTGCACGCGGTAGTAGAACGGGTCGTCGTCGCCGCGGCCCCCGATCCAGCTGAAGTACGTCTCGCCGAACCAGCGCGCGCAGTCGGCCAGCTTGAGCTCGCGCGCCCGCGCCGGCAGGTACAGCAGGTACTGCTCCAGGATGCGCCGCACCAGGTCCTGCTGCGCGGGGGCCAGCGTGCCGACGACCACGCCCTCGTACGGCACCACGCGGTTGTCGCGGTACGCGCCGCACAGGTGGCGCTGGTCGTCGTGGTTCCAGCGGCCGCGCGGCATGCGGTCGTCCCTCATGCCCTCGTATGTTACCGCCTTGGCCGCGTCCGCGGCGCCCAGGCTCCGCACGAGCCGCAGGCCGAGCCGCTCCTCCTCGTGCAGGATGCGCGTGCCCTTGTGCGGGCCGGCGTCGATGGCGTTGGGCTCGGCGCCGGTGAACCACGGGGACACGACGATCTGGGCGCGCGCCAGCAGCACGCTGAGGCACAGGTGGTGGCCGTAGAAGGCGAAGCCCCAGGGGCGGCGGGCGCACGGCGCGCCGAACAGCGCGAAGTTGTAGCTGTGCTCGTTCATCACGCGCGGCGCGCCCACCAGCTCCCCCAGGAAGTGGTTGATGCGCATGGCGGCGACGGCCTTGGCGAAGCCCTCGGGGCTGAGCGTCGCGCGCAGCAGCGCCAGCACCGAGTCCCGCAGCGCGGGCGACACGGCGTCGAGCCGGATGCCCTTGTCGCTGAGCAGGAACTCCGGGTTGGACCAGGAGCGCCACTCCGGCGAGTCGATGTGCAGCGTGGTTTTGAGGGCCTGCTCGGGGGTCAGCTGCGAGGTTATGGCGTTGGCGGCTGCGACGATGGCGTCGATGGGGATGCCTTCGTCGCGCAGGGTGAAGAGGTTGGGGCGGACGGTGCCTGTGGGGGGTTAGTTATGGGGTTGTGGTTGGTAGGTAGCTGGCTTGTTAGTTATCACTCCATTCTTTAACTCCCTCTCCCTCCTACCCTACTCATCTAAACCCCTATCATACTCCTAATCCCATCCTCGCCCACTCCGGTCCCCAACGAGATAAACAAGAGAGGAGCCAAGATAAACATACCATCATTCGTCACGCCGCGAAACGGCTCCTCGAACAGCTTCCGCCAGTGCACGTAGAGACCGTACAGCCAGGGGGGCCGGTGGTGCTCCAGCAGCTCCTTGGCGTGGCCGTACGCGTCGTTCTTCGCGATGGCCTGGAACCGCGGGGTGTCCAGGTCCGGGAGGAATTTCCGGAAGTCGCCGGTTTGCTTCTCCGCGGAGGTCATCTTCGGCGCCGATGGTAGGAGGGACTGGATCGAATAAGATATAGATGTATATATATATATATATGAATATCTTATCCGAGTTTAAGAATCTCTGAAAGGAAAGGGTGGTCGCTTCGAGATGTAAGAGCCTCTTCTCTACTCTGCCTTGAGGGGTGAGTTAGAAGACCGCGTATGTATGTATAAGCACTCAGCCAAGAGTTGGTGTGAAGAGCTTCCGGGCTACCAACTCAGCTGTCTCAATCCGGTTTCTAGTAAATATCATATATATCACAAGTATCATAAATACCTACACTGAAAATATAATAAATATAAATATACAAGTCAGAAATTGAAATCGGGACTATCCGTTACTAAAAACCATCGAACGGTGCATCGATTCTCCTGGTGGATCCGAGGCGAATCCTTAACGCGGGGAAATATATCGGCTCTTGAATAGCGGCGGCGGCACTATACCGGCATCATCTTTTCCCTAACACGCGGACGGGTCAAGAACGTCACGTATATAAAATGCGAACGGATAAGATGCCGCGTTGGTTATGTGTGTTTTTAAAAAAGTGGCGAATCCCGCTGTGAGCGGTCATCTCTCGTCTTTTCGTCGTTCAATTATCTAGTAGATACCACCCGGTTCGAACACAACGCACAGGTTTCTGATTCCTCTTTTTTTATCATCATACCTAGACTCCGACTCGCACACTAGAACGTCATGACGAACCGATGCAAAATCCCGTTAATACGCCGCCAATCCCCCGTTTGATCACCGCTAGCAAGAACACCAATATATGCAATGCAATCCTTCTTCATTCCCGTCTCCGGTGCTAAGTCGTATGGTTTTGTTTTTCTTCTAGAATGCATTCGCGTTATGTCGACACCGAGCTGGTGTTCGACCGACATCAAACCTTATAATGTACAGCTAAAATGTCTTAACCAAAACTCCAACGTGTGATAGATACTAGTAAAGCGATATGCATCGATATCATATGAGCGACATCAACGCTTCCTGGTGTCTTTTCCCTTCTTGTTCTTGCTCTTCTTCTTGTCCTTGGGGAGCTCCAGCGTTGTGCCTTCAAGTTGCTTGCTCATAACAGCAAGCATGTACTCGTCGATATTGTGTATCATCTCGCCCCAGGCGTTGTTCTCGATTTCCCCGAGTGCGCTATTCACGTCTGCCGACTCGGAGTACAGCCCAAGATTCGATCTCCCGATGCCTGGCGCGAGTGAACCGTCTCGCGTCACCGGGGTGCCAAGCCTAGTACTTGAGGTCCCAGAAGCACTCGCTGTTGTCGGCTTCTCGGCAAAGTCAGCCTCGTCTTCCTGTATTTCCTTCTCTGCAACATGAGCGGCGTCGACATCTTCGCGGTCCTCGGCCTGTTCGAGGACTCGGCCGACAGTGCGTTGGTCACTGCTCTCCACCCCGCCGAGAACACGGTCCATGGCATCCCCGACTACATCACCTTCAACTGGAGCGTCGCCAATAACGTCACGCACAGAGAGCTTGTTGAAGTAGTCGGTTGTGAATCCACCTTCTTGGATCACGACATCGTCGAGCATCTGCTTCTGACTTGCTTTCCGTAATATGTTTGCCTCGATAGTATGCTCGCTCACGAGCCGGTAGATGTGGACGTCTCTCGTCTGGCCGATGCGATGGCATCGATCTTGGCATTGCTTGTCCATTGCAGGATTCCAGTCTTGATCATAGAAGATGACGGTGTCAGCTCCAGTCAGGTTAATGCCAAGACCACCCGATCGCGTAGACAAAATGAAGCATAGGATCCGACTGTCGTGGTTGAAACGGTCTGTTAGGATCTGCCGCTGCTCTACCTTCGTAGCGCCATCGAGTCGCAGGTATTTGTGCCCGTGAATGTTGAGGAATTGTTCGAGGATGTCGAGCACCTTCGTCATCTGCGTGAAGATCAAGGCGCGGTGATTACCAGATTGTAGCTTGCGTAGGAGACGGTCAAGCGCCTGGAGCTTGCCACAGTCATATTGAAGAAGTCTCCTATCCGGAAATTGAATACTGAGCCTCATACGCGCTTCGTGCCACGGATCGAGCGGAGCTTCTTTTTGCATGAATGGAGCATGCCGTACCGGAGCCGACAGCTTGAGGTTCGTCTCGTCAAATGCCTCGACGCCTTTCGAGCCGAGGACGAATTGATCGAAATCCCGAGTGACGACAGCTGGCGTGACGCATGCGAACTTGGAGATGATATTCTTCATTGACATAGCACGTTGGTCGAGTGTAGGCACCATCGACCGCAGCACTGGGGAGTCCTCTTCAAACCAACTCATAATCTTCTGCGGAACTTTCGGGCGAGGTTTGTGCGGTCGGTCATTTACACCAAGTGTTAAAAAGTCCGTGAGCTGTTTACCATAGATTGGGCGTTGTTGTCTTCGGAGCGCATTGAGGTATACACAATGTTGCAACTCCTCGAAGCGACCCCATCGCGCCGCACTTTCGAGGTATACGATGTTGGACTCCACGGTTGCAGGATCCAAATTGGTATAGGCGGCCTGGGCTCTGGCTTTCTGGGCTTCGCGGAGTTCCATCAGTGCGCGGTGAGAGCTTAGTTGAGAAACTCGCTCGCAAACCGTTTTTGATAAACCTTCGTGTTGAGTTGGGATGAAGTTGAGGAAGCCCATGCTGACAGAGCTCATAGGCTTTTCAGCAAGCAGCTTGCCCCGGACGACACTTTCGGTTGCTTCGTAACTGGCTAGGATTGATCTGCGTTGTCGGAAAGATGTCATGATGGGGCGCTCGACGAAGAGGTCGGGATGGTTGCAAACTTTGCGCAGCTGCATGAGACAGTTGATGACCGAGATATAATTGCCGGAAGAAAGGGCTTCTCTGGTATCCGTACGGGCCAGGAATCCATCATATAACTCGCGCTGTCTACGCGACAGTCGACAGAATTCGACGTGCTCATACTTGGCCGGCATTTGCTTTTCAACGTCTGCCTTTAGTCGTCGTAGGAGATACGGCCTGAGGACCTTGTGTAGTTTGGCAATGATCGCACGAGCCTCTTCGTCCATCTGTTCTCGGCCACTCTCCAAGATCTGGGACTCAGGTTTGTGAAACCAGTCCTGGAACTCTGCTAAATCCGCAAACCCGCCGACTCCATTTTCAGATGGCATCAAGAAGAACAGCAGCGACCACAGCTCGGTTAAATTGTTCTGCAACGGCGTGCCGGTGAGTAAGAGTCGTGCTCGGGTATTGAATGTGAGCAAGGTCTGCCAGCGCTTGGATTTGAAGTTTTTTATGTTGTGAGCCTCATCCAAAATCATATAATGCCATTGCCTGCGCTTGAAGACTTGCTGATCTTGTAAGACGATCTGATACGACGTGATGCACACGTTCCACATGTCGTCCGTCTTCCACCCTTGGCGTTTTCGCTTACGTTCGTCGATACTCCCGTAATAGGACAAGACCTTGAATCCAGGGCACCACTTCTTGAACTCCATTTCCCAATTCAACATCACGCTGGTTGGGACGATGACTAGATGCGGACCCCACACTTCATGATGACAGGCAAGATGAGCCAATAGGGCAATCGTTTGGATGGTTTTGCCAAGGCCCATCTCATCTGCGAGAATCCCGTTTGTCTGGTTTATGTATAAACCGGAAAGCCAATCCAAGCCATAATGCTGATACTCACGCAATGTTCCTCGGAGTAAGAAGGGGACCTCTGTCGTGGGTACCTGATACTGAGGCGAATTTGACCTGCTCGCACCAGACTTGACGATAGAAGAGGTGGTATCGACCTCTGAAGGTTTCGTATCAGACGTCCGAGGTGACTGGCTTCGATCACGACTGGGAGGGTTAGATATCGCGTCCGTATCTGGGGTCGTCTGGGGCTGATCCGACGGCGCGGTTGCAATCTCAACGCTTGGTATTGCTAAGGCCGTTTTCTCAGCTGTGTTGGTGGCATCTTCCTTAACATGCTCAACGGCCTCAATAATTTTCATCTCAATATCTTGAGCCTGTAGAGGTGCTGGTATTGTGGCGGGGGCATTGGCGTTGTTAGCATCGTGCGGGTTTTCTGGCGGTGCAGCCGTCACGGAAACGGTACTGGGTGGATTCGCAGGCGCTTTATCTTGTCTAGGGACAGACTCCTGCTCAGAAATACCCTTCGTTCCGTTCACCAATGTCGATACAAGTTTATCTTGCAAACTTGTACTTTCTGGGATTGTGCTATCTTCAACGCCCTTCTCGGTGACCATATTGTGGGAAACTACCTCATCAGCAGATGTAGCTTCTGGGACATCTTCCATCTCAACATCACGTTCAAGTGGTGGCGGGTCGTCGGCTACCGTCTTCTGCTTCATCTTTTGCAGTTCGGATTTTCCGAATAAGAGGCCCAGTAGTCCTGAAGGCTCTTCGTCGTCTTCGGAATTTTCATCCTCGTTCTCAGATTGGCCAACATCCTCGCCGCTTTCCATATCTTCATCACTTGTCCCCAAATCATCATCCATATCAATGGACTCATCCGTAGTTTCGCCTTTATCGTCGTCGAGAGTAGTCGTTGGATCGCCTGCAGGGAGGTCTGGAATGTTTGCATATTTCTGTCTTAATTGGTCCTGCGTGAGACCTTCATCCGAAATGTTTGACTTCGCATCGTCGTCATCATCAGATGAAGACATATTGTCTTCGTTATCCTCCCCATCAGAGTCTCCACTCGGAGTGGGCTCTTCGTCGGAAACTAGATCATCATCTTCGTCGTCGGCTTCTTCATCCGATTCCTCCAATTCCTCCTCGTCTTCGTCGGATACAAGCTCTGAATCGAAATGAGCTCGGCGGGCCTGCAATTTGAGTTCTGACATATTAACAGCTTCGTTTAAAGCAGCCTTTACTCGCTTTTGTTCGGCGGCCTCCCATTCCTCTAAGCGGCGACGGTTGACCTCAGTTTTAACGTTCTCCCACGTTCCACCAATAACCCTGACAACGGTCTTGTATCGACCAAACCAAGCGTTTCTCGCCTCGGCTTCGATCTGCTCGACCGTCTTGGGTTGTCGACGTATCCACTCGTCCCGACATGCTTCAGCTAGGCGCTTTGCTGTGGCCTTGTGCCTCTGCTGCTCCATCAGCATCAGCTTCCGGAAATTGGCCATCTGCTTGACGAGGTGATCCATGTGTGCCCACTGTCGCGGCGGCTCATCAGCGGGTTCCGGCACGAACAGTGTAGAGCGTTCCTCGCTGAGCAACCCACCAGGTTCGACTTCAGTCTCGATCCGCATAATAATATTGGCATCTCTCTCGGCCGCCTCTTGTGTATATGGGTCGCCTTCGTCGGCAAGGTCAAGCCAGCCGCCATCTTTCACATCTATGGTCGGCGCACGCTCGACAAAATCGCGGAAATCGGACGCTATCTTGGCACGTGCAATGGTCTGTCCTGGAAAGACATTGACCTGGGCTGGATGAACCGTAGGAATGGTAGGGGCCTTCAGACGTAAACGGATCTTCGTTGGGCGCAGGTTAGGGCTATCATCGATAGGCTGCTTAGGGTCGCGGGTAGGAGTATCGATAGTATCTCGAAGTGTTCCAGAGCTACGTCGTATTCTTGTCGACCGCCTCGGTGGTGATGTCTGGGATGGCGGAGTAGGTGAGGGCCGTCGAGTTTTCGAGGAAGGCTTGGAGCCATTACCTAGAGATTTTCTTGTGTTCGGCTTGGCACTGGGCGTAGAAGTAGAAGCTTTAGAGGAAGCTCCCTTCCCTGTCGACGCGTGCTTTTGTGTCGCATTTACGTGGTTATTGGGCGTAGAGCGCAATTCTCTAGCGGGAGTAGGTGGCTGAAGGCCATGCAGAGCGCCTCGAGTGACTCTCCTGTTGCCTGGCGGCTGCAACTCCAGAGGCACCTGGTTAGTGCGTCCGGACCTGCGTTTGCCATTCTCAGTGAAAGTTGTGGGCCCTTCTGCCTCTATCCTCTTCCAAGGAGGGGATTCTAGTTTAGGTTTACGAGATGCGCTATTGGGCGTCGTATCGCGTACTCGGCGTCGTTTCGCGGGCCTCTCGTCGATATCCCCATCTCCATTTTTAACGGGGATTTCGATAACTGATTCGTCCGCGTCGATACCATTTGTTTCCGGCTTCGTTGGGGATAATTGGGTTATGGTAGGATTTTCAGATTTTATTTCGAGCTGAGATGAACGAACTAGAGGTGCGGAGGATATGTCGACAATAATTTGGGATGCTTCGTCGTTTGTAAGATTTAAGCTGTCGGGATTTGCGGTGTCGTGTGAAGGCGCAGACTTGGGCGACGCGGTAGCCGTCATAGCTGTCCAGGGGTGTTGAGAGAAGAAAAAGACGCGGGTCTCGACGAAATGGACATTTGGCGTGATGAAAAGTATGTCTAGAGATAGAGAATTAATAGCAGATTATCATGACGAAGTTTTGGTATGCACAAGGCATTTGAAAGATAATTGTGATAAATTCTGTACTAGAATTATCATTCATCAGCAGTTTGATGATGATTCAAAAAATTTCATCGGGTCTCCGCCTCGTCTTAGACAGGAATAGCAAAGCTCCAGGGCTTGGTCCGAGTTTCCCTCCCCACCTCCCAACGTGCCTGCGTGCTCAGGGAAGGGAAGTGATCGTGTGGCCCGTGCGTTATTTCCATATTTCCCCCATCTTCCACCTACCTACTTTAACTGTTTACGTAATATGTATGAGGTCAGTCACACAAAAGAACGTATCACGAAGCCTTTAAGTTACCCTAGCAGCCTAGCGAGCCTTAGAATTCAGGCTAAGATAAATTACTAAGCCTACATCGTCAGTGGTCAACCATTCAATGTTCCTACCCAGATATAGGCAGTTAAGCTCTCTAAATCAAGACAATACATATTCATCGGCCTCGAGATCAAGGTACCTATTCAAAGAGGCAATTGACCGGGAGGCTTACAGTATGTTAAATCAATTGAACCTATAGGTCCTTTAATTAGTTACATTCATACATGGCTAGGTAGGTACCTACATTCATGCACATAGCTAACTAGGTTTCTCCAGAATGCTTCCCCAAAGAATCGTGAGGGCTTCGGCTCTCCGATCAGCATCGCTAGCATCGGCATCACGACGACTACCCATCATTCAACAGCGCACATTCATCCCGTCTTCAATGAACGACCCAGCCATCGCCGACGAAAAATTCCCAGATTACCCCAAACTCACAGATGCAGAAGATCCAGGCATGGTCAGTGGGCTTCTAAAGATTCGTTGCCAATGCGACCACAGCTAACGAACGTAGACCGGCGGCTACGTCAATCCCCCACTAACCAAGCGACAATTCCGCGATCCTCACGGAGACTGGTGGGATAAACAGGAGCGACGTAACTATGGCGAACCTGTTCACGAGGATAACGATCTCCTAGGCTTATTCTCTCCTTATGAGTACACCTGGGTCTCCCCTGGCAAGGGATTGCTACAAATTGGCACATTTGTTGCTACCGTCGTAGGGTTGTGTTGGGTCGTTGGAAGATTATACCCTGATAAGCCGTCCTTCCCGCGCGAGTTTGAAGATGGACTACAGCGAGAATTGGGTGGTGTTGGTGCTTTAAGGGTAAGTCGAAGCCAATTGAGCCGTTTAAAATGGAGACGGTCATGATACTAATGGTATTTCTAGGCGAGAGCTCCTGGCGACCCAGAGCCGTACCAGGCTGAGGAGATAGAGGAAGAAGCATAGACGAATTGTACATACTAGGGCGGATTTCCGCAGATACAAAATATACCTAGGTACCTACCTAGGTAGGTAATAGCCCAGATCATTCTGACCGAGGGAATTATTGATTAACCTCGTTTGTCTTACCAACGAGGACAAATCATATACCCAGGTAGAAAATAGCTCAAACTATCTTAGGCGGGTACCTATCTCATCTGTAAACTTCCAAGGTTGGAACAGCAGTGCCCTCCTCCAACAGTTTAAATTCTACCTAGGTACATATTAGGTTCACCTCCTTGTTTACCTAGGCTTACCTAGGTTAAGGTACTTAGGTATGTGACCAAGAAATGGCAAGATCAACACCCAGCAGATAAAGCTTGCCTACCTCTTCTTCCTTATGAGAGATCATAGGTGGAAAGAACATCTTGTTATCTAAGAACTAACCTATGGCTTTCGTGGGTTCACCTACAAAAGACACTAAAGCACAATGACATGGTAAAGTTTCTTGCTCCTATCCACCTCGGCTCATATTTCCACCTATTCAAGATACATCCATTACCTACCTAGGTATCACTCACTACCTACTATCATGAGAGGGAAAGGTTGAGGTCCACCCAAGCCAATGGAACCGAACCTTGGAAGCGAGCAGTTAATACGGCTACGTACCTTCATCATGCGGATCATAGTGTCGATGAAGATGGGAACTCGCGATAGAGCCGGACATCATTGGGAGGTTGCAGATAGGAGCAAATGGATTCTTCACATGGAAATGGAATTAAATGAATCCATCCTCTCTTCTCCAACCCCTTACAATATCCAACCACCACCAACTCACATCACCAAGCATCACCAACTTCATATTCCCTGAGAAGGCCTCTTTCAAGGGAATTGGATCTGCTTTAAGCTTTGTTCGCTGTATCAACCAATTATCCTTTGACATTTCCCTACTTCCCTTTTCCAATATCATCACCGTCAGTGACAATGCGTTTCGAGGATTGGGACGTGCTACTATTTCCCAGGGACTCTAAGATTCCGTTGAAAGAGTTCAAGACTAACTGTCATGTTGTTCATGATACCGGTAGGTGGTTGTTCTCTAGTGAAATGCTCTAGGTCTAGGGGGCTAGATCCAGGAATAGTCCCAGTTCTGAGGAACACCCTATTGTCTTGCCCTACACCATACCTATACATATACCTATCTTCTAGAAGACTGAGATTAACCCGGTTCAGAGTTCGCATATTCACACGGATCATACGGCTTGCCGACTATGACCTGTTTTATGCCAGGGTTATCGCCGAGCACTCAATTCAACATCTCGCTCCACTCCTGGAAGACACCCGATATCAGTCAGTTTACCAGAAACTATAGCAAGCATCCCGAAGCTGTCAAGTTCGAAGCACGGGTCTTGATCGATGGTCGTCTAGTCGCGTATGCTCCTAATTTGACACTCGAGTCCGAGCTGGCTTCTGACCGATCTGTCTCCTAGCTCATCTTCGTTCAATCGTACCGGGCCATGGCCTCAGCTAATCAACCACAGCCTCGGTGAGCAGTTCGAATCGTGAGTAAACGTTCAACAGCTTACAATTAGTAGAGTTCACCAAGAATGGGGACCTTGAGACACTCAGATTCCCTCCGTTCCGCAGTGAAGTGCTTCGGCAAAGCTACTGGAGCCCCGCAGACGAGATCGGGAGGATTAAAATCGTCATCACCGAAGGCTTCCCAAGGGATTCCTTGACTATGCCTATCGAACGAGTCAAGAATATCGTTGCGTTTTCGTTCCAACATGCTCCACTTGGTAGAGAACTGATTGCCTCGTATTCCGATAAGATAGAATATCTGATACTAATGTATACGGATTGTAGACATCCTCGAGAGCTCTGGGATTGCTTGGCCAAATCCGAGCATGTGGCGCCGTACTCCATTCAACCCAACTATGCCTGTTCCGTCGCGGCACCATGAAGATGGCCCGGACGCCCACCTCCATTCTCCTCGTCGTCGAACGACGAGCAATATGAAAAGTTCATCCAGCTCGTCTACATACAACACTTGCCCCCCAGGGTTGCTACAGGACAACTTGCTCGGCTCTATGCCTAACACTGAGGCGCTGTTGCAACGCAACGGGGCTGGAACCAGTTCCGCCTGGGCAGATCCCTTCAGCACTCAGAAACCCGAAGCAGCTGCTTGCTTTGACTGGTCGAGCAACAACTTCGGGCCTATCGGATATAATCAGGTTACTAACAGTAACAAGTCCAACTACATTCCTACATCCAATCGCAGAGGTACTGGTGCTAGCAAAGTGTCACGCTCTGATATCAGCATGCCTGATTACGGCGTGGGTAATTCGAACCATAATACCCAGGGCATGATAGACCATAATTTCCTACATCTCTCAACGACTCACCTAGGAGATATGGACACCGGCACCAACGATCCCAAACCACCGACGAATACACCGACAACTATGGGCTCAAACTTCATTGACGACCTCGGCATCGATGTGAGCAAAATTGGTACGCCTGGAAGTATGTTTGATCCTACTGCCCTAACGCTCTCATTGTCTCCCTTCAAAATTGTTAGGAAAATCATTCTATGGCAAGACTAACAGGATATGCCGTTACAGGCACGTCCATGAACGAGTTTTTCAACTCTACCCACCCTAATTTCTCCTCTGAACTTGCAACTTCTCTCACGCATTCGCTACTAAACCAACCACTTCCACTTCCCGTTCAGGCTGGAAGCATTGCCCCACCCGCCTCTGAAGTTAAGTCACGTAAGGAGAACCGTCTTCACCAAGACTCCCCGAATGAAGATGCATCGGTCATCGACCACATTGAAATGCGCAAGGTATCGTTCAGCAACATTGGCAAGGAAAGCCAGGACACCAGCTCGAACAACTCGCCTCCCAGCCAGGGTGTATTCTCGGGAGTTTTCTCACATCGATCTACATCAGCTGGAGACTTCGGTAATGACCTCACTAATGTTGCCAACGTCTTTACACACTCAAATATAGACCCACATACAGGCGGCGACGTGAACCCGGATGCTTGCGTTATGAACAGGCCTGAGAAGGGTATCAAGCGCACTCGACATTTTACGCCTGCGAGTGGCAAGGTGATTGATGATAAGATCGAAGTGCTAACCAATAGCCCCCGGGTTCAAGTAGAGCTCGACGATCATTTCAGGGAGCCCATGTGATCGACACGGCAGGATGACCCAGAGTACTACTCCCTAGTAGCAGTTTATTTACTTTTTGCGGGATCATTGAATATCCATCTGATTATTGGCGCATCAGGAGGAAAGGTTATCTGGCACCCTCGTTAGAGATTAGCATTGGAACGGACTTATCGACTTCTCTCCAGGAGCAAATGTGTTAGTAGCTTACCACGTCCGAAGCATAAGTCAGGGAGGTTGTTTTTCATACTATCAGCATCCTCGTATTGGTTTGCGGAATATTCTTGGCCTGACCAGACGGGTCTTGTACCATAATTCCCATAGGGGCCTAATGCCTTGCGGTGGGAAACGAAGCAAAGCTTCCAATGGCGTGTGGCCGAGAGCAGTATCGGTAGGTAGATTAAGTCGACTTCACTAGTACATAACGCAGAGAGTAATACAAAAGGGATAATAGTTCTAAGTTTAGGATAGCATTGTGTGATATCTTCATTTGTGTATAGATTAAATATTCAAGGGGTGCGATTGTTAGTTCTACTTGATGGTAGAAAACTCATAGAAACTTAAAGTCCCCTTCTTTTATGGTCTAAAACGATACATCTAGGTGGTGATCAAGAAGCCCAGTCCTAGTTTGTATTTAATTTATTTGTAATAATCTTATGAAGTTATTTGCTTCTCTGTATTTTTCTCTATAACTTTGCCCACAGTACCCTTTGTGTGTGTTGAACTCCGCGACCTAATACTTATAAGGGTTTAATGAAGACCGGTAGCAGTTTTCAAGCAGAGCTTTGAATCCATACGACTCCGATAAAAGCCGAAACCCCTTTAATTTCTACGTTTTGGATTAAGATTTTCTATTTATCTTAAACTATAGGAAATCACGGTGTAGTGAAATGGGTAAGTTCAGGGGTAACGGGATTCGTAAGGCTAAGCCACCCCTATTCAACTAATACCACTCACAGGTAACAAGGTTTCTTCTCTATTAATTAGGTAGTATTTATAATGATTTTTTAATTTAGGAAAACCGTTTGCGATTACCATTTTTGCTATGATAATAATGAAATGAGATATTAAAGGCGCTATACCTATCTCCTAAGTATCCCGTAACTGCCTCCTAGCTATGGACGTTTCATATGTACCTACTTAAAGTAGGTATCTAGAGTTTCCCAAAACAGCTCGAAATTCAACTACCTATTTGGAAGATAACGAATAAACCTGATTCAGTTATTCTCATTTCACTTACCGATTGCGCGGCTTTTTATTGCACATTGTAACTTCGGGGATTCAACGGTACGGGGATAGCCTGAATGGGGGGGGGGGGGGTGATTGATAGAGCTACCCGCATGATTTGAGATATGCAAGCGAAACAGAAGATACATAATTCATTCAAGACATTTAATTGTTAAAATTAAAAGAAGATTCCTATAGCAATACAGCGTACCTAAAATAGCTTCGCTACGTGCACCTGATCCACAGGCACTAAAGGTTGATCAGCTCTTAGAAAGGGCGTAGAAGCCACCACTGAATCTGTCTACAGGTATTTGTAGGTTTACGTACGAGACTGAATAGATTCAAACTAGCCCGTATTATATGCCTAGGTATCTATCTAGATACCTAAGTAATGAAATAACCTTAAAACCCTATCCTCTACCTTTTGATTGCGTGCCTATTCACCCGGCGACGAAATGGACGCCGCCGACGACGGAGAGGTATCCGGTTGGTGAGTTTGGGGTCGGTGGTGCTGAGCGAGGAGTGTTCTATCGAGACTGGGTGGGAGAGTAGCGAGGAAGAGGGGGGTGGGTCTGAGGGATTATGTTATGGGGTTTGGTAGCTATTGGTTGGGAATGTATGAGGTAGGTAAGTACCTAATTGAGGATAGGGGACGGTTGGTTGCTGTTCAAATCTCATCGTACCTAGGTACGTACACCCAACAGATTTGAGATAATCTGGGTATTTTAGGTACCTAAGACGACTCTTATTCAAATAGCGCTTTAACAAACTTATAATATTGGCTTCCACCTATATAGTCCTGAGATTCCAATTCCATGTTCTAGCAATTTACCTACCTACCACACTGCGACACCGAGCTTCCCTACAAGGAAACTAACCGGTTCAACTCTCCTTTTCCTTCCAGTAGTAGCCCTGCCATAACCTGTCTTCTGACCCGTCTTCTGAGTCGCACTTGGTGCTCGCCGGCGTCAATTTTTTATACGTGCTCTGCCCTTCTTCCCTGAAACGGTGACCATGAGGATGAAACTCCATATAGTGCCGGTAGCACTTAAAGCAGAGCCAATACTTGGGGCAATGATAGCAATGATACGCCGTCCCATACATTGGCTAGAAGTAAACAATCAGCATATCAGTTATTCTCCTAGAGCTTCGTGTCGTAACTTACGCAGAAGCATGAATCGCAGTTTAAATCAACGACTTTCTCCGCCGCCTCGTAGGGTAGGTCGTCGCCTTCACTCCAGGCCTCGTCGGATTCGTCCCCCGGCAGATATTCGAGATGACTCGTCATCCCGTGGTATACAGCAACGTGCCGGGGAGTCCAGTTATCATGTGTTATCGCTTCCTTGTCGGCTCCGTGTTTGATCAGACACTCCACGCCCGCCACGTCTGGTTGACGACATGCCCAGTGAAGCGGCGTCCAGCCGTCGCGATCCGGGTGGTCGAGTAAGCCGGGACATTCCTTTAGAATCATATCTATCGATCTGATGTGGGCGCCTGCCGCAGCACAGTGAAGAGCATTTCGCCCCAGATTGTCTTCGCTCATGAATGTAGAAGTTTCCGTGGTTAGCAAAATAAGTCGTTCCGGATTTGGATTCCGTGATGCCGCAAGATGGAGAGGTAGTCGCCCTAGGTCATCTGGGGTATCCCGAGACACTCCGGGTAGGTTTAATATCTTATTTACGATCTCCTCATCTGTGGTCTCGCATGTGGCGTTTAGAGCGGTACCCCAGATACCGCTTGAGAGAGTTGGGTCGGCGCCATAGTCGAGTAGCAAGTCTATCATCTTGTCTTTGGCGCTTTCTATGCAATATCCTAATGCGATATTGAGAGGCGGATTGCGATAATCGTCCACCGTATTGATATCAACAGGTATGATCTTATTATCCAGGATGAGTTTCACAGCTTCCATTTTGTTGTACTCAATGGCAAGACCAAGGGCGTAGCTGTTGGGTTCCGGGATGTAATACACTCTAATATGATTCGGATGTCCACCATACTCAAGCAGGACTTGCATGGTGTCGAGTGTTGGGGCGAATACGGCCGTAAGAAGGGCGCGTTCGAGTTCCTCAGTGTAGTCCAACCGCCAATTCCGAGGCTCTAGATACTCTAGGTAGACTTTGAGTTTGCTGGCCGAGAATCCGTAAGCAAGTCTTTCGATGAATTTAGATATGTAGATGGAACCCTCGGGGTTCCCAATAGGCTCGGGCAACTCTTTTCGTGCTTCGCTCTCTAGGATATGCCGGAAACACTCGTCAAGCCCCTCTACGGCGTACATTACTTAGGAAATCAGAGTTAGTGGATGCTTTCTCGTATAAGGTCTTACCTGGGGGTTAATTGGTGCTCAGAGGTACATCAAATATTCTACGAAACCCGAACCGAAAATAGATGCTCCGGGGACTGAAAAGGGGCAAGTTAAAAATAAGAGCGAAATTAACTCACAAGCGGTCTTTCCGGAGACTTCTACCTTAGTATCTGCGCCGGCGTCTAGGAGCAACTTCAGACACTCGACTGAGCCTGCCCTTGTCGCATCTAGAGTCGCAGTAAAGTTATTATTATCTCGGCGGTTAAGATCTGCAGAATGTTGGATCAGTATCTGGGTCACTCTTGAGTACGACTTCCAGGAGGAAAGATGCAACGCCGTATTGCCAAAACTATCCTGGTAGTTGATCTCAGTCCCTGCCTCGAGCAGCGCCGTTACAGTATCGTGGTAACCGCGGAATGCTGCCTCGATCAACGCCATAGATAGGTCATCTCGATCACTATCCAGGATCATCTGCTTTACTGCACGGGTCATCCCCCATTTGGCCGCCCAAGCAATAGGAGGAAGGGTTTTCTCTTTCTCGGCTGGCTCTTCGTTAGTGAGACCTGCAGGCGCGCCTCTATCGAGCAACTCCTGGATCGCCGCAGTACTACCCCATCTACAAGCATCATGGAGAGAATGTCGGCCATCAGCACGTTCCCCGGCGATTGGAGAGTGATCATCAATCAAGAAACTAATCATGTCCCTATCGTTCATCATCGCAGCTCTGTGTATAGCGATATAGCCATAGCTGGTTTCACTTTGTGATGCTGCCCAGACGCGGCTCAATGACCGCGCTAGTTCTACGTCGCCGGCAGTGGCCGCATATATTAGAGCGGTGTTTTTCGAGGGGAGGACTTGCGCATCGACGATGATCTTGATCGCCCTCCCGTCCGAATAACAATTACCGCTCGCCCACTGCGGGTACTGAGCCTTGAGACCTTCGATCAGAATGAAAGCCGTCTCTTTGTACCGTGGCATCCTGCAAAACTTTGCTGGACTGTGTAATGGTGACAGTCCGTTTAGATTTTTCGTGCAGGTTGCGCCACGGTCAATCAATAGCTTACATATCGAAGGGGATCCGCGTGAACTTGTAGCGTGTAGTGGACTTATGCCACCTCTTGACGGAAGATCGACGCCTGCACCTGCGTCTAGAAGAAATTGTACAATTTCGATACAGCCGAATTGGCAGGCAATAATCAACGGAGTTGCGTTGTCGTCCGAGAAACAATCCATGTCTTGCAGGTCGATATCGGCGCCAGAATCTAGAAATAGATGAGCCGCATCTACATTGCCAGTTGCAATAGCGCTGGAGAAACCCGTCAAAATGTCCGCTTTAACCCACCAAGGCCTAAGAGGAATGTTTTGGTAGTCCAAGAGTGCTTTTGCAATGTCTACCAAGTTCCATCCAACTGCGTAGCCCAGGGCTTTAGATGATGCTTCTCCCAGATTTTCCTGGTCGTCGATTTTCTCAAGAAAACCCTTGAGCAGAGCAAGGTCATTTCGAGCGACAATTGACACAAGTATATCGGGTATATTGTCGTTTACTGTCCCCCCTTCATGTTGAAAGAGCGAGTCTAGGACTCGAGGGTAACCCGCGACAATATCCGCCACAAGCAGCTGCCGGAAATTAGATATAATCCATTTACGGGGAGCTTCGTCCCCTGGAGAGTTATGGGGGTACATTATATCGATGTACGTATCACTTGGTCGACGATCGATTAGCTGTACCGTCAATCTGAAGGCTTCGAGCTCACTCATATTGAGCGCCTCTCTCACAGGAAGTGGCATGAACTCCTCGGGGGCATAAAAGTCTTGCCCAAATAAGCATCGACTATCATGTCGTAAGGCAAGTATTTCTTTCAGGCGGCTTGGGTTAACTAGCCAGGGCTTGGACTGACAATTCGCTTCTTCGTCCTCCCCGGTAGATAGGTAATGGTCACACCAGTACAGGGCAGCGTACGGAGTGAAGCCGAGAAATCTACCCTCCATATGGATCTCTCGAACAATTCCCGGCGAAGCCATGGCGCGGTGCATCCATCCAATGATCGATTTGATGGGCGAAAAATTATCATCGCCGAAATTGTCTAGCAGAAAAGAGAGGTAATTATAGCCGGTGAGTGCAATTTCTAAGTGAAAATCTTCCAGATGGTACCAAGCGTCCTTTGGGCTCTGCTGGAGAAAGGACTTCAGGTCATCATGGAGTACGTAGATATTATCTAACTGGACTCCTATGATTCCCGGTAGCAGCCTCAGGATATGTTTTTCTGTTTCGTAGTCGATATTTCGTTCAAGTTGTTCCAGACTTTGGCAGTCTACTGCGGCCATGGCGATTGCGAGCTCGGATAGGGACATAGGTCTGAAGGAAAAGCATAAAAACCCGAGCACTTTACGTACCCAGGTTTGATAACGCTTCGGAACCTGCTCAAATATCATGCGAAATGCCGTCTCAACCGAGGAGAACGAATCCAGAAGTTCAGCTAAGACGCCCGGGGTCGGTGGGATGGCGAGTGACGAGCTGTCTATAAAGAGCTTTAACAGCTTGCTATTCAACGGCTGACTATGGAATAGCTGCAAGGCCGCCTGCTTAACGTTCGAAATCGATGACCTTGCATGTTTCATTAGATCCAGTTGCACTTCGATGTCCTTCTCAATAGCTGATCTCAAGGCATCTTGGCTGAGCCGAACTCTCGAAAGTGATTTTGACGATGGGAACTCAACATTAGATATCGAGCTGCTGACAATGATAACTTTCCATGAGATCCCATCTAGCCCCTCGAAATAGTGCAGTCGTTTCAGTACCTTTACAAGAAGCTCATATTGATCAGGGCTGCCCGTCGTGTGAATGAGCCAGAAGCCTTGACAGGTATATGTATGAGCAAACACCAGTCTTAGGCATTCCCAGAGAGCCCGAAGCCTCAGCTCAACATTGGGACTCTGTAAAGCATACATTGCGCGTTCGGACATAACCTTGAGCCAACTTGAGAGGCTGGGACGCTGCTTCAATATTTGTACGAGACAGCATGATAGCAGTCCTATTTCAGTCAAGGAAGAGGGCGAAGTAGCAGTGATCGATGTGCAGGCGATTACAACACCAGGATAGAGTGGTAAAGCCCGGCGAATCTCGTCGCGGAAGCAAGATAGGAAATGTTTTCCGTCAAGTTCGACTTCAAGTTCTAATGAAATGACCTGTGCTGTGTCATTGTGGATGGAGGCCTCCAACTCTTTCGAATGAATAATACAACCTGCAAGGTTATAATGGCTACCCAAGATTTGGAAGCTAGTCTCGATCCCATCTGCTTTTGTAGATAGCCACTGGACGAGTTGACAGAAATCCTTATTATTGTCTAAACTAAGGTCAGCAGTTGCAAAAATGGAGAAAAAAAGTCTTTACATAGGAGACTTACATGTGAAGGCGTCCAGAATCCTGTCAACGAGGAAGATCTCTTCGGCACACTCGTCCACGAAATATCCAAGGTCTCGATGCTTCGTGTTTCGTCCGATATTAGTAACATTGAAGCCTTGAAGCTCCACGCAGGACTTGTGGACAGTCTGGTTGACTATCTTAGCGACTAGAATAGGACGTAACCCACGACATGGAAAGGGAAATATAACCTACCTGGATTTCGGGACTAGATTCGGGCATATCTTGGAAATAATTGAGGATCCTGAAGTAATCCGAAATTTTTCTGAAGTCTAGCCGGAGCTTCTCGAGATAGCATGAGAGTTGATGTATGCGGTCCGAAATCCAAGGCCCCAGTAATCCTGTATATATGTCTTCAATGATTCTCAATATCGTGTCTTGCCAACAAGCTATCTCAGAAGCATGATGGGGGGCCCCAAAGAAAATCTAGTGGATGTCATCAATATGTTGATTTCACGATAGAGATTTTATTAGACCAGCTTACCAACAGCGAGGTTTGGGTGTATATCGTCCGATACTTAATGTCTGTCGCGGCTCGTAACAGAGCCTACGGGTAACTATTAGGAACATCGCAACGCCAACAGGGTCCGCTAAGGGCCAAACGAACCTTTTTGACAACGATTGCGCCGAGGTCAGACGCCGTATATATAATAGGATTGTCAGGTAAGCTCTGCTGTACAGTTAGGTGACATGATTCCTAGTGGCGGATCTAGAAAAGGGGACATACGATTTCGGCATCCTTTGCAGCAGCAGATAAGGTAAAGTCCAATAATTCTTCAGCTATAAGATCCAAGGCTTCTACTGTACCCTTTTCTCCCAGAAACCGTATTGATTGCATTGGAAACTCTTCGGTATGCGCGGTCTCTTCCAACCCGACGAAGGTACACGCTAGAGGATAGTGAGTACTGAGACTCGGGACAGATATCAATAAGATACGAGGTTTTTTAAGGGGTGGAGGAGGGCTCTCTCGTGAATGCTCACTACCAGGCTGAGAGCCCGTCTCATCCTCGGCGCCGTTTTGTTCGTCCGCTTCCTCTGCCGCCACGACATCTTCGTCCTCATTCGATTCCAGTACAGCTTCATTACTTGAATCCTCCATGTCTATACTCTCTCATATACTGAGTCGGCTAGATCGAAATCCAGGTATGATGGGCAGATGCTCATGTGGCGGAATATAATCTTGTCAGTTAAGCACAGGATTTATTCATATGGCTGTCTTGCGACGAGGGAATGGGCGCTGAAATTAGGCCTGAAGTGGGAAGAGATAAGTGAGCCTTTTAGGGAAAAAGAAACTCCCAAGGTTTGAGGTCTCAATGACTCAAGGCTTTTGAAGGCATCCAAGTCATCGAGATGGATCCCGTCCACGTACGGTATTTTGGCTGGCCCAGAATTCTCGCCGCACAGTATATCTTGATCCATCTCAGCCAGTCATGGGACTCGTTTAAGAGTCCATGATCAGGTAGGTATGTATCTTTTGGTCCCTAATTCTTGCGACTGGCGTCAGCCTGCTCGATTTGTAGTAGCCCGCTACTAAACAGAGAAATACTCTGACACCACTTACTGCATTAGGTATTAGTAAGAGAGTGTCAGCGGAATGTTAAATTGGCCACGCTGCCACGGCACCGGGGAGGCAGGGAGAGGGTTATTGATGCGCATACATAGTGGAGATAGCTGCCTAGAGTACCTAGGTTGACATCGGTCTGAACGCACCAAGCTGCCTATGTACTTGCTTACCTGCCTACCTGGGTGGGTACCTACTTACCGACGTCAGTAAAGAGGCGAAATTTGACGAAGCGGATGTGCGTGAAAGGCATCGCACTCGAGTGCGCTTATGCCTCAAGGACGACAAGGATGTAGAAGAGCCGACATTGCTCTACTGCATCGTGCTCAGCATCCTAATCTTCCATGAGAGCCACAAGGCAATAAACTTCATTGTTAAGTTAGCTCTAGAAGAAGCGCCCGAAGATAGGCTAGCATGCCAGACGAAAGGACCACTCGACACTCCGCTACACGTAGCGATTAAGCGAAAAGAAGAGAGCCTCGCACAGCTAATGTGTGAGTTAGCTCCGACTGTCGCTGCAAAGGCTATATCGCTTCAGAATGAGAACGGCGAGGCCTGCTTGCATTTTTGAACTAAAGAAAACCGTGATGTAGTCCCGTACTTGATTGACAAGGCCCATGTCGTGACATTCCGTCAGCAGTGAAGCCGCCAGAAAGTACGGGACGGTGCTGGGGATACTCATCTGCGCGATACCATCCACTATTCTCGATACATTACCGAGGCTGCTACATGTCCGCCGGAGAGAATACCAGAATGTCGAAGTTGTCGAAGCGGAGAAGAAGCTCGCGAGTAGCTCTAGCCGACTAGGTAAGTAGGATAGTCGAGGCTCTCGTACAGAAAGATGCCGAGGCTCTCGCAACCCTCAATGCCCTCCCAGCACGTTTACCATCTGGCAACCCGCCAGGAGGTTAGGGTGATTCTTGAGCTACCGAAGCGAAGACCTGCAGGCGTGAACCAGGAGCAAACTTCGAAAACTCCAAAGTCGAAAAGGCCGAGAATGATAAAATTATGACCACTCTCAAGCTCGATAACCCGAAAGCAGAGGCCAGGATAGCCGTCGACGTGTCGCGCGAGGAGACTAGGGTCGAGGAATATCTTCGAGAGATGGCGTTTGCTCAAGGAAACTTCGAGAAGGCCTACAGGTGTCTCTTCGGAAATCGGAGTGCCGACTCGAAGATCCGGGCAGTCTTTCGACCACAGTTCCGCCTATCAGAGCATATACCAGAAGACCACGAGTTCCTCGAGCTTGGTAAAATGCTTGCCTACGTCGAGCTCAACATACGGCCAAGACCATCTGTACCGGAACGACACTGACTCGACGATTGGAGACGAGCAAGAGATTTGGGAGGAAGATTCTAAAGCTCTATGAGCTACATTCAAATGGTTAAAGAAAAACGTGAAGCAAATAGTCAAGCTAGGTGATAACCTAGACCGTAATTGTAGAGACGAGACTATAGAGGCGTGTCTCGATGAGTCCGATGTTTGCTATCTTGATTGGAATATGCGTCGATACCATCGGTAAGAAGGCACCTAATGTGGTGCATCTGTGGCTTCACTCTAGTGGAAGCAATATACCTACCTAGGACCTAGGACCTAGGTAGGTAGTAGGTAAGTTGATCCAGCCTCAACGCTTCTTAAAGCGGCGATGGAGGAAGACAGGAACAATCCGTTAACTGCCATGTTTCTAGTTCTTTGGTCTTTAAATTCCCCTGTTATTGTAGAAGGAAAAGATGAATGTAAGATTAGATTTTGAGCTGAACCAAGTTCACTTAAACAGTAGAAAAGGATTAGAGAGTTGCCCACTGTAGGAGTAGGAACCGTAGGATACACCATATAACCTAAAACCGCCAAACCGCCAAAACTGCTAGATCTCTCCACTTAATCTTAAGCAATGTAAACGTTGATTGGCTACACTAGCTTATGCTTATATAAGTCGGATTTTTTGTTGGTGCATTTTTGCTGTAGTCCTTATTTCCCATAATCCCTTTGAAAGCTTTATTTAAAGTTTCATAAAGAGTGAATTCAAGATTAAGGCCTCCGGTTTGGATCCTGCCTTCCCCTCCCCGCCGGCTTATTACGTAGATTATTTTTAGGTTTTATGTAGGTTATATAGCCCGCCGTCAACAGAGAGAATAGGTACCTTAGGTACCTAAGCAGGTATGCGCAATTTCAAAGGGCGTCTGAGACAACCAATAAACGGCTTAGGTTCATCAAGGATCAAGGATATAAGATCGATCGAGAAGCCACCGAAAGCTCGGCCGGCCTCGTCTTCATCTTGACAACAACAGTTTTGACCCTAGATCGCAAGAGTACGCCCGCCCAACTCCAACTATAGGCCTCATAGACACAGAGATGCTAACAGCGAGCCACCATAGTCGTCGCCAGTGGATCAGCAATATTAGGGATTTTGTGGCAGAGCTCGGGACCGAGCTTGGCGTTAATTACGCGCAACGCAAGCCAAAGGTAACTAGGTAGCTATAACCGACGATGGCGTCAACTCCGAGGGCGAGTTCCTAGGGCAGAGAATCGCTCACGGCTGGCCTCCGGACGAGCGTAAGTCCAACTCCGAACCATTTTGTGCCTCCACGAGAGGCCACGGCGCGGCTGCGGCACTAGCAGCAGGGACCGCGGCTATGACATTATTCTGCTACGAGTTAGGCTACGGGAAGATCAAAACCATTGGTAAGCCGGCGCGGATGGGACAGCTATTCAATAGTCCTAGGTAGTCTGAAATCCTCAACTAAGTTCGTAGATGTCGAGCCCATGATCCATCCCGGCGCCTGGGAACCGCCCGCAGTTCGTCGTCGAGGAGTGCACGGCGCGGGCGAAGGAGACTAGGGACGAAGAAAACAAGGTAGCTATCCGCACAGGCTCCAACCAGCGCACCTCAGGAGGCGCCGCGGATGCAAGCGGGTCGACTACCTCGCTTGCGCTTCCTGTGCGGAGGACTACTAGACCGCCGATTACCTCGGGAAGGCGGTAGGTTTTAGGAGTTGAGGACTGGTTTGATGAGTCGACGGCATATACGCGATGTCTACGCTACGCTCTATTACGAAGATAATAATAAGGCTATTTATATATGGTGGTTCACCTCCGGCTTCGACTCTGGTATGCCGGATTCTTGGGACTCAGTAGTCAAACGCGATGCCAACAGGCCTAGCCGCGTTAGGAATATGATCGATGGCTAGACCATCGCATGATCAATCCCTACCTGGGCTATAGGTAGGTACATAGCGCATGAGACGTGAAGTTTTCTTCATCACGAACGCCGGCTCCAACTTCCACTTCACCTTTATCGCCAGATGAGTAAATTACTATTACTATTATATCCATGCCATGTCCTCGATACGACATTTGAACTACAAGCGAGGAATTGATCTGCAAGCACATAATAGACAAAGCTTGGGACGACGCTTTGCTCTCGCACCTCGTGAGACGGCTTGGCGCCGGAGGCCATAACCACCCAGCTGCTAGCCCGCCCAGCAACGCTCGTCCTCCACGATGCTCGAGCCTTGCCGTCGCTGCGTCAGTGTGTAATATAGGCAAAGTCGGCCTAGCTGGCGGCGAGAGTGGCCGGAATTCCCGTCTGAAACGCATCTCCGTTTGGGCCCCGAAGATCCGGTTCTTGGCTAGGCTCGACATGCCGCCGTTCGCATTCCTCGTCCTAGTATGTGCTATGTTCGTCCCGTGTCGACCAGGATCGGCATATGTATGATCGGCATTGGATGCGACGGGGCGCTATCCTCGTCCTGATCTGCTAATCAGGACAATCGTCCCAACTCGAACCCGGCTCGCGATCTCGTTTGTCTACTTAAACGAGCCTCGCCATCGGCTTCCGATTGCTACTAATTCCATCCCATCTCGTATCACCCATTTTTTAATTACTTACCTTCGTTACGAGTTGATCTCATCTTCACAAGTTCTGCGAACTTCTTCCGTTCTCTTGTACATATAATCATCCACCCTCAACCAACAAACCAACCCAACCACTAAAATGCATGCCTCTACTCTCCTCCTCGCTCTCGTCAGCGCCTCCGGCATCTCCGCCGCCGCCATCCAGGTCCGCCAGAACAACAACAATAATAACAACGGCAACAACAACAACAACAACGTAGGCGCCGCAGCCGCCGACTTCGGGATCTGCACGCCGACGATGTCGTTCGAGCTCGGGCGCGCGGGGCGCAAGCCGGACGAGGGCACCTTCCTGCCGACGGACGCGCTCGTGGCGCAGGGCCAGCAAGACGCGCTCAACCCGTCCATCATCATGACGCGCATCTGCGACCAGCTGACCAACGTGTGCGAGGCCAACGACGCCGCCGTCGCCGCCTGCGAGGCCGCCCAGGCCAGCACCGAGGCCCTCGGCACCCGCGACGCCACCACCGCCGACGCGTTCAATGCCGCTATAGGCTTCTAAGCTTTCTGAGCTTAGCTTCTAGGAAGGAAGGAAGGAAGAAAAAAACGAAGGGGTTGACGCTTAGTGGGATAGGACAGGACAGCACGGAATCGGATACGACATAAGTGGTTGATTGTCGTCGATGTGGTGGTTGAAAATATGATGTAGATTCTAAGTTCTAAATACAGTGCAATGACGCTGGGAGACTAATCCGATACGTGATTTATGGGTCACATGGGTGACATTGGTTGTGTGTCCTGAGGTCTGGTCGCCCGGATAAAGGGGGAAATACCTTACGAGAGGAGGAAGGAAAAGGGGGACGAGGACGAGGAGGCGAAGTGTTCGCTTGAGAAATAGTGAACTTTACCTTACTTTACCTTACCCCTGAATACCAAACCTATCTAGGTATCTAGGCCAAGGCGTACTAGATCGGCGCCGTGAAGACGAGAAATAGGAAAAATAAATAAAGACACAAAATACACTCACCAGGTTTTCTAACATTTATCTGTGAAATATCCAGCTTCTTCCCATACGCCGATCTCCTCTTCCATACAACCCTGGCAAGACCAAACATACCTACCTAGTGATTTCCTATCTTGAGCAGTATTATTAAACGACGAATAAACACATATTAAACTCACAATCCTCACAATTCCGGGAACGCAAAGTGCAAATATCTCCTTTGATGCAATCTACAATGCGTGTCACTACCTATCTATCCACCCATCCAAGCAAGCAAGATGCATATCTATCATGAGGGCGAACCGCCGGCATCTAGCCTTCAGATTCGCTACTTATCCGCTACTTATATAACTACCTAGGTACTCGTTTCGTCAGACTAAATTCGAATCGCTAATATGATACAACCCCGACCAATATAGATAGAAAAAATGCACACGGTTTTATAGCTTATACAACATGGATCATACTACAAGGGGATCCAGGCAACAACCGATGTTGCCGCCTCTCCCTAAATGTCTCGTCAACTTTGAGGGTAGGCAAGGCCCGTGCTAACACGAGTATCCAATCTACCACAGCTCCCTATCTCGGCCCTCGAACGCGAAGTTCAGCACGACTCCTACGAAGAGGGCGGTGCACAGAACTGTCGGGCCCAGTCTGTCGTAGTACTTGATGACCCGACGCTCGCGGATCGCCTTACTTCGGTACAGGTAGATGCCGACTGAGTAGCAGAGCGACAGGATAGCTATGAGCGTAAACACGCCAGACACGAGGAATGAAAGCCTGGTCGGTTGGGTGCCAAAGTTAAGCAGCGTAACTGCGATAGTCCCGATGTAAATCGAGAATTCGAGCTATAAAGGTTGGTTAGCGAGAGGAAAATGGGGATCACTGCATAGATAAGTGAAAAGGGGAAATATACCCAGCTAAGAAAGGTCCTCTCTGCCGCAAAGTAGACCTTGGGCTCGACTCTGACAGGCACATAGATCCTCTTGCCCTTTGGAGCTTTAAACTTCTTCGTCTGGATGTCTTGATCTCCGAAGAACATCAGGTTTCGGTTGCTGCGAGGCACCGTCGTAGCTCGAGGACGGGGCATGATGGTCATTAAGGCAGCCAATGCTCCGTGGCCGGTAGCTCTCCCGTACTTCTTAGCCAGGGTCGAATAGTATGTCCATCCACCAACCCTCCTTGCCTCCTCGAGCACATCCTCTTCGTCTAATTCGTCGTCCGAGTCGTACAATGGGTAATCTCGGTTGGTAACCGTACCCTCGACGGTTTGCCCTTCGATATCCCCAATGACAAGCGCTTGGGCACCCCGCGACAATCCATTCCCATTTCTAGGAGTGCCCCCAGACCCACCGTCCGTGGTGTCATCGTCCGCATCCGAGTCGATGTCATCATCGTCGTCGTCGTCGTCGTCAGAGGTTGTGCCACTAGTATGCGAATGCATTGGGCGGTGGATACCGAAATTATGGGTTTCTGGTTTACGAATGTCCACATTCATCTGCGGCATCCAGTAAGGAAGCAGCTTGATCCGGTCAGGGAATAGGGTAGCGGTGCCGTGAATGAATTTGGAGAATTTGGGGACAGCCTCCACAAGATGACTCGAGATAAGTTGGCGAACCCACTCTGGAGGTTCTTGTCCATGCTGAGTTTGAAGCTTGACTTCCAAAACGGCGTACGGGAAACGCGAGACATCACTAGGAGGTAATTGCGAGAATGGATAATCAATGCCGATATCCATTCGTCTCCAATTGTCACCACACCGTTTAACACCGCCCAGGTTGTCCTCTCGCACCATCGTAAGCTCAGTGTCGAGAGAAATTCGAACGCGAGCATCAGCTGGCAGCTGGAATGCAGTCCGATTGTAGAACGATCTGCAGACGGGCTTGTATCCGTTCTTCAGGACGGAGTATTGAATCTCTTTCGCGAGAGTTTCATCTTCGGCGATGGCCTTCTCAGATTTCTTACCATCCTTCCGGGCTTTTTCAAAGAGGGCTGTCGGAAGCAGGTCACCCCTCAAGTATGCATTGACATTCTTCTCCTTCGTGGCGAAGCGAGCCTTGACAGATTTCTCCCCGGTCCAGTCTTCCCGATGTGTTTTGCGCTCCACGAAGATAGTATCGGTTTGCATGCCACCATACCATCTCAAACGGATAGCCTCGGCGCCCTCGGTCTTCTTTAATCGACCCTCGTAGAGGTCCCATTTATCCGGATTATCGTAGTAGATAGAAGATATGGCAGAATCTTGTATCTCAAATTCCTTGCTAGCATTGAAGACCAAGACGGGAAGATGCTTCAAGATGATGAGCTTTAATTCGGTGACATTGTCCGGGTGTACCCAGTATTTGGTCGTCTGTCGAACGAAGCTGCCCTGGGTGCCGCCAGCAGAGCTGTCACCCTTCACCGGATTTCCACGTGTTCTGACATTGTTGTACATGTTAGATAGCTTCACAACTTCGGCATCGAAATCCTCATTGTAGAAGGGTTTGTTCTTGAGCGCGGTGTCGAATGAAGGTCGGAGGTGCCAGTTGGTCATTTTCTGTAATACCGGTTAGATCTTTTGGAAGATGACATATACTATAGATGAGGGCACAAACATCGTGCTTCTTGATTATCTTGTAAAAGCCCGTATAATTCAATTGGACATATTTGGCAAGATCGTGAACGTCGGCAATGATGTCGCTCAGGTCTTCTTCGAGCAGGATGAACTCTTCTTCGGAAGGCCCCTGCTCCGTCAAGCCTCGCTCGGTGACCTTGGCCACAACCTCCTTGACCTCTCGTTCGCTGACAGCTATACGGCGTTGGATCTCCGACTGCTTAACTTTCGTCTTGGTGTATACCTTATCGAGTTCGGCGTAGAGTCTAGCGATGAATCGCTGCTCGTCTTCTTCAGTCCATCTATTCTTCTGCTGACCATTGGCCTTGGCCTTAGCTTTGCCCTTCCTGTTCCTCGAGGAGTTATCATCAGCGTCCACGAGGGGCCCCGAAGCGGTCTTGAGCTCGGTCTTGAGTCCATCGTAGTCGATATAGTACCATTGGTACTCGCGGATGATGCTAGAACGCAACTGTTCGCCGAACTTCATGACGACTAATCCCGGGCGAGCACGCCAATTCCGATTTTCAGGGTCTCGAGTTGAAAGCCACGAGGTCTTCCTTGTTTGTAAGTCTTCAATAATTAGCATGGGGACACATAGAAAGCATTCGATCTTGTGACTGTCATTAATATACGAATTGAGCAATACGGGTAGCAATACGGGTAGCAATATGGGTAGTTAATAAACAACAGAGGGAGTAGGAATTCCTAACCGTTCAATGCCTGCAGAGAATCGACCTTGGCTATAACACGTTGCCCCGTAAAGGTCGCAACGAAAAAAAGAAAAACAAGAAGAAGAGATGAATAAACAAATTTCAAGGAAAATAAAAGGCAATTGAAGAGACGGTAAGTAAGACAAGCTTAAAAAATTAATGCGACACTGATACGTAATAGAATACAAAGTAGTGCAGATGAAAAGGTGCACGATCAATTACTAGGAGGTAGGTAAGTTGGTTGGAATAATGTACATATGTATGTGGTATGTATGGGATAAGATGGGATGTATGAAATGAAGCTTGGAAGTGCAGGTGCAGTGCAGTGCAGTAATAAAGCCTCTCCGTCACGATACATACAATTCTGGGTACTTAAGTACCTACCCGCACCTCCACAGTAAAGAAAAAATCCGACTTTTCAGCAGCCATTGGCCAATCAATTCTGGCTCAAAAAGCACGTGCCAGTCCAGACTCAGGCCTGAATTTTAGCGGCTCCGATTACCTGCTTTAGCGTCTTCAATCGCTGTAAAACTGGGATGGCCTAAAGAATACAGTAATTGTGCATCTCGCACTGTGAGAATATCCATGGTTGATTCCGTTACTGGGTTCTGTTACCCCACCTACCAAACTGTCGCAGCTAGGTATCAGTACCTAAGGTACTCAAAACCCTCGATTTTTCCTTTATTACCCCACCATCGACAAGCTCCAACCTTTGGTAGCTACCTAGGTAGGTATACTGGTATACGACAACAGCAAGAGCTTATCCTACATTCCTACCGTACAAGAGCTTCCCAAATCATCCACAGCACTCCACGCCATGGCCAGCAAAAACGACAGCATCGCCGCGCGCATCCCGAGCTCGTGCCCGGCCGCGATCTCGCAGATCCTGTACCATGCCTGGCACCACGACTTGGCGGGCCTCAAGCCGCTGCTGCGCGCGGCCGAGAGCGCGCGGGTGCAGGACCCCACCACGGGCGAGAGCCCGCTGCACGCGGCGGTGCGCGGGTGCGCGCCCGCGAACCAGGACCAGGGCGCGCTGGGCGGCGACGGTGGTGCTAGTAACGACGTCGAGGGCCACGCCAAGCCCGTCGTGCACGAGCTGTTCATGAGCGGCGGCATCTGGAACGGCCTGGACAGCAACGGCGAGACGCCCGGGTGCGTGGCCGCGCGCCTGGGCCTCGGCGGCTTGTACGCCTTGTGCGTCGAGGCGGGCGTGCGCGCCGAGCTGCTGTTCGGCTTGCTGGACGGGTACGAGGAGCTCGAGTCTGATGATGGGGAGGACGACGATGACGAAGAAGAAGACGAGGTCGAAGCCGAAGCCGAAGCCGAAGGAGGAGAAGGAAATGCTGAAGCTGGAGCTGGAGGCGCAGGAGGAGAACAGCCTGAAGTCGCGGTCGACACTTTCGTGCCGAGGCGTGCCAGCGGGCCTAATGTTAACAGCGAGGATTACCTACGCTCGAGCCTGACGTACAGCGACGGCAAGCTAGTAGATTGCTCCCAAAACGGCGTGATGAGTACGTGCCTACCTAAGAATTCATTTATCCCCTGAAGCCTCGAGATAAGGTCAGGTCCCTTGTGATCTACTTACTAACCCCTATTCCCGCACAGTGGCCTGGGAAACATCCATCATGCGCGCCTCCGTCGAGGCCTTGCTCCCCGGGCTCCCGGCCGGCCGCCGGATCCTCAATATCGGCTTCGGGATGGGTATCATCGACACCATGTTCGCCGAGACGCGCCCCTCTAAACACCACATCGTCGAGGCGCACCCGGCCGTTCTAGAGCACGTCAACGGTCCCGACTCCAAGTTTGGAAAGGAGTGGGAAGCTAGCGGCCCGAGTGACGGCGCTTACAAGGTCCACGCCGGAAAGTGGCAGGACGTGGTCCCCAAGCTGCTAGAGCAGGGAGAGACGTACGACGCCGTTTACTTTGATACGTTCGGCGAGGATTATAGCCAGCTACGCCTATTCTTCACCGAGTACGTACCTGGGCTACTCGAAGAGCAAGGAAGGTTTGGATTCTTCAACGGCCTAGGCGCCGATCGGAAAATATGTTACGATGTTTACACCCAAGTAGTCGAGATGCATCTCAGCGACGCGGGGATGGACGTGGATTGGCAAGAGTTAGATGTAGATATGAAAGACTTAGAAAAAGAAGGCGAAGGAGAGTGGCAAGGCGTTAAAAGACGTTACTGGACACTGGACAGTAAGTTAATCCTCGAGTTTTGTCTTCCTGCATTTTGTTTAATAGCAAGCTAACTCTCGACAGAATACCGACTTCCGACTTGCACCCTAATGGGATAACTCCGTATCGCATCTTATTTCTAGTCCCGTAGCCAGACACCAATTGCTTTTCTGATATATCTGGACAATCCTCTCTATGTCTAACCTTCTAGGGGACATTGCCATTTTTTCGTGGATGAGCTACGTTGTCTCCTCGAACGATTTCGCCACTTATTCGAAGTTCTCGGGGTGCAGGATACCAGCAACGTTGCCCTTCAGCACTCTCTTGAGTGTAAGAGCAGCAATTACAGCAGCACCTACACCACTTCCATCTTCGGCAGCGAGGATCTCAACCGGGTCTTCCTCCCTAGAGTTCTTCTTAGCTGGCCAGTCGAGAATCTCCCGGAGAGCCTGTGCTCCTCGGGCCTTGAAATGTGGGTATTTGTTGAATACAGAACCATCAGCACCCACGTGGCAGGGTTGGAGGTTCTTCTTGGTGCAGATAGCGGCAACTCCGCAGGCTGACAATCGAGCCGCACGTGTGCCGATCAGCTCGGCAGCCCGGCGGATCAGCTCGAGCTCGGGGCGCGTGCATGATAAGTGGAGCTTTTCTTGGAATATGTCTGCAGTCTCTTGCAAGTTCTCGAATGGGTCACTGCGAAGGGTCAGCATAACATTATCAGACAGTATTCAGGTGATAACTCACTCTTCGATGGCTGAGAGGAAGGATGAATCAAGAGTGTACGGCTTCCGAAGGTACTTAATGTCCTGTGCCTCAAAAATGTGAACATCCTTGTTGTCGTGCAAATCAACCAAGATCAGTCGGAAGATTTCACCGAGGTAAAGACCAGCAATGCACTTCTCGAAGGCCTGCTGGCCCGGTCGAGGGGATTGTTTGTCGATGATGATATCGTAGGGAGTCCGCGGAAGGACTTTGTGTTCGTTATCGAAAGCACCCCACTCGCAGTTGATGGCCATTGGCAAGCTCGGGTCCAGGTTCATGTGAGCCAGCTTAGGGATGGAGCCGCAATTCTCCATGTACGCCGCGTTACAACCCGTTCCGAAAATACATCCAATAGCCATCTTTGGGTCAGTGTAGGCTGAAGCAATGAGAGTACCAGTAGTATCATTGATCAGAGCCGAGACTTTGATAGGAACACCCTAGAATATTGTTAACGTTGAATTTGAAAATGGTTATTCCCTGGCATGACTGACCTGCTGGTCTAAGGCAGCTTCCAGCAACGGCACGACATTTTTGCCCTCGACCCCATTGATATCAAAACCCTTGGTCCATCGCTGTAGAACACCCTCATCGATGTAGTTCTGGGTGGCGGGATACGAGAAGGTAAAACCAAGCGGGATCTTTCCTTGGGATGCGGGAACATCACCATGGTGAGTTTCGATGAATTGCTTCAAACAATCGGCGATGTATTCCCAAAGTTCCTCGGAATCGCCCGTCTTTAGCTCCTCAGGCATGCGGTACTTGGACTGAATGATATCGAACTCCGACTTATTATCCGTCAGGGTTATCTCACAAACACGCAAGTTAGTGCCGCCCATATCGAGAGCCAAATAGGTCCCCGTCTCAGATCCATCTGGGAAATCCATAACCCAAGTTGGGTTCATCGGCTACACCACGTTATTTAATTAGCTATGCTTGTTTGCTAACCATGTACATGTTGAGTCTAGATCTTACGATGCTACCACCTTCTACACTCAAGCCTATCGAGCTATTAGTACAACTTTCGTCACAATAATAGACGGTATCCTTACCCTTCTCAAGCTCAGACACGAAGTGCTTGGTAATTTCCTTGAGCTTAGCTGTGTCAACAGCGAATAGATCTTCTAGTTTTTTAATCTCGGTGAGAAGATCCTTTGGCACATCGGCCATCGATCCTATAACGATTAGTATTAGCAAGCCATAGACACACTGATCTAGAGGTGGGAAGAACCATTGACACCACCATGGTGATGGTGATGATATGTATGAAGGCGTGTTACAAGACCAAGGGCACTTGACCTATGACCAACTTCCATGATGATTTTGAGGTAGTAATAATAAGTAACTTGAATCAAACGAATAATATGAGGAAAGTTGAAAATTAGTATGTTAGGGTAGAGAATGAAATTTTTAGGAAGTAAAGTAAAAGTGAAGTTGCCTTAGACATCTGGGATGAGCGTATGATGGTGTATGATGGAGCTTCAATGTTGAGATCAGATGCTCATACAATGCTTATAGGCCATATGCTTAATAAACCTCTAAAAGTCTCTACGAAGTATCGAGCCATCCCGATGTAAATGTTTGCCATATGTAGAAGGAGCAACTCTGCTCAGAGACATCTGATGTTATGTGTAACGACCGCGTGATTTCAACCCGTTATAATTCTTCAGGGGAAGAAGGTCCAATGGGTAGCGAAGGGGAAGAAAAGGGGATAGGGATATCCTAGTTGAGGATCCATTGTAGTGAAATACCTAAACCGTAGCTTCTACATCGGATCTTGGAAAACAAAAGAAATCCACGAGACTAGACTCGACTGATACATACCCTTTCGGGATGGTGGCTTTCGAGGACCGAGACCAACCATTTTGATAGATTTAGTGATATATTCCTTTTGCTAGTATCCAAGAGATGTCGATAGAATAATGTGCGACGTTTACTAGGTCGAAGATCTAAAATCTGGATGTTAGTGTGCAATCGAATATATAGCACCTAGAGAAAAGAATATAGAATATAAGGAAGAAAATATGTTGAGCAAACAATCCCGGTCATGCCATGTGCTACTAATAAATAGATAATGCAAGTTTTCAAGGTTGTCTCGGAGCTTAGACAAATAGGAGGACTCCGAAATAACCTGAGGTGATAAAAAATAACTTACTCAGCTTAGCCGGGCTTTGACGTACTACCTAGGTAGGTAATTTATTATTATAATGTGACGAGAGTACGGGTAGGGCAAGACTCAGCAATAAAAAGGAAGGACGGCGTGGTAGGTGGTACTGGAGCTTAAAGTCTTTTGAAAGTCTTTTGAATGGTGAGGGGAATTTAAGGTTGACGACAGTGCCCCTCCATCATTGGCCCACATATTTGAGTTCGATAGGGTTTATTACCAATTCTAGTAACTTTTATTGGCTTGAGGGATCTAGACCCCACTAAGATACCTAGGTACCTACTTACTACCTAACGTACCTAGGTACCGGCGTGCCTCAATTACTGTAAGTACATATGTACCCCATAGCTTATGTTATTTGACGTAGTGCATTGTGTGGTGGATCATACACCCATACCACCAAAATGTGATCATTCTTTACAGAGCTGAACGTTCCAAGCAATTTGCCATACACTCCTTCGCTTGGCCTTCCTAACTACCTATTAAAGGAGCCTACCTAGGTATTTCAAAGTATTAGGTACGTCACAACAGCGGTGTGCCCACTTTCCAATGTACTTAAGTAGATAGACGCTCTCCGTCCGTTCGGTACGATGGGAGGAGGAGTGCAGGTGTATGTACCTGTGTAATACCATGCACGGATGTAAGACAGAGGTACATGAGGCACAAAATTTTACACACCTGCGGACTTTTCATAATGGAACTCCGTAGGTACCCAGAAATAAGAGGTACCAAACCCGTGTAAGCTGAGATTTAAATCTGAAGCTTGCTCCCTTGTCACCCCGCATTCGACATTGAAAGTTTGGTTTGTCATGCCCGCCTTCAAACCATAGGACTATGCCGTCGTGGGGTGGTTCACGTACCATGTACCAGGGATAGATAAAGTGGTAGAGAGATTTGAGCGATTTGTTGATTGTATCAGTAAGATTAAGAGATACGGTCCGGTACATTAGCAATATCACATGTGATGTGATGATACGATAGTAATGTTATGTTATTGAGTCTTTTAACACAAACATATAATTCCATGAGAGCTTCGACAGCTGCAAGATTAATTGTGTTATCCGAAGTTACCTAGGCGTCTTAGGTATGCGTAAGTACAAAAGCCTTCAAGGCTACCTAGGTACCTATGTAGGTAGGTAATTTATGTACATTATGTAGGTAGGTACTTTAGGTAGGTAAGCATCGACAATGCGACAGCTCCAGATATCTACCTAGGTAACCTAGACGTTTAGATGTCCAGATAACCGGCCCCATCGAAAATATGGGGTTGCCGTACCCTGCCGAACTGACCTAGCCAAATTCGCGCTAGCTTTATACAAGGTCGCAATACAGAAAAACGGATTAACATGCTTCCACAATGCCGGGCTAGACGCGCATTGGGCCATTGGCAACGTAAGCTCTAACTTTTTGAAAGGTGTACCTACCTTACCTAGCAGTCTTGGTAGAGCTCCATCTTTGGAGAAGCCACATGTAGCGTAGCTGTCTAAGTCGTAACCTTGGAAGTCATAACCTTGGAAATCAAGACTTACAAGACTTACGGAATACAACACCGTTAATCATTTCGCGTTGTTGAGTTCGCGCAACTCAATTCTTTTTATTATCCTTTCATGAGTAGCTCACTCGATCGTTATTCGCCATGAAGTTCTCTGCAGTGGCAGCTACCTGCCTCTCTTTCCTTTCGCAGGTTCTAGGCGCATCTAACACTACTCAGTCGTCGTCGTCAAAGGTCATCCTCCCAGCTACCTTCACGCCGTCCCAGGTCTTTAAGAACGCCAACCTGGTACATGTCATCTCCCTAGAGAAGAACTACGCAAAGGAGTCTATCAATGTCTTAATCGAGAATGTATCGCCAGAACCTCAAGATGAATACTTCCTCTCGTTCACTAGCGATCAGGTGAAGAGAATCGGCGGAATAGAAGTGAAGGATAGAAAAGATGCTAGTGTAACGGGATTTGTGGTGGAAGCTGTCGAGTATGACCAATCGAGGTAAGGAGAACATCATCATACATGCTTTTAATTCTTCGATTATCATATTCTTATTGCTAACTGAGCATCGCATTAGTAATACCCAGTACTATCGCATTCGACTACCCTCCCCCTTGCCGGCCAAGGATCAACAGACCCTAGGTATCTCGTTCTACTATCTTGACACATTCGCGCCCTTACCAGCTGCGATTGATCAATCCGAGAAGCAATACCTTGTCTACCAATTCTCCGCGTATTGTCTGTCGGCCTACCCCACGTTGAAGCAGAAGACAGAAGTCAAGCTCCCATCTTCTGATATCCCCGACTACACCAAGATTGCTGGTAGCGGCGAGACCAAGGAATTCCCGCAGAAGCAAGGTTCGAAGCTTACCTACGGTCCTTTCCCCGAAGTCCCGTCCGGCGCCGTCTCTGCAGCTAAGGTACGATACGAGTTCACCAAACCAGTTACCTACGTATCGCTTTATGAACGCGATATCGAAGTCAGTCACTGGGGTGGAAATGTCGCATTCGAAGAGCGATACACTCTTTACAACCATGGCGCGAACCTCTCCTCCCAGTTCAACAGGGTTAAATGGGCTCAGGCTCAATATTTCAACCCTCAATCCTACGCCCTGAAGGAACTCAAGGTCCCTCTCCGAGCTGGAAGCAAGGATGCTTACTTCACGGATGTAATTGGCAACGTGTCGACCTCGCACTTCCGCTCTAACAGAAGGGAAGCTGTTCTCGAGCTTAAACCTCGGTATCCAATTTTTGGCGGCTGGAAATATCCGTTCACTATTGGCTGGAACGCGGATGCTAAGAACTTTCTGCGAAAGAAGTCTGGCGACAGCTATTTATTGAACGTACCTTTCATTGAGGGACCTAAGCAGCCAGAAGGCATCCAGTTCGAGCAGGTTGAAGTCCGCGTATTGTTGCCAGAGGGTGCTGAGTGAGTGTCTTTGCAACTTGGAAATTATCTTATTGGGCATCTTCTAACATTCTATAGGAACGTTCGATTTTACACGACGATCCCCGAATTATCTATCGCCGATGCTACAGTCGATCTGCAAAGAACGTATCTCGATACTATCGGCCGCACAGTGCTAACAATCAAAGCGAAGAACTTGGTGGACGACTTCCGAGACCGCGAACTGATCGTCTCCTACAACTATTCGTTGGCGGCCAGCCTTCGCAAGCCATTGATCATACTCTCAAGCATGGTGACGGTATTTGTTGGGATGTGGGCGATCTCCAAGGTGGACGTGAAGTTCTCGACGAAATAAAGGGGGCATCTGGTTCTTTGTTTTGGGGGACTAAGTAGGTACATATGCGCATGTACATTACAGGTTTTCTTTTTTTCCCGAATGGCTTGGTGGAGGGGAGGCCTGGAAAATCTCTAGACTAGCCTATGGCGTAGGTCCGGCATGAATGAATACAAAATGCGAACTGAAATCTTTCAAAATAAGCCAATCGTCACCAAACACTAAAAGCGAGGTCTGAACTAGATAGCTTTAAAGTCGCTGACGTGCGCCTATTGCTCAATTTCCATAAATACTTGATGTTTCCAAGGTCCCAATTAGAACAAGATATCGTCGCCAACTATTTGGATCATGACAGGGACCAAGGGCCCTAAGCCTCGAAGGCAGGGTGGTAGGGTGGTATTGTACTATACGAAGGAGCTAAACTAGCCTGGTGGCATCTGGCTTGTGATTAATGCTGCGGGCTGACGTAGATGCAACATCATAAGTCGTACCCCTAAGACGACTTCGGAACGGAATAGCAAAAGTGCAGAACCGGTCTGCCGGCGTATAGCATCATAGCAGATCTCAAGCTGTAAACTATTTTCCTTTTCTTTTTTTGATAAGAGGAAAATTTGTCAAAATGCATAAGCTTAGGTAGGTACACATAGCTCATATAGCTGCAAGGATGCATGAGGCGGAGTATAACAAATTGTCATTGGTAGGTAGATATGTAGCTAGGTGTTAAGTATCACGGTGGATGTGGAGAGTCGCCAATGAGCGCGAAATGCCTTATTGCACAGCAGAATGTTAAACCTCCCGTCCTTTGACACTCGACACAAGAGACACCGGACGGGATGTCATATCGCCCGGCCGCATGGGGATGTAACAGGCCATCTCGTGTTATAGGTTGCCACGACTAGGTCATCCCGTTCGTGTAGGTCGACAAGTAGCGCAGGTCGAAGTTGCAATGCGAGCTGTAATACAAGTTATAGAACCAGAGTGACGGAGTTCTTGGCGTCTTCCCGCTCTCCAACGACGAGGTTTCTAGAATCTACGTGATAGGCTGCGTGTGTGGCGCAAAGGAGTCAAGGCTCATGCAGCTCTCGTACTACCAGTGTTCTATGCATTTTTACCTGGCATTACTACTGCTAGGTCTAGTGTAGGTAGGCAGGTAGGTAGCATCACTAGCAGTAGGTAGGTTGATATCAGCTGCAGGGATTATAACATGGAACGAGGATCTTTCAAAGACCTTGAGATCACCCCGGTACCAATGATCTACCTTAGGTACCTAGGCAGAATGTGTGTCTTCGGCGTGTAAGCGAAGACATCGTTACACTGAAGCTCTCTCCTCGTGACGTTTTCGGGGTCAGCAAGGCTGAGCCTTGGTCATATGAGAGTTAGATAAATAGCCAGCTGGCTTCCGCTTCCTCAATTCGATTTATTTATTCTTCATTCTATCCATTCTACCTATTAATACCAATGCTATAACCAGTCTCGATCAAGTTATATAAGAACAATCTCACTTTTACTCAACTCACCGTATAATAATACCTATCATATTCAATATATCACATCCTCGAGAGCCAGAGACAAATCCTATTACATCGAGCTTTCCATCAAGCTCGAACCTCATATAACCCAACAACATCCAAAACGGACAGATGAAAAGCCTCTCCGTAACCACCATCACCACCAAGGACACGATGTGTTTTCGAGCCGAGCCCTCGCGCAAGTACTACTACCACGAAGAGTACATCCCCGTGAGACAAGCCCGGCACCACCACCACCACAGCACCTCCACGCCGCGGGTCAGCTACCACTCGCAGCACACCCACCAAAGCCCCCGCGTCAGCACGACCAGCTACCGGCGCAGCACCCCTGTGGTTTACGAGAGGACCAGCCAGACTCACTACCGGTGAAGAATGACTATTCGTCCGAGACAACTAGAAATACCTACCAACAACACATTGCATTACACTATATTATAATACACATATCAAACATAAACGAAAGGGAAAAAAGGGTCGGACCGGATATAAGGGATTTTTAACATATATGGCTATTTAATACTGGATTTTTAATATTTTTGTTTCTTCGAGGGAATACTCGAACGATTAATGAGTTCTCAATGGGAGTTTGGACATACGATATAGAATTATGAGTTGAAAGGATCAAGTTGAAAGGATCAAGATAGGACTTCCAAGGTTTAATACATACCTAGGTACCTGTAAGGAATACTGGCGCTCGGACCAAGCGGGGGATCAACTTAGCTACATCGAGTACAGCTCCAATATAAAAAGGCAATTCTCAAAACATGACGTCATGATGGTTCTATAATTCTCACCCTTCGTCGTCATCTCCCGTCTTTAAGGCTTAGACATTATGTCCTTTTGCAACGTGATGTGATGTGATGTGTGCTTAAGGTGTTATGGCAGAGGAGGGGTCGGTTTTTTTTTTTTCTTGAATCAATATTATAATATTGGTTCTGAGTTATTATACGTGACATCTCGAATAAATACCTATATACCTAAATACTTCAATATAATTGACTAACCGCTGACTCTTTGTTTGCCCTTTCACAAATCCCTGTTCGAGTATATCGAGTATATCGACCTAATCCCGATCTTGGGTCTTCCTGATCTGCGGAATACATATATATTACGCCCCACACGTATACATATGTAGGTAACGTCGGATGCCCACCCGAAATAACGACTAGGACTACCCATTAAGAGCCAAGATTTGCATAACTAGTAGCTAGGAATAGGAACTATCTAGGTATTCTGTAAGCTCAATTGACGTTTCCTTATCATTGATTAGATGAAGGTATATTTAGGTAGTAAGCCTTGTGCTGCCCTTCTAGCTATAGGTACCGAGAATGACCTCCTGCTACCTACTGCAAATAACGTTGGGAGGGCCATCCGGCATTAAGGAGACTACCTAGATTAGTAGAATAGGAAACCGCCTATTCAGGAAATATGAAAATGAAGAAAGCACTTGACGAAAATAAGATACGAGAGAGAATGGAAGTAGCAAACTAATTAGTTCGCAGTTGTCATACTCAAAAGAGAGAGAGGGTCGAATCAATACACCTGATTCTACCTTGAACACATCATGTAGGTCAAGATGGATTTCCAATTCTTCAGCAGCAGCAATTCGAAAGGCGTATCTGAGCTCGAGAGGGTATCGCAGCTCAGCCGCCAAGGGAGTAATCGATCCTCGGGGTCAACATACCTGTAAACCTTCTCTGAAGCCGGCTCCTATTCACCCATTCACCCATTCCTCCCATCTTGTAGTATTATCAAAGAAGTCGATTATAGGCTAACGCTCAGATGCCCGCCGCAGGAACCGCTCGCTCTCCATCCGCTCCAACAAGGGTGCTGCCCCTGGCTCATCCCCCGCCGCGCCCACGAAGCGCAAGGGCTTCTCGTTCGCGTCGCTGCGGGGGTCGATCCAGCCGGAGCTGTCGCGGCGGCTGTACCAGGTGATCAAGTCGTCGAATAACCTGGTATCGGCGCATGAGGCGGCGGGGCGCGAGCGCGAGAGCATCGCCAAGCAGCTGTCGGAGTGGGGCGAGCAGACGGGCGACGAGGGCGTGTCCGACATCAGCGACAAGGTCGGCGTCGTGCTGTCGGAGCTCGGCGCCCAGGAGGAGACGTACGCCCACGGCCTCGACGACGCGCGCGGCGTCCTGAAGACCATCCGTAACACCGAGAAGAGCGTCCAGCCCAGCCGCGACGCCAAGGCCAAGATCGCCGACGAGATACAGAAGCTCAAGCTGAAGGAGCCCCAGAGCCCCCGCCTCGTCATCCTCGAGCAGGAGCTCGTCAGGGCCGAGGCCGAGAACCTAGTCGCTGAGGCCCAGTTGACGAATATCGTACGTCACCACTGTTAATAGTTATGCTTATGCTTATGCATACATTTTACCCTTCATGTGATTGGTAAGAGAGCCGTACTGATGCGATGTTTGTTCGCTTGCGAGTAGACCCGCAACAAGCTGAAGGAAGCCTACGATGCCGAGTTCCTCGCCGTCATCGAGCGCGCCGAGAAGCAGATCATCCTCGCCAAGCACGGACGGCGCCTGCTCGAGCTCCTAGACGACTCGCCCGTCACGCCCGGCGACAGAAGACGCCATTACGAGAACGGGGGCGCCGCGCGGCAGGTTCTGAACGACGCCGAGGACGACCTCAAGACCTGGGAGAAGAACGCCGACGGCTACGACTCCGTGATAGGGGGCGACGAGATGACGGGCGTCGGCGGTGCTGTTCCCGGCACCAGCGGCAGGGGAGACGGAGGTGAGGCGCCCGCCGTGACTAGTGCCGTTCATCGCTCGTCTGCTGACGACGAGAACGCAGGAGCGCGAGAGGTGCCATTGAGCCCCGTGCCGACTTCGGTTTATAGCGACCACGACGCGGGACGAGCTTAAGATGAATATGATATGATATGATGTTATCCACCTGAGCTACCAACGGGTATATCGCAGGAGTGCCGAGGGGCTTGTGATAGTCTTTTCATCAAATAGGGGGGCCTGGCTAGGGTGTTTTCTTGTCATCCATCTATATTCTTCCTGCTCAGACTGGTTTGGAATTACGGAGGCTTGTATTCGCGTGTAACATACATTATGTTCGCTATAGGGTCGGCAGTGATAGGTAGGGAGTAGGATAATTATCAGACTGTTATTGATATACTTGCCTAGTTCCTTGTATAAAATGTTCCATGCTTATCTAGAGCGAATACCTAAAAGGAGGCTTCACATGTAAGTACCCTGATGTAAATTTATACTTATACGGTTGGTAAAACTTCGGCTGATATCATCCCTGCTGTACTACACTAGGTAGGTACCTAGGTACCCATGTCAAAGCTCCCACCCTCTTAAAAGTGACGATCATCGTTCTATACTCGACATCTTTTGAGGTGCGGGCATTCGATCAAAATGGATTTCGTCGTTCTACCAAGCCGACAACTACGAAGGCCTCTCTCGAATTTATGTCGAAGCTGTAGCCGCCGACTCCTACCCCGACTATCCAGGTCCTACGCCAGCGCCAGCGCCAGCCCCCAAGAACCGGATATCTACGATGTCGTGTGCGTGGGCGGCGGTCCCGCCGGTCTAAGCCTGCTCACCGCGCTTAGTACATCTCACCCCCCCCCCCCGTCTAAGCCAATGCCGCCGCACGAGCTAACATCGCGTCCGCAGGATCGAACCCCGCGACCTCGGGCCTCCGCGTCGCCCTCGTCGAAGCCCAGGACCTGCGCAAGGTCCGCGCGTGGAAGATGCCGCCCGACCGCTTCTCCAACCGGTGCAGCTCCCTGACGCCCGCGTCCGCGCGCTTCCTCGACCGCGTCGGCGCCTGGGCCCACGTCGACCGCGCCCGCGTCCAGCCCTACCACGGGATGCAGGTCTGGGACGGCGTCACCGACGCCAGGATCGAGTTCGAGTGGCCGCTCGGCGCCGAGGGCGGGAACACTATCGCGTACATGACCGAGAACCTGAACCTGACGTCCGCGCTGCTGCGCAGGCTGCAGGAGCTGGGCGGCGTGCAGGTGTTCGACGGCGCGAGGGTGGAGAGCATCGCGATGGGCGAGGAGACGGAGGATCTGGATTTGCGAGAGTGGCCCGTCGTGCACCTCGCCGGCGGGAAGCAGCTGACGGCGCGGCTGCTCGTGGGCGCCGACGGGGCCAACAGCCCCGTGCGCGCGTTCGCCGGGATCGAGAGCCGAGGGTGGGACTACGACCGCCACGGCGTGGTGGCGACGCTCGAGCTCGAAGGGCCGGGCTGGGGCGGAGACGCCGCGAAGACCGCGTACCAGCGATTCCTCCCCACCGGGCCCGTCGCCATGCTGCCCCTGCCGGGCAACCGCGCCACGCTCGTGTGGTCCACAACGCCGCCGAACGCCGCGCTGCTGAAGAGCCTATCCGCCAGGGACTTCGTCGCGCTCGTCAACGCGGCCTTCCGCCTCGGCCCCGCCGACCTCGCCTTCATGCACACGCTGGCGTCCGGCCAGGAAGACGAGCTGGCGTGGCGGCTGCAGCACACGCGGGTCGACGCGCGCGCCGTGCCGCAGGCGGCGACGGGCGTGCAGGACGGCACCGCGGCGTCGTTCCCGCTGCGGCTGCGGCACGCGGACACGTACGTGGGCGAGCGCGTGGCGCTGGCCGGCGACGCCGCGCACACGGTCCACCCGCTCGCCGGCCAGGGCCTCAACCAGGGCCAGGCCGACGCCGAGAGCCTCGCCCGCACCATCGCCTTCGCCGCCGCCCACGGCCAGGACATCGGCGCGCGCGCCGCCCTCGAGCCCTACAACGCCGAGCGCTACGCCCCCAACCACCTCCTGCTCGGCGTTTGCGATAAGCTGCACAAGCTGTACTCCGTCGCCGCCGGCCCGCTGGTCCCGCTGAGGAGCCTGGGGCTCGCCGCGGTTAACGCGGCGGGCCCGCTGAAGACCTTCTTTATGGGACGGGCTGCGGGGGGTGGGGGTGGGTGGTTTTGATGGGTACCTAGGTAGTAAGGTGGAGGATTGTGGATGGGTGATGAGGAGTGCGGGTTGATGATGGCTTAGCATCAATGTATGATATGTATGTTACTACGTTAAGTTGGAACTTAAAATGGGTTAAAAGACGCGAAGGGCGTATGGTATGCGTAGCTGATCTGTAGCTTAGATGGTGGAAATCGAGATTACAATATGCGTCTATTTTAGGTCCAAGACTCTCTTGAAGATCAATATTGGGTCAACCTTAGATACCTATAAGTAGGTAGTACTAGAAAAATAACCAGGCGCGCAGTCAATACGTTTCAAATGGCGATAAGCCCAGGTAATCCAAAGGCATCATCTTCCTCATGGCGATGCATCAAGGCAACGATCATAACGAAAATGAAAAACAAAAATTACACCACCTACGATCACGAGTGATAATAGAAAGGGATCGACTCCGCGACGTGCAATGCAGGCCTCTCCCCTTCGCGGCTCACCTTCTTGAGCTGAGAACCGCGGAAGCAAGGTAAGTATGAAGAAAGGAAAAGAGAGATTGGAAGATGGGAGGGCGGCCAGGTATATATATCATTTCGAGGGTGGTAAAGGTGGGGCGGAATAACATAGGCAGCTGCGAGGCAGCAGAGCTAGTGGGGTGCGGGACAGAAAGGGCGGGGTGGATTTAATAGTAATCGATAAACCCCGATAAGATAAGATAATCACTTGCTTTATTGAGTCGCATTTTTTTCTTCTCTCAGCAACAGACAATCCGCCATTCGTTCCATTCGTTCACCCCGCCCAATTGATATTGAAGTCACAAGTCACCCATAATGGCACCTTCGTCAGGACGGCGACAACCGCCTAGCGCGGAAGACCTGGATGAGAGAAATGTATGTTGCCTACTATATATCTCCCAATTCGAAACTCGAACACCCGCTCTAACATGCGAGTGAACCAGATCGTAGGCATAAACCACGAGACAGTCACGAATACGGTGTCGGACGACTACCCAGAGAACTACGCGAACGAAGACCAATCTTGGGACAAGGAAGTCTTCCGCCGGAACTTCAAGGTGCAGTGGCACGAGAACAAGCAGTTCGACGCGCAGTTCTCGCTCGTCGGCGTCGACGCCTCCATCGCCAACGCCTTCCGCCGCATCCTCATCGCCGAGATCCCCACCCTGGCCATCGACACCGTCTTCATCCGCAACAACACCTCCGTCATCCAGGACGAGGTGCTCGCCCACCGCCTCGGCCTCATCCCCTTCACCGGCGGCAGGAAGGGGCTCAGGGAGTGGATGGGGTTCTGGCGCAAGCCGGCCGAGGGCGAGGGCACCTACGACACCACCTTCGACAACAACTCCGTGTGCCTGCGCCTGCAGGCCGCGTGCACCCGCAACCCGGACGCCCCGCCCCACGCCACGGACCCGCGGGAGCTCTACCGCAACGCCCACCTGTACGCGCGCGACATCACCTTCGAGGCGCTCGGCGGCCAGCCCAAGTACTTCTCGGGCGCCGACGCCATCCGCCCCTGCAACCCCGACATCCTGATCGCGAAGCTGCGGCCGGGCCAGGAGGTCGACGTGGAGATGCACATGCACCTGGGGTTCGGGTGGGACCATGCCAAGTGGTCGCCCGTGGCCACGGCCTCGTACCGGCTGATGCCGACGATCGCCATCACGCGGCCCATCGTGGGGGACGAGGCGCGCAAGTTCGCCGCGTGCTTCATGCCGGGGGTGGTGGCGCTGGAGCCGGTGACGCGGCAGGAGGCGCGCGCGAAGGGGAGCGGGTACCACGGCCGCGAGGGCGAGCTCAAGGCCGTGGTCAGGGACCCCATGCGCGACACCGTCAGCCGCGAGGTGCTGCGCCACCCCGAGTTCGACGGCAAGGTCCGCCTCGGCCGCCGCAGGGACCACTTCATCTTCTCCGTCGAGAGCACCGGCCAGTGGGACAGCGACGAGCTGTTCCTCGAGGCCGTCAGGGCCCTCAAGAAGAAGTGCCTGGTCCTCAAGCCGCAGGTTACCAATATGGTGTACACGTATTAGGGGTTGAATATGAGGATAATGATGGAGATGAAGATGAAGGTGAAGGTGAAGATGTCTACGAGATATTAGAGAGCCGAGGTGGATGTCGATGCGCGACTACGCTTTACATATTGAGGAGAGGAGGGGATGGATAGGAGCAAGTGCATGCATGCGAGTGAGGAGTTCCGCGTCCATAGGTGTGTCATCCACGAATGACGGCGTTTTGCAAAGGAAAATGAAACGGTCTGCTTAGGTAGTTTGCCGAGCTTAGGGAATATAAGAGTCACTATTTGAGTAAAGAATATTTGCAAGGAAAGGACTCAAGATGTGATTACGTAATTATGTGATTGTGTAGTTGTGTCCGATATTGAGAGGCGAGTGGATGGTGGGAAATCTAGATATAATGTGATGTGATATAAACTACTTCTAGCAAAAATTTCTGGCGATATTCTCATGCCGGAGATGAGGAGGTCTGAAGTGATGACTTTAGTAATTTTTATAGCTTTTACTGTAAATAGGTATGTATCTATGCGAGTTATACTATAATGTCGTGCTTTCATTTTTACTGCCTCGTAACCGACAATGATAATCTGGCCTAGTGAAGTTATATACGTTTATATATTTATATGTTGCGGTGGCTGTATGCTACGTAACTCGTTGCGTAGAATTTTGCTATAGTCTTTTATTAGTATTAAAAAACGCGGAAAAAAGATGCGTGCGAGGGAACATACTTACCGCATGGGTTAACTACACAGCTAGAGAGCCTATATTATCGAGATGGTCGTACGATAAACTGACATAGTCTAGACGTCTATAATATAGGGAATATAAACATGATGGTAGGACACCCTGGCTATATATACTCAGTGCCGCCGTCGGAAGATTGCTCTAATGTAGGCTAGGACTCCCGCTTCAACCGAAGTTCAAGCACGAGAAGCAAGAGCTGAGCACGGCTAGTAATACGATCTCGTGCTCGCGGTGCGGAACTCGATGTGCGTGCCGGGGAAGGCGCCGACCGGCGTCTCGACAGCAGTCCTCTCGTCGTCGTCGTCGTCGTCCGAGCTCAGCTGCTCGTCTCCGAAATCGTCTAGCCGGTCCGGAGGAGCGCGCATCGCTTCGAGCGACTCCCTTCCGAGCTCCGGCGGCTGGTAGGGTTTGAGCGTGTGCATGTCCCTCCCGGACGGAAGGCTAGCCAGTAACGTCCCCGGCGCCGGGATGGCCTGGGTGAGCATCTATTCAGGAGTTAGCCGCGATTAGCTTAAATCGACTTATGTCCAGGCAGACGTACTGTATCGTTGATTTTCGTCCATTTAGCATCTAGCATCTCGATTACTCGGGTCTCCTCTAGCTTCCCCGCGTCTGTGCCCCAATTCGTTCCCCTTTCGACCTTCTTGTCTTCCTTCCTCTCGGACCAGTCCTTCTTCATCCGGGTGAGGCTGAGGCCCTTCTTGGCCTCCTTCGACTCGACCCCGAGTTCTTTGAGCCCGCACCGCAGCCAGCCCAGGGCGCTTCCGGTCTGGCCCGACAGCTCGGCGTCTATGCCGAAGAACCGGCAGGCCTTTGCGCGGCTGGTCCTCCTGAAGTCTTCTATATAGCGCAGCAGGCCTTCGTTCAGCTTCGAGATCCCTCGGCCCTGGGGCTGGCACAAGGAGGATGCCTGGGCGGCGTGGTCCGCAGCCGCGAGGCACAGGCGCGCGAACAGGTGCGCTCGCACCTTGGGGATCTCGGGCGCTTTGTACATCCACTCCCGGTCGTTCGCGTTGCGGTCCTGCGTGACGACGGCCGGATAGGGGTCGTCCTTGAGAACGGCGAGGAGGGTCGCCTCGGCTAGGGCGAGCAGAGACATGGCACGGGCGGTGGGTTGCGAGATATCGGCGCAGGGGGGCGTCGTGGTGAGACCCTCTGCTCGACGGGCAAGATAGTCATGCGCCGAGGCCGCGTCTAGTAGATGCTTCGTAGCCGTCGTTAGAGCTGCAGTACGTTCTTGCGTGCCGAGTGGCGCACCCGAGGTAACGTAAAGCGGATGCAGCGAGGAACGGGCAAGGAGCGTGTGGGTATAGCCCACGGCGGAGAGAGCGAAGAATAACTCATATTCTAGAGACTGGACTTTGACTCTAGATATCTCCTTGCCCGGCACGGCGTGGTCTGATAAGGTAGGGCGCCATTCAATAGCAGGGGTAGAAGTCAGGACCACACTGACTTCCTCGCCGGAGACTGCCCTGCTGCTTAAGCCAGCATCGAGGGCGAGGAGATATGGGAGGTAGTTATTCAGGTTAGAGAGGACGGAAGGCAGATTAGGCGCTTGGGATGCTGTAGGAAGCCGCTTATGTTTCTTTAATGAGTCTTTCACAACCCCTCGATGGGTACTAGTGTTGAGGGTTAGTGAGGGGTGTGATTCGCATGTGAAGCTTGAAGAGAATGAGAATGATGATGTAGTTGGTAGTATAAAGGGAAAAGGCATATTGGATTGTAATTGTAGTAACTTGGTATGTAGAAATCTTATAATTATTCTAAACTTATAGCACTTTGAATGAGATAGATTAAAATCAGAACATTATTCTCTTCATAAAGAAGTAGAAAACAGAAACGGCTTTCATAAAAAGATCACCGAAGCCAAGTGACCAGCTTTACTTGGCTTGTTAAGCCTGAGTTGTTCATTCATGCCATGACTTTTGTAATACTACGGAATATGTAGCAAACAGGAGATAGTTTCTTTTCGTGAACCCGGAGTATGCATCATTCGGGGGATATGGGAGCGCCACACCGTTTAGCCTTATCGTCAGCCACAAACCCCACACCCCCAATCCCCAGCTCTTTCTGGAATTGATCCCCGCTGTGCCTCGGAACGCGCTAAGTAACGGCCCCTGTCGATAATAAGTTACGAAATAAGGTTACGAAGACACCTAGGTACTACAGTGGGTCCTATGTTTTCTAGACTAAATTTCGTCAGATGGAACCTTGGAACCTTCATCTTCATCTTCATCTTCATCTTCATCTTCGACAAACAAATAAATGCCACCTGGTTAGAGTCCGTCATAGTCCGTAAGACCCAGTTCTGGCCAGTTCTGGGACAGCTTTCTTTCAAATGACTTCAATAGCAAGATCGCATTCAACAATCCAAAGGTGAAGACCATAGAACTATGGCCCCTGCCACACCATCGCCGCACAAACCGCGGCGCAAGACTAAGAAGGCCACGCATTTCGATAATTCCGCCAACTCTGTCCATGTCAAAACCGAAGCTCTAATTCGAACTCCCTCATTCCCTCTAGCAGCTTTCCTATGGCCTGCTAGGAGTTCTCTTTCGCAATGGGAGGTTCTGCCGCTCATCCTAATGGTCGTCGGCCTGTTTAGATGGGCTGCTGGACTCTGGGGATATTCAGGTTTGTCGCAACTTTGCTCGATGCGTCTCTATTCGTGCTAGACTTACCTGACACGCTCTCTATCATAGGCTTTCAGAGACCGCCGATGTATGGAGACTACGAAGCACAGAGGCATTGGATGGAGATCACGACGCATCTGCCGATATCACAATGGTATTTCCACGACCTACAGTGGTGGGGTCTCGATTATCCTCCCTTGACAGCATATCATAGCTGGCTACTCGGCAAGGTTGGATCCGTCATCGATCCGTCTTGGTTCGCACTATATACCTCGAGAGGCCTAGACGATCCAACACTCAAGGTCTTCATGAGGGCAACCGTCATCATTTCCGAGTACTTAATCTATATACCTGCCGCCGTAATATTCGTCAGGAGATATAGCAGGCTCTTCGGAGTTGCTCAGTGGACAGCTTCGGTAGCGCTAGTTGCCATACTCATGCAGCCGGCTACCATTCTTATCGACCATGTTCATTTCCAGTACAACACGGTCATGCTCGGTTTCGTCTTGGCGAGCATGTCTAGTATGGTAGCAGGGCGGTACATGTGGTCTGCTATTTTCTTCGTCGCAGCTCTAGGATTCAAGCAGATGGCACTGTATTATGCGCCAGCCGTGTTCGCATTCCTACTAGGAAGCTGTACGTTCCCTCGCATCAACATTGGCCGGTTTATGGGACTTGCAGCCGTCACTCTTGCATCATTCGCGGTACTTGTCCTACCAATAATCTTTGGTGCCCTATATGATGCCGGCCGAGGGATTGACTCGCGACCTGATCTTGATGGCCCTCGACCTCCGCTCCCTATTTTCGCCTTTCTCTCAGCCTATCTAGACACGGAAGCTTTATACTATCCAATTGTTGAGCAGATGGTTCAAATGATCCACCGAGTCTTCCCTTTCGCGCGGGGACTATTTGAAGACAAAGTCGCCAACTTCTGGTGCGCAGCTAATGTAGTCATTAAGTTGCGAAAATATCCGACAGAGCTTCTACAGAGAATCTCACTACTTGCGACTCTAGCCTCCATCGCCTCGCCGTGCGCAATTATATTTTTCAAGCCGCGCAAGGAACTTCTACCATATGCCTTTAGCGCTACTGCTTGGGGTTTCTTCCTATTCAGTTATCAGGTCCATGAGAAGAGTGCTCTTCTTCCTCTTCTCCCCATGACCGTACTCCTTGCCGGGAAGCAAGGGCTAGGGAAGGATATCAGGGCCTGGGTCGGGTTCGGTAATCTTGTCGGCATATGGACGATGTTTCCATTGCTGGAGAGAGTTGACCTACGGGTGCCGTACGCGGTCTTAACACTCCTATGGGCATATCTACTGGGTCTTCCCCCTGTGTCAATCAGTGCTTACTTTGAAGAAGGACAGAACATCTGGGTTCAGTGGCTGACAGCAATTGTCCATGGCGTTTTCTACCTCGCCATGTGTTCCTGGCATATGCTAGACTTCTTTGTCATCCCGCCCCCTGACAAGCCCGACCTTTGGGTTGTTGCCAACGTCGGCATCGGCGCCGCCGGCTTTGCTCTCTGCTACATGTGGTGCCTTTTGAAATTAGTCCAAGAGAGCGGGATTATCCCGAGGTCTGCGGCATCCAAAGTCAAAGAGACATGAGCTTGCTAGAAATCCGCAGCCGTGCTAATTACCTGTACCATAGAAAGAAATTACAAATACATAAAAATGAATGTTCTCTACAACTGCTCTAGTAAGTACTCGCCGTCGTTTGGGCAGTCCTAGAAGGACTTAGAATCCACTTGCTCGATATTTTCAGTGACGTTGACATGCCTTAATTGTCGTTTTCCCCCCTGTTACGAAATGATTTCACAACTGCCGTGGCACACTCTTATGTTCGACCCTCGTAAATAGTACAAAATAATCCGCGAGTGGTCCCACAAACCCGTCTACTTCGTGTTAACAGACCCCTTAGGTTTGTGCCCTCCTTTCAACTCTTCAACCCAAGCTTCGATGTCTCTCTGGTCCTCCAGGGCACAGTGACTATACGGATGTCGAAGGTTCCAGAGGACGCCGTATTCGGGTCTTCGCTCGCTTAATGGAGATGCGTGGATCAAAGTGTGATGCACCAGCTCGCTGCTAAGGTGGTCCTCGAGAACCGCTGCGATAGAGCCGCCCTCTTTGATTTCCGGCCCCGTCCCGAGAACGAAGAGGCAGAAACCATTCTGCATTAGTTGAATCTTGCCTGCCGCGTCTACGCTGGCTGCCTTCACGAGAACTGTGTTGTTTTTCGAACGGGGTGCGCGGATAGACTCCCAGTGCGCTGCATATATTACATATGGGTCGTCATTTAGTAGTCTGATATCACGCTCCCAAGATGGTATTATTCTACCGTGTAATTTTACGAAATCTTCAATCGGCACACGCCGTCCTTTACTGCATCTGCTACACGGATAGCTGTGGCAGTTTGACTCCGGAATGCAGGCCAACCTGGCCGACCTTCGTTCAAACGACCGATTAGCCGTCCTGCGGCGGTATCTCGAAGACCAGGTTTCGAATTCCGCCTTTTTCCGGCGGATGAAGGCTTCGTATCCTTGCCGTCCCTTGCCGCCCGTCCTCAGGTACTGCGAGAGGGGGATCAGCTGCAGGCGTTTCGAAGTGCGGTTGCGGGCGCATTTCGAGTACTCCTCGACCGTCCGGCCGATCAGGGAATGGTGCAGGCTGCGGAAGCCTAGGCCCGGCGACGAGAGCTCCGAGCTCTTCTTGGCCGGGACCGGGTATATCGAAATAAGCGTGCTCGAGATCGAGGCCTGGAGAGCCTGCGAGGCCGAGTCCGACAGCAGGCACTCGACGGCTTCGTACAGCGACGTGCTCGGGCTGGTGTTCGACACGTTGGGAAGCTCCCCGGCTCGGTATCCCCCCTTCGACGCAGCGCATTCCTGCAGGACGCCAAAGGCCGGCTTGGAGACGGCGAAGCAGGTCAGCTCTCTGATGATGTCCCAAGAGGGCCCGAGGAAGCAACGGTACTCGAGGATAACGTAGACTTCGACTTCAGACGCCGCGGAAAAGGGGGAGTCGGTTTTTCGCTTTTCGCCGGTCCACATGAATTCGATCTCGTCCAAGGTATGCTGGGTAGTTACAATCAGCTCGCCGGAGGATCGTAGCTGGGTGTCCAGGTTTTGCGCGTGCGATGAACTCATGGACAGGCTGTCGTCGGGTTCTTCGCTGATGACTAGGAGACTCTCTACGTTCTCTTCCGTGATGTTGAGGCTGTTGAAGCGGTAGTTGACCTGCGAAGCAGACCGGAAAGAGCCAAGTTTGGTGTTTGGCAAATTGTCTAGTAGATCGCTTGGCCGTGCGAGCGGCGTAGGAGCAGTCTCCGTTCTCGGTTCGGGGTCCTCGACGACCGTTTCGAAATGCTCTTCGAACTCGACATTGTCGGCCGGCGGTTGGATCCAATCAAAGACTCTATCCCCTACTGAATAGATGTCGCTTTCGAGATCCAGACTAACTTCATCGTAGTCTTTCCCGGTTACCAAGCATTTCAGTTCACTCATAATGGAGGGTCGATATATATCCCTCGCCCAGTCCAAGATGTAATCGACGATGAGTATGAGCTGCAAGGCCCCATCATGGGTCGTCAGGTCCCCGCCCCAGAGAGGGTGGATATTCTGATCTGATGTAAACATAAAAGTTTATACGAAGAAATTCAAGATGGTTGGCTCACATATCGAGGTTTGTCATCCAACACATCCACATAGCAGCCGTAGACTTTCCACTCACTACCCCTATTGCCGAGAAACCAGACCAAGGGCTCTTCGGTGGCGCATCCTGTCTTCAGCTGCAGCTGTCTCTGTAGCGTTAGAAACTTCCAGATGGGGAAGGCAGTTTGCGTCTGGATATCATGAAAGCCATTTCTGCTCGAATCGGATTTTGCTTCAAGGATGAGGAAAGGGAAGATTGGCGGGTTCGTCGCAAGCTTGAACGGGGTGAATTCCACGGCTTCGGTGGTGGTGGCGGCGATCCGAACCTCCAGTCTCGTTAGAAGTTTATTCACCTTGTCCGTGGTTTTCAGTCCAAAGGCACGATCGGGCACTTTTTTCTTCGGCAAGGTTTTTAATGCGCTATCAAGCATCACGATCTCCTCCACGCGATCGTCAAAAAGCAGACTCGTGCCTATTTCGTAACTATCACCATCGTAAGCATTGCGCCTAAGCGAAGAGAGGACGCGCCGTCATACTAGTCCTGGGGGCGGGTTTCAAGCGGGCATTGACACGGCTTGCGATTTTTCCTACGTTCTTCTAGTCCTTGCACCGATTGGCCGTTTATCTTGTTGTCGGTCGCTTCGATTTCTGATCGCCAGATCCGTGCTCGGCACTTGGGGCTTGGTCTACATTAGATATCGCCGAACTCGCATTTGTTCGGAAGGCTAGGTGGATGATGTGAACGTACCACGCAACCTCGACCAGGAACCTGTGTATAACGTCGTTCTCGAGTCCCAAACGCCACCCGTTCTCCTTTGGCTGAACGTTGATGGCCAGATCGCATGCCCGAGTCACCACCCACTGGGCTCGTGATTTAATTTGCCGCGTCCACGGCTCTTCGACCGACCGGACGGTGACGTTCTCGGCGTAGGTGCTAAATTTCTTATCCCCCAGCTCTTGAACGTCACGGAAACGCCTTTTATGAGCGTCGGGCCACTCGTCGGCAGGCCGCTTGAAAGAGATGCCATAGCTTTTAGCAAGCCGCCGAAGCATTCTTAACTCGTCTTCCTTGTCATCTGCCATTGTGTCTCGATAGGGAGTGGATTTCAAAGATTGAATTTAAGACGAAATAATTTTCTACATGTATAATACCATCAGCCCCAAGAGTTCGATTTTATACGAAGGAATGGGGAGTTCCATAAAGCTGATGAGTTCTGATGGGAACGGATGTTTTGTGTCTCGGAAAGGGGGCGATGTCACATCGTCCATGCAACTTGCACCAACACCGTTTGATAGATATAGAAATATAGGAAGCTGACTCCCCAATCACATCCCGTAATTGCTCATAACACCAATTAAGCGCCCTCCTGCAAGTGATGCAGCAGTCATATACAATTACCGTTGTCCATCTTCGACATATCAGCCAGAGCTTGGAAGCGTTTTAGCCCCTGGCCTTTCCCAGCCGTGTTGATTCCAGTCACATGGGATTCGTTTAGCTAATTACATGGGAGGTCTTAAAAGACTTCATTTGCATATTCCAAACACTCCAGCTTTAAGGCTTCTATACCACGTGTGTATTATTTATCTCTAATTAGGTACCTAGATATCAGAACGTAAAGTTTGATTTTGTAATACTTACGTTGATGCCTTAGTAAGTATAAGATAATGGTAATATAATAGAATTCGTGAATAAACTAAACTTGATAATTAATCCTTCTAACTATATAAATTGGATAGTTGTGTGTTAGAGGTAAGACTTGGTTTAAAAAGGTATTATTTATATATACTTTTTAACGAAATGAAGTACCTAGTCATGAAAACATTATTAGTATGTGTTTAGCACCAACACAAATTCGAGTGATGAACTACCAGCCAATAACTGAAATACCTAAGTTGGACTCACGTCTGTACATAAAGCCAACTCTTATAAAACGTTGTCGTGATCTCCGCCTAGAGGGAAACACACTTTGGTCATCGCAGTATTATACTAAAGAGCTTTGAAATATGAGGAATACTTCAAACCTGTTCCATGATATTTGCTCCCGTATACCAGGTAAGTAGTAAAGCGACTTACATACCTCTATCCCGAGTAGGAAATCGATAATATGTAAAATTACACGATATTTTTCCTATACTACCCGACTTACTTACCTAGGTACACATCCTATACCGCTCCACGCAATATGACCGCGCAACTCAGAAACTTAATATAAAACCCATTATACACTTACTTACGCTCACTTATAAATACCGATTTAAGAAAAGCAATGAACCCATAATAACCCTTTCGTTTCGTAAAAGAAAAAGAAAAATCGAAAGCGTAAAAGCAGCCCCCTTTTCCATCCCGCCCCACTATCCGATTCACAAAGAAAACCGTTAACCCCTATTATGAAAAGGGGCTAGGCTACACAGCGCACCCACCGTCTTACCCCTCGACCGCTCTACGCACCTCGCCAGTCTACCTAGAAGTACGATGGAGGCATTAAGAGTACCTTTATATACCTACCTACCCAGCTAGGTACTCAGCGCAGCCATCCCATGATATCTCGACGCCTAAAATAGTACTTAGATTAGCTGAATTCGCAACAACAGCCGGCACTCCACAGATGGGGCCAACAGCTAGCAGAAGCCGACTCTACAAGGCGATCACGTAAAGAGAGCAGCAGTCTCAAGGCTACACGGACATTACATTACATTACATAACATTGCATTACACAAACACACATACACACACACAAACAAACACACGGGTATGAAGCCTAATTTCATTCCCTTTAATTTGTATAGACTGCCTTTCCTTTTCTTCTCTCTCGTTTCTTTCTTTTCTTGTCCGTGCTCTTCGCGCCGGCTCCCCCAATTCGGAGGTTTTGGCTCGCCAGAGTTTGATGTCGCGCCAGTGCCAGTGCCAGTGCCAGTGCCAGTTTCAGCTGAGTCTTTCCCTTTTTCCCCGGCTGAAAATAATAATAGTAATAATGATAATAATATAACTTTTTATATAAAAAAATTTGCTCTACGCCTGTTACGCCGCATGATGATGATGCGTTGCCCCGGTCGGCATCGGCATCGGCATCGGCACGGCGCGTGGTGTGCGGAGATGAGCCGGGCCCCGGCCTGGCCTGGCCTGGCGGTCGCGATGCGAGATACCACCAGTAGTAGACTTTTCTTTTTCTTTTTTTGGTCTGGTCTGGCAAAACCCTGGTCGCCTAGTAGACCTTCTTCTTCTCGTCGATGCTGAATTGCCCGGGGCCGCTGTTAACGAGCAGAAGGAGTCCGCCGACGATGGACAGGATCTGGAAGAAATCGTATTTGGCGAAGTCCTTGTGGGGGTGGTGCTCGTGAAGCTACGCCAGAATGTTAGCCCATCTAATTACCGATACTGTTTCTCCGTCGTAAGAACTTACAGTCCAGAAGTTGTTCACCAAGATGTTGAAGACGCTCAGGATGACAACGAGGAGAGTAGCGCTGAACTTGGCCTTGAATCCAACCACGACCATGACGCAAGCAATCAGGCCGATCACGGACACACCAATTCTCCAGACGGACCATTCTCCGCTGAAGACGAACCCGATGAAGAGGAAGATTAGGAGGATACGGCCCGCGAGCTGGAAGTACATCTTTCGGTCCTTCTCGTCGAGCTGGGGCAGGCCTGCGAACGCCTTGGTCTTCCTAACCCAAGAGTCGGACAGCACCATGACCAGCCCGCCAATGACGGATAGGTTTCGGAGGAAGAAGTTGAGGTCAAAGATCAGGCCGTATCCGAGGGCCTGGGTGACAACGACGCCCATGAGGCCGGCAACGGCGTAGTCGGAGTACTTTCGGATGATAACGAGGGTAGAGCATGCGAACATGGTCATGACGTTCACGATGAGGAACAGGTGTGTCAGGCCTCCGGGAACTAGCGATCTTGGTCAGCTAAGGAATATCGACCTGCAGACTTGTAGACTGTTGGAATAGATGGTTGGACGTACTATGCCTATAGGAATTCAAGTATACTAGCTGGTCGTTCCATTGTGTTATAATTCTTAGGGCATCCTCGAGGAATGTGACAACGATTAGGAAACGCCCAATAGCCGGCAGATATCTATAGCACAACAGCAGGTTAGCATCGCCTCTGGTCTATTTCCAACTTGAAGTAGCTGTAAATAAAAAACTATGCTCTTGTATTGGAGGCGTAAGAGTAGACGTAGGCGTAGGCATAGACGAGGACGCGTCGACGTACGGCTTAATGGGTTCGCTGATAGTATCCAAGATATCCTCGATCTTACTGGTTTGTTCCCTGATTGCGTCGAGGGGACTCGGGTCGGCAACGTCGCTTTTGGGACCGCCAAAGGGGTTCGGGCCACCGAGGTGGTATCCGGCTGTACCTCTGATCTGGGCCATTTTTGGTGTTGTCGCGGTTTATGTCTCCCAGGCCAGCTGTTTCGCGCGAAGACGTCGAGGATGGAGAGATACTATGGCTTCTCGCGAGGAATGTAGGCAAGGGGGAAAAGGGGGAAAGAGTTGGTAAGACGGAAGATGGAAGAAGGAAGATGGAAGAGATATTGTTTATGCCGAGGAGCGATAGACACGGACGAGCAGCCGGGGTTATGGAGTATTGAGTATGGAGTTTGGATTTGGAACGATATGGTTAGGAAAAAGAAATAGTTGTCAAAGTAATAAGTAATAAAGAGGGAAAGATGACGATTCTCGAAGCTCGTTTCGTGATTATAATTCCAACTCCTGGTGAGCTTTTAATGTGTGCTAGACAACCGTGTCCTCAATTGAATAAATGATGCAAGGCCAAAGTTCCGACATGCCAGATTGGTGTTTATTGCTTTATTGGTTCGCTGACTTTGACTCAGCTAAGGCCATTGTGGCATGGTCAAAACCAAAAAAAAAAACGCACTGACCATCATTAAATATGTACATGGTACCTAGGTAACTACTTAAGTTCCTTAGGAGGTAGGTAACACCTGCGCAGGTGCTTAAGAACCTTCCAAGTCCCTCCGCGCTAGTCAGGGACTTGATGCTTAACTAAAAGTTCACGGTGGATAGAGGTACAGTTTCATCTTTTAACCCCACCCAGGTACTTGAAGCTTTTTAGACTCTCTAGACTTTCTAGACTTTTCCAAGTTCCAAGTTCCAATTGAGGATGTTGTTCAAGCTTAAATGCGTCGGTACGAGGTATATCCGCTACCGAGTCTTAACTTACCTTGGTAGGTATTTAAGCACTTGCCTAAATTCCAACCATACCTAGGTAGGTACCTAGCAGTCCCGAAGTCCGGGTTTAACGGACTTGCCGTACTACCTGGGTACCTAGGTACCTACTTCATACAAAACCCAGCCTTAGCAAGAAATCCCCCCTCTCCCCCCCTGAACCGAAATACACGCTACACTTCGCCGCATGATGCCAAAAATAAACCACCACCACCACCACCAACACCACCTATTTTAACGTACATACCTCCTAGGCAAGTAAGCACATAATTCACACAGAAAGACAAAAGCTCCAGCTGTGCCGTGACAACTCAAACATTGTCTGCCTTTGATTGGATACTGCAGATATGGATGTTAGTTACCCCGGATGCACTAGCACTAATGAGGTAGCTAGCTAGCGAAGCTCCCGTAAGCCAGCGGCGTTGCTATTCCCTACAGGTATCTAGGTAGTATAAGTAAGCACATTACACTACTCCGGTCCTAATAGGATACTGCACCTTATAGGAAAGCTTACAAAGCCCTAAGAACTGCAGCTTTCCAAATCGAACACACAACGTTGATTAACAGACATCGTGTATAAACCTATCCGTGATAGTCGAGCAGAGTGACATCTAGCCAGCCGCAAGATCTCCAACATCAACCGTCTCTTGGTCTAGTGAAACACTGCTAAATCGATATACAAGCCTACCATAGGCTACAGTATCTTAAACCGCTAGCTAGTAACCTTACACTAAACAAACACTTACGTGTGCCACATACCCTAGGTAGATAAACACAAGGCCGACACGCCGACAACAGGAAGGATATTTCTGCCAGCGAGCCGTCTGCAGCCGTGAATATCGGAGTAGCAGTCGCCGTGTTAGCAGCGCCAAATATACATCTTATCATGGCTCTTACACAAGCCGACGTACCGTAGCTGGACCGGACTTAAACACCAAATCTCGGCTCGGGGCCTTCCCAGACCGCTGGTAAGCTGCTCGTAGGAACGTCATACCGCAGGAGGTACAATGTAACCAGGCAGAGTAGTCAGCCACGGACTACAGTCCGTCACGGGGGAACGAATCCCTCACAGGCCGCACAGCGCAGTCAAAAGCCGGCGAGGCAAGACCTAAGCACCTCCATCCTAGGATTCGTAGTCCAGCAGCACCCGAGAAAGCCCAAGCCCAAGCCGCGATCCATCGCCATTCTATTTTCACACATCGCGGACGAAGCCAAACCGACCATGGCCTCAGGCGATGACAAGCGAATCGATGCTCTCCTTGGCGATAGCGATGACACTCTGGCACGTGGGCGTCTCGCCGGGGGTGTGCAGCTTGAATCCGGAGCTCGGCGGCTTCCACGCGCCGGACCGGACCAGCGCGTCGAAGTACGCGTGCCGCGCCTTGCTCTTCTGCTCCATCTGCAGCACGATGTCCTTGAGCCCGATGTGCAGCGGCGGCGTGTCGACCGTGTCCAGGGCCGAGAGCCCGTACACGTCGGCCTTGAGCAGCGCGCGCACCGTCAGCCGCCACAGGCTGGGCTCCATCCCCTTGTGCTCCAGCTCGCACGGCTCCTCGCAGGCGGCGAAGTCCGAGCGGTTGGTCCACAGGATGCCGCCCAGCGCGGCCAGCTTGAACACCAGGCGCCTGCGCTCCGCCGTCGCGCGGCACGCCACCGCGTCGACCGCGGCCAGGATGCGCTCGTACGCGTGCACGATGCTGGGGATCAGCGCCGCGAGCAGCATCAGGTTCTGGAAGTTGCGCATGATGTCGCCCGACGCCGCGAGCTCGGGCGGCTCGATCCGGAACGAGCACACGGGGCAGAACACCACGTCGTACGCCGTCCGCGACGCCCTGCGCGCTTCCTGGATCGCGCGCCCCACGTCCGCGTGCGTCTTCTGCATGGATTCGATGGCTAGGGATAGCGCCGCCGTGTGCGAGCAGTCCTCCGTTGCCGCCGGCGCCGGCGTCGGTCCGTTACTATTTAAACTTCCCACGCTCTCGGAGGTGCCGACCGAATTCGGTGATAGGTTTGGTACCTGCTCCGCGCTGGGGGGGTCTGTCTCCGAGAAGAACAGGGACGGATCGATATTCGACAGGGGGAACGACGGCGTGTGCTGCGGCACCGGATCGAATCCGATATCCCCCAAGCTATCCCCCGTATATCCAAAAGCAAACTGGTAACCCTTCGCCTGCGTCCCGCCTCCTCCTCCTAACATATCGTAGTCAGGATAGCTGGTGTCTCCTCCGCTCAGCATGCTGATGAAGGCCAGACCGGGGTCTTCCGCATCGGGCGGGATCTCCGTCATCGTGTTCTTCATCGCCGGCGCTGGCGTCAAAACTGAATCCTCGATGCTCGGCTCGTCTCGGGGTCGCTTCCGAGGCCGACCCATGGGCTTCTGGGGGGAGTAGTGGCATGTGATGCTTTCACGCTTACAGCGGGAGCAGCCATCAGGCTCCTTGGTGCAAGCTAGCTTACGCGTGCCTGTGGCCATTGTAAGTCCGAATCTTGATCCACGACACTAGTGAGTGGTTGCCACACGTACGGCATTCATCACAGGCTCGGTGTTTCTGGGCGGCCCCGGCAGCCTGGCCCTCCGTCCTCGTCGTTGTCGTCGCTGACATCGTAAATCTCGATATTGGCCTTTGACCTTCACTACACCTCCAATAACAGTCGAGATTCGTGTTCCTTTTCTATAGAATTAGGTATAGTTGAAGAAGAGCCGGTCGCAAGGAGCGCATAGGATGAGACGTTCTGAGTTGTACTCAACTAAGTTTAGGCCCAGGCCCAGATCCAGGTCCAGGTCCAGGTCCCGCTTTGATTTGTTTGCACCGATGATTCGTAAGCGAGATGGAAACCTTGTAAGCGGGTCGCCAAGAATAATTGTGGCTAGTGTACCTTGTCTGCTTATGTAATACGACCTAACCTTATTGTTCGATTCCTTAAGACGATATTTTTCGTTTGATAAAACAGTGTACAGTTTTACAGATAAAGTTACTAAAAGGATATATCATCTAGGTACCTACCTACCTAAGTACATGCCCCTGGGTAGAAATACCGAATTCGATAGCTAGGTACATCACAAAGCCAAGCATCGATACCTCTCACCAGGATTGGGATACAGTGAACAGTCAATCAAATTGTCACCCGAATTAAGGAACATTTGTTAATCATAACTACTTGCGCATACTGAGAGCCGCCCTCAGACACGTAGGATCCAAAATCCAGGAGGCTCGTGGCAGCTATAAGCTGAAATTAGGGAATCGGTCTGTGAATCGAATCGAATCGATGCGTACTTAGGTATCTACAGGTAGTCTTCTGATCATGTATTTGCTGGTGTCTTCTCGGCCCCTCTACCACGGCGGTCGCTTGAGTCCTCCTGGTGCATCTCGCCAACCGCTCTCAGATCTGCCAAGAATCGTCGAATCCTCAACCCGGTTTTGTCCCGTATCAGTGCATCATACATGTTATCTGCTGCCGCGTGTATAGCGACCTGGAGACCTTTGATGACATCTCTGTCGCTGATGTCTGCGTCGTCGTAGTTGAAGAACGCATCCAAGTCATCCAGAATTTTCTCGGTCTGGGGTATCAAGGGCAGTGTCTTGTCCTTTGAGGGGCTGGGTAGAGACCGTTTCGGGGGCGGAGTCGGAGGATCCGGCGGAGGTGGCAATGGTTTCTTCGGCTTCGGTTTTGGCCCAGAAGATTCAACTGGTGGCATTTTCCGATCTACGTATATGAACTCTTCCGTGAGCTTCGGCCGACGTGAAGAAGCAGTTGTGGAAGGTTGCTGATCGGAATGTCCAGGGGAAGAGCGCAGCTCCTTTTGATTCGTCTTTTCTATCAAAGTTGTAGGGCGACCACATAACTGGGTCATTCTATCGGTTTGCTGTTCCATTTTGTCAAGCTGTTCAGAAACTTCGTCCAACGCTCGTTCCAATGATGATGGTCGACCACTAGCATACCGCGCTGGGTATGGTAACGAAGGAACTGTCGAAGGAGTTGTTTGTGGTGACACGCCTTGTGGCTGGCGATCAATTGCAGGAGTAGGAGCTGGCACATCTTTGGATTCTGGTCGGGGGTATATCTGAACCTTTGCCGGATAAGAGTGAATTGGCGAATTCTCCTTCTCTTCTTTGATAGTTTCAGGACGAGGGGGGCGGGCTACGGACACATCCCGCTTGCGTAGGCCAGTATGCAATGCGGATTGCCTGGTCCCAAGCCCCGGGCCAGCTCGTGAACTTACCAACTCCGAACGTGGTCCACTATCGTTTTTCTTGACCTCTACAGTTGATACGGGTCTAGGTGGCAGCTTTTTGGAGGTTATGGCATTGGTAGAAGGCCTGGTCAGCTTCGGAGGGCATCTGGTAGGCGTAATAGTATTAGGGGGGCGAACTGGTAAATCTTTGGGAGTTCGGGAGCTACGAAGGCCACGCGCATTCTGTGAATCTATGGTTTTAACCCGACCTTGAACCCGGCTATCCTTGACGAGCGGCCGTGTTTGTTGCGGCTCATGTTGATAACCGTGGACTTCCTTGACTGATGACTTCCTCTTCAACCACGGAAAGAGTCCTCTTCTCCCCTTAGAAGGTGAATTTTGCTTTGGTTTAGGTTTCGGACTCGGCAATGCGTCGATCAGATGGTCGGTTGGGGTAAACATGACAAAAGACCCAGAGCTTGAACTTGATTGCTCGCTTCTATCATCATCTTGCCCGTCGAGTTCACCGCTCGTTTGCGCCGGTTCCAGCATAACCTTGGGTAGATGGGTTATGGGCGCTCGACTGGCTCTAGGTCTTATCGGAGACCCTCGACTCTGCTCAGCAGATGTCACCGCAAGGCCGACAGCTTCAAACTCCTTCCGATACGGTAATAATTGCTGAACAGTATGATATGATATTTTCGACTCGGACTCGGTCGGTGTCATCATTGGAGCCTTGCTAGCTGCTCCAGCGGCATCCGCATACTTTTCAAGCTGTCTTGTGAAACGACCTAGGGCCTTGCGCTGACTCGAGGTACGAGATGGGACTTCTAAAGGTTCAATAGGTTCTACCATCGCTTCCTCTGGTATGACTAGAGTAGACAGCCGTCGTTGTTGATCGAGTGATCTATTGATTGCGTCCCAGACGACGGGATCTGCAAGACCAAACCGCTTCTGCCGTGCTCGCCCTCGGCTCCGTTCTGAAATACTCGGACATCTCCGACGCCGACCTACAGGCTTTTGGGTAGTATGCTCTGGCTTTCGCGTTATGAATTTACTATCGTCATTGGGTTGAAATTGAGCGCGATCCTTGTGCGAGGGTCTACTTTCGACGATGTCCACTTTCTCGGGCTTTGTATTGGGAATTTGGGATTGCCGCAGGGTACCCCAATACGGATGATCTTCAGTGAACTCGGAAACTTGCATCAGCGAGTACTGATTATCACGACTCGGAGACTCTCTTGTCCCTCGTGACGGGAGGCGGCGGCTAACTCGGACACCATTTTTCTTCCGACTAAGCCTGCGTTGCCTTTGTCGTTCTCTAACTAAGGGCGGTGACAATGGAGTACGAAATACTGCCTCGGCGGCTCGACGTGAGAGCTTTTCGCTTGACTGCGCCGACGGATATGTGATTTTCGGTCGACGATTTGGACTCCCCTTCTAAGGTAAACTGAGTTTAGGCATCGTCTGTATTCCAAAAAGGGTTCCCAAAAATCCCAAAAATCCCAAAAGAAAAATTTATGTTGTGAATAGTCGTACTGGCTGGTCGTGTGTTGCACGTACATGATTTTGGTTGTAGGTTGTGGTCTTTCCTGACCATACCTGGGTATCGTTAAAGATTCGGCAACGGTTTAGCTTATATAGACCGCTATTTCTCTGCAAACATGACTCTACCTAGGTGCCTGATCAAGGTTACGGGTAGCAAGAGCCATATTATGTCTACCTACCTAGGTAGGTAGTTCATAGCTATAGGCTGTGGCTTCCCATCCGCTATCATCGCTACCTACTGCTACCTAGGTACCTAGGTAGGTAGGGATCATGATACCGGCGGATTGGGATCATATGTTTGGAAGGCATGAAGAGAATTGTAACCATAGGCTAGGTATCTAGGTAGTTCGTCTGATATCTATTATCCCAGGAGCTGAATACAACTCCAACTGGCGCCGTCCCTTGCGTAGAAAGAACTCAATAGCAGCGAAATCTTTCTTGTCAACTGTACCGTGCTTCTCAAATTCCGATCTGAAATCCCAAATCAGCCTAGGTTGAACGACTCAAAAACATCGAAGGCTTAATCCTCTATAAATACCTAGCAAACGATTCAAAGTGCTGCCGTGTAGCCTGCAGTTACTTATTAGCTCCAGTGACTCAGTTGAGATTCAAGGTAGCTTCACGGACTGCTGGTTTCTTGCGGCTTTCGCGGAGACAGTTCCGGTAAAGGGACATTATTTCTTTTTGTAGACCTGACAGGCGCATTTTTCAATCTTCACTGATACGGGGATTGTTTTACGCGGAGAAATGGTAACTTGCTGAAAAGTATTCAGGACTCTTATTGAAGTTTGATGGTATGAAAAGTCTTGGGATCATCAATTCAATTTTATCGATTTTAGATCAGTAAGTTTATACGTATTGTTTCATAATGACGCATAGTTGCATATATATCATTTATCCAATAAATACACATTGTAAATGAATATACCATGTAGTTGTATAGTTTGAACATTTAATTCCTATATTTAATTATGAGAGGATGTTTATTCTCTAACATCGTCAAAATCTACTAGAGCTGGCCGCATAGGTATTCAGTAAACATTATGTATCAACTAAGCTGAGTGTAGTTCGTTTGTCCGTACATGACCATCCTCAAGATTCAGGGCGAGTGGAAACTCTTCGAAATCATACAGTATTAATACACTGTCCACCTTACATTTCCCAGCCGTCATTCAGGTAAACGTCGTTACGGGTCTCTATAAACAGTGCTGACAGACTCTGGGAGGATGGGATCATCTATTCCGGAAATAGGAACTGGCTTGCAGGACCCTCAGTCCTTGAATAGCAACCCAACCCGCCACCACCACCGTCACTATAATGCGTATCTCACGCACCGCAGCCGCAGCCGCAGGATCGAGACGGATCGTATGCACGTGATTGATGGCGCCTCCATGCTGCGCCGCAAGGGAGAAGGACTCCATCCGATTTGCTTTTTTCTTCCCCGAATAAGTCTCTCGTCGACTTTGGTCGGTGTATCTTGTGCAGACCTTGGTGAGTTATTGATCATAGGCGGACTGAACTGAATAACTTTGAGGCAGATTTCATAAGGGGAGGATGCTCTTCGTCGTATTGTGAATCATCTATTGTATTGGAGAGTAAACCACTCCCCTAAGTAGTAGTTGTTCTTAACCTTGATTGTTATTGATTGGTCGTTGAGTTTGGTGAAGTTGAAAAGGTGACAGTGAGTAAATTTTATACAACTCGTCCAACTATGCACATACCTAACACAGTATGAAAATATGTGGATTCGTTTCTTTTCCGCCTTGAATACCTTAGGTACCTAACCTGGTCACAGCATCATGGAAAAGTCTCAAGAGCTAGAGCTTACTAGGTACCTACCTCATTCTAGACAAAACCGAGTCGAGTCGAGCGAGATAGGAAAACAATCATTAATAGGAATTCTATAACCTACAGTAGATTCGTCGTTATTTGTGTGAAACCGAGAGCCGAAGAGCTCAGATGAGAAGCTGCTAGATGCTCATATTAACCGAGTATTAATCATGCCACGAACGAACACAACCCCAAGGCTCTTTAGCGACAGCGTTATTACATTTTTAGCTATCGTACCTAATTTGAACTAACCAGCCGCCGTCCGAAGACGCCACAGTGAGCAGATCCATCCAATGTATGTATATGTAAAATCCCGCCCCGTGCCCCTTAAAAACCCAACCCATAACGACGGAGGGGAGCAAAGATGCATGCAAAGTTCGCTAAGTGAAGGTATCGAGCATGCAAGCAGCCGGCGCGTCTCGCTCATGCAGCAACAGCAACCGGCAACAACATCATTAAAGAACCAAGACGTCGCCGGAGAAACAGGAAACCATATCAACGATGACAGCAGCCGGCAACCGGGAGCGTGCCCTAGTAGACATGCTCCCCTCGTCATACCTTATGCCGGACGTCGTGGGTCTCGATCGCGACCTCCTTCTCGACCTGCTCGAGGTCGAGGCGCGCGACGGGGGCGCCGTCGCCGTCGATGACCTTGGCTAGCTCCTCGAGCGTGGGGCCCTTGGTCTCGACGTACATGAAGTAGACGAAGACCAGCTCGCAGAAGATCCAGCAGGTGTAGATGATGTACAGCTTCCAGGAGTGCTTCTCGCCGAAGGCGTCGAAGGCCACGGGGTTGGCGTACGAGTTGAGGCACAGCGCCGCCTGGATCATCACGTTGAGCACCATCAGGCCCTTGGCCCGCAGCTTGTACGGCAGGATCTCGATCGCGTACCCCACCAGCAGCCCCGACCACGCGATCGAGTAGAAGAACCCGAACAGCCAGATGAAGAAGATCATCGCGTAGTTGGCCCCCGGCGACCCGTGCTCCCCGTACAGCCCCGCGCACAGCGTCCAGAAGATGAACACGACGAACATCCCCGCCGTCGACGTGAGGAACATCGGCCGCCGGCCCCACCGGTCCACGAGCGTGGCCATCGTGACCGACACGATCAACGCCAGTATGGTTTGGCCTCCCGAGAGCTAGACAGCCAGCACGAAATCAGAAAACTGCTTCTCCGACGAAAGGGTTCCTAAAGAGCGAAGGGAAAACTTACACCGAACTTGGAGTTCGAGTCTGTAACACCGGCCTGGTCATACAGCTTGCTGGCGAAGTTAGAAATGATAGCGTTGCCAGACCACTGCGAGAAGAGCCCCAGGGACAGAAGGACTGCCAGTCGGTAGCGGTTCCCCTTGGTCTTGAAGAAGTCGACGTAGCTGCTGTTCGTCTTGCTCTCCATCTCGAGGCGGATGGTCTCCTTGATCTCGCGGTACTCGAACTGGACCGTCGGGTGATGGGTGTTGCCGTTGGCGTGGTAGTGGGCGAGGATGTTGAGGGCCTGGTCGTGCTTGTCCTTGGCCATGAGCCATCGGGGCGACTCGGGAACCCACCAGATGAAGACGATCTGGATGGCGGAGGGGAGAGCCTGGAGGATGGCGGGGATGCGCCACGACCAGTCGCTCTGGATGTAGTTCGTACCGAAAGAAAGCCATGTGACCACTATGGCAGAGTCAGCAATTCCCATCACAGTCGGCGCTCCGGCAAGGGCGACGTACCAATAGCACCGGCGTTCCACAGGCAGTTGTAAACGGCCGTGAGACGACCACGATGTTGAGGGTGAGCAATCTCAGTCAGCAGCATGGGGGAAGCGATCTGAGCCAAGCTGTTTCCGAACCCCATCATGACACGGCCGCCCATGAACATGTTAATGTCACGAGCAACTCCCTGAAGGATAGCACCAACGATCATGATCACGCAACCAACAATAATCGGCGTTTTCCGGCCAAAGTTATCGGCCAACACAGGTCTGCATGCAGCATGTTAGAGCACAACACATCACCGAGCCTCCGCGACGCAGAAGAGAGGAACCGGGGCTTACACTAAGGGGATCGAGCCTAAGCTGCCGATCTGGTACAGCGCGGCCAGGAGACCGAGCTGCGAGCCCTGGGGGTCGTTGAAGAAGGCCTTCCACGTTTCGAAGACCTGCACCGAGTTGAAGAACATGCTGCAAGCGGCCCAGTTAGCAAGCACTCTTTCCCGTTTTGGGGGGCGGGGGCGCTGGGTGGTGTCTGCCGTACCCATCGTAGCCAGTGGTGGCCGAAGCGACGCAGAGCACGAAGCAGTAGAAGTACAGCTTCCGCAGGCCGGGGTCCCGCTTCCAGTCGACCTTCTCGAAGGCCGGGGCCTCGTCTTGCGCGTGCGCTACATCCTCCTTGTGAGATACCTTCGATGCGATGCCGCCGATCGCCATTGCGACTGCTGGTTCCGACTTTCGAACTGCACGAGGGTGATAGGCGACTGTGTCGATATGCCGAGCCTATGGAGAGACTTGCTATGTAGTCCCCCGGTGAGGCTTACTTACTAAGAAGCTTGGTCTTCGAGGTTGGAAGGGTAGAGACGTGAAGGTCTACATACAGCGAGAGCCCAGAACAGAATTACCTGAAGGGACACAGGTCTAGATATATGAGATGGCCAGGGTCCATAGCAGGGGTGCCATGGCGGGCGAGCGGACCGGTAGAGATGTTCACCTGAACGAATTGCCCATACCTACCTAGGTACCTAGCCCATAACCATCCAGGCCCATCTCAAATCCTAGACGCGAGATCTGGAAATGGGGGTCCCTTCTCGTGGTAAGATGTTTACATGCGTGGGTGTGGTGCGGGTCCGCCTTACCCCATGGCCCCCGTTGCCCCATCCCTCCCTAGTCTCCGTGGTGCCATGGGGAACTGACAAGAAGAGTAAGTCCCAGGGGGGCGAGGGGGGCTGGCAAGGGCAGGGGATCCCGGAGCGGTACCGTCTACACTAAGGAAATTTTAGGATTCGAGAAAATAGAAAAAATCACATCTCGGTTAATGATCCAATGCGCCGAGCATCAGCGATCTGACTGGGGCCCGGCCGAATAGCAACGCCACCCGCAATATCGAGTTAGCAAACCCCCGTTTGGTATGTCTTGCTTGCAGCAGGGAATTCATCTCGATATTACTCGGTAATGTACTCGACCTCGGCCGGGATATTATCTTTGTCATAAGGTCCTGTTCTACCTACCGTCCTGGTTAGCAGTAGATCTTCTACCGTGCCCGGGATAATTCTGCAGGAGGGTAGCCATCGCCGGACTATCGACCGGCCGACCATGTCACTATTTGATATGATAGACAGTCGAAAGCTAACCAGGGCCCAGAAGCGTTGGAACTCTTCCAGAACGCATACACTACTAGTAGTAACAATCCACCCTAACTATACATAGGTGGTGCCATAGCATCATCGTGTTAGCTGCCGTGTGTGACAAGTCGACTCAACAAGAAGTAGTATGCGACTTGTCTTTGGTTGGATATTATCGAATTTTGCGGGGAAATACGACCAGTAACACCGATATCCTGGGCCTGATCCCACCGCGGGACGAAGAGGACGAACTTGTAATGCTTGGGTTGTGTAAGTTACCCTATCCCAGGTGCCAAATGCGTCTATTGCCCCCATTGGTGGTATATTGGTGGTGTCGTACTATTCTAGCGACAATATCGCATAGGACGGCGTGGTGTCGTTGTTTCAAGATGATCACCCATGCCTTTTTCAAATTGTGTCTACTGCAAATTCATTAACGCCTTGGGTCCCGAATTCTGTACGATTATACGATGGTCTATTATGAGTCCAGTAGAGCGGCGGGTAATAGACGGTTCCATGGTGTCGGAGACGGCCTAGAATATAATACCTTAACTCTATGCATTACTAGCACTGGCTAGTAGGCAGAAATCAGCAAATATTATTCATGCACGTCAGCATCGCCAGGAGTTTTTTTGCGTGGGTTAGTTCTGTATAGGTAACTAGAAAGGCACAGTCCCTTGTTAGTAGGAGGAGGAGCAGAATAAGAATCTGACTGTCGATTTTGCTTGTTACCAAGAGCGGAACCTGTTCGGCTACACACCTGGCTAGAACATATTGATCTACCGCTCATATGGCAAGATGGAGGTTACAGCGCAGCAAAGTGATGTGGACTAGCCGCAGGAGAGCATGTCCATTACCGTACGCGTATGTACATGCTCATGTGGTTGACAGATCTGACCACTGAGATCGGTGATGCTTAAAAACTCTTCATCGTGAGAGGAATCCATTATTCACAGCTTCTGCTCGTTTGCAGAGAATAATATGTTATTGTTGGGGTAGTGCTATATCTGACCCAGACTCCTCTGCGGCGGTAGTAGCAGAGTTAAATTAATCTGGCTTGGCGTTTGGTCCCCCTTGGTCTCTGATGGCTCTCGTTATGTCGACAGCATACGACATGCCCTATCGGGCAGATTGTTGATGAATAACTAACTAATCACACGGTGTTCTGCAGTTGCTTGCGCTAAACTGCTGTATGCCATGACCCCATACCTACCAGGTGGCCTAAAAGAATCGAACAGACGGGGAAGGGATTCGAAAGGAACCAAGCATAATAGCAGGGGTTCCCAAATCGGCAATCAGCTTAGAGCATCGTCAGGAGCACAGCTGTAAGCCAACAGATAGCTGAACCCGGAGTGACGTCCCGCAAAGCCGGACGGCGTACAATAGGGGAAGGTGAGTTAAGCAAATATGTAATTCTTGACGAGCCTCAATACGATGTAGTTGTCATAGCTGACGGTCTCTAGTAAGCCACATGGCACTCCTATAACGGTTCATTATCCTAGTTGGGTGATGGTGAAATCTTAGTCGAGTGTCTAAATTCATAGACTCGTTTTAATTAACCGCTACCTACCTAGGCACCTAAGGCAGACCCTTAGCTGTTGTCCTCGTCATTGAATTCTACCGAAGTAACATTATATCGCTTATAGGTAACCGTAGAGTAGATGCATAGTAGTGGGCTAGCTCTGCTCGGTACGCAAACTTATCAGCGCTGCTAGTAATAGTCTCAGACACCAATCTCCAACAAACTGCAGATCCAAGAGACTGTGCCTTGCTGAACAATCTTAGTGTAGTTCGCCCCAGATCTGGGGAATTGGGACGCTAGCTTCTGGAAACGGCTCTGTGGAATTCTCAGGCTTCCGAAGGATTGCGCTTCTCGGACCGCTATAACGACTCACGAGATAGACACGCCATAAAAATGTGATTCAGAGCTTCAGAAGGAATTATCAACGGTGCTCGCTTACACATACGTATACCTAGGTAGGTATGTATATAGGTATCTTATAATATAAATGAGTCTGTTAGGCCGTTGGCAAAGCGCCGAACTTACACCTCAAATGCGCCGCATCCATCCGTACTCTACTTACATAAATGATTGATCGCTGGATCCGTTAATGTAAATGCAATCATTCTTCAAATCTTACGTCTCGGGTGCCCTAGGCGTGAAATTATGAGGTTAGACCAGTGGATCATCGTAGGGTAAGCTGGCAAGGTAGACATTTAGCCTAAATGCGGCAAAAGTGCCCCCTTGTCGGTAATTTACTGGGGATGCCATGCAGAAGCTTACCTTATTTTGGGTAGGGAAGTTTTTAGCGGAGGCTTCCGAGGCAACGTGGAATGGTGTAGTTCTCAGAACTGCATCTCGTGCCCTCTTAGTAGCCTCACAAACCAGTCCGATGGGAGTGCCAAACATGATCAGGAGTCCCGCGGATAAGGAAGCCGTAACATGAGTTAGATTGTTGTTAGTGAGTATTAACTTCATCACTAGTTTGGGTAGACGAGTTCGCTACCGCTCAGAGTCTTAAGCTTACTTCTACGTCGAACCGCTATGGCGTGAGGGTACTCCTACTGGAATATCATGTGTTGATAACTATCACGAATCCACCGATATGTTAGTCGTCGGTCTCGAGACGCCTTGGATAGTGGCTAGCGAGCAAGTTGTCATGTAGTCCATCCTCCCTTACAGTTCAGGGGTCCCACGTTGAGCGATCCGGAAACCCGGATGAAGCGGCCAGACACATCGGCTATATCGAAGAGATTCTTCAGGGCGCCAAATTTAGCACATTATGATGTATACTATACTCAGCTGAGGAAGGGTAGTTAGGTGTTTATACGATGAAGCCAGGCGCAGCTGAACTAGATACCGTAACTGGTTGGTCGCCTCCTGAAGCGTTACATGCGGCCTCTTGTTTCTAGGGCTCTGGTGAGGCTATTTCGTACATTGCATCGACCGAGCCACGTAAGTTCCTCGGTTGTGAGACCAAACGCATTCAGCCTGACCAACAACACAAATATCCGTCGAGCCCACATCCCACCGTACGTTGTCACAACGAAGGAGACCTGTTGACCATAATTCGCTCATGGTGGCCCGCAGAGCTGCAAATATCAAATGCACCGAGCAATTGCACCGAGGAGTGGATTCTGGTTTTATTATCTTCGTAGAACGCCAATCAATGCATCATGCATTTGGAGGGTATTTTTTCATCCCCTATCCGATCCGGAACGCCGGTTTGCCGTAATTCAATCGGGCCCTTAATGTACAAAGGGTTGATTTCCCCGAGAGTCCTGGAGAGCCCTATACACTCTCCCACCCAGGTATTACTCCTTCCCTTAGACCTGGAACCCGAATCCGGCCATGCAGCTTCGATACTGATCGATGGTCGTCTTGCAATCGTTAGTGGGATCAGCTGCTTTTGAGAACAGCATGCATTCGTCACGCTTGGACTTCTCGTCTTTGCAGACACAGCACGGCTATTAGTTGACATGAGTTAGTAGAGAAGATCTCCAATTATTAGGTAAAAGGTAAAAGGTAAATTTTCGGATACTGACCTTGGGCTTTGACACGGTGCTTGTTTCGGAGACGATGGGTTTGGCCTCAGGTTTCGAGGAAATCCAAGCTAAGTCTTATTAGCGACGAAAATAACAAGAATAAACCGATTCAGAGTTTGAAATGATGTCTTACGTATTGATATACCTAGCCAGGCCATCACGATCGGTTGTATTGAAGGTGAGTTTCGATATGTCGAGGTTTGGAATGATGTGATGTTTTTTTTTGGTCGCAAAATATTCAATGAGAATCACTTAAGAATCAGTAATTCACTAATAAAAAAAGATCGGATGGTATGACGCGATTTGTAATTGACATGTGGGTACCTACATATGTACATATGTCATATGGTATTTATAAGGTACACTAGGTACCTATATAGAGGTAGGCTGATAAGTTGCCGTCCCGCACAGCCACATGTATTATCTAAATTCCGAGATATGTGGCTTAAACTCCGAGCCAGCAAACACGGCAATCCCTGTCCCAAGAATACGGATGCTTACCTAAGGTACCTAACCTAGGTAGATAATCAATGATTTTAGTCTCGATCACGAACCATCAAAGACCCAAAAGTTCCCTGATTCCTATTTTGGACAAAACAAAAAGGAATTCAAGACTTTCTAGGCACTAGATTGGCTGCTACACCACTTAGCATACAAACTACTATGCTTCAACCAGATTTCATTACCGAGAACCAAGCAGCCGGTGGGACTATCTCACACTTCAAAGTACAAATCCGTCCGGATGGTTCTTTGAAGTTTGAATCCTCCTCTACCATTAGTCGGAACCTAGCATTGGCCTTTTTATCCCCGATCGCATTTATCTTCGTATCTTGATCTACCACTTGTATTTTAGATGTGAGGTAGGTATCTACCCAAGTAGGTACGTTTCGAAACACGAGCAGAAAGATAGCAGGTGATTTAAGGGACAACCTTGGCAGCCCTGGAGGTCTTGTCAATAACAGACACATCAACTCTGGCCTTCTTAGCTTCGTTGACTACCTAATACTATAATTTCAACTACGTCTTAGTTGGTATAGCTGAATCAGCCTCAATGGCTAGTACTGACATACCAAGATGGTTCCCCCCTGGACTTTGTGGATACGAAGACAGGGCATACGATAGTTAAATCCAAAGAACATTGCATCCACTACGCACCGACACCCCTTCTACTTCAAAAGACCATTCATACTAGGCTTCTAGAAGTTCGGTGTTGTTCCTTTTGGAATTTAGTGCCATGCTCATATAAACCGTCAAAGCTGCCCATGTGGCAGGTAGCAAAGTAATATTAAAAATATTGTTGGTATTAACCTTCTATATTTCGTCTATGATACTCAGACCTGTCTCTGCCTACCTTTATTACTTCGTCGACCAGACAGGCAGAGCTACTCGAAACAAAGGTCTGATGCAGTGAATCGAACATGACTACGACCCTCCGCAATGCGGTACTAGCCGCACTCGCTGTGCTACCAACGGTCCGGTCCGCCGCGCATATTCCTGTAAGGGCCGGCGGTGACACGGCATTTCCTGTGTTACGTTCTGTGCCGAATTGCGCAGGTAACTCAACATGTACTTGTGAAGTACTCCGGGAAAGCGTAAACGCAACTCTATTCCCTTCGGACGGGACAGCATATGAAGACTCCGAGGACGAGAACTAGTCAGTTGCTTCCTCATATGCACTCAACTCTACGGCCTAGAGTTAATATTATCCTACATCCAGTTCCGCCGCATGTAGATTGCCGGCCGCCTGTATCGTCAGCCCGAAGAATGCGCAGGAGGTCTCTACGGTGGTAAAGATACTCTCTCAGACCGGGACAAAGTTCGCCGTCAGAAGTGGTGGTCACAACTACATACCCGGCTTCGCCAGCATCGATGAAACGGGAGTTCTAGTTTCTCTCTCGAATTTGAACACTTCTGAGTTATCAACGGATAATAAGACTGCGAGAATCGGCCCGGGAAACACATGGCAGGATGTTTACGAGACCCTGGTTCCCAAAGGGGTGACTGTGGTCGGTGGACGTGTCGGCCCTGTCGGAGTAGGTGGTTTGATGCTCGGAGGTAAGCTCGCTGTGCTGGTGGTTATGGTAGATACATCACAACTAAGCCAAACACTAACATCGCTTAGGTGGACTGAGCTACTTTGCAACACAGCGTGGTCTTGCCTTTGACAATGTAAAATCGTACGAGGTTGTTCTCGCTAACGGCTATATTGTCACCGCTTCAGCCACCAACAAGTATTCAGATCTATATAAGGGACTACGAGGCGGCCTCAACAACTTTGGTATAGTTACCTGTTACGAACTCTACACGTACCCCGTAGGGGACTTCTATGTCGACGCACGAGCATATAGTACGAACCAGACCTCTGATTTCCTGCATGCCGTAGCGGAGTATCAGAAGGCAGGACAGTTAGACCCATTGTCAAGCGTTAGTGGTATGTATAATACTTTCTCACAATGTTTAATATTATATGTGGTAAAAGCTAACATGATCGTAGTATGTCACAGCAAATTCTATACTTACATACCCCTACCCCTTTTTCTTTCTTCCCGCTAGATAGATGGTCATAAAGAAAATCAAGTTTCAAATTTTACGGGATATTAACATGTAACAGATTCAGCTATTAGAAACCGGCCCAACAATCCTCCTACTCTACAGTCAACCAGTAAAGGAGGCCAAGGCGTTCGATGCTTTCTACAATCTCGGATCGTATACACCAATCGCCCCGCCCTTCAACGGTTCACTTCTAGATATCATGGCTCTGACCGGATCCCGATTTTCGACCGGCAACGTTAGCACATACGGCGAAACATTCACACACCAAACTGACGGTGATATGATGGTTGAGCTATACGACATCTTCCTCGAGGAGATCGCCAACCTTCCTAGCGGCGCTTCGGGATTCTGGGTACCGAACCCAATTGCCGCCAGTGTAGCCACGCTGGGGAAACAGCACGGCGGGAACTTGCTCGGTCTACAGGAGGTTCCGCAACAATGTATGTCTATTATTCCTTTTGGCTGCTTACCTAACTTTAGCACTAACACATCGTTTCCCTCGCAGGGTATGAATGGTTCATCACCTGGAAAGATTTAGCACAAGAGCAAACCATCTGGGATATATCCCAACGGATCACTCAGCGATGCATCGACGCCACTAGAGCGAAAAACTTATCCCTGCCATACCTCTTTACGAATACAGCGGGCAGGAAACAGGACGTGCTGAGCAGCTTCGGTGCGGATAACGTCGCACTCATCAAAGCGACGGCGGCCAAGTACGACCCGGGACAAGTGTTCCAGAAGCTACAGAACGACGGATTCCTTATACGGAAATTATAAGAATAAGAGAAGGAGTTGGCAGGTACATAGATTAAGCGGCATCGGTGCGTTCGATAGATAGATACCTAAGGGAGCAAGTAGTATAAAGCATTATAATAATAATATCAGTACAGCTTATTATTTTTCGAGTGCTAATTATAATATCCAACCTCACCTTTATTATACTAAAACCAATTTTCATAACTGGAAGCTAATATTGAAGAGTGCATAATGTGTTAGTGCTAATCTAAAATACCTTATCACTAGCACCTTGGTTTACCGAAATATATAGTGTATACTATTATATCGCCTTGCCATCATGAAAACTTCATAGAATGAAGTCAATAGGAGAAATCCAGGCCCCCTCGGTCATCGATCCCGAACAAACAGGCTGCTCAATTTTCTTTGGAGTGCCCATATTTGATGCTTGATACCTATCTCTATTTTATGGAGTTTATATAGTTCAATGATCTAGTTTAGATATTTAAGAGTTTTATTAGGTTGAGCGAAGTGATTTAAAATAATTAAATAGTCAAATAGAGGGTTACGAATGAGGTCGTGGAACAAATAAGACAAGACAAGATAGGGGTTACGGTAGACCAGCTTTACTACTTCCTAGGAAAGCAGATAAAGCGATTGGTCCTCTCGTTTAACCGCATATCACTACACCGTCTCCCCTTCTACCCCTCCAACCCCTCCAAAACATATTTCTAGATTGGTACAGTGGACAACTATCAGGAGGTTACTAATCTACTGGCAGCGTCTCTCTAGGCAACTCTATCTATACGAACCTTACTAGGTACCTAGAAAGGTAGATAACAGAAGATAGAAATACAACTCTTAACTCTTATTACAAATTCGTTCTAATTCTAAATCTAAATCTATAACTTCCCATCCTCACGCCACCCCGAACCCACCATCAACCCAAGAACCTCAGAACCCACCCGCACGCAGCTCACACAGCCACCAACATGCCGGCCCCATCCCCCCTCATCATCGCGACGCAGTCCGTCCAGCGCCTCGTCAAGGAGGAGAAGTCCTACAGGAAAGAGCTGGCGCAGCAGTCCGAGCGCGTGAAGAAGCTCGAGGCGGACCTCAAAGCCGGAGGCGGCGAGACCGCGGACGGCAACGCCGAGTTCGTGCTGAAGCAGGAGGTATGTCCTATACCCTACCCTATACCCTATACACCCCTCCCCTTGTGCTCTTCTCTTTTCTCCCCCCTTTCCCATTCCCCTTCGCAACCCACCCTCCCTCTACCGGATCCCAGACCAGACCAGACCAGACCAGACCGCACAGCCACCCCAAGCCCAGAAACGTAAAATAACCTCTTCCCGCCCCGCAGCGAAAAGTCGCAGACGAGACGCGCGCGGTGTTCGCGCCGCTGAACGAGCGCATCGCCGACGCCGTCCAGCGGCTCGAGGAGCAGATCGCCGCGGCCGAGAGCGAGAGCGGGCCCCCCGAGGAGCTGAAGAAGGCAAACGAGGCCCTGGAGGCGGCCAAGGCTGTGGAGGAGCCGCCGGTGGCGTGAGGTGGACGTGTAGAGTTCAGGAACCTAATACCGGGTCGACTTGCAGGCTACTACTGTGTGCCCGTGCCTGTGCCCGTGTAGGATTACGATGAGGAAAGGGAAGGAGTGGGAAGGAATGGGATGAATTAATACAGTGATACCACGTTTATTTTCAAAATATTAAAATTTAAAGAGTAAAGAGTCGAAGCAAGCAAGCACGCTTCCAGCAGGCTTACTCGAGGAGTAGGGATTTCGTTGACAATGGGGTATTCTCTTCATTAGCTAGGAAGTCTAGTATAATGCCATTCTGCTATGCTCTCTGTTATGCTGTGTATAACAACCTCCACTCCTGATTTCTGCAGCATACAATACATACATGTACGTGCCGCAGCAAACCATCACAGACTAGACGCCCTCCTCCCCTCCTTCCGCCGCCATGCAGCTCGTTGCTTCCCATCACGACGTATCCATGGTATCGCCGTCGGGCGCCTCCACCGTGATCTGCGGCGTCTCCAGCGACGCGTCCTCCGCCATGGGGGTGTCGGCCTGGCGCAGGTTCTGCTGCGACTCCTCCTCCCCCATCTCCACGTCCTCGCCTTCCTCCGGCTCCTCGTCTCGGGGCTGCTGGCTGCCGGCCCGCTGGCTCGGGGCCTGGCTCCCGGACCGCGAGAAGCTGCCGCTGTCGCTGAGCCGCGGCTTCAGGCCCGCGGGGCTGTCCGCTCGCGGGGTCCTCCCGTCCCGGCCGCCGAGCATCATGGGCGTGGCGCTGCCGCCTTCACCCTTAGACGAAGAAACGGCACCGCCGCCGCTGTCGGGCCGGGGCGTGGCGTTCCCGCTGGCCAGGCCGCCGGGGGTCTTGCCGGGGGTGTTCGCGGCCTCGCCGTCCTCGGCGTCGGAGTCCATGCCCTCGCGGCGCTCGACCTCCTCCTTCTCGTCGCGGATGAGGGCGCGCAGCCTCTTGCCCTCCTCGACGAGGCGCTCGAACTGCTCGCGGCGCTCGCGCCACGTGGCGCCGTAGGTCTCGCTCTCGCGGTGCAGCTCGTCGCACTCCTCGCGCAGCTTGTCGAGGTTGGCGGCCTGCTCGGCGCGCGGCCGTAGCATGCGGTTGCTGGTGATGCGGTCGGCGAGCTCGTCGAAGCGGCGGCGGCGGGCGAGCGTCGCGCGCGCGCCCTCGAGCTGCGCCTTGAGCTGCGCGTTGCCCTCGCGCACCGCCTCCATCGTCTCCAGGATCCGCACCCGGTCCGCCGCGTACCGGTCGCGCTCGCGCTCGTTGGCCGTCCCGAGGAACTGCAGCCGCAGGATCTGCGCGTCGAACGCTTCGAAGTCCAGCACCACGTCCTCCTTGAGGCTGGTGACGTCGGCAGCCGAGAATGATGATGACGATGACGAGAATGCCGCCGCCGCTGCTGCCTCCTGGTCGGCTGCCGTGCTGTCTGGTGGCGGGGTGGGCAGCTTGCCGGGGCTCGTGAATGCGCCGGGGGCGATTAGGCGTTTGGTGAGTCGCTTGAAGGGCTTCTCTTCGACGTTGAGGAGGCGGGACTTGTGAAGTTCGTTTTCTTCTCGCTCCTCGAGGAGGCCGAAATGTAAGGACGCCATGGTGGATTTTGAGGATTTTAAAAACCTCGTGATTATGACGTTGTAAGAGGTGTGAAAGAGGCAGACGTAGATTGAAAGTTGGGTGGATAAGTTAAAGTTGAGATGTTGTAATTGTCGAGGTTGGAAACGGAATTTAGCTGTCAAACACGGGTGGCTTATCGATAAAATTTTAAGGTTTATCGATAACGGTAACGATAACGATAACTGAGATGTTTTCTCAATGGAAAAGCCGCAATAAGTGCATAATTGAACGTTACGTAATGTAGCTGTTTATATTAGTATTATCTCGTAAGTACCTACGTAGATGCATATTTGTGTTATTGATTTTTGTTGAATGTTAGACTTACTCCCGAGGTCCTTTTCTGATTAAAATGTTCACAATTGCACAAATTACAGCACGTTACAAAGCGTCTATAGAGATCTAATAGTAAGAGGTTCTTATTTTGTGTCTTCTATGGCGACTCTGTATAAAGTACACACATCCATAGATCCTAACTTGCTACACGCCGTATTTCCAGAGGGCACAAGAATCGTCTATCATGCCTTAACTAGGTTCCTAGCTCTCCGTCTCTCATCATCGTTGAGTACCCATTGGATACCGTCCTCGTCCTCGTCGTTGTTTATTTCTTCCCACTCTTCCTCCTCCATATTCGCAACCATCAGGATCTGGGTCACTTTTGCAAACATCTCCCTAACAGAGTAGTTACCTCTGGAGACGGTGCTGATGATGCCTGAGAAATCCCGATCCATCCGTATTGCCCCATACGCGCTTGTCTTCCCGCTGTAGCTCCAGACCCTCTTCTCGAGCGTCTTGGCCAGGTCCGTCGCCGTGAGATCTACGAGCGTGGTGAAGGTCTTGGGAGTCATTAGCCGTGCGATAGGCTTCATCAATGCGTCCCATCCACGTTCGAATCTCCGCTGGACACGGTCTATCATCTCGTCCTCGCCTTCATCGTTCTGCCGCGCAGTTTCTACCAGTTCGTCTTCGGATCGCCAATAATCCGCGTCGCGGAAGGCCTCAACGAGCACCGGCTTCAGTCTTTGCTTGACAACGAAAGTAAAGAGAACTTTCAAGGCATCAGATATCAGCTCGCTAGTCTTAATAGCGAACGTGGAATTCAATGCGCTGAGCGCTGAATTTACAAACGTGGCGTCGTGTTCGAACGGGAAGGCTGTGGCTAAGTGGGCAGAATGAGATGCCCCGTTGGGTTGATCGGGAGAAGTACCAAGCTGTGATGCAATAATACGATTCAAGTAGTCTTTCGCGACATCCAGGCTGTTAATGAGCACAATAAAGGAAATGATCTTGTTCTCGGGTGGGAGACCTCCTTGGACTGCCGGCTGCGGATAAGACTCATCTCGCATCCTCCGTTGTACCATTCCAATAAAATCGGATCCTAATACTCTTCCGAGATCTGGGATGACTGAGGCCGCTACATCGCGTTGCGATGTCGATATAGCTTTCTGTATTATGGCGCTGACGATATACATGATATCGTCGACGGCTGAGATTAGGTAAGGAGCATTTCCGTCGATGGGCTTGCTGAGATTTAGGGAGAGACCGGTAGGTGATTCATCTAGTTGGAAGGCCTTCTCGACAGACCTCCTAAAAAAGAACATCGCTAGCGAATTGTAAGGCGTTGTAAGCTTTCCCGAGATTTTCCGGCTGAGATTAGACTTTGTGACGACCTCTGGTATTGATAGAGGAGCGTTCTCAGGGGTATCGGGGTTCTAGAAGAGTTTAGCTGTTAGTGAACCAAAATCAGTTAGGGGTAATCACCTTGCATTTCCCGGCAAGAAATCTCGAATATAATGACCATCGGCCAAGCATGATAGAGATCTCGCTCAGTAGACCGTCCACTTCTTTCATATCCACACCTTCGTCCTCGCTATTCCGTGCGTTGGTCCCGCCACCTAGTGCTGGCGAGTTCATCCGTGGTGTGCCTGTAAGTGTTCGTTGTGGCGGCAGGAAGCTCTGCACTAGGAATGAGAATGGATAGCTCTTTGCGTCAGTGAGTTTCCTGTCAACACCTCTCTCGTCGCTCCATGAATCCAAGATGATGCCACCTTGCACGTCGGCCTCCATCTGGAGTCTCTCTATAACCTTGACCATCTTGCCCTCGCCATAATGCCTCTCTACAAGACCGCCGTGACTCTCAACGATTTGGGCAATATGCTCAAAGAGCTTTGTGAGTGCGTTGGCGTAGAAGAACCCATCTTTTCTCCCTGCGTCTCCTGGGGCTGCTCTGAGAGTGGCGCGAGCTGTACCAGCAACGCCCTGGCATACATATCGGCCATATACGTCTAATCCAACATCGCCTCTTTCTATTAAGGGAAACAGTTTAAAGAATCTCGTAACCTTAGCGCCGTCGCCCTCTTTAGCTGCCTTTTCGAATTCCCGTAAGAATAAGCCGCACAAGCTTTCTTTTGCATTCTCGAGTGTGACCCAGGGAGCATCAGGGACCTCAACACTCGGTACCATGGACGCCGCGAAGCCGCCACGTATAATCGGTTCAGGCACCTTGCTTGCGCGGGAGATATAGCCAGCGGCGGCCTCCCAGTCTTGCGGTGCGCCCATGCTCCCCACAACTCCATGGACACAAGCCTTGAGCTCTGCGACCTGCTCGACGACCTTCAATGTCTGCTGGACTCTGTCCTTTTCTAGATCGAGATCCTTAACTCGGCTGGAAAGCCGGCCTGCAGTATCAGCAGCTGAGGAAAGCATGCCATTGCTGATGGATCTTGTTGCGATAACTTGGGAGCCGAGATTCGCACGAAGCAGATCGAGGCGACCTAACTCCCGAGATAGGTCTGCCTGAGAGGAGAGAAGCGCATTGAGACGATCGGTTACTTTGGTCTCGCGGACGTGTAGGGCAGCTAATGTGGCGCGGACGTCGGAAAGAGTCGAAGCATCGTGAATGGAGGGGCCTGATGGGGAGTTGATATTCAGCTTATTAGAAGGTTTTTGTGTTGTTGGCCCCGAGTTGCCATTGGGGATGTTGTTGGCGGACATTGGGACATTGGTTGTGGGGGGCGCATAGCGACGTGAGATGTCGAGCTTTCCAGAGAGTTGAGTTGGAGCTCTAGCTGTGGACACTTTTATCGTCGATGTGGGCTAAATGATGTTAAAAGTCAAGTTGGAATCGCCTAAACTAAACTGTTATAAGCTGGAGGTTAGATCCATGCCAGCTGATTTTGCACCCCACCTGCACCCAACTACACTAATACATAGGGCTTAGCCGTCGCGGCACGGCATGGTGAAAGAGTTTAACCACTAACGATAACCCAATTAGGCTTTGAAGTTCCCTGTATTAAAGCTTTGGTAGGTACAATACATGGCCCTACAAGCATCCTTCCACCTCTAACGTCCACCAAGCCTCTGAGATAAAACCTCTAGAACTCCAGGGCTGCCCTTAATCGATAAGCTCGCTGTAAATATTTAGCTCTTATATCGTCATAGTGGTTGCCGTCCATAACTTTTTATGAGTCACTTTTCAATAAACATATTTTATGTATACACCTACCAACTTTACAAGTAAATCTTAGAGCATTTTAAGATATTTCAACATCTCTCCAGAAAGATACCTATCATAAAAATCTCGACTTTATCGACGCCTTACAAAATTCTTACACTATCAAGCAAGTTGGCGTCCAGGATCTTTAGCCTTAGACTTAAAACTGTTCGAGCATTTTTACACTCCTGCAGCACCATGTCTCAAGACCTCCCAAGGCTGAGCACACGTATTCTCAGAGTACCAGAGAGCGAGTTAGGGAAATTTAGGGAAAATGAAGGCCAGGAGAAACTAGAAACATGGGAAGTTTCTCAAAGCCAATCACGAAGTATCGAAATCCTTCACGAGGCTGCGGACTACCTTAGAACCAAGGACACGCCCGTTGCGTTTCCAACTGAGACTGTCTATGGGCTTGGAGCTGATGCAACGAGAAGTGCTGCGGTCCGGGGTATATATACAGCGAAGAAGAGACCAGCAGATAATCCCTTGATTATTCATATCTCAGATCTGGACATGCTTCGGCGTGTTCTCGCCCCTGAGAATACAGCTAACGGCACGACGGGTATCGATCATGATAGAATACCTGAGATTTACAAACCTCTTATAGAACGATTCTGGCCAGGGCCCCTGACGATACTACTTCCCAATCCGACTCCGTCCAAGCTAGCCCCTGAAGTGACGGCCGGATTGAAGACCTTTGGTGTTCGGATGCCAAAGTCACCCCTTGCCCTCTCACTCATTAAACTGACAGGCGCTCCTCTAGCTGCCCCATCGGCAAATGCTTCTACCAAACCCTCACCAACTACCGCCGAGCACGTGCTCGAAGACCTGGACGGTCGCATTGAGCTGATACTCGACGGCGGCCCATGTCTCGTCGGGGTCGAGAGTACCGTGGTAGACGGCCTATGCGACCCCCCTTTGATTCTAAGACCAGGCGGCGTGGGCATAGACGAATTACGGAGCTGTGCTGGATGGGAGAAAGTCGAAAAGGGGTATAAAGACCAAAGCGAGACGGGAAAGTCTGCGCCGCGAGCCCCAGGGATGAAATATAAGCATTATAGCCCTAAGGCGAAGGTGGTTCTTTATGAAGCGACTTTCGCGGCAGCTAAGGATGGCATACAAGTCCACGATGTCGAAGCGTTCATCCAGAGTCGACAGTCCCGGCAGGAGCCAGGAGGTAAAAGCAAAGAATTGCGAGTTGGTATAATACGGACTCGATATTGGAAGCCGGCCGCTGGGCTACATCGCGGCGATCTCGAGAAGCGAGAAATAGTAAAAACAGAGGCTAGCCAGGAAAGCCAGGAGACATCTGAGCTTGACGTTCAAGAAGCAGGGCTTTATGATGCCAAGAGTGGCGCTTCAATTGGGAAACTCATGGATATAGACATAGGAGCGGACACTAGAAGCATAGCGCAGGGGCTCTTTTCGGCGTTACGGGAACTGGATAGACGAGGTGCGGATATCATATTTGTGGAGGGTACAGTAGACGACGAAGACATCGGCGCCGCGGTCATGAACCGGCTTCGTAAAGCAGCTTCTCAGATTAGGTCGTAGGTCATGACCGGCACCACCGCATCGCCCATCTTGAAGACAACTCGTTGAGAACAAACAACGACTTTTTACCAACGCCATGCCAAAGTCTACGTTTAAGACCATCTCGTCGTCTTTTATCTAAACTGGGGAAACCTGCAGTTTCTCACAAGCCTTGCCTCAGCCAATCTGTCAGCTTGGCCTTTCCTAATTGCGCCAGGTTGTTCACTCCTTGTTCGCTGAGGTCGATACGGCTTAGGTTGACATCTTGCGTTGGCGCCTTGCTGACTCTTTGTACGATGATGGTCGGGTCTGTCTCCAGGATGATGCCGTCGTCTACGATCTCGTCGATAGCCAACGAGACCAAGTCGTAGTTCTCAATTATTGTTCGCTTATCAACCGATTGCCTACCCCCAGTTAGCCCTGGATATCCCTAAGTTGCTTAGATACTCGACATACTTAAATAATAGATGCAGCGAATCCCTTAATGCCAAGATGACGTTGTATAGGAGAACCTCGTTCTCGTCGACGCCGCCCACGACATACATCATCACGTCAGACTCCATCTTATACAGCACGATCCGGTTATCGTAGAGGATAATGTCACCTGTCTGCTTCGCCGTCTTCTCTAGTAGGCCCTTCTCGAACGTCTTCTGCGACTTCACGTCCGCGAACGGCCCGCTAGGTTGGTGGTGAGGGTTTGAAACTGTAAGGGTTCTCGTCAGCGGCGATAATACTACGAGGTCTCACTTTCAAGAACGGTCTATACCTACCTGCTGTGGGCGCATGGTGGGGGGAGTTATAGTATTTCGCGAATATCCTGGAGCCATCGTCGATATTGAGGATGATGATGGCATTCACCGAGGATAATGACATCCCAGGCGCCATTTTAAAGGAATTGGGTAATACGTTCGAAGTAAAGAAGATAGTTGTGATTATACAGATATCGAGGACGGTCCCTAGTAATTGTCTCTTATAATACCAACGGATGTTCAATATCGACGGCAAACATATGCCAATATGTATGTAAGTTGGAGCTACGTACCTATAGCGACTTCAATGTGGCATTTGGGATTAGAGTGGACCCCCATATGAAATGGATTATGGATAAATTGTTTTAGCGGAACCGTGGTAGGGCGGACCAGGGTCCCCCGCACTACTTTTCGGTACTTAGGTACCTGGGTAGAAGTACGGATGTACTTTACTACGTAAGCATAAATTGGCATAACTTCCACTTTACACGAAAAGTCGCGTCCTATCCCCCCTTTAACGCGCGCTCTTGCCCCGTTTTACGCGATTTCCTAATGGCGGCATAGGTACTAGGCAGTACTTCCGTATCCCACTTTGCCCGGCAAGGCTTAATCTTCTTCATCACATCACCCACTTTCTTTCCAAGTTTTACTTAACATATTTATTTTTTTCTCAACTAACTACGATCTCTACGTCGCATGTCGTAGTTGATTATATTCGAGTCACCATGTCGTCGCCTTCTACCCGCCGCAGTCAGCGAGGTTCGCAGACACCAAACCGGAATACACGAAATTCTCAAGCCCCTCAAGGTACTCCTACCAACGCCGGCTCGTCCCAAAATGGTGCTCAGAATGGAAATACTCTTAACGTCAATCGCCCCTCTCAATTGGCATCAAGTCCTCTGTTTTATCAATCATCTCCCGCGCCCGAGAATGATAGGAGTTCTCCTGCCTTGCGCCACAACACCGATAGCCAGAGCACTAATGTCAACTCCGGCGCCGCGCCTAGTTCACCGCTACGCCGCATGACGGGAAGCGATGGCGATCGCACACCAAGAGCTAGGTCGCTTATGGGTGGTGGTTAGAACAGATTTACCACTATAAAATATTATAGAGATACTAATCAATGCTTTAGAATCATCTCCTATTCGGTACGAACCAAGCTCAAGCCCTGGCCGTAATCTGCATCCGCAATCCGATCTTCGAAGCGAAAGCAGTAACTTATTTGTCGGCTCGTCTGATACACCACGAGCCAATAGAGTAAACCGAAGAGGTGATATCAACTCGGAAATTTTCAGTAGCAATGTTCGAAGCGGTAGCCGCGTCATTTTGGACGATGCTGGGCGCGTGGTCCGAGAGATTCATTCCGACGCAGCAACCTTTTCTAACCTGAACCCCAACACCTCTGACGCCGACGCTCTCGGCGGTCAAGACAATGCGACCATCTGGGGTACTACAGTCTCTATCGACGATACCTATGCCGCATTCAAGGACTTCCTACGGAACTTCACCAAGAAGTACCGTATGTGGGGCGAAGGAATGACGACGGAAGAGACAGATGCTGACCCTGAAGCTACATCCAAGCCATATTGGGAAGAGCTTCAGAACATGCTGGTTCTTGGTCAGCGAATTCTCTACGTGAACGTTCAGGACTTCAAACTGTACCCGCCTACCAGGAAAATTTGGCACCAAATTCAGCATTATCCTCAAGAAATCGTGCCGCTCATGGATCAATCGGTCCATGACCTTATGATCGAGCTCGCACAGGCCGAGATGGCCAGACAGAGGAGCCAGAGTAATGGAGCGTCGGCAACGCAACGCAGCGGCGCTCCGAGTTCTGACATGCAGTTCCCGAGCTCAGAGCGAGGTGACGAACCTCAAACCTCGCAGCGGCCCCCTCAAGGCCCTAGTCTAGAAGAAAAGGTCATGGACCAGACTTATATGACCCGACCTTTTAGTCTAAACGAAGTTACGAATCTGCGCGACCTTAACCCATCCGATATGGACAAGCTCGTCTGCATCAAGGGTCTTGTGATTCGGACGACGCCCGTTATTCCAGATATGAAACAAGCCTTCTTCCGATGTAATGTTTGCAGCCATTCGCTTCTAGTCGGGCTCGACCGAGGCAAGATTCGAGAGCCTACTGAATGCCCAAGGCAACTATGCGACTCCCGGAACTCCATGCAGATTATCCACAACAGGTGTGAGTTCGAGGATAAGCAAGTTATCAAACTGCAGGAAACGCCTGATGCTGTGCCTGCTGGACAGACACCACATTCGGTATCGGTTTGTGTTTATAACGAGCTGGTGGATTTCTGCAAGGCTGGTGACCGCGTCAAGATTACGGGCATCTACCGCGTCAGCCCAGTCAGGGTCAATCCGCGCCAGCGCTCGGTCAAGAGTATATTCAAAACCTTCGTCGATGTCGTTCACGTCGCCAAGGTCGATAACAAGCGAATGGATATGGATCCTTCCACTCTTGGCGACGAAACTAACGACTCGGAAAACAATATCGAGGAGACCCGAAAGATCAGCCCCGACGAAGAAGAGAAGATTAAGGCCACCGCAGCTCGCCCAGATATCTACGAGCTTCTCTCTCGGTCACTAGCTCCATCAGTCTACGAGATGGACGACGTGAAGAAGGGCATTCTCCTCCAAATGTTTGGAGGGACGAACAAAACCTTTGAAAAAGGTGGCAGCCCTAAGTACCGCGGTGATATCAATGTCTTACTCTGCGGCGATCCGTCAACGTCGAAATCTCAGTTGCTCAAATATGTTCACAAGATTGCCCCTCGTGGTGTATACACCAGCGGCAAAGGATCTTCCGCAGTCGGTCTTACCGCGTATGTTAGCCGAGACCCCGAGACTCGACAGCTAGTACTCGAATCTGGTGCTTTAGTCTTGTCTGATGGTGGTGTCTGCTGCATTGACGAATTCGACAAGATGTCTGATTCTACCCGATCTGTTCTTCACGAAGTCATGGAGCAACAGACGGTTTCGGTAGCCAAAGCCGGTATCATCACTACGCTAAACGCCAGGACCAGCATTCTGGCCTCGGCCAACCCAATTGGATCTCGATATAACCCCGATCTTCCTGTTCCGCAAAATATTGATCTACCACCAACATTATTATCGCGATTTGATCTCGTTTACTTAATCCTTGATCGTGTCAACGAGACAATTGATCGCAAATTGGCCCGCCATCTACTTTCCATGTATCTAGAAGACACTCCTCAGTCCGCGGCCTCTAATTTTGAGATATTGGTAAGTTCATTATGCAGTTTTCTGGAAGGCGCATTACTAACGAAATTTTTAGTCTGTGGAGTTCTTAACATCCTTTATCTCATATGCCCGTACTCACATCCATCCGGCGCTATCCCAGGATGCCTCGCAAGCTCTTGTCGATGCGTACGTCAAGATGCGCAAATTAGGACAGGATGTTCGTGCCGCGGAGAAGCGTATTACCGCCACGACCCGTCAGCTCGAGTCGATGATTCGTCTGGCCGAGGCACACGCCAAGATGAGACTCTCGCAGACAGTCACCAAAAACGACGTCCTGGAGGCTGAGCGCCTTATCCAGTCGGCGCTGCAGACTGCGGCGACCGATTCTCAAGGCCGCATCGACATGAGCCTTCTCACCGAGGGCACCAGCGCCTCGGAACGGAAGCGCAAGACCGAGATAAAAGAAGCTGCGTTGCGTCTTCTAGACGAGCTTACTAGCGGCGGGCAGACTGTCCGATGGAGTGAAGTAAGCAGGAGGTTAAACGAAGGATCAAGTGTTCCCGTCGAACCTGCCGAGTTTGCCGAGACGATGAGAGCGCTGGAGATGGAGGGCTCCATTATGATCACTGGTGAGGGTGCAAGAAGGAGTGTGAGACGCGTTACCGGTGTTGCGTGAACTCTGTAGGACTTGAAATCAAAGAGGGACAGGTTAGGTATGGTCCCTGGCCTAAGGTATAAGTGGCGGGGTTAACTTGATCGGGAAATTCGTCTATACCGGCTGGCGTCTAAGAGATGATTAAACGTTCTAAGAATCGGACATGAGATACGGGCTAGTGAACGAGTTAATGATGGAGCAAATTAATAAAGTGTAAAACGTTTCAACCGAAGATGTGCTTAGCATCGATTCATATACGATGCTATCTCATTCAACTTTAGACCGATCTATCTCATATTACCTTAATAGGTCGAATTCTCCTGAAAACCTTTGAAGAGCCCCCCTAGCGAAAACTTATTTGAACCACACTTAAACCTAGAAGTCTCACATATAGGGGGTGATGTATTTTTTTATATGGATATAATATATTTTTTCTATAGTCGTACGTGTATACGAAATATACGAAAATCGCCAGAAATGATTCTAAACGCTCTCCAACACCAGAATATGCGGAACATGCAGCTCGAGTCCAGTTTTCTCAACCCACACAAAACGATCATTGGTGCACAGTGACGTCAATCCTTCTCCTCACGTTTCATAGAAATGGACCACGACACGCCGATATCGAAAAAAACTAACGGTTTGCATAGTTTCGGGTCTAGAGATTATCTTCGCAAGTAGAGCTCTATACAAATATACCGTCCCTGAGTATACATTCGTTCTGCCCCTAGTTGATCGGACACTATTTAATTAAGGATAATGGCTTACAATTCCAAAGACTCTTATCCGCGGCCTGACTTCGTCCACGGAAATCACAGGTGGACGCCTCTGAACGAGGGCTGGTCGATACTCTTTGATGACGAGGACATAGGCCTCAAGGAAGCGTGGCACATCAATGGGGTCCCGGAGAAAGTATCCGTCACTTCGCCAGCCGACGCAGATAGCGCTGAAGCCTTAGCTCAGAAGCTAGCTGCCTTCCCGGAGCTCAAGGAGAAGGGATTCCAAGCTCCGAAGGACCAAAGCCGCGAGCATGTTAAGAAACCTATAAACGTGCCCTTTGTCTTCCAGACGCCGGCGTCGGGTGTGTACGACAAAGATGCGCACGAGGTTTTGTGGTACGAGAGGAAGGTCGTTGATCCCCGCGGCGAGGCGGATATCGAGGCCGGGGACAGAGTCCTAGCTCGCTTCGGAGCTGTGGATTACGATGTAACCATATGGGCTTCGGGGTATCCCGTGGGTCAGCATCGAGGCGGACACGTACCCTTCGATGTGGACATCACCGACGCCTTGTCAAACGCTTGGAAGACTGCAGGTAAGGGGGAACTTGACCTTATCTTGCGTATTCGAGACTCCCCGCATGACCTAGCCCAACCTCGCGGGAAACAATATTGGGCACCCCAGCCCGAGAGTATCTTCTACACCCCGTCTAGCGGGATTTGGCAACCGGTCTGGCTGGAAATCGTTCCGCCGACAAGAATCGGCGACAGCAGCGCGGGCACAGTGCTAAGGTCAAATAACATCTCCGAGGGCTTGCTAGAGGCCCGGGTGTCCGTTCTTGGCCGCAGGGCAGGTCACGGATACAGCGTTGAGATCGAGGGCAGTCTCCACGGGCTCAGCGTCGCCACGAAGAAGGAGAATCTACCCGGCGACAAGGATTACGCATTCGTCAACCTCGGGCTGACGCTAAGCGACGAGCAGAAGTCAAAGGCACCCGTGACACTCTCCCAGGACGCTCCCTACTACGACACCGACTGCTGGCGAGGCAACCTAGCGTTGTGGTCTCCAGACTACCCGCTCCTATACGACCTATCCATCCGGCTCTACGACTCGGCGGGGACGCTCATCGACGAGGTCAAGACCTACACCGGCTTCCGCCACCTAGACTGGACCCGGGGCGACCGGACGTTCCGGCTGAACGGCCGGCCGCTCTTCCAAGCGCTGGTCCTGGACCAGGGGTACTGGCCGGAGACCGGGATGACGCCGCCGTCGCCCGACAGCCTGCGCGTGGACATCGCGCTGTCGAAGAGCATGGGCTTCAACGGCTGCCGCAAGCACCAGAAGGTCGAGGACCCGGTCTTCCTGTACTGGGCCGACAAGCTGGGCTACCTCGTCTGGGGCGAGATGGCGAACGCGTACGAGTTCAACGAGGACTACGCCGAGAGGTTCGGCCAGGAGTGGCTCGAGGCCGTCAAGAGGGATATCAACCACCCCTCGGTCGTGACCTGGACTCCTGTCAATGGTGCGTATATATAAGAATGATGACCCTTTCCACGTTTGCGGTTGGAGGTTATACCGTACTATGGGGATTTGACTGCTGCGGATAAGGGGCTAACTCGATTATAGTATGATGCTCTTTCATTTTCGTTCACACCTACCTGAACTCGCCTCCCCCCTCCCCAACTCCAACGTATAAACTGCATCTGCAGAGAAAGTATCGAAGCACGCAGTCCAAGACGTTAACGTATAGCAGGAGAGCTGGGCGTACCCCAACCTCAAAGACAGCGAGCAGCAGCGGAACCACATCCGCTCGCTGTACTATCTGACGAAGTAAGCAAGCCAGCCAGTCATCCATCCAACCTCCCCCTACCTTACTCCTCACTTAAACCCTCGCGCCCGATCCCTTTCAAACGAGATCTAAGCAACAAGGATTTCAAGCGAGTAAGGAAGCGAGCAACAAAGCAACCAAGCACTTACTAACCTCTCCCCCCCAACCAAAGATCCCTCGACCCCACGCGCCCCGTCAACGACAACTGCGGGTGGGAGCACGTAGCCACGGACCTCAGCACATTCCACGACTACGCGGACGCGGCGGCGCTGGCGCAGACCTGCGGGTCGCTGGGCGGGATCCTGGGCGCCAAGCTGGGCGGGCGCGGCTTCTTCGTCGGCGGCGCGGTGCACAGGGACGGCGCGCCGGTGCTGTGCTCCGAGTTCGGCGGCGTCAACATCGCCCGGGAGGGCGGCGATAGGGATTGGGGGTACACCACTGCCACCGATGCGAAGGATCTCTTGGCCAGGCTGCAGGCGCTGGTCAGCGCTGTGGTGGACCCCGGGCATTGCTGCGGGTTCGTGTATACGCAGTTGTGAGTTGGTGTTTGCTTGATTGCTTGTTTACTTACCTGCCTGCCTATCTGCCTATCTGCCTACCTACCTACCTACCTGCCTGCCTGCCTACCTGCCTACATACCTACAGTATATGTTTGCTAACTGCGCGTTGCTCGCCAGGTCCGACGTCGAGCAGGAAGCCAACGGCCTGTACTCGTTCGACAGGAGGGAGAAGATCCCGGCGACGGAGGTCAGGAAGATCGTCGAGGCCGCGAGGAAGACGTATTACAGCGGCCTGCCGAGGGCGGTAAGGAATACTTCTGTGTCTTTATAGATCTGCGGTGTGGTAGTTAGGTTGGGAGGGGAGGGGAGGGGAGGAGCTGTGTTAGTAGTAGTGGTTGTGGCTGTGTATACCTTGTTATGGGGATGTGGATGAAGGTGAGGATGGAGGTGAGGATGAAGATGAAGATGAAGAAGGGAAGGGAAGGGAAGGGAGGAGGAGTTGTGGAGAAGATGGTCGGGTGTAATGTGCTGGAGGATATCTTTCTGTGGGTTAGCATGTTGGTGATGATGGTGCTTTATATGTTTTATTGAGATTTGCTTTGACGTCTGGTTTCTATGACAAGTACCTGACTACCTAGGTGCCTGGGTAGATAAAGGGGTATGATATGTGCATGCCGAAAGACACTATCATAGTCTGTCTTATTCTGATATTGAAAGATCGTCAATGATTATAGCCCTGTTCCCTAGATTGAATATAACCATTCATCCTAGGACTCAGGTCAGCGAGTTTATCAAGGGACTCTGGTTAATATGGCCTAGATTCTCCATTGCGTTGCACTTACTAATTACCTTAGGTACTTAAGTGCCCAAGGGCACGGAGGGCATCGGGAGTGGGTTAAACATATATAATCATCCATATGCTGAAACACTGTTATTAGTATCAATGCGGTTTTGATGATCCATACACTCAAATATGGTAGCTAGTAGGTATGTATAAGCTCGGGTCTAAGTCTAAAATGACAACATGAGCTGTACATGTAATGAGAATAATAGTGTATGAAGATATCTCGTATCTCATTGATTATCACTTGTCTGTCTCCATAAGTAAAGGTTCACCGAATAGAAGTATATGGATTACTTAAGGCTAGATTAATCACTTACTTTTGACGCTGTATCGAATCAATCCAATGAATCATTAAGAGTTTTTTCCATGATAATAGTGAACAACAGCACACTATACCGACGGGTTTCAAGACAATTGCTAGTCAAGGAGATGGGGCAACAGTCGATATAGTAACTGAGTACTTAGGTAGGTAGGTTTCATAATGAGCTGATTATATAATAAAGACTCAAAATATCACACACATAAAAATCTATGTTAATAAAGGGTGTGAAAAGAATCATCTCAAGACTCGTAAGCTGTTACGGTATATGTACTTAGGTAGCTATAGTATAAAGGTATATTTATATATACGTACCTAAGTAGTTACCCGATATTTGAATAGGAAGCATAGTCCCGCACCTGAGCTTAAAATGTGGTGTACAGGGTGACAGGGATAGTGAGGTACATAAATGATAAGTGTGGCGCGGAATAATAGTGTGGCGATCCAATGACGAGGACATTAATAGTAAGTATACTTTATACTTACGTTAGCACTGGCTACCTAGGTAATACAAGGTATACATCCTATTCCCAATTAAGTACCAGGTACGTAGGAATTAACCTCAACTTCCCAATTACCTCCAAAGATTCCAGGTTCTTCCGAATCTTCCCAAATACCAATTCCCAATTGGCATTCACACAACGCAGATGGCGTCGCTATATCGCATTGCTGGCTGCGGCGCCAGGCGTCTGCAGCTAGCAAAACCTGCGATATCTGCGATACGAACCTTTTCCCAGTCCGCACTGCGAAAGGCCAACGAAATCCCGAACCAGAACCAGACCCAGAACCAGCCTCAGTACCAGCGCACTACTCTCCTACCCGTCGATCCAGACTTCGGTCATCCCTCAGATCCCTATGGCGCCCAGCGACCGCAGAACGCCCAGAATGAGGACGAAGGATCCCTCGAGGCTTCGCGCGAGATAAGCATAAACGACCGAAAAGTCCGCCACTACACTGTCAATTTTGGTCCCCAGCATCCCGCTGCCCACGGAGTGTTGCGCTTAATTATCGAGATAAGCGGAGAGCAGATCATCAGATCCGACCCCCACGTTGGACTACTACACAGAGGCACCGAGAAGTTGATAGAGTATAAGACATACCTACAAGCCTTACCTTACTTCGACCGCCTAGACTACGTCTCCATGATGACGAACGAGCAATGCTTCTCCCTCGCCGTAGAGAAGCTTCTAAATATAGAGATCCCCGAGAGAGCCAAGTGGATTCGAACACTGTTTGGAGAGATCACCCGGATCCTTAATCACCTCATGTCCGTTCTATCCCACGCCATGGACGTCGGCGCTTTGACACCTTTCCTGTGGGGTTTTGAGGAACGAGAGAAGCTGATGGTGAGTCTTAATTCATCGATGAGACTATCTGTCTATGACGTCTATCATAAAGGTCTATCATAACTAGGAAAAACAGCTAAAGCTAACCATGACGACCCCTCTCCCATAGGAATTCTATGAACGTGTATCCGGAGCCCGTCTCCATGCTGCCTACGTTAGACCTGGCGGCGTCCACCAAGATATCCCGGTTGGTCTCCTCGACGACATTTACCAATGGGCTACGCAGTTCGGCGACCGAATCGACGAGACCGAGGAGATGCTCACAGACAACCGTATCTGGATTTCGAGATTGCAGAATGTCGGTACGGTTACCGCAGAAGAAGCTCTCAACCTTTCGTTCACCGGCGTGATGTTACGAGGTTCGGGCATCCCCTGGGATATTCGCAAGAGCCAGCCGTACGACGCATATGGCCAGGTTGAGTTTGATGTCCCTGTGGGAATCAGAGGCGACTGCTATGACCGATATCTATGTCGAATGGAGGAGTTCCGCCAGTCTCTCCGAATCATCTACCAGTGCCTGAACAAGATGCCAGCCGGTCCGGTCCGGGTCGAGGACTACAAGATATCACCGCCACCGCGAGCAGCGATGAAGGAGAACATGGAAGCCCTTATCCACCACTTCCTCCTGTACACCAAGGGCTATTCCGTCCCTCCCGGTGAGACGTACTCTGTCATCGAAGCACCGAAAGGAGAGATGGGCGTGTATGTGGTGAGCGACGGGAGCGAGAGGCCGTACCGCTGCCACATCCGTGCCCCTGGTTTTGCCCACCTGGGCGGCTTCGACGTAGTTTCCAGAGGGCACATGCTTGCCGATGCCGTAGCGGTGATCGGTACGATGGATCTGGTGTTCGGTAAGTAAAACGCCTCCTAAGTACCTATCCAGAGAATGAAAAATAAATACTAACCGCGACGGAATTATAGGTGAGGTAGATAGGTAGTAGCCTTGATCGGGTAGGCTAATTCCAATAAACTTCAAAAGGGATGGTGTGGACCTTAGAACTCACTTTCATATGTCGAGTATCATGTATGATAGTCGTCAGGGGCCACAACGCGCCGAAGAGGTAATGCATCTAGCATCGACGCGCCGTGACGCGTCAGTAAATACGAACTTTGCAAAAGCCATGAGATGTTTTTTTTCTCGAGTTTTTGTTACATAGTTCATTCCTCCTTGTCAAAGCTTCCCCGGTCCACTTTTGGTGTCCGGCTGATGCTGCTAGTTAGTCAAGTCAAATGAGTATTTGCGATCATTCCTCGTTCCCCTTTTTTTTGTGGGCGGCTTTTTTATTTCTTTTCTCAATATTCCTCACCCTTTTCGGCCAGCTAGGTGAGTCCGTTCACGTCCTTCTTTTCCCTTCCCTTTCCTTCTCTCCCCGCCCCGCCGCTCTGGGTATTGCCGGCCCTCGATAGCGCTCCGATTTTGCTTCGTTCCTGTCTTTGTCTGCCTCGCCGTCGCCCTTTCGAACCCTCCTGGGGCCCAGCTTGCCCCTCCCCACCGCGTCAGCGCGACGCGGGCCGGCAGCCCCGCGGCAGCTTGGGGTAGTACAGCTCGCAGTCCTCGAACGGCGGCATGTGCGCGTCGCCCTCGGGGCCCGCGCCCAGCGGCAGCGCCGCGATGGGCGTCTCGGACGCCATGTCGTACGCCACCGTCTGCATGTCGACTGGGCGCGGCGCAGGCGCAGGCGCCGCCGCGTCGGGTCGCGCGAAGGCGTAGCCCGCTGTGTCGCGCGGGCTGCACGCCCACCGCGCCGGCACGCCGAAGGCCGTGGCGGGACCGAGCGGCGCTTGGGTCGGCGTCGTGTGGTTGGGTGTGGTGTGCCATAGGTGCGCGGCGCGCGGGCCCGTTGCTGCGTCTGCTTCTGCTGCTCGAGGTTGCGGTTGCTGCGCGCCGGCTGAGGGGCTGGGCGATGCGCTTGGGGCGTTGGGGGTCCTGTGCTGGGCTGGTGTGGGGGTGGTGCCGAGGCTGGGCAGGTCGCTGGTGCTGTGCGAGAGGGGGAGTCCTGCGCGGGCTGCTTGGGAATGTCCAGGGCCGCCGTCAGAACGGTACCAACCTGACTCGTTGTTGTTCCTGATACTACTGCTGCTGCTGTAGTTGTTGTTGTTGTAGTAGTCGTCGCCGCCGACAGCACCGAACCCCGACTCCCCGCCAGCCTCCTCGAGCATGCGCATGTACTGCGCGGGATACTTGTCGAACCGGACCTCGCACGCGCAGCGCCCGGCGCGGTGCCGCTCGCCGTGGTCCTGCACCCACTCCGCGCCGTACTGGCTCGACATGCGCACCGCCACCTCCAGCTTCTTGCCCTTGCCCTCCCGCGCCTCGAACAGCGGCGCCAGCTTGGCGGGCCGCGGGCTGCTGCGCTGGTACGGGTTCTTGCGGTGGCCGCCGCGAGCCTTCTTGCCGCCGCGCTGCTTGCCGATCGGCTGCGAAGACGCGGTGCCGCCGCTAGGAGGCGCCTCCGCGATCGGCGCTAAGGTGCTGGGGATGGCGGCGGGCGTGAAGGCTGCGGCTGAGGCGGAGAAGCTGAATTTTCCGGGCGCCGGCTGCGCGGTCTCGGGGCTGGTGCCTGGTGCTGCCGCGCCGACGGAAGACAAGCCTATCTTACCCATCATCTCCCCCACGCCCGCCATCGCCTCCGCGTACCCGCCGCGGCCGTTCCGAGCGCCAGCAGGCAGCTGCTGCTCACCCTCACCCTCGCCCCCACCTACACCTCCCCCCTCCTCCCCCTCGCGCGCGACCTCCTGCGGGGCGACGACGCGCGGCTGCTGCAGGTACGGGAAGCGCACGTCGCAGCGGCAGGCGCCGCGCTCGTGCATGAAGCGGTGCTCGTGCACGACGATGTCGACCAGCGGCCGTGCAGGATGCGCGCGCACGCCGGGCACATGGTCAAGGCCAGCAGCGGCCGCGCCGCCGGCCGCGGGCAGCTGGGGTTGCTGTGCAGCTGCGTCGTCAGCGGGCACGGCCGCTTCACCGGCACGCTCGTGTGCCCGCACGTGTAGCCCAGGTACTCGATGAAGCACATCGTGACTGGCTGGCTGGGTGAGTGGGTGAGTGGTGGCTGGCTGGCTTGGGAAGTTGGGGTGCTTGGGGTGCTCTGGTTTGAGTTGACTTGGCCTAGCTTAGGGAAGAGAAGAGAGCGTAGGCGACTTGGGCCGGGATACCAGATGCTCAGTACCTGTGGGCCGATCTTGAGGATGACTGCTGCTGTATGTTGCGATGTCTCTTCACTGACCGAATGCCTTGGGACACGCGTATGTTGGGTATTAATCAGTTAAGGTGTTGGCAACTCTATGAGTGAAAGTTGGAAGGAAATATTAGTTTGAGAAGACGGTAAATCCGAAGAGGAACTAGGAAGGCTTGGATTTATCGATGCTAACGTGAGTAGGTTGTTTGAGGGAAAGATATTTGACAGCTGGGAGTTGATTGGAAGCGTTGGATAAATAGTAAACTGCTGGCAAAGGTTTGCCTAGAAGCAAAAGGTCAGCCAGCCGAAGAGTCAGAACATCTACAACTTCGTCGCCGTTAGGGGAAGGAGCCTGCCTTCCACTTGTGTAGAAACGAGGCACACAGGATAGCCGTACCCGAGTCAAGGTTGGAAGGAAGAAAGGAAATGACACGAGTTGCAAACACCGTTACTTCTACCGCCGGGGCAGGTGCTCGCTCTACGTGCGGCTGTAGCGACAGCTCCATCCGTCTCCTTCTCTTGCGTATATCGGAATGAGTTGCTACTTGCCTTGCCTTCGCGTAACTGCCGAATACGGCAGTATTATGGGTACCTTGACGCTTGGGGCTGAGGATGGCCAGAGCCGGGGGAAACATGGATTAGTCACAAGATAGGAGGATTCTCAGTGCTGCAATATTTTCAACCAAGGTAGTGACTAACTGGTAATAGAGGACCGGATTGCTGGAAATGGCACGGTAAATTCCTGGTCTTTACAACCGTGGTACAGAGGAAGTAACTAGGAGCATTTTCTGTTTACAGATCTCAGGGTAAGTAGAGCGACAGGAAGATTCATTTGAGTCTTCGAACTGAGATGGGCAAAGAAGTCGATGGAGATAATCAAGATGATGGAGGCATGAAAGAGAGTCATACTCGGGATCAAGATCACTTACAAGATTCGCTCCCAAGCCATACAGTTTACTTCGTATGATGGTTTATCTGATGAGATATGATCGGAATTTGGTCATTAGGACGGTACTATCACAGATGTTTTCCTCTACACAGTGCTAGCTACTAGAGCTAAGGTCAGTCATTGCCCCCAGAAGAATACTTAGCCAGTGCTAATTGGGTGCTAGCAACAGACCGATATTCTATCTGTACCTATGTATTTACCTCATGTATACTTATGAGGGGTTCGTATGTATAAGTACCAGTTGCAATATGAAGTAGCTCCTCTAACTAGGTCTAAGTGGTTTCCATATAAAAGGGGTAGATCGCTTATTGGTGCTTGAGGCTTCAATTTTCAATCCTCAATCCTAGGGATGTGGGGCGTATGTACCGATCACAAGGCTGTGGGATGTACCTATTATGGAAGCTTCGGTCCCAGGTGTGCTAACTGTCTTGGGTTTAGGAAAGGGGAATTGACTGGTTGTAGGTTGGCAATGTTGTGCTTGAGATGATGGTTCAAAGGTAGACAGACTCAACTCAAAATTGGGGAGTCGGGTACCCGTGAAATAACGCTTCTGCAAATGGAAAATCGAATTTTAACAATGGTAGGTGCAACTGGTGCGCAAGAATCACGGAATGGGTGATCCTGAGTTAGGTACCTAAGTAGGTATGAGTCTGAGGATGGTTGATTGTGATGACCAAGGGGGTTTGCCCTCATAAAGAATTACTGTTTGGGGTCAGTGATCGGGTTTGGGTTTGCAACTTCTATTATATGACACATATGAGGTTTCTGGGATACATGTAGGAGTTATTTAGGCTCGTGTATTCAAATGAAGCTCTGTTTTGAATACAGGAAAAAGGGGCTGGAAGATGACCAACATGAGTTAGTCAAGTCAGCTGGACCTTTGTCAATTCTTCTATTAAGATGGAGTGATACCATATTACATCTTTCAGAGTATAATACTGAGTTATATATAGCTAGGTGTTTAGGCGAAGAGTTCATATGGGCGAGTAATCCTGATTATCTACCTACCTAGGTACCGGTATACAGTGAGAGAAGTGATATGAGAAATTTGAACTAAATTTATCTCCTAACAAAAGAAAACCCAGAAGACACCAAGGTGAAAATAGGAGCAGCCGGTCAGAATAGAGAACTTATATACTTCTCGACGCTTGAAGATGAACAATACCCTCTGTTATAAAAAGTTCTCCCTGATTCAACCCGAGGACAACAACAGCAGGCCTATATACTTCTGACAGAGAAACAGCGGGTTTCTAATGTAAATTCCGCTCATAGGTATTTCAATTTCACCATTAATTCTGGCCTGGTGATATTTACGAGGGTACGATATAGCAGCTAGAGCAAAGCGGAAAGTATCTACGAGAGAAATTGCAATAGGAGATTCATACAGTGTAAGTCGACTATTCGCTCAACACTGTCTTACATACCTCCTAATCATACTGTTTTTTGAACTCCGCACCAAACGGTTAAATAATTGTGATAGTAAAGGACCCCGTTGTCGGTGGCAGTCCTTAAAACCTTACTATGGTCGGCAACAACCGGTGAGGAGGCGCTAGGTATATGAGACGAAAGCGAGGTAAGACTACCGAATCGCAACTATACAGATATAATTCATATTTTATACTGGAAACTAAAGGCAAATACTAGTCTCGGCATGATAACCCCAACCAATCCCAAATATACCAGTTTAACGTATACGCCGCCCAGTATAGTCATAATTAAGACGTAGCGTTCCCTCGCAGTAAACGACGTTATACCCAGGCGCCCATCAACATATATTTATATATATCCCCAGTGTATACCCGGCAAAATAGCCGCGAGTCCGTCATCTAGCATCGTGAATAGCTCGCCATACACATAACCATCCGCGTTTCCGAAGCATTACACAAACAACCCAAATAACCTCATATCGACCTATTAGGCACTCGGACCAGGGCATGTTAGATCCTCTTGGCTCGGCTGCCCTTCCGTCGGTGCCGCGCATCTTGCGCGTGCCGGCGGCCTTCTTGCCGGGCCGCCGCGTCACCTTGCCCACCAGCTTCTCGGCGGCGCCGGCGATCTTGTCGCTGAGGTGCGGCTTGCGCTTGTGGTGGGCGGCGGGCTGCTTGGTGACGCCGGCGCCGGTGTGATGGTGGCGGCGGGCGGTAGTGGTGGTAGTGCCCGTGGAGTACTTCTTGGATGCGCGCTTGTGCTCTGGCTCCGTGGACACGGATAGGTGCACGCGCGGCTTGGAGTGGCCGGTCGAGGCTCGTGTGGAAGGCATGTTTGGCTTTAGGTAGGGGGGTAAGAAACAGGTAGGGATTGTTGCAATTGGTATGTATTATATTGGTATTGGTATTATAAATATTAACTAGAATATAATATAATACAATATAATATCTTGTAGTAGTAGTAGTAGTTGTTGTTGTTGTTGTTGTTGTAGTAGTTGAAGAGACTAGAATCGATCAAGGTCGAACAGTTCCAACTATGTTTTAAAGGGGCCTCGAGGAACCCTCGAATCGTACCTTCTTTGATATCTTTGATAGATAGACACGTACGGAGTATACTCTCCTCTAATTAGTGGTTGTAAGTGGGAGGTGACGTCATGCTAGTTGTCAAGCAGGTTTGAGCTGTACATATGTACATGTAGTTTGTCCCCTTTTGGTCGATCTGAGTCTCGTGACTGACGTGGCGAATGTCTATAGATCTGAAGTCCGCCAGCTGGTTTTTGCGCTGTGAGTGACATAAAGATGTTCGATATTCATGCAAGGGATCTGGAATTGGCATTAAAGACTTATCAGATATTGAAAGTATTACCGGTACCTAAGCAGCTAATGTGGTCGGTAATGAGTAACGGCGACTATTGGTGTAGCCATCTCATCCACGCCTCGAGTCCTATCATCCCATAGTCACTCTGAAACTAGAGGTCTAGGTTAATAGGTAGATAATATTATTATTATACTTGGAATTATATCAGGCATTGCGAGAGATTGCTGGCACATCTTGTTTCGTTATTTCTCGGTACCGAGTCTGTGATGTTACGCTCGACGACGCCCGATTCTCGTGGGGATAAGTTTGAGTCCTGCAGATTGCCAGATCGGGGGGATATCTAAGTATTTTCTTATCTCCTTGAAAAGTTAAAGTTAAATCCGATATTCCGGATTCCTCCCCGCGTAAACTTACTTAATTAACCCGAACTCACCTGATATTGAAATGTTCCTACCTACTTATAACCTCTCGGTGTCGTAATTGGAAGCGTCGTTTTACACTTATGGGTACCTACCTAGGTCCTAGGTAGGTACTACAATACGCGAATGACTAAATTTGGAACTGTTGGGCTAAATTAGCCTCTAACCTAGCCGTTTGATATAACGAGGTAGGGACATGTAGCTCCTATCAGTAGATAGATTTGCGACGGCAGCTGCAACAACTTTCTACCAGGTATAAAACATCTTTAGTCTGTACCTAAGTCCTTATGGTCAACTCTTACTCCTTCAAATACCAATATCTTTCAGATTCCAATATCTAGACTATCTTATTTGTGAGAATATTCTAAGAAATATTCTTGTATTCTTAGTAGGGTACCAATTGAAATGTTAACACCGACCGCTAGATTCGGCCGACCGTGGGCGTTTCTCCACACGAAACGCCTCGAGCTACGATTAGCTCGATCAGCTCGATCAGCACGAGGCTTTCTTCTACATAACCTACCTAGGTGCCTACTTGGGTAGGTAGCCTAGGATACCTACCTTAGGTAGATAGGTATCAGATGGAATGCCTAAGCGAACGAAACTTGCTCCGCCCAGCTCTACCCAGTCAGCTTGTCAAATGTAGGCATGTCCTTGACACCTACCAATCAGATGCTGCTAGTGGCGCACGCAAGTCACCTAGTCGACTTCTCGCTAGAGATACCCAACCAAGGTGATGTCAAGTGCTAATTGTATATATGTACGAATGTCGACCGCTTTGTCAAGCGTCCTCGTCAATGCGTAGCGAAGTCGTCTGGTGCGGAATTCCGGCCTACGTTCGGTGATCAGGGCTGAATCAACAGATAGGTTAGAAGGTCTAGCTTCAGCCCTGTCTAAATCCTACCTACCTACGTAGACTTAGGTATTTAGGTAAGATAGGTAATAGCCTTCTAGGTGAGTTAGAAAATCGAATACATAAAGTTTGCTGTTTGATCACGAGGTAGGGTATCTTTCTGCCTTGCCTCTCTCTTTATCTACCTGTTATATTCCTCTCCTGCAGGACAAGCATTTGTTGTCTTGTTTTTCATGCATATACAAAGTTGTGTCACATAGCCTGCATAATTATAATAAAGCAACTGTGCCAATCAGGCTTCAGACCATACGAAACGTGGGGAGAATCCTGCGGCTGAAGCACGCTCACTGAAGAGCTTCACATGTTCCTCGATGAGAATCTGACAATCTTCATTATCCTGATAGTCATAATAACTCATCAGGTTCTCTTTCGTTTTCGTATGCAGCGAGTCGAGTCCACTTCCTCCGCGACGGAGGAAGGTTCTGTTGCTCCTGACATTTTAGTTCAACAGCCTGAAGGAGGTGAAGAGGAACCTCCAAGATGGAAGGGCAAAGAAAAAGCTTTCATGGTAAGCAACGGCGGTGAGTCTGTATCAAACGGCTTACCCAATACCGAAGTTACCGTCGACTGGACTCATTATGAGCCTCCTGAAGGTCTCAAGAACCTGGAGGGTTCCACATCAAATATAACTGCCCAAATTATACAAGAGTCCATTGATAGAGTTAAGACTCGAATAGTCGAGGAAGAAGAGAGAAGGAAGACAGAGGAGGAACTCGAGAAACTAAGACGGGAGGAGAGGTTTAGGCAAGAAAATGAGAAACCCAAGGACACTGAAACATCAAAATCGCCATTGGATGAGAAGTCAAGCGATCGAAGCATACTACTCGACACGCCGGCTGTGGTTGGGATGGGCGTAGATACCAATGGCGAGTTTGCGCCAGAACGACCAGCGAAATCGAAAAAGCGCAGGCTAATGAATCTCCTACGCCGATTGAACAACATTGGAGAGAAAGGCGAATCGAGTGCAACTGGAGCAGCTCACCACAAACATGATGTATCTTGGAATAGCTTCGAAATGAGCACCCAAGCGGCGAAGAGGCGTCTCGTGTCTGGAGTTTTGAAGAGAACGTCAACGTCAATAAACAGCAATAGCAGCCCAACTTCTTCGGTCCATAATGCAGAAATGTAGGCACCCTAAATTCTGACCCACTATTTAGGCTGGGTGATACTGATACTAATATAGTGAATGCGTCTCTTGTCTGGATGACTTCAGCCCTAAAGAGATGGTCAAGGTTCCTTGTCACAGCTATTGTAAACCTTGCTTCCTGCGTCTCATATACACGACCTGCGAGAACGAGCAACAATGGCCGCCCAAATGCTGCTTGAATCCTATCCCCTATGGCACTATAATACTTCACATAGATGACGAGTTGAAAAAGACGTATCACGACAGAGCTGGCGAGTGGAACCTGCCGGTCAGCGAGCGCATATACTGTAGCCAGTCGAATTGCAGCACCTGGATTCGGCCGTACGAGATCAACCGCGCCCGCAACATCGCAAGGTGTTCGGTAGGTCACTGGACATGCATCATTTGCCGTGGACCTGAGCACAAGGGAGATGAGTGCCCGCTAGATAGAGATATGATGAGAACCGATGAGCTCGCAGAGGAGGAAGGATGGAAGCGCTGCTATGGTTGCCAGTATGTACCATCGAGAGTTATTTTACCCTTCTTGATCTGTCTTTGGAGCCAGACACTACTTAGATATGGCCAAATCCCCTAAAATCTTTACCCGAAGAAGTTATTACTGACTTTCGTTGTTTCAGTGCATACGTCGAGCATAGAGAAGCATGCCAACATATGACATGTCGATGCGGAGCCGAGTTCTGCTATGTCTGCGGGGCACGCTGGCGAACATGCAGTTGCAGCATGGAACAATTAGCCGCCGTCAAAAAGGGAGCGGAAGATCGACGCCTTGCTCGTCGGGACAGAGATGATCAAGAAGAAGCCGAGATTCAGGAAGCTTTGCGGTTAGTGGAAGAGTTCGAACGTGAAGAAGCGCTTAAGGCCGAGCTATTGCGACAAGAACAGGAGCGATTAGCCGAGGAACGCCGGGCAAGAAAACTTGAAGAGCGCATAAGACGCGAGGGCGAGAGACGACGAGGCGTAGAAGTCAAATTTCAGGAACTCCGAGGGGTATTCGCAAATATAAATGGGCTTCAGCGAGGTATTGTACAGCGCAAACACAGCGAGAAAGGGGCCGAACTCGAGAACCAAGGCGCCGCAGAACTAGCAAAGTTTCGGGAGACGCGAAAGGAGGATTGGGAGAATTCAATTGTTGCTGCGAACACCAAGTTCTCCAACCAGGAAAATGCATTCGACAGGGAATATATGGCGCGTGTTGCCAAAGAGTACCAGATTGAAGAGCAGTACCGGGCCAAGCTGAAGGCATACTGGTCCCGAAAGCAGGACAGCGAAAACCAAGTAGAGGCTTCCATGAAGGAGCTGAAGCGTAAAATGGACAATGGTTTTAGGAATTGGGAGAAATGGAGGGATAACGAACTGGAAAACTACTACTGGAAATTAGAAGAGGAACTAGGAACTCAAAAGGAGCTCACGGGGGCGGCGGAACTCAGATTGATGGAGAGCACACGGGAAAAGCAGAACGCCTTCACGTTGCGCAAAGCGGCTGAGCTCCGGTGGGTGACCGTCGTGGTCGAAGAGCGCGAGCGTATGCTCAACGATATGGAGCTCGATGAGATTGAGAATGGCGAGAACGTCGATGCTTGGTTTGAGGATGGCGGGCTCGATGGCGACTCGATATACGAGATGGATATACCTACCAAATGAGTTTCTAGTTCCGGGCTCATTCGCGTAGTGTGTTCTTGGGGGACGTCTGGCCATACTCATGATACCTTCGATATATTATAACGTCATTAACGTTATCACGCACATGGTAGGGCATTACGATATGAATAATATGTATATTTCGATATATGACGGCTCTGTATCAGGCTTTCCTTAACTACATGACATACTTCAGGGGGGAAAGGAGGGAAAGGGGTGAGTAGGGAAAGAACGACAAAATCTATGTGGAAGGACTACCTACATATAGGTGCTATAAATGCATGAGTTGATGTTTCCAATTGTATTTCTACTTCTCGGAAGAGTAGAGGCTTTGGTCTTCAAGCCACAGCCTTTTTATAACAAGATACAATCGCTCATCGAACTACATTATCGAAATCCATAACCTCGTAAATAAAATCACTACTATATCTTCAGCCAGGAAACATCACATACCACATACACACACACACACTAATTCATCAATACCATGGATACCGCCGCCCACCACTTCGAAACGTTCAGCCACTACCACCCAACCCCGCCGTCGCACATACGACCATCGCCGTCACGCCAGGCCTCGTTCCAGCACGGCACCGCATCGAAGCCCTCGGCCTCGTCGTTTGCGAACTTCGAAGAGCACCAGCAGCAGCAGCAGCAGAAGCAGCAGAGGATGGCGGCGGATCAGGCGTACAGGGATACGTTGTGAGTCTGGTTTATGTTTATGTTTTTGTGTTTCTCTGTTTATCTATCTGTCTACCAATAAGTATATATAAAATGTTGCACTACCTACCTATCCTATCCATCCTCGCCTCCTTGAGCCTACTCCCGCTTCCCTCTTCCCTCTCCCCACCAACCACCGACTGAAGCTTACCAACCAACCAACTAACCACCCGCATACTCCCTCCAGCGCCTCGCACGAGCGCGCGGTATTCCAAGAGGAAGCGCGGGCGCGGGCGCGGCGGCGCGACGCGGCCCGCAACCGCGCGCTGTTCCGCGGGCCCTTCTACCGGCGCCCCGAGTTCTACGCCGTCACCCTCGGCTTCCTCGGCCTGCTCTACCCCATCCTCAACCAGTACGTCATACAGCCCTGGGCCGACGCCGTGCACGGGAGCGCGCCGGATACTGGTGCTGGTGGGTAAGGGGAGGGGGAGTTTGCTTGCGTGAAGGATTGAGATGGGGGTGTTGGCTAATGGGGGAGGGGGAGGGGCTGAAGACGTCGGTATGGTTATGCTGGAGAGGAGGGAGGATTGATAGACTATCAGATATTTCTTAATCCTCAGACATGGTTACACCTAGAAGACACAAGCCGGTTACCTATCAGTACAGATCTTGTTCCTCCTTTCATTCACACACCACTTACTAGGTTAGATATCTTTACATCGTACATACCTTAGGTATACTTACCATCTCGGTATTCTCACTTGAGCCTCATCTCACTCTCACTCCCACTCCCACCCCCAGCCTCGCCCTTGACCGCTCCGCGCGCCAGCTCTCCTCCGGCGTGAGTCATACGCATCTAGGTAGCCGGGCTACCTACCCAAGCCCACTCAGAATCTTCTTTTCCGCCCTACACTAGACATGTTACAGCCTGCTCCCAGTAATATCGACGACGCGGCTATGCGCATAACGGCTGGGAGCCGAATCAAGGTCTACGGGTATGTATATCCAGGATGTATGTATTGGAGAAGGGGCCGTTTGCTAAGAGCCGCATTGCTACGTGTACCTGTTCTAGATCAAGGTGGCCGAAGGGGGGTGGGTTACACAATGAGGTTGATGGTTGATTGTGAAGGCAGTGTGCGGCTACTGGCATTGTATGGTTTGTGAAGTCTTCTTGGTGGCAGATACTTTACGTAACTCGGCAGCCTTGTGTATATGCATATGTATACTGTATAGGAACTTGAGTGATTGCTTTTAGATTAGGTCCATGCCGCTGAGTGGATGCCTGCAGGATTTACTTGGACTGACTACTCCCTGATTCTGCTGTGAAGTGTCTGAAATGTCTATGAAGTGACTTGTCTTGTATGAGCTATCTAGAATAGGCAAGGCTAGGCCACGACTCAGAAACATCGGCATCATCTTACCTACCTGTCCATACCTACACGTGATTTCTCTGCTATGATACTCGTGTCATGAGCCATCATCAGAAGACAACTTGTAGCCACGTCCGAGTATCGATTCATTACGTAGCTTAGAACGATCCCCGACTTGGTTCGCAAATGTGGTTTTCGATCCACGGGAACCTATGCATCTATGAATGGAGTGGCATCCACTTCCCGTCATTGGCAACACAAGACTCGAGCCGTAGATAATAGTCTTTGGCGCCGATGCGTGCATGATATGCATACCTTAGTGTAGGTCGACGTTATGTTACGAGATCACGTGCAGTGGTGCTGAACCTCGTTCTGAATTCGGCTGGGTGAAGGGTTGAAGGGGCTGAAGGGGGAAAGGTGCGATGCATATCCACGTGAATGAATGCTTGGATTTGCGGTGAAGGGTGGCAAAAAACACCCAGATATCCTATTCGGAGAGGGCGTGTTAAGAAGATAGGATGATGCCGAGGACACGACGCGAAAACGCGGACACGCTCGTCCGTGCTTTATGTGGATTTAAGGTCGTGTCGAGTACACTAGATACATCTGATCTATCGCAGACACGGAGGAAAATCATACGTACCTAATGTATGGCGTCGATCCATCTCCCAACAAACAGTGGGTTGGTAGAGCCGATGAGTACAACTCGTACCTAGGTATCGTGAGAGTCATCGGTGCGATCTGTGGTTCGCTGCCTTGCGTTGCCCTCCAATGGTCGCCGGCGGGATAGCCTCTCGGAAGCGGAGGTTCGGGGGCCAAGTGATTCATGAGACAACCCGTTGGTCAATTAGAGAAAATTTTCTCTGCAAAGAACTGAAAGAACCAGTCAGGTTCGAGTCCCGTTACTCCTGTGCAAATCGCTTCCACTTTTTTAGGGTCCGCAAAGCCCCGTTTGGCATGAAGAGGTCGAGATGAGTTCGAAGCGGTGAAGAGGTCGCGATGCCGCTTTCGGTGGGATTATCTATGGCTGCTATGGGATGGTGCATGAGGAGGATCCGCCCTAGCACTGGACAGCGAACAACCACTACCCATTTAGATGGGGCGGTTGGCATTGGCCGCGTAGAAATCCGTGCATACTCCCAAAACGGAGTTAGGAGTGTCGATAGACCCCTACGATGATACATTAGCTGCCGATTTGGCCAACAGCGGGTGGTGCGGGAAGCCAGGGTTCGGCGGCAGGATACAGTAGCAGACTGGCAGAGTAGGCAATTCGCGTCTTTGATAATGTAGTGTATTTCCATAGCAACGACCATGAGCCGTTGTGAGTAGGTACCTAGTGTAGGTAGGTAGCCACCTAGGTATGAGCAGCCATGAGCCATGAGCAGCCATGAGACGAGGTAAGATGTAAGTACACTACGTACTGGATGGATGGACTATGTAGCAGTAAATGTAGCAGTAAGTGCATCATCTGGCATGCCTTTAGCAGCGTCCGCTCCACTTTCGAAATGGGTCTTCGACGACGTGGAGGAATGGCGTCGTGACGGACAAGGAGTAGACACAAGCTAATAGGCGCATGGCTGCCCATCCATCATGTGTCGATACCTTGACTCTTTTCCCACTGCAGCCGAGAAGAGCCATACTCGCAGACTCGCAGATTCGCAGATTCGCAGACTCGGAGGATTCTACTACTTACCTACACCATCATGACTACCTAGGTATCTAGTGTAGATGGGCAGTAGGTAGAAAATGTATTTGGAACTCCGTGGTCCATAGCTCTGTGTACCAAAGTAGGTATAGTGAGTGTATGTACACTAATGTATGTAGGCATTGGCATTGATCGTTCCGCTTTACCTGCGAGTGAGCGAATGCTTCGGTAATTGGACACTGGTCCGCGTATCGGTTTTAGATACATACCATCATACCATCCATTTCTATATTTCCATGGATGTACGCATTTATATCTAGGTTGCTAGGTCGCTAGGTTGCTTTGCTAGATTGTTAGGCTTGGTTGTAAGCGATATAATTACTCGATGCAACCGTGGCACAAAAGGAAAAAAAGAAGAGCGGCCGAAAGCATCATATCATGCAAGTAAAGTACGAATTTTTCTCAAATCGGAGATCCATTCCCATTTGCCCATCCACGGGACTACCTACCACAGGATTACCACAGGACTACCACAAGATGATCGACTGTGCCGTACGTGGTACAACGTACGCGTCCTTGCAAAGCATCGATGGCTGCGATGGATGCTCAGCTGCTGGCTCTGGAACCCATCCAATTCGAAGAGAGATAAGGGCATAATATATATAACATGCAGGGGCTGGATACACAAAATATCTGTTATTACAGGATTGGTAGAGAATTGGAAAAGCTGAAGAAAAAAACAATTAGATGAGGGCTGTGAGGGGTCCAACCAGACTGCGAGAAAAAGGAGAGGGGGGGAAGAGGGGGTGGAAAATGGAAATGGAATACCTATGAAAAAATGAGAAGAGAGGAGAATTTCATGTGGCGGGGTTTCATCGAGACGTGAATGGTTATGATCGTTCGCAGGGCAGGTTTTGGAGTGTGCTACCTACCTAGAAAGGTAGGCTACCTTAGGTAGGTACCTAGGTAGGCACGTTAAGATTTACCAAACGCAGGGACCGGATGACAGATTTATGCAATCGATTTGATTTATCAATTTAATGTTTTTATGTATCCTTTTTCTTTCTCTGTTTGCTAGGTACCTAGGTAGGTAGCTTAATGACATAAGGACATTTCGATGTTGTACATTTCGGTCACAACTCCACTCTTGTTCGAGACCGGGCACCGGGAAATCTCTTAACGACAGGAGCGAAGAAGCTGAGCGGAAGTCGAGAAATACATAACACATAATACCTAGGTACATTATGAAAGCCTAAACCTTGGAAGTGGATAGTGTATAAGCACAACCCTTCCAAAGAATAAGAACGAGCGACTCCACTGTCATCAAGTGACATAAAAGTAAAATGGAAGGAGTCGTAGGATACAAGGTACGTAGCTAGGGGTGAGGTAAAATAGTGTAGTGTAGGTAACCTTAAGTGGACACATCACATCAGCGGCTGTCCAATGATATCGATAACCAGCCATCCCACAAACGCTAACTTCCCCCCTCTATCGTCTTCAAATCCACACCCACTCATTTTTTTAAACCCTGGAAACACCCTTTTGCCCATTGATGGTGCATGATGCTGCTACATTGTTCCTCCATTGATGGGTCACATCCGTATGTGCATACATAATACCTTCAGCACATCCAATCCATTTGTCCTATTCCGTACTTTTGCCCCCTTTTGTACCTTTTTGCTACAAGCACAGAGGGGAGGGACTTTGTATTGGAATTGCTTTGCCCTTTTTCCTTTTTCGAGCGAGCGAGCGAGCTGCTTAGGTGCTGCGCTCTCTCTCCGCCTCCGTGCAGTTCCGGTACCTATTCGATAGTTATTACCGAACTTCGATATTGGCCACAATCAGCTCCCCTTTCTCTTTAACTGATAGGGAGTCTTCATATCAGAAAAAAAGGAGAGAGGTGTCTGAATTGGTCGGGTGTATATGTCTGTGTTATGTCTATCACGGACTCATAGACTCACCGCGAGACAGACCAATCAATCGTCGGCATCGTTTTCTTACACACCTTAACACCTTAACACCTGCACTGCCGTACCGTACCGTACCGTACGCACGCAACATCATTGGTGCTTGTCAGGAGTCAATCTCTCCTAGCCTACCTCTTGTACTACATATTATATTTACCCCTTGCCTTTTTATATCTATCATTGCTTTGCAACAGAGACGATTATTCTCTGTTCTCCCCCGGCACAGAACGAAATAGACTGAACGGGGTAGTAGACGAGAGGACACCTAATTAAAGATTGCGACGTTCTGCACCAAAGTTGGAAGCTCGGGACTTCCAACCATATGTGCCCTCTAATTGCGCCTTGCCAATCGACGACGATTTAACGATTGCAACCGTCTTCGAAACCCCCAATTCCATTTTATATCACCACTGCTACTACCACCACCACCTTCTCCCGGTTAGATATTTATAGACTCCTAACCCTCAAGGCTGTAGGAATAGACAGACTCTAAACTTTACCTTAACCCTTCTGTCTTTAAAAATACTCAACTACCCAACTAACAACAGCTTAAAAACACTTCTCATCTCTTGCCTGATCTGTCGACGGCGGCATCTCAGCGTCCATGAGTTTCTTATCCTGTTGCGACCAGTCGAGCTTCCAATCTCAATATGGCTGCGGCCGCGGTTCCAGAATTATGCTCAAGCGTGACAAGAAACGGTTGTGGCTGGCCAGGCACCCAGCTTTCCACGGCCATAGTCACTCCCCGGTGGGATGAATTGGACTTGCAGACCCGACTGGAGCTCATTGCGAGAGAATGGATTCTGAGGGCCCCAGCTCTATCATCGGTATGTGCTCTTCATACTTTATATATTTCTAGTTTTCCAGTGTTGTAAATACGCCGACGTGAGGGATTCGCGGGCAAATTAGTCGGCTTGTAGCCCTCACTGTCGTTGGCGTAAACCCTCAAAACGCTTAGTCCTGAGCTGGCTATAGCGCCAGTCGAAATTTGAAACTGATCCGATGCGGTCCAACATAGGAACATAATCGCAAATCTGATCTAAGGGTCGACTACCGTGATCTCTCCAGGCCACTAGTGTTACCAGATCCCACCCCGAAGCGATCGCGTCGACTGTCAAAACCTCGCGATGAAGATTCTCTACCCCCCGAATATCCTATCGATCCAACTCGAACTGGCGACCCAGCTCGGCAGCAAGACCCGTTTCACTCAGCGAACAACTGTTCTCCTCCGCCGCTGGATGATTCGTGGCGGCGCCGTAAACAGCGAAGAGACTCGTTGATTAACGATCCGACGACTGAAGTATACTTGGATCTCTCGTCTGAGGATGGCTTCATTCAACATGCCAAGAAGAAGAAGAACGGCAAGGCGGCAGCTCCGCAGGCCGTGCCCTGGAAAAAAGAGGAGTTAGAAGGCACCGGTGGAGACGCTGGCGGTAGCGGCGATCAAAACGGCGACGCAGGAAAATCTGGCGAACATGCAGGCGGCGATGGCAATGGGGATGGCGACAAAAAAGGCGACGACAAGGATAAGGATAAGAAAGACAAGGAAGAAGAGGAAAAGGAGAAGGATAAGGACAAAAAGGAAGATATAGTCGAAAGCAAGCCAGAAGATACTGGGGCCGGTTTCGAGCCTGTCGGCAAAAAAAAGAAAAAGGTCAAGAACCAGGTTGAGGAGAAGACGGAACCTGTGGAAATGCCTACTAAGCCTCCTGACACATTCGATGATATCAAGCTAGATGACAATGGACCGTCACTAGATATCGGTTTTGGGAGCAATAGGCCGGAACCTAAGTCCAACCTTCTCAGTACGTGGGGTAGTCGATGGGGTCCTGCTCTGACAAGCTGGATTGCACCCAAAGAAGCTGACAAACCTCAAGAAGAGAAGAAAGAAGACATCAACACTAATTCATGGAACCTCGACCGGCCCAGGCCAAAGAGGGACAAGACGAACCTTAGCTTTGGTCTCTCCGATGAAACTGAAGAGTCCAAGGTCAAGGAATCAATCATCTCCATCGAGAAGTCCGAGGAGAAGAAGAAGGAAGACAATTTCGATTTTGGCTTTGTCCCTTCCGTCGGCAAGAAGGACAAGAAGAAAAAGACGAGTAACTTATTGGATATGGAACCCGAACCCGAGAAGAAGAACGAACCACTTTTCGAAAGCCAGGATCTAGGATCAACTACGGCTAGTGGTGCCTGGGATACATGGGGCACAACTATTCCGAAGAAGGGGAAGAAGGGTGCTATAGCAACAGTGCCCGAGCTTGAGAAGGTTGAGCCTGTGATCGAGGCCGCCCCAGTGCCCGTAAACGAATTCCTCACCTCCACATCCAAGAAGAAGAAAAAGAAGGGTGCTGTTGAGGAAGTAAAGCAACCCGAAGCTCTAGCACATGAAGCTGACCCTATCGACGATAATCCCTGGAGTGACCCTTGGGACTCGACTAACAAGGTAAAGAAGACGGGTGTTCTTGACGAAACTAAAGAGCCCGAGAAGCCTGCCGCCGCGCCTGAAACGGAATCTGTTGCTGACACCTGGGGCTGGGGCACCACAACGAAGGGCAATAAGAAAGGTAAGGTCGCAGAGACAAAAGTGGACGAGCCAGCTCCAGTCCCTGCCGAGACAGAAGACAAGAAGGAAGAAGAGACTTTCCGGGGTATTGTCGCCACCTCAAAGAAAGACAAGAAAAAGAAGGGCAAGGGTCTGATTCTCGAGCCTGAACCCGCACCCGAACCGGAACCAGAGCCAATTGTCGAGCCCGAACCTGAGAAGAAGGCAGACGATTACTTGGGGAGTTGGGGCGTGGCTACCACCTCCACCAAGAAGAAGGGCAAGAAGGATAAAATTGTCGAAGAATTCCAAAAGCCAGAATCAGTACCTGATTCAGTGCCTGATCCTACGGCCGAGCCTGAGAACAAGGATGAAGACTGGAATTCCTGGGGTGGAGCTGCCACCATCACTACTACTACGAAGAAAGGTAAGAAAGGTCAAGTTATCGAAGCGGTTAAGGAGCCAGAACCCGCGCCGGAACCTGAGGTTTCAGCAGAACCCGAGAAAAAGGAAGATTGGGGCATCTGGGGTCCGACTATCTCTAAGAAGGACAGGAAGGACAAGAAGGACAAGAAGAAGAAGGGTGTTATCGAGGAAGAGCCCCTTAAGGAACCCGAGCCGGAGCCCGTCCCTGAACCTGAACCTGAACCTGCCAAGGAAGAAAAGCCCGCAGAAGACGAATCATGGGCAGCACTCGGTACTTCCTCGAAGAAAGACAAGAAAAATAAGAAGAAAGGTGCTGTCGAAGAAGCTTCAAAAGAGCCTGCCCCTGAACCAGAACCAGAGCTTGCTTTGGAGCATTTGTCCACTCGGGGCACCACCAAGGAAAAGAAAAAGAAAAAGAAAGGCATCCTGGATGAGATTAATTCGAAGGAGCCAGAACCAGAACCAACATCTGAGCCACCTCCCCAAATCGATGATGATGATTGGGGTTTAAGCACATCGAAGAAAGACAAAAAGAAGAGCAAAAACGCCACCGCTATCGAGGAAATGACACAAGAAAACGAACAAGAACCCCTAAGCTCAGAGCCGGAACCGGATTCGCCTCTTCATCGCACTACTGGGGAGTCTAATTCTAGTGCCTGGAGCTTCTGGGGAGCCACCAAAAAGCCCACCAAGAAGGTGAGGGAGGAGCCCTCACCCCCAGCGGTTGAGGAAAGCGACGGTTGGCTGAATTGGGGCAAGAAGAAGCTCAAGGCTTCGACTGCCCTGGTTGAACTTGAGAAAGAATCAGAAGAAGGTGATGCTCCACCTGTTGTACCCGATGCCCCAAGCGCCGTGGGAGGGGATGACTTCTGGGGCAGTCTCAGCAATGGCAAGGACAAGACTGAGACTAGTCTTATGCCGGACTCGATCGAGGAACCTAAGAATGAAGACGCCTGGGGTCTCGCTAGCAGTTCAAAAAAGGATAGAAAGAAGAAGGGAAGCAAGAATATCCCCATCGAGATCGAGAACGGCTCTCATCTTAGAGGTGTTAAACCCGACTCAGTCGAAGAGAGCAAGGGAGCTGACTACGACGATTGGGGTGGCTGGGGAAGCATGAATAAAGGAAATAAGATGTCTCCACCTCCAGCGCCTACACCGCCTTCTTTAGATATGAGTTTGGACGGCCAGGAGTACGAAGACAACGTCTGGGACGATGCAAAGGCCGAGGACGATGAGAAGGCAGCGGAGGAGGCAGCAGCGGCAGCATTAGCGGCAGAGATTGCCGCCGAAGAGGATGAGCTTGCTACACTAACAGCTAAGAGCCTCAAGAAAAAGAAGAAGTTCAGTAAGAATGACCAGATGAGGCTGGACGAGCTTACAGAGAATGCTGCTCGTCGCGCCGAGGAGAAGGCTGCCAAGGAAGCTGAGGAGAGGGAGGCAGCCGAAGCTTTGGAGGCGGAGGAGAAGGCCGCCGCCGAAGCTCACGAAGCTGAAGAGAAAGCTGCAGCAGAGGCGCTTGAAGCAGAGATTGCTGCCGAGGAGGCAGAAATCTCCATGCTGACGGCTAAGAGCAAGAAAAAGAAGAAGCTCACCAAGAGCGACCAGAGAAGACTTGACGAGCTCCTTGAGAGATCCCAGGCTCGTGCCGACGAGAAAGCTGCCCTCGGCACGGACCAGGCTGCACAGGAGGCCGAGGATCAAGCAGCTAGGGAGGCAGAGGAGGAAGCGGCGCGGGAGGCCGAGGAGCAGGCCGCGCGAGAAGCTGAAGAGCAGGCTGCACGAGAAGATGAAGAGCAGGCTGCACGAGAGGCCGAAGAAGAGGCTGCCCGCGAAGCCGAGGAACAGGCTAAGCGTGAACGCGAGGAGGCCGAAGCATCAATCAAGAAGAAGTCGAAAAAGAGCTCCAAGGTTGAGGAGAAAAAGTCTAAGTCTAGCAGCAAGGATAAGTTATCAAAAAAGGAGCAGAGAGCTAAGGAGGAAAGAGAAAGAGAGGAAAGAGAAAGAGAGGAGAGGGAAAAAGAGGAGAGGGAAAAGGAAGAGAGAGAGAGAGAAGAGAGGGAAAAGGAAAAGGATAATTATAGGAGTTACGACGACGACGACGACCTCGATCTTGACAATCTCGACTTGGCTCCTGAACAAGTGGACGAACTCTTATCGGGCTTTGCGTCTCCTAAGCCGGTGCCGGTGCCAGCGCCGCCGCCTGTCAAATCCGATGCGTTTTCATTCTGGGGTGCCAAGCCCAAAAGCGCGTCTCCGGAACGGGTAAGCTCCAAAAATACCAAGAGAGAATCTCCAAGAAAATGGGGAGCAAGCGAGATTAAACATGCTGAGTCATCACAGTTTCCCGAAGATACCAATGTCGAGGATGCGCCGTCATCCTACAAGGCTACTACTACTGACGACGACTGGATGAAACCGAAGAAGACCAAGACTAGGGGCAGTAAACTTTCGGAAAAGCTCAGAAAATTTGAACCACCCAAAGAAGAGGATGATGATGACCTGATTGATGCGCTGGCCGCTCCGCCGTCGAAACCACGTGTTCGCGTAGCATCACCTGCAGAAGAAAGGTCGTCCAACGATTTACTTCCTGGAGCTTTCCCGGATGAACAGGAACAGGAGCAGGACGAGAACGAAATCGTCGAAATATTTGAGATGGCCCCAGTAGAGAAGAAAAAGAAGAGCAAGAAGAGCAAAACTAAGGCTGCACCTGCTGCCATCTCCATCCCGCCGCCGCCTCCCGAAGTACCCATCCCTCCTCCAGCTGCGCCCGAGGCTTCCGAAGCGCCTCCGACGCCTCCTCCGGAATCCAGATCTAAGAAGGAGCGGACAAAGATTAATCGCGATGCGGGCGCATCATGGGGGGTGTGGTCAGCTTCACCTCGTAAAGAGGAGAAGAAACCTAAGCCGAGGTTCGAGGAGAGACCCAGAAAAGAGAGAGACAGCCAGAAAGACAAGTCGTCATCTTCCAAAGGCTCGTCTTCTGACAGGGACAACAGGACAGAAGAGCGACGAGAGAGGAAACCAGCATCGATTCTCAAGTCGCGCACAAACAGTCTCTTTCAGAGCACCCCTCCCATTTCGCGCTCCATGTCGACCCGAGAGAAGCGGCCCGGCATGGGCAAATCGAGTTCGCGTCGTCACTCGTCCGAGATGACCAGTGGTCTAGTGTCGCCACCACCGGAAGAGATACCTGTAATGTCCACCAAGGCTGCGAAGATATTCGGTCTCGATAAGAACCAAAAGAGCCGCAGTCGCAAAACCTCTAACCCACGCGCTCTAGACGAGGAAGACATTGTCATGGTCGGAGCTGCTGGGCCCCCTTCGAGCCCCGAGAAAGCACCTCGCAGGAGAACAAGGGTAAAGATGCACCGCCGTACAAAATATGACGTCGCTAACCGAGACCAGATCAAGACCGAAGATGACATTATCATCGACGAAGGAATCCCTGTCGATGCGACACCTCTCAAGCGATCGAACTCGACTGCCAAGAAAGGGCTTGCTGGTCTTTTCGGAGGGCTCAAGTCCACTCCACGCTCCGAAGCACGTCCCGAACCACCACGTCGTCGTGGCACATACTATACTACGGATGATGAGATAAGACCCGAAAAGAGGCCTAGACGACCCGCACGGGATTATCACGGTGCGGATGGTGATGCAGTAGACGACGAGAGGGAGGCGCGTCGTGCGGCTCGCCGCGCCAGGAAGGCCGAAGAGAAGGCCGCCGAGGAGGCGCGTCTTGCGAGAGAGGACGAGAGACGCGAAAGACGTAGGAGACAAGAAGAGGAGGCCGAAGCTCACAGACAAGCTGAGCGTGAGGCCCGGCGGGCTGAACGCAGAGCCGCGCGAGAACGCGACGCGGAGCGCCTTGCTGCCGAAGCCAAAGAAGCTGAGAGAGCCGAACGGCGTCGGCTTCGCCGGCTTGAAAAGGAAGCTGCCGCCGCCGAAGAAGCAGAGGCAGAGGCTCGGCGTGCTGCTCGGGCTGAACGGCGGCGGGCGCGGTATCCCGACCCTTCCGAGGACGAGGAGGAGCGCAGACGGAGGAGGCACGAGGCTAGACGCGCCGAGGAAAAGCCTAGCCGTAGGCGCACGATGCCGGCTGACGAATACGTCTACCCCCAGGAAAGAACTTCACGGCATGTTGTCGATGAGCGAAGACGAAGCAAGCCTGCAGCCTGGCCGCATTCGGGTACTGATTCCTGGGTGAAGGAGCACTCGGACGCCGGGCCGCCTCCTGAGGATAACAGACCTGCTAACGATGCACCTCCGGAGGATGATGAGGAGGCTCGCCGTGCTGCCCGTAAAGCCCGTCGCCGTACGAAATATGGTGATGTAGATGCCGACATGGACGATGACCGACGCCGCCGTCGCGCGCGTCGAGAAGATCGGGAGCGCCGCGAAGAACGAGAACGTCGTGAAGAACGGGAACGGGAACGAAAAGATCGTCGCGTGGGCGGGTCGGACGGCAGTGGTGGCGCCGGCGGCGGTGGCGGTGGTAGTGGTCCGCGTGAATCCTTCTTCGCCGACACGCCTCGAAGCAGCTGGTGGAAGAAGCTCACCGGCGCTTGAAGATTTATAATTTTGGTTGGCGTGGCAAGGCCTGCGAGTCGGCCTCGTGACTACTATTTTGGATGTGTCTCTACTCAATTCGTTGCTCGCAAAACATTGTACCACTCTCTGGATCGGGGGGCATCCCTTCATATACCCTTGGAAATACTGGCTCCCCCGTCTTGAGGTATTGCCACCCTTGTACTTTCTTTTCCCCCAGGGGATGGCGAACTTTGAGGCTTTGATTGTATCGTTCGGCATGGCATGTACACTGTTTGGATATGGTGCGTCTCTCTCTCTCTCTCTTGTGTGTACAAGTGACGTGGCAAGGCTGAGGTCGGGCCGGGGAAGCAAGCAAGAATTTAGGGGTGGTCGGAACGAGCTGGGACCTATCTACCCCAGACAACGCCCGACGTTACCCGATTGGATGACACATATGACTTTTACATGTCTATCACGTCGGAAATGTTGCAAGGAGTTATTCTTTTTTTCTATTTATGACACGGCTTGAGCGATCTAAATCGATATTATTCATATACCCCCTTATTTACATTACAATTACAGCCTTGCGATATATTGGGTATTTCGAGTCGGCATAGCGTAGCGTAGCATCACTCGTTATGTATGGGATACGGGATACGGGATATGGGATATGCAATAATAATAAATGGATTTCAAGATGTCGATGACTACACGGCTCTTGTGTTGTGCTTGCGATGTCCCTTTGCTTGGCTGAGTATCGTTATTTATGTGTAGGTAGGTGCCTAAGGTAATATCCCCTGTCCGTTGAGCAGGCAGCCAGCCGTCGACTGGTGGGCTAGGTAGGTGCTGTAAGGTTGGGCTGTTTGCGTGAAGGTGCCTTTATGTGTGCTTGCAGTAGCAGATATGTGCCTACCTGGTAGGTAGACGACATACAGATATACATGTAGACAGGTAGGTACCCAGGTATCCAGCCTAAGTCCGGCGTCCTCACCTGACCTCGCGTTTGCACTCAGGAAAGCCCTCCCCCCCCCCCCTAAGACGCGTCCCCTTCCTTCCTTCCCTCCCTCCCTCCCGTCCACCGCAGCTACCACTTGCCTACCTACCCACCCACCTACCCTTATAAGACAAAGTACCAAACAGTAATCCCATCACAGCAGCTTTGGGAAAAGCAAAAAAGGCTAAAGCATCTATGGAGCAGTAGTATAGCTCGTTCCCCTCCCAAGGGAAAGACCCGGGTGCAAATCCCGGTGGATGCAAAGATCCCCTTTTTTTTAGACTTTTTTTATAAGAGGTTTTATGAGATGGGGTGCATGGGGGTTCGGTTCTGGGGTGGGGAGGAGGGCCTTTTATTTTTATATTTGTCATTAGGTACCTAGTTTTTCATTTTCATAAAGCTTGACTTCGGAGTTTGACGTTTGAAAGTCATCTGGGGGTTTACATGTCTACATCTACACGTTCCCTCGTGTGCATGCGATATGAGAAGCTATTCCCATTCCTTTTCTCTTCTCCTTATCTATTCTTTCCCCCTTCCTGGGACGGGAAACTGCCTACCTACCTCCGACCTATCTACCATCTACCTAGTATCAGCGACGAGGGATAGCTGTCTCAACCCGTGCACGTCACATTTTAAACTACATAACAGAACAGTCAGATAAAACGTAAAACGCTCGCTCGCAGAATGTTTTCTTATACGTAGTATTCATTTCTTATTGAATATCATCAATCTATCTAGCTTCTCCTTAGCCTTCCGTTTCTAATCTAACGCACGGTTCTAGCTCTACTGGATAGAGTCTCGGGACTAGCAGCTCTGAGTAGGAGGTACATTTGGATATACCTATGATATGCCAGACTTGGAAATTGGAAGGCCTAGCGAGCACCCTCTGGCACCTTCGGGGATATATACTACGCAGATATATGAGGTATGTATGTATATATACACACATATATACCTTAGGTAGGTATATATATCTACACCTTCGTATATCCAGCATAGCAAACACCGCCATACGTCCCCCTGTCCCCCCATCTCTCTCATCCCAATCGAATACCCCCTTCGACAGTCCAAGGAGGCATGTCCATCTCCATCTCACATATAACCCCCAGACTAGACCTACCTACCTATAGGTATCTACCTATCCTATGCACGTATTAAGTACCTACATACCTAGGTATCATACAGGCAAAGCCTTCAAAACTTTTAAGATCACAAACACGAGGACACACAAAGAGTAAATTTAATGATCATTCAATTCAACTGAGCAGCCCGACCGCCCACCCTATGTACCAAAACAACGATAGGCGGTTTTAGGGGTCTCTTGCTAGCTACCCGCTCGAGGTAAGTCGACTCATCGTACGCATGGTGTATTGTATTGTACTGTACTGTATCGTATCGTATCGTATCGGGAACTCGACAGACAAAAGCCAGCCAGCCAGCCAGCAGCTGCAGCCGCGGTGCGCCGCCCCCGAGGGTCACAGACGATAAAACAAAAAGAGGGAATCGCAATCCATCCTCCCGTGATTCTTGAATCTTTCCCTATCCCGATGATCCACCGCCTTTGCCGAGCGAAAAACAGAACGAAGCAAGAAGCAAAAAAAAAGGAACAGAAAAAGGTTAACGCCGCCTCGCGGCGATTGCGTCGAGGATATACAACGGCAGCGCCGACTGGTTATGCTTGCGGGACCCAATGCCATGCCCTAGGTTAACGAATAACAACGACGAGACTCTCGTGTCTAAGACTACCACACCTTTTCGGATACTCCAAACACGCAAACAACGCAATAGTGTCATTCGCAGGTCCTGGGTGCGGCGATGGGGCTCCCCCGTTTGGGGCCCCGATTACTCGCAGGACGCCGTGGCCCACGTTCAGTCAGCCGCCCGCCCGTGACTTGTAAAAAGAGATTGAAAAATAAAACAACCTCGCCCCTCCTGATGTAGTCGTATCAATATCTTCGTCATAGCACATTAAAAGGGATGTATTGTATATAGGAAGGGCGTTATAGCCCTATTCGAATGTGTGAGGAAAAAAAGTGAAGGTGAAAATCGTGTTAGGAATGTATATTGAAGGTCGGGATGTACTGCGGAAAATGAAGTATCGTATATCGAAAGCGTAGCGGATCATCTTCACTCCTCGCTAGTACAGCTTGCTTCGTCTTCGCTGTCAGTGGAGAGCTCTCCGTATTTGGCCTTGTACCTCTCGAGTTCGGCCAACTGGATAGCAAGGTTATCGAGTACGACATTCATTGGCGTTCGGAGATCGTCTAGTGAAGTAATCGGACCACTACCAATAGCGATGTGTCGCATCGTAAGTGTGGATATGCAAGTCTATCGACGTTGCGAGTTAGCAAATAATTTAAAAATGACATTTCGAGAGAGTTGGGATCTATACCTCTATACGGCTCACTTGGTGCTCCATGAAGTTAAATAGGAACCGTTCCGTAACCTCGCCACCGCGTTGTTTCATACGCTCCAAAAGCTCGGTCTCGGGAGGCTGTAAACCTCTTCCGGACATCTCTTCCAAAGAGCTGCAAAGCATTTCCAGGCGCAAACTGACTTTCCACAAGGCCCAGATGATCTCTGGATCGAATCCAAGGTCGCTTCCGGCCTGAAGCGTCGCAGGTTTCTCAGCAACTTCGGCCGCTGTAGCAGCACTGTTATGGTGGTCGATGCGACCGGCGAGAACATGCGGATAGAGTGAATAGATATACTCGGGATTTTCGAGGCCCTTGAGCTTCCGCTCACCCATCTCCTTGACTTCGAACCCTTGTGAGCTAAGCGATTTCAATTCTCTCCTAATTGATGACGAAGTTACATCGTCATCGAAAGCATCGTCGGAGCCCGTAGACCCAATTCGATCATTCTCCTGATACGTCTCGAGGCAACGCTGAATCTCCGAAATAAAATCCGCAGACACCGTAATCTGGCCCCCGTCGGCCACGGAAGATATACGGGACGCCTTGTTCACCATCGGGCCGAAGTAGTCCATGCGACGCGTGACAGGATCGATCTCGGCTACCGGCTCACCGTAATGGATCCCCATCCTAACCGATAACCCCCTAAATATGAGGTTGTTATCTTTGTCGTACATCTCTTGACAAGAAACCGAGTTGAGAATTTCCGAGGGCCAGTCCACATTGAGCAGGTGAGTCTGAACGGCGAAACACCACAATAGCGCCGCGGTAGCAGTTGGGAAAGAGACCATGAAAGCATCACCTTCCGTCTTGACTTCGTACCCACCTATTCTCCGAAGCTGCCGTCTCATTACTTCATTGTGAAGTTTGATCGCAGATCTCATAGCCGAGGGATACATCTCCCACAGATTAGTAGAGTTCTTGATGTCGGTGAAGACGATAGAAGGCTTGTCAGTAGGAGCAGGGACTTCAGCCTCGAGCCTGTGTAGTGTAGAATCTAAGACCTCGCCCTTGGGCTTCCTGCCTCGCTTGGCCGGATACTGGAATTCGTCTGGGACGCCCGAAGGATAAAGCGACATGCTCTGCCCTCTATGCAAACGAGCTGACCGTTCCTGGCGCCGCTTTAGATCGGCGATGCTAATCATCATAATCATAATCTTCCCGCTTGCGCCGTAGGCGATGGCAAGGTCTCGCAGCTTGTGCGAGGCGCGCATAAGATCCCCTCGCTCTGATCGGGTGACATCCACGATTAAACCAGGCGTGAGATACTGCCATAACTCCTTTGTTGCGATGAGAATCGTTTCATCCTGCGGCGTGATCGAGGTCTGCGTAATATTGGGGGCTGCTTGCACAGCCGGCATCAGATCGACGTAGCCGAAAGCCCGAGAGATGTCGAGCAAATCGTTCAGCTTTCCTTGCCGCGATACCCAACCACCGGCATCCCGTATTCGTTGACGTTCGTTAGGCTCGGCAGGGTCATGCTTCCGGGTGAGCATCTTATGCGAACCGTCGGATTGTATGAGTATAGCTTGCGCATCGCCGACGTTGGCAACATATAGCTCTTGAGCTTGAAGGTACGCAACTGTAGCAACTCCTCCAGAATTGAGATCTTCCTTGCTAAGGACTACCGGCGCTGATGAACCACGATGCGACATCAACGGCCTCTTCTCGGTATGCTCGATAGCTACGGTGACAAGGTCCTTGTTGAGGGCGAGGAACGCACGTCTGAGAGCATCGGAGGGAGTCTCGTTTTGGCGTGTTTTCAGGGCCTTCAGCTCCATCGTGAAAATGTGACCGAAATTCTCGTGAAGGTACTTGGCGATCTTAGAGCCACCGCTGGATAGGGCCTGTCCGTCGAATAAGCCCAGGAGCGTCTCCGAATCCGACGAGTTAAATCTTGGAACGACCAGATCAATAGTTGACAAGTGCTCGTTTTTGCCTAGCGTATCAGCCATACCGTATGGTAGGTGGCCAGCTAACGAACCCGAAGTTCTGACACGGCGATCCTCGCTCTGGTCCGGAATACTAGGGTTGGTGAGGGTAACATCCATCAACCCGAGCACACGGAGATTTAGCAGTCGACCGAAGTCAGTGTACTGCTCGCGATTCACACCTCCTAGGCCGCTATTTGTCTGTTTGATTTCCAAACGTTTGTTTCCTGACAAATTCAGGAACCGCAAATTTGGATTCAAGTTCCAATTCCAATCGTATGGCACATTTGAAATATTATACTTGAGGGAATTGTTTCCGCAATCCAAAACAGCCAGTTTCTTTGCCCGGGAGATATCTGCCGGAAGGTTCGTAAATTTGTTGTTATTGATATGCAGCACCTGAAGCAAGCTATACTCCTCCAGATCATCAACCGGCAAACTGCTTAAATCATTGCCCGACAGGTAAAGCTCCACAAGTTGAGGCCAGTTTTTGATGCAGCGCTGCGGCATGTCGCTGAGGTCGTTATATGACAAGTTGAGAGTACGTAATTCAGCTAGGAGCATTATCTGCTCGAACACATCGTCGTCGAGCTGGTTATCGGCCAGGCACAGATTTCTTAGCGAGCCAGCAAACGTGTTAGTCAGTCGATTGGAGAGACCAGAGTCTTTCCTCGACGTCGCAGCCGGGGGTAGAGTTCCAGTAACGCTGCTACTAGCTGTCGTGGTCCGTGAGACGACCGAAGTCTTCCGACCTCCCTTTCCGTAGACTGATACGACAGAGCTCTTCCGGTCCGAACCGGACGGGACTGGTGAAGGTCCGACGCTAAGCAACGTGCTTGACGCTTGGCTGGGCCGACGCGACCCGTCAGGCATCAGATCTTCGGAGCTAGATGTTTGAGAAAGGGGCCCAGTCGGCGGTTTATTATTGGGGGTAGGGGTGCCTGAAGATTCCCCAGGTATTTGGGGCGGGCGTGAAGCAGGCTTTGGGAAAATTTCGAGCACATTGGAGGAGGCATTCAGCGTCTCCAATTTGTTTGCCCACCAGATGTCCATTGGCAGTTTCCTAATGTTGTTCCCTCTGATGTCTAGGACTCTCAACTCGTTCAGACACCCGATTTCTGGGGGCAGCTCGCCTACTGAATTGTGAGCTATACTGAAGTGTTCTAGCCTTCTCATGTTGCCAATAGTGTTGGGAAGAGACACGAAGTAATTGCGGTCTAGAACAAGTCTCTCTAGGTTGATCATGTTATTGAACGAGATATCGATGCTGGCAAGCTGGGCATTCGACAAGTTAAGCGTCTTAAGAGTAGGCACTTGACTCGTAATCTCAAACTTGGTAATAGGGTTGGAATTCAACTTCAAACTGCGGACTCGCTCGAAGCTGCCGACAAATTGTGAGATTGTATTGTGGTCTGCCGACAAGATCTCCAGCTTAGGAAGTTTGGATACGATATCGATCGCAGTGAGTGTATTATATTTAATGTCTAACTCGCGGAGGTTTATGAGATCCCTCAAAGTCGACGGCAGCGATCCTGCGAGTCGATTGTTGGTCATGACGAACTTTTCGAGGTTGCGTAGCCTTCCAATCTCGTCAGGGAGACATGCGATCGAGTTGAAACTGACGTCGATATCTACCAGACTTTCCAGGTCACATAAGAAAACCGGGAACTTGTCTAGGAAATTCGACGACATATTCAGAGACCGTAGTGCCTTGAAAAGGCCGAACTCTTGAGGTAAGCGGTTTAGGCGATTATTTGCTAAGCTCAGCTTCAGTAAGCCCGTTAGACGACCAAGCTCGGCATGATCTAATTCCTCTAAGCGGTTGTTTGACACGTCAAGGTAAGTTAGCCGGCCAGCCCTCCCGATACTGATGGGGAGTTTCCGAGCTTCGTTATTAGAATATTTGATGTCGCGTAGTTGGGGGCATGCCTGGACGAAGTCTCGCGGAAGGTCGAGAGAAAGGTTCCTGGAAAGATTCAAAGAGATGATGTCGCCGGTCTTGGAGTAGAGTGTGATGGGGATCGTGATCAAATTTCGCCCCGAAAGATCGACGTGGTTGAACTTCGTGGCCCTACCCAGTCCGAGATCCTGTGGACTCATCGTGAAATCCCTCGCCGACAAGAATAAGAAACGGCATAAATAGCCATTATCTTCTCGGCCGATGTCTTCTAAACGATCTTTCTCTTCGTATCCGACCTGCTGCAAAAGTCTCTTTTGAATTAAAAGTGGCTTCTCTGGAGCGGCTAAAACCCGAGATAAGTCATGCTTTCTCAGTACGATATGGTAGTTCTCGAGGCCTTCGGTAACGAAAGTCTTCTTAACGACTTGCGCCATAACGTCAGACACTGGTGAGTTCAAGGGCATCTGCACAGTAGCAAAGGTGCCGTCTGCGCGGAATACTCTTATGCAGTGAGGGCTCAGCTTCTCCTCCGGCCGAGGCGGAGTTCCAGCCTCATCGACTTCGGGCGCGTCAACATCTCTCTCCTCTGCGTTGCGGCGAACTGCCCAGCTGTCGGGTGCATTCCACGCTCCGCTAAGCCCCTGGGCTGAAATCGGCTCGAGGAGCTCAATGTCTGCTAGCTGGAATATCGCGGGCTCCATGGGCGTCAACGGTGGAGGTTGCGCTAAGATGCCCTCCATGTCATTAAGATTTGTATCAAGGTGGAACACCATCCCCCTGTCGTTTCTATCGGTCGGTCCAATGTGCTCATCGGGATCATCATAGAACTTATGCGGACGCCCCTTCTTAGCAAAAGGAAACTTGTTGTTGAAGGTCGCTTGCCGAGGATTAGTTGGGCGAGTCGGGGTCGAGTGTCCTGCGGAATCCAAACTTGGCAGGGGTTTATCGTAAGGCGATTGAACTTTTGATAAATCCAGTCGCGACGACGAAGGCGCGAGAGATCGTGTAGAGCTAGGCATGCCTCGTAAGCGGGCAGATTGACCATCGTCCTTGTTCTTGTGTCGTCGGAAGCGGTCGAGGAGGCCCCGTTTCCCGGGTGCACCGGGTGATGTCTGGCCATCGATGGACGCGAGTCTGCTGCCGGTGCTGTTGCTGCTCGGCGTGGGACTCTGTGCTCGGGATCGAGACGCAACCGGGACGGAACCTCCTCTGTCCTTCATATTATGGATGTTTAAAGCCGAGTCTTCGCGGCTGATTACTGGTCTGAGAGAATTGGGATCATCGTTGCTCCTATGATGGCGGTGATGATTAGGTAGATGGACGATAGAGTGGGCGGAGCGAGAAGAGGACGAGGTTTTGGGCGGTATCTGTACAAAACTCTCCTGTGCGTATCGCTCTTTATCAGGACCAGCTAGCATATCACGAACTGGGGCCTCGCCGTATTTAGCGATATCATTAGCTTCCTGGTATAAGAAGGGTACTACATCGCTCGATGGTACGGGTGTTCGCGGCCTCGAAGAAGAAGACGGGGAAGGTTCTCTGGTGTGATCGGTAGCGTTAGAATCGTTCCTGCCTCGACGCGGTCGGTTGAAAGAATAAGAGCGCTGTTCTTTCCCCTGACTTTGGGTGGGCGGAGGTGCTGGTAGGCTGGTATCGGACGAGTCGCGGCCAGGGTAATCTTCCCCGAAGAACCCCTGTAATTTCTTTAATCCGCCCCTACTACCACTGTTCTTGGAACCTTGGCTGCTTGCCGTTGCTACGCTAGCCGCTGATGGCCGCCTGTCATCAGTAAAATATGGTGCATCTGGTGAATCATTGTTGCTCGACGACTGCACAGGTCGCGAAGGGCCTAATCGAAGAGCGGGCGATAATTGCGAGGCAGTAGAGACATTATCACTTGAATCATTATAGAAACTCGTCCCAAACCCGGTCGGGGACGCGGCCGCTCCACCATTGACAGACATCCAGGGACCAACTATTTGCTGCGAGTGGGAATGTGGACTAATCATCGGGGAATCTCGTTGGATTTGTGGAACACGGCCACCGGCTGGATCGAGGACGGCGAGGTCGCGACGATAATTTGTAAGGTCACTCATGCGGCGGTTGTCGAGAAGAGAACTGCTAGATGCGGTGGAAGAGGGCGACAAAGCAAGGCGATAGCCGGACGCTGTTGGTGAGACTTGAGAGTCTTCTTTAAATTGTCTATACAGGGCGCAATACGTAGTCCGTGTTAGTTCTGAGCATCTTCGTTTGGGAATATCTCTGTGCACAAAGTGATCGATCGCTCTAATGAAAAGAAAGGACCACTTCAATTGCTCTCCCTCGTGATTCAACTAAGTCTACCCTGTCTACCTACCTAACTACCTAGCTTAATAGGCTGGTAGGTAGAAAGTAGACAGTAGAAAATGCTCGAGGTTTCGGACTAAAATTGACAGGGCCGGTCGCTCTCCATAATTCATTGAACTCAAGTTATATTACACATAGTACAGAAAAAGGACAAGGGCATGACGTACCTGAGTTTGCCATGGTCGCCCGTCTTGATGGGTTTCGGCGTAGCTTTTGTCGACGCCGAGGAGACGGAGACTGAGCGGGTGGGAGCGGACGGTTTCAGTGTGATGTTTGAGTGTCCACTGCTAGAACTCGCGAAGGAGGTGATGCGGCCATCATCCCTCGTCATTGTCACTCTTCACGACGGACCTCGCGGCTTAAGTCAATAGGGCGGCGCCATCAAATGGAGGTTATATTAGGACATTTCCCTTTAGAGAGCTGGTAGTATTTGGTATGCGATCGCAAATCGTAATCGTAAAACTAGGTATGGTGGATAGGCAGATAGGTAGCAGTAGTAGTAGTATGTGAGAGGTATGTAAGTATGTAAGTGTGGTACAAGTGTGTATGTATCTATCTATAAAGCGGACGTAATCTAGACTGTGCGGAGAATAACGCTGTCCCAATGGTATACTAGTGTAGGAAAACTTGGTGGGTATACGGGGTATACGGTTATATGGGTATACAAAAAGGATATAGACAGGTAGACGGGTAGACAGAAGCAAAGTCAGTAGGACGGGGCTACCAGAGACGAAGAATACAGCATACACAGATTTGAGGGCTGAAAGGTTTTTGGTTTAGCAGGACGCAGATTGGATGTTGCATTGCAAAGTTAAGCAAAAGCAGGGCGAAGCAGTAGGCAGGGCAGGTGGTGCTTTGCTGCTTGCCTCTTGCCTCTTGCCTCTACCTAGGTAGGTAGCTATTGGCTGTTAGGCGGGTAGGAAGTGACGAAAGTACGGAAGTACCTACGTAAGAGGTACCGCTAGTGTCAGATTGAACTAGTGTAGAAGTGGATATTTATTAAGTGGCTCGGTGGGTGGGTTGGTGGTACGTGCAACAACGGCTGCAACCTTCGGTACAAGGCCGATGTGAGGGAACTGCTGGCTCTAGCAAGTATGGGATGTACCTACGTACCTATCCAAGGATAACCTACAGATTACCTACCTCCAGGGCTACCATCCATTAATATTGAAAATCTTTTTTTGGTAAATACTTCTCAACCTGTACCTCCTTCCACCTGATCAGTCACATATTACGTACCTAGGTAGGTAAGTATACAGGTAGATTAAAAACATCAATAGTTCCAATCTCCGTCATAAAGGAATTATATTTCCGATCTACCTAGGTAGGTAGGTACCTATCTAGATCTTATTGATATTACAACTACCTACGGATTAAGTAAGGGCAAGTTATCGAACTATCTTTTTTTAGGCCCTAATCTAACCATTTACGACTTCGAAAACTAGATATAATGAGATCCGTGGACACTAAAGTGTCGTCACCATTCCAATCCTCTACTAACTGTTAAGCTTGTTGGAAGCACCTACACAAAGATATAATCTGTCATCACTTTTTCAGACTATTATAAGTAGTCTTTCCTAATATACTGAAGGGGTCTATCTTGCGCCTTGGAATTTATAACTATCGAATGTTTATTTATTATTGATGTCCGATCACATCATCCTATATGTTAGTAAGACTATGGCGGTGGAAAGCAATGCCGCTTAGGGATACCGAGTCTCACTCCTACCTACCAGTACATAAGGAGTGCAAGCAAATATACTTAATACGTCGTCTGTCTCTGAATGTTAGCAAAGCTGGGCGGCTCGCTTCCTAACCAATTATGTAGCCCCGAACAAAGAGATATTCGCTTGGCGGTAGAGTCTTATTCGATCTTTACCGCTCATTCATGAATCGGGGCTGCGATGATTTCATCTAGTCAAATATGACTCGGGGTGCAGTGGCCCGTGACTCGAGCTATGAGCCTCAAGGCTTACTTACAAGTTACATCCATGGTTCAGACAAATGAGGTACAACTAACTTCGTTACTCCGCAGACACTGACGAATTTACTTAGCGCGCTGTAACAGGTAGGTCCGGGCTTTTATCCATTGGATGGATGACGCTAAGTTGGCTGGTTGGACCTTTTCTTAGTGACCTGTCTGTGCCCCAGCGCCTCGGTGAAAGTCAAAATTGCGGGCTTTAAGTTGCTTTGACCACCTCACGGCCGTTGCTTCTATCCATTATCGTCCACAAAACCAGGTTGATGGCTCCATATATGTCGATACCCCCAGAAAGTCCTAGCGTTCTAAACTGTACCTCCCGTGATCCTTGTCGCAAGTGCGAAATAGATTCAAATATGTACCTAGTGTACGTAGTAGTGTATGTGTTTATTTAGTTAAAGATGCTAACCTTAGAATTCCTTAAATATATCCAATATAATAGATCAATCTTACTATAGTATTAATGTTAATAAAATTATTGTTGGTTTTATATTTAAATACTTAGGTCATGTCTAAATCCAAATAGTCGCTTAGGATAAAGGTATTATTAAGTACCTAGGTACCTAGATTGACACGCACTCAAAACATAAATTCTCCTAACCCCCATTTCCAGGTTGTCTCCTACCAAGGTGGTAAGATGAACATCTATCTTTCCTCGAAAGTCGACACATCACTCCACGCTATGCTTTACACAGAGCGAAGAAATTAGATTCGTCTTCGTGTTGCAAGTGTTGCAGGTGCTATTATGAGATTACCTATGGCGCTATGCCCGGGGACTGGTCCGGAAGCCTGCCCACGGCCCGACAGCTTGCATAAGGCTCGTCAACTCATATTAAAGTTGCTGTTTTAAGTTAAGAATACTTGTCGGTACACTCCTGGCTACCATGTATTTGATAAATACCATAGGAGGCACGTTCGAGAGAGTCCGTGTGTTTCTTGTACTACCTAGCTACCTAGGTACCTACCTAATATGTAAGCTTCAAGGTTGCCGCAAGTTCCCGCTCTCGCATCCGTAGCACGTCCATGCTAGGTAGTACACGCACGCATCTTAGATTTGAAGGTTCTGTCCTAATAAGGCTTATTTGTCATTTTACGAAGAACCCCTCCACCCTACCCAACCTTGTTCCAATTGAGTTTGATAAAAACATGCGTGTGATGAGGATGTTGGTCTTTATATCAATACATAAGCAGAAATATCAATATATATATAGATACTAATATATTACCTTATTTTGCCGCCTGATCCGCTTATGACGAATCACAGTTAACCGGTAGGGCCGGCAACGAATCCGTGATACTACTAGGTACACGACCATATATGTCCACGATTCTATATGTACACAATTCTACGTGCGCGCGACTTGCGACAAAATGTACAGCAGAGTCCAGACAGGCCCTGCTACGCGCCTAGCGCTAACGTCTATCCCGTAGCAATGCGATTCGTGGTTACAGCTCATCCGACCCCGTCGATCATCCGTTATCACCTTAGAAACCCGAACCCTCAGCAAGGGGTTGCATGTGCTGTGAATTATGAATTTGCGGATGACGAAATGGTGATCTGGGTTGCTTTGTTTTATGATTGATAAACGATAGATTTGCGCTTTATCTAGCGTTTGATGCGTCTTAGCCCATGATACCTATCCCGATGCACATTATACATATGTAATAACATCGAGGCTCTATGGTAGTTGGAGCTCACGTTATAACAAAAGGTTGGACTGCTTAAATGTATTGTGACAGCCTTACGCGTCTGTTTTGCGTATTAACGGAGACATACATATCTTTAACTTGCAGTGTGTTCTCGACATCGACCTCCTCAAGATCCTATTATTAGGTCTCTTATTAGGTCTCTTCTTCATCGCTCACACCAGCGATGACATCTCCTACGTCTTCGTACAGGAGCTCTCCAACTTCAATGCTATCTTGCATGATCTCCCGCGCATCCTCTTCTGCGACACCCATGTCTTCCATAATCAGCCGGACCGCCAATTCTGGCACCAACACTGCCTGGACATATCCGGTATAGCCTCGGGCGGAAACCAGTCTGTCCTCAACTGCGCGCTTCCGCACAACTGAAGACAAAGTTCGCATGATATACTCGGTCATTGCGCGGAGCCCCCGCGGTCCGTAGTAGCCTGGCGTGAGGCTATCATCGGTCTTGAGTAACGTCCGATTCTTTCCAGATTCAACGTTCTCTCTAAGTACGTTGCGATAGTATGACTGTTGGGTACCTTCTAATATGTTTTTCAAGAAACCTTGGTGGCTCCTTAGTCGAGTGTCAAGAGTTCTCCAGTCGATCTTAGGGTATCCTTTCTGAGACCTAGAATTCAACGCCGTTTGTCGCTTATGCAACCTGCAGAATGCTGTCTGCTTCTTGATATTCATTCTGCCGTGGTCCGAGTGTTTTGCCAAGAGTTCGGCATCAACGACCTCGTGGCACATAGGACACTTTGCTATGACGGTTGATGGGCTGTCTATGGTTATATCACCTACTTCATCATCCCAGTCTTTACTCTCCAATGCAGGGGCAATATTGTCGCTGCTGTCATAGTCTAGGTCATCCAAGGCGTGCAACTTGAACGCCGGCCTCTGGGATAGCTCCTCTTGTATGGGCTTGGATAAGTTCTGTCGTATCTTGGTGGTCGACTTTCTTGCTCTCTCTGTCCTACTAGGCTGTCGATTTGGCTTAGTTTCCACATCCGATTCATCGTCTGCGTCGAACAACTTGATTTTGCTTTTTGCTGGCGATCCATCTGATGACAAAGTCCTATATTTGAATGTGGGCCTGTCTCGGCTTGGGCTTGAGCCTGCTAAGGAAGGTGGTTTGAAAGCTTTAGAAGACCTCGCACTTTCCGGGCTGAGATTCTCGGGTTTTATGAACCGCTTTGCTGGAGGCGACCGAACATTGTCAGGGCTCAGACTAGCTCCATAAACTTTGAATCCTTTCCGTGACGGAGATTGAGCTGGCAGTTAAAGGTATTATATTAGTGACAGCTGCAATAGGTGGAAGTAGAGACTAACCACTGGGCCGAGGGGCTGAAGATCCAGGTGCAGACTTCTGTGACGACTTCCGCTGCGATGATTTATATTGCGATGATTTACCATAAGTCGTACGTTTTGTACCACCTGTTTTTGATTTCTTAGAGAAGCCATATGTAGTCGTAAAGTGACTACTTGTCTCAGCAATGGAATCCTCGGCAGATCTTTTGGAGCCAGCCGAGCTAGAGGGTTCGTCGGCTTGAGAGCTGCGTGCGACGTTCCTACCCTGGGATATCAGTTTGGCTTTGCCCCGTGCACTTCTCCGCGCAGTGCTTGCTTGTGAGGAAGGTGGCTGGGAACTGTTGAAAATAGTTGGCTTTATATCTCCCCGACGAGAGTCATCGTCACCGTCATCGGAGTCCGGACGCGAGTAGTCCTCTTCTTCACTGCTCTGAGGTTGTGCAGTAGTGGATTCTGGTTCTCGGACCTTTGCAGCTCGGCCCATTTTAGAGGCGGGAGCTTGATTTTGGGCATTGGTCCGATTGTCTCGACCTTTGATTTGCGATAGAAGAGGTGCAGGCTTTTGATTTCTACTCAACCCGACAGTTCGTGGTTGAATAATTGGCATTGAGCTTTCTGTAACCCACCTACTCAGGTGTTGATTGTAATGATGAAGCAGCACCTAGAGAAAGTAGAGTAAATGAGTTCGGAGTGCTCCTTGTCGAGAGGTGCGTAGGTATATAATAGCTGAGGTAAGTAATCAATGGGCACCTAGGTAGGTTGAGTCGAGATTCTCATAATGAGAGTAAGTAGGTGAGTAGCCAACGAGAGTGATTCATATACGAATTGTATATAGAAATAAAACGAAGAAGAAAAAGTGTGAAGCAGGTGAGAGAGTGGAATTAATGATGAGATCTACTTAGAATAGATAAACAGAGAACTTATCCTGCATCATTAATGGGTTAAAAGCATGGAAGTTTCTCGATTGAATTGAATGGTGTTGAAGACAAAGTGAATAGTTACTCGTTAACGATGAGTGAGTAAGAATATTAGGACGCGTTTAAGACGCGTTAGGTGGAGGATAGCCACACTCTTCAGCCACATGCAGGTACCATTATGTACCTAGTACCTACCTAAGTACGTAAGGTACTTAATGCACAAGTGTAAAGTGGGCCTTGCATTAAACATTAAAGACTAAACCTCAACTTATAATACTCAGTGTTTGAATTAGAAATCCCACCTACCTATACCTAGGTACCTAAGGTAGTATCCAGCTAATCCGTGGTTCTCACCAGTTACTTGATTTGAAGATTACCTTAGGTGAAAGGCGCTCTTGAACAGCTGGTGCTGTTGTGAAAAATCTATCCTTCGACATGGCGCTAAATAGGAAGTATGCTGCATTGCCAGATTTGGTACGTTGAAGCTCCCGAAGCTCCTGAAGCTATACTCCTAATACTCCTAATACTCCTATGCTAATCGATGTCTAGGACTCTGCGCCTGATATCTATGAGACTCCCGACTTGACAGATGACAATTCTACCATTCCGGTAAAATAAATACCCGTAACCCAATAGTCGAGCGTATATAATTCTAAACAGCCCCATCAGACTACAGCAGGCCGATCGCAGTCAGAGAATGAGTTCGATGAAGATGACGATGACGACGCCCCCGGCATCTCTCATTCGCGGCTCCGGATAGACCAAGCTCGGTCTCGATTCATGCCTACGCAAGTCGATGCTCGAGATGTAGACTTCTCAGATCGACTCAATGGGAAGCGAAAATCATACAAGACCTCAAGCAGAAGACAACGAATTCTCGAGGATGGTACAGAACAAATTGGCGACCTGAGCGACGATGAAGAGGGTGAAGGCCTAGCAAGAAAAATTGCGCGTTTGAAGCGCGAGATTGAAGAAGCCAAGGAAGAATACGGCAAACAGAAAGCAGAATCGAAGGAGGCTGTGCCGGGCCAGGACGCAGAACTCGTCTCGCTGAGCCAGGCCTTGGAAGAGATGTCGACGCTTCCGGATAGAGAAATATCCATCAGGGAGTATCCAAGAAGTGGCAAGAAGGCGGAGGATGAGGGGCAAGTCTCGGCCCAGTCAGTGGATGGGGCGACATATACTGTTACCTACGCGCCAAACTACGAACAGAGCCATGCCCTTGCCAAAGCTGCTGATTTCGATCGACGACTTGTTATGCTCGAAAAGGCGATTGGTATCACCTCATCGGCCATGCCCGAGTTAGAAGGCAATGGCCTGCCCCGAGCTATAATGCCTACACTAGACACGCTCCAGAACCAGATCTTGACATTGTCGGAAGCATCTACTTCGTCACTCGACAGCATCAGTCGCCGGGTACGGACGTTGACACAGGAGGCCGAGCAATTAGAAAAGTCGAGGAAAGCTGCTAAGGCCGCGCAAGATGCCTTAGTCTCTTCGGGTGGCTCTCCGGTTGAGGCAGACGACTTGGAGCAGACATCCAAGATCAATGCACTATATGGCACTCTTCCAACCATCGAAAGCTTAGCACCTCTTCTTCCCTCATTACTCGACCGACTCCGCTCGTTAAGGGCTATTCACGCGGACGCGGCAACAGCCAACGATACACTAGAACGTATCGAAAGCTCACAGAGTGAGATGGCTTCTGATATGAAGCAATGGAGAGAGGGCTTAGAGAAGATCGAAGCAGTCATAGGCGAGGGAGGGGGGGCTATGACGACTAATATGAAGGTAGTAGAAGGGTGGGTAAAGGAGCTAGAAGCTAAGGTTGCTGAGCTGTCGTGATAATGGAAATGTTACCTCCTAGTGTTCTATGACTTATGAGCCCTGATACCCTATTACATAGAAGGATGTGATATTTGAAGACTAGTTTTTATTTATAGTTAAGACAAAAGACTCGATCCTATAGAGATAAAACTAATAAGATGTGATACAAATGATAAGATGTTTTTATGTTTGCCCCGATCACTCATCGTGTTATTCCTTACCGTACCTAGGGGAGAGTACAGGTAAAAGTCCCCTATTAAGTATGCAATTAGTAGTGCCATATCGCTGATGCACTTATGAGTACATATGCGCTAAGAGGTGCGGCAAAAGTAAATGCAATCCATTGTTATCGATAAGAACCTTAGACACACCTAAATAAGGCCCATGCACAAAGGAAGAAAGCCCTACCCACCCACAACTGGACCACAGCCTAAGCGAAACTAGGATCTTTTCGACTTGATCAAAAAATTTCCCAACTTACAGAACTTTACAAACTTCAACATTTGCGACCAAGCAGCACCACCCTTGCACAACTTCATCACCAGTACGGTTCACACTCCTAAAACTTATCTACAAGCCAACCCGAATCTAATCAGATTACTCAGATCGCAAATATGGAGTCTTCTAAGCAACCCGTCAAGCTCGTCAAGGTCACCCGCGTCCTGGGCCGAACCGGTACGATACCCCTCATCGCGATCGCGTCCTTTCGATTCGATGGATTCGATGGATGCGACGCAATACGGTGAATAGGAAAGGACTGACGGTTATAGGTTCTCGCGGTGGTGTCACCCAAGTCCGTGTCGAATTCATGGACGACCAAACACGAAGCATCATCCGAAACGTCAAGGGACCAGGTGCGAATCTACAAATCTCTACCGAATACGACAGAATGATAAAGTGGCTAACCTAAATAAATAATATATAGTTCGCGAGGACGACATTCTCTGCCTACTCGAGTCCGAACGTGAAGCTCGACGATTACGATAGAGCTGGGAGTCGTTCGGAGGAAATGAGATCAAGGGAGTCGGATTTTTCGCTGCGAGCTCAGAACTACGGTCCTAGAGCAGTGGCATCGCATGATACAGCATTCGCACTCATGATTCCTTTTGTTACAGGAGTCACCGGACTATGATGGGCTGATGGGCATTCTGCCTTGCGAATAAACAAACAATTCATACCCCGACCATTAGTCTTCGCGTGATACAGTTGCTTGACCATTTTGGAAATTCCTAACTATTCTCAGTTACACGATTTATACCTAGGTTCTCATTCGTTCTTATTGCTCAAGTCAAATCGAAAGGGATAACGAAATAATAGGTCGTATCCATCTAACCAAACAGTTTCGATGCTAAGGTAAAATTCACATCGGGACAGCTACCTAGGTACCTAGGTACCTACCTGCTTAACTGGCTTAGTCATCGGCTAAATTCTAACGCTAAGCGGCTTTTTCTTTTTTCCAAATCCAATTTTAATCCAATAGACTTTTCCCTTCTCTCATCACTCGAAAATTCTACCGATTCTAACCTAGATCGCAAGAACAACAACTCATTTCTTTACTATTTAGTAAGTATTCTCTCTATTTCTTCCAGATCACTTACGTTGAATGATGTACAAAAATAGCATGTATTACCTGATCATCAATGATGTTTTATTATCACCAAGATCTCTGAATCAACATCCATCTATACACTCTTGCTTCTTATATCCTCATCAGAAGCACAGAAGCTAACAAGAGTTTACCAGAACTAGATTAGATTTTACCTGCATCCTCTTCCTAATCCCGACTATCCTAAACGATGGAGGTCGTCCCTTTGCCACCAAAAGGCCACTTCAACATCCTCTACTTTGCAAGTGCACGCTCTTTCACCTCGAAGGAATTCGATACCCTACCCGCACCTCTTCCGCTGCGGAGGCTCTTCGACGTATTAGAAGATTACTACGGTGGTATTAAGGACAAAGTCCTCGGCTCGTGCTTAGTGACGGTCAACTTCAACTACGTCGATCTACCTGATCCGAACGACGAGTCGTCTCAAGCCATGATCCAGGAAGGTGACGAGGTCGCCATCATTCCTCCGGTCAGTTCTGGCTGAAAACCATGCAAGAGACGAGTTAGAAATAAATGAGATACCCTATAATTACACTTGCTATAACACCCAATTGTCCTCGTAATTCTTTAAGAAGGTAGCAATGGCTCCCTCTCATTCCCTAATCCTCGAGAACCTCCACCCTCACCCGTATCCGCACCGTTCTTCACGCGCCACCATCCGAAGACCAATGTCCTCCAACCGTACCTCCACACCTTCCACCATCCGGGATTCTTCCTCCCGTACACCCCCAACCTCCGGACTCCCCGGACCGCCAGCGCGACGAACAGCGCGAGGATAAGGGTGCACATTATGGTCGCGAGCGACGTCAGCGCCGTGGTGGTCGAGACGTGGCATCCTAGCGGCCGCGTGCGGATCTCCCAGCGCTCCGCCCAGTGCGGGCACACGTTCTCGTCCCACGCCGCCGCGAGGAGCGGGATCCGGGCGGGGTTGGGGACGCAAGTCCACGACTGGATACACATACACATACGTTAGCGTCCTCCAGCCTGATTTCGCGAGAATCGGGGAATATGGAGGTAGAAGTATGTATCCCTAGGCACCCAGGTATATGTAATAATAATAAATACAAGTGGAAGATAAGAGGATAAAGGCGGCGCACGTACGAAAGGGCACCAGCTACAGTCCGGCTCGGCTGCGAGGCAATCCTTGCAATTCTGGATCCTCCAGCACCGCAGCAGATGCGCGTCGTCCGCCGGGCTGCCGCTGGTGCTGGCGAAGCTGACGTTCATGGTGCATGGAAATACTGTAGCTAGCTGGGTACCTAGCTACCCGGACAGTTAGGGCTGGCCGGGATAAGAAGAAATATAACTTCAACCAATTATACCCAATTCTCACTAATTATTCTCGATTGAAAAATGCATAAGTTATATATGGTACCCCGTAGATAGGTCTGTGATATGTGTTATAATATGTGTTATAGAATCATAAGGGCTAGTTAATATACGAATAGATGTCTGGTAGGTAGTAGTTGTAGAACTACCAATTCGAAATTCGGTATGTAGGAAGCTAGAGTTGACGCTGGCTGCTAGTTGCCGCCGGATGGAGTAGGATGGATGAGAAGTTGGTACGGTATGGTATGGTATGGTATGTTTAGAAATGGAAAGCCGATGCGGGGCACTTCGGAGCCTCGCCATCGGCCCACTACCAAGTAGTCTCTTGCTTGGATCACCTACGTCTCCCAAGAATCTACCTACTTACCCACCTACATATGCCTACCTAGGGTAGGGTTGGAAGGTAATAGTAAGTTTGCAAGTCACTAAGAGCCCAGTAGCTCACGAAAACTACGATTCACTTCGCTCAAAGCCGGGTAGACAGGAAGGCACATTATGGTTCATCTGTGACTAAGACTCCATTCTCTAACAACTTAACCTAAGTAGTTCGTAGTATGCAGGCAGCGCAGACGACGGGCATGCCATTGCTACTACGGGGAAACATCGAGATCGGCTGACTCCCTACTCCTATCTCCTTCTCCCTTTCTCTCGCATCGCATTGCATCGCATCGCATCATATGGTATCGTATCGTATCGATCATAACGAATCGCAGGGAAGTCAGAACGACGCTTCGTACGAACGTTGCTTGCTGTTATCGCAATGCCAAAAACGTGCTTCTTCTCGTCTCGTCTCCGTGCCGCGTGAATGAACATTTCCGGCCAGAAACAGAAAAATGTCAAGGGTGAACGCCGATTCGAGCCTGTTCCTTGACCTCAGAATATGCGGTTCGCGTTGCGGATGAAGGCGATGCTTGGGTTTGGTTTTTTTTTTCTTTCTTTTTCCTTTTCCTTATTTTCTTCTTATTCTTAGTGTTTAGTAGTCTCCGCCATTCTGCGCCGCTGAGTGGTGCCTGTATGGGATGATGTAGACGCGAGGACATATATCTCGACCATACGAGACCTCGATGACTACTATGACTGCGCAGCAAGGTAGATAGACAGACATCTTCTATGCGACGTTGGCAAGCTGCATCAACCGCTCCCCGGCCTTGTGGTTCGCGTAGTCGTACGCCTTCGAGCCGGGTGGGAATGTACCGTTGGTGGACCAGAGGTCGATTAGCGGCTGCATCGGCTCCAACTCCTGCGGCTTGAGCATGTCCAAGGCGCAGGCCGTCAACACGAAGTGGCTGAAACAGCTATTTAGCTGCTTTTCGAGGTTGAGGTGGTAGAAAGGCTCGGTGAAGTGTGCCCAGTACAGGTGGGCGTACACTCGGAACATCTGTCTGAAGATGGTCTGGCAGACCTCCACGAAATTGTCGGGGAATCCGCTAGCCTTGCCGACCCAGTCTTTGTCTTCGGGGTTAGACAGCTGCGAGAGGGGAGTGGTGGTGATAGCCGGGTTGTGCGAGTAAGAAACGCCATTGGTATCGGTTGGGAAGATGTTGGTGTCATCGATCTTCCCGGAAATCCAGCGCTGCATGAGAGTGATATACTCGCATGCCGGCAACTCAACGGGCTCCCTCTTATAGTTGAGCCACGTGAACGAATGATTACTATGTTCTAAGTTAGACGCGCCAATCCGCCACTTACCTCGGTAGGGATTTACTTACGTTCCAGCCGACATCCGAGGGCAAGTCTGAGGGTTACAGATCGTGCTTCCATCGTCCTCTTTCTCGTGGATTACTCGTACGAAGTTCCATAGGTTGCGGTAATGTTCGACCACTGCAGCAGGTTAGGAGCTTCGTGTGCAAGTAGACCGGGGGGGAGCTAATGATTAAACTTACCCTGATGGGCAATCCACTCGCCCTGTTCCACGGTTTTGGGTCGGGCGCTGAGGGTCATGAAGTTGCCCTTCACGATATGCTTGGCATACTGCGCGTTGAGCCATAAGGGGAGAGGTCGAGGCAGGCGATAGACATCGAGTATGTCATCGCCTCCGGCTCCCGCGCCACCGGCGTCATCCATGCCGATGTTCTGAGCTAGGGATGGTGAGCTTGGAAGTGGAGGTATCTTTGGTGCTAGACTTGTAGAGGACTGGCTGCCTTGGGAGAGGCTGGTAGGAGATGTGGGTTGGCCGCTGCTGGTTGAGACGGGGCTCTTGTTCTGACCTGGAGCTTTGGTCGAAGTCCCTCTCAATCGAGCATTTCTAGAGATGGGTAGTCAGCGGGTATTTCTTTGTTGGTTGTTAAGAGCTCCATATGTTGGTGGTGGTGATGGTGATGGTGATGGTTATGGTGATAATGATGGTGGGGAAATAATCAACAAGACACAAGACGTGCTTCCCAAGAGAGACTCTTTATAGGATGTAGTTGGTAGGGATGGAGGGACGGAGGGATGGAGAGTTGCTGCAGCACAAAATTCTCAGCCACGTATCTGACGGAGAAGTCTAGAACGGCGGTAACAGCGTTCAAATAAAGGCGCTTGCATATAATTGACCCATTTAGACCCAGATCGCCACCTACTTCTTTGTGGGATCATATTGAATTAGGAAATAACATTCTCAGACACCCATGCTGATTTGGCACCTTGGCCCTTCATATACACTACACCACAAGAGAAAGATGAAGGATGATCGAAGATCGAAGATTTTCTGGAGGCGAGTCCAAAACAACCATGCCAACTCTAGCTCTAGGGTCAAATGCAACCAAAGTCTTCCTCACAACACTGATAAAAACGAAAAAAACGTGAGACGTTGTGGATAAACTATCCATGATGGTACTAGACGCTATCCAGGATTGTGGTAGCATACCTACCTAGGTAGGTATGTATACCGCCTCGTGGTTGAACATGGCTATAACGGCTCGTGCCTTGCAACTTTGCTAGTATGAAACATCCATGGCAGATGAATCGTTCGTGGGCTTTATACTTAAAGCCAATGAGGGCAGCAGTCGACCTCGTCTACACAGAAACTCATATTTGCCCAAATGGCCAGCCGTACATATTCAGCAGCTAAGTCAAGGTTTGGCATGCGAGGCTGATGAAACTGAGCTGAGCTGACCAGGGTACAGTCTTGTATATCCATATATAAATAAGGGAAGGTAAAGTTATTAATACCAAAGCATGTACCGCTGGTATTGAGAAGGCCAGTCCTCCGAGCTTGACTTCATGCAATGCTAGGTAGCTCATAAGACGATGGGGTGATTTCCAAGAATGATAATTTGAACATACTCATGCAAATTATACTCCAACACCTGAGAGGGCAATGGAAGGGAGCGAATGATATAAATATAAAAAGAAATGAATTCACCTACATCCCAGAAAATAGATTAGACATGATGGCTTAACTTAAGAATGACCGCCACGTCGAGGGAACGGTAGACCGAAAAGTAGTAGTTCGAAATACTACCGGCGGTACTGGAGAGAATAGAAAAGGATATACCGAAAGGATCGAGTCGGGCAAAGTAACGATAGAAGAATGGTCGAGGCTTGGTTGAAGAAAAAGGGGCGAAGAGAAAGGGATATGTCCTAGGTAGGTGGTAGGTAGGCTGGTAGGTAAACGTTAATGATCTTTCCGCGATGGATGTGTGGAAGTTTCCCACAATGATTCGACCCATGATTTGACCCAATGATATTTTGACTGCTGTTTCAGGAGGTGCTACCTACACTAGTTTAGGCGCCTGACGCTAGTCTGTTCTTGTCAACTTTGGAAGCTATCATTATCGATATCAAGTACCTAGCCCCACCACTATCACTAATATTATTACTCAGCAGCTCAGTTACCATTATTATCGATAAGAAGCAGCAAGCTGGCAAGCTCTGCTTCGTAAGTACCTATGTACATGGAACGAGCTACCTAGGTACCTATGTACCGGCCCTTCTCATTGCAGTTGCAGCTGATATCGCGTTCCTTCAATTGGAATAATTCCACCAAGAGTTGATTTTCTTTCGACATTTCACCTTCCCTCCCTACCTAGGTACTCAACGCGATTTCTCCCACCACAACACTCGATTCCAATACAACTTTATCCTCACCCGTCCAATTTTAACAATCGTTCAAGTACAACAATTATCATAATGTCCGATTCCGAAGGAGGTGATGACCTCTTTGGCAATGAGGCCGGATCTGCTCCCGATCAAGATCAAGATCAAGTGCTTAGCGATCAGGATCTTGGATCGGAAATTGATGAGGACGAGGATCGCGACCGTAGTCGTAACCGCGACCGCGACCGCGATGATGACCGCGATGATGACGACGACAACGCCGATGATGAGAATCAAGAAGTCCATGTCAAGCGCATCATGGGCGTGACGCTTCATCGACACAGGATCCCACGAACTCCTAAGGATGGTACTGGCTTCGTATGTTCACCGTGACTCTATGGCGAATTCAATACGAATTCAACCCAAAAATCTAACCGGGTCTTCTAGCTACAAACGATGAAAGTCCCTTCCTTTCTCAAGCTGCAGGCCGAAGAATACAAGCCTGACACCTTCGAACCCACGGAATGGGACATCCAGAACGCGCGTCGTACCAACAAGCGCAAGAATGTCGTTCGCTTCACGCGGGACCCCGAGACCGGCGAGCTCAGAAGCAACGCAAATATCTACCGGTGGAGCGACGGATCCCTCACTATAGCGGTTGGAACCGAACACTACGAGATACAGAAGAAGATCATGGCACCGGGAGCCGACAAGCCGTACTATGTAGAGCGGGACGACGCCAACTACTATGTCGCGGCGGCACACTTTACGAGCGAGCTGTTCATGACCGTGGGCCACGTCAACGAGCAGTACTCGGTGAATCCTCCTTCGAACCTGAAGGACGAGGCTGTACTCAAATTCAGCCAGGCCATGGAGGAGGCCGCGCGTACCAGGAAACAAGGAGCCAACATGATCTTCACGGCCACCAAGGACCCCGAGCTTCAAAAGAGGGAAGCCGAGGCGGCGGAGAAGGAGCGTATGAAGGCGCAGCGACGACGGGAGACCGCTTCCGCACGAGTTGATGGCCGAGCTACGTCTGGTGGTTACAGAGCCGGTGGTCTCTCGATTGGCGACCTAGAGGGCGGGCGAAGAGCCGGAGGTACTCGCAAGAGAGGCGCGGCAGGCGCGTCGAAGGGAAAGCGACGTCGACCGGAGTACGATTCCGACGACGACTTCGCCGCGGGCGGCCGACGCCAGAACGAGTACGACCGCGACGATGGCTTCATCGCCCCTAGCGACGACGAAGAGGAAATGAGCGAGGGAGAAGACGATGAAGAGGACGACATTCTAGACGAGGAGGAGGAAGAAGAGGCTCCTCGAAAGAAGCGCCAGAAGACGGCCGAGGCCGAGGGAGACGATGACGCGGATGCCGATGCCGATGCCGATGCCGACCTGGAAGATGTGGATATGCCAGCTCCGGCCACCGAGTCTTCTCACCGACGAAGGCGACGTGTCGTAGATGAAGAAGACGAGGACGAGGAGTGAATGGGGCTTTGGTGTAAATGCAACCGGGAAATTGGGCGTTGGAGCTTGCCGTCTGTACAATACCAATACTCAGAGTCATCATTAGAGGCTACGGTGCCTAATTTGATAATACAGAGACACATGGATATGTCTAATCATATGACATTTGAACCCTTCTTATTTCAGTATAAGTAACTTGATCTCCTGTTCTATAAGTTACATAGTAGAGACTATATCCTAGTATGAATCTGACAGTAGATAATAGTATATGAGCTCATCAAATTCCAACCTATCAACGAAGTACCTAGGTACCTAGGTAGGTATGTGCGTAGCCCACGATAGATCGGACTCAGCTGGTACCAACCACCGACATGAAGGATCCTGGTCTGTAGCACTGCACACTAGTGTACCTACCCCTAGCAACCTAGGTACCTACTAACTCGGCAGCTATTACTGGCTGGCGATGCTTGCTTCTTTCTTTCACATGCCACTTTTCCGTAAGCACCGGCTCCCCGACCCCAGATCTAGAGCTTAGCTAAGGAGGTTTCGGCCCCGGCGCAAGACACGAGGACAGCCCATTCCATTCCAGAGAGGCAGAAGCAGCAACAGCCGACCACCCATTGGCCGGCGACTTCCTTCGTCAAACGTTGCTTTTTGCTTTTGGTGGCGTCGCAGTAGCAGCAGCAGCAGCAGAAGAAGAGAAGAACAGAAGCGGCGAATAATGGCGGAGACTGTTGCCTTCCTTTAGCTTTGGCTAGCTGCTTCTTTGGCTAAATACCTACACCTACCTACCTACCGAGGTACCTACTCTACCAACCTACCTACCTACCTACCTATCTAAGGTCGATACATATTCGAATTGCGATTGCGATTGCGCACGCGCTCACTCCCCGTCGATGGTCGATGGTCCTGGCCGAGGCACCCGCTGTAATAAGAGAAGAGAAGAATGCAAATGCAGTCCGTCTTGAAAGTGCCCGTCGCCGTGTTCTCCTTGCTGCTAGAGGTCTTCTTGTTTTGGTACAGGGTGAGTGTTTACCTAGATGCTACATCTAGTCTGTTATCATTAGTCTTGGTTAGCAACTCAACACTTATGCAATCATCTCGTTCTAGAAACTTTGGGGACGGTGGACGTCCAAAGGCCTCGTAGACGAATGGCTCGATGCGCTGCGCAACGCCGAGGTGTACGAGGATTGGGAACATGCAGCGCTGCAGCTGGACAACCTCAAGGAACTAAACCTCTGGTATGCTACATCCTAGACAGCGAATATCGACGGGGTGTATATGTTCGAACGGGACTGACAGGTAGAACGTTTTGGTCACAGGCGCAACAATCCCGCCTCCCATTACTACGATTGGGTGCTCATCAACAACCGTCTTAACTCCATCGTCGAAGCTCGAGAGAAAAACGACATACAGTCTCTGCTGGACCTCGTGCGGTCCGGTCTGGTTCGCAACCTTGGAAACATCACGTCTCCGAGACTGTACAACCGGGCCTTCGGCGGGACCAAGTACTTGATCGAGGAGTATATTGCCCAGGTGGCCGGCGCCATCGACGACATCAACCTCCGCGTCGCCACGCCCCTGCACGACAAGTACACCCACACGTACACGCTCTCCACCCAGCGGAAGCTCGACTTCCTGCACGACTCCAGGCAGGCTTTCGGTCGAAGCACTCTGGTGCTGCAGGGCGGCGCCATGTTCGGCTTGTGCCATCTGGGAGTTGTGAAGGCGCTGTTCCTGCGGGGCCTGCTGCCGCGCATCATCACGGGCACGGCAACCGGCGCTCTCATCGCGAGCCTGGTGGCCATCCATACCGATGACGAGCTGCCGCACGTGTTGAGAGGGGACGGGATCGATCTTTCGGCTTTCGAGGAGCACGGGCAGCAGGTGCACAGCGGTGGTCCCGACTGGACCCCCTTTATCGGGGCGAGCTGGAATACCCTGCTACGGAGGATCCTCAGGTTCTTCCGCGAAGGCCATTTCCTCGACGCCAAGGTCCTCGAGGACTGCGTCAAGGCCAACGTGGGCGACCTGACTTTCGAGGAGGCCTACCACAGGAGCAAGCGCGTGCTGAACATCACCGTGCCTACGGCGGAGCAGGACGGGATTCCCGCGTTGCTGAATTATATCACCGCCCCCAACGTGGTACGTACATCTCCGTCTCCGTCTCCGGAACCTCAATCTCCACGCCCAAGCCCGAGCCCTCGGCGCGCTCAGAAGTAAGAGCCCACATGCTGACGAGACATTTTTTTCTCCTGCAGCTGATATGGACCGCGGCCGTCGCGTCCAACGCCTCGACGCCGTCGTTCTACGGGACCCGGCGCACGACGGTGATGTGCAAGGACGTCAGCGGCAACATCGTGCCCTGGGCGCCCCCGGCCAGCGCCTCCTCGCGGCCTCGCGGCGCGTCGTCTTCGTCCCCGGACAAGGACCACCTGCACCACAAGTCGCCGCTCTCGCGCGTGGCCCAGCTCTTCAACGTCAACCACTTCGTCGTGAGCCAAGCGCGGCCGTACCTGATCCCGTTCCTAGAATCGGACATGCATGGGCCGTCAGCGGCGGCGGCGCGTCGCCCGCGCGCCGCGGGCCACGCGTTCCGGGTGATGGGGCTGGAGGCGCGGCACCGGCTGCGGCAGCTGGACACCCTGGGGCTGCTGCCGGCGGGCATCCGCCGGTTCCTGGTGGACGAGGAGGTGCCGTCGGGCAGCAGCATGACGCTGGTGCCGGAGGTAGGGGCGCGCGACTTCGTGCGGCTGCTGGAGACGCCGACGCGCGAGGCGCTGGACTACTGGATCGCGCGCGGCGAGCGCAGCGTGTGGCCCGCGGCCGGCGCGCTCGCCGTCCGCTGCGCCGTCGAGATCCGCGTCGAGGCCGCGTACCAGCGCGCCAGGAGCCTCAAGGCGGGGGGGTTGAGGAGGAAGGCGAGCTCCGGAGGGGGACATGGGCTGGGGCTAGGGGGGCCGGTATCGGCGCATGGGTTGGGTGCGGTTAGTAACGGTGATGGTGGTGGCAGTGGCGATGATTTGTGGCAGAGGGAAGGGCAAGTTCCGCAGCAGCACCAGAACTTGGCAGGCGCGAATTAGCGATTCCGCGTGCTGGACGCAGCTGCGGCGGGAGAAGGGGGGGCAGGGCGAGAGGAAGTGGTTGGGGAGCTAGTAGGGGGACGGGAGGTGGAAGGCGAAGAGCTGTCCGATATCGTCCTGTGCTACGAGACGGGCGACCGAGGGATGACGATGACGATGACGATGACAGGGGCCGAGATGGCCATGTCAGTGTCAGCCTTGGGACCGACGTAACTAGCAGCTAGAGCTAGAGATACAGTTGGAGCTGGAGCTGGAGCTGGAGCTGGAACTGAAACCTGCTGGTCAGCCGGACGACGACACCGCTGGAGTCCGACATGGGAATATGCGCGGCAGCGGCACTGGCTACCCGTATCGTCGTACCAGATATTGGAACTAGGGGATACCGAGCGCGCCCTGGTGTATGGGGATCAAGTAAAATTAATGACGGAAGCAGGAAGATACCTAGAAATACAATGGTGTTGATTGGATGCGGTCGACCTGGTGTACATGCATTATACCTACCTAGGTACCTTGCTTAGATGATCGATACGCTAGATAGGTAGTAGTAGGTAGGTAGGTACCTAGGTAGGTAAGTACATAGCTGCCCTACGCATGTTTACTTCTAGGTGCCGTATGTATATACATATTACATCCACCTAAGTAGGTACCAAGGATATACATACATACATACATACATATAACCGGGCGGAGCCAGGAGATGAAGAACAGGAGGGAGGGGAGGGGATGTGGGTGTGATGCGATGCGATGCGATGCGAGGGTCCCCTGCACTAGCTGCATTGCCGCTAATGCATGGACACAAGGCCCGCTGACCTTCTAGAAGCCTGCCGTTTTCTGACGTGGCCCCGGCATGAGAGAGGTAGAGGTAGATGTGGCCGGGGAGGTTAGGTGTCGATTCGAAAAGCGGCATTGGATTGGGGTTCTTTTTTTTTGTAGATTGGTAGGTTAGGTAGGTATGTAAGATATTAGTGAGGGTTAAGCTTAGAGCGGAAATCAGAAATACATTGTATCGCAGGTATGTAATATTTACCATCCCAAGACGAATGACGAACACGCACACACCGTACGCACACATATCTTGATGGGTTGGTACGTCAGTAGTATATTCGTATGTTAGTATGTTAGTAAGTAAGCAGTTAGTCACGACGACCACGCGCGTTGCATCTATGGTTCCAGAAAATTACTCGCCGCCTGCGCGAATGAGATGCAATGCGTGACACACGCACTCGCAGACTACGTACCAGATACTAGGTACCTAGGTTGTCTCACATATGGGCCGGGATAGGGGGACGTGGACTTTTGTCGAGGCCTGCTACTGGGTCGAGCAGAGCCGCAACTTGCAAGGCCCTCCCTTGGGGTTCTGGCGGTGAGGTCGGTGGCGACTTGTTGCGACGCACACGCACCGGGGGAGAGGACATCCATGTCCGCTCGGCTGTGACGCGACGTCCATTGGACACCCATTGGCGGTTAACGTAGGGTAGGGTAAGAGGGGAGTGCGGTTTGGATCCGCGAAGGGGCCGCCGTTACCTTACCTTACGCTACCTGGCTACCACGTAGTATGGCATCCGGCCCAACGAAAGATTACAAATATTAGAAGTTAGGTAGTAGGTAAGTAGGGTACCTAGGGTAGGGTAGATACTATTAGTAGGTAACGGGATCGGCGACACACCGCGTGTTGCTCGATGGAGCTAATACAGGTATGTAAGTGAGCGCGGGATACTGTTTTCGCTACGTTGGCGTCACATTATCCCTTGGCGGGTTTGGGTTAGAGATTGGGCTGGAGACGTGATTCGCTCGCCGATGCGGTGGAGGGGGTTGCATACAGAGGCGGCCTCGCCTGGGGTTTCTCTTAGTAGTCAGCTACACTGTTTATTAGGTAGTTTACATCTGCTTCTGCGACGATACCCTAGCCCCGGCTGAAGGTAGGAACTTTTCCAGAAGCATTCCTTTTCCGGTTTGTGTAAGTGAGCGAGTACCCTAGGAGGTACCTAGGTAAGTAATATGTATGTATCTACTGCTAAGTATGCATGCGTGTGTATGTGTGGTGTGTGTGTGCGCTACTACACATCCTTGAGGTGAGAACTAAGAAGCAGGAAATAGGAACAGGAAGATTAACTAGCAGCCTGGCAACCCTTTCGATTACCCGTGTCTTACCCCTAAAATGCTTATTATCTATCCGTGCTACCTACCTAGACATAGGTACCCTCGAGAAATACCCCATCTTATTCGGTACGGCGGTGAGGGGCCGATTAAGGGGGTCCCGGACATGACGATGAAGCACGAAGCACGTCGTAATATTGGCATTGTGATCTTTTGCGATATCGTCATCAATCTCCCGGATCTTTACTATGTACCATTGCATTATTAGGTACCTAGGTATGTACCGTGTATCGTAGATGAGCGGTATGGAGTCGGATCCCAGTTATTCGACTAATTCGGTTCTTTGCAGGTTCTATGCAGGAGTCTATGGATTCGTCGAGGTGAATCTAGCTGTGTGCCCAGTCTTTAAGGTATCGTACATTATCGTATAACTAGGTATATATTATACTGTACATTTATATAAATCACTTATATACATTTTAATATTGTAATATTGTATTATTAAAATAACAAGTAGTTTAGCCTAGGTAATTCGAATATTAAACCTTTCAACTATACCCCGGGCGTGAACATATCACCCGATAACTTAGACATGGATGGGTTTAATATTTCGACGAATTAAAACCCTTGTTGAATACGTCAAGATAAGCCAATCAGCACGCAGAGAATAAGGGTTAGAATCTGGTAGCGAGACTTTATTGGGCAGCCTTTTAGAACCCATGGTCAGAGAATGGTGCTTATTGGACAGCATCTTAAACCCATGTCTGAGTATAGGAAAAATTGAATTTTTTTTGAGCTTTATGCTTTGCGATAGCTAAACGGGCTGACATCATACTTGTGTGTGCAGATTTTTTGCGCTCCAGTGGCCATTACCAAATCCCTATTCAACATTACGACAGTGAGCATGGCTATGTCTCCCCACCTATATGCAATATCGTATAGATCAGTAAGCGAACGAACACCTCTCTGATCTCTGATAGCTACCTAGCTACTCAGACAGTTCCTGACTTTCTCCTCTCTCAGTCTTGGCCCATGTGGGCTCAATCCGCGGGTCTAGCCGCCTGGCGACCTCTCTCGATCTCACGATGCTCCAGGTTGTCGAACATACGAACTTCCCTGCGCAAAGCCTCGACTTCAGTGCCATTGAGTGCCTTTGAAACGAACCCGCCGCCGCCGCCGCCGCCGCAGACCCTGACAGAGAAGATCGTCCAGAACCATGCCATGGGAAAGCGAGCCGCTCCCCGTCCGGGCGATTATATCAGTTTATCACCGTAAGGCGCATTTACGATATGAAGCCTTCTACGCAAACTAATAAATTGCAGCTCTTTTTGTATGACGCACGACAACACCAGTGCGGTTATTTCCAAGTTTCGACAGTTAGGAGCCACCAAGGTTCATTCCCCAGCGCAGCTCGTCTATACCCTCGATCACGACATACAAAACTCTAGCCCTTCATATTTAAAAAAGATCGCAGAGATCGGGGCTTTTGCTGCTGAACAAAACGTAACTAGATATACCAAAGGGCGTGGGATCGGTCATCAGGTGAGTAATCTATATACAGCCTGGTACAGAATTTGACATCTGACTTTCGGATAGATTATGGTGGAAGAAGGCTATGCCTGGCCGGGAACCATGGTGGTGGCTTCAGATAGTCATAGTAACACCTATGGAGCGTTGGGGTGCCTCGGTAAATATTTTCTGTGCCTTGGCTCACAATCCCTAAGGTAATCCTGAAATGGCAATATCTAACCGAGATTCTCCTAGGCACTCCTATCGTGAGGACTGATGCTATGGCCATATGGCAAAGCGGATGCACATGGTATCAACTTCCTCCCGTTGCACGGCTCACGCTCACTGGGAAAGCGCCCGTCGGTGTTACGGGTAAGGACATCATCTTGGCTTTATGCACGCTCTTCCCGAGCGACGTGCTCAACCACGCGGTCGAGATCCACGCAACACCCGAGACTTTAGCAAGTATTCCTGTCGATAGCCGTCTTACTATTAGCAACATGTCTACTGAATGGGGAGCTCTCTCTTGCGTAGGTACTTCCTGTATTATTAATTCTTATCTTCGAAAAGCCTCAGGAGCAGTATCCTACCAAAAGGAGCATCTTTCGATCTTCTTACACATAATACATGACTCAAAAACTCATGAAACAATCTCAAAATGAAAATCATCAGCTAAAACTTTCCTAGATTTTTCCTATCGACAAGACCTTGGAACATTGGCTCCGACAGAAGGCAGATCAGGCGGCGCTGCATAACAACCAGACTATACAAAAACGAATCAATCACGAGAGGATAGACGAGCTCTTTGCCAACCCTCCCAAAGCTGACCGTGACGCGGTATATGCCAAGCAGCTCTACCTTAACCTTTCGACCCTCTCGCCCTACGTAACAGGACCAGATTCGGTTAAAGTAGCAACGCCACTCCACGAGCTTGCCCCCAAGAATATCAAGATCAACCGTGCCTGTAAGTAAGCATGCCTAAGAGCCAAGTGTTACCTTTTCTGCAGTATTTAAAGTCGAAATATTGCATATTCTTAAGACATGTTGAAAGAGGATCTGTTTACTCACTATATACTTTCTAAAATATTTAAAAGTACTAACTACTAATTTTGTGATATAAAAAGATATTGTCTCATGTACCAACGCGCGAGCTTCGGATTTAAAGGCAGCCGCTAAAGTATTCAAGGATGCCGCCAAGGCGAACCCCGGTATAAAGCCTAAGATTTCTGACGGTGTTAAATTGTACATCTCGGCGGCATCGGCGCCTGAGCAGCAGGCGGCCGAGGCTGCGGGGGATTGGCAGGTCTTAGTGGATGCCGGGGCACAGCCCTTGGCTTCTGGGTGTGCGCAGTGTATTGGTCTAGGGACCGGGCTGCTTGAACCTGGCGAAGTGAGTAGTAGCTTTACATTTCTCCTAAGGGAAGAAACTGACAGGGCTACCTTCATCTAGGTCGGCATCAGCGCTAGCAACCGCAACTTCAAGGGGCGCATGGGATCCCGGGGTTAGTAGTTGTCGTGTTATTTATTGCCCCCTCAAACCTTTCGGGAATGACTGACAACATCCCAGATGCGCAAACATATCTAGCCAGCCCGGAGATTGTGGCGGCCAGTGCGCTCCGCGGCACAATTACAGGCCCAGGCTCATACCAGGTGCCGGCAGACTGGTCGGGCGTCGATTACGGCTACGGCACTGGCGCAGAGCCTACCACTGAGGATCAGCTGGCCAATCTTGTCCAGCAAATGGATTCCCTAATTGAAAGGGTCGAGTCGACGGCGGGCGAGTCCGACAAAGCTTTAACCGAGATGCTGCCTGGCTTCCCTGACAAGATTTCCGGCCAGATCGTATGGTTAGATTCCGACAATCTTAGCACAGATGGTATCTAGTAAGTTGCTGGGATTGTTAATAATAAGACTTAACTATAGACTAACCATGCTTGTAGTCCAGGAACGTTGTGAGTCGAACCCTTTCTAAACACCCTTGGGTGTCTGGGGGCAACGAAGCGGCTTGGAGAAAAAAAGAAAATGGTACTAACAGAAGAGTGCGCAGAACTTATCGGGACAATGTCACTGAGGGGGAGATGGCACAAGCCTGCATGCAAAACTACGACCCAAACTTTGACTCCGTCGCGCGCCCCGGCGACATCCTAGTATCGGGCTACAACTTTGGTACAGGTATGTACTTTCTCCGTTCCCCCCTCTCGATCATGCGCTCGCTTGCCTTTCTTTCTTTTTAATTACATGCAAACCATATGAGGAACACGGGAAATAATGAAGTGTTATAATTCGCTTTGCCCCTAAGCAATTGCTAATTCATCATGTACTAGGCTCGTCGCGCGAGCAGGCCGCCACGGCCATCCTAGCTAAGCAAATCCCGCTGGTCGTAGCGGGCAGCTTCAGCAGCACCTACGCGCGCAACGCCATTAATAACGCGCTTCTCAACCTCAGCGTGCCTCGCCTTGTAGAACGTCTACGCGCCCACTTTTCGTCTCAGGCCGAGAAGAGAGAAGGAGAAGGAGATGGGGTGGGAAAGCCGGCACTAACGCGCCGCACTGGCTGGACGCTGACGTGGGACGTCCGGCGTAGCGTCGTCGAGGTGCAGGAGGGCCCGGATAGTACGGCGTGGACCGAGAAGGTCGGCGAGTTACCAGCTACCGTGCAGGCTATCATCGCGGCGGGCGGGCTCGAAGCGTTTACCAAGGCTCAGGTTGCTAAGTCTCAAGGCCATAATTGATATCTTTAACTTTACTTAGTAAAAAGAGGTAAATTATTAACAAAATTAAAAAAAAAAAACTTTATTAAATATTAATATATTAATATAAATATTATAATTAATTATTACATTAGAAACGGTCAAACAGTAAATGTCGCTTTATGATGCGTCAAATCGAGGGGCGGCTTTAGAAAGTACCAGTGAAACTTTTGAATCTCACGGGGAGCTACGGAATAAGTGTCGTGAACGGGGCCATCAAAGTCAAGCAAGGGGGCGCAACAGACCTCAAGCAGAGAAGGAAATCGGAATCTAAGTTCGAACCCACCCCGCCACCCCCTGTAAGCCCTCGAAGATCAATCTTCTAGAATCATTCCAGAAGGGCGTCAGAAGAAGGGGGGCGCGTTACATGGCACACCCTGCGCTCCTTCAAGGCCAACTAAGCGGGTCCGGAGCTGGTCGTACTCACATGGGTTGACGGGGGGAGACTGGGGGAGACAAAGAAGGGGACAAGAAGGGGACTGGGGGGAAGAATACTATGTAAGAAAAGCCCTAGGGTTGCAGATCCGCCGGCCAACAACATCGCTGAAGAGATTATCTACAAGACTCCTCGTCGAGATTTAAATTAATTACCTCTTGTTGTGACTCGTGAGTCAGTTGCCAAGACTTGCTATCCATGTTAAGTTGAGATTACATATCTACCTAGGTAGGTATATATGTATGTACCTACGTCTAGAATAGAGATAGAAATAGATTTCAAGGAACAGGTTAACTACAGGAACCTAACGTACCTAGGTACAGCTACTTTCCTACAAAGTGAGGTCCTATGGTAGGACTCTTACGGTTGAATCGTCTTTTTGCTGTGCTTCTGCCGTACCTAGGTACGCAATCCGGCTGGTACCGTAGCAGCACTAGGTAGTAGGTAGTCGGAGAGCGTCACAGTACCTACCACCTACCTAGGTATCTTATACCGTAACTCAGGTTAAAGTTAAATTTCCCTCGCCTCTGCCGAACGTATTCTTGTAAGGTATGTACCTAGGTGGGTAGTTGGAAATACAAGCGTTGCAATGGCTCCGAGGTTTGCCTCATCGTATCTAAGCTTAACCCTCTTACCCTCAGATGCTAGTGTACACCTTTATGTCCATATGGTTATACAATAATCTACATAGTAGGGAGTTTACCTACCCTACTACCTTAGAACCATCTAGAAATACTAATACAGATCTCTTTAGCCCCCCCGTAAACATCCTTGTCCTTGCCCTCTTCCTTTTTCCACGTTAGTAAATATTCCCCCAGTCCCCCTTCGTAATCCCTGATCCTCGTCTTTGATTACGCGGTAGCCAACGCTGTCAACGTTGAATTGTCATCGGGTTTCATATGTTACCTACATGGCACATCCTAAAAGCCCTTTATTGGTCAAAACTGCCTACATATGTTGCACTTAGTCTACTACAGGAATCCTGCTCAAAGCAACGTAAGCCCGGGAGTTATTATATTTCTCGTAGAGAGGTTCAGATGAATACCGCTTGACCGTCGCCCACTTCTAGATCTAATAGGTAGATCAAGGGCCGGGATAGGTAGACTAACCATCACCGGCCGGCTGAAGCCCCAAAAGTGGGCGGATGACGAAGGATGCCAAACTTACTAATCGGATGGAATGAGTAAACCGCGCGCTTATTGGAAGCATTACTTGGTTACGCGCGAAGAGCAATGCTACACACTATACGCGGAAATGCACTTTATATATATATATATACCTACCTACCTACCTAGGTAGGTATGGAAAAGTGGGATGTGTGGTAGCAATTTAAGATGTTAAGTAGGGCAAAGTACAAATAGGGATACCTAGGTCGACCTTAGAAGCAGGTGAGGTAAGCAGTCTATTCGAGAATCACTCTGGGGCAACGCGGAGGTGGGGGAGGCGGTGTGTTCCTGTCATTCCATGCTTCTGTGTTTCTGTAAAATACAGCTCTTTGGCCTTTGGGATGTGTTTTTTTCTCTCTTTCTCATGCTACCTTGCCATCGAAGTTCAGATTTGCCTCCTCGGTATCGCAAATAGATTAAAAAAATCGGGCCCAAGTCTCCTCGGCAGCCGTCGACGAGGGATTTCCTAGGTGATTACAACATACAGATCCATGGATGTCTCAGAAGCTCTGGTTTCGCTACCGCTGCCGCTGCCGCTGCTCCTGGTGCCGTCACGAGATGGTAACATCCTAGCAGGTTTTGGCAACTAGTGTAGTGTAGTGTAGCTAGGTATTTAGCGACTGGGAGAAACGTGTTCGAAGATTGTACGTGCATACATCCCCAATGTCCTCGGTGAGCATATTTAAGGTATGTTTATGTTTTGATTCCTCGATGTAAACCACTCGGAGACTTTCTTGTCGCTTCGCGGGAGTCACATATATACATGCATACCTCCATAGGTCCTTGCTATGTATGTCGCCAAGCCAGCCAGTTTAGTGTTGATTCGTATGTCTCATTCTTCTCTAACTTTACCTAGACAGTTCTGGTACTAACTACGATCGATTCGACTTAACGAGAATGATTCATATCCGTAGGTACCTGTAGTTTAGGCATTCCGAGATCGGGAAGTAATTTGAAGTAAAGAAGTCCTAGATTTGGTGCCAGTTCTTTTCTTCCTTACGCCTACACTTACAGATGAGACATACCTACATACCACACTAGTTAGGCCTATCTTATGGCTTATGTACCCTTACTCACTTCAGGCCTTTACTTCCAACTTATCGTGGGTCCTGCAGGTTCTTGGCTACCTTCTTTACCTTGTTCCTGGAATATGTAACGCACACGCACAAGATAGTTCCATGTCATTGCACGTCAACGGCTTTAGACCTACCTGAGTATTGAAGATTTTACGGTAGGACAAGCAGCTTTTTAATCCCGAATTTGTAAGATCAGTCGGCTTTAGTGCGTACAATTCCAATTTCTCCATCCTCGACGCTCGTTGGATAACCCATCATAACCTACCTAGCCTACGTTCGGTACATTTTGCTCTGGGGATATTTTATTTACTTAAATGCGTACGTGCGTAATCTCTTCGAAGATGTAGGTACCTCGAAAATACTATTCCTTACTTAATCTCACCGTGCCTTGATATGCTTTTATTAGAATGTATAATGGTCATCCGATTATCTGCTGCAGATGTCCAATGTGAGTATGTCGCAGCTGGGCATGCCGGGAACCAATCCACCAAGCCAGGTGGGTTGGTGTCTGCATACTAGACTATAATAGAACGAGTATGACTTTGTCCCTACAGGTAGGTACGCATCAAACACTACCGGTAGGTAACTACTTGTATACAACTTCATTTCTAACCCCCCACGGCCACCCAAAGCTAATAGGTACGGTAATATATTCTTTAAATCTTTAATGCTCTAGGTTGAATCCTTGTTGAGCTGGTAGGCTGGTTGGGCTTGGATCAGACGACGACTTCGGGTATGACAGGGTACCTCTCCAGACCCTGGGCTCTGGGGTTTTCTGTTTTCCACATAGTACCTAGCGTAGGTAGGCAGTTAGAAAAACTCATGGATGTGTACGTAGTAAAACAGAATGCACCTAACCTAATCGGTACCAGTTACTGCTCGGTAGCATCATTTCTTGGCCGCTTTAGCTATGTAAAGAATGGAAAAGATACAAAAAGCTAACTCGGACGATTACTGACAGAAGAAGATAAAATAGGACCTCATCGATAGCTACCTACATAGGTATTACCTACATACAAGAAACACCACCGTTAAAACAATAGTGAGGCGAGGCAGTGGTGATAACACAGCACCATCTCCGCCATTCATTCCTGGCCCCGCTAATTCTTTTACAATAGGCCTTACATATACCTACATAGTACAGACAGCAGAAGAGAAGTCTCTTGTACCCTACATATATACGTATATATGTATACATATGGAGTACACGGAAGCTCTAGTTCGAGAGGAGGCACAAGGTGTACAGATGAGATCCCCTAATGTATAAGTATACGTATTGCATGGTCTCGTAGGATACCTAGGTAAATATCAAATACTCGCATCAAGTATCCTGCAGTAGTCAGTAGTCACAGGTGCTGCTGTGATAGGTATGCGTCCATTCGTACAGCCCAGAAGCCTGTCGGGCCCGTCGAACGGGAAACGTCGAACAATCCAATCCTAAAGGTTCATTGGTGATAATAAAGTCGAGGAGTATCCATTGGGTCTTACCGATTTATTTTATTTTATTTCTTCTATTTTATTCCATCCCTCCTTTTTATAAGGACATAGACCTAGGACATACCGAGGACCTTTACTTACCTACAGGTACTTACCTAACTACATAACCAGTCCCTCTCCCACCTACTTTTGCTTCTACACTCTCGACATCAATACACTTCTTCTAGAATCTAAGCGTATAAAAGTTGAAGTTGAAAGTGAACGACTTACAATAGCACATATACACCTAGGTATTATGCCGACTTGAGTACCTCCTATTATACCTGCTTCAAAAACATCTGCTCAAATATATGTGTTGCTTCGTTGGATGTATCGTCACCACGAAACATCACTTTCCGTTCTTACTCGACAATCAAAACCCCTTGAGGCACCAAGTACGTTCGCTCTGAACCGAGAGGGTATTCGGCCCAGTACTAACAAGGCCTTGTTCAAGCAGCAATTTATCCCCATCTTACCTTCTTAACACCCTTCAGACCACCTTGACATTCGTCTCTTTTAACTTCTTTCGTCATTCAACATGAGTCACCAAAGCTTTGTTCCCGAATACAACTTCATCGACGATCGAGACTCCGAGCTGGACCCGGAGCGCGCCGAGGAGGTTCAAGACCATTACTACACCGGCAACTACACCGAGCATCGCCCACCGCACCTTAACGGCGAGAACTTCTCCTCTACCCAACCCGGCGGCTCTAACACTCACCCAAGGCGGCCCACCAACGTCAATACAGGCAGTACTGACGGGACCGTGGCCGACTCGGGGCACGTGATGAGTGAAGCCGACGGAAGCTATACCAATCAGACATACCCCCCTTCGACCGCTTGCACGAATAGCACACTCAGAGCCGGTGATATTTTCACTACTCGTCCCGATTTGGCATTCTGTGTCGATTTTGATTACCAAAGCCAAGGCCAGAGCGGCCAACGCTTGACCAGTCAAGCCATGGCCTTTTTCGACCGCGCCAACCAGACCGGCACATACAACGGCAACGTCTCCGACTGGGTGACACCGCAGATGAGACCGAACTTATATGCCGACACAGGCTATGGCTGGAGCACCAGCTATTTGCCATCGAGCTCCAGGAGCCAGTCTTCGACGACGAGCAACACTTACATCCTCGTCTCGTCGACCGCTGATGATGGGACCGCAGATTTCCTCCGCGCTGCCGGAGGGTGGCAGAATGACATCCCGGCTAACCCCTACACCTGGGCGAGGGACATTCCGGAGGAGGATATGCGCGACGCTTCATAGCGATGACAAACATAGATGATTTCGGTACGGTAGGATGGCGTTTCGGGTAACATCATGGAGAGGTTAATTTTGGGGGGGCGGTTTTTTGCTTGTAGTTTCGACAACTAATAAGGCTTGGTGCTCAACCACCTTCCCTTCTTTTTTTCTTTTGGATCTCATTCCCTATTCGCTCGCGGCCACGGAAAGGATACATAGGCAGGTGGTCTGACAAAGATTCGTGTTTCAGGTAGCTCTGCGGCGTTGCGGACGTTTGTTTCTTCGGGAGGATCATGTATGTAATGACAGATGGGTAATGCAAAATGATTTTTCGACCTTTCCTATTCCGTAGCAGCACATTCGATCCCCGGCGAGGCGCGGTCGAGGCCCAACGTGAACCCAAACCTGCCCTTTCTCTATCCCGCTCGACTTCGAACGTGACAGCCTTGGGGGGTGACGATGGCGACGCTGTCAGTCCAAGCCATGCCGCCGTATGGCCCCTTCTAGATCCCAAGCCCCTAGCTGCGAGCCCCTAGGTACCTCATCGTACATGCTGGCCTTGCATGGCGCGACCGCCGTCACGATCGTCGTGCTTCAATCACACCGCAGGTGAGGAATGTCATTCATTTTCATCTTGGCCTTGCTCCTTCGTCACGTAAACCCGAACCCAACCCAATCCCCCAACCCCAACCCCCAACCAAACTCCAACCCTGAACAATCTCTTCATCGCTCCTATTCTCCGCACCTAGCAGCGCCACACACGTCCCCGACCGTCCTCCATTCCGACTCAGAAAAAAACGCAGCCTAACTCAGGCTTGTCAGATGCGGGGAGGGCTTTTCTGCAGGCGGTTTCATCCCCATCCAGTCCTCGAATTTTTTTTCCCTTCCTCCCCTCGTAGCCTTACTTGCCCGCCCGCGCGGTACGCCCCGACCCAACCCATCCCAACCCCAAACACCTGGCTACATGCCTTAGGCCCGCATGTCTTAGGTCTGCGTGCATGGCTAGTCGTCCGGTAGCCAGGCTGCCGGGAACATTTGCTCGCCGGTGCGACGATGCAACCGTACAACTATGTACATAGGTGCAGCGTGCCGGGGCGAAGCACAGGACGACCGGAAGTTCATCCGTAGACAGCAGGCTAGGCTAGCAAGGTTGCTGCATTATCGCGAGGGGAGTTCTCCGCCAGTTGGAGAAGTGCAGAAAGTGACAATGAGATACAAGAGTGGGAAGGGGAAAAAAAGGGCGAGGAAAAGAAAAGGGGGGAGGAAAAAAATAAAATCAAATAAAAACAGAAGAAAAAGCTATCAAGGTCAAGATTCCCACAAGTACCTCCCTAGGTACCTCGACCATCTCTCCCGCACATCCGTCACATCGCTCCCGCGAGTCGGGCCGCAGAGCCCGAAATATGAAAATGCAGCACTTTCCATGCTGAAACGCACACCGCACCCCTTTTCCTTCCTTTCCTTCCTGTCCACTCCTCGCGAGCTGCCGCTCTGTAGCCTCAAAAACAGGCATACGCTCCACGTCCACGTCCAATGCCGGAGGAAGGGAGGAAATAGGAAATAAGGAATAAGGAATAAGAAGAAAAGATCTGCACCCGCGTTGACGTGTCCGCACATCCCACCACACGACCCCGGCCACCCCCGGTCCAAGGGCGACGAGGCGGCAGTGATGGATGTCATGTCATCGGTCAGACTGCTCCAACTGTCCAGGGTCAAAAATATTTGATATGTAAGCCGGAATAAAAGAGACTTACTTGCATATATGCATACTTGCATATATACATACATACCCAGCATATATCATCGCACCTGCATCGGCGCCGCGGATCCGGGGCGGTCAGTACGATCGATCGATCCCGCGACCACCCGGCGGGTTCGACGGGTATGCAGTACGTGCATGCCGTACATGCCATACATACATACATACATACATACATACACCTGCCTACCTATACCTACCAGCCTGCCAGCCTGCCAGCCTGCCAGCCTGCCTACCTACCTAGGGTACCCAGGCTAGTAGTAGCAGGCAGCGGTAAGCAGAAGTAGGTATCAGTAGTGTAGTCAGCCAGACGTAAACCCAAACAGCGGTCCCCGACGCGCGCCTTGCAGTCTGGCAACAGATGCATATCGCATATCTCGTCATCACATAGCCTGGCATATTATAGCATGGCATGGCATGGCGTGTCGACGTCGTCCGCCCTACGCAGCCACTGGCTCGCGGCGCCTGCTCCCCGCCCCCTGCCAGCCCCGGCCCGGCCCGGCTGCGATCCGCGACGCAGGCGTGCGTGCTCGATTGGCCGAGGCGCGCGCATCGGCTGGGGTTGGGGGATCGTGGGTGCGTGATGGATTCGTCGGTCTGCTTTCTTTCTTTCTTTTAATTTTTTAATTCTTTTTAGTTTAAACTTTTTTTCTTAGGCTTCTTCTTCTCCGCGGAGACGATGGCGCTGGAAGAGTCTGCGCCGAGCGGGAACCGCAGAGGTGCGCGTCGAGCGAATAGACCCGAAGACCCCCCGTGTGATGGATGGCGAGGCGCGCGGAGAGGGCAGGCGGGGAGGCGATTCCTGCGCTGAAGGACTGGACGCGGTGCTTTTAGACGGACCTACGCACCTAGGCTAGGTAGGCACTCGCATGACGGCCGCGATGTGTGTCTGGCCGCCGACATGCCGGCTCTTCCGTGCACGCGGCGACGTGTGCTACGTCGAGTCTCCCGGGCCCTTGAGCTGCGCCGCTAGGCCGTAATATCGGGGTGCTTTTGCCACCTTGTGTAACGGACCACCGCGGCCGTTGCGGCGGCGGCGGCTCTGTGGCGTTCAGGGGTCGCGCTTGGCGCCGAAGATCCCGTCGGTGCCACGGACCGGAGTGTGCGTGGCGTTGTCGCGGTGTCGTTGGAAATGGGTAAGTAAGTATCTCGGTATTGTCGGTTTCTCATAACCTGGAGGCTTGGTATCCTGCTCCTTTGGCTCTTTCTTTTTTTTTTTTGCGTAGCGCCCCGTCGTTAGGTATTTCTACGACGCTCTGTTCGGTGTCAGTCGGTCCGGCGGCCACAATGCATATTGTCTTTCTTGGGCGTGTTCCTTGGTTTGGCGGTCGAGCGAGACTCCTCGGCGCGGCGCAGCTCTTAAGGGGTCGGCACTATGGGCTTTTGTATCTGCGCCTCGTGGAAGCAAACATCGCGCCGTACCACGATGCAGTCTTCCACCTGGTGCATATAACACCCCCGGAGTTCGGAGTCCGGGGAGTACGAGAATGCAGTAAACAGCTTCCATGGTTATTTTCTTCTTCTTTTTGCCCTGCCCGGCCCCCCCTGAAACTGCTTGTCGTTCTCTGATAGCGGTGGCAATAAACAGACTACCGGTCCTAGGAAGACATTTTGACGACGTTGGGTTTGGTCATGCCTCCTCGCAAGACTTGATTTCCGTATCCTGGGTCCATGGCTGCCTTGTTATATCCATCTAGCCTAAGCTTACTGCCATATCACCTTTCGTCGACTCGTTTTCCTAACTAGCATAAGAACTGCTCTTTCAATTTTGTAGTCGACTAAACACTATGGTCCCACTGAAACATGATTAAATAGACAGCATGTTCGTTGTTAGACGGACTCGTTGTCCTTTTGGCCCTTGACGCGTTGTTGAACACCGATGGCGAAGCTAGATGTATGTTACTGGTGAGCTTTCGGTCGGTATATCCTAGTAAAATGTGAATGGGCTGTCTTATGCTGGTCTGGAGGATACAATCGGATCGCTCGGGATGGTTTAGTTCAAGGATTCGCCCTGTTGCTATCCCTTAGCCCAAGGGGGAAAGTGCATTAGGGGACTTACATTTTCTCGATACCTATAGAGAGTTCTAGATTCCATCGATCAAAAGTCACCATTAAGATTCCATAATCCACTTAGTAGTCCTTGTATTTTGTCGACGAGAACCGGGTTATAGTCAATTAGTGTACTAAAAGATGAACTGTTTAGTTTAGCAGAGCTATTCCTTGAGAGTGCCGTATAGGATGTTGTCAATATGCTAATACATTAGATAAACGGATCACAAGCAGACAGGAGCAGCTCCAGTCCAACGAAAAAGTCGTCGTTTCATCTTATTAGACACCTCGTCGTCCACATATCAACTAGTATTCTTCGATTCGATGATATTAGGCAAAACTAGGGCTCGTAAAGGGCGCCATTGATGTTCGTTCATGGTCGGAGACCGATAGACAGCCTCGTAGACGTAATAATCGATGGGGTGTCCATTATAACCACCTTCAAGTTAAATAACGCGTAGCAGAGACGGATTTCGTCGACAGGGTCTCGAATAGTTACTGCAGAGCATCGTCGTCACCATCTCTTTTACTTCTTCTCTCCCTCATCGGTCGTGAATCACACAAGTAGCGGGGTTGAGCGATAGGGGCTATAGCCTTGGCGGCGTTAGCAGCTGCTCAAAGTTAAGACGAGCATGTATACGGTTTGACGAGAGATTTCTCTTCTCGACGTTATGATGTGAACAGATATATGGATGAATAGGCACCAAGGAAGACATGTTCTAGAACATCGATGATAGCAAAGAGTAACAATATCTTGGGCAGAGCAATATAAGGGGAGGGGGCATGAGTCGTCGGGCACTAAGGGCGGGTGGATGATGCCTTGCCAACAGTGTTGGTCCTAGACATGCTGGTGTACGTACATAGAAATGCAGAGCTAGCTAGCCACTCGCGATGCTTGGAATGCTTCGCGGAACTTTATAGCGAATGGCCGGGCAATGCATATCAAGATATGCATTGTCAATGATACTGATTGGGCGCCATGGTCAAGAAATTTTGAAAGCTGGGTGGGTCAAGGCCAATAGGCTGCGGTGATAGAATCCACCCCGGGAGAACACAAAAGGATCCCAGATAATAAGAGGTATATTTTGCGTGAAACGCCTTCGCTATATGACTCTTTATAACGTACGTCTTGCGAACCCTGCCTAGGATGTCACTACATGTACTATGTAGGCACCCACCTATCGCTCCCCATAAAGCCCGGCTTATGTCCATAATCTACAAGTCCCGTCTGCCCCGGCACTTACACACCAAGGATGCTGCGGATGCCAGTCAACGTCCGTGACACCAAGTTTGTTGACCACCTTGTGTCCCTTGAGCATCTTGACAGGAACGATAGTCGGTCCTTCCATTAGGTCGCTCACAACCTTGCTGTGGAATATTTGCAGGGTACCGTCGTCACTGCAGTCCGCGAATAATGGGTAAGACCGGTGGAATCTTACCGCCCTGATCGCCTGAGGATGGAATCGCATCGTCTTATACGGCCTGTTCGACATTTCAAGGTCGTGCCAGAGCAAACGACGATCGTACGACCCAACAACCAGATTATCACCACCAGGATGTATATCGAATGAAGAAATCCAGCGGGCTCCGGGCTGGATGGTTTTGATCAACTCTTGCTTTTGAAGGTCGTAACAGCGTATCGACCGTTGGGTTGCGACGAAAAAAAGGGGTCGCAGAGGATGGAACGATGCTGTCTGCGCCAGTCCGGCGAGTTTCCGGAAAGGAATCTGAGTCAGATGCTTAGACAGTGTGTGGATAGCGACGGAGCTCCTTTGGCCGCTGGGAGACACAGTGCAGAAGAAGTCTCCCCGTCGGTGCCAGCTGATAGTTTTCACAGGAGATCGAACTGTTGTCTTTAATAGCACTCCTTCGTCTTCTAGTCGTGCTCCGGGTCGCGACCATTTCGCGGGCGGGTCTTTTCGTGCTGCCCCGTTGGCTGTTGTAAGCTGCTTGCCGTTGGTGGCATAACCGAATCCTGCGTCTAGTATATCACGACTAGCTTGTTCCAGCTCCGGGTTGCCGAAAGATGGAATCATTAAGAAAATATCCTCGGCCACGGCTGCTGAAAGAATTGATGCATCTTGGCCCGGTCGCCATCGTACGGTGTCTACCGGGTCCTCGCTACTAAGTTTGACTTTCCACTGCTGCTTGCCATCTGCGAGACCCCATACTCTCACGGTGCCGTCGTCACCACCACTGGCAAGCCATTGCCCTGACGGATCGATAGCAACCGACCGTACTCTGCCCTCGTGACCAGTGTACTCTATCGATGCAACTGTCGGAAATGGTCTTAACTCCTCAGGCCTGGGAAGCTTAGGGAGTAATGAGTTTGGATCAATATTTAACCTGTTCTTCCGTATCCGAGGTGCAAGATAGAGATCAAGGCACCTCTCAAAACGCTCTTTAACGAATCGGTCGTATGCTGGAGTTCTCCGTAATGAGTCGTATTTTTGAGATAGGTATTCCTTTTCTCGCTCTTCCGGCTCTGTCTCTTCCCAAGCCTTCTTTTCATCCTCCGTGGGGAGGTATTCTGGGGGTGGGTTGTAGCTAAGATCATAGCCAGGAGGAGCGAGTTTGGGGGCGGGAATGTGCATCACGTTAGGCGGCCGAGGTATTTCGTCAGCCCATAAGTCATAATGGACCTCTTCTTCCTCTTCCTCTTCTCTTTGTTTTTCCTCTGGAGGTTTATATGGCAATATTCGACCTTCCCGAATTGCCTTGACTAGTTTCATTATCCGCTTGGCTTCGTGCTTTGAGGGCAAGAAGCGTCGCTTCGGCTCCGGCGCTGCACTCAATGGCATTGTCTCTTCGAAACTTGTAAACCATTCTACAGTATCCTACACGAATATTAGACCAAAACAAAGTATTGTATGAATGATGAAACTTACTGGATATGGGTCATATCCTTCCTCAGGGACCTCGTTCATCTGTACTCGTCGTAGCAGCTCTAGCTCATCCTGGCTTAGATTCAATGGCTTGCCAGTCGCCGGGTCCGTGAGGCCAGTCCATCCCTTTGGCACCTCAATACTGTCTAATAGTGCATCTAGAGCTTCACCGGTGGCAGGACGCATGATCTTCTTCCCGTTGATGTCATATCCTATGTGAGGGTATGAGTCGTAGAATGAGAGAGGTATGTCCCCGATGGTGTTTGTAGGTTCTTGGGCATCTGTATCGTCGGAGTCGTATACAGGGTCGACATCATCGTAGACATATCTAACTCCCCCGTTGGCATCGGTCTCGACTCTAAAATGAGGGCCAACATCCCCTTGGTCGAACTCAGCTCCGTTTGCTAATTGTTTCCTTTGTAGCTCTTCATCATCTGTTGGTATATCGTCGCTGTTTAATTCGTCATCGTCAGCACCGAGTACGTCTCCGTTGATATCGTGATCGTGATCGTCGTCGTCGTCGTCGTCGTCTTCTCCTACTTCGGATTCCTCTTCATCTGATTCGTCGTCCAACACACCCTCGAGAAGACCGTCTCCGAACTCATCGTCAGATTGAAGTTGATCTGGGCCATCCGCTTCGACGAGGGAAGCTTTCCGCTTCAGATTTGATTTTGTTGAAGCCATCTGCACCGACTGTAAAGTTATGCGATACAGGACGGAATTGTGGTATGGAAGACGGACAAATCGAAACTTGAGGCAGGTTTAAATTAATATGGTCTAAATTATGGTCCAAATTATTTTTTTGCGCTAGTGCGCTAGTGGGGGGATTCTGCCGCTAGATGAAAAGTTTCACCGCCTTCCGCTTTTACTTACCTAGGTATACTTATACGCTAACTACCTAGGTACCTAGGTACGGAATACAAGATAAGCATAACCAAGTGTGCTGTTTCTTGTCTGAACTTTAACTTACATAATACACCACCTTAAAGTCTATTATCATTTCATATACCTACAACAATTATCTTTCACAATCTTCTCAACTACAACAATTTAACCATTCATTTGTATTCCCTCATGTATTATTAAAGCAGAATGGTTACTTCAATTGACTCTCACTTTGGAAAATGGCACTGCCTAAAATCAACCTGCAGTTACCTACCAGATAGAAAGCTGCAGCTCAAAACAACCTCGGATGATGGCTGCGTGGACATGGCGTCGTAGGGCGGCCACTCTCTTCCTCTTCCTCTTCCTCTCTGCATTTCTTGTGCAACATCAATATCCTGTTTTTCGGACATGCAGCTCTAATATGCCTCCCCTTCTACCTGACACAGCCTCATGAGGGGGAGAGCCTTACTATGTAACCCATCTTATAAACTTTGAGACGAGGTCCCGTCCACAAACCGGCATGGTTTCTTGACATACTTCAGAAAGGAACCATAACCGTAGGTTCATAAGCTCAAAAAGAGCCCTTATCGGCTATTTCACTAGCAGGAAATGTACTTCAGTTCATTAAATTTACCACCAAGCTATTGTCAGCGAGTGTTGAGGTTTATACGTCTGCTACAGGCACATTACGTTCTACCTCAGCATTGGAAGAAATATATGGACAGCTCTCCATCCTTAGTGATAGTCTCCTTGCTGGAAATGGAAATCCACGATCATCAGCTGGCGAGCTCGCCCTCGTAAGCATCGCCAACTCATGTAGTGCTGACTGCACCCGCCTTCTAGCTGTCCTGAATGACTTGAAGGTCGGCGTAGAAAGTCATCGCGCCTGGAAGAGCTTCCGAGCTGTGTTAAAGATTGCTTGGAAAGAAGAACAAGAAATCGAAAACTTAATAAGCCGTCTCAGAGACCGGCAGTCGATGATGACATTGCATATATGTGCTATATCGAAGTAAGCAGCTGACCACCCTATCGATTCAGAGGTTGAAATTTACCTAGACAACTCTAGCGAGTGGCTCTGGAACGTGAATCAACAGTTGCAAAATCTCGAGAAGCAGAACAAAGCTCTACAACTTCAACATTCAGATAGGCTCAATGAAGTATCTTCCAACCTCTCAGAAATGAAATCAAAATTCAACAAATCAAATGTACTTGGGTCTAAGAACACGTTCTCGTCTGCTGAGGTCAACGAGCTGGTGAACAAGGCATCGCGCCTATCGGTAGCAGAGCGTGACATTGCCAAGGAGCAGGCAATTTTGAGTGGCCTAGATTACCAGTCCAGGCCAGCGAGACATAAGAACATTGCAGAGGCTCATGCACGCACTTTCAACTGGATCTTCGAGCCGTCAGACCAAGAAGCAACAAGTGGCAGTAATTTCTTGCGATAGCTTCGCGAGTCGGGTGGTGCCTTTTGGGTATCGGGCAAACCGGGTAGCGGAAAGTCAACTTTGATGAAGTTTCTGGCCGATCACACCAAGACAAGGGAAGCGGTACAGCAATGGGCAGGTCCTGGAAAAGTGGTCATCGCAAGCCATTTCTTTTGGTATTCGGGCATATCAATGCAAAAATCAGCCCAAGGAGTACTCCAGTCACTCCTCTACGATATCTTCAGACAGTGCCCGGAATTGATTGCCGAATTGTGTTCGTCTCGGTGGGAAGTGAGCAACTTATCCTACGCTGCTAGGCAAGATTGGAGTTTCGGAGAGCTAGTCAAATGCTTTCAAGCCATCAAGGAGAATGCCAACTCGACGGTTAAATTCTGTTTCTTCGTTGACGGGCTAGATGAGTTTGACGGAGACTACACCGAGATTTCTCAGCATTTATTAGAAATCGTGCAATGCCCTAGGATTAAGCTATGCGTCGCTAGTCGGCCCCTGAATGAATTCCAGGATCAGTTTGGCGCCGACGAATCTTCCGTTCTCCAGATTCACGAGTTGACTAAGGAGGATATCTCGAATTACGCTTGAAGTCGCTTGGAGGAGTACCCTCGCTGGTCAGTCCTTGGTCCAGACGTTCAAGCAGCTCAGGCCTTCCTTTTGAAGATTGCCGATAATGCTTGCGGCGTATTCTTATGGGTTGCTCTAGTCACCCAATCTCTCCGGAATGGACTGACAAACGGCAATTCAATGGAAGACTTGAACGCTAGGCTAGATAGTTTGCCTAAAAGCCTGGAGGTATTCTATAAACACATGCTGGACTCCGTGGACCCAATTTATCATCGAAAATCAGCTCATTTATTGCAAATGAAAGTAAATAAATTCCAGGCAATTGGGTGGATGCCATGGATAGTTGCTCTATTACATGAACGCGAGTACGCCAATCCGGATTACGCGATCGACATGTCACGGAGAACGCTGACCAGTGCTGATGGCGAATCCCTCTATGAACAATCATCCCGCAGATTGAATGCAAAATGTCGTGGCATACTAGAGATAGAGGGTGCTGAAATCCAGTTCATCCATCGGACGGCATCAGAATATCTGAGCACACCTGAAATGTCTGATTAGATTCGGACCAGAAGTGGTAATGGGTATAATACCAATCTTTCAATTATAAGAGCATGGGTGGCTTGTTTGAACATGGGTATCCAGGAAACTGAAAAGCGTCTACGACGTCACGAAGAAATTATGTATCCGTTCAACATGGTTTTCTTTTCCCCAGTTATCGATCTTGCAGAACGCACGAGGCAGGACGGAGTAGAAGATACGATAATCTTCAAGCTTCTTGATGGTCTCGAAGATATATCAATGTCAATGGTTCACCCTGGGAAAGGAAGCGATCTTGAGCACTTAGATATATGGATTACGCCCCTTGGACCATTGTACAGCCCCCTACTATCATCGCCGTTTGTAGAATGTTTGATTTATGCGCGTTCAACTAGCTATGCTGCTATGAAACTTTCTAGCGACGTGGACTACTTCCGAAGGATGGATCGACCTGCTTTATGGTACCTTTTCATAACGAGAGCTAGATGTTATGGCTACCGCTGGCCTCTATATGCGGTGGAGCTTTTGAATTTGTTACTTCGGAAAGGATATGATCCAAACGAATTCTTCCCCCTTGGGCAAAAACTTACTAAGAAATTAGATTGTCGTTACCCTTGGGGGGAGATTTTTCTAATTCAAGAAATCTAACACTGAGATTAGAAGTATTGCATTACGATCAAAAACAACCTGTATCGATATCAGTTTGATTCGATTACATTATAGCTTGTAGGATTTGTGGTCATTTTGGACCCCAGCGCCAAGTAGAGACAGAGCTTCATCGCCACTGTGAGACTCTCGACCGGTATTCCGTCTGTTCTAACTGGTTGTATTTCAATTCTTCACTGGAACACGGCATTTATTCACTTCTGCTTCGGTACGGCGCTGATCCCAACGGCCATCCCACGCCTTTCACAACGGCCTGGGCTGAGTTCGTTCGCTTCGCTATTAAGCACCCATCAAAAATCACCGCTCCCACCCCCTATTTGGAGACATTGGATGACTTTTTCAAGTACGGGGCGGATCTAGGCGCTTCTACTGTTGGCTTGACTTTGCGTCCTGGCGACACCTCGAGCCATCTGCCATTTTGTATGATCACTGGCTGGAATACGTTCTGCGAGGCTTTAGGAGACCTCGCCGGATCTGAAACGGAAAAGGATCTTGAGTTCATTTCCCAGATTACTACGAAGATGATCAGACAAGCAATTGATGTTCGTTGGCCCTTTGGGAGACTGCCTTCCATCGTAAGGAGGGTCTTCCTTAAGACATTACACCAGCCGATGCTTGATTTGATCTTCGAGAGCAAAGTCAGAGAGGGTCCTAATGTTCGGGGCAAACGACTACTTGAGGAAGATGTCAACTCCGAGGGGGAGAGTAAGTGTTTGAAGTCGGACTCCGCCGATGCGGCGATGCCTTGATCATTGATCTTGTCATATTGTCATACAGTCAGTCATTGCAGTGGGTTTACTACTGTGTCCTGCTGAGCATTCTATCGTTTAGCTTATCTTGAAACTGGAGTTTCGGCAAGAGGGAGAAAACGGGGATAGCCAGTATACGGGTTTCTAGCTTACGAACTTTCCGGTACTTTTCGATTCTACAATACGTGGGTTTGGCGTAAATTTGGCATCAAGATAGGTCCATTAGGTGAGAATGGATGATTAGGCATTATAAGGTCTATCTATGTTCCTCTATGGTTTTCCATCGCAGCAAAAAACTTGATTATTGTACTCATGCTTCTCATTCAAAATCAACTTCGCCGCCCATATCGCATAGAACCCAGAATGACCGCCCAGTTCCCTAACCCTTTTTTGGATTATGCCGCCGGGCAGACCCTGTCTAACCCAACCGTACATCGCGGTCTAGAAGTCAAAATCTACCGGCATTGACATTTGCTGTCGAAAACCATGCTGGTGCCAAGAAATGGCGTGTTGGTCGTAGTCGAAATAATTCCAACGTACTTTTTGTTCTACCCCCCCTTTCTTTTCTTGCCCAAATCGCCACCTATAATCCAAAAAAAAAACAGTCATGCTGCGAGAAAGATTTCATGCTGTAGAGGAAAGAAAAGTGACCTGAATACGCAAAGTTGGAAAGTCTGGTCGTCGTGACTCCGTTCAAAAGGCATAGCCTAAGAAAAAAACATGCTGCAAGCAAGCCTCGCGGCCCGAGTTTTGATATTGTGATTGCTTTTTCTTCTTTTCGTTCTAGACACCCGATGGATAGATGAAATGAGAGGAGGGAAAAATAATAATAAATGTGGGTCAGAGTTCTCCTTTATCCCTGCTGACGATGGTCTCGCTCGTCACCACGATCCTGTGGACGGAGCCGTCGTCGTCGCCGCCGAGGGTGCGCGGCCGCTTGCCCGCCGTGATGTGCGTGTTCCGCCGCGCGCGGTGCGCGCCCATGTTGCCCAGCTCGAGGTCCTCCTGCGACTCGTTTTTCATCTGGGTGAACCCGCTCGACTTGGTGCTCTTGCGCGTCCGCGCCATCACCATGTCGCTGCCCTTCTCCCTCCAGGTCGACGTGTCGGAGGCGCGGTATGTCGGGAGCAGCCGGTCGAACACGGGCCGCAGCAGCGGGCAGTTGGATACGATGATGGCGACGCCGATCTCGCTGGCCCCGTAGAGCGTCGTCTGCACCGCGGTGTACGCGACGTCGGCGAATTCGATCTGGAGGACCATGTACAGGTTGATGGCGCCGAATACTACGGTGCTGAGTTCGGAATCGAACGGGTTAGCTAAGGTGCGGATATTCTGGGAGACGATTCTTTCCTACAGGACGCCGATCGTGAATATAAAGACGGTGACAACTCTGTACCGAAGCTCTATCCCGAGTTTGATGATCATGGGCAGAGGCAGCATCAGAATCACTAGGTGGTTTACAATGTCGACGATGCCCATAGCCGCAAACGCAGCCTTTCTATCCCCGCATGTACCTCCGGGCGTTCGGTTGTCCCAGTTCATCTGGATCGGTTGGCATATTGATAAGTTGATAAGTATGACCAGCAACATCCAAGCAACGGTGAAAGCTATCGTGGCTATGGCGGCGAACTTGAACCGGTTGACTAAGAAAGTACGCATGAACATAAGTATGACGCTGATTTTGATCAGGCCTAGCGAAGTCGCATATAGGAACTGGCGAGCAAATATAGCCTAGTAAGAGGTCAACCTCTGTCAGCCTTTTTTCGCCCGTGGCTGTATAAGTCAAGTGGGAATCGGACGATCGTCGTGAAGTGCCCACAGAGCCCGCTCTCATACACGAACCTTTAAAAGTCGGGCCATATGCCAATCCTGCAGCTCGCTGTCGTGATGGCCCATACCACCCCTGAAGACCATGAGGAAATCTGTAACGACGAGGCTGTAGAACAGAAACACGGCTCCGATATTAAGCCAATCCTCCACCAAAAAGGCCCGGCCGGTCTGCCTGATGCTCCAGAACCGTAGGTACATCCATAGCGCCGTGAGGAGGATCAGGACCACGCCCGAGACGATGATCTTCTCGCCCTCGTCCGTGAGAGGTACTAGGTCGGTGTCGATACGGTCCACTGCCGGCGTCGCGGGTTCGTCGTAGCTTGATATGGTCGAGAGCCGCGCATAGACGGCCGACATGTCGGGTTCGAGTCTCTTTTTTCCACACCGTCCCTCCCCCCCGGAGCACTGCCCGTCGACTTCTACCTGAAGAGTAAGGCGCGCTCCTCACTCGCTGGCCAGCATTTGCATGTACCGGTTCCTCGAGTCCGCACCGAGTAATCGAAGTTTAAGATGTCATACGAATATCGAATACCGAATATCGAATTTGCAATAATCAAGCAAGCAGTCAAGCAATCAAATCAAATCACCAACCAACCAACGGAACTCACGGACGACAAAGGGAAAAAGAATACCACGAACAGGTACTAAGAATGAAGCTTCGTTGGCCTAGCCAGGGAAGCGCGAGAACGGCAAGGGTTGAAGAATTATTTTGTTTGTTATGATGCAGGGATGGGTCGACTTATACGTACCCGAGACTCGGGGTCATACCCATCCCTGACCCCTTATAATTACCTAGTACATCTGCATGCAGCTCAAGCATGGCATGGCATGTCGAAGGTAAGGATGAGGCGAGCGAGCGCGAGAAATGGGCTCGTCCATCGTCACCGTGCTTTGCGTACATGCAGCAACACCATTCCTCCACGAGGACGGGGCAGTCTTTAACACTAGTGTAGTCTGGAAGGTTGAAGCTTGGTTTCTTCTAGAACGGATCACCGACATTCTTCAATAGCCAAGTTTTTCTTTTCTTTTCGCTGCTCGCTTCCAGTCATACGGGAAGCGTACCCGCTATCTGCACCCCATACTGAACAGAGCGTCTCTCTCGTCCCTGGGAGTGGTAAGGGGCCCGATATGACATGTCAGCCGTTCCCCACGTGTGGCTGTCAGCTTCGTCCCGCTCGAGAGCCGGGGTGTATCGTTTCGAATACGGCTATGATCGACAATGCAAATTTGGCCTACCGGAAAGCCTCTGCATACTTACCAGTGTAAGCTTGTCTAAACACGGTAGTGATTTAAGAGTATTACCTTTTCTTCCGTATGGATGAGCCTGCATTAACTGCTTTGGGCAAACTTCTTAACTGGCTTGGTTCTTAAATATGACGTATCCGAATTATGAAAAGGGGTATGCATATGTATGATATATGTGGACGAAAATACAAAGGGAAATTCATAGGCTTCACTTTAGAGAATGTAAGAGCTGGCTGGTATGAAGACTTAATTAATAATCTAGGTAATATAATTATCTGCACTAGCACTATCCCCTCCCCTTGCCCTTGTATCCCGCACACGACTATTTACACTCGGGCCTGATGACGGCTGGGGGACCTACGCCTCATAATTTCGGGCGGGCTATATCACATCGCCGAAGAAGCCGGACTTCCATTGAATGGAAAAATATCAGTTTGAAATTACACATTATCGGTGGTAGATAAGTTATGTATGATTATTTGCAAGATATACTTGCGAGATAGCCACACCTTGCAACATCTTCTCATCGAATCTGATGCTGATGTTATTAAGCGAATTGATATCGAGCCTGGACACTGGTCACAACGGTCAATTGCCCAGCCTTAAGTTGGAGGGCTGACTTCGGAGATACACGGATCATTCCATTTGCATCAATTCGATAGACTTCACAGAATATGATTGTCCTCAGCAGGATATTTATATCAAAGGATACGCCCAGATTGTCTCATGTCCTTGATACTTCGGCATCTTCAAGTTTACTCCGAGTACTAGGAAGTCTGGTCCGCAGTCATGATTGTGGCAGCCATCGAGGCATAACAGTAAGCGGACGGGTAACGAGTCCATTTCGTTTTCTATCTATTACCATGTCAGAATAAATGCCTCTCCATTGCTATAGTGTCACCGTCATGTTTGAGAGGGTAGTACGGCATCGCACTAATACAAGCAGAAACTCCATCAAATTCTTGAAAGACGAACAGATGTATGTTCCTGGTCGTCTGCATGCTGTTGTGTCACCAATACTATTGTCCTGATGGTTGGTATAGATAGTAGTTGACTCACTTTCGTTGGGCAGATTCTGGTTTTCGGCCCCATCTTCCACGTGCGTTCTTATATTCTCAGCCATGCCAGTCCTACCTCGGGGCCGTTTTGCCTCTCGTAGGCTGGCAGGTAGACGTCCTATCACCGGCATCTTCGCTCATTCGCCCTATACTACGAGAGAGCCACGTTGTTTCCAGCCAATAGTCTGGCCTAGTACCCCTCCTCGATTTCATGTCGTCCCGCCGTTCTATTTATATTATCGACTGTTTCATTTGCATGAAGATGATCAGAACATTGGTTCAAAACCCTCAACAATCCTTTCGAAAGGTCTCAGCTATTTGCCATAGCCACAGTTCCTTTGTTTTGGGGGGGGGTACGAAAGGTCATTAAACTGCAGCCTTTCCCTAGGCAATGGTTATGTTATGTAACTATAGGGTCGAAAAATCAGCCGGTTGATAATCATACAGATCTCTGAGAATCTCACTAGATGCGGCCATTGCTCTTGTAGCGGTCTAATCTAACCCTATATGCACTCTGTTCATCAGATATGACTTCATAAAGGTTGATTTTACAATGATGGGAACATCATCTCAACTTTCATCTGAGGGGAATAGGGATTCGGTTCGAGAGCGGTCTGTATCCCCTCTGGTGTCATCTCGTCCTAGTATCGAGAGCTATCCAAGTTATCACCATCCTTACCAGAATGCCACGCCTCCACATACGGCTGGCGTTCCTCTGCGATACACATCCCAAAGCACACTTGTTTCACGCCAAATCTCGGCAGAAAGTAACAGGAAAGCAGTTCATAAGAATGGAAGATTCAAAAACTTCAGAGCCAGGTTCCAATCAAAAGGTCCGAGTCCAAAGGCCAATGAGCCTATGTCTTGGTGGTGGTGGTGGGAGATCCTCGCGATTATCCTGAGCGTTGCTTGCATGTGCGGCTTGGTGATACTTCTAGCCAAAATCGACAACGTACCTTTGCAAAGTTGGTGGCTCCCGATAGAGCCCAATTCGCTCGTCGCAGCTCTGATCACAGTAGCGAAGGCTTCGATGATGCTAGCGGTAGCGTCTTGCATCGGACAGCTGAAGTGGCGGCACTTCATGCTCCGATCTCGAAGACTCGGAGACCTTCAGCTCTTTGACGATGCAAGTCGAGGGCCTTGGGGATCTGCCGTTCTGCTGTGGAGATTGCGCTTCCGCGTACGAGTGCTAGTTACATTCGGTTTTGCGTTGATCACAATCGTTGCGCTCGGTATGGATACAAGTGCACAACAAGTACTGAAGTTTCCTTTGAGGGAGTCGCTATTGAATAATGAGACAGCAGAATTAGGCGTGGCCAATACGTATAATTCTAAGGGTATCTATGATTTCACACTCTACGAAGGTATGCTCTGTCAACTCAAAATTACAATGTCTATCGAGGGATCTCCTTATGTGCATTGTGCTAACTGGTCGAAGACTTCGTATGGCTACCAAACGCCGACCTTCTTGCTCTTGAGGCATCGATTATCAACGGGGCAACCGGGGCTGTATTTCAACCGTATTTCAAATGTCTTCAACCTGCTAGTCGGTGCCAGTGGAAGCCTTTTACGACTCTAGGAGTTTGTGCAACTTTTGCAGATGTCACGGATATCGCTGTCCCCGACTGCGAACTGGAAAACGATGGAGGTACTATGAACTGCACCTATAGTTTTCCTGGTATGCTCGACTTTGATAATTCCAGTGTCATAGCTATGGATTGGACCAAAAAGGGCACGTTCTATGCCGGTGGGCAGCCTAAAATTACACCCTTCCGGTCGCGATTTAAGCCATCATACGGGACCAACGGTACCCGTTTAGGCTCTTTTATGGCGGTGAATACCACGACAAATGGCTATGCAACATATAATGAAACTACAAAAGTAGTAGTTCCACCACCCGTTAGAGTATTTTCAGGGACTTTCAGTTGGTGTGCGCAGTCTTTCCACAGTGCCACCAGTTCCCAGTCTGATGTGAATGCGAGTTCGTCGTCGACTGAAAGCTTGACGCCCATTAACTTTACCTCTGTTGTAGACGAAGGTAACAATAAGGGCACAGAGTACTATTCTTACGAAGCCAACTCCACTGGGCTTATCTACAGTATTTCTCAGTCGGCTGCGTCTTTCCTACCGGAATACCTTTCCACATTGCTGAGTACCACAGTTCAATATATGGACTACTCTCCTGACAGCGAGACCGTGGGTAATATGTTATTTGAGGTCGGAAATAATCTCCAACATTTAGATCTAGAGAAAGCCATCAAAGGCATTGCAAACACATTAACGAATCAAATACGGAGCAATGATCATGGCGACAATTATAATGCTTCCACCATCACGGGCGCGGCCTTCTTCAATGAGACGTATATACACGTACGCTGGGGGTGGATGACACTACCATTAGTAGAGGTGGTGCTGACTGCTTCTCTACTTGTTGTGTCGATTCTGATTACGCGGAAGCAGCCTCTTCTCAAAGAGTCGGTCATCGCCCTCTTAGTTAGTAAGCTAGAGGGATGGTCCGAAGACGAGCTGGACGTGCCAGTACCCCAAACACAGGAGAATTTGGACGCTCTGGCAGAGAAGATGATAGCTAAGCTTGAGGCCGATGATCTGGGTCGTCTAAGATTTCAAAGGGGGTGGTTGAGTTGAGTTGAGTGTTATAGAAAGATGCCGGTTCATCAGAGAGAGATACGAGTTTGTCAATTCGTCTTGAATTTTCCTCGTTGGGGGCTTCTGCCTTTTCGATATCCAGCATTAATTCTCGTAAAATAACTCCGAAACATTTTATTCAATATCCGTGTTGTTTCACGACATAACACATCGTGAATGTATTGAAAGGCAAGCCAATGAGACGTTGGAAATTCACTATACCTTGCCGTGTGTAAATGCTGAGAAATCCTGCACACCATACACCCGACGGATGAGGGCAGTGGGTGAGGAAGGTTAGTGATATATTAATAATGATAATGGTCGGAGTTTATGGTGGGGATTCTGCATCAATAGAAAAGGGGGGGAAGGGGGAAAAGAGGTGACGAACTGCCGGTAGGTGGGGAACCCGAATCTCCGGCCTCGGGGGTTGCGCTATAATACTATGGCGATTACGATAGGCTAAACACAATCCCGTCCGAGGTTATCCGAAACCCCGACCATCATGGATCTTGTAACTCTCACTATTATTTCTTACATATTCCTAACTGCCTTCTACTCCACCCTACCGTCTCCTATAAAAGCATATAAGAGGCTGAACATACTCACTATATTACGCAGCTCTAGATTTAGATTTAGGATATCCTATTCCTATAAAATTTTGATATTAATCTCAAACCTTTTATCTCTATTGTATTTCATATACCTAGGTAGACTATTAAACCATGCCTGCCTTCAATGTATGTCTCAACCCCTCACTCCCCTATTCAGCCCTATTTATACCTAGTACCTATCTAGATACTTCGGTAAAATAATTAAACACATACTGACTTGTTGATCCCTAATAGCGACTTATTCGTTTTCTTGCCAAGAATGGCCAAACATACTATGGAGATGCCATCTTGCCCGAGGGCGTGACAGACATCGCTAAGGCAAAGAAAGCCCGAGTCATCAAGGGAGATATATTTGGCAAGCATGAAGTTACCGACCAAGTCGCGGACGTCCGATTACTTCTAGCACCCCTCGCCTTGGAGGATATCAAGACGGTCCGGTGTCTAGGCCTCAACTACGCGTTACACGCTAAGGAGGTCGGTCTTTTCTCGGCATCGCTATTCGGAATCTCGAGAAGCTAATAACCCTCTTCCTCTTTAGGCTGGTCTACCGTTGCCAAAATACCCAGTTCTATTCGTAAGTAACATCCCCTCCACTCTTTTTCAAGCGTTACGAAACGAAATACCAACTGCCGGAACAGTTCAAGCCAGTCACTTCTCTGTCGGGGCCCACGGACCCCATCCCTGTGCACCCGATAGCGCAGGAGGAGCTAGGACTGGACTACGAATGCGAGCTCGTCGTCGTAATCGGCAAGGAGGCTAAGGACGTCTCGGAAGCCGACGCGCTCGACTATGTCCTAGGTTACGCTATCGGCAACGATGTTTCGCACCGCGACTGGCAGGTCGCCCGCGGCGGCGGCCAGTGGGGACTAGGCAAGGGATTCGACGGCTGGGCGCCCTACGGACCGGGCATCGTGACGAGCAACCTCATCAAGGACCCGCAGAAGCTGACGATCAGCACCAGGTTAAACGGGCAAACCGTGCAGGTGAGCAGAACTCCTCTAGACTAGATTAAATAGGTATTTGGAAGCCTGGAATAAGCCATTAACGGGAAATCTAGGAGAGCAACACGGCGGACCAGATCTTCAACGTCAGACAGACCATCTCGTTCCTGAGTAGAGGCCACACGCTGCTACCGGGCGACCTGATCTGGACGGGAACGCCGTCGGGCGTCGGGATGGGACGCACCCCGAAGCTGTGGATGAAGGACGGCGATGTAGTCGAGGTCGAGCTCGAGGGCGTGGGGATTGTTACGAACAAAGTCGAGTTCCTCAAGGAGGAGGCTGCTAAGTTGTGAGTGATCAACTTAGATCATTCTTTTTGACGTCGAGGGTAGACTACATACCTACCTAGGTACATATGCGATTGGATATATACGGCAGTTTATGAGTTTTTGAATACAGCGTGGCTTTGTTGCTGTCTGTTGGATATGATAGTGGTATTTTATATCAAAGATATCATGGATCTAAGTGTTGGTTATTGAGTAGGTGTTAAAATTACATGACATAGTATCGTTGTATCATTAAGGGGTGAAATATGCAATCATTGGCAGACATTTCTTATAAATCAGTAAGTACCTATATATACTTGACCACCATAACCAACACTAGGTTCCAAAACACCTTCGATTTTCACCGCTTTATAACAATGCATTAATCCTACCAAGTCTATCTATCCATAACTCATCAAGCAATCACTCATTACAAACAACAACAACAACACCAAACCACGACCCCTCAATAAATCACACACGTAGGCTCCTTGACAGGACAATTAAACGCCTCTCTGAAGCCCTCGGAGTTCTCCATCATGCTCTTGACGCGCACGCCCGACGGGGAGTGCACGTCGGCGAGGCCGGCTAGCTTGCCCTTGTCGTTGGTCTTCTCGCAGAAGAACTGCGCGGCGGCCACGTAGAACAGCTGCTCGCGGGAGAAGCGGGCGCCGAGCCCGGGGAGGTCGAAGTCCGAGGCCGGGTCCGCGCGCCGCTTGTCCTGCCACGCGTCGTACGCCGTGTTGATGCCGCCGGTGTCGGCGATGTTCTCGCCCAGCGTCAGGTTGCCGTCGACCGGCCGCTGCTCGCCCGTGCTGAGCGTCAGGTTGTTGCCGCCGTACTGCGCGGCCAGGCACTGCGCGCGCTCGTCGAACCCCCGCTCCGACTCCTCGTCCCACCAGTCGGCGTAGGCGCCCCGCTCGTCCAGCAGCCGCCCGTTGCTGTCGAGCGAGTGCGTGAACTCGTGCCCGATGACCGTGCCGAGCGCGCCGTAGTTCATGTACGCCGGCAGGTCCGGGTCCAGCAGCAGCTGCTGCAGCGTGCCGGCGATGATGATGATCGAGTTCTCCTGCCCGTAGTAGAAGGCGTTGATCGTGAGCGCCGAGCCGGCGTTCGGAGGCCACGCTGTCTTTAGCCGCTGGGTGCCGAGGAGCGCGCCGTTCGTCTTGGCTAGCCATTTGGAGTGCGAGACGGCGTTGGCGAAGTACGAGTCTGTGACCTCGAGGTCTGCGTAGAAGTCCCTTAGCGACGTCGCATCGTCTAGATTAGGCGACTGTGGGTATTGTTAGAATGTTATCGTTGCGGGTTAAGATGGCAGCACTGTGTGTTTTCCTTACCTCAGTTGGATATCCAAGCTTCGGCGTTATAGCTTCTACCTTGTGCTTGGCTATCGCCTTTACCTTGTCCGTCATCCATTCGATATGGTCGATGTTGCTGGCGAGACGGCCCTGGATCCTTGTCGTCATCTCCTCGAGGGTCTCCTTGATTGCTTCCGTGTACTTGACTTCTACGTAGGGCTTGCTGAGAAGCCATGCCATCTTCGTGTCCGCGTCTTGCATACAAGCCCGCCATCTCTCTGGGGCGTACTCAGGTTTCTGTGGCATGTATTAGAATACTAATATGAATAGATAGCAATATGGAAGGCACAACTTACCTGTCCACTCTGTATGTTTGATAATTCCTTAATGGGCTTTAATTCGGGTCCGTCGACAATGGACATGTAGTTCAGGATCGCTTGCCACATGAAATACGCTTGAATCACTGGTTTGGTGGTATTCGCTAAAGTCTGGGAGAGCAAAGGAGAGTATTCGGGATGAGGATACGACGTTCGGTTTACGGGCGTAGAGCTGATTGCGGCGAACACCGAGGCCAAGTCGAATTCAGGGGCTAGCTGCGTAGCATTGCTCAACTCCCTGATTTCAAGCAAATCCTATATACTAATCAGCAACATAACCTCTAATTGTTACGCGAGGGCAATATAAAGGTGCCTACTTACCTTGTTGGTGATAGACGGTGCCGTCAAAGCAATGTTTCGCTCAAGCTCGACTAGACCGTGAGCGAGTTCCTCGGCAGCACATCTTGACTCATTTGTAGGCAGCACTTTTGCAAAGACTTGAGCCACTACCTTCTCGTATACCGACCGGCTCTCGTCATCTTCATAGGAATCGCTTGAAAGGGGGGGCCCTTGAGGTGATATGGAGGGGATATACGTTTCCTAGTAAATTAATAAAAGCCATAAAAGTAACAGAAAGGGGAAACATACAGGATAAAACGGATCAAGCGTGACCGTCAGACCTAAGAAGGGGAATATGGCGTGCTCGGCAAAGTAGAGGTAAGTCTCGCTGAATGACTTGTGATCGGCTGGTCCAAAGAGTTGAGGATTTTTATATTCCTCCGGTGTGACGGGGAAGTTATCGGTAATATTCCCGAGGAAAGTCACCAGCGGTTGAACACCTCTCTCGGCAATTTCAGTTTCGTTCATGCAGGTATTGTATCCAGTGACCAGTTTCTGGAAGTTTTTCTCGTCGACTGATCCAGATGACCCCTAAAAGGTTAGTTAGCTACCTGTCTATTATATAAACGTGACAATTTTGGTTCAAACTTACTAAGGAGTTATCATACGGAGCCTCGAGGATATTCCTCATCAAGATATAGTTCGACTCCTTCATCAATGAGGGCACTGTAATGCCATTATCCCATTCGGCAATCACATTATTCTCCCGAAACCCGCCGCATACCACTGTAAGTTGGTCTTAGCAACAATCTCCATATACCTGCCTGATGTTGGCCATCGGGGGATACATACTCTCCTCGAAGTTGGTACACGGGTCGAGTTCCTCGAATTTGGGACTCAGACGGGAGTATAGGGTTGCCGACGCCTGGAGACATGACTGCGAGAGACAGACCGAGGAGGTTGCGTATGGAGACATAACGAAAAATAAGTAGGAAAAATAAGTAGGAAAGAGAAAAAAAGGAAAAAATAAAAAGAAACCCAAAATCCCAAGAAAAAGGACAAGACAGTAAGATGTCGAAGAAAGCCAAGCGGTACAGAAAAAAAGCCTTCATGAATTTTGAGTCGTGAGATTGTAGGTTATATATCTGCTTAGATGCTTCAAGTCATGGTTACCTAATATCCAAGTAAGAGTTGTGGAAACGTCGATGGTGCCACAGCCACTGAAGTCCTACCAGTAATCCAACTCTAAGCCTTAAGGCTCTACGATAGGGTCGGATTACCTCCCAGAAGGGTAAGGTTTTGATCTACAAAGCTGAACGATTTGCAGCGGGATGCAGGGCGGTGTAGCTATAACTCATCTGGTATCTAGTAATGATCCTAGTCGTCTATTCAAAGGAGCATACGAATTGCCGAAAGAGGTAACTAAGACGCGCTGTTATTGGATGATTTCCTACGAGTATAACTTGCAAGGGTGCCACGAGAATTTGAAATGTCATAAGGCACCATCTAATCAATTACCTTGTGAAGGATATGACAGCTTATTCCTAGCCCTTTCGATAGTATCACTAAACAAAAATTATCCTGCCAGGGTCCTCATATGTGGATTAATAATCGTGTTAAGCTCAATAAGTGAGCCAAATCCCCCGTCACTGAGCTCGAGTACGTAATAGTAGGACCAGATACTAATACAGCAAGGAGATTGAGAGCAATATTTCTGCTTATTGTTTTGATGATCATCACTCTTCGTGACTTAGTACAGCTCAGCTCATAACAAATTAGGGGCGGGACTTTTGCCATGTTTTCTTACGTTAACTGCGGACCAAGGGCAAGCTGACAATAAGCGTCTGACACGTCTATAATTATCTGGAATACTTATTAGCCTTAAGTCCTAGGCCCCTCTTATTACCTATAACCAACTAGTCTAAACTTAGGGCTTCCCCGGAATATGTAACCACACCTATATGAGAAGTTATCGTCGCTGCTAGATGTATTCAGCTGTGTGGCGAAGTTAATATCATAGCTCAACATTCATTGTTTCAAGAACTTGAATAAGTGAATGTTGGAAACTTTTAAATAGTTATAAAATATATAGTACTTTTTATTAATATATATTATTCCTTAGATTCTTAAGTAAGGTGTTTTTATTCTTGTTAGAATGTCATAGGTTAAGACACCATGTATATAAATCCGGTCCATTAAGAAATAAGACAGGTAACCCTTATAACTCCATTTGGGTAGCCCAGTTATTATGGAGGAACTAAGAGAGTACCTAATTATTTTTAAAGGTAGTATGAGTTGGGTTGCGTACAGGAAATAGCGCAATAATATTAGGCTAAGCTACCTACCTAAGTAGGAACCAGCCTAGTTTTATCAACGGAAACGTGTAAATGCACTCTGGACCATGCGGTGATCCACATAGAAGGCTCTGCCTATGTTACCTATATATAAAAATAAAAGACCCTAAGGTTCTATTGGAGTCCAAGTAATAATATTCTCCTATTCACCATACAAGCTACTAGCGAGCCTCTGATGGATCCATTTACCTACCTTTGACTCTATACTACGACTTAAACCAAAAGCTAGTCATCGAACGACACGAAGAAAAGTTATGTGATATTATTTGTCGCTGTTAAAAAGGGAAGCTGCCTTTAAGGTCTCACTGTTAAGATGCTTCCTTCTAATAGAATCCTTACGTCTATTATGCAGTAAGATCATCAAAACCATGGATTCTTGCAGTCTTCGACATTTATAATCACACTATTTTTGAACCTAATACATTATGTAGTGAATATCGTGGTTTCATATCAATGTGATCTCAAGCGATCTTACATCCTAATTTCAAGATTTTACCCTTATCTCTTACAGAGCGAGGGGATTCTCGTAGTTATATCTTTAACCTAGCTTTATTATAAGTAAGTTGAATACTTGCCTACCTGGTAAGTAGGAGGTAAGAGCAATTTAGATACTATGAGTTATAGTTAGTACCATCATCTTTTCATTTTACGAAGTCTTCCAACATTGATGTTAAGTTGATGTTTGAGTAATATTCAACTATTTCCAAGGAAATATAGTCTCTGTTATAATCGGCCGTCTGCATGTCTTGGCTATACGGCTGTAAATGTCATTTTTTCGTGTGCTAAGAGCAGCTGCGCACATGATCTGCTCGATAGTACTCCGCCTTAAAGTATTAGTGTTATAAACAATTCTCAAAATTCCTTTACTATTCCCTGATTTACGTTGAGTTGAATGAGATTATGATCTTGTTAAGCGAATTTTTGAAGACATAACTAACCTAATGTCATACGGATAGGCTCCACGAAGCAGAGTATGATCAATATATGCAAGTTGGTGAATATAAGATATGTTGGAACTTATAAAATAAAACTATTAAATAAGGTTAATTAAAAGATTTAGTTAATATATGTAAGATTAAATTAATAGGATTAAAAAGGCGTTAACGGCGCTTAAAAAGATATTTAAATTATATATATATAAGTTATTACGTTTTATTTTATATAAAAAAAAAGTAAAAACCTTAAAATTATAAAATAATTATATAAAACGTTTTTAATATTAATAATATTAAAATTAATTTTAATAACTTTTTTATATAATTTATTAAACTTTATTAAAAAATATATAATAATTATTATATTATTTAAACATTTATTATTATCGTTATAAATAATTAAATTATTAATAAAAATTAAATTTAAAATTAATATAATATAATTTAAATAATTTATAACACGGTAATTTAATTTAATTAAACCGATATAATATTAATAAACGAATAAATAATTTATTTTAAATAATAAATTTAATAAATTAATTTAAACTTTTTATAATAAATTTAAAGTGCGATTATTTAATATATATAAAATAATTAAGCTTAATAAAAAATTATTAATAAATTTAAAAAAATAATTAATTATTATTAATAAGCTTTTTAAACTTTTTATTAAAACATTAAAAAGTAAAAAAAAATTTAATAAAAAATAATAAATCAAATTTACATTAAAGAATTTTAAATTAATAACTTTTTTATAAAAATATATATAAATTTTACGTATATTAACGTAAAAACTTACCGTTAATTTAATAATTTAAAGGCTTATATTTAAGTTATTTTTAATAAATTTAATATTTAATTAACTTTATTTTAAAAAACATTAAAAAACGTATTACATTAAAAACGTTAATTAAATTAAATCCTTTTAATTAAAAAAACTTAATATATTTTAAAATATTATTTATTAAATATTTTAACTTAAAAGCTTAAATAAAAAACCTTTTTTTATATAATCCTTTTTATAAATTTAAGTTAAAAAAATAATTAAAAAGGCTTAAGTATAATTTAACTTTATTAAAGTTAATCTTTTTATATTTAAAAAAAAATCCCTTTAAAAAAGCCGTTAAAATACTTAATAATAACTTAAACGACTTTAATTTTAATAATTAATTTTAAAACCTTAAATTACTTAAAACCCTTTTTAAAAGATTATTTTAAGGTAATTTTACGCCTTTAAATAATAATAAAAATCCTTTACTTTAAAATAATTAACTTATTTTTTTATATTATAATTACCGTTAATTTAATATAATTTAATAAACTTATTATTTATAATAATAAAGATCTTTTAAAATTTTAAACTTAATAAATAAAAATAAAAATATATTTAAAAACGTATATAAAAAGTTTTCTTAAAGATTTTTATCACATTAATTAAATTAAATCGTTAAAACTTTCTTTAATAAAATTATTAAATTAAATTATTTTAAATAAAAAAAACTTTTAAATATAAATAAAAAATTCCTTACCGTTATTTAAGAAATAAATTAAATATATAAAAACATATTAATTAACCCCGGTATTTTAAGAAAAAAAAAGCTTACTTTAACTTAAAAACCTTTAAAATTAAATTAAATTAACCGTAAAAAAGAAAACTGCTTTAATTTAAGCTAAAATTAATCCTTAAAAATAATAATAAACCTAAAAATAAAAATAAATTAAAATTAAACTAAAAAAATAAAGTTTAATTTAATAATAAAAATACTTTAAAAAGAATTAACTAAATAAATATAAACTAATAAAAAAAAATAAAAAATCTTATTAATATTATAAACGTAATAATTATTAAACCTTTTTTTATTTTATTAAAAAAAACGTTAATAATAAAAACTTATTATTAAATTTAAATAAAATCTCCTTTATAAAATAACCTTAAAATAATAATACTTAACTTATACTTTCATTATAAAAAAAGGTATAAATAAATATAACTTTATAAGAATTATTTTATTTTTAAATTATAAAAATTAAAAACTTCGATTTAAATTTTTAAATAACTTTAACGTTACACTTCGTTAAATCTTATAATTAAATTAAAATAAAATACGTTAAACCGTAATAATTAAAAAATTAATTAAAAATAAAATAAAAATTATAAAAAAACCTTACTTAAAATTAATTTTAAAACATAAATTTATTATTAATATAACATTAATATATAATAAAAAAAACACTAAATATAAGCATTATTAAATTTAAAAAACTTAATTTTAATAAAATCTTTTTTTAAAATAAAGAAATAAAAGTTATTAATTATTAAAAAACAATATATATAATTTATATTAACCTTTAATTTAACTTAAATCCCTTTTATAAAATATTATTATATTAATCCTTTTATCTTTTATTATTAAGAAAATTATTTCTTTAAAATTAACTTTAAATTAAACGCTTTAAATAATAAATACGATATTATTATATTATAATAATAAATAAAATTTTATAAACTTATAAACTTTTTTAAAATATTAAAAAGATTAAGTTTAATTATTTTTATTATTAAAAACATTATATTAATTTAACTTTATATAACTTAAAAAAACTAATTAATATAATAATAAAAAATATTAAAAAACGTTTTTAAAGAATTTTATAAATTTATATATATTATAATAAAAAAAACAAAATAACGTTTTTTAAATTATTAATTATAAAATTACGTTATTAATTTTTAAAAAGAAAAAACACTTTTTTAAAAACTTTTTTACGTTATAAATAAAAAAAACTTAATACGTTAAAACTATAATTAAATAAAATGCTTAATAATAAACGTATTTAAAAATTAACTTTATTTTATATAACACTTATAATATTTATAAATAAATTAAATTCTTAAAACGTTTTTTAATTTATAATAAATTATAAAAGTTTAAATAATATTATTATTTTTATTTAATATTTTATACTTTTAATATTTAAATTATAAACTCGCTTTAAAACCGTAAAATAATTTACTAAAATTAATCTTAAGTTAAAATTTTACCTTATTAAAATTAAAAAAGAAAATAAATAAAAAACAACTTTTTAATATAAATATAATTTCTTTAAATATTTAATTATACTTTTTAAATTAATTAATACTTTTATAACCTTTTAATTTATAATAAATAACATTTTTTAAAACTTTATCGATTTAAATTTCCTAATATATTTAAATAACTTTTTTATTTATATAAACATTATAAAAAAATATAATAAAATCGTTAAAAAAATCTTAAAAAATCTTATAAAATATCACTTTATAATTAACCCGTAAAAGTACATTTAAAAAAACTAAAAAATAAACTTCCTTAATTATATTATTAAAATTAATAATATCTTAATAATATAAAATAAAATTAATTATTAACATAAATAAGAAAAAATAAATAAAAACTAAAAATAAAATAAAAAAATAAATAAATCCTTTAAAAAACTTAAATTTCGTTTTATTTAAACTTTTATTATAACTTATTTTAACCTTTTAAAATAAACTTATATTAAAACTAATGCCTTAAATTATATTATTAACGTTATTTTTTTAAAAAAAAAAAATTTAATAAAGTTAATATTTTCTTAAAATTACCGTAATATCGACTTAAAAAAAACTAAAAACTAACTTATAAAATCGATTTTATAAATAAACATTTTTTATACTTTTAAAAAACTTTATTTACCTCTTTAATAATTATCCTCGTTATATTAAAAAAACTTTATAATTTTATTATATTTAATTAAAATTTTAACTTTATTAAATAATTAAAAAAAACAGTTATTAATAACTTAAAATACGTTACGTAAATTAAAAATCCTTTTAAAAACGTCACTTTATAAAATAACCTTTTATATTAAAAAAAAACTTTAAATATTTATAAAACTTTAAAAAGAAATTATTTCCATTAAATATAATACTTTTATCGTTAAATATATAAAAATAAATAAAACTTTAAAATTAATTACTTAAAACTTTTAATAATTAAATATTAAAAATATTATTTAAAATTACATATAAAGTTATTTAAAATATTAATAAAATAAAATCCCTCGTTACACTTTATATAAATATTTTTAATTAATAATAATAATAAATTTTATTATTAACTTTTTTTTATTAAATAATTATAACTTTATTTAAATAATAATAAATTTATTCTTTAAAATAAAAGAAAAAAATTTAATAACTTAATTAAAATTTTCGTTAAATAATATTAAAAACTATATAATATATCTTTAAATATTATTTTTAATAAAGATTTTAAATTTACATTTTATATTTAAAAAGACTTTTTTAAATTAATAAATATTAAATCTTATATAAATATTATATTTTATTTATAAATTAATAAAAAATAATGTTATTATAAATAAATTTTATAATTATAAAATAAATAATTAAAAAAACTTATTTATAATTATAAAATTTATTTATAATAATATTATTTTTTATTAATATAATTTATTTTTTTTATATTAATTATAAATATTATTTAATAACTTATAATTTTTTTATAAATACTTTACGTAATTTTAAAAATAAATTATATATATTAAATAATATAAATACATTAAAATATATAAAAATACTTAAAATAAAACCGTTAATAAATAAAAAAATAAGTCAATAAATAATAAAAAAATATATTAATTTTTAAAATAAATTAACTCGTAATATTAAACATAAAAAACATTAAAATTAAACGCCTCGTTAAAAAAAATTAAATAAAAAGCTTTTAAACTTTTTTAAAATTTAATAAATAATCTTTTTTATCGTAATAAAACTTACTTTTTTTAAAAAATAAAAAATATATAACTCGTTTTATATTTTATTTATTAAACTTTATTATATTAATAATTAAAAACTTCTTAACTTTAATTAAATTTTACGTATAATAACTTTAATAAAATTTAAAAATTATTAAATAAAATAAATAATAAACTTTATTAAAAATTAAAATAAAATAAAATATCTTATAAAATAAAAAGATTAATTAATTAAAAAGCATTAAACTTAAAAACCTTATAAATATATATTTAATAAAAAAATAAAAGGAATAATTAAATTATTTTATAAATAATATATTAATAAACTTTATAATTTTATAATTATATAATATATTTAAAAATAAATATTAAAAAATAAATATTATATAAATAAACTTTATAAAATAAAATATAATTAATATATATAAATTAATAAATATAAAATATATTAAAACTTATAAAATAAAATTATTAAATAAAATTAATTAAAAAACTTAATTAATATATATAAAATTAAATTAATAAAATTAAAAAAACATTAATAACGCTTAAGAAAATATTTAAATTATATACATATAAATCATTACGCCTCGCTTCGCAAAAAGAAGAAAAAGGCAAGGACCTTAAAACCATAAAGAATTATTATTTAAAATTAAACTACAGTTCCAAGCTCTATTGCCCTTGTCACACCTAATGACAAAGCAGCTAAGAGATGCACCGGATTAGTGTTAAGCTACCATAATTCAAGCTTGTCATATTTCCAACACCTAAAGTAAGCTTGAAGTAATATCTAATGGTAACTCGGATACTAATATAAATATCTGAAGATTTTGATCTCAAGAAAAGGGCAGAGGCTCACTTAAGATCTGAAGTTAACGATACTGATACACTGTATATTAACTATCACATGCAAATAAATGCTCGTCAATTGCATAACTCCAATTTGTGCTATGCCTTAGGTTAGGTAGGTATACTGCGTCATAGCGGTAGGGGCCCGACTAGCGCCTTTTTAGAGTAGTACCGTACCGCAATCCCGGCGCTACTCCAGCTATCTTTTGAGCCGAGATTTGGAAACAACATGTGCCACTGCCGAGGCCGAACAAAAAGAAACGCCAGCGCCAATCCATCCATTCTTCTACCATTACCGCAAGGAAAGAATGAGCTCCTTCTGTATTCGACAAACACCGTAACTCCTGCCATCTCCCGCTGCCCCCGGAGGTTTAGATTATTAGTTGTCAACAAGCACCACAACATCAATGGTCCGATAACATCCCTGAACATCTGATTCGATAGCCGACGCCGCACCCCCTTCTCCTAAATCCCGGCGACGCAACACCCGACCAAGCTTTCCCTCCCTCCCTACCTCCTCTCTCACCACCTCACCCACTTCACCACACCTCGACCACGCCCCCCCAAACCAACCCAAAATGTCCACCCTCCCGCCCGCCCTCGAAGGCGCCAAAGCCGCCATCGAGCGCATAATCCTGGACCCGGCCTACCACGACGTCCTCGCGATCCTGAAGGGCGTGCGCAACGGCGCGGTGTACGGGGCCAAGGTGCGGTTCCCGCACGCGCTGGTGATGGTGCTGCTGTTCCGGCCGGGCACGCTGCGGGAGAAGGCGTCGCTGGTGCTGCGCGCGACGCGCACGCACGCCCGAAACCTCGCGCGCTTCGCCTTCGTCTACAAGCTGTCGTGCTACGCGCTCAAGCGGTGCGGCGCCACTCCCGGCAAGGAGGGCCCCTACGACTCCCTGCTCGCCGGCCTGCTGGGCGGCTACGCCGTCTTCGGCGGCCGCTCCCCCAAGACCGGCCGCATCCCCAGCGTCAACCAGCAGATCGTGGTGTACGTGTTCGCGCGCGTCGTGCTGGCGCTGGCGCGGCTGGCCGTGAAGCCCGCGGCGGCGGGGGGGGGCGTCGCCACGGGGCTGCCGTTCGTGTCGCGCCCCGACGTGTCCGCCATGATCTCGCATTACGCCTGGCCCGTGTTCGCCGCGACGTCCTGGGCTGCTGTCATGCACCTGTTCCGCCACCACCCCGACGAGCTGCAGCCCTCGCTGCGCAGCAGCATGACGTACATCTACCAGCAGTCCGACAACTGGGACTCCCTGAGGAATTTCGTCTGGCATAACAAATAAATACACACACACCCGCGCGCGCGCACAAAATACATACTTACCTGCCTGCCTACCTAGGCCCGTAAATAGAGAAGCGAGGAGCTGGCAGACCGAGAGGCAGACTTCGACTTCCCGGGGTCAGAAAGGGAAAAAAGGAGAAAGAAAGAAGAAAAGGAAGCAAGAACGGGGAGGTAATCGAGCTGAGCTGAGCCGAACAGCAGTCTACGAAGGAATTCGTGGCTATGATATCGACATGGAAATCACCATGTATAAAGGCGTCCGTTGGTGTTTTTGGTTTGTCCGGGGTTTACACACGATACATACATAGTACGTTCAGATGTACAATTTACGCATTTGGCATGGGGCGGCGGTCGGGCTCATTTACAGAGTACCTAACCGGTGGTAGACGGACATCTTCTACAAGGATATATGAATTGGGTAGATTACCATATTGTGCCGAGTGCCCTTGATTGTAGAGCAGAGCCCATGTGAATCGGCTTAGACTAGGTACGGAGGCTTGATTGTCGTTCATCGATATTCTAGTTAGAAGGCCCGCAGTAGCTACGTGGTGATCGACAAGGACACAATCCACATCTTTGCAGATACGGATATGTTATATTGAGTCATATTTTCTAGTGAAGCTTCGTATAAATACCACCAATTAAATCCTCAATAGCATTGAGGCCGAGTTGGTTTTGGGTTGTCAATTCGATGGTAATTCAAGAATACAAAAGTCGATGCAAGGCCTATGGGGTCGGGTATTTTACAAAAGTTCTCCTATCTAGCCAGTTCCTTTTTATCTATACCTACCTCCAAGGTATTCTATAAGTGTTTCCATCCGTTCGACCACATTATCTGCATCTCGTTGATGAGGCACGCCTCTCCGGGCTCGTACCTCGGCAGGTCCCCGTCCGGGGTTTCGAGCTTCCATTGCTCTACTCTGCTCTGGACTACCCGGTTCTCCAACCGGCTCTGGAGGCCGATGTGCCAGCTGTTAATCCGGTTGACCCAAGCGCTTACGACCGTCCAGAAGGGATTCGGGAAGCGGTTTGTTCTGATCTGGTAATACGCCTTAACACCGTAGGCGACGCGGACGTTTGGATTCAGCCACACGCCCTTTTCGGTCGTGAGGTAGTTGTCGGCATGTATCAGACAGCACTCCGAGCCTTCCAAGTGTAGGTCCGCCAGGGTATCATCGATGCCGCGGAACTGCAATGGCGGCTTTGCATAGAAAGGAGCCGAGTCAAACGCTACAATGCCGTTCCAGCACGAAGTAACCCGGATAGGCGCGTTGCGCTCAGCTGATGCCCTCGAGATGGGAGATTGGAACCACGGCCAATAAAGGGACACAGTCTTTAGGCCTAGGTCATCTCGAAGAGCAAACGTGTCGTAGTAGAGAGGTGATACCTTGTAGTCCATGGAGCATGCAGCAGCATAGTTATTATCGCGAGTGTTGAATAATGTGACAATATCCTCAGTCTAGGTCGATCAATGTTAGCCATCCGATCTTACCAGCTATACCTTTAGAATAACATGTGACCATACATCAAATACGACGTCGTTTAGCCAGAGGACCTTGTCAAACTTTCTCCCCTCGCTCTGCAACTGCTTAAGCGGTTCCATAGCCTGGTTGCGAACCTTGGCAAGGTAGGGTATCCGGCGCAGCTCGAATTGGCTTTCGGCAACGTTCCAAATCCAACCGGGTTCTCGCGCATTCGGTGGGGGCCGGGTATCGATTTCTTCCAATTGCTCCCATACCGTCAATCCCAAGCTGACCGTATTGGAGGCGTGTCTCTCATCGAGAGCCGCCTTCAGATCCATCAGTGCCTCCTTTGTTTCATCCTGGGAGCCTGACTCGATAGCCGATACATGGACGTTTTCCGGACCTAGGTAGTCAACCAGATCCAGCACAGCCTGGTTCCATGCTGCTCTTTGTATCAGTGCCGTGTTCCGATGTACTGACGCGATAAAGACAGTCGTGTTCCCTGTTCGAGAAGAGGGGGATCGTCGGTCTATGTCGGACAGGTTCTCGCGATAGGTATCGGGACGGCGGCGCACGAGGAACACGGCATCGATGGAGAAGAGGAAGAATAGGACGAGGAGTATGGGGCGCAAGTAGTTACGCCTGAAGCGGCGGTATCTAAGAACCATCTAGAAAAGGAGCGTGCGGTTTGAGTAGAGAAATGTTTGCACAAAAGGAATCGAGAACGAGGGGGCGACTGGTGAATTCTAGAGAGGTTATGACATTCTCGAAACAAACGACAGCCGTCTCCTTCAACCTCGTTCTCGCTGAAGCTGTAGGGAACAAAGAGGGAAGCTCATCAGGTACTTGACAACTACCTAGGTACCTACTATATAATAGGATATGTATTAAAATGAATTGATCAAGAATTGGAATATGGTTAAGGATGCGCCGGGACGGTGAGTTTAAGGGGTTCCAAGGTTGTGTACGTATGGATGCTAGTAGTGTATGCGAGGAGAATGCGAGGAGAATGCTAGGCGCGTGTGAGAGTTGAAGAGTTGTCGAATGAAGATGCGTCAAGGCTACGACTAAGAGTCTTGGCCTAATGAACCCTACCCCTAGGTAGTTACCAGCTATTTTAATCCATATGGGGCGGTAGCACCCCCCTGGAATCCAGGGGTTTTCAGGTCAGGGCAGTTGCCACATAATCGGACCTGAGGTTGACCTGGAAAACATTTCTGTACGACGTATCTATTTTTTTTTAGTATGGTATTCTGCAGTAAGAACGCACTTGTCTGACATGTGTAACATTAGACAATCTTGGTAAAGGCGTAGGAGTTTGCAACTATCCGAATTATGCATGAACGCATACAAATGAACGATGTTGCATGATCCAGTGGCCTGGGTATGCGATTAATGTAGATCATTTTGTTAGTATCGATGTCCTGGAAAATAATTAGATGTATCGTAGATCTTAGGTACCTAAATATGTATCTGTGATGTATATTCAATGATCAATTTACTCAAGAACCTACCTAATGACGATACCCTACTAACCCATCGGCTAAAAGCTAGCTCATGTCGTGGTTGCCGGTTATAAGCGTAGGGCTATCCACCTGCCGTACTCTCAAGACTGACGCCATCGGGACAGTGGGGTAGGTAATCTTCGTTTATACACTATACCTAAGTATTATGTACAGTACCTAGGTAGGTATTATAGGCAACCATATAGAAATCATATAGGCAATCTGCAATATCGAACAAGCTGAAAAGAAGACTAACGATTTTGTCTCTTATTCGTCCCGTAAGAGCTTCGCGTCTGAAGTTCGAAAATGGCATCGCATAGTAGCAGCCTTCCAACAGCTGCGGAAGAAGGATTTAAAGATGCCGCCTCGTATGATGCATATCGCCCTTCGTATCTGCCAGAGGTTGTCGAGACATTCCTCGCCAAATTGAATATTGCGCAGCAACCCGGGGCTAAAATCGTCGAGGTCGCCTCGGGAACTGGCAAGTTCACCGAACTCATAGCTCAGCAGCCCGAGAGGTTTACTGTTAAAGCGATCGAACCTCATCACGGGATGAGGGAGAAGCTTGCGCAGAAAGATTTACCGGGTGTCGAAGTGATCGATGGAAAGGCTGATAAGATGCCGGTTGACAATGAGTGGGGCGACGCTTGTATTGCGGCTCAAGTGAGTTGATGGGCAGTGACTGTAGACCTGGGAGAATGCTGACGTTAACCCCATGTAGGCATTCCACTGGTAAGCTAGCTATTAAACCAAATTGGCAAGTTGAAAGAAGATCCTTTTCTTATGTGTATTGTATGTCAAGGTTCGCAACCCCTGAATCGTTGAAGGAGATCCAGCGGGTATTAAGACCGGGTGCCGTGTTTGGCGCTATATGGAATATCGAAGACTGTAAGCTCGCTTTAAAATACTACGGAATCTCCGATATAATAAGAATTGCTCACTAATCAACGGTTAGACAACAAACCTCAGGGTTGGCCGGCAACTACGAAGTGGGAGCAGAAGATAAATGATTTCATATGGTCATTAGATGACGGTCTTCCTCGATTTAGACATCAGGTTGGTGGTCCTCCCTTAACGGCAAACTCTACCTAGACATAGCTGATATTTTCCACCAAGAAATGGAAAGAAGTATTTGATCAGCAACTGCCAGGTAGTCCGCTTCAGGTTCTCAAGGATACTCTCACCGACTGTCTGCCTAGATTCAGTCTTCCACTTGGAGAGGATAGTGCGAAGTGGACAGTCTGGCTGAGTGAGAAAGCACTTTCGTCACGACTTAATACTCTGAGCCAGATCGCCGTGTTTAAGGGGGATGAACGAGAAGCCTGGAATAAGCTTCTTAAGGAAACCCTGGAGAGTGACGATGTTGAGAGGAATGAGAAGGGTGAGATCGCAGTACATGGCGCGACGTTCTTCTTCTGGACGGATAGGTTATAGACGAGGTTCTAAGCATCATAGATAATGCCTAGAGTAGAGAACACGAATATCCCTGTTTGTCATGCTTTTAGATTGATATATTCGTAGTCTCCCCATATTCATAGGGAAGGGGGAAACATATATGCATCCATGGATACCTCCCTAACTCAAATTCCATGACCTCTCTTGAAATAACGGTGCGAGGTTGTTGATGTCACTGTAAGGGAACAGTGCTTCATGCATCGTTATAATCCCCAAAATCTTTAGGGTCAAGCTCCTTAGGTGTTGTAGGAGCTCATATTTGGCAAAATTGAAAACCCTTATATCATGAGTCGGCCGAGATGTACATAACTTAAACGGGTGATTAGCATTCATAAGATATTACACTCATAGATACAAGCTCGCTCACCGTTGTTGCCTCTCACGAAGGCGTCTCCGTATGTCCTTCGCTTTACGCCATTGACGTATTCTTCAGTCTTCTCCAATGCAATGTTCATGTATCCGTCAACAGATTGCAGTTCCCCTGTAGGTGTTATATCATCAGCACTGCTACAAGAACCAGTTCCTTTTGATGCGATATACACCGGACTGACCTTTGTAGACAACGCCTGAATTTAGCTTGACTGTGACAGGGTTGCCAATGATGTCGGAGAGAAAACCAGAGGGGTCCTTACCCTCACCCTGGGTAGCTGTTAAAGTGCCGTTTTCCATGATAGTTATGAAGACGGGTTGGGTTTGTGATGAACAGATGAACAGATGAACAAGGTTGACTTGATACTGGATATGAGTTAATGTTTGCGATTCTTAGCTCAGGTGTTGTTAATTATGTTAAATGTTAAGGTCTGTTAAGGTCTTAGTGGCATGAGATGTGAATATAATGACCCACTTCTCTTTTTAAGGGTATGGCCTATGGGCTAGGTAGGCACGTACCAGCTAAAGCGACCAGACTAGGTAGGTACCTAGGTACCTAGGTACCCTAGATCTAACTGGAAGCGGGGCAATTTAGACGCGTGAAGAAACGACAATGCACTGGAAGGTACCTGTGGCAGACATCACGCGTTGCGGTACCTAGGTACCCCGATTTCTCGAACCTTTGTACTTTATTGTATGTTATAAGGTTCTCACCTTTGACCTTTATTCTTTTTCCTATTTATGCCCTCATCTTAGGCCTATAATTCTATCCTCAAGGTACCTAAAGTGTCATTTACACGATTTATGAGTCCTGTTGATTATCTATTTATTATTCTCTTGAATAATTTACCAACCTCCTATCGCAACTCCGCGCACTCTATTTTTCTGGTTATGCACAATGGCGGATTTACAACAACCTCCGGCTAAGAAAAAGCTCCCATTCAAGCGCACGGCTAGACACAGATCGAATGAGACACCCGATGTCGACGGCCTCTCCCTTTTTAGTCGATCCGGCGAATTCTTCGAGGAACAGCAGAGACTAGCAAAAGAAAGGGCCGATATTGAGCAAGCTGCCAAGGAGGCGAAGCAAGAGCGAGAGTCAAAGAAAAAACTGGCCAAAGAACGAGAATCTAAACAGGACTTTTTCAGTGAATATTCCACCCGTGATCCAGAGTCCGCAAAGAAACGACGTCGCATATCGCTCCCCAACGAAGAGGGAAGCAATGAGAATGAAGACAGCGACAACCATGAATATAAGCACACAAAAAAGCAAAGGTCACCTTCCTCACCTCGTACACCTACTTCTAAGCATGCGAACTCCTTTGTGAATAGTTCACGGCGATCAGGCCGCCGACTTACACGTGCTCAAACGCGCAACACCGGCACACCAGTGGTCTCCTTAGACGACGACAACGATGACGATCCTTTTGCGCCAACTAAGCATTTCAGTGCAAGGAAGCCTGCCAGAATAGAGTCCGACATTAAACCTTCGAGTGTAAAGGCTAAGCAAGACGTAATCACACTGGATGACGATAGCGATGCTCAAGCTGACACGGGCGAAGCGCGAAAGGAGGATGAAGAGGAAGACCCTTCTGAGTTCTACGTCAGAATGGCGATGGAACGGGCACGGAAAGAAAAAGAGGAGCGCGAAGCTAGAGAAAAAAGGGGTAGTAGTACAATTGGTGACGAAGATGATCCCGTCGTGCAGATCCTTGTCCATTCACATATGCATGGCATCAACACTTTACTCTTCCGACGTAGGCTATCCCAGAAGCTCAATGTGGTGTACCAGACGTGGGTCGAGCAGCAAATAGTTAAGCACAGCCTCGTGCCCCGTCCGGTTCTGGAGTCCATGTTCTTCACCTGGAAGGGCAACAAGGTATATCCGCACACAACTCTGAAGACGTTAGGCATCAAACCCGGGCGCAACGGGGCGCTGTATCCGGAATGGAAGAAACATCAGGAAGGTTATCGCGGACGAGACAAGGTATTTTTCGAGGCCTGGTCGCAGGAGCTCTATGACGAGTACCTCGAGGAGAAGGAAAAGCAGCGATTACAACACCTCGGCGAGCTAGAAGGGGAGTTCGAAGCAACCCTTGGAAGCCAAGAGCCGGAGCAACCGCAAAACTCACAGGAAGACAAGAAGATCCGCATACTTTACAAGGCAAAGGACCGGCCCGCCACGAAAGCCACTGTACGCTCCAGCACCACGGTTGCCCAGCTCATCAAAGTGTATCGACGGCTCACAGAAATTCCGGAGGACAAGACTATTGAGCTTCATTGGGACGGCGAGGTCTTGGATCCGGAGACTACAGTGGAGGAGGCAGATATCGAAGATATGGACTCGCTCGAGGTTCACATCAAGTAAGAAAAGGACCTCAGCGATGTAACAGGGTAAAAAAGGAAGAGTATTATCAACGAGGCATTGGGTCTTGAGTACTTCGAGAATAATCGGAATGTGGGAAAAGACATGCTGGATGATTAAGGAATGCCCCGTACGAAAAAAAACGTATAATATAGTTCATGATACCCTCAATATGCACAATGACTTATGGCTCTCGCAAAAGACCCCTCGTGTCTCATAATCTACCTTTGAGGTGCAGACAACCCCTATTTTAACTCCAGACCAAAACTCCGTCCCGTGAAGATGCGGAAACCGCCTCGAAATTTAGAACCTCTCCTTCATCCTCGCGGACACGGTTCGGAGGTTGTTGTATACCTTGCCGGGAGGCTTGCCCAATATCAGACTCACGATGGACTCGCGGGCTATATGGATATTCTTGAACCCTGTAGTATAGCACGTTAGCGGGGGACCTCTAATTTGCTGATTTGTACCAGCTGGGTTGTAATAGCTAGTTGGGCGTGGAGTTTATATAGAAGCCCATCTCGTGGAGACAGAAAGAGAGACACAGAGAGAGAAAGCGACTTACCTCCTAGAATGTGTATCTTAGAATCGGCGAGCACGACACGGGTTCGCGAGGCGTTCTCGATGGCGAACTTGGTCTTGCCGTCCTTGCCGGCGATGCGGCCGATGGCGCGGGCGAGGTGGTCGCCGGAGAGGGTCTTGACGTCCTTGACCTCGAAGGTCTCGATGTAGAGGTCGTCGAGGCGCAGGAGGGCGATAGCGTCGTCGACGTCGAAGCCCAGCGCGAAGGCCCGCACGAAGTCCTCGCCCTTCTGCAGCGCCCCCGCGTCCGTCGTGTGCTTCGACGTCCGCAGCTCCACCCGCCGGTGCTTCACGTTCATCCGCACCTGCAGCTTCAGGTGCTCCACCAGCGGCGGGTAGATCTTCGGCCACGTCGTCTTTAGCGGTGTGAACCGGTGCGGCGGGATGGTCACCTTGCGCGTCTGGATGTGCGTTGTGGGGTCCTGGGGTTTGTTAGAATTGCATATGAGGCCGGGGTCTGGGTCGGGGCCTGGTGTCTTCGCGGACTATATGTGGAGGATGGGAAGATGGGAGATAGGTAGGTAGGAGAATGAAGGGGGGGATGTCATACGGTGTTTTGTACGGGCGCAAAGTGCGGCTTGTCTTCCTCGTCGATATCCATCTCCTCCTCTCCCGCTCTCCTCACGGGCTGGAGGACGGCGTTGGCGTCGTCGGGAAGCTCGTTCATGCCTTCCAGCGCGAACTCTTCTTCATCTTGGTCTTGCCCGGGGAGCGGGATGTGCGACGGAGGCGTATCGTCGACCTGCTTGAGCAGGGCTGTCGGTGCCGGCATATTGTCAAATTTCCCTTTTATTTTCCGCTAATTGTTTAATCTGGAGAATTGCCACTGGTGAGAGTTTGGTTTTGGTATACTATTGGGAGTGTGTGGCTGCGAAGTTGTATTGGTCGTTCTTTTTTCGGAATTTGGTGATGGTTTCTGGTGGAGCCCGTAAAAAAGATAGCGGTAGTTAGTTTGGTGGGCTGTATTTTACTTATCGATAAGGAAAATTCCGAGCTGTGATAGCTCTGTAAATGGGGGGTTGCACAGAGTGGAGTACCCAGGTAGAGGATTCTATGTATATATGTACAGAATGTGATGGCGCTTGGTGGTGTTATCGATACATCGAGGGCGGGAGACCGGCCGGCTATCTTAGCGTGGAAAATCCAATCAACTTTATGAGGTCGTTTGCATTCGTCAGTGCGTTAGGTTTGTGTGGTACTGTGGTACAAAGTTTAGGTACTGATGCGCCAATGACGACTTTATTTTTTGCGTGTACATACCTAGGTAGTGTAGTACCATGTAAAATCTTGAAGCCAAGCTAATTCTTGATTGGAACCTATGGAATGCATCTTTTTCACCTTTTCCACCTTTTCCACCTTTGCATGGATTTTACCCCTCTAGTTGTTTGTCAATAAAAGCAGACAACAGAACAGAACAATGAACCTCATTTGGATTGTCTCTCTTATTCGATAGACCCAGACAGAGGTTTATTCTCTGCTGCTCTATTATTGTTGTGATTCATACTGACTACCTTGGTACCCAGGCAGTCTATTGTTCTATTCCAAGCTTGGACACAGGCCGATCACCATGAGCCTGTACGATGTTTTCAGCAGCTAGGCCTACCATCTTAGGCCAGGGACGTCAGGCATGGCGATCCCTTTACGAGTGTGTTGACACTTTTACTTCAAGAGTGTCGCCGAAGAGGAATCCAATAAACTGTATTGGGTCTCACCAGACTGCGCCCTATGCCTCCTCGTGTCTAACAACGCCGCGATCGTCGATATCTCCATGGCCATTAACCTTTTTTCGACCACCAAAACCATCCGGCAATCATGTTCGCAGTAGCTTCACTTCTAGTGGGCTACTGCTCATTGGACTTGCGTCGCCCACGTCAACAACCTCTGCAGTCACGGCGACGTGTTCGGCCGCTGCCGACTCAGCTATTCTCGGAAGTGCGGTTCAGACAGCGAACATTAGCAAGTTAGCGAGAAAGGCGTGTATTAGGGATATTCATACTGGCAGTCGAAGTAGTCGGGGTAGAATAATAAGAGTTCATCGAAGAACGAAGACCTCGAAGTCGAACGCCGACAATGGAAGCCCAGCTACCGCCCAGCAGAAGAGTAGTCCTCCGCAGCAACCCGCTCCGAACTCAAAGCCCGACATAAATACTAGTACGAAGCCGACCGAAGAAGATTCAACATCTGCGTCCGTATCTAAATACTTCCATTTGCCCGCGATGCCGCACCTACCGCATCGGCCAACCAAGGAGGAGTTCTTAGCTGCAGCAACAGGCTTCTGGCAGCGTCTAAAGGTTCGGTTCAAGTGGTTTTCTATCAGAAGCATGAGACCGTGGAATATAGATGAGTGGGGTGCTTTTGTGTCCTGGTTTCTCTTTGGTCATCTGGTCTGGGTTCTGGTCGGCACGACTACCTTCTTCTCACTTGCTATTCTCTTCATCAACACTGTTTTTGCTCAGGGTAAGACTAGGCACCACCTGCTAAAAGGAATCATGGCTAAACTAATTTATTACAGAAACTCTTGCGAAACGGGTCGGCGATTATTTGACAGAATCTGCGGGGTTGACTGTCATCTTCGAGTCCGCTATCGTGCCCCGCTGGAAGGACGGAGTCATCTCCTTCAGGAATGTATTCGTTTCCCGCAGACCGGGCCAGGTTAAATCCACCGTCAGCAAGGGATCTTCATCCAATGCTGCTGCCGTTGCTGCCGCCGAAAGAGGGTCCGAAAAAGATACCCCTGTCGTCGAGGTGGATGATGGCAACTATACGCAATTTGACGTCACGCTAAATACCGTCAACGTAACGCTGTCATTCGTCAAGTGGTGGAGTGGAAAAGGTCTGCTGAAAGATGTTGAGATCAAAGGTGTGCGAGGGGTTGTAGATAGGACCTCGGTCATGTGGTCGAACGACCCTGTCGACCCTCTATCGTATCGTCATGAACATAGCCCCGGCGACTTCGAGATTGACGCCTTCAAATTGGAGGACTTGCTCGTCACTGTCCACCAGCCAGGTGGATTCCGTCCTTTCCCCGTGAGCATATACTCTTGCGAGCTCCCTCAGTTAAGGAAGCAGTTCCTGTTTTACGACTTCTTATCCGCCAACCATATGTCTGGGTCATACGACGGGTCACTCTTCACGATACATCCTCGCCAGATCCACGGAGTCCCTGCCGGCCGCGAGCACATCGCCTGCGACCCATTAGGGGAGCCGGATGCCTGGAAGAAATTCAGCCGCATTCGGATAGATGGGCTCAAGATAGATCACCTCAACCGCCGAGTCGAAGGTCCATTTGGCTGGATTTACGAAGGTAATGTCGACATCGTGTCTGACATAAGGTTCCCGGCCGATGACGACGACGGCATCACGAAGGTAATGTCCGAATTCTACGACCGACTTGAGGAAGCAGTTACGTCGAACCGTTATATTCGTATTCTTGACAACCCCCGCCGAGAAGATGTTATAGTCAGCGCTCCGAATCATATCGAGTCTGCCTCAGCCTCAGACGAGGCAGACGAGGCAGAAGCTACGTCTGCATCCGCGGAACCCTCACCAGACGAAGGCTGGGTCCTGGTCCCGTCGCCGTCGGCTCAAGACGAAGACGAGAGACCACGCTACCTAGTCATGGACCTACGGATCCACCTCAACGATGTCAAAGCCACGGTCCCCGTATTCACGTCCAACCTGTCGTACGTGAACCAGGCGCTCGTACGGCCCATCGTAGCCTACATCAACGCAAAGCGCACATACATCCCCATCAGCTGCCGCATCGTCAAGCGCGCCTCCGACTTCGACGGCTCCTGGACCATCTACGACTGCGGGCTGATGGACGACACCTCCGCAGAGGTGTACTCCGCCTTCGCCCGCGACGTCGAGGACCAGCAGAGCCGCGTCCGCCGCCTCAAGAAGGTCGGCTTCTGGACCTTGAGCCTGGCAGTCCACGCCCTGTTCATGGGCATGGCCGGCAATGTCATCTAGGATTAAGATCAAGCTCAAGGTTCCTTCTTACTCAACCCTTATCCCTTTACCCACCTTCTTACCCCCCTTCCCTCTTCTCTCTTCTCTCTTCTCTCGACCCCTAGACTCCCTCTGTAAATAAACAAAATGACTAGCTACGCGCGGGTGCATGATGAGCAGGGGCATCCTCAAAACGGCTTCTGCGGACGACGGGTAACGATTATATTCCGGCAGGACGGGTATATATGAAGGAACGTACGGAGTTTTTTTGGGTGTTTTTTTTGTCTTCTCTTGGCGTCCCGGCGGCGATTCGGTCGGGCGGGTTTGTCCTTGCGAGTCGGAAATACCCCCCTTAGGCAATAGAAATAAAAATAAAGATAAAGATAAATTATAAGAAAATACTGTCAATTACCTGCTAGCGACAAGCTTAAACTTATTGCCTCAGTATCACGATGGGAGATTGATAGGGATAGGTCTACACTAGGTCGATTTGATTGCACACTAGGAATTCTAGGAATTTTAGGAATTTTAAGGGGGAAATCATCGTATTGGTCCAATTTTGCGCAATCTGTCTTCATAGGTACCTAAGGCTGCTAGAGCCTCGTCCTATCTACATTCTCGAAGTTGCACGTCCAGCCAACTGGTCAACCAACCAACCAACCAACCCAACCTGACCGTTCAAATCCAGCGCATTATCATCGTCGCCCGAAACCGCAGCCCAGCACGGCTCCGTTGGGCTATTGCAATATATCAGCGGGATGCCAAGTGCAAATACGGGTGTAGCTCCTCCCGTCGGGCTCTTGTCGGGAAGCAACCCCGACCGATGCTAGCGCAACTCTAGCTCCATTGTAATTACCACCTGTCCGTCGGCTTCCTTTGTGTAGGTCGTCCATCACCACCAGTCTTCGACTCTGAGAGGGGGTATAGGGGAATAGGGCAACTGGTATGTGTGACATATTCTAGAATTGCAAAATGCCGAATATTGCAAGTTCGAGGGTATAGCTCGAAGAAATCCATTGTGGTTATAGGAACTCTCGAGAGTAGGGATAAGCTGGGTGAATATGTCGTGACGGCCATAAGAGATTCAGATTCCCTTTGCCATGTTCACATAAAGTCGTCCCTAGGCAGAACGTTAGTTTAATGGAGTACGCACACATAACAAGCTACTAGGCCAACTCACTCTCCAAAGTTGTCATCATAAGCGCCAGTATCTGCGACGTTGGCTCTGCTGGTCACCAACGTCGTCTTGGTCTTCTGGGCCTTTGTCTTTTTGCCACCCTTTTCGGCCGCCTTCTCCTCCTTCATCTTCTCGTTGCCGAGGGCTGTGAGGGTGCTGGCGATCTTCTTGATCTGATCGCTGGGTAGGTCTTTGGCGAGCTGCTTAGCGAACTCCTGGAGGAACAGGGTGTAATGCGCCTTCTTATTATTGCCACCGATAATTGGGACGATGGTGTTGCGTAAGTTCTCAAACTGAAGCTTCGTCTGGGGGTTGAATAGCGGCAGGGCACTAAGATCAACAGTCTTGGTTGGGTCGTTAGCATCGACGGGTATAGCGGAGCCGACGGTAGTGGCCTTGCGTCCGTTGCTGAGACTGATACCAGCATTGCCAAATAGGTCCTCGGCATGCTTCAAGTCGGACTCCTTCTCGGTACGGCGGGTTCGTTCACGGCGCTCAGCCTCGGACTCGTCACCCGAATCATCGTCTTCTTCAGCAGCTAACCGGCGAGCTTTCTCAGCCTGCTTTTCGGCGATACGTTGGGCCCTAGATTTCTTGTTGGCGGCAGCTTCAGCGTCAGCCTTGGCCTTGGCTTCAGCGACCTTTTTGGCCTTTTCGCGCTCTACTTCAGAGTCTTCAGCAGCATCCCACGAGTCGAGGACCTAGAAGTATCATGTCAATATTTTCGAACCACCTAGAAAACTATAGGGGGGTTATAGGTAAGTATTAACAAAAAGATAACTTACGTCACTATCTTCGCCCTCTTCATCCTCGAACTTGCTGCGACGGGTGGCGCCTAGGGGATTTAGGGGTGGAGAAGATGGAGGGGTGCTAGAATCCTCGTCCTCGTCGTCTATATCCGAAAGAGCGGTCAGTTCAACAAGGTTCATTAAGAAGGACAGATGCAGGCGCGCAGGCATGCCGCATTAACAGAAATTAGAGTAATCCAATAGCCGCCAATAGACCCAACAGACCGAAAAGAATAGACGCGATGATGATCCACTGAGTCCTATCGGGCGCCTCTTCGTCCTAGACTCCAAGGGATGGTAACGCGTCTACACATTACACAGTACATATCGCAATGGTGATACAAAATGTCGATGTGGCAACTTCAGAAAGGAACGCGCGCTTTTTTTGGCGCCTGGATACTACAAAAGACGCAAAGGGAATTGACAGTTGACAGTTGACAGTTGACTTACCCCACTGTTTTTTAGGAGGCATCTTGAATCGATAAACGTCGATAGATTGTTGGTAGGTATTGGGTTTTTATGCGATCGGTAAGTAGCAGTTGTCGATTGCGAAAAGCGAAAATCGAAAATCGAAAAGCGTGGTTGAGAGAAGTAGTTGAAGGTTGAAGTCGGCAGAAAGGAAGATAGAATGGGAGAAGAAAAGGTAAGAAAGGTTTACTTAGAAAGTAGTGGAAGGAAGTTTGGCGGAGATTGGGCATAAAAATCGTAAAAACCCTCCAGGCTTGAAACTTAATTTTTTGTGCGCCATGGTGCGCTCTCGTGCGCAGTGGGACCCTTAGAACAATGTAGTTACAGTGGGCATTCGTGCCTGACGCTTCTATCCGGTTCGAGTCCACAGGGCACTTGTCAACTAATGGCAACAACTGTGGCAAGAACAACAGACTTTCATGCGCACTTGCTCGACGTGGGGTGTGCGGGGCATCTGATAAAGTGCATGAACGTGCTTATCGTTTTTATCGTCCTTATCGTTAAGAGAATCCCGTTCTTGCCTTATGCTTATGACGTTGATACTATAATTAGAAGGTCCAAGTCTGAAAATACGGCGGCCCGGCTGGTAGTTGCTAACGCAAAATAAAATAATAATCCGTTTCTTCCTTTTCCCTATTAGCCTCTTTGGCTACTTTCTGTGAATATCTTAGTACCATTGGTTATGCCAACCCTGAGTTTCGAAGAGACACACTCAAGTTTCACAATTGCAATATAAGAGAGAAGGATGTCTTGTTTAAGACAACTAATCTTACGCAACTCTGCCAGATACCCTAGGTACCTAGGTAGTATCATGTTCGTTTAGATCCATATATACATGTCTTAAGAGTACATCTTGATTGATACTCCGCGGAGAAACAATAAGATACCTAGGTACCTATGTAGGTAACAAACCTCTTTAGCCTTATAAATATCAACTGGGTACCTACTTTCTGCAGGCTAGATCCATTATTAGGTAAACATAGACAGCTTTGCCATCGCTATCGAGTACAGGGTTTATATAAAGTTTTATTATGCTCTCCAGTTTTCTTTTTCCCTTTTATACATACAGTGTTATAGATACCTAGGTACCATGAAACAAAGGTAGGACTTCACGACAGGTATTTATAACTCGAGAACACAAAAAGGATTATCTGTGTCATGCAAGCACCCGATACCATTACCTGGTAAGTACGCGTGCTCTAGGGATTTTGTTTAGTCCTAGCATACCTACCTAGGTACCTAGGTATTTTCGCGGCGTGGAAGCTCTTCTAAGATGGCTGCGTTTCTTATTAATCTAGGTACCTAGGTAAACAGGTAGAGCAAACTCCGTTGAGTCTAATGGAAGTCCCCGGCTCAACTCGGAACTCGGGCGGGTCCTCCTTTTGCTTCAATATTTAGCCTCCGTCAGTGAGTCTGCGAAAAATACTCTTAACTGCTAATCCGAATTTCGTCGACCCAGCTTCTAGTGTCCAACTAGGAAATGTTCTGTGGTGTTGGTTGATGCTATTAAATCTCAATTATAATACGCGCGCTATCCTAAATTTAGAAATCGTGTAAGCTCTCTGCATACCCGGATACCTACTACACATAGTAGGTACTAGAGTCTACAGTACTACAGGAGCAAGTTCCGTTGCAGATTCGACAGCTCTCATCTCCATCTCGCATGCATAAAAGTACGTAACAATACGAAGCCATGGTAGGTACTTAAATGAGTCACTAGGAATCGGCCATGTGTTTGGCCTATCAAAGTCTTCTGATGACTACCTACATAGAATGGAGGAATCCGCTAAACACTGGCGTAATTCCAAGTACACTCTAACGTGAATCATTTTTCTCGTAGCTCTTCACGAAAATAATCCTCGTTGGAAAGTTTTCAGAGCAATTCCAAACTGTAGAATTAGAATTACGGAACTTGGTGACTACAAACTCCATGATTCTTCCTGTCTGTTTGGATCGTCCAATGGATGTTGAAGTGATTGCCACTAATAGGGGTTCAGGTACAGTGCTATAAATGTTGCCGAAAGCCGACGAGCTGAGGCCGTTTGAGGCTATTTGGCTCCCTACTTAGGTGTTGGGTCCCCGAAAATGTACCGGGGGGGGGGGGCCCATTTATCATCTCCATAGGCTCCTATAATTCCCGAATTTCAAACACCACCTGACAGCTTAGCCAGTAGGTACCTAGGTATCCAATATTCCGTAGTCAACAAGGTAATAAAATTTATGTGCTACGGTACAATGGATTTGCTATTCTTTGCCAAGCATGAGGCTGTATGGATATGAGTAAGGATTACTACCTTAATCTGTACACGCTAACAGCATCAGACGAAAAAGAGGTATCCGCCTCTTCGCCGTTTGTCTTCGGCATCTGGGTCTGGTTTCTAGTGTAGTGTATGTATTCACCTACAGACCACCATAGGTATGCCGGGCATCCTTATCATTTTTCATCTCTAGTTCATGGGCCGTGACCATTATGGGGCCAGTGAGACTTGAGGTATTTGTCTCTAGGCACATGTCTCCCCGGCCGTAAGCGTGTAAGTTACTTAGGAGGTAGGTAGGTATAAGTATTTCTGCTTCCTGAGGCAATCTCTTTTCCTTCTATTTTGTTCCTCTCAAGCCACTTTGAAAAGAACTTCAAATACTTCTCTCTCCTAGTAACTACCTAGGTACTCGAATACTATTTTTTTATATATTCACACTCCTCTATTGGTCTTAACCTAGTAGTTTCGACGTTACCTAACTACTCGATGTTGTCAGCCAAGGTCCAAACCAACATTTGCACACCCAAACAAGCTGCCAGGCTATCCAGAGCTGTGACGCCCTTGTTCAGTACATACACACTTGGGTCTCCAGCAGGAATACGCATTGGCCTTGTTGCCTCTATCCAACATGGAAGTTCACGAGCCTTTTCTACAACCCCTGTAATCAACTTCAGAGATTTCTTCCCAGCTAAGGAGACGGAACTTATTCATCAAACACCACCGGCATGGCCACATCATGGCTACACAGAAGAAGTAAGTAGCGATAGCTTATCGTTTTCGTTGTAGATTGGGCACAGTGTTTTGTACTTTTTTTATTTGTTCTACTATGCCTTGGTGTCTACTTGGATCCCATACCCTTGTAACTCTTCGAGGATGAATATAAAGAAGTAATAACTAATTAGTCGACTTGAATAAAGGAGATGATAAGTGTTGTCCCGTCCCATCGTCCAGCTAAGACGTGGGGAGACTGGGCCGCCTGGAAATTTATGCGGTCATGCAGATGGGGAATGGATTTCTTCACGGGTATGCAAAAGGAGCAGAAGGTTGACAAGGCGAATCCGACCACCGCCATCGACACGATCAAACCCCTAACCGAAGGCCAATGGCTACTACGGTTTCTCTTCCTCGAGTCCATTGCCGGCGTTCCGGGTATGGTTGCTGGAATGTTGAGACACCTCCATAGTATTCGACGACTCAAACGAGACAACGGCTGGATTTCCACCCTCCTGGAAGAATCGTACAATGAGCGGATGCATCTTCTGACATTTATGAAGATGTGTGAGCCAGGTAGGCGATGGACCCAAGAAGAAGCCACATAGCTTTGTCCACTAACATACCTATTAGGCTGGTTCATGAAGTTCCTACTCATTGGCGCTCAAGGTGTCTACTTTAACGGTCTTTTCTTAACGTATCTGATATCGCCCAAGATTACACACCGATTCGGTAAGCACAGTCCTAGGCCATTCTTCTATGCCTATACGGAAAACTAACTTCTACTTAGTGGGTTACCTAGAGGAAGAAGCCGTCCATACTTATTCGCTATGTATAAAACAGATGGAAGAAGGACACTTACCGAAATGGTCGGACCCGAATTTTGTAATCCCCGACATCGCCGTCCAGTACTGGCATATGCCTGAGGGGAAACGGACAATGAAAGACCTCATCTACTACATCCGCGCCGACGAAGCTTGCCACAGAGGTGTCAACCACACCCTGAGCAACCTGAACCAGAAAGATGATCCCAACCCTTTCGTCAGCGAATACAAGAATGGCCGGAGTCCGCCTAGACCTGCCTTGAAACCGGAGGGCTACGAACGAGATGAGGTCATCTAAGCCTTATGGGGAAGCCCCTTATAGGGTTCTCAACAAGCGTGTTGAGTGTACCACTTATTAAGACACAAGGAGGATAAAAGATTGGTTGCGATTGAGTTATAATTGACTAATTAGCGATGTAGAATTATATAAGGACGGCGTTGGGTGTTGCTACAGGGTAAACATTTGGGAACTAGTCCCCGGTTGAGGTTGGGCGATGGTTAGACATCGGAATACCCATATAGAATGGACCGGACCAGGAAAGGAGACGTACAATCTTGCTGTTTCCCCAAGGCCGGTCTTCGACTCTCCTAGACTAGAATGATCTCTACTTTTCTCTTCATTGAGTGTTACATTTCATCGTGGCCTCGTGACACATCAGTATAGTATTATCCTTCGTTAAACAAGACCGCTGACGTTATCCATAGCTGAGGGCTTGTCAAATATGAGGTAAGCATAGCGTTAACAAATGTTGAGGATCGGGTCAGCAAAAATCGTTATTCCCATATCTGTCTCCCCCTTTTTATACATACTCGACGACTTACATATGGCAACAGAATCGAGTCGCCTCAACAAATTGAGCTTGTACAACAAGTCGAGTAGAAATGACAGACTTGTCTTTCTTCTAGTTAATTTAAATCGGGGACACATACGCGCACACAAATGTTGTTTCAAAAGCCATCTTAAATACTTATTTCTCAAGGAACATCAACTGAGTTACGAGGTCGATCGAAGTACCTTAGGTAGGTACCTAGGTAGGTAAATAATCACAAGATGAAATTGCGTGCACAATTCAAAACTTCCACTAAGCATACTGCCCATCGAGTATTGCTCTCATTCTATATATCTATATGCTTGCATTAAATACAACCCTCATCTAACCTATAACTTTTGAAACCAAAGACTGAAATGTAACACCGAACCCCGTGACTCCGCGTAAGTCGTCAGCATCATGTTGCGAATTACCTAACCGAACCTACTTCCTCTTCCACCGCGCCACGCGGAAAACATAGTACGACGCCACGGTAACCAGAACATTGAACACGATGTAAACCCACACGAGGCCGAAGTTGCGGTACCTGTCGTCCCAAGATATGCCGGTCGGCTTCAAGTACTGGTCCGCGTTAGAGAAGCTGCAGTACTGGCAGTTCGACATGCTGTACGGGTTCTGCAGCTGCCCCAGCGTGGTATTCTGGGCCATGTAGCGCGCCATGTACGTCTGGCAGCTCTGGCCGGCCGGCGGGTCGAATATCAACGTCTCGGTGTCGGAGCAGATGACGCGGCGGTCGTGCAGCTGCGTTCCCACGATCCCGCCGATCCAGTACGTGAAGGGCGACGCGCGGTACATGAAGGTCCAGAAGCCCGGCAGCGCGGTCGGGGCCTGGAACACGCCGCAGAAGATCAGGCTCATGAGGACCAGCAGCGTGACGAGCGCGCCGGCCGTCTCGGCGTTGGGCAGCGCCGCCACGGTCATGTGCGCGAACGTGCTGCTGTACAGGAAGAACTGGATCACAAAGAGCAGCACCAGGCCTTGCCGGTCCGAGGTCTGGATCCCGATGATCGGGTAGTAGACGCACGCGAAGACTATGATGCCCGCCACGATCTGGTACGGCAGCTCGACGATGGTGTTGGCTATCAGGAACGACTGCCAAGAGTACACCTTGGAGGGGCGCTCGCGGACCTCGTAGAGCGAGCGCTGGGTAGTGAATAGGGGTTGGATCTGTAATCAAGTTAACATATGAGCATCTGATCTATTGGATAATATCTTCTTACCTGCTGCACAAACGGAGAGAACAGGGTCGCGATCATGAACACGCCGAACATCACGTTGGACATTCCCGCCTGGGTGGACTTCGCTTTCCAGAACGAGAAGCCGATGAATATCCCCGCGGCCGTGGCGAGCCCCCATTTCGCGCCGATGTAGCTAGGCATCCTCCAGTACTGCTGGAATATCCTGTACGTGACTACCTGGAGCTGGGTGAGGAAAGGCGCCGCGAATTCGCCTTGGTCGTCCAGCTCGCCGTGATCAGACGACGGAACTTCGTTGGCTTTCGCGGCGTGGATCCGGTCGATTTCCATATTCGTGGAGCGCCGTTCCTCGCTCGACTTCCACAGCTCGTGCCAGTCCTCGCCGCGGTCGTTGACGCCCTCGTTCACGACCTCGAGCATGTACTCCGCGGGGTTCTCCTGGTCGTCGCACCTGCGCGCGCCCCTGGTCTCGAAGTAGTCGAGCATGGTGCGCGAGTTCGGGCCGACGTCGCCGAAGTAGATGGTCTTGCCGCCCCGGGCGAGGAAGAGCAGGCGGTCGAACTGCTGGAACAGCAAGGCGCTGGGCTGGTGGATGGTGCACAGGACGGCCTGGCCGGAGTCCGCGAGCTTGCGCAGGAACGCGCAGATGGCCCACGAGCTCTGCGAGTCCAGCCCGCTGGTGGGCTCGTCGAGGAAGAGGAGGAGCTTGGGCTTGGCGGCGAGCTCCACGCCGATGCTGAGGAGCTTGCGCTGCTCGACGTTGAGCCCCTCGCCCGGCACGCCGACTACGGCGTCGGCGAAGTCTTCCATGTTGAGCATCGTGATGACTTCCTCTACGAACGCGTACTTGTCCGCTTTGCTGATGTGCCTTGGCTGGCGAAGCACCGCGCTGAACCGGAGACTTTCGCGGACAGTGGCTGTTTCGAGGTGGAGATCTAGATGATACCGAGATTAGCTTGGTAGATTAAAAGAATTGCGATGGAGATCGACTCACCCTGTTGTTGGACGTATCCGGTGTTGCGTTGAAAACTACGGGTCAGCGGTTTGCCGTTGACTAACATGTCACCAGTGATCACACCCATAGTAGTTCGCTGTGCCAATACATCCAGGAGCGTCGTCTTTCCCGCCCCCGACACGCCCATGAGAGCGGTAAGCGTTCCCGGCTTCGCCCAACCAGCAACATTATCGAGTAATCTGCGACTCTCGCCGTTGACTTCAATGTCATACACCACATCGTTCCACGTGAAGATATCTCTCTGCGGCTCGATGCCCATGATCTTATGCTCGGACGTAACGGCCATGTCGGTTACAAGGGAGTCCGACGAAGACTTGACGTCTAATATGTTCTGCTCATGAGTATTTTGAGGCGAACCCCCGAACCGTTTTCCTCGTCGGAAAACGAGAACCATGGCCGTGCTGGTGGTGGACGAGTTGACCTCTGTCGCGGTGATGTAGGTCGCCATGAAGAAAACCAGAAACGCGATCAGGATGCCGAAATTGCGCCAGACGTGCGCATAAGTGTACTGATAGCTGGCTGAAATATAAGCATCGCCGTTGACAGTTAAATTTCCGGCAGAAGCGCCAACAGCTGAGCAGATCCACGAGCTACCCTCCTTTGGGTAGTCGGGGATGAAGCTGGAGCAGCTAAACTCGCGGCCGTGAAACTCGTTGGCAACTAGGACCTCAAAGGCGTAGAAGACGGGGTTGATCCAGCGGAGCCACCCGAACCAGGCTCCCATCTGAGGGACGGCGATCACAAACCCGGTATATATCACGAGGACTAGCACCATGATGCCTGCTAATGACATCGCTTGAGAGATGGTTTTCGTGACCGCCGCCATCGTCCTGAATATACCACTCATGACGAAGGTGAGCATGAAGGTGATCAGAAAGTATAAGAAAAACGGCCCAGGTTGCTGACGCAGGCCTGCGAGAAAGTATAATACGATATTGAATGCGACCGCGAGCACAAACTTGATGGGTATATCAGCCACTATACCTGAGATAGATTCCGTCGCCGGGTGATAAAAAGCATACGAGGCATGCTTTTCCACGATGGGCCGTTGAGCGTAGAGACTGATGATCTCGGAGAGGGTGGACAGGGCGTTGATGAGAACAGCAAGGAATAGGACGGATCCTCTGGCTTGGAAGGCGGCCGTGGTATCCGGCGTCTGATAGAAGACAGAGCCCACGACAAGGGCGATTATGATATTCAGCATGGCCTGAGAGGCCGTCGCCGACTTGTCGTTCCAGATGCGCTGGTACGCCCGCTTGGTGGTAAGCCGGATCTGCATGGGCAGGCTGATGGTGTACGGCGACTTAGGCCGCACGTACTTGGCCTGCATGAAGTTCTTCGCGCTTCGCAGGTCCGTGATCACCTCGTTGCTCCTGACGATGCGCGACTGCCGCTGGTACTGCGCGATCTCGCGGTTCAGCTCCTTGAACTCCGGCGAGTTGCGCCAGTACTGCTGGAACTCGTGCGCCGTCCGGGGCACCTGGCTCTCCATCCCAACCCGCGCCTTACGTTCACCAGGGTTGGTTACTGCGGTGAGGAAATCGCCTGTGGTTTGACGAGGCGGGCAATACCAGCCCTGCCTTTCGAAGAAGTCCTTGGCTTCGGTAGCAGGACCGAAGTAGATTTGCCTGCCGTCGTAGAGAACTGTCACTTTGTCGAATTCTTCGTAGATCGCTTGGCTGGCTTGGTAGACGGCTACGGCATTCGCGCTCCCCCCTATATCTGACGCCAGTCGCAGGCTCTGGACAAACTTGAGTGCCGTGGCAGAGTCGAGTCCTCGAGTACTGCCGTGGCTCGTTAGTGGATGATACGAAAAGAGATAAGAGGAAAAGGGGTAGAAGCCTATAGTTACCTATTATCCCACGCAGATATCGACGATCCGGCTAGCATCATTTCTGCTATGCTGACCCGTTTCCTCTCTCCGCCCGAGACACCCCGGATGAAGTCGTTACCAACTCTAGTATCATACGTATGAGATAGACCGCAAACCTATATAGATGGTTAATTATCTGGGTACGAAATGTGATATTTGGCTCTGTTGGTACAAAGTAGAACGGAACGGTACGGTAGGGAGACGGAGAGAAAGCACTAGCACGGGAACTTACGGCCATAACAATCCGTACCACATGCTGGCAAAATTCCGTACGGGACATGCCATGAATCCTGGGAGACGGGGTACGACATGCGGCGGCGAATTCCAGGGTTTGACCAACAGTTAGATGGGGGAAATGTTTGTCGACCTAGTTATATCGTCAGTAAATATAAGGGGTAGATTGCTCTGTGAACGTAATACCTCCTGATTATATGTTACCTCCCCCCTAAACTCATTCACCATCTTGTCCTGTGGAATTCCATCGTAATGGATGATAGACTTGTCGTGGACGTGTAAGCTGTGTAGTTCTCCGCAGAGGGCCTTCAGTAACGTGCTGCATCCTGCACCAGGACGACCCAAGACGAGTAATAGTTCCCCGCTCCTGATGAGACCATTGAATCCATGCAAGATCTTCCTCTCCTTCTTCCTCTGCTGGGAAAATATATTCGCAAGCTTCAATGGTTGCAGGAAAATATCTGTTACGGTCTCTTGGAACCGTACAGGCTCGCCGGATCCTGATATGCTGAGAGATTTGAAAACCACACCAGTTCGAAGACCCTTGTGGCCTTGGTCTTCAAGTCCTTTTGTAAACAGCTGGAGCCACTTCCGGATGTCGAAGTCCTCGTGCTGTGGGTTCAACACGCTTTCCGCGTTGGTTTCGACGATGCTGGGGATGGGGTATATCGGATTCGGGTCGGCGGCGGCGGTGGTATTGAGCCTTGATGATAGCTCTGCCACCATCTGACGGAGTTCTTGTACTTCTTCGAGTAGTGCCTGTGAAGTTGGCCTATCACGCCGTCGGGAATCATCGTTATATTCGGTATTGGTATGCCATGAAGAGTCGTCTGTTGAGTGGGAGATGGGGGTCACTATACTAGAATAGAGTGGTACTCCGCTAGGGTGGCCCTCTGATTCATTTGGCTGTGTTTGCATTGTGGCGGTCTTCAAGCCCAAGGTATGTCTTAGGAACTATCATACCACACTTGCTTCGTTTCTAGAGTTGATATTATGGTAGTTTTAGATACGGGAAAGTGAGAATGGTACACGGACTATGGGATTGACAGGAGACCTAAGGGTCAACCTTTTTTTTACATAAGATTTAATCGTCCCTGTTCATATGCAGTCATTACGCTCTCGTTGGCATCAACTACCTTTTATGTACTACCTATCTATATATTTTATTAATACGGCGCACGGGAAAAAGGTATAAGAGACATACGAGCCTCGGGGTCTTATATCTATCCGGTTTCACAAGGTACGCCCAATGCTTATCGTTAACGTGCGCCTCGGTGATCCCACGGTGATGAGGTGAGCTGGATTTGTCTCGTAGATCCCCATCGGGTCCGAGTTGTTCAGCTTAAGCCTCCTGGTTTCTCGTTGGTCCTATTGATATGCCCAACTCCAGAATATCTAATAGCGCCTTTTGATAGTAGACAAATAACATACTGCGGAGTTTAAAACAGGCCGATCCCTCCGAGTATGGGATATTTCTCGAATACGTCGGCTTGAATCCAATCAAAACCAACTGTATGACTTTACGTTGGATAACGCCAAGTGAGGCAAGGGCCGGAATGATATGTAGGTAAGCAACAGATTGAACGATCCTAACGGAGCAATCGGATAAATGGTTTTCAGCATTTTATATCGGAGCTGCATTCAGTCATAAAAAGCCACGCGTTGGTATTAACAATCACGCTTGAAATATATGACCCCTTTTCGCATTTCAGTTTTGCCTTTTTTAATTGTTGCTATATCAGTATTATACGCTTCGAGTTTAGTTTAGAACGGTAACTTGTAAGGAGATATGAATGGACGAATGAGTTTTTGACAGACCTTAAAAATGAGTTGGACTGGACTTCGGTGGCGCCGAGCCGAGTTGAGATCTACCTACGTAGGTACCTTCGGTAGGTAATTATTGTGCAACATAGTAGGTCAATCATTGGCTAAATATTCCACTTTTGGTCTATTTACCTACCTACCTTAGGTAGGTAGGCAGCCTAGGAGGTAGGTAGACGAAATTAGAATGGGCATTTGGTGTCAAATCCTATATAAGCCACCATGGTCATCTCATCCTATGAGAGAAAGGGGGTAGCAAAAGCAAATATGAACGGCACAACTAGCTCTGGGCGCACCATCCGGTTATATACATCCCCAACCCCCGGGTCCGCTACGTACGTATTCTCTTGGTAACGATGTTTTGCTTGCCACGTAAATTTTTTAATTTTTGGAAGGTCTAATCGATCCCTTCAGCCGATCGCGAACTTTTTCATTTCTTACTTAATAAATATATATTATACTTTTAGCTATAAATGATTATGCCGTTGAAGTTAAACTGCTAACTAAATATGACTATTACATCATTTTCGAATGTTATTAAAAGTATAAACTATATCAGGTGCATATATAAACACTTCTAAGGACGAATAACTGCAATTACAAACTTGATTAAAGGTAAAGTCAGACGAACTTTAACTTACATTGACTGTAAAACCCCTCAAAAAGGAATACATACATTGTCCGCTTATTATAACTCTATCTGATCAGACGAAACTTTAACCGAGCTACAGACAAATAGTTTTGGTAGGATAGTTCCTATCGAATGGTAAAAAAACCTACCTAGTCACGTAGAAGATCCAGGCCTTTGTGATGAAAGAAGGAACACGAATGGATGATACATAAGAGGAAAGTTCGATCTGCACTGTGACGAGGTATTTATGATTTAAATCTGTCACATATCCTAGATCTTAACCTTTACATCTACAACATCAATTCTGCTACTTATCTTTCTAACAATATGCCCAAATAACCGATTCACTAAGAAACAGCACTTCATTCAAAATCGACACTCCCATACCAGCTATTATATAACCTGATAGGATATGACAGGAGCACTTACAACACATTGACCTTGAGTCTGAGTTGAACTCTAAGAAGGAGAAGGTCGATGCCGTAGAGAACGACTAGATAGTGAAAGCTCAACCGAAAGAGATCAAGCACTAATTAACGCCAATTAAGTGAAGCATTTACTGCGAAAGGAAAGTCAAAGTTACAGGACAACCCAACCACAACAACAACGAGGAGATACTTGTCCACTCACCTAAAGATTGTAAAATGGACTCTCGGAGTTCTATTAATGCCGCCTCACTTAGTAGGTCGAGCTGCACCTATACCATGGTCTGAAGACCTAGGTTACCGTCGATATCAAGAGATCAGACCTAACAAAATTTATGACAAAGAGACATAGGCATCTCAAACTGAGATCTTCTCCTGACTCCGAGTCCTAGTTCTCCTTTCTAAAAAGAAATGGAGAAAGAACTCCATGAATGCGATACCAACGCTAAGCAATACCAAGGAGCATAAGCTGATATATCAAACCCATAATAGAGGATCTAAACAGACGCCTACTGTAATTTTGAGAACGAAGCTCCACCCACGCGCCCGTTATACGGTGGGCATATATAAACTCGATTGTTAATTTAATCACATAGATAAGAGAACAACACCGGCTGTGAGGATTCGTGGAGCATACCGGACAGTATTTCAATATTTTAGAAGCTCGCCGCGAATCCCTTCTCACAAAACACCCTACGAGAGATCGCATATTCAGAAGCATATTTAGTTGCCGTGGTAGCAAATACGACCATTCGCCAATTAGAGCTAGCTTAAAGAGAATTGGACTTGAGGTGGATTCTGGAGCTATATCGACAGAAGATCTTTTCACAGGTGGGCATACTGTTGGCTATGTCGATTAGTTATCATCCATAGACTGATGGGCAGACAGAGAGACGTAATCAAGACGTCGAATGCGCCGTCAGATTCCATTGTTCAAGCTGTCCGGATATACCATGGGTTGAGATCATAAGCATAGCTTCGGTTCGACCATGGTTTAACTCGGAACAGTCATCGATTGAAACTCAGATATACGATCCTCAGATTGTACTGGATCCATCGCAAACCGTCAACATGTCGCCTGAAACAAGTTTCAAAGTCCCTGATCTTCAACCATGTGGGCACTTCAATGGCACGGAATCCGCCGTTCGTTGGCTCGCTCAATTGCATTGGCAATTCAAGCGTGTGGGATGTAAAGAGAGTGACTTGCCTCCGTCAGAGGTGATATCGGCGATCAACATGTTGTGTGTCAAAGATGCTGCCACCTTGTTGGATTCAGATCCAGCAATGCAGGACATCATCGAAAAAGCTGAAGCGGAAACAGCAGACAGAGGAGACCTCGCCAAAATGGAGCAATCCCTTAAAGACAAGTACCCGTCAAAGCCTGTAGACGCCAAAATGTTTGACGTCGATGTGACGTCATGAACACGTGAACCTTTTAAGGTTCATGTAAAAGGTTCACGCTAAGGGAACATGATATAGAAGGTAGCTTAGCTTACGTTGCAAGAGATATCTTCTCTTTCTGGAGAGGAGGGAATAATACGATTGATTTGCCCATTCTGTCTTGTTGTTTGTTGTCGTTTATTGTGATTCATATCTGTCCTCCTTTAGTAGGACGTAACAGTCGAAGACCTTACCCGCATCCGGTACCTAGGTAGTCATGGCTTCGTTGGCAAAAATTCCGATGAAATGCGCTGTCTCAGTTATGATTCCATATCGAGATACAATGGCGCTCTTGCGTGCTGTCAAGGCCTGGGGAGACTCAATCCAATGGGATCTCAATGAGGTAACAAAGATCTCGATTAAGCTCCCCGATAAGAATGCTTTGGAGGCATTGCGCATCAACGGCGATTCGGACAATGGAATAGGCTCATTCCCAAAGAAGTTGTCGGCGCCATTGAGACAATGTGGTCTCCAATGGCTATTACAACGAAACGATAATCATATGCCAGATTTCTAGAAATTGGTATTGAAGTTAATGGAAGCAGAAAAGTTGATACAAGCAGGAACCAAGACCTCGACAACTTTTATAGTGCGAAGTTTTCAACTTCGAAACACTTAGGAATGTATACTGGAAAGAGGCGGAAGTCGCCATTGATTTTACTGCTGCGGATGTTAAGGCAAGATATGATGGCAAATATTAGAGAACGGACTTTAAAGTCGGAGAATTGGTTTACCTTATACTGCAATATCCTAGCAGTTGCGATAGCTCCATGATACCATCATGTTGGGTTGCCCAACAACTTATATTATGTATTACCCGTATGAGGGACCGCGGAGGGTTACGTACATTGTAGGTAATGAGGTGGACCCAGCGATACGGTAACGATTTGCACGAGGAGCTCTAAACCTATCTATTATGGACCGAGGTGTACATACCAGATAGGTATACTAAAAACGTCTTTATTCATCATATCTCAAGTGCATCCTTTTCCATGGGGACACACCTCTAGCTGGTCAAACTCCTGTTAGGTCTATCCTTCAGTAGGCTAGACTTCTAACATATACTACCTTAAATTAGTCTCTTGACTACTCATTTCATCAAACACCTTCGTCTCTCAAGTTCGAGATTGCTACTCTACCATGCACCTAACTTAATAACATGTAAGAAGTGAAAAGACCCTGAGGAGCTAGGTTGATGAGTGAAATTGGTGGTTACTCGGAGAGAAAAAGGTATATAGACAAGATGCTGATATGTGTATCTCAAATTGCCGGTAGGTAAAGAACGATGCTTATCCTAAGCTAATGCTCGAGCTCTGGAACTTATGGCTACTTATTGAGTATGATAGCGCCGCCGTGTTATATCTACCTACCTAAGGTACGTGGAACTGGATGAGCTACCAGCGAGGTACCTAGGTAGGAGGTTAGGGAGGTACCAGGGGTTGGCTTGTGGATCTAGCATCCCATTGATTCTATTGGCGTACCGTACGGTAGTGTAGATGCCCTGTCGATCTGGGGAACGGCATGTAAAACGTGAATTGCTGACATATTGCGCTGTTTACCAATACCTACAACCTTTAGCCAATGACTTACCTTTTATTTTGGGATTTACGAGAGAATCACGAGTTTTTTGCCATAAAGTCATAACACTATTGTTCTACTATCCTAGGTACTACGTAGCATGTGCTTCTGACTGTCTCATTATTGGAAAGAGCGGGGAAAGCTGTCAAGGGTATTCCTTATATGGTGCCTCGTAATACGACCACTGCTATCTCTAGGTAGGGGTCGAATCATTAAATTATTAGTTCTATTTAAGGGTAGTACCACAAGGTCGACATCAATGTGCTTACCTAGTTACCTAGTTTGGGATTTGGCGAGAACTTTTAAATCAATATCTCAGTAGGTATCTGCACGTATGCTGCGTATTGCGAACCCATACACTACCTAGGTAGTAAGCAGATATGACTATGACGTTTTCGTGGATGACCCTCGGAATCCCTACTATGTATGTAAATATAGTATGCATTTGCGGGGGATATGAGAGACTACATAGTAAGTGGATGTTTTCCAGAAATGTTCTGGGGCAAGGGTCATGGGAATGACGGCACAGTATTTAGCAGATTGTGGCGTCACAGCCACGATCTTTCCATTCGGTAGGAGAAAGAGGCTTTTCGCAAATATAGCAAATGGATACGTATCTGATAGGGCTGATGGGTGGGCAAGACAGAAGAGCACATGCGTTATGCATCACGCCGAGTTATCTAAATCAATTAGTCCGTCTCAGAAGAAACGACATCGCATGTTCGCTCGAGACAATGCAATCGAAAGCAGCCCAAAGACTGAACGGGCGCATTTGCCAAGACGGCAGTATCCCATCATATTGAAAAGATTTCGTCAGGGGGGTGACGTCTCCGTGTAGCGAGAGCGAATGAGAGCGATCGGTACCCAACATCTTCCTGCTTTGTCGAGACAATACCTACATACATAGGTACCTTAGGAGGTAGGTATGTAGGTAGGTATGTAGTAGCAACGAGACATTCTCGTTCACCGCCTCGAAAAGGGGAGATGTCCCTTCGATGAATATGGTTGCCTGATATTAGATTGAGAACGCCGCAGAGCGATTGGCGGAGCTAATGTGCTCGGTTTCGGTCCTGCGTGTGAACGCACATTTTCTATTTGTCTGCCTAATTTTCCAGGATTTTTCCAAGATATTTCGAGGCAGACTAAGGTAGGTACCTAGATATAGATAGGTACTAGTGTAGTGATGTATGATGAATGATGAATACCTACATAGGTACCTACCTACCTTAGTAGGTAATGTAGGTACCTATGTAGGTATGGATATCCATAAACGCGGATGGGGTCGCAGCCCGAAATAGTTGAGTGTAGCCCTACGAGCCTACATAGGTACCTGCAATAAAGCCATCCATTCCGTCTTGATGGGGTTGGAGTGTAAATGTGTAAACCTTGAAAGTCCTCCATCTGATGTCGCCTTGCCGGGAGGATATCCTTGGATCTTAAGGTACCTAGGCCAGCCCTAAAGCTAGGATCCTAAATGCTGAATAATAATGATAATGTGGTTATTGGCTTTGAATTTATTGGATCCATGCATTTCGTTAAACCCAATTTCTTATGCACTTAATGCCAATGCTAATGGGGGTTGAATGGTTTCAAGAATACCTAATTCTTGTTTTCCATGGATTATTTTCGGATCATGGTTTTCATGAAACTAATTCCTAAGATTATTTAAAGCGCCTAACCTAAGACATGATCTTGAAAGTACCCTTTAAATACATACTGCGAAGAATGGACCTTGCTAGAATGTATTATACCTAGATACGTAGGCTGTTAGGTACATATATGTATGTATCCATCATATAATTACATGTACAGAAGGTGGGGCGACAGGGCGGGGTGATAGGGGTGACAGACCTCTCGGGTGTGTCCTACCTGCCCAGATAGCCAAACCTCACCATCTCTTTTGCGACCGAGTGAAATTTGTGATTACCTCCATTCATCTCGCGTTTCTTAACCTGCTTAGACTCACCAACATCAGGTTCATAACCTCCAGCGGTATCTAACGTGTGCTAATAATCCACACCAAATTCCGAAGTGCGAATCGCCGAATCGATCATAATCTTACCGGCCCCAAAGACGTTTCCTGCCCGGTCGAATTGGAGCAAATCTCAGCCTTTCGCGATCAGCTACCTATCCTACCATCCTACCACCCAGAGCTGTCGCGGCACCAAGAAAAAGGCCTCCCGTTAATAGCATACGTAGTCCGTCGCATTTCTTCCCGCGACAACAACGTCGACAAGCGTTTAAGAACCCATCGAATCGGTCTTGGGACTCTCGGTGGTATTATTTTAAGATACAAAACCCGGCGATTTAGAAATAGACTAGAACGAATTACTTCGGGTCGCCGACATACAGAATCAATCGCTACCCATTCGTCTTGAAGCAACGAGCTTGCTGTTATTATCAGTCACTTACACCGCCTCACAAGCCGTATAACCATTGTGTTTTTTTCTGCGCGACACGTCACGAACCCTAAGACGGGAGATATTCATGTGTTGAGCCTACGGCTTTCCCTACTACTCGGAACGAAGTAGTGTACTAAGCAAGGGTCTCACTGTCGCAGATCTTGACAGCAAAGCGTAGTGTTTTGCAGCCATATCCATATACATATCTATATCCAACTATAAGGTACCTACCTAACCTAGGAACACCAGGCGGGTACATCTCCGAAGTACTAGCCACGGCCTTGGTTCTCTCATCACCTGATACTACCTATTACCTGGGGCATTATCGCCGACCTCCTATAGAGCCAAAGCCGCCCACTGTATTCAGCGTCAGTGAAGTCAACACAAAGTCCTTCATACTATCCGGACTGGTTCGCGTTGCCCACATTATTTACCTTATTCTTAACGCTTTCAACTTGAAACCGGACTTTAAAGGTGATTCTCGCACCAGATCCACATCCACATCGCGTTGGATACGGCAAAAGCGGTACGGTATTTGGCAGAGGTAGGGGTCAGACACGCCTAAGCACAGCCCACCTCAAACGCAGCACCCGGGCTGCGCCACGCTGTCAGGCAGATTCGCGGGTTAAGCTCCTTCACATTCAACCTTGCCAGACTTGGGATTTCTAAAGACAGAAACAACTTACGCGCCATGGATCAACAAGCTGTCCAACCTGCAGGGTCGGCTCGTGGCCGTTCACCTTCCGCGGGAATTCAACAGCCTCATATAAGAAATAGTCATTCTCCTTCGCCTCATCCATATCAATCCCCGGAGCCATCTATCGGCCTCGGCATTGGTATAGACCCCTCATCAGCAAGTCCACAGTTCAATACCTCCGACTTCAACACCTATGACAGTAATACCGTCGGCAACCAATTTTTGACTTCATCACAGCCGCAGCATTTTACGGACCCGACGTCATTCGACCTCGGTCAAGACTATTCCCAATCTTTAGCGTCGCAACCTCAACCCGCATTCTCTCAGCTCCTAGGTCCCGAATTCAACAGCAGCGGCGACTTCTCTTTATTCCCCCAATCTACCCAGGGCGGCGATCAGTTCAACACCACTCCTCTATTTGGCGACCTTTCACAAAGTAATCCGCAATCCCTCGACCCGAACGATCTGACCAACATGACGTCCCCACAGACACACCACTCCCCTACTCCGCCCCACCTCCTGAAGCCGGAACCTGGTTCGGCGCACCAGTCACCTTCCTTCAGCCAACATCAGTTCTCATCACCAGGTCACTCGAGACATGCGTCGCTAGGTCCTGAGGCGGCTCTTATGTCGGGACGATTGGATTGGAGTCAACCTCAGTTCCAAGGACATCGAAGATCACCTTCCGAATATTCAGATGCATCTTCGGCTGCGCAATCCCCAAATCTGACTGGCCACGACAGCTTTGAGCACCCAGAGCATGGCCATTCGCCCATGCAAAGGCCCCAGGACGGCTTTTACGATGGGGTTATTGGGTTGGGTAACTTTAGTATAACAGGCCCAAATCAGAACAGTCGCAGCCCGTCGCACAGCCCTGCCATCTCTCCTCGAATACTCCCGCAGCAGATGCCCGACGCTAGCCAACAAAACCCAGGCATGATAATAAGTTCTGGATACCCACCAAATATGGGCTATCCTGTGCAGGGCTCGGAACAATTTCCCTCTCTGTCTCAAGACGGGCTAATAGATCCTGCGATGGCTCAATCCATGGCTCCGCCGTCAATCAATATCGATTTTGCTCCTAATTCGAGGCAGAACAGTTTCGAACCTCCGAAGCCGCCCATGGATGCACAATCTTTAACACCGCCCGATAGAGGTAAGACAGGCTCGTGTCATTTGAGATTAGACTCTGTCACTAACTTGAATCCAGGTCGGCCGCGATCTCGCCCACGGGCAGTCACAGACCCTTATAATAGTGGAGGAGGAGCCCTCTCACGTCCTAATACTCCCGGAAGCCTGTCGCCGCACCTTGGCGCCGACTTGGCTAATCGTAATCGCTCCGGTTCCGAATCGTCGTCCCGATCACTCTCTCCCGGCGATAGGTCTGGCAGTGCCAATGCTGTTTCGAGGAGGCGCCAGTCTATGTCGGCGGTTCCTAACAACGTAATAGCCCTCCGCCTTGCAGATCCCGAGTACCAGGCCGCCCAGGACAATGGGAACACAAAGCGAATTCAGAAACACCCTGCAACGTTTCAATGTACTCTCTGTCCTAAACGGTTTACACGAGCATACAATCTGCGCTCTCATTTGCGCACACACACCGATGAGAGGCCGTTCGTGTGTACAGTTTGCGGAAAGGCGTTCGCTCGACAACATGACCGGAAACGTCACGAAGGCCTTCATTCGGGCGAAAAGAAGTTTGTCTGTAAAGGAGACCTCAAGGCAGGGGGCCAATGGGGCTGCGGTAGGCGTTTTGCTCGAGCAGACGCACTCGGCCGTCATTTCCGATCTGAGGCAGGCAGAATATGTATAAAACCCTTGCTGGACGAAGAAATGATGGAGAGACAGCGGATCTGGCAAGAGCAGCGAATGCAGAGCATGGCACATAATATGGCCCAGCCACAAGCAGTCATGGATCCTAATGTCTACCCCGGGATGGAGACTGGCTACGGTTTACCTGCTGCTTTATTGGCGCAGTACCCAGCACTAGCACAGATGAACTGGGGCCATAACGATATGAGTAATGTGGAGGACGAGCTCAGTGGACGCTCCAGCTTTGATGCCTCTGACTATGATGATGGTGACGATACGGGCTACGTCAGCGGTCCGGGATCTGGATTTGGCGAGGGTGGCCTTCAACAGAACTTCGGCGAATCAATTGGCTACGCTAGTGATTACGGTCGCTAGAACATCGCGTCGACTCCTCTAGTTGGCATGGCTACGCGATATTCAGATATCACCGATATTAATATTTATCTGAAAGGATGTTTACACGATTATAAACGGTTATACGGATTCTGGGCGCCCAGCGGAATGACTATATATGACGACTTTTATTTTATTTCTGTTAAGGCTATTAACTACCCTTCTTAGACGGCATGATAGATACCAATCTGAGTTTTACGTTTTGTTTTCAATCCTCAATAGCGCAGACTTGATCTTTCCATACCTATTTATGAATACTTTCTCTTCTCAACTAATATCACTATAAACCCTATCAGAGAACATGTGAGTTCGAAGTAAGGAGTGCTCTATGGGTTAGGGTAGATTTCTAAGCCTATGCCTCTCAGCAGGGGTTTAAAGTTGGTTACTGATCAGTCCTATCTGCTGTTCCATGATATATGATAGCTTAGTAATGCGCCGTCATTGGGTAAGAAGTCGCGTCTTCCTAACACGTTTCACGATGTATTTATCCATAACTGCTGTTAGAATCTCCTCAGGATGTCCTGGTTTATAAATCAACACCGTCATACCATGTTACACCAGGTGCCATAGTTATCCCCGAGACCCTAGACATAAGTCCAAAATCCTAGAAGAACCCTTATAAATACATTAAAATAAACCAATTAATACGCAAAAATTAGAGGTTAAAATCTAGTAGCGAGACTAAGCCTTACGAGTATATTGTTGCTCATTACCTAAAGTAGCATTTTAAAATTTATAGTCAAAGAACAGTGCCTATTGGACAGCATTTTGGACAGGTTGACTCGCGGCACAACATTAAACCGTCCTATTACTAATTTATAATAGTTACAATTTTCTAAGAATAGCAACAATTAAAACGGTACATTAACTTATATGCCCACTTCTTCGTGATTTCCCTCTTAATAAAACAATCCTATTGGTTCTACTTTAATGGGATAGTAATCAGATGTCCGATTTGACTTAGGTACCTTTGTCATCAAAACCAACATTTCAGGAGCCTCGGTTGTACAAGTGGATTATAAATCGTTATGACATTGCTATATATGACGCTTCAACTTAGGAGAATACATAATTATCACTTCTAATTATATTCAGCCTAAAATTAATCCTATCTTCCAAAAGTTAAAGATTGGTAAAAGTTAGAAAGGGAAGAAAAGCAAAAATGGCAGGAAAGGCTATTGTTGCGGTCGAAAAGGGCAAGCTTGAGATCCGAGAGGTAGAGAAGCCTAAGCTCCGCGATGGCTACGTGCTTGTGAAGGTGAAGGCGGTCGGTGTCAATCCTACAGATTGGAAGAGCGCCGAATCGAGGGTAGTCCCCAATATCAGGTTGGGTGTAGATTACGCCGGAATCGTGGAAGAGGTCGGTCCCGGGGTAACCAAGCCGTTCAAGAAGGGCGACCGCATAGCAGGGGTGGTTCATGGAGCGTAAGTAAAGCTGCCGTCATACCTACTGATGGCTGACTTGGTTTGTAGAAATGAACTTGAACCCGATAGCGGTGCTTTCGGCGACTATTTGGTTGCCAAGGCGGATATCCAAATAAAAATCCCCGACAATCTCACCTTCGAGCAAGCTGCTACTATTGGCGTATCTACAATAACGCTGGTACGTGTCGAGTTCTGATCCTAACTTCCAACCTTACCTACGTACCCATCACAAATACGCGCGCATAAATCTAACGTAAACAATAGGGCCAAGGACTATACAAAATCCTGGGGCTGCCCTGGCCGACCTCGCCGACCAAGACGGCGCAGGCGATCCTGATCCACGGCGGCAGCACGGCGACCGGCATCTACGGGATCCAGTACGCGAAGGCGTCGGGGCTGACGGTCATCACGACGGCGTCGCCGCGCAACTTCGCGTACCTGAAGTCGCTGGGCGCGGACGCGGTCTTCGACTACCGCTCGCCGTCGTGCGCGGCGGACATCAAGGCGCTGACGCGCAACGAGCTGACGCTGGCGTGGGACTGCGCGGGCACGGGCGGCGAGATCGCGGCCCGCGCGCTGAGCGACGAGCTGCCGAGCAGATACGCCACCATCGTGCCCGTCGACGAGGCGCTCGTCCGCGCCATCAACCCCAAGGTCGACGGCCCCACCTTCCACCTCGGCTACGACGTCTTCGGCGAGGAGTACCTGTGGCACGGCGGCGTGCGCGTGCCGCCGAAGCCCGACGAGCTCGAGTATTGCGTCAGGTTTATGGAGGTGGCGACGAGGCTCTTGGCCGACGGCACTGTTAAGCCGATCCGCACGGTCGTGGATCAGGGCGGCAGCGGCTTGGAGGGCGTGCTGAAGGGCCTGGCGGAGTTGAAGGAGAGCGGGATTAGCGCGGGCAAGTTCGTGTATACGTTGTGAGGGGGCGGGTTGGGGGCTTGGGTAGCGAAGCGGCTTCAACAGCTTTAGTATCGGCGAGTCATCGTAATGCCTTGGTGCGGTGTACCTAGGTATAGATTTAGCTGAGTATATGCGACGACGAAGGTACCTTCCAATTGAAGCATTCAATGAAATTGCTGCCGATGGGCCCACATATACATGGTCCCGAATGGTGGGTCGTCGGCCCGCTTCCTCTTATGGGGCTTGCCGGACCGGCCCCGGTGATTAGCTTGGCGATTCCGGGCTTTGCCATTCCGTTTTGGACTCGTTGTGTCTGTCAGATCTAAAACAGAAAAGTCAGCATTGGTTAAGTCGATCAGCTTTTAACTATTAGCAGCGAGAGTTATGTAAGTATGGAGGTGGTGAGACTGATAATTGGGATCTGGATCTATGGATCTCACAAATTCACGGTATCGCGTACTTAACTAGGTGTCAGAGTGGAAGGGAAAGGACCCTTACGGGCGCAACAATCTACATGGTTCGAATTAGCTCTATTTGTCCTGCCGATCTATTTACCGATGACATAACGACATTTAATCCCAAAGCCATTACGATAAGTATTGAAGCAATTTTAAGTCGGTAAACATTAGGTTAAGGAGTTAAATACTAACCCATGCATCCATAGATGATGTGCAGGACTAGTTAGCCGAATTTGTGATTTGTGACTAGCCTCTATGGCTTGCAGGAAGTTAATTACCCCATGTAGAAAGCTCGGTTCAAAATGAGCTACAACTAAGTCGAATTGGAATGTAACAGGTACGAAAACGGTAAGACTATAATAGTTCAATTGAGCGGTTCTAAAATTAAATTAACAAATTAAATAAAAGTATACTTGTGAATCATAGTTCATTTTGTCGTTATGTTTACGACTACGGCTTCGTTGCACCGATGTGACCGGCGTTAAGTAGAAGCCTCATTATAAAGTTAATTATCATGTCTACCTCCTCTTCGACCCCTGCACGACGCTGTGGAACATGTCGTCGTCAGAATCAAAGGGTATGTGGATGAATCAGTGGTATTAGTTAACACTAGGCTCATGGGATCAATAGTGTACATTCACGCAGCAAAACGATGCTTGTGATCGATGCTTAGAGAAGGGTTTCACTTGCCCACCCCCGAAAGGCGCCCCTGGATTCGCCCGTCCAGTTCGGAGTCTCTTCAAGTGTGATTACTGCCGTAAGGCCCACGAAACAGTTTGTTCCTTACCACTTAGCTGCTATTGTGCTGTTATTGATCGTTATTAGTGCTATCCAGTGGGTCGAACCTGGCCGGACGAGTGCGAATATTGCGTAGCAAGAAAGCTTCCCTGCTCCGCTCCTCGAACCAAGAAGGAATTCGAGGATCTTCGTGCGGGACAGGAGGGCGATGACCGTACTTCCGAGGCCAATACCGAAAATCGAGTACAGTCCACTATGGATCTCGAAATGCCCACTGTCTCAGCCTCAAACCCTATGTCAGAAGTTCGCGACTCTGATGACTCTGACTCGTCCGCTCCCGCTCCAACCCCTGATATGCCTCCAATTAAGCGTGTGAAGGCAGGTAGAGAAGACAATCAACCTACCATCATCAAGGAGGTTGAACAACTGAGCGGCACAATACAGACGATGGAGGATGAATTCAATGAAGTTCTTAAGGCAGAGCAAGAGAAACACCAGGCGGAGATCAGGACACTGAAAGAAAAGCACCAAGAGGAACTTCATAACCAACGGGAGAGGTACGAGTCGAGGATCGATGATCTTATCAAAATCATGAAGAACTTGTGATCGCACAATCGAAGATACCAAGCTCGCTTCGATCGCCGACATCGATATATATCTCTGTATAAAGGTCTAGACAATTAAGAATTAACCTAACAGCTTTGGGCATTTGCATTTTACCTATGGTGTTGGAAATTCCGAGATATGGCTTGCTGCTCCGAGTGGTATCTGGATTAACATCAACTCGTGTACCAATTACCCGAGTGAAGTCCGAGCAGCACCGAACATAGGTATCCGGACTCCAACTACACAGTCAATGGGAATTCGGAGTTCGGCGAAAGATATTTTATCTGGTTATTGTTCGCTTCATACACCTACTACACACCAAGATGACTTTGTAACGTCAGCAATTTGTCTATCATCACTCGGAAATAGGGTCGATTAACTTGTATCTCCAAGCTAGACATCTAGACTGAGGGGTTTGAAGTTGAAGTATAAGACATGGCGGTCGACTTCATCATGTTACCACTTAGAAGGTCAATAGGATACATTGAATAGTTTATGACTCAGAGCACATACCTATAACTCATATATCACAACCCCTGAATTGTGCATTTCCATTGCGTTGCGCTTATTCAGCCCCAAGCTTCGAACTTTACCAAGTCTAATATTTAAACAGACACAATTGTCCTGAATTCTACACTCTGTATAAGTTACTAAGTTTTAAAACCCAAAATCTCTCATCATGGCACTAGAAACAGTTCAGCAGACGCCCTACTATACCCTAGCAGAGGGAGAGCCTCTTCAAAAGAACGACGCATCCACCCAAATACGCACTGGTGGTGGCGGTGGTGGCTTCGTCCTTCTCACCTCTACCCTGATGATAGAGAACCTGGCCCATTTTGCCCGGGAAAGAATCCCGGAAAGAAGTGTACATGCCAAGGCAGCCGGAGCCAGGGGCTACTTTGAAGTCACGGACGACATATCAGACCTTACTGATGCAGACTTCCTCACTGGCATCGGCAAGAAGACAGAAGTCCTTGCCCGAATTTCCACCGTTGGCCCTGAACGAGGATCTGCCGACGACGTGCGGGACTTTCGAGGTTTCGCTATGAAGTTCAAGACAACACAGGGAAACCACGATTTTGTGTTCAACAACCAGGTATGTCATCAGTTAATTATACTACTATTATAAATGAATTAACGAAATGAATATAGCCGGTCTTCTTTGTTCGCGACCCGACCAAGTTCCCGTCATTGAATCGTAGCCACAAACGAGACCCCAGGACCAACAGTAAGTCATTCTCAATATCCCACTTATTTTTAATTATAGCTCCGATTAATGTACTTCACAAGAGGTCTCCTGACTCCTCGGGGTTTCTATTGATATTTTTAATATTGTTTTGCACACAGTCAATAGCTGCTAATTCTATATGTAGTGGCTAGCTCGGACATGTTCTGGGACTTCCACGTCCACAATCAGGAGAGCATTCATGCGCTGATGTTTCTGTTTGGAGATCGAGGTCTTCCCGCTTCGCTCCGGCATGTAAACGCCTATAGTGGAAATACCTACAAGTTCACCAAAGCCGATGGCTCATACAGCTATGTCCGCATACACATCCTGACAAACCAAGGGATTCACTACTTCACCGATACAGAGGGTGCTCAACTCGCTGGCACTGAACCTGATAGGAACCTCAGCGACCTCCAGGATGCCATTCGCTCGGGCAATTTCCCTTCGTGGGATATGTACGTGCAAGTCATACAGCCGGAGGACATCGCCGAAGCACCCATCGACATCTTCGACATGACTAAAACCTGGCCTCTCAAGAAATACCCTAGGCGTAGAGTGGGCCGCATGACTCTTGACAAGAATCCATCCAATTGGTTTGCCGAGGTCGAGCAAGCTGCATTTAGCCCGAGCAACATGGTCCCCGGTATCGAGCCCAGCCCAGACCCAATGCTCCAGGCGCGCATGTTTGCCTATCCAGACGCGGCGCGCTACCGACTAGGAGTGAACTACCAGTTCCTACCTACCAACGCCCCCAAGAGCGAGGTTTACTGCCCGACTGAGCGAGACGGCTTCATGAACTTAACTGCCAACTACGGAGGTGACCCGAACTACGTTGGGTCAAAGATCAAGCCAGCTCGATTTCTCAAATATGGGCAAGATAGACAGACCGAAACGCAGCGCCAAGGCGGACTCGACCAAGTAGCTGCTGGGAATGCCATTCCCGTAGTGTTCTCCTCGGAGGTGACTGATAAAGACTTCGAGCAGTCGACTGCACTGTGGAACTTGATGGCCGAGCAGGAGGGGGCACAAGATCGATTTGTGAGTAATGTATCTGCTCACCTCAGCGCTGCGCAGACGAGGTGGATCCGGGATGAAGCCTATGGTACGTTATACATTTGCTCCCTTTATTTTTTTCTGTGATCCTTGTGAGGTGAATATGATGTGGCTGACTCATTCCCGTGCAGCGATGTTCAGGCGTGTCGACGAGAAGTTGGGCCAGATGCTGGAGAGCACGACAGAGGCCGCCGTAAAGGGTCAACTTGAAAAGAAGCTGCATAAGCCGACATGGCACTGAGTCATAAGGCTGCCTTGATTGGAGGCTACTTGATAACTGTGATACTGTAGGAGACTAGAATGGTACTATGAGATTGGATGTGGTAAATTGACTTGATAGAAACTAGATATCTGACCGGAGATGCTTGATTTTATTTTATCTCTCCGACCTTCTCTGTTTTCCGATGAGTCACAAGCTTGCCTGTAATTAACTGGCGGGAATAAAGAAGATCCTACTGTAGCTCCCCTATCAGGTTCCTTAATGCGCAAGGTACATACTCGGGCCTTTCCCGGTTTCTCCATTCTCGAATAATGCAATTGGGGTTACCTGACAAATATATGATACGATGTTGACTTGAAACTATTTACACACATGCTATATATCCGATCAAGACTGTGAGGACAGCATTCGTCGAGTTGCTTCGGCGTTACGCGGCACAAACCGTACCGTCCTGGCTTTCGGACCAGCTATGGGATTTTCCCGATTTAGTAGGCCCTTTATGGGATCAGCAACGATGGGGTCCATTGTCTCCTCCGCCGGAAGGATCTGGAAGTGCGCGATAAGATGGAAGAACACGGCATATAGAGCTTTGGTTGCGACGTGGCTCGCCACGCACATGCGACCTCCTATACCGAAGGCGTATTGGTGCCGGTTCGCTGTCTGATTGTCATCCATCCAACGCTCCGGCGCGAACAGATTGGGGTCCGAGAATACATATGGATCTAGACGCACGACGCTCGTTAGTCCACGTTGTTAACTGCCACAGTCTTCAAGATGAAAAGCAGCTCCCTACCTCGTGTACATGCCCACGAATTCAGAAATATAAGTGTGTTTGGCGGTATAGTCGCGCCGTTCCATTGAACTTGAGAGTACGCGGCTTTCGGGAGCGCTAGACGCTGGACTACGAAATAGCGGCCGACCTCCTTGGTGAAAGCCTCGACGTACTCGACCCTGGAATGGGCTACGTGCGGCGACTCGAGCATGCGAACATCGGCTGTCTTGATCGCTTGATACGCCTTCTCCTGGATATCCGGACGATGCGCAAGGATCAAGATGGCCCACATCAGCGAGCGCTTGGTTGTGTCGGCGCCAGCGAGCATGCTAAGCCCAATGCTGAGGAGCTCGTCCTCTGTCAGGCCTTTGCTCTCCGGGTCCTTGAGCACGTTCCCTTGAATGCAAGGGCGGTCGACACCATCGGCAATATCCCTCCTTAGCTTTTCCTGCAAGACGTGGTGGTAGGCGTACCGCCGCTTTCCTACGTCAGCCATGTGCGAGCCCCCCTGCAGCCCAATCCACCCGGCGATGGTGTTCAGCGGCCGGAGCAGCGGGATGTAGTTGGAGAAGTTGCTCGTGGGGTTCCGGAACTTGGTGATCTCTTGCTCGATGTAGATTATCTCGGAGATCACTAGGTCCCGGTGCAAGTCCTTGACATCCTCGACGCTTGGTACGTGGTTATTAGTTGGTCTCTTCTGCTGTCGCAAGGAACAGCGCTTACCGAGTCCCGTAAGCCAGCGTTAAGCTAAGATTCAACGCAAATTTCTTTGCAAGATCAAGTATGTCAACAGAAACGTGGCCTTCCTTGCAGCTAGCTAAGATATCTAGAGTGAATGCTCTTGATTCAAGGTCTAGTATCTATTACACATGAGAAAGCGATCCGAGAGATTGTGAGGTTTCACACTTGAAAAGCACACATACTGGAAAGTAGCTCTCTGTACTGGTCTTGTTCAAAGCCGTGGCGGCGACTTTACGCCGTCGCTTGCAGCTATCGTCCCAAGGACTGGTCCCGATGCTTGTGACAGGCCTACCTTGTTGCACTTTCTTGTGCAAAACGTAGAAAATAGGGCGGGAGTTCGTGGCCTCTCTCTGCCCGAGGAAGAGTGTACGAGCCGCCGCAGTGCTGTTCACCACTACAGCTGTGATGTTGCCCAACTGGACTTGGAACACATCACCGTACCGTTCAGCCCACTATAGCAATAGGGGTTAGCACTATCATCGCTTTCGCGGGCGTCAGGTGTTTATCAAAGGGGTAAGGACGTATTCGTATACTCTTTTCTTACAAGAGCGCATTGAAAACAGATATAAACCTTAGGGCTACATACTATTCTATACTCATCCGACGTTGCGGTGCCGCGTAGAGAAGGAAGGCTTCCGAGTAAGGGGTACCCCCAAGGTCCCGGCAGATTAGGAATCCGCGCTCGTAGCCGCACTACCTCATTTAGTGTTATGTAGAGGATTAAGGAGATGCTCGGGAGGAAGAGGAGGAATTTTATTAGAAAACTGGGGACAGAAATGTGAAGCGGTGCGAGGTCAGTTAGTGAAGTTAATAGAACAGCCATCTCGATCGATATGATAGCTGATACAGAAAGATTGTGTTCGCGCTCAACTGTGAATCTTCAGTAGAAGACGATGATGGCCTTCAATTGCATTGGAGTCTTATGTAGGTAGGTACCTAGGCATTGCCTAAAAGCCGAACGATTTTGCGCAAGATCCCCCCCGCTCGCTCGCATGAATACCTACCTAGGTAGGTAGGTAGGTAGGTAGTAATAACTTACCAGCCAATAACTAGCAGTAAATTTTAATACGATTATACTCGGCACGATAGAGGTGTATTAGGGTATAGTGTTGCCGGCGACGTAACTCATAGCAGTTAGAAGTTTATGGTAAATACTTGATGGCCGCTTACATGCAACCTCGTCACGAACCCTAGGTTAGTTGAGTCGGAGATGGACCGGCTCTTAAGCTGTTGACAATCTTTCAAGCTGTACGAATGAACTTGAACAGCTGGTATCGGATAGAGTCATGCCGAATTTTCGGGTATTAGTGACCGAGATATTATTATGGATATAACATCCACGGCTGGCCTGATATTGCGTGATGCAGTTGGTTCGTTGACGTATGCCCGATCTTTAATACCCTTGCTCTAACATCAATACGGCCTCGAGTTAAAAAATCAAATACTAGTACTCGACGTAGTGATATCTATAATATGGCTTTCTCGGCAATCACATACGTACCTAGGTAGGGAGTACGTCGAACCAAACATGTATTATGTATGACCGTAGAATAGAGCCTCAAGTGCTGTATGACTTCTTTCACTTTCTCGGTCATTTTTTAAGTACCGAGTTGTAGGATTAATCAGAGGTCGTTCTCAGCCTTCACTGTAGCGCCATGAATCTCGGATCTATCAACATTGAATTGATCAGGCTGGCCCCAATCCTCCCTCGCCGCTCTCTCTCTCGTCTCCCGGTACATGTAAGGCGAGTTTTTATAGCCTTTATGCCACTTTCGTCCTTCCCATTCTTCTTCGACGGGCTTTTCTCCTTCGGCCTGAATTTCCCCTGCTCTGCGCTGGATCGATTCCCAAACCCGTAATATATTGTCACCTACTAGAAGCCTAATTTGATCATCAGTCGCCCCGCGAGCCATCAGGAGCTCGATTAAATCCGGATACATCGAGACGTCCTATTAAGAGATAAGTATAATATGGCAAAGACTAGGTAGTTTAAAAGATACGCACCTCCAGACCACTGGGAGTAAAAGGGGTTCCGCTAAAATCAGACCCGATTCCCACATGTTCCCAACCAGCGATTTCAGCTAGGTGCCAGACGTGGTCAACAACGTCATGAATAGTGACCGCGCTCGGATCTTTCATATTCAGGAACCTATTCACGAATACAGCCATCACAATCCCCCCGTTTCGGCGAATGCTGCGAAGCACGTCATCGGGTACGTTACGTAGATGAGGTGTAACGGAGTATGCACCCGAGTGTGAGAAAATCACGGGCGTTTGGGTGATAGAAAGGACGTCCCTCATCGTCTGGTGGGAGACGTGCGACAGGTCAATCATCATCCCCAGCCGGTTCATCTCGCGTACGTAGGCGGCGCCGAGTGGTGTGAGACCTTTATCTGTGTTCCCGCGCGCGACGGTCGAGGCAGATGTTGCCCAGGCATTATCGCAGTTGTGCGTGGTCGTAATGTATCGGACTCCTAGGTCGTACGCTTGTCGAACGGCAGCGATGGAACCTCCGAGCTGATGGCCGCCTTCGATTCCTAACATGCTGGCAATGCGACCGTTTCTAAATGCAGCGCGAGCGCAGGATGGGGTTTCGCAGTAGGTGAAGACCTCGGGAGATTCTGCAATAAATCGCTTGGCTACGTCGATCTGTTCGAGTGTATCGCGCACTATCCACTAGTAATCGTATAATCCCATTAGTATCCACGACCATAAATTCAATGACATATCGGCAGAGACGAAATACCTACAGATGGATCCTCAAAATGTTTCTGAGCCGCATCACATTTGACGTGCACACTCCAGAATTGGCCTCCCATCATCCCCCGTCTCATTCGCCCAATATCCGTGTGGCCCAATAAGCGCTGGTTTGGGTCGAATCTGCCATCGTATATGCGGTTCTGTAGTTCAACACGGAGCAGCCATGGGAAGTCATTGTGGCCGTCAATGAGTGGTGTAGTCTCCAAGATGCGTTTTGTTCGTAGGGAGTAATTAGTTGGGTCAATAGGAGATTCCGCCGGCAAGACCCAACTTCCTAGGGAGGTAAAAGGGGCAATTAGAACTGCGAAGCTGGCTGCAATTATTGTGGTTCGCCAGCGCCTGAACCAGCTGTGCTGAGAAGCTTGAGGGTGAATGATGAGAGCATTTTCATCTGAATCTGGTACATCTAATCTAACCGCCGTCAGGAGAGGCGTTTCCGGAGTTAAGTCAGTCTCGGCGTTTGGTGCCATATCACCGTCGAGTCGCTGTCATGGAGGCCTTTCTTCAAACGAGTACGAAAAAAACCGCAAGAATGATGGGATATTGAACTTCGCAATGATCCTCGTCACCTCTTTCAAACCTCTCTAAAATTGCCGATATCTGCGATGTCGGGCCGTCGGTACTCGGCCGAATATTCAGGAGTCTTGTTTCCGCATCCGACGCCAAGAGTTGAATCGAATCCGAGTTGCCTGCCGGGCCGTTGCTCTAGTTCCCCAAGTAACTCGTTTTCGTACCGATGAACCCCTACATAGTTGTAGCGAATATGGCACATGAATGCTCATCTCATTATCCAGTCATATCTACTGGATTTGGGAGCATAATGCTACCCCAGCATTACACCATGACATGGCTACCATGCCTACGCGGGAGACAAGCAGGTTGGCTTTGAGCTAGAAGAGAATCTGTCGATGGTAACGAGCGGGACCTCATCGTCGAAGAATCGTTGCCTCTGCGGTTTTTCTATGTGTAAAAATCCCGTGCCTGACGGATGAGGCATGGGTTTTATATGCTTCACATCATCGGGGTCTGGGTCCCGCAACTGCTTGGCGGATAAGCCTGATTATTATTAATTAGGCTACCGGGGTTAGAAGGGTGGGTGGCGTCATGCATGTTGGTGCTGGAGGAGAGGAGTCCGAATAGGTATGTCCAATATTATGATGAATTATTGGTACTCTCCATAATATCTATAACATTTCTGATGGCAAGGAACTATACCCCCAGCGCAGGAGGGGTGAATTGTTGATAATCACGCAATCCTCGCTACGTATAATAAGACTTCGAGTGCGAGTGAATGAGTTTCTAGAAAGGGTTTGCCAATGTTCATATCGCAATTATTACGGTAGTGCCACATAAAGCTAGGTGGCTTAACATTACAATATATTTCATTATCTTGGTATCCTCAAGGTTCTCCTTCGATCTTGACATGTTAAATTAGTATAAGCGAATATTTCCACATCTTAGCCATGGCGGACAGCGAAAAGGAGGAAAAGCGACATGAGGCCGTGGTCGTGGATGATCATAGGTCGCTCGAGAATGACGCCGCAGCAGAAAAGCGGCTCGTGAGGAAAACAGATTTGTTAATGATGCCAGGATTAGGTGAGAAATTCTTGCTTATGGGCTCTTCGCTTTTTCTACATTACATTTGAAGCATAACTAACCGTTGAAGCTCTTGCATACTTCACGCATACCCTTGATCGCGCCAACCTGGGAAACGCGAAGACTAATGACTTTGAGAAAGACTTGGGCCTAGTGGGAAACCAATTCTCACTCCTGCTTGTATTGTTTTATATACCGTATGCGCTCTTCAATATCCCCTGGTCGGTACTTGCGAAGAAGTATAATTCTGCTCGGGTGATTCCTTTCACCATATTGGGCTGGGGGGCTTGTACGATGGGCGCTTCTGCCGCTACGAACTTTGCCGGAATTATGACAGCCAGAATCATAATGGGTGCCGTTGAAGCAGCTTGGTATGTTGGGCATTATCTTTAGGAGACCATCGATCGCTAATTGATAACTCAGTACGTTCAATAATTAAAATAATTTATGCATCAATTCCTCCCCCATGTCTTGACGAAGAATATTAACAAAAATAGACAAACCTTGTGAAGTTTACTACTTGTCTTTATTTTACACTCGGAGGGAGATGGCGTTTCGTGTCTCCTGGATCGGACAAATGGGGTTTATTGCAGTGAGTGATAAGAAATATATGCAAATTCCTCTGACTTACCCAATGTTTTAGGGAGCTGTATCCGGCTTGATTTCATGGAGTGTTTTTCAATGGAAGGGAACTCTGAAGGTAAGGGGTTGATATCGCTAGCTGCATAAGAAACTAAAAAACGTTGCTAATTACATTTATGGGAATAAGGGCTGGCAGTATCTCTTTCTCATCGAAGGATCTATCACAGTTGCGGTTGCAGCGTACCTATATGTGTTCGCTCCTCGAAGCCCGGAAAAGTCGAGATGGTATACAGAGGAAGAGGTCAAACTTGCCAAATATCGCCTTGAACAGGACTCTCAAGATCAGGATAAAGAGTTCCGCTGGGAAGATGCGAAAAAGCAGCTCAAGCATTGGCCGACTTGGGTTTTCGCGTTCATGGCTTTGATGTATGGTGTTGGAGTAGCCAGCAGTTCGAACTTTCTCCCAGTAGGTGCCCAACGTTGATATGATCAGTTGTTCATCTGGCTAATACTCCTTATTCTGATAGACGATGATTAAAAGACTCACAAGTGAAGCCACTACTGCTAATTTGTACACGGTCGGGCCCAACTTAACGGCGTCCGTCTTCCAAGTCACAATATGCTGGCTCTCAGATCGCTACCAGCAACGCGCAGCATTCGCTTGTGGCACTACGGTTATTTCAGTAGTCGCTTGGATTCTCCTCGGCACTCTGGACTTAGTCCATCGGCCGCAAGTCGGATACTTCTTGACGTACCTAATCACGTTTGCTACATTTATACCAAGCAATCTGGTACCGGCTTGGCTTTCGTCGAACAGCCATACTACAACGGGGCGTGCTGTATCACTTGGCCTGAGTTACATGGCTATGAACCTGGCCGGCATTGTTTCCTCGTTGATATACCGAGCCGAGGATGCGCCAGTGTACCGACCAGCATTAATCACCGTGGGTTGTACCCAAGGCGTCTTCATCATTACGGCCCTGTTGATGCGACAATACTACGCTCGCTTGAATAGTAAACTCGATTCAGGCGAACTTCCCAGCGCACCGGGAATGGAGGCTCGTCCTCAATATCGTTACGCGGTCTAGGGAAACTTGCCTCAAAAGGGGTAGCTTACATCACTCTATCTTTAGCCCAACCAGGCAGATTACATGATATTTCAACTCCTAATCTAGTATAATATGTGTTAGCGTCTGCTGGAGAATCGAAGTTAACCTAGTTGGAATCTATAAGATTATTATATTGGCAGTTTTGCACTTTTATCATATAAGGGCTCATAAACCTAAGAAAGCTATTCCTCATTGTAAATTGCAGTATGAAACTCCAAGTTGCCATTTTCTCATCCTTCCTCGCCCAATAATGTATGTAAACATGTAGTAATATATGTCAACAGGGAGGTAAGAGTACAAAGCCGTTATCAATCTAGGATATATGCTTCTCCATACATGCCCACTAACTTCTCATGTATTATATATACCTAAATCAACCTCAAAGTCATCAACCTCATCTGATAACGGGCTTCATGAAAGCTTTCAACGAAGGTTTGTGCCATAAGTTATATGCCTCTTGGGTTTCTAGCCACCCTCGACTGTCCTCATCGATTGACATGTCAAAGTTATATATGATCCTAGCCAAGATGATGCGCATCTCGACATATGCCAAACTAATTGGATGTCAGCACACGTGATGCTTACGACGACCAGAATAGGGGCGAGACTTACTTGCGACCGATGCAGTTTCGAGGGCCAATACCGAATGGTTGCATCGCATCGAGTTTGTCGTCCTTGAATTTCGGGTCTCCCATGAATCGTTCTGGGATGAATTTGTCGGGTTCGGTCCAGAAGCGCACGTCATGGTTAATAGCGTACTGCCAGACTGCCACGACGGTCTACGATCCATGATATTAGTCCTGTCTTATCTGTAACTAGGAGGGAAAGGTTAGGGAAACTTACACCCTCCGGAACAAACTTATTTAGGATGAAGCAACCACCTTTGGGCGACTGTCGGGGTAAGCCGCCCGGAACAGGAGGGTACTTTCGGAGGCTCTCGTTAAGACAAGCTAGCATATATGACAATTTATTGACCGAAGTTAGGGTGATCTCGTCCTCATTGTTGAACATGGAGCGGACCTCTTTAGTGAGCGTCGCGAGCTTATCCGGATTGGTCATAAGGAGATATATGGCACCAGTAAGAATCGTCGCCGTCGTTTCGCTTCCAGCTATAATAAGGGTGATGCCGTTGGCGGTTATCTGCATGGAATCCAGCTTGCCCTCCCCCTTCTGTCTGGTCAGTCCCTCGAGAAAGTCCGGTCTCTCAACGCCGAGTTCCATCCTCTGCTGAATCTTCGCCCCGACTAACTTTTGGTTGTCTGTAATAGCCAGCCTGCCGAATTTCAGGGCCATCTGCACAAGGGGTCGTAGTCCCACGCCAATGAGGGCGTTCAGGTAAGCCGTTTGCCTCGTTATGTTAGCTACCACCTTAACCCATGGATGATAATCAGATTTATCCAGGCAGCCGAACGAGGAACCAAAGCCTAAATCTCCAATGACATCAAAGGTTGTCCAATTCAGCCACTCGCGCATGTTGAGGGAAGCAGCTCCTCCTTTGCACTGTTCATGTAGCCGGCGGATCAATAGATTTACATAGGATTCAATTATAGGCTCCTGGAACTGCATAGATCGGTCGGAGAACGCAGGTGCCAGCTGACGACGCAGCAAGGTATGTTCATCCTGTAAAGCGCTTATGATACTCCTTGGCATGTTGCTAACAGTGCGGTAGAAGGCATCGTATTTGGGTAGCTCCGGCTCTCCATTGTGACGGTGGCCATAAATGTCCTTCCATGCCTGGGGATCGCTAAACGCGAGCTCGTTTGGCGTTATTCTCACGATCGGACCGTATTGAGCGTGTAGTTTTATCATATATATGGGTAAATCCCCACGAACTAATCGGAGATATTTGGCAAGAGGGAAGATCTTCCAGAGAAAAGGACCCGGGAAGGATCGGAGGGGGTGTAGAAAGACATTGTAAAAGGCCGTTCCTATAACGAGAGCGATGGCCTTCGGCTTGGGTTAGTTGGATTGTCTCCCGCTTCGGTAAACCTATAATGATCTTATAACTTGGAGGGTGGCAAACTTACCAGAGTGCAGCCTATCGTGGCCAAGTGGAGCGGACTGCTTGCTAGCAAAGGGGCCATACTAATTCACATGATACAGACGCCGAGATAACTGTTGTGTCATTTTTAGACCGTCTCGACTGTAAAGCTCTGGGATCGGATTCAACTTTATATAGTACTCTGGAAATCCCGCTCCGAAGCCGCCCGCGCGCTCTCGCGGCTATGCTGAAGGCGCATTGACGACGAGGGTACGGTTCGGTGGGTGACGGAGGGTCGGATTTATACTGTAGGTGAAGATGAAGACACGATGCTTTGCATAAAATGTAGCCCTACCTCGGCCCAGGCCTGCCTCCATCTACATATGTACAACCATCCAGTTTGCGCGTCATGATATATAATGGGTCCATATCCGACCATCCGAATTTGATGTGACATTGACCGCTACTAGGATAACTTAGGGGTGGAACCCGTGCACAAACTGGCAACGGCATAGAGCGGCATGACGATATGAGGTTACGCGGTGGAACTAGAAGAGTTTTTATAATACATAATTATACTTAATATCTGAACAAATAGGCTATCTGTCTATCTAGCTGTCTAGTTAGGTAGCTTTAGTATTTCAATGTAGAACAAGACTAGGTACAGTAGAGGATATCTAATACGAGGGATACCTACCTCAATCCGAGTTGCAGGGTGACCAGGATTAATATGCAACCGGAAACGAACCCGGGGTTAAGCAGCTTAAGATTTACAAATGCCGGTACACTAGTATGAAATATCAAGGGACGATGGATACCGTCCACATAAAATATACACGTCAATAAATGCTAACTACCTACTAATACACCCTACACTAGTAATATTATGTAGAAGCTCTAGACTCTTTGGGTGTAGCTGTATCCCTTTGACTGGCATTCTACCATGTCGTAGTCGTTGAGTAGATGAGCCTGTGGTTTAGGAATGACGTCATAGTAATAAAAAAGAAACTATTCACACTTTTGCCTCTTCCTCGAGCTCCTCGTCGTTTGGAAAACTATATAAATACCTACCATATATTTAATCCACTGATCCACTCCACTTCACCCACGAGAGCCTCACGTGGCTGAGTGGTCGGTGGTTTGGCGTGGAGTAGACAACTACACCCTACCACATGGGCGGGAGAGTCGTCCCAGCCGGCACGGCCCGCTTCCACGTGTCTGTCTTTCTAAGCTGTTCATGCCACTGCACCAGAGCAGGCGGAAGAAGATCAAATCTTTCTTTTTCGTACACCCGCCCGAGAAACACTACCACATGCGCATCAAGCACCGTCGGTTCAGGCCCAAATATGTACGTGAACCTGTCCTTCTCAGTCGGACGTTGCTCCATCAGCGCAAGGACCTTGGCGCAAAAGGTGCGCGTACGAGCTTCATGTTCCGCGAGATCCTCATCGGAATGGTTATCTGCCCATCCCTTGGTCCTATCCAAAGTTCGTTAGCGCAACATGGTGATCAGTAGCATGACTAGGAGATACCTACAGTCCTGCCTTGTATTCCAAAGCCTTTCTATATTCATCCGAGATATTGGTCCGTTCGATTTGTTCTTGCATCCATTCAAGGGCATTGCTGGGATGCTTCGTCTTGGTACCGAACGTCAAGAGTTTGTAACTAATTTGATGTAATTCGTGGATAAGTTCCTTGATCGCCTCCCCATGTTGGGGTGGAAGCAGACTGGGATACCAGTCGGCCAAGTAAAACGAGATATCGACGCTGTCAGGCATGGGCTTTTCAAATACTTGATCGTTGACAAGAACGGGAACCGTGCCTTTCGTGTCGACTTTAAGCAAGTAGAATTCGCTCAACTGCTCGCGGGTGAGGGGGCCAATGTCCGTGAATTTTAATTCCAACTTCAGGTCTGGCCATCCCTCACGGGGCGTTCCACGCATTTCGTAAGTCATGTGCACCATGAGAGCACAGATGGAGTAGGTGTAAGTATAAAGAATGAAGGGGGTTGAAAGATCTTTGGATGCCATTGATGATATAAGTTGATACGTGTAAGTGTGCGGGCTGTGAGAAGAATCTCTCTGAATGTGGATAACGAGAAACTAAACCATATATTTTATTCCCGCGGATTTCTTATCACTTAATAGATGAATATTTCTTTGATTTTTTACTGTTTCTTGTAGCGTTCTTAAACAAGCTACCTGACGATAGTCTGGTGAGGAATCATGATTTCCCTTCTTAGATAACCGCGAATGCCGATGGTTAATAGATAACCATAGTTGGGGTAATTATTGGGAATGTCGGAGAGCGAGATAGAGCGTGGCTACTCCATATATCTATTAATTATAAAGCAGTTTCTCTTAATCGGGTTTCGGCCGGCAGTTTGACACCGGTTGTTCATGGTACGAGAGTTCCACGCCGGTACCAACTCTTCAGCTGGATAGCCATTGAAATTTCACTATGAATGGTCTAATACAACATGACCTCCTTTGCAATAAACCTAACATTCCGTTTATGAAGTCTTTCCTGACACGCCATCGGTTTTCTCTTTCTTTCTTCTCAATAACTCTTCTTCCTCCCGCAGTATCTGAGCATCGATTTTCGCACCTTTGGACGGCTCATTCCCGTGCATAGTTGCCTATCATTACCAGTGTAAGCGACCAACCAATTGTAAAACTTGCTTGGTTTTGTGAGAGACTTACACGGTAAGTAGGATCGTGCTTATATCGCTCGGCGATATCGTCCTGTATCTACAAACGTCAAGATCAGACTCAGGGACCTGCGTATATGTAGCATATAGGGACGGGTTCGTTTATAAGACGTACGTTCTCCTCGAGCATTTGATTCATCGCCTTGTTCTGGTCCTCTGTGAATAGCGTTCAGTAGCATGTAAGGGGATAAGATGTGGCTTGGAACTAACTGGGTCTATAACCCTCGGCCTTGATCTTGTGATGTTTCTCCTCATCTACAACATTGGATCGCCCATAGTTGATCTGGTCTCCCGATTCATAAATTCCGGATATCCCATGGTTTCCAGCCATGTTGATGTCTTTTTGAATTTGATTAGAATAGAAAGTATCCAGAAATAAGTTGTAAATATTATGGTGCGATCTGCTAGCAATATGTTAAGGTTCCAATAACTTCAAAGTCAGAATTTCAATGATTACCTGGGGTGCTGCTGATATTTATGATATTTTATTTTATTTCGTAGCGTAACGTTTAAGTTACCATCTATGACAGACTAACGTCATTATTGCGACATTAGGGGAAGTCTGTCCGACTGACGTCTCACCTCGGTTGATATATATCGAAAGCTTAAGGGGCCGTAGCATTACAATTTGAACAATTTGATATTATTTTCCCTACCTATTTAAACTCAGATTCTGTGGTTGGGAATGTTGCAGTTAAATGATGTCAGGATCCCCATCTAGGTATACATCGCCAACATGCCGAATAGGTATGATTACCATCGACTGTCAAGTTCTATATATACCTAGGTATCTATTAATATGGAGAACCCGACCGACCAGGTTTCTTCTGGACATATCATAATAGTTCAGACACTTGGCTGCGAGTGAAGCTACCCCTTTCAGATTCATATAAGGTACCTAGGTATATATCTTATTTGTCGTCCGTCGGACGCACGGTGCAGGCAAAAAATATATCGTCCGAAATGGCATTGGTTCAAGTTTTATCAACCATGGCTATAATTGGCACCCCCCTTTTCAGTTTCCTCCCTTTGTTAACCCCCCGGGTTGCTGCGGAAAGCCATATTATCACACACGTTCACGATATACCTCACATCGGTTTAGGCACATGGACAGACAGAGACAAGGTAAACTCAACCTCTTTTCGCAAGGCACATTCAATGGCAAACTTACAACTCGCAGGTTGCACATGCCGTCCAGTATGCTCTTAATTCGGGGTATAATCACATTGATGCCGCACTTATATATCGTAAGAATACCCCGCCTCAAGCAACGACGGGAGTTGGATTTTAACGTATGCTTTATATAGGCAATGAGGACCAAACTGGCAAAGGGATTTCTCAAGCAGATATTTCCCGAGGAAACATTTGGGTGACCAGCAAATTGTGGAACAATGATCACCGTCCTAATGAAGCCACCGCGGCAATCAAAAAGTCAATATCGGACCTTAACGTAGAGTATCTTGATCTCTACCTCATGCATTGGCCGGTTGCCTTTGTCCCTGGCGAAGGTACCAAATTAGACGAGGAGACATCGGTATTCGACACGTGGCGGGTCATGGAGAATCTGGTACGAGCCAACCTCACTCGACATATTGGGATTTCCAACTTTGCCAAAAAGGACGTCGAGGCCATCTTGGACATGTGCACAATATGCCCATACGCACACGAATTCGAGACACACCCTTACTTGCAGCAACAGGACTTTGTTGATTTCCATAAGGAGGTTGGTATCAAGGTTATCGCGTATTCGCCGCTCGCAAATACCAACCCAACCTATAATAACAGCGGCATCACACCTATTATGGAAGACTCGTTCTGGAAAGACATGGCTAGCAGCAAGAACGCGACGGTGGCGCAAGTCGTGCTTGCATGGGGAATCCAGAGAGGCACCACCGTGATTCCCAAGAGTGTACACGAGAAGTATATCAGCGAAAACCTTGGTGCGCTGGATATCGCTTTCACCGACGTTGAGATGGAGGCTATCGGCGCCCAGGATAAAAAAGCTAGGATGAATAACCCTGGTAGAGACTGGGGTGTGAAGCTTTTTGCGGATCTGGATGATCCTACGAAGTTAGTTGGCGAAGAGCTATAAACGGACATGAAGGAATTTGCATATCTAAGCACTGTCGTTTTATGAGAACTAGACTCGGGAAAGAATAAGTTGTAATAGCGCCTAAAATTCTCGTAGTTAGAGGGAGGCTCCTCCTGATGATTTGATTTATTATTGAACAATTTGCCTTTAGAATTTGCCTACAAAACGGCCAGCCCACCGAGAGCTAGCAACATCCAGATATAATACGTGCCATCCAATCCTACTCTGGATACTTCGCTAACAGGAATAACAGTACTGGTTCCGTTGGTTTTATTGGTCCCATTGGTTCCATTGGATGCCTTCGCACTGGACACTGCCAGCTTGCTCTGCACGAACTTCAGCGCAGCCTGTCCATACACCTGCCCATAGCCCTGATGTGTGGCCATGCTATTTCCCTTCGCGCAAAACGGATCCTCGGCATCGCAGTACGCTTGGATGATGTTTTCGAAAGCTGGGCATTGGAACCCAACCGGACGAGCCGCAAACTGTTAGGTCAAGTTAGCCCAAATTGCCAAGAACTGAATCATTCTTTCGATACTCACTCCACCTGCTGTAGCGTTCCCGACGTTGTAAGGGAGACCATCGACGTGGCGCGGGTCTCCCATCAAGATGATCGCTGCGACCATCTTGCTGACCCCTGAAGAGACGGTGGCTTTTGTTGTATTTAAACTGGTCCCGTCCGGGCCACCGCAGAAAGCGTCATCAACAATTTGTCCTCCCTTACTAAGACGTTAGCATCACCAATGAAAAGCTTTTACCAGCGAAACTTACTTGGGAGTACCCAACGATGACTATTTTCGAATCAGGACACATCTGGTTGAAGACCCTGGTCTGATTTGCTACTGCCGCCACACCCGCCGTGACACTTGCGGCATACACATTACCGCCGGCGGCAGGGTAGACAATGGACTCCGACGTAGCGCCACTATTTGCTTGCTGAATAAGATTTACTACCGTCAAGGCAGAGCCAAATCCAGGCGGTGCAGTCGTCTCGCGAGCACCGAAAATGTGGATGTTGGGACAGTTCTGCCGACGTGCTTTGCCGGTGCCTGCCGCCGAAGCCGTAGCAACTGTACTGATTAAAATGTTAATTAACTTCATTGTCGTATTAAAAATGGTATAAGTATGTAAGTAAGTAAGTAAGAATGATTTATTAGAGATCAGAACAACATTCTGGCAATCTCATGGCTTAATATTATCATCGCTGGTGCCTCGCTACCGATGCAAAACTTGTCGGAGCAATAATAATGCATAGTGTTTCTAAAGAAGATCATATCGGATGCTACGATGATCAGCCGAGCCTCCGTTTACTGGCCTTATGGAATTAAAAACGGGGTTGAAACGACTTGGCCATGGTGATAATGGAAACAGGTACCTGGGTAAGGTCCGGATTTCATGAACTTGTCATAGGGGCAGTAGAAACCCGAGGTTTCATAGTAGGGGATTTATACGGAGTAGCATGGGCCATTTTGAAAGAAAGAGAAAATTAAAATACTATGTAGTAGCCGCCCGGCAGAACCAAGGATATTTCAATATTAATAAATATTAATAGGTAGGGATAAGGTGAAGATTGGATGGGGCGTCATATTGAACGGGATCGTCGGCTTGAAACAACGCACGTCGCAATATTTCTTTACATGAAAATGTTCAATTGAGTTTCAAGAAACCAGGTTCGGGAATCGGCAGGTGATTGTAAATCGTAGCCACCCAAGTAGTTTAATAACTTGAGTGTTCACCGTAGTTAAAAAAGATATTCTACATTGAGACGTTGCGTTTGTGTTCTTAAGCATTCAGATCTATCCTTCATGCGATTAACATTAGGTCTAAATAGAAGACTGTTTCGAAACTTCTCGACAATGTCGTCAAACGTTGTAAAAAAAAAAATTCATCACCGAACGTTTTGATTAAGGGTATCCATTTTGCGACACAGACACTCTCTTACAAGTTTTCGAACTAATTCCAATCGCTAGGGGTAGCTAGGCAGTGACTGGGAGAAATTTTATGGAAACGTTCTAGGTCAATGTTACGATCTTGAAAATAAGAACCTATTGCATCTGCCCTAGCATCATCTCTAAAGCCCAACGACATAGTTGATGGGAATTAGTAGCATTCGAAAAATTGCATACCGTAGATGAAAACCTGCATATTCATTCACTTGCGCCAAGATGGTGGTCTCCGAGATATTGTCATTGAGCTCCCCTCAGGAGCAGTTGATAATATATGTCGATTAAAGAAGCTTTAATCTCATTAGAAGCTAACCACCTCTTTTTGTCATTAATAAAATTCTCGTGCAGGATCATTACCAGCAGCGATGTAATATCCCGCCCTCGCTCCAGTAACCAGCGACGCCGTTGGCAGTACCATGCATATCAGCTTCTCCTCTTGGATCTTTTGGCAGCCAATACTTGCCTATGCCAAATTATAACCGAACTACACGTCACCGTCTGGCGTACACATTTATAACCCATCCAACTTCTTCAACACCACGGGGCCGTGGAGTCTGATGTCTATTGCAGGGGACACGCTCTACATCTCCGGTAAGTTGCCACTTTTAGTAGTCTGCGTAGTTCTTACTCGCGCTCTTACCTACCTACCTAAGGCATGCGTGGGATCTACCGGGAAACAGCACGCTTGCGTCGGTAGGCCTCACGCGTGTGCGACAAGCTTACCAGATCATGGCGGCACTTATCGAGATGACCGGGTCGGATATAAACTCGTGTATGCGGTTAGTCGTATGTGTGACCGACATGTTCCCGTATCGGCCGATGTGCAATCAGGTGCAGGTGGAAATTTGGGGAAACGACCCAAGCAAGTATCCGCCTCAGACGATCGTAGAAGTGGGGAGATTGAACGACGACGACATTGTCGAGGTTGAGGGTACGTTTTACTTAGGTAGACCAACATATCATTACTGACATTAGAGGGCCTACTGATTGCTAGCCCGATGTCAATCTTAATTCACGGCTCTGCTTCAAGATCTCCCAGTCCTAGATGTTGGTTAATTAATTCAATCTTTCAACCCTCCTTAACCTAGTGAAGGGCGCAAAAACCTAATACGGATTCCTGCACCGTGAATGCTCAAGACTTCCTCAAACCAATAGCCAGGAGACCAACCTATCAGTTTATGCCTGTCATGCTTCCCCCCATAATTGGAGGCTTTAGTGCATTCAATGCTTTCTCAGCTCCCTGGTAGGTATAAATCTTCCTCGCAAAGTCTTCGGTCGTGATAGGTTCTTTAGTCTTGTCTTCCTCTGTTCGTATATTACCTAGCTCGTGTGAACGACGCGTGACAAAGTCGACGCGGTCTTTGCGCAATGTCATGAACTTCTGCAGAGCAGCAGGGATGTCATCGGGAGATTCGACATCGTTTAGAAGATATCCCAACGCTTCTGCGTCTTCAATCGTGATATTGGACCCTTGGCCGGCATGTGGTGTGACCGCATGCGCGGCGTCACCGATCAACAATGTCTTGCCGGAAAACCAACTGTCCATAGGCGCTACATCGTGAATTCTCCATGCGTCAATCTGGCTATGCCGGAAGAAATTGACAACTCCATCTGCAAATTCTGGGGCAAAATCCTCGACCACTCTCGATACGGGGATATCCCTGATGATAGTTTTTTTGGTAGAGCCAAACTGCTCAGCGAACTCTTTCTCGGAGGTATATCCGACGACTTGTAGGCCTCGGGGAGAAGTATGGTAAATGAGGATGTGCTTATTTATATGACGACCCGAATTCGCATGTACGGCACAAAGCCCGGCTCGAGTGTTAGGATCAGCCAGGTAAGCAAAGCCAGGATCCGATCGGACATCATCGACGGACAGCTGGGCCATAAAAGCTAGAATATCGTAGGTCCTGATGGATAAGGAGCTGTCTTGTCCGAGAACAGCACCGCGAACGACGGAATGAATACCGTCTGCCCCGACGATCAGGTCGCCTTCAAAGACTTGGCCGTCCTCAGTCCACACCTTTCCAGCAAGAGCATCGACCCGGGTTACCTTAGCATTCTCAATAACCTTCGCGGGCGCGCCGGGAAATCCAGTGCTAGTTGCGAATCGCATCAACTCTTTTTGAAGCTTGGCGCGTTTGACCAACACAGATGGGGCTCCGAGTCCACCGAACCTCACCCTCGTATCGAAGTGAGTAGTCTTCAGCTCTTCATTGTTGGGACCTCTAAGCCAGAGATGTGTCATGATAACCAAGTCTAGATTTTCCGACTTGATTCCGGCCTTTTCCAAAAGGTTGAAAGAGTTGGAAACAACTGACAGCCCATAGTCGTTTACGGTGAAGTCGAGTGTTCCCCGTTCGAGAACTGTGACATCGTGCTTGGCTCGGAGGTATCCCGCAGCGGAGAGGCCCCCGATGCCAGCGCCGCAGATGATGATCTTTAGCGGCATTTGAAGGAGTTTATGTACCTAGGTTAGGTAGGTAGCTGCAGCAGCGTGCTGTATTAAGTTGATAAGTTGATGGCTGGGAAGTACCTAGGTAAGTTCCAAGACTATCAGCCACTTGTATTGTTTAGCTCCAAGATGGTAAAATTAATATTATGGCGTCTTGCGCCGGCTGGTCTGCTAGTTTTAAAAAAGATGTTTATTTATTTATGTACCTACTACCCAGGTACCTATGTAGGTAGATGGTAGAAGGAGGTATATGTAGGTAGTTAGGTACATAGGTAGTGGATGCTTGAATGTGAATAATGAATGTGAATGATGAACGTTACGGCCAGCTTTATAGAGGAAGTGGTCACCGCTGAGTTGGTAATTGAAGATTGGGCGTCACCTACTAGAGCTGGCCGTAGCGTTATTTCCGCCAAACCGCCAAACCATGTAAACATCACTGTATAAATGCACAGTATATACTGTATTTTACAGTAGCCCCCTGTAAATACAGGGAGTATAGCGCTCTATATTGCTATAATTACAGCGCTTTACATCGCATGCCCCCTTATAAGCAATTCAGGTTACACAGGGTGTAAGAAACGTGGGTTAGCGCTAAAATGACCAGGGGTTTTCTACCCCTAGCTTACTTCAACTTTAACAATAGCTTAACAACAGCTCAGCAACAGCTTAACAATAGCTAAATAACCAGACTTTATATTATACGTACTATATAATACATCATAAACTTATTAATTCGCTTCTTAATATTAATCGTTTTAAATAAGGTAATTGCATTTATACCAACTGAACAACAGCTCAACCGTTGCTCAGTGGTTATTCAACAACGGTTAAACAACGGTTGAAGTGTTGTTTAGCTGTAGTTGAGGGGTATTACTTACTACCCTCATAACATACTTAAATACAGGATGCACTTAGTATAGTATATATCATTAAATCCAGTTTCTTTAAGGCTATCTATTCATACAAGTTACACCTTAACCTGTATTATATTATAAAAGTTATTCATGTTCAAAGTTAGCTAGTAGTGGCGGGGGGTTTCACGTGATACCCTTTTAAACAGGTTACTATAACTCTTTTATAAGGATATAAATATAGCGCTTTACAACGCTATACTCCTTGTATTTATAAGGGGCTATTGTAAAATATAGTATATATTGTGCATTTATACAGTGATGTTTATATGGTTTGGCGGTTTGGCGGAAATAATGCATATGGCTAGCCGTCCCTACCTAGGTAGGTACCTATGTAGCGTACCTAGGTGTGACTTGAATATTCATGTATCGGAATTGTGGTAGGCAAAGAAGCTTCAAAATAGCTGATAATCGCGGTAATTCGATATATGAGGAAAGTCATATGTCTGTAACGGAGTGATTCCCGAAGGACATGGAGCTTGACTGCGCTAGAAAAATACCGCGGGGCTATTGCATCCACCATCCCCACTGTACTAACTGTATTGAGCCGAGCTAGGGCTCTATCTAGTAAGCAACTGCTTCACGGTAAAATACTTTCAAGTTGTACATTTAAGAACTTATCTTTCCTACTTTCATCCAACAAAACTAACTCGAACTCACTTTCATATATCATGGACATCATGGACCATATTATCATGACTCCATCAGAAGACACTCATCCACTAGACGATGTCGCACAGGACTTTGCTGCGAAGCTAGCTATGAGTGAAGCCTTACTCAAGCGCGCGAACTCACTCCAATCCGAATTTCAACTCTTCGCCGATCATCTTACAAATGTCTACCATGATTACTTTCAACATATTCCGACATATATGCATGCATCTTTCACTAGTGAACTCCGAGCTGAGGTAGAAAGCCAAGAGAGGGCTTTCTGTGACCTCAAGTCCAGGGATCCTCATGCATTGCATCGCGTGCATTCTACTAACCTCTCTTTCCTTGAGCCAGTGTGGGATATAGCTAAGAGGTCCAGGGATATTGTGAGGCTACGTTGTGCTGTGTCTAATGGCCCATTCAAGAAGCCTATTTTAGCACCAGGAACACGTATTGTTCGAACCCAAGGCGAGTCACAGCCTTTTCGGTCCGGCAGTTTCATCATTGATGTCATCGCAGATGGTGGTCATTCATGGTACAAGGTTTCCTCCATGACCAACAAAAGATTACTATTTGACTTGGCGAAGGAAGCAATATACTGTGGGGAAAGCGATGAAGATGATGACGATGAAGACCCCGAGATAGTCGGCCAGTATTACGCAGATATCCCTATTGTGAAGCTTGCTAGGAACCTAGCTAGCGCTGCTAAGGGGCATCGCATTCAATCCAAAACTCCGAGGGCTTTCCTCGTCTTGCCACGTGTCCAAGAAGGTGTGTACTCCGAGGTCGATAAAATCCTCGAGGCTTGTCGTCAGCTAGGTGTCAGCCTACTTTGTGGTGAGGCTGTATCGCCAGCTCCACCTCTCTCTGAGAGCCTGCTCTACATAATGGCCCCGAGCCCGAAGGCAAACTTCTCGGAAGTTTTGAACATTGACACATCCCTCTTAGTTGCTCTTGCGTCTGACTTTTCTCACACCAAGGTCACCAAGCAGCCCTGGTTTAGGGATTCACACAATGATCATACTGACCTAGAAAGTGAGCAGTCGATGCTTTCGTTGGTGTATCCCATGCTAGGTAATCATAGGCTTGTGTGCACTCAGGAAGCAGCCGAAACCTTCTTCCACATCACCGACACATTAGCAACTGAGTCCGAAAGGGCGCGTGCTTACCTAATACTTGATTCTGACTCTGAAAAATCCCAGGAGCAACGAGTTAAAGAGTTACGGTTGTTATCCATCCATGAAGTGCCACCCCGTTTACAATTGCCGATTAGTATCGTCGACATGAACGAGAACAACTGCCAAGATCGTTTGACAGGCCCAATCAAGAAGAAGCTGGAGATGGTGTTGAATCCAGGAAGATCTGTCTTCTCTTTTGGTTGGGCACGCGGACTCACCACGATGACCTGCAATTCGGTTGTCATTAAACAGCTTGAGAAGGACCTGGAACAGCTTCCAACCCTAGGAGACTTGCCTTGGCCGTCGATATGGGCATTTCCTACATCAAGGCCGTTCGTCGGAATTCCCAAGGATATTCGGAAAAAGGTGCGGAAGCATATCGGTGACTGCAGTGTGACTTGTACTTGCGGAGTGGATGAACTATACGGTCATCGAAGCAACGTTACGATATTATGAATTACGCATAAGATATGTTGACATACTTTTTTCGTGGGCCTCGGCCGTGGATCCTGGCATAGAGCAAGGACATGAGAAGGCCCGACAACTACTAGCACAATGGAGTTGGACGGTTGGGGTATTTATGTCTTGCTCTGTTTCGGCTCCTCGGGATGTCCTATCGGCAGCTACATCGTGTGATATGAGTTACCACTTTTTTACTACAGGGTGTGTTTTTCCGTCTTGAACTTTCAGTCGGGCAAATATTCATACAGCCTCACTCTAGTTGGGTAGAGACCAATGTTATCATAGGTTTCCTGTTATTATCCCGTCTTGTCCTTTAGACTTTGACTTGGTTCATTTGAGACAGTAATTGACATGAGAAAGGTTCTTAATAATGACGATTGACGCTAGCATACAGTAAACATATCAATATGCGAGCGGTGACCGCAAAGTACGACGACCCTGGGACCTGGCGATCGGAAGATTGTTTAATCTGGGGATCCATCCCGGCAATATCTGGCCCGAGTCAATTTCCGCACTTATGTGCCTACCGCCGATCCGATGCACCTCTGCATTGGACACCTATAATTTCCCCAGGCTCAATTGGAGCCTTCGTGCGCATGGCTTGGAGATGAATGAACTATCCTGCAGCAGGGCATCATGAATGCGGGGAAGCGTGAGGAGATGAGTTGCTACGCTGCTCCACTACCGACAGGGTGGATTGGAATTATAAAAGCCAGGACAGCTGGGTTTGGTAGCTGTTAAACGGACAGCTTCGGACATCTCGCAGCCTCACGAGAATCAAAATGGCACTCATTTTGGGTTCGGCCATATGGCTGATGATTTCGGGCGTCACAGCTTCCGGGCATCTCTTCCCAGACTGCGAAAGCGGACCCCTAGCCGGCAACGATGTCTGCAATAAAAACCTATCCGTTGGACAAAGAGCCAGAGCTCTCGTTGCGGCTCTCGAGACAAATGAGAAATTTGGGCTATTAGTTAACACATCACCAGGGGTTGAGAGACTCGGGCTACCTAGCTATGAGTGGTGGCGTAGGTATCCCTCTCTTTCATTTTGTTTTATTATAAGGAGGATGAAATGCTGAGACCACTTACAGAAGAAGCTTTGCACGGCGTTGCGTCCTCCCCGGGAGTTCTGTTTAGCGAATCTGGTGACTTTTCCTATGCAACATCCTTCCCACAGCCGATTCTTATGGGCGCTGCATTCGACGACGACCTTATCGAGGCCGTGGCGACAGTCGTGAGCACCGAAGCTCGTGCTTTCAACAACTTCAATCGGTCAGGATTAGACTACTGGGTATGCCTATCCGAGAATGTCCCTACTCTCCCCCTTTCATTTCCCCTTTCCATGCTCTGGCATGCAGCGAAGCCAATTCAGTTTTCTGAGAGGTGGGAGCACGTATAGGAAGCTTCATTACACTTAAATTAACTTCCAACTTCCTTCATTCGTACTATTTACTAACTCGCGATTCTACAGACTCCAAATATTAACCCATACCGGGATCCTCGGTGGGGAAGAGGCCAGGAAACGCCCGGCGAAGACCCCTATCACTTAAGTTCATATGTGACCGCTTTAATAAAAGGTCTCCAGGGTGGGGAAGACCCCGATGTTCTGAAAGTAATTGCTACTTGCAAGGTGAGACCATAGTTACTTAATGCCCCCTTGGATATTTTCTCTTCATAGAGGCGTAGGATCTGTGCTGACCTCGATCTTGCTATAGCATTTCGTCGCGTATGATATTGAAAATTGGTTAGGGAATGAACGCTATGAGTTTGATGCGAAGGTCAACTCCCAGGATTTGGCCGAGTATTACATGCCCCCATTCGAAGCTTGCGTTCGAGCAAACGTTGGGTCCGTCATGTGTTCTTACAACGCCTTGAACGGCGTGCCAACGTGCTCGAACTCGTATATCCTACAGGATATTCTTAGGGATCACTGGAATTGGACTCGTGACTACCAATACGTCGTCTCAGATTGTGACGCTGTTCAAAATGTATTCCTGCCTCACAATTACCGCGACACTCGTGAGGCATCTGCCGCGAGCTCCCTAAACGCGGGGACGGATCTAAATTGCGGCACCTACTATCAGATTCATTTGCCTGCTGCTTATGAACAAGGCCTCATCAATGATGAAGTACTCGATCTGTCCGTCACGCGACTCTACGCGTCCCTCATCAAGCTAGGTTACTTCGACTCAGCTGACTCCAATCTCTATCGCTCCCTGGATTTCTCTGACGTATTCACCCCTTACGCCGAAGACCTCGCCCGGAAGGCCGCAGAAGAGGGCATCGTGCTAATCAAGAACGATGGCACCCTCCCTCTCCAGGTCTCTACCGAGAGCAATCTCACCATCGCCTTCGTCGGGAATTGGGCAAACGCGACCACCGATATGCAGGGCAACTACCAGGGCGTTGCCAAGTATCTACACTCGCCGTATTACGCCGCCAGCCAGACCCCCGGCATCAACGCCGTCTACGCCGGCGTTCCCGGAGACCCGGTGACCATCGGCTACCCGTTCGCCCTCGAGGCTGCCGCGGCCGCGGACATCATCGTCTTCGCCGACGGGCCCACGGTCAGGACCGAGAGCGAGGAAGCCGACCGCACGCAGATCCGCTGGTCCGGCGAGAGCATCGACATCATGACGCACCTCGCCGGCCTGGGCAAGCCGTTCGTGCTCGTGCAGATGGGCGGCCAGCGCGACGACGCCCCGTTCATCAACCACCCCAACGTCTCCGCCATCATCTGGGCCGGCTACCCCGGCCAGGCTGGCGGCGACGCCATCGTCAACATCCTAACCGGCAAGGCCGCGCCCGCGGGCCGGCTGCCCGTGACGCAGTACCCAGAGCGGTACGTCCGCGACGTGCCCATGACGGACATGAGCCTGCGCCCCAACGCGGAGACCGGAAACCCCGGCCGCACGTACATGTGGTACGACAACGCGACGGTGCCGTTCGGCTTCGGCCTGCACTACACCAACTTCACCGCGTCCATCGTCGCGCCGGCGTGCGCCCCCGAGTGGGACATCGCGGCTCTGGTGCGCGACTGCTCCGACGTGGCGCACGTCGACCAGTGCCCGTTCCAGACCGTGCCCGTGACGGTATCCAACGCCGGCGCCGCGACGTCGGACTTCGTAACGCTGGGCTTCGTCGCCGGCGAGCACGGCCCCGCGCCATACCCCATCAAGCGCCTCGTCGCGTACCAGCGCCTGCACGACGTCGCGGCCGGCGACCAGCAGACGGCCAGCCTGGCCCTGACGCTCGGGAGCCTGGGGCGCCGCGACGACGCCGGCAACCTGGTGCTGTATCCTGGGCAGTACAGCCTGCTGGTCGACGTGCCGACGCAGGCGGTTTGGAATTTCACGCTCAGCGGCGAGCCGTTCGTGTTGGATGAGTGGCCGCAGGATAAGGGGGCTTGAGGGCCATGGTGTGCGTGGGATTAGACACCTAGGTAGTTATGATTTTAGGTCCTTATGACGGGGTTTTCTGCGTTATAAATGAATTCTTTTTAGCTCTCGTCTGGAATACGTTCAAATGGCTACCTGAAACTACCATTCCCACTGTTAGACTATTCGAGTCTTCTCCTTTTGGAGGCGCGGCAGTCCTCTACCACATCTTCTGGCGTCATACTCTTATCAAGATCAATGGCCCCCCTATCCCGTAATATCTTAACTATATTCTTGTGTCCCTTATATAAGGCCATTCCAAGCGCAGTTTGACCCATGTATCCACGAGGTACACGATCATGATCCAAGCCATGAGTATCGTCTGCATTAGACTCTGTCGGTTCATATATTGGTAAACTGCCGTAATTTACTTCGGCACCTTTATCCAGAAGCATATTGACTATGTTCTGATAGCCCTTGTAGGCAGCTTTCTGAAGAGGAGACATATAATGTGGATGTTGAAACATCACATTCGTACCCTCTCCAAGTAGCATCTCAACTCTTCTTTCGAAACCACCTTCTACGGCATGCATGCGAAGCCACTCGAGCCTCACAGAGATAATATCAGCACCCTTATCAAATAAAATCTTCGCTGTCTTCTCATAACAAGCATTTTCTCTAGCGTCTTTAATAGCCGGCCTTTTCTCAAGGTTGACGTCGGCGCCTTTGTTGAGCAATATCTCTACCATCCTATCGTTACCTCTATTGACAGCAGTCAAGAGGGGATAGGATGGATGACCCCCATACCAATTCACGACATTAACCGGGATGCCTTTGTCAAGTAGAGTCTTTGCAATGTCGTCATGACCATAAAGTATAGCCGCATTAAGAGAACTCTTATCGCGTCTAACATCAACGCCCTCACCAAGGAGCATCTTAGCTATACCCAAATGCCCATTCGTTAACGCTATATGCAGAGCGTGATATTCCCAAATGAATATGAGTTTAGCACCGTTATCTATTAGTTTCTTAACTATTTCGTCATGGCCTCGGGAAGCGGCAGCCTCAAGAGCAGTTCTGATAGATTGCTCAGTATGTTTATCGTATCTCCCAGTGTGGGTATTCACATCTACCCCCTCGTCGATTAAGTGTTGAAGTGTTCGTATCAGTCCATGATATGACGCCCAATGTAGAAGAGAAGGCGTTCTGTAGTGATACTTGGGTTTGTACCCTATAAAAGGTTGCATTATATACTCATTTTTACACGAAAAGAAATCCATCAATAATTTTATGATGGTTTTTGAACGCTCGGGATGAGTCTCCGCCACGATAACGTGGTTGACCAAGTTATCAGATGTAGTATAGTCGGGTAATGGGTAGTTCCATTTGGAAGATCCTGCTCCGATGTCCTTTTTTATATTTTGAGCCAAATGTAGCAAGTATACAAAGCAGACTTCTACAATTGATGTTCTAGCGTTTATCTCTGAGAGATCTTTAGCCATATCATCGGCCAGTCGATTCGATGTCAGATACTCTTTGACAGAATAGTGAGCTAGTTGTAGATGTGGTTTCTTTATGTCTCTAAAGGGGATGTATAAGGATGTTTCAACAACTAAACTCGAGCATAATGTTGTGATCTCCTTAGTGTCCGGCATTCTGTCCTTTTCAGCAAACCGGGACTCAATATCTAGTTGCACCGCAAGAGCATCAATGAGTCCGGCAACTGTTAGCGGGCCATCAGAATAGGTCAAGAACTGTAGGATTCGTATCGTGTGGTGTCGGTAGGAAGACGGCAGGTTGGCTAAAATTCTAGCATATGTCTCGTCCAAAGTGTCCGGTAGAGATTTCAAAGCTTTCTGTACCGAGGGGTAGTCAAGACAATTTTCGAGAGCATCAAGCTGACACGTTACCCAACGGAACCTAAAACGCATTAAGTTAGCGAATAGAGCGAGAATAATGGCTGGGTGATCTTACATTCCATCCGCTTTCTTCACCAATGCATCTTCAATCTCACGTTGTACATCATCATGATTATGCCATCGTTTTAGTCCCTCGGATTCCCTTACTCTCGCGCTAATATACGCACGTATGTCTTCCTCTGTCACGGGACTTTGAAGGCCGATATTGCAGGCTGATCCCTCGATGGCTGACTTAATATCGTGTTCCGGGCGGCTTGTGACAAGAAGATGAATGTTTATTTCGAGTTTCCTAAGCATTTGGATCCATGGAAGTAACCCTCTATTTGGATATACCAGTCGGTCCTCACACTCGTCGAGGGCATCGAGGACAATATACACATTGCCAACTTTCTCAACCATATTCTGGAAAGTTGTACACAATGACTTGGTATTAAGCTTTTCCTGGCTATAACCAGATGAGGGGAGAAGTGAATCCAGAAATCCTTGGGCACTCTTTTCTTTAGTGTACAATTGAATGGTCAGCGAGCGAAGCATATCCTCAAATGATTGCTTCTTGGTGTCACTAAAGTCGAAATAGAAGTATAGGAGACTTGGAGAGCAAGCCTCGCTATTTTCTAGATCCTGGATAATGGTAGAGGCCAGAATTGTTTTACCGCATCCGGGTATACCATTAAGCCAGAGAAACGAGTTCTTCTCGGTCCTCCAAGCTAAATACTGCTCACCATTCAGGAACCACGAGCCAGTGCCGTGATGGTGGTTCTCCAGTGCACGGTTCAAGTTGGTCGAAGGATCTGGTGCCGAGAGCCATGATTGGAGGCGATCATACTTGTTGTTTGCTTCAAGATTTCCAATCTTGTCCTGAACAGTACTCAATTTATCAACGACTATGGAGTTAGTAGTACATAATTCCAACAGCCTGACAGGAATGGCATCGGGATATATCTAGGCTCACTGACCATCATCAAGGACTTCGCCAAGCTTCCTCTCCGCTTCGATCTTATTCGGCGCGATCTTATTCAGGAGGTCTTTTGCATATGCAGCTGCCGCCATTGCTGCGTAACCCTGCCACGAGTCATTCTTGTGTGTATCCGAATAGTCGCATATGCCACGAATAACGAGGCAAGGGAAGTGATTCATTAGCCCTGCGGCTTCCATCTCAAAGCACAAGACATCCTTCTCTGTTGAAAGCGTATCGCGAACCAAGGCATTTTTCATCAACTGATTTGCGGAGGCAATCAGACCGTAGTGAATGGTAGGGTTATCCCGGTCGTTTGATGGCTCGCTTCGAGAGGCTAGGTTCAACATATCGTCGCCACAAGTCGCAGCGCAGCTTGCCTCGGGAGCCCCTGCGTGGGTATAATTTGATTCGTACAGTCTGTCAGTGCTGACGTCTGGTCGACCGTATTTGTCTCGAAGCCTTGACTTCCTCTGAAGAATGCCATCAATGGTCTGCTCTATGTTGTGACCCTCGCTCTCGTAATCGGCTTTCAGTACAGATTACGCCGTCAACATGAACAGTGGTGGCTGATTTAGATGTCCCGTAACCGTGAACCTCTTGCCCTGGACCGTTCTGCCATGGTCGTATTGCAAAACCCCACCATTTCCATGGCCAGGTGAGCTAACGACAATGTCACCGAGACGTATGTCGTGCTTTGAAGTCGGTGCGCCGCCGCCAATCCCTACCATGAGGCCAATCCTCACATTAGGAAAGCTACGCACCATGTCTCTAGCAACGGTCGCAGCACTGACGAGTCCGTATTGCTGAAGTGGCATAGCGGCGACAACGACATTATGCTTTCCTATACGACCTAAAATATATGTGCTGTTGTCATTGACAGGCACATGATCCAGAGGGTCGTGCTGTTCGTCAAGAAATACTCGTGCTGCAACGAGCTCTACCCCGACAGCACAGATCCAGCCAATTGTATAGTTGTTGGCGTCCGACATGATTAATGTTGTAGTTAATCAAGAGTAGTGTCTACTAGAAATATAGTAACGGCCGTAGTATGGTGTGTGACCACTACCTAGCTACTTAAATGTATCTAGGCATGCTTGCATTTACTAACCTGGGTTATACGCTTCCCGGTATATGGAATGTTCGGTAAGTACTTATTGCTGTGTTTCTTTCTTGGACATGTCAAAACATGAATGACGAGGCTAGGAGGGAGAAATGCCTCAGGGGGATCCGGACATCGGTAGTAGGTTAGTATATATGCAACTGAATGGAATCAGTGCCACATTTTAACAAGACCCCCTAAAGAGCCAATGTAGATTCAAAATATGCCTTGCCGTAAGTCCATTGAAACAGGGCGACACGTCATAAATTGTGCACTTACGCACACATGCACATGAAGCCTATAGGGCGTATGATCAGGAGCATGATTACCGCTCTGTTAAAGGGGGCTGTAGCGACGGGCAAACTCTTCAAGCTCCAATGAAGTGCCATGAACCAGCTTAAGATACGTAATCAGTCTGGAACATACAGCGAGGCGTGCAGTAGGCGTAGGTCATCACCCCCGTCCCAGTCTGTCGTGCGACACGAATTCTGCAAATCTGCCGTCTGATCTCCATCCCGTACCGTAGCCTGCTTTATTTTCTCCAGTGCCTTGATAGTTTCAGGTGTCTACTAAGAGGTACTTTCGATAACTTCTATATACATTAGATAAATGGCTTAATATATATCTAATTGTATAGGTACCTAGGTAGACATGACTTAATTACATATAACCATCGGCATCGCCACCCCCTATCTATCGCCACAGAATCGTTTATAGCGTAGGGGTCACACCACAGTAGTCCCATAATTCCGACTATCAAAGCATTCTAGAAATTAGTAATAGCTGCCATTTCATCCATGGACTATAAACAAACAATATTCATGAAAATCACCATGGTATTTCCTTGGGTGAGCACGCAGTGTTCTTTCTTGTTGCAGCATCTCGCTCTCTCCTTCCTCCTAAGGCGAGGTAGTCAGGAAGAGAACAAGCCGCCAGTTATATTTACGAAAGCGATTTGACACAAATGAAGCATGGTTGATAGAATGTATTGATCTGATCCTCACCCGAGCTACCACATATCGAGAACACCGTAAGAGCTCAAGGAAGCACCTGGTGACAAGGCGCTACAAGTACACATGAGGGCTCTACCCATCCATGTTGCCGCCCAAGATGACAGTTTAGCAGGGGTTCGGCTGAGTACTCCAGCTCTTGATGCCGGCGCTGTTGGCGAATTTGAAGCACTGGCCACCAATCAATGCCTGGACAGCCGACTTGCTGCCGTCGCAGTCCCTGCCGTTGTAAGCGTAGACCATCCAACCGCATCGGCCATTCTGCACGTCGGCCCTAAAACTATTCATGTTTGTTAGATAACTAGGTAGGTAGCTTTTATTCGCCTGGTGGTACATACGAAAGAGCAGGCACCGAAGTGCCAATGTTGTTGCATCCGCTTGGTTGGGTATCGCTGACAGTGCCTAGGAAATCATCGCAACCAATATCCTCGAACCAGGTCACCTTCCATCGATCGTTCGCGGCACTGGTGCCGAAGAGAGAGCCCAGGGCAAGAAGTGTGAATGTTGATAGTGCGCTTCCGTACATGTTGAAGGTTTTTTTAGTCAAGGTGTCTTATAAGTGTGATTGTGAAGATAGCTTGAATGTTGATGTCCAATTCTGACCTACCCATCATGGGGATTCTACCGTTCTTTATATAGTCGTCGATACCGCTGCGTACCCAGGTACCTATGTGAATGAATGGTTCTTTTGAGGCTATGGGATGATCGTGCCTGACTTCAAGGCGCGAATATCGCATCTGGCGCGTTGTCATTATTACGGAGAGAAACCATCTTTAGTGCCGTAACCTCAGCTTAGCCCTCAATAGAAACACATTACTATACACCGCTTCAGCTAATTATATAACAAATAACGTGTATTTTCCCTTTGATTAGACAGCTGTACGACAAGTTCTAATGATCATGGTAGGATCTAGTAGAATATGGGGCTATGGGGCTATGGGGCTAAACCGCAGTTCGCGCATTCTAACCAAGTCTGTCACTTATTAAGTGATTTATTGATTTAGGAACGCCGCTGCGCCGTCGCGATCCGCGCAGAATCGGGGGCCCGTACGTGACTCGGCCGATGCTAACGACGGCGCTGCCCCGCCATACGACGGCGCTATCCCGTTAATACGATGACGTTGTTCTGTTATACGACAGCTTTGTTCGCCTATACGCTATTTAGTAAAAGATAGGCTGACCAAGTCGACAAGGACCATTGCCAAGGGACTAGGTAAGTAAAAATACTAAAAATATACGATAGTTAATCTCCTAAATTTACTTAATCTTATATAAAACTATGAGCAAATTGCATAGCAAAAAGTACCCTTCCACCTGTAAAGATTGAAGGATCCATCCAAACTGCCAAGGCGATCATTGCGAAGTCAATCGGAGAATTGACGCTCTCAGTTGCAGCAAGGGACGCACCGATCGACGTTGATGCATGTAGGTACTGGTTATGCTGAAGGTCCATACACTCCGCCGGAACATATAGAAAATACTTGACCAGATAGTTAGAAATAAACCAACAAATCTTGAGGATAGAAAGATATTTTAGCCAGCGATTGAACGTTTTATTTGCCGAGAATGTGCGATGTGATTTGAACAGTGAAGCAGAGCAAGAACTAATAGGTCATCAGCATCCCTCCTAATGACATCCATGTCAGGGGGTACATCGGGCATCCCTTACACTACCAGACAACCCAGGTAGGTGTAATAATTATTGCATATAGCTTTAATAAAACCCGCCGTTAACTATAATCATTATCATTCAGAAATCGTACTGAAACTAAGGGATTCATCATGACATCCTTACGAAACGGGGAGCATCAAGGGAGGCTACCATTCTTCAAACTCTCATCAAAGCCCCGTCGCACTTCAAGCACGGTATCTATGTGACTCAGCCTAAGAGGTGCACCGTCAAATCTTGCCAAGGTTCTTGCCGTGTTCACTGCGTTGGCGATCTCTCTTCCATTCAGCTTAGCATTCACCAGGAAGTCGATAGTCCTATCCACATCTATTTCTTTGGCATCTGCCGGCACGGTATTGAGACAATGCAGCCAGATTCGTCGGCGCACCTCGATCTCTGGCGGCGTGTAGCCGAGGGAGAGGTGGATTCGAGACTTCATAGCGATGTCGAACGAATTCACACGGTTCGTGGTTAGGAAAACTATCCCACCGAAGTATTCAAGTTCCTTGAGGAAGACTGAAGGCTACAGGTTAGAAATATTCAACATATACGGCGTACAGGACACTTACCAGCGACCAAGGCGTTCCGTTCAGAACTTCCGGCATCCTTCCGGGCTTCCAGAAACACGTCCGCCTCGTCTAGAAGAACTACAGCCTGCCAGATTGTTGCGTACTGGAGAACTTTCTTAAGCTCCTTCTCGAATGATGCGGATCCAGAAATGAAACTACATCAAGTCAGTAAGGAAGCCGATTCCGTGATATGGTGAGAGACCCTACTTTCCACCTTTACTAAGCTCGCCAACCGATGTTGAGACGAGAGCCTTCATAGTCCCTTCCGCGGCCGTCTCGGCAGTGAGAGTCTTTCCAGAGCCGGGTGTGCCGTGGAGCAGAACAACGAGGCCTTTGCCTTTCTGCTGCATGGAGTCACGAGGCTTTCTCGAGTACGCGTGAGACGAGATCAGAGCTTGGAGTAGATGCTTCTCCTTGTCCGGGAGGACCAAAGACTCCCACGCGTTGTGGTTCCACTTCACATCGCGGATGTAATCGACGAAGAACCGACACCACTGTTTGCGGCCGAGCGAGTAGCCGAGCGTGTATGGCGGGCAGTGTACAGACTCGGGATCCGTCCTCTTAACTCGAGCCTTGCCTAGGGGCTGCTCCTCGCCAAATGTCTTCCGGTCCAAGACGACCCTCCCGGTTTCAGTATACGGTAGCCATACGCCGCGGAACTTGCACCTCGATGAGTCATAGAAATCGAAGGGCGGCTCTTTGAGCCATTCGGCAGCGCCATCTGCGCTTGTGTTAATGTTACATACAAGAACTCAGTTATAGCATAGTAGTCCCTTTAACTTAAGGGCAACTTCTATAGGTAAACATATAGGTATTCCGCGGTGTTTTCACATGATTTAAGTTACCATTACGATGAAATTATACAGTAGATTTCAAAGGGGGCGAAGGGAATACCCGGTAGGCAAGGGGTACTCTTATACGTACCATAAGCCACGGTAGAAAGATCTTTCAATGACAAAAATGTATCCCCACGGATTGTAAGACGGCGTTCAAGACTATTGCCCTCCTTGACGAATTTACGTGGGTATATGTCAAGGTCCGTGATTGGGACCGGATTCCCTGCGGGGAATTGAATCCTCTGGTTCATGTTGATCACATGTGTAGCCTGGCCTGTCACCATGCCGTTGTCATCTGTGTAATTGCAGTGGACCTCGAGGTAAGGACCGATGTCCAGGTTCTCCTCGTAAGCCGTCTTCTTGCACACCAAAAGCCAGGGGTGGCCGTTGACCTCGGTGTACATAACATCACCAGGACGATAGATAACCCATGCATTTTCGTATGTAATTTGTTGTTTATGTATCATCTTGAGAGCCCGGTCTCGGTTAGGCTTGATCTCATGGACCATAAACTCGAAGAGGAGGTCCAGATGCTCCCGCGCAACAGAATGCGGCAGCTCGTGGCGATGTTCATCTAGTTCATCCCAATAATGGGTTAACATCTCGAACGGTCCGTGCAGCTCCAAAGAAGAAGTAAAATCGGATGGCACAGCGATGTATGACTTGATTACGTCACGGAAGGCCTTCTGGATATGAGGAGAGTTGACTTGCAATATGGTCTTGGTTGGCCTATTCTCTTGGAATCTCCTTCGGATGACCAAGGCATAGGCGCTATCCTCGTCACGAGAGGTGCCTTTGTTGAAAGGGTCCGGGTTAGATTCGGTGGAGCTTAGGCCATGTTTAAAAGTCTCATGATAAGCCTTGAATTCACATCTCGCGCCCAGGGGCATGTTTGAGTGGATGCCATTGGTCTCAATTTTAGCTTGGTCAGTTCGATCCGATGACATTGCGTGTAGACTAGGAGAAGTAGTAACAATACTAGAACAAGAAGGAGTGAATATGATGATAAAACCAAGTCGTAGAGCAAAAGTCTTGTAGAAAATACAAGTGAGAGATAGGCATTCTTAGATCAAGGCTCCCTACCTATTTATGCTTCAGCTCAGCTTATTAATTCCAAAGCCAGCCTGCCTACAAGACTGCCTTAGGAGACAGTAATCTATATCTGTGAGGTTTCTCCCAGCCTACCTAACCACCTACCTACATCCATCGATTTGCATATGCACTACTGTCAGGCTGGTGTTCTCATCCATGGATGATTGGCTCAGAGTGTTGTGGCCCCCCTGTCTAATCTGCAATCTTAACCACTTGAGCCCCATTATACTCGGCATGATTCAAGTGTATATATTAACTAGTACATAGTATTTAACCTAGTGTGTTAACTCACATCAGAAGCAGTCTATAAACCATCGCATATCATGCTTTGCTCGCCAACAACTTTGTGTTATATGCGTAATTTCTACACGTACACATAACATATGAAACGTTGCATTGATTACCTAGGTAGGCACAAGACTTAGATATATTCGTATAGTCTATCTATAAAATTGGCGCATGCTGAGGAATGAAATCTATCGTCAATAATAGTATAGCGAATCCATTACCTCGGTATGCATTAAAGGGGGAGATATATGTTGATGACGATGTTAGTCATTATTATATGAATTTTATGCAATTATCTCGTAGATCGACCACCTCTACAGTTCGTAATCATGACGTCAATCCATTCTTTTATTGAATGCTTCATTAAATACATTCAATGGCATACAACAATTCTGGGCCCACCACTATAACACGAAATCACTATTATCGTCAATTCGGAATTGTAATCTCACACTCATTTTTAACCCATTTTTTTAATAGCGGTTTCCAGATATTCCATTGACTGGTATTCAACTCCGGACCTGAGAAAAACATAGGCACTCTAACCCTCGGAAGTGGTCACCTACGCCAACATGATAAGTCAATCATAACCAGAAAAAGATTTTGTACTTTGATAATATTCACCCATCTAGTCTCTCAACCCAGAACGTGTGCCAGGTAGGTTCCATCAGCCATGCTAACACCTATTATACTACTTTACAGATCCCTAGTTGAAGACCAGTTGAAAGGGCAACCATGACAACCAAGATTTTCTATTCTTGGTATCAAATTCGATAAAGATACCACTACAAGAAGCCTCCATTTACATCATCGCATGACCGTCAATGCCGATGACCTTGCCGTTGACCCACTCGCCGTCTTGAGACGCTAGGAAGCAGACGACACGGGCGATATCAATGGGAAGACCGACACGGCCTAGAGGCGACCACGTGGAGGCATACTGCGAAGAGGTTCATTAGCCATCTATCCGATATAGATAGAGTCAACATTCAAAATAATTAAATAGCAAAACTCACCTCGTCCACCTTTTCATCCTCTAGCGTGTCGCCGTTGGGGATGTACTCCCGGCACACGGCGTGGTACATGTCGGTCTTGATGCCGCCGGGCGCGACGGCGTTGACAGTGATCTTCTTGTCGCCGAAGTCGATGGCCATGCAGCGGACGAAGGTCTCGATGGCGCCCTTGCTGCCGGAGTAGACGGCGTGTTTGGGCACGCCCTTGGCCTGGCCCGTGATGCTGCCCATCATGATGAGGCGGCCGCCCACCTCCAGGTGCTTGTAGGCTTCGCGGGCGACGAAGAACTGCCCGCGTGTGTTGACGCCGAAGACACGGTCGAACTCTTCGGGTGTAACGTCCTTGACATGTCCGAACGACACCACGCCGCTGTTGGAGCATACGATGTTGAGCTTGCCCCAGACCTTGACCGCCTCATCGAACAGCCGCACGATCTGATCCACGTCCGACACGTTGGCCTTGATCGACACCGCATCCGAGCCGCTCTTCTTGATCTGCTGGACCACCTCCTCGGCCGACTCTGTGCTGTTGGCGTAGTTCACGATGACCTTGGCACCGCGGCGCCCAAGCTCGAGGGCCATCTCGCGACCGATACCACGGCCTGCATTATAGTGTGTCAGTAGTCTGGCATATGTTATTGCCCCTTTGGGAATAGTATTTTATAAAGGATGTCTCGGTAGACTCGGACGTTGCATGGGGGTGCCCGCAGTACGCCACAGCTGTAAGTCTCAGAGTGCAACTAGCCGCCGGCATAATTTCCCTTGGCCTCGCTTGTGACCCGAGCTCATTATTTGTTGGGATTGAGAGCTCTGTGTGCCACAAACGAGAACACAACACAAATTCTGTCTCTTTCCTCTGAACAATAGAAAGAAATAGGGGGAGTAGATAATTAACTTAAGAATCATCGGTTACGTACCAGCACCGGTAACGAGAGCTACCTTGCCCTCAAGAGAAGCAGATGCCAAACCCAGAGGTCCTGGGATAGCATCGTACTTGCTACCTTTCTTAGTGGCGCTGGGCATCTTGAATACAGGAATGTTATCCGATGAAAAGCGATAAGTATATATATATATATATATATGAGATCGTTGGTAGATCCTGGTTTCGGAGAGGCTGCAGAAGGAATCGGGTGAGATGGGCAGTTTTATGGTGCTAAGTATGGAGAGTGAACGAGATGGCTTACAGCAGAGGACTATTCCTATATAAGGGATATTTGTCGTGGCCTTCTTATGCGTGTGTGCAGCTCTATTCGAAGAGCAGGTTACGGACTAAGTTGGAGATATACCGAAGACCACCGGACATCGTGCTACCGAAAATGAGAATATATTGGCGGCCCATTTTAACTTCTCTCCAATACATCGGCATCCATTGTCCGGGAGGTCCGGTACACCGTAAATAATAAGTGATCGGAGTAGTTATTTGTTTTTAAAAGCCATATAGGTCATTAAGATATTAAGAACCAGTTAATGCTTTATAGAAATGATACGGTATATTAATATCCACGGAGACAACTGTTAATACAGATTAGAACGAATATAAGTTAGTACGTAGCATATGTATACAGGATGATCGGGTGTAACTAGCGTGCCAATGATTGTATCTACCTAGTTATGCCTTAAACTACATATGTACCTACCGGAATCTAATACCTACTGGATCCTATGTATCCATGTACAACTGAGTGTTGGAGCAAGAGACTGAAATAAAAGTACCGGAGGCGTTGTCCGGGCTGTGACGATCTATGGGATTTCCCTGCCAATGTTGGTGTGGCATGTCTTAGTTGGATCTTTGTGGCTCTGTTAGTCGACGCCAACCTGTTAGAGGTAACCTCAGGCGAATCCTTGGCCACAGATCAAGCCCTATTACATTCCAATCACACAGGCTTACAGATAAGGGATGTCTTTCGAAAAGACTGCGTACCTAAATTACTAGGATACCTATAACATGATAATTGTAAGTGTAGGCTGATGCTAAGACAGTCACACTTACACATGTAAGAAAAGGTTCCTGCACATATTACATGAGCAACTTTCCAAATCGAGGTTTAGCGAAATGCTGTGAAACTCACGTACCTATGCAGTATATACCCATCTGTAGTGCAAGATTATATAAGTTAAAGGATTTGAACTAGAGTTAACTTAACGTATTATGTGCAGTTGTAGGCATAGGATTTATCAGATGTAGGAAAATGCGAGGTTGATCAGAGGCTGAGTCTGAGGCTAACGATAATCTTTTTGGCGGGCTTTTAGCATATTAACCCCAACTCCGCATACATATAATTGGAGGAGCGCACGGGATGGATGATGACGATGAGACATTTATAGGTATATTTTAAGGACTCGGTGCCGACAGCTTATCCAGCTGTATTAAGTGAGGATGGGTTGTGATCCTTCCCTCGATAACATAATTCATGGTTTCCTACTGACAATATCATGTTATTAGACCTAGGTAATTGTCTTTCACATACTTTTAATATCGAATAAAATCCTAATGACAAGCTGATATTTAAGTTTCCCCTCAAACGCCATTGTAGGACTCTAATAAACGTATTGTAGCAAATATCCCTCACGATTGCTTTTAACTTAGTAAATAAGTAAGCATATGTACATGTCCTTATTACATGCGGGGTTGTATAGTGATTTATTTAATATAAGCTAAATGACCGTTTAACCTACCTATGACATGATAAAACGCGAGTCATTATAACTTCATCGTAAAGAGAACATGAATATTGATACATGAGAATTACCTAGGTTAGGACAATGCAATGCCTTTCTCCATCCTAATACTCTTGACCTTATTATCAATCTACCATGTTCAGTTAAGGGTTAACCAGGAAGTCCATGATCATGGACGGCATTATGGAGTGTAAGACTCAAGTATACTGTACAAGTTCCCGGTGATACTACCTCTCTTCAATCTTACTAAGATTCATATGCATGTATTAGCTTATCATCAGTTATGAATACAGTCTGATATAACAAGCAAGCCAGTTAAACTCTATAAATACTGTAGTAAGAGCCTTGAGGAAGGCCACAACGATTTGATGATGACGGTTTGCTCATCTATATATGCATCAGCAGATCCATGGGTAATCAAGCCGAGTCCCTCGTCGGTTATAGCCATCGCTATTACAGACCTAGCTTTATCACAGACATCGACATGCGCTGCTAGAATAATCGAGAAACTTATCCAAATACCTACACCTTCGTCTGCGGCGAATTTCCCCCCCTGGACGAGACTATCGATCCTACCCGGAATTCAGGGGCCGGGCGATTCTGGACCCACTGACGGAATCAATGTCGATCCGGATGCGGTAGTCGTCTTACGACTCTACAGGCTAGCCGGAGGTACGATATTCCCACTCTAAACCCGATAAACGAGATAATTTGAACCCTTGACTCGGCATGCTGATTTAGTAAAAGGGGCGTGTATCGAGAAAGTAAATGTAATCTCCTTAGGTTAACTAGTAGCCAGGCACAGCTTCGTTGCACGTCATTATATTTTGATATTATACCAGGCGGAACCTCCAAAGATTAATTGAATGTTAATTGTATTGTTAGGAATTAGAAAATATTTATTTATTATATACCTAGGCTGCTAGGCTATGCTAGTATGTTATCTGATCCTGTTCGGCAAACATTAAGGTTACACATTGTATGAATTAGACGGAGGCTGTAGCTAACCTAGTTGCCAGCCAAGGAGATAAACCCTAACACCACTAGATGAAGACTCATTTAATAGTAAATAAAAACGCTTGAACTTTGTATTGGAAGTATGGTTTAAGGTTCGCTAGCAATAGTACGAAGAATGTAGTTAAACGCCTTCGAAATTTCAGCCATAGCTGTATAGTGACAAGCCTAGATTAAATGGCATTTGACTAACCTTCCAAAAGTTCAGCATACTTCAACAAGTGGTTATATGTTCTGTCTAAAGCTATATTATACGACTTCAAGTCTTGTAGCTGTCTACTCGACGATAATATTCACTATGTGACAACCGCCAATTACAGAACCCCCTTTTCACCACCTTGACAATCACCATTACCACGATGGCCGAGGCGGAAGAAAGTGACGTATTAAGAGACCCTCGGCCTATAGATGAAGAGCATCATACACAGAGGAACCGTATCCTCCGGGTACTAGTCCCGCTATTTTACGACGGGATATCAACCCTGCTCTTTCTACTGGTAGTAAATATGCCATTCATTCAGCTCTACGTACATTATACGAAATTATTCGCCCTGGTAGAGCTCATACTCACCCTCCAGAAATCATTTACATGGCTTTATGTCTATCACAGTTTTTCATTATATTTTCTGTGGTGGTCAGGCAATCGCGCAGCAGCGGTTATCACGACAGCGCGAATCTTAATGGACCGAAATATATATAGAATTGTCTTGGCCGGACTACGGTTCGCTTCTGGCTATTTCGTCGCCCAAGCCATCATCATAGGTCTCGGGGGTGGAGGGCTATGTGGACTCTATTATTTGAAGAAAGTCGCTCGGAGGAATGGCCGATATCCTTACCTAATGCGCCAACTCATCCCGAGGATTCCCGGGTTATGGTGCGCTTTAGAGTACATGTTACCACCGCCGTGGATGAGGTCTTCTGTGGAACAGTTTCTCATGGATAACATGGAGCAATGGCCTACTTTGATGAGAAAAATGCTAGAACTGCTTGAGGAGGAAGCGGAAGTAGCACTGGAGGAAACACAATCGTTAGTTCGGTACCAATTCTTACAAGCATTTCGGGTTGACTGACTCCGAGCGCAGTTCTGTAAACGAGGCAGAAATACGTATACCCGCGCCCGAAAGCCGAATTTGACGAAGCTCCGCCACTTATGAACGATAACCCCGATCAGCTTTGTCACCCCCTGAACTCGGATGTTCGTCAAAGACGCGAGCCCCGATACACGTGTTTTCCGCAATACCGCCACCGGACCTTAAACATAAATGCGGGTCATCGAGAACCTGAATCAAATACTCGGTCCCGAATCTTACTATGTTATGTGCCATGGCCGGGGCTTACGCACAGCGCTCTCTGGAAATTGAAACTGGTGGTCATCACGAGAATTCTTACCCAATGGCGTGTCTAGTTCTTCTGGAGGGCTTATTAGGTGCGGCTTGGAATGGGCATGGTCTTAGTATAGAATGTGTGGTTCTACGTGTATAGCGTTGTATTCGGTGTAAGCCACAGCATGGAAGTAAAATGGGAATACATACCTTCCATGCGTATAAGATGGATGGGGGTAAGATTTATCGTTCGTGTTTCGTCATAGTATTTTCAATTATTTCCTTGAAAATGAATCTGAATCTCGAGAAATATCTTTAGCGATTGTTGAATTCACGGAATTTGGACCTGCTAGGTACAGGTACAGTTAGGAAAGAATTGAGCTATTAGCGAGATACCAATAGCGCTAACAGGGATCGAAGCTGAACTCTAGGTAGCTTGGCAACCCAGAAGAAACATTGTTCTTATTGGCCAGACTGTGTGAAGGATTGCCGTTTATGGAAATTGCCTCCACAATTTTGGAAAGCGAGTAGGCGGAGATTCCTTGCAAGTTGCAATGCATATCAAAGTACCTACCTAGGGTAGTCGTAAACAAGATGCATCATCACCTACCCGAAAACTACCTACCTATCCCCTCCTTAGCATTCCACAGGAACCACCATAGATCGCCAGGCAACCCTATGATCTCCCTAAGCACGGCACTTCACTCTCTCCCACTCTTACTGCCACACTCACAAACCCCAATCACACAACCGAACTCAAAGCATCCTCGCCATCCTAACCCCATCTCCTATTATTACTATTAACCGGGCCCTGCCACGGGCACAGCACGACGGGCAAGCCGCCGATCGGCTCGGGCTCCCAGATTCTGTCGTCGTCCTCGCCGTCCTCCGCGGGTGCTTTACCTCTCTTCTTGCACCCTCTGTGCGCGATGACGAGCAAGACGGCGCTGGTCTCGTCCTCGACGATCAGGTCCGCAACGTCTTCCCTGCCGGGGTTCATGGAGAGCGCGCGCAGCGCTAGCCAGTAGTCGTAGTTGCCGAAGCGGCGGCCGGGCAGCAGTCTCCAGCCCGCGGTCTCGCGGCCCATGCGGCCCGCCTCCGAGGCCAGCAGGTCGTAGAGCAGGCCCATCGTCAGGACTCCAGCACCATCCTCTCCCTCTTCTTCGCCTTCCGACTTAGCCCTAGCCCCATATCTGCCGATGGACGGCAGGATCTCGAGTTGGTTGTACTCCACTCTCGAGCTCCTGTACATGGTCGTCGCCTTGACCACATCTAAGGTCTTGATCGGGGCCCCTGAGCCCCACGTGACGCCTATCCGCCTCCAGCTGGCCTCGGGCCTCAGGTACGGCGAATCGCGCATGTCCTTGTTCCTTGCGTACTTGCACCCGTCGCGCTTGACGACCCAGGGCAGGTTGCGGAACGGGACCGTAGGGTCTGAGAGCCGGACCATCGGCGACGTCCGTGGGCCCATGGCGCTCCCAGACTTCCTGGTTAAGATCTCCCCGGTATCTAGGATAGGTTGGAAGTGGCATTGGAGGAGAGGATTGATGACATTTACGGGATCGTAACTATCGTGTTGTGTGCTTGGGGGTGGGTGGTGGAACAGGATTTGTTCTATGACTGTGTGGAAACGCCGGCATACCCGCTGCGCGAGGATTAAGGTAGCTAAGTCATCGTCTCCGAGGGACTTTAGGATTAAAGATAAAATCTCAGAAGGAAGTATCGAAAGAGACATCTTTGGATTTCTCTGCCTTGGGTCGAATATCTAATTACGCTGGTGCTAGTAGATATCTTAGGTACACATGGAGGTATGCTATGATTGATGAGGGTGAGTTGCTGTAGAGAAGGATAGAAGGGGCATATGGTAAAGGGGTAAGTAAGTACGATAAGCGGGGAAATATAGGTGGTACCTATAGGTACCTAGGTACCTAGGTAGGTAGCTAAACGACGCAGCAACAGTCACAAGAAAAAGGGGAAAGACGATGACTCACGCAGACAACATGTCGAGTCCTTTGATCTCCAAGAAAATGGCATATGTCAATGATATGGTTTCATTAGGCGGAGGTCTGATGATCATTAACAGCACTGGCTGTGTAAGGCAACCAACCAATCGACTGTCTCTACTTCGTACCTTGCCTCGTAACCCACAACCAGTACCATCTATCATGAAATAAATTGCGATGAAAATAGATTCTCATGAAAATATGGCGAGAAAGTAAGAGACGAGCTACGATTGGGGTTTGCAGTGATATATTGGAAAACCCCCGATCTATGGGCACAAGTCTAGACCTGCTTGCATGAAGCACACCCCTATAATAATATAATAATATCCATGAGAACATTGTCCTGTAAATATAAATAAAAAAATTAAGTGGAGGACTACGAACTCCACGCAGCCGTGGCGACCCATCAGCATAGCTCCCAGAGAGGTCGAGGAAGATCAGTTTGTACTGGCGGCGCATGTCCCGTCTTCATCTGCACGTACACTACCTTGCGCTTCGGGTTGCCCGCAAGGACGGAACGAGAGTTTAGGCCATAGTAATCAGAGATGGAATGCGTAAGCCATCGTCTAGCATCGTCAGTACCATTACGCCATATGAAAATAGAATAGTCCTGGTTTGAAGGACATACCTAAACGCACTATCTGCGTCGTCGCTTAAGGCGTCAAAGATCATCCCCTCCTCTTCGGTCTTACCCTTGTTTTCTCGCTTAGCCTTCTTCCACCCTTCTCGCATGCTGCCGTCCCGGCCGACGAACACTATCTCCTCATCCTCGGTATCTTCGTCGGTATCCGTGGATACGGGTTCCCTTGCGAGTTCCTGCTCGATCAGGTATCGTCGGACGGGTTCCTCGAGTAACCGAACCCAAGACTTAACGGCGGGGGTTTTCTTGGCGCGCTGGAATAACTCGCGAGGTACTCGCCCAGTAACGTGCGCGTCGCCTAGCGTACGGGTCTGCATCTGCTTACGACGGGCCGCGATAGCTCTTTTCGCCTCGACCTCAGCGCGAACTCGTTTGTCCCAGACGACTGCGATCTGATAGGGAATGTGGTTTACGGGGTGCAGTGGACGTGGCTCCCAGTCGAAAGGTTCTGGAGGCTGTGCATTTGGAACATGGATCAGATGGTCTAGAAGAGAGGCGTTACATTAGTCTTATCGTTGTACCGCTCATCCGGGGTGGATGATATCGAGTAAATAAAGACGGTGACAGGTAGAAGTACCATTTTCCCAGCGCCGCCGCTGCCGGCTACCTTCGTTGCCCTTCAGCAACGCTTCTCGTCTGCGTTGACTGTCCCGACGAGAGAGTGGACGAGGCGGCGGCATAATAGCAGTAGACTTAGAACGAGGATCCTGGATGGTGAAAGATGCCTTCTTTGATTCCTCATCCAAGGGGATCGACAGTGGGGTACCAGTACCGCGAGCTACGGGAGATACACTGAGCGACTCGAGTGCGGATATCGTCCATGATTCGATGTCAACTCCACTAGGTAACGGATTTGTAGTTGTAGCCGGCGCACTCGTACTTGGTGGCTGGTGGGATTCCTGTTCTTGTTGCTGTTGACTCGAATTTGTGGCCGTTGGGGCTCCTAGATCCGGAGGGGGCGGGACAGCGCTGTAGATTGCCATGGCTGCGATGAAATAACTCTGCTCGAAGCTGTATAGAGAGATATGCTAGATGCTTGTGGTAAGACAATGATAATTGTACAAAATCGACTGGAAAGTCTGTCTAATCAATGATACTATAATAAAGAGAAGAAATAAAACTATCAATGCTATCAGCGTAATTGATTATGGCTATAGCGTCAAGCCTCTCTACACCGATGATAGTAGAAGGTGAGAAGAGGAATGGATCCATTGGATCCATGGATGCGATTCATGACACATCGAACCTTGACTCGAAACCCCGGACCACTGAGAGATAGTGTAATAAGCTCCAGGGCTCCGACCAATCAGAACTGTAGCGCAAACACGCGCATTATTGGTTGGCCCCACCGCAGCATAGGAAGTAGGTGCCCCTATGGACGGTAATACACTATTAATACTACCTAGTGTAGTGGATGCAGCCACGGCGTGACTAGTGTATTCCAATGGGCAAGCTACCTAATATTTTAGGTAGGCATCATAAATAGTAATTCTGAATCATCATACTTCATACGTAGGTATCTAGCTATGTACTTGGCATCCTTTATATAGCATAGGATAGTTCATGAGTATACACATAGACATTAGTTAAACCTAACCAAGCAAATTCTTGCTCCTAATCAATTTAGTTTGCGTATAAGTCTGCCTATGTATATCTATAAACTTTGCACGAATGAGTACTTCGCATCTACTTCTTCAAGTCGGGAGTTTCATTTTTTTCTTCGTATAAACGCCTCTCATAAATCCCGAGAGGCCGCAATGCAAAACGTATATGGTATATGGACATTCTTGTGGTCAGGGGATGGAGATCCGAAGGAGAAACGATAGTAGAGCACATCTTGCTATATCTGTAGTTGGCACACTAGCGAACACCCGAACTGCCAAGTCCTCCTGGTGCCAGGAGAGGCTGGTTTTCCCCTAAACCTTGGACGCTTTCGCGATCCAGAGCACGTTCTATTTCTTCTTGCGTTTCAGCGTAAGCTTGCAAGTGAGCCGAGTAGGGACCCGGCGAAGGTAATACCCTAGGCGTAGTCCGTCGGTTATACGGTGGTCGTTGTGGTTGTGGAGTAGATTGATTCCGTTCCTCTTGCGACGGCCACTCGTACGAGATCGCCATCATCAACAAGATACCTTGCATTATGGCTGTCAAGACGTATACTCCCCAAGAACTCCAGCCTGCCCAACCGAGCCGTGCTGCCAGGCTAGCAGCGAAGAGCAGTCCACCGGGGGTTTGTATGCACATCATCAGAATACTCAGACTCCCAGCATGCTTGATACGATACGTAGTCAAGATCTGGGGAATGTATTGAACAGCAGCAAGCACGGCAGACATGACCCCCAAGAAATTTGCCCACGCACCTAGATACCCGGGAGCACCCAGCACAAATGCAGCCGATATAATGACGACGAAAAGACCATGGACTAGGCATATCGCCGCAACAGTAACAGCGGTCCTCCAGGTTGGTTGGTCGGGATCACGCTCGTATTCGTCTAACAGGTCAACGTCGTCCCTGCGGAAGAAGACCAGGAATAGAACCAGACTATATCGAGTCATCAGCATCTTCAAATGTGGGTATGGTCATAGGTGGCGACGAACATTACGGCGAAGCAGATCCACTGTGTTCCGATCTGTGCAATCCCAAGCAGGCCGGCGGTGCATTCAAAGGGGCTAACTTCTTTGCAGCAAGCGACGTCGGCTCGCGACTGAGGTAGCGTGAGGATGTTCCCGAACTGGGCGTTCGCTGACGTGACACCGAGTAGGACGAAGTACGGGGATATGCCTTCAGACGAACCACGAGAAATGATTCGATAGTGTTGTGTGATGTAAGATAGCATGATACCGATGACGATTAGACTAGATACAGAGTGTGGTGTTAGTATTGCTTGCTTGCCTATGATTCTATTGCAAGATGTGGTCAACGGTTGACGAGATCATATACTAACATGGAAATGAAGAAATTGGTGAACCCGCCCTCGCGGAGCGAGTCACAACGGTCGGCGAAGATGTTATCCATAACTGCTGTCTATGCAACGCCGCCTCCTTCGAATGGATATGGATATAGAAAAATAGAATATGTTTAACACCTAGGCAAAGGTTGTTGCCTTTCTAAAGTATTACAAGAAAGCGACGCCAGCTTAGGGTTGTTGAGAATTGGCCAACCAAAGCTGACCAGGTAGACGGATGATCCCGAAGGCGATCGGAATAGAAATGGAAATGAAGACGGAAGCGTGCGTCGCGCCTAAAAAGTACCAGATAGCCTGGTTGCTACCGGAGCATGGCGGATATGATGAGACCCTATACGCAAATGCGATGTTGTTCTAGCGATAAGCTTGCTGGAGGCGTCGGACGTTGAAGGGACGTTGAAGAAGAAAGATTAGGATCCATGGATGCAGGTGTTTCCAATTTACGCCAAACCTCCAGAAGTCAGGAACAAGTCATGATAGGCGGACCCGTCAGCGCCTTCCAGGGTCCGCCAACATCCATCCATGTGATGGGGACCAGGTACCTAGCATATTGTATAGGGCGCGCGCAGCAGCTGCGTGCCAGAGCTAATCCCTGCTTTTGTAAAGTTGTTAGTGCACTAGATTCCCACAAGTATACCGCATTATTAAAAGTGCTCATCAGATACAACAAAAGGACCAATTCACTAATATCCATCACATACCAACACCGGCTTTCATTGTTTGTACCCGTCTAAGAAGACCCACTAGGTTTCAGCGGGCGGGTCAGCTTCTCCAGTTCCGTCGAAACAACGATCTCACCACTAAAATAATTGTATTACCCAAGGCAGTTTAGTGTTGCCGTAATAGAGTCCGCCCTACTAACCTATTAACTTTACATACCTCTACGTAGCACTTATATTTTCACAGTACCTATTTTATAAATTCATCCGCTCTCAAAATGCATAAAAATATATCCATGATCCCGCAGAAATGAAACCCCAAGATTCAGTAGCTTCTCTGGAATGGATCACGAAGAGGTGCTTTCGCAAGGCAGCAGCAGCAGAGTAGAACTTGCAGCTTCAACGGGCGACATAACTCTGCAAAACGAGTCGGTCTCATCCTCGTCACCTCTCAGCGAAAGAGACGATGGCCTCCGAAGCTACTTCGAGACGGCCCAGTGGACCGCCGACGGCACCACCATCCTAACATCCACGTCATCGAATTTAATCTCCGGTTACATAGTGCCCGAGGACCTGCTCTCCCCCACAGCCAGCCGGCCACTCAGGCTCACCCCCCAGGCCGCCATCCAGCTCCCGGAGCCCAGCAACGTCTTGTCCGGGGCCCCGTACTTCCAGCTCACCGAGCCCTGGACGCAGCAGGTCCTAGTCTCCAGCCGGGACCACCCCATCCAGCTCTTCTACCTGACCTCCTCCCCCTGCCCCTCCCCGGCAAGCAGCTACCCCCTGACCAAGACGCGCTCGGAGACCATCCTCACCGCCACATCCCTCGTCTGGCCGTCCCCGGGCACGCACTTCATCGCGGGGAGCCGCAACCTGCTGGCCAAGTTCGACGTCGGCCGCGCGGGCGCGGAGCCCGTGCTGCGCGTCAAGACCATCCCGTCGGAGCGGCACCTGTCGAAGGGCGGGGGCGTGGGCATGCGCGGGGCGGTGTCGGCGCTGGCCGCGCAGCCGCCCGACGCCGCGCACGCGAGCCTCGTCGCCGCCGGCACCTGGACGCGCTGGGTCGGCCTGTACGACTTCGCCGGGTCGGACGGGTCGTGCGCCGCCACGTGGAGCCTCGCCCGCGCCGCCGCCGACGAGGCCCGCGTCGGCGGCGACGGCGTAGCCCAGACCTGCTGGAGCCCCTGCGGCCGCTACCTGCTGGTGGCCGAGCGCAAGGCCGCCGGCGTGTTGGTGTACGACGTGCGCGTGGCCGGCCGGCTGCTGGGCTGGCTGGCGGGGCGCGAGGCGCGCGGCAACCAGCGCGTGAGCTGCGACGTGTTCCCCGGGGGAGCGGGTGGGGGAGCCGGGTTCGAGGTCTGGTCCGGCACGACGGGCGGCGTCGTCAAGGTGTGGGAGGGTGTTGGGAGTCGCGAGGGAGCGCACGATCCGGCTTGGAGCTGGGCCGCTGCCGGGAGGTCGACTGTGGGGAGCGCGTGTGTTCACCCGAGCGGCACTGTGGTTGCTACGTGCTCTGGGTCCTGGGAGTTCCCTGATGATGGCAATGATGGCGGAGATGACGTGTCTCTATCGCAGAGCGGTGGTAGTACTGACAGCGATACCGACAGCGGTACCGACAGCGACAGCGGTAGTGATATTTCGAGAACCGAGGCACCTTGGATGCGTCGGCGGACCAACGAAAGTAGTCTGAAGATATGGAGCATATCGAACGGCGGAGAGGATGCGGAGCCATAGAGAACGGAGCTACATACAACTCTATAACGATACCATGATTGAATGATCCAATTTTGACAAATCTACTCGACTTAGAATCTTCGCCGATCGGATCTTCCAGGTCACGATGGTTTACCGCTTTGATTCGTGGATTTCAATATATTCCGAGCTGCGCATATGTCAAGCTATCTAACACAGCAGATGATAAGCCAAAGCCAGGCAAGGTAGCCAATATAGCATCTCCTAACCATCAGCCACATTGCTTCTATGTCCACATGAACGCCGGATCCGCTCAGTAGCTTTTAAGCACAATTCCACCCCATCTCCAGAACCTCATTAACTCTACGCAATACCCTCTCGCCACCCATTAGTCCTCGAAACATCTGTAGTCTCTCCTTGGGTGTCATCCTAACAAATTCCGGCAGTCCGTACTTTCCGGCCTCTTCTTCGCGCACATCATCCGGAGCCTTCAACTGTCCGAGTATAGCCTGCGCAGCGTACGCATTCATCCCGGCCCGCCGTAGAAGCAATTCCCATAGCGTCTCCTCTTGGATAAGTATATCGCTTACCTCAGCCGCCTCGGCTGCATAGCGGTTTAAGATGAATACCAACCACTTCGTGAGTGTCTCATCGCCGCCCCCAACATAGAAGACCTGCGCACTCGTATCTTGCCCAATTACGAAGCCTGCAAATTCGGCGTAGGCAGCACATTCGGAAGGTGCAAGGTCGCGGACTGTCTCGTCCACACGGTTTCCCTCCGTCACAAGAACTATGAGGCGTTCGTATCGGAGCGCAGCATTGCGAACGCGCTCGCGAATCGCCGCAAGACCCTTGTGGCCCGGGGCCGGCTTCTGCATGGCTCTGAGCAATGTGGTTACTACGACTCCGGTAATGGGAGAGATGATTACGTCCGCTTCGGCGGCAAGTGGCGATATGATGGGCGAGCGGGATACTGAGTTGCGATCCCATGTTAGGGTATTCCATCGGTCGAAGTCCCGTTCAATAATTTCTGCACTCGGAGAGAACTTCTCAAGGCGTGAGAATACCCCCCGCCCGAGTGTCAGGGCCTTGATTATCTTCGTTGGCACGGATATTGGTTCTAACTTTGGGCATGGGGCAGGAGCTGTTGGTCTAGGTTTCGAATCAAGCTTTGAGGTTTTCGGTGCCTTTAGTTTAATAGTAGGTGCAATTTTCGGAGCTCCCTTTGTCTCAGCTTGGGCCACCGGTTTGGTGAAACTTGGGAAGAAGGAACTCTTGATATTCTTTTGCCGCTTTGAGGAATGGAAATCGACGTAGTTGGAGAGCAGAGTTGATGTTGCAGAGGGATCATTGCAATCGAGAAGAAGGTTAGAGAGCTGACCGTGGTCACCGTGTGGGATTTGGTATGATCCCAATGTCGGACTTGGAGGGATTTGGATGAGGTCGATTGGCGAACCCGAACCTGACGAGTTGCCAAGTTCCAGATCCAAGTTGTTGGCTTCAAGTCTCCTTTTCCTTATAAGAGACTCTATATTCCCATCATTACCATTATCCGGTGATGATTCCACCTGCTCTTCCTCCTCTTCGAACTCCTGAAGAATTGCTAGACCCGGCTGCTTCCAGACGTAGTCCACACTCGCTGCTACTTCATTGAGACCCGGGAATTCAAGGAATATGTTTACCTTATCATCGCCATCAATTGATTCGTTCAACGAAATACGGCCCATCCTGGATGGAAACGGAGACCAGCGAAGCTCTCTTTCTGCTTGGAAATTCTTCGGCCATAGAGGTATATCGAAGGCCCCATACGCTTTCTCTATCCATGCCAGTTGTGATATAACATCTAACGATACTTGCCGCCATTCAGGGTCGGGGATTGAGAAGTCCATTGCAGGAATTTCTATTCGGGCGATGGCATCCGCACTTTGTAATTGCTCCTGGTCAACGCTTCTCTTTACAGATGCCGCCTTGTCCTGTAACATAGCTAGGGTCTCGTCGCTGAAGATTTTATCGGGGTCCTCTTCACTCTTGACTCCAATTGGACCCGTTTGCTGCTTTTCTAAGATTTGATCGATGTCCATACCTTGTGTGAGAGCTGATATATCTATTTCTAACTCTGAAGATGGCGGTAATGAGTTCAATGGAGTCAAAGGACCTTCAACTTTTAATGAGCTGATGTTCGGTTGTTTTGGATCAAGCAATGGCATATCCCCTAGAGGAGGCATGACCAGAGGCTCGAAGTCTGAGACCAATGAAGTGTCCAAATAGTAGCCATCTTCATGGGGTAGATTTGCTTCGGCTCTGTCCAAATCACCGTCAAGTAGCGTACTAGGATCTGACGGGATGGGTACTTGACAAACTTCCTCATCAGGAATAAAGTAGTCCTCATGCTTATCACGAGGGCTAAGAGGAGGTGTGATAGCCAAATCCCGGAGGAGCTTATCTTCTAGGTTAGTGTACCAAGTGGACATGGTTTGGTTTGTATAAGGCTTACCTTCCAATGCAATATACTACTCTCTAACTCATGCTGGTTATCCTGGGTCCATTCATCCTTCAACGCGGCGGAGAGATGATGCAAGGCATCCTTCGGGATATCTAGCTTTTCATCTCGAATTGCCATGATCATACTCTTCCTGTATTGGTAAGTCGTATCTGGAAAGTCGAGGCTCTCATCATTTGAAATGTCGAGAGGCTCTGACGGTACACTTGTGAGGTCGATATCGCATCTTCTCTGTTCCTGAACACATCGAGCTAGTTCTCGACAGTCGTATTCAGGGTCACTTCGAAGTAAGGGTAGCTCTAATTTCAACCTTGTATAACTGATAGGGTCGGGGAGCTCGAAATCTTGATCATCTTCCCGTCTCAGTGAAGCGACAATGGTCAACAACTCGACAGACTCCCTGGATACACAGAGCAGCTCAGACCGTGGAACCAGATAAGGAAGATGCAAATGGGGAAGGGAGGTATCATTAATTTGTTGACCGGTCAGCAACTGGATGCTTTGCTTTTGAACTTCGGAAAACAGGGAAGAAACATCGAATTGTGAATCGACTGATAAACCATTTGCTCGTGCGTATTCATCAGGGGATGAGTTCGCATCGTCTAGGGAGATGTCTTGACAATCCATTCCGTCGCAGTTGCGCATGTGATAATCATTTGAATGATATATGGATATATGTTCTTAATCCTTTAGAGATATTGGTTATAATGTATTACAACATGATTGTATTAGTAAAACTTGGAGATACCTACATTTCTAATATGAAAGGAAGAATGAAAGTTCAAATTTGGTTGATGAAATATGAATTCGATTTTATCGATTACCTTTACACACATGTAGGCAGTGACTACCTAAAGCTCTACGTATATAATAAGTACCTAGGTATATGTAGGTAACACTTGCAGTTTATAATAGATACCTAGTATTGTGAATGAATTCAAATTCTTGGGTTGATGGACAAACCATAGCAGGAACAAAGGGGTACCTAGGTAGATATCAAAAAGGGAGAGTGTCGGATAAATATCGGGGTATTGGGGAAAGAAATCCTAAGGTCCGTTACACCAAATAGAGTGGGTACCACGAGCTGCCCCAGTGTTGGTTACACTCAGCTAAGCAGCTGACAAGGCCCTCTTTTTGGTCGTGCAGTCGTGCCCAGGGAAGGTCCAGCCACCCGTCCAGCCGTCTTAGAATTTCACGCCCGCTTGACCCGTCAATTTCCTTGTATGTACATCTTTCGTACGATCGGCCGCCGGGTTTTATGTTGACCGTTACAACCGCAGAATCGGTCACCATTCTAACCGTGACATTGTGCGTGTAAGCCTCTAACTTGTTAGCACTAGGTAAGCGGCCCATCTCGATCTTTTTTTAGAAGGGGGGGGGAAAAAAGGAAAAAAAAGTCGAGATGGATCCGGCTTCCCTCGACCCACGACTTCGTGATGTAGGCGAAGATTCAATTGTCGTCAACGGTCTGACAAACCCGCCACCGCAACAACAAATCGCTGTCGCAGGCGCAGGCGCAGGAATCCCCTCATCAGTCTCAGCATTAGCATCAGCATCACAGGCAGAGCTACCCGAATCACCACTTCAGTCTCATGCGACTAAGCTATCTCCTGGAGCTTCTGCGACCGGCTTCACTCCTCAGACACCAAACGGTCATCAACACTCGACCACCGACGATACTCCCAATGGGCCAGGCACAACTCCACAAGACCCAAACGATCCTAAACGACCACGAGCATGTGAGGCATGTCGTGGTTTGAAGGTGAAATGCGAACCCGACCCGGCGAACCCAGATGGGCCATGTAAAAGATGTGCGAAGGCAGGACGTGGTTGCATCGTGACGCAACCCACGCGAAAGAGGCAGAAAAAGACTGATAGTCGCGTTGCCGAGTTGGAAAAGAAGATAGACGCTTTGACGGCGAGTCTACAAGCAAGTAGAGGAGGAGGAACGGGAGCGGGAGCGGGAGCGGGAGCAGGAGGAGGAGGATCTAGTAGTGCCTCTTCTCATCCACCCCCATCGGAGGACCAGACATATGGATACGGCCATGCTTCGACCGCAAGAGACTGGGGTGCTCCGCCATCTCGAGATCATCAACCTCACTCTGTGCCCGAACCAGAGAAACGTTCTTCATTTGCGCCGCCGACAGCGATGGCTGGTCAGAAGCGAAAGTTCTCCGAATCTAATGAGGGTTCGCCCATGGTAACCAGTGCCTCGCCACCGCCACTCAAGTGGAATATGGGACCCGAGCAGCAGCAGCCACAACAGCCGGATATAATCGACCGTGGAATGATCACCATGAGCGAAGCTGCCGCCTTCTTCGCGCGATACACCGAGGATATGGTGCCCCATCTACCAGCCGTCGTCTTCCCTGAAGGCACCACCGCCACCGAAGTTCGGAAGACAAAGCCCATTCTATTCCTCGCCATCATGGCCGCCGCCTCCTCCGAGATTCCCAAGCTTCAGCGTCAAATCGTACGAGAAATCATGCAGATATTCGCCGACGAGATCATCATCTCGGGTAGGAAGTCCTTGGAGTTAATCCAGTCGCTTATTATCAGCGTCATATGGTACTATCCGCCCGAGCATTTCGAGGAGCTCAAATTTTACCAGTTCGTACACCTAGCAGCCGTCATGTCAATCGATGTTGGCCTGGGCAGGAGGAAACATAACCCAAAGACTCGGCTTGTACCATATACTTGGCGCGATCATCCATTCAGGAAACAACCTCTCCCAGATCCCATGTCGATCGAAGCACGACGGACATGGCTCGCAGTATATTTCCTATCTTCTAACGTGTCCATGGCTTTACACCGTCCAAACTTGATTAGGTGGCAACCATTTATGACCGAGTGTATGGATATCTTGGAGTCTTCTCCACAAGCCGCGCCCACCGACAGGTATCTATGTCATCTCGTCTGGACTCATCGGCTTGCCGAGGATGTTGGTATCCAGTTTTCCATGGATGACCCGGGCGTCTTCGTAAATGTCTCGGAGCAGAAAGTCCAATACGCTCTAAAAGGGTTCGAACGTGACCTCTTGAAATATAGTGAATCTATTCCAAAATCAGAAAAGAGACGTATGTCGGTCCTTATTTCACTTTGGCTTCATATCCGACTAACTTCTAGTAGCATCCCTTCTCCTCGGCTTTCACGTGCTGAATTTATATATGCACGAGATTGCACTCCACGTTGATAAGACCCCTGACGAGTACCAACCTCCGTACAATGCCGATTCTCTCCGGGAACCTATTCCGGGCTTAGATGACTCTCTAACGCCATCACATATCAGCGCTCTGTCGTCGTGTCTCACTGCTATAGATGGCATCTTCGATACCTTCTTATCCATGGACATCCATAGTATCCGTTGTGTCCCGATCTTTAGTTTTGTTCGAATTGCCTATGCAGTCGTCGTACTTATTAAGATGTACTTCAGTGCTAGCAATACGAATTCAGAACTGGGTAAGGTTATTAACAAGGATAACATGAAAGTTGCGGAATACATCGAGAAGCTGCTTGAGAGATTCCGCGAGGTTGCCGCGTCCGACAAATCCCGTCCGGCGAGCAAATTCCTCCTTGTGCTAGCGATGCTTCGCAGCTGGTTTTATAAGCAGGGACAAGTGAAGACCCAGGGCGACGAGGAATCAGCACCGACGGTTGCGCCAGATGCTAAAGGGAGTGTATGCCCAAACGACCCAAATAATGGCACAGGTCCGCCGCAACATCAGTCGCAACCGCAACACCAACCCCAGTCAAACAATCACGGGCCAACGAACACGCCGCTCCAGCTACTGTCCGAAATAGCGACTGGTAATGGCCCACCGCGCCCTAACGGCCAGAATCCGGGCCCGGACCCCAATGCCCCACAACCGTTTCAATCGGCCCCAGGGGGTTGGCTACGTTCGTTGCCCCAGCCTCCCCAACCCTTTATGTACGATCCAACCGGTAACGCCGCAGCTACGTCCCGGGGTATGCAGGGCCCGGAACAGTCGTTCGTACCGTGGATGGCTGGGTCATTCGGGGCGACCGACTTCGACTATACCAGCCTCGGGGACGGCTTCGAGCAAGCCATGGGCCTCACGCTGACGGGCTTCGGCGGCGGCAGTCCCGGCGACCCGTCCTCGTACGAGGACACCATGCGCTACATGATGCAGAACGACATGCTAGGCCCCATGCCTATTGAAAATTTCGGCCCGCCGCAGCAGGGGCACCAGGGCGGGTCGAACGGAACTTTCTATCCATTCTAAGAAACGGCGTGAACACCAAGCGTACGAAGGGCGATGCGAGATTTACAGCTCCTCGTCTTACAGTATTCTCTTACGCCGTGCCTCTCTGCTAAAAGTGGAGAGGGATTGTATTACTACTAACTACATTGTGTTTACTCTCGTTATCCAAACCTATGTTACGATATGTAAAAATCACGAGGTCCGAAAAGGACAGGCAACGAAGGAGGAGAAGAAGAAGAAAACCGCGGAAGAGGAAGAGGAACAGGCACAGGAAGCAAAATTGTGTTTCGGTGTCTATATACGGCTCGCCTCTCATTGCGCCGTGTTACTACTACTTGCTGTCTTCATTCGATTTGGGGTGGGGGTTATTCTTTTCGCTCGTTAGTTATAGGTACATTGTGTGTTTTTCACGTACGGGACGTCTTCGGATCATCATCCACCTAGGTAATTATCTGGGATTATATGGGATTATCTGGGACGCGCCTACATACATAGCTTGCTTGCTTACTTGCTTACTTACTTACTATCTGAGGCGTCGGGGCCGGAGCTGGATTCGCGTACAATACCAGGTACATACACACGCGACGACGGGAGTATACGGCGGAGGGGAGGGCGCAAAACATGTTTATACGCTCGGGCTCGGGCGCGGGCTCGGGCTCAGGGGACCCGGGGAGGGAAACGGGTCATGGAGTTTGGATGCCGCGATGGCGTGTGAAGATGCTGGTTTGAAACGATCAATGATTTACTCGGCGCGTTCAGTTAGTACGAGAGCGAGATTAGAAAATCCCAATTACTACTAAAATTACTATTGAGCTGCACACGTGGTCTTGGTTGGTCACTTAGTCGGATGTTTAATGATGATGATTGATGTCTGGTTCCCAGTCTGATAATACCTCATCTAGATAGTACATATGTGGGTGGTTTTCACAACGCCCATATCAGATGCCCCCATTGTTTTGTTGTTAATCTCCGAGTACAATGTACGGTGATGACAATATTTGTTAGTCCTATCCGATGCCTCCCAAAAATAAAAAGGCCGTCCTAATCCGATGTCATGTTTTACAAACGCAACTCAGCAGCGTTTTGATAATCATTGGCACAGGCCAAATTCCCTCTCCGTAACGCCAAAGTTCGCCCATTCAAGGCTGCAAAGGTCAAGCTATGTCATTTAGCAAAGTTGATCTGTCCGCGCCAATCATCCCCAACTCTTGGAATCATCAAGTCATCCCCAGAAGCCATATTCGTCATCTCTCGTTTCAGCCAAGGTGTAATTTGGAAGAACTATTTACCCGTTCATCCTGTGTACTTCCCCGTCTCAACGCCATGAAAGGAAGTCGTCGAAACGAATGACGTCAGTTGAAGAGACGTGGTTCAAAGGAAATACAGGAGATAGAATAGCTAGCGCGCTGCCTTTTAAGTAGGCGTAAGGATCTAAAGGGTTCGGGAGTGGGCACCGTCCTAGGTCATTTGGACATGCCAGGGTTCGTATTCCCTCATACACACGCCAGTTGTAATCAATCCATGTAGAAATCACCCTTGAGGATGCGCTCTTGCATATGATCCGGCTTGGGTCTCTCGGGCTGCTTGGGCTTCACAGCAGCGGCCTGCTGCGGGGGTGCTGGCATTTCGGAAACGGACTTGGCGCGATCGTGTTGACCATTGCCGCGAGGCGGAGAGCCGTACCTAGCAGCTCCAAAGGACGGTCGGTGACCATGAACAGTACTTTCGGCGCGGGATCTAAGCTGCTCGGACCAATTGTAGGTATTATCTGCCCGAGCAGAGAGCATGTCAGAAGGAGTTCTGTAAGGTAATGCGGTGCTTGCCTGAGAGGTGCTTGCCCGTCTCGTAGCAGCCGAGGCGGACGAAGCACCAGCAGGTGGAGCACGTGTATTTCCATTAGAGGTATGTCTCGGCTGTTGGGAATGCCTACCGGCTGATCCAGGACTGGTGGGCCCGGTGCGTAGATTACGCATAGCCTGAGCACCGAAGCTCATGCGACGAGCAAAGGGAGAAGTAGGGCCTGCTTTGGCAGCTTCCTCGTCGTCAACGGCACTCTCGTCAATAGAGTCCGAGTTGTTAGTAGAGATGCTGCCTCTTCGAATTCCGAACGGAGTGCTCGCAGAGTTAGGCGAAGTGCCAGACAGTCCTATAGTAGTAACAGACAACCGTCGGCGCTGGTCTCTAGCCGCAGCAGATACGGCAGATTCGCGAGCGTTGCCGTTACCATTGCCATTGCCGGCAGAGGTTGAATTGCTTCGGTGAAAGAAGTTGGAGAAAGCAGCCGAAGTGACAGAGCCACGGCGGTCATTGTGCGGGCCGTTGTTGTTGTTGTTGTTGTTTTTATCGTTCGACATTGCGATGGTTGTAAATATTCTAGGGCTAATGGTTCAATAGTAGACAAAGGATGAAGTACGATCGAATTATATAGAAGACCTATTCGTTGTTATGTAGTCGACTCGATCGCACCACGTAGCGAAAACAGTGGTATGATGTGGTGCTATTGAAGTAGCAAAGGTGAAACCCCTCGCTTGCTTCGTGGGATGATTGATTTGGTCAAACACAGGGTCGAGGTCCTGAGAAAATAGAAGAATGTGACGAGTGAACCAAAGGGATAAGACAAGATGGGATGTTCCTTCGTGGATATAGCACCAGCAGCATATACGGTTGTAGCGTAGATGGTCCAAAGTGACAAGGAGTGACGATAGGTGGTGATAGAAAGGTACCTAGATATGGCTGGGATGGTTGAAGATGGGTTGGTTCCAGGTTGGTAGGTAGGTATGACAATGACAATGACAACGCGATCAGCCGCTGCCTTTTTGATACAACAAGAGGCCGGTGCACGCTATTTTACAGAAGCTTGCTGAAAGTCCAATCGGAATCGGTTGTGTTGTGTAAATTGAAAGTTGACGATGATGGCCTTGTTGGATCGACTGACTCGGAGACTTTGGGGGGATGTTCTAAGCGGGGTAAATTCGAGCTTTCTACCTAGCGACCGTCGATTCAGATGGTTCAAAATTGATAAAGCAGTAAAGGTGGTTTTAGTGTTGTGTCCGGAAGTAGAACAACGGGAACAAAGCTTTGAAGTGTTGAAACAGGAACCAGAAGTTGGTCAGATACGGTGTCTTGGATGTTTGTTGAAGTTAGCAGGGCAGGTAGCGGAAAGGTAGCAGGGTACCTGGTAGGGAAATAACAAGTTGGAAGTAGGCAGGTTAGCTAATACGAAGAAGGCGAATTAGATCAAAGTTCCACGGTTCCACGGTTCCAAAGTTATTTGTGAGAATCTCAGATACATACCTACTTAGTGTAGTACCTATGCAGATATGGTTAAGATTTAATATGGAACTACTGGAGGTTGCTAGCCTGCTAGGCAAAGTAAGACAAGAAGTCTTTCTACTGGACCCCAAAGATCGACGCCGCTAACCCAAGAATGGAAGACGAACTCGGCTGCTTACTGGTTGATCATCTGGAGCTAACCTTCCCCTAGGTAGCATACCTATGTACATAGTAGAGGTGCTATGTACGAAGTTGCATGGGTAGACCCTCCGGTAGACAGTCTACATAGTGCTAGGACGTGCATAGCTCCGAGCTACTACACTACAAAAAGACAAAGATGACCAGGAACATCTGCTAAGGCACGATAAGAATTCATTGGCATTCATTGACGAGTAGGTGTTGAATCGTCGATAACGCTAACAGATTATATGTTCCCACCCTTTAGTACCTAGTATTTGCTCATCTACGTCACCCGCAATCCAGAACTTAAAGGAATTGCGGGGTAATAGGGGTATCCCTACATCCCTACATCCCTATGTACATCCCTACGGGCTCCCAGCCTAACAAAACATCGCCTTTTATCTGACACACGCCTTTGATGTAATTCCCTTACACTAATGAATTCAACTTGCATCACATGGTTCCTGAGCGAAGCTTATTTGTCTACCTACCTGTAGGTATACCTACCTAGAGTAGGCAGCTAGGTAGGTACTATCCAGCTAGGTTCCAAGGTTATCTCATACGTACACTATCTTGGTATCTAAGGTACCTAGGTACTTACCTAGGTACTTACCTAGTGTATACCTAGGTGCATTCACCTTTTGGACTCGGATGGCGGAGTTGATCTTCTCTCCTACATACCTACTATAGTGTATGGAATACCACATAAAAACTTCATAACGCAACACAGCACACTCGCTTTCTTTTGTGTTTCATTGCAGCTCCGACACCTCTACTACCAATCGCATATGCAGTCGTTATTCGTTTTGTATTCATCATCCGATCTGCAAACATTCGATCTGTTAATGGTCATCATCGCTCTCCTGGCTCATCTCCAGTCGAGCACAATATCTAAGTCCATATAAGTCAATGATAGACAGGAGATAGACATAGTAACGTGTCATACCTGTTCTACTTGGCCATTAAAGAAAACTCCACTCGATCCTTCTGCCGTTGCTATATTTCGAGGAATATATGTTGATCTAGCATCGTCTATCTCAGCGCCATGCAGCCCGTCCAGCCCATTGAAGCAGTCTATCGTGGTCGAGCCGGAGCCAAGGCGGCGCCGTTGGAGTCGTTGCATACGATACATATTATAGGGCCATGTGGGCAGCAAGCATCAGTAAGCAATCCCCAGATTTTTCTTGGGCCAGGACTAGGCAGGACGGCTGCACACTACGACGTAGCGTCGCAGCGGTATGCACGTTACAATATCCCATACCCACACCACCCATCGTCTGGCACGTAATACGGTTGGTAGTGGAGTTATGGAAGCCGACGCCAATATACTTGGCGTACCCCTCGAGCAAACCGCCGGCGAATCCGTTTCTCGATGAGCAAATCATATTGGTCCGACTATTAATCATATTGGCCCGACTGTTACAAGTTCTGTTCCCCATGCAAAGCATCGTACTGTAACGGACATTGGCAGAATTTACCTAACATCCTACTGAGGTGTACGAACTTGGCGATTCTGCAAAGCAGAGTGGGTCACCTCACATGTAACATGTGAAGGTATTCATCATAGATATTACCATGTTCTTGACACAGCCCTGTTACTCAAGCCAGCCAGCTGCTGCATGTACGAGTCTCCAAGGAGATGAGATGGCCCCGGAAACTATAGCCTGGTCGTATAAGGTACGTGTAGTATGATGTGTACTACATAAGACACGCGACCTTGAGCGTATGTGAGAGTGCGCCACGACAGTCATAAACAGTCTGACCCTTGATGCTACCGCAGAGAGCTAACAGTTCACCCTTCCGGGGATGCATGGAGCAATAGCCAACCATTGGGCTCATCTACTTTCTTACGGCATAGTAGTACCATAAATATAATTGGATGTATGTAAGAAGATGGTTCTACGGACATCAAGGACGAAGCATGACTCGCAAATCTACCCCTCGCGAAGCCCTCATTCGTCAGAGATGGCGCAGCTACAATTATTAGTATGTATGCGTTTGCCGCATCTGTCTGCATCTGCATTGTAATCTGTAGATTGAAAAGAGAAAAGTTGAAGGCGTTAGATGAACAAAACACGTGTTATGAGTTTCTCAACGATTTAGTAGACTCGTTCATTTTAGAATCGAGACGATTCTCTATTCGTGACTAGCAGGATTTAGCTAACGAACATCAAAATAGGCAATCTATTCGAAATTGTTTCTCTCCGAGACTCAGTATGCCATATGAGGAAGGCTAATGTTTACACCAAAACCCCTCAATCGCATCCGCGACACGAGAGCTCATTGCAATCGGTAGTTCATGGCCACCAGGTAAAACTACAAACTCGACTCCATCTGGCCCTAGCGTCCGCTCAGCATCTTCTATTGTCTCGTCTTTGACGATAACAGGATCGTCTTCCCCGAGAACCATGAAGACTTTTCCAGCACGGACCCCTGAAACAGATTCATCTCCCTTGTTGTGCTCGAGTCGTCTTCTCGTCTCAAGAATTATGGACAACCCCTTCCAGTCCTCCTGGGGAGCATAGATAGGCGCATTGCGAATCGAGCTTAGAAACGCGGTGACGAAGCCCTCATGATGATCAACTTGCCATCTCACAACCGAGGACACAGTGACGCCCGGCCGAAACTTTGAAATGGATGCGCTATCGAATCCATCACCACCGTTAGAATCACTGTCTCCATTTAGTGGGCGCTTCTTCGTCTCGGCGGATATGATATCGGCAGCGCCTGCAGTCGGGGGCGGCTGCTCAGTTTTAGGACGTATTCTCCTCCGGACTAACATTCTCACTATAAATTCAGGTAGGAGTCCCGAGCTGTATAGCAGCCGACTTTGCCAACCAACGTGGTATGATCGAATCAGGCCACCGCCCGCCACCAATGTGAGCGAGCTGACCATATGCGGAAAGTATCTCGTGAACGAGACGCAGAGACCACCGCTGAGAGAGTACCCCACAAGGTGGAATGTTATCCACGGCAACTTGGGTGAAGCTAGGACCAGCAAAATCTGCGTCACGTAGAGCCGTGTGTCGTAGTCGAGGTCTACGGGGGCATCCGAGTACCCGCGTCCGAAGAGATCTGTAAGCAAAACAGTTAATAGAAAACTCCACTTTGTGTTAATTGCCGGCATAAAGGGTCGGTGGGTCAAAATTTACCAAAAATCATGACTCGGTATCCCCTTCCAGCAAACTCATGCCCGAGGTCCCCCAGGGCCACCGCCGGCGTGCTAATGCCGTGGAGGAGGAGAACTTTCTCCCCTTCTTCAGGCCCCCACTCGTAGACGCGTATCGACCCATATGGGGTCATCACGTCTCTGCCTCCAGGCAAGGCATCGGGTGGATACGGCAGATCCGCGGCTTTTTGCTCCTGAATTGCGGAGAGGATCGTCGTGCGCGGAGAGGGCGTGAAAGGCTCCTTCTTTATTCTTTTAGGTCGTAGGATAAGATCAACTGACAACCACGCGGCAGCAGCTACAGTGGTGGCGAGAACCGCAGCCTGGGAGATACTCGGTCGTGCTCCGAGCAGGCCGGCTGAGAGGTTTGTGAGGGGCGCCATCATAGATGTTGCATTTGCCGGACAAATCAACGCAAAGACACGGAGGGGTAGTTCAAATTTAAGCCCTCAATGGACGAGCTCGCCGACACCCTCCACAATTTATATCCGTCCCAAATACCTGCCTAGGTAAGCATTATGAGCCTAGATTTTATATTTCTCTAATCTCCGTAGCATCGGAAACCTCTTGGTTCATTGTGGCCCAAGTTGAGCAGCTTGTTGTGTAGAACAAAGGCATTTTGGCTCGGCCACTAGAAGTTTGCTCAGCTATAGGACTGCAAAATCCCGGCCGATTTACGATGCCATTGGGTATATAGCTCCAATAAATAAGCGCTATATATACCCGGTGAAGTCCGGTTTATACGTAAGTTCATACACTTTGAAGGATATCACCAGATATATTACCCCCAAGGATATAAGATAAGTTAGTTACGCAACACATGTCCAGCTTCGTAAACGAGAAGTTTTGAAGTCAAACTAATTAGACCGATCATCAACTACGTACCCAATGATTTCATTGTCAAATTTCAACATTGAAATAACCATTATAAACAAAATGCAGTTGTAGAGAGAATTAGGAATGTGTTAAGGTAACAAAGTACTTAAGCTCGAGAGAAATTTATGTATATTAATGCTCGAGTGATATGGCCTATTCTATTATATACTAAACTTGCGTATTAGTATATATAATATAAAACATGAATGATTAAGAAGATAAATCAATTTCATACTTCGAAATTTTTATTTTATAATACGATTGATATTTACCTAAGTGACCTCTTGTTAACTCAATGGGATGTAACCTAAATATATTATGCTTAACTGTAAGCATACTTACCTGGGTACCTTTTTATGTCGACAAGTAGCAAATGGATTAGAATAGAGTTATCATTAAAATATTTATTGCTTCTATACCTAGGTACCTCATCCTGTGATTAACCGCTGAGCTCAGTAGGTTAATATGTGGTGGAACCTGTTGACCTACAGAATTTCTAGCCTCTTGGAGCCTGACAATTCAGCGTGGAGTCACCGAATAAATCATGTGAGTTTCCTAAGTTAAGCCATGTCTTAGCTTTTCCGATGCTCCTGTCTAAAAGACTTACCAGCATTAGAAGCGTTGCATGAGATATAACCCGTATTGTTTGAGACTCTAGTCTAAGAGTTTAGTATACCACGTACTTATGTTTTGAACACACATGAATCACCTTATATAATGAGTCTATACATTAATATGCATATGAAATTTGGAGACTGAATGTTCTAATCCTAGGGAACTTAAGATAATATTGTGTAATAGAGATACTGAATGGGACATGAGGAAACGGAGTATGGCTTGCCGATCATTGTTATCGGTTGTGATAAGGGCAATAGGACTTGGAACTGTAATTTAATTTTAAGTAATAATTCTTTATGGTCTTAAGATCCTTGCCTTTTATCTTTTCTTGCGAAACGAGGTAAAATGATTTATATGTATATAATCTGAATATTTTCTTAAGCGTTATTAGCGCTTTTTTAATTTTGTTGGTTTAATTTTATATATATTAATTGAGTTTTTTAATTAACTTTATTTAATAACTTTATTTTATAAGTTTTAATATATTTTATATTTATTAATTTATATATATTAATTATATTTTATTTTATAAAGTTTATTTATATAATATTAGTTTTTTTTAATATTTAATTTTAAGTATTTTAAACGATTATAAAATTATAAAGTTTATCGAGATATTATTTATAAAATAATTTAATTATTACTTTTATTTTATCGTTAAATATATATTTATAAAGTTTTTAAGTTTAATATTTTTTAATTAATTATTTTATTTATTTTATAAGATATTTTATTTTACTTTAATTTTTAATAAAGTTTAATAAATAAAATATAAAATAAATTATGTATTTTTTAACCTTTAAGTAAAATAAGTTTTATTATTATAAAAAAATTATTTATTAAATTTTAAAAGATTTTAAAAAAGATTTATTTAATTTTTTAATAAAACATTTAATTTTAATATTTTTTATATTAAATATTATAAATTATTTTTTTTAAAAAGTTAATATATTTTTTTATTATTTATCGGTTTATTTTTTTATTTATTAATAATTTCGTTTTAAATATTTTTATGTTTTTTAATATATTTATATTATTTAATATATATATATAATTTACTTTTTAAATTACGTAAAATGCTTATAAAAAAGTTATAAATTATATTAATAATAAAGTAATATTATTATAAATAAATTTAATTATTATAAAAAAGTTTTTTTAATTATTTATTTCGTAATTAATAAAAGTTTTAAAGTAAATTTTTAAGATTTAATTAAAACATTTTATTTAACCGTTAATTTATAAATAAAATATAATATTTATTTAAGATTTAAGATTTATTAATTTAGTTTTTTTTAAATATAAGAAATAAACTTAAAATCTTTATTAAAAATAATATTTAATAATACGTTATATAGTTTTTAATATTATTTAATAAAGATTTTAATTAAATTATTAGATTTTTTTCCTTTTATTTTAAAAAGGATAAAGTAAGTTATTTTTAAAAATAAATTTATTATTATTATTAATTAAGGTTTATAATATAATTTTATCGGTTAAAATATTTATATAAAATATAACGAGGGATTTTATTTTATTAACATTTTAAATAACTTTATACGTAATTACGGATAATATTTTTAATATTTAATTATTAAAAATTTTAAGTGATTAATTTTAAAATTTTATTTATTTTTATATATTTAATAATAAGAATATTATATTCGATGGAAATGATTTCTTTTTAAAGTTTTATAAATATTTAAAGGTTATTTTATAAAATAACGTTTTTAAAAAGATTTTTAATTTATACGATATATTTTAAATTATTAATAATTATTTTTTTTAATCGTTTAATAAAATTAAAAGTTTAATTAAATGTAATAAAATTGTAAAAAACTTTTAATATAATAAATATAATTATTAAAAAGGCAAATAAAATTCTTTAAAAATGTAAAAAATATTTATCTTATAAAACTAATTTTATAAATTAATTTTTAACTTTTTCTTTTTTAAGTCGATATTACGATAATTTAAAAAAATATTAACTTTATTATTTTATTTTCTTAATTAATAATTAATAATAAATTAATATAATAATAATTTTTATATTTATTAAGTTTAATATTAATTTAAAACTTTAACCATTATAAAATAAGTTAAATTTTAATTTAATGTTTAATATTTTTTAAAAAAGTTTATTATAATTAATAATTTTTTATTATAAATTTTATAATTTATTTTTATCGATATAAGTTTATAAAAATAATAAGTTATTAATTTAAACTTGCTTTTTTTTTAAAAAGAAAATAACGCTAATAATATAATCCGATATATTAATTTTAATATAAGTTTATTTTAAAGGATTAAAATATATTATAATAAAAACTTAAATAAATTAAAATTTAAATTCTTTAAAGGATTTATTTATTTTTTTTAGTTTTTTTTAGTTTTTTTTATTTTCTTTATTTACGTTAATAATTAATTTTATTATTTTTAAGAATTTTTTTATAAATTATCGGTAAAAGTTTACGAAGTTAATAAATTGTTAAGATTTTTTAAAAGATTTAAATATTTTCTAATTATTAATATAATTAATTTTATTTTAAATTATTAAGATATTATTTATTCCGATAATATATTTTAGAAAGTTTATTTTTTATACTTTTTAAAAGTATTTTTATAAGTTAATCGTTAAATAATATTTTATAAGGTTTTTAAAGATTTTTTTAATAATCTTATTATATTTTTTTATTATATTTATATAAATAAAAAAATTATTTAAATATATTAAAAGGCTTATGTTAATAAAATCTTAAAAGATATTATTTATTATTAATTAAAAAGTTATAAAAGCGTTAATTAATTTAAATAATATTATTAAATATTTAAAAAAGTTATATTTATAACGAAATATTATTTTCTATTTTTTTTCTTAATTTTAATTAAATAAAATCTTAACTTAAGGTTAATTTTTATAAATTATTTTACGGTTTTAAAGTAAACTTATAATTTAAATATTAAAAATATAAAATAACGAATAAAAATAATAATATTATTTAAGCTTTAATAATTAACTATAAGCTTAAAAAGGTTTTAAGGATTAAGTTTATTAATAAAATAAATATTATATAAAATAAAGTTAATTTTTAAATTTAACCATTATTAATTATTTTATTTAATTATAATTTAAGTATATTAAATTCCTTTTTACTTATAACGTAAAAAGGGTTTTAAAAAAATATCTTTTCTTTTTAAAAATCGATAATATAATCCCATAATTAATAATTTAAAAAACATTATTTTTTCTTTTTTATTATAATATATATAAATTTATAAAAAAATTTAAAAACGTTTTTTAATATTTTATTTACTTTAATATTCTTTATTGTTATTATATTAATTAACTTCTTTAAGTTATATAAAAAAAATTTAATTTTTTTTAAATTTTAAATTTTTTTTTATAAGTTTATAAATTTTTATTTAATATTATAATATAATAATATTATATTTATTATATTTATTATTTAAAGCGTTTAATTAAAATTAATTTTAAAAAAATAATCTTTTTAATAATAAAAATAAAAAGATTAATATAATAACGTTTTATAAAAAGAATTTAAATTAAATTAAAAATTAATATAAATTATATATATTATCTTTTAATAATTAATAATTTCTATTTCCTTACTTTAAAAAAAGATATTATTAAAATTAAACTTTTTAAATTTAATAATGTTTATATTTAATATTTTTTTATTATATATTAATATTATATTAATAATAAATTTATATTTTAAATTAATTTTAAATTAATTTTTTTTATAACTTTTATTTTATTTTTAATTAGTTTTTTAATTATTATAATTTAGCGCATTTTACCTTAATTTAATCATAAGATTTAACGAAATATAATATTAAAATTATATAAAATTTAAAATTTAAATTTTCGATTTTTATAATTTAAAAATAAAATAATTCTCGTAAAACTATGTTTATTCGCACCTTTTTTTATAGTAAAAGTATAAGTTAAATATTATTATCTCAAGATTATTTTATGAAATTTTTTTTATTTAAATTTAATAATAAATTTTTATTATTAACGTTTTTTTTAATAAAATAAAAAAAAAATTTAATAATTATTACGTTTATAACGTTAATAAAATTTATTATCCTTTTTTTATTAATTTATATTTATTTAATTAATTCTTTTTAAAATATTTTTATTATTAAATTAAACTTTATTTTTTTAATTTAATTTTAACTTACCTTCGTTTTTAAATTTATCGTTATTTTTTAAAAATTAATTTTAACTTAAATTAAACCAATTCTGTTTATAATTAACTTAATTTAATTTTAAAGATTTTTAAGTTAAAACGAACCTTTCTTTTCTTAAAATACCGGAATTAATTAATTTATTTTTTAAATAACGGTAAAAACTTTTTTATTTATATTTAAAAATCCTTTTTATTTAAAATAAATTAATTTAATAATTTCGTTAAAAAAGGTTTTAATAATATAATTTTAAAATATCATTTTAAATTATTAAATTACTTTATTATAGTTTAATAATTTAATAAAATATTAAATAACATTCCCTTAATATTTAAACTTATTTATCTTTTTTAAGTTATAATATTTTTTTAAAAAATTTATAAAACATTTTTAAAAAATAATAACGTATATTATTTAAAAATTAAAAATCTTTAATCGTATAATTTAACTTTTACATTATTAATATTATAATTATACTTTTTTAAATAATAATAATTTAATTTAATTAATACGATAAAAATCTTTAAGAAAACTTTTCGTATATATTTTTAAATATACTTTAATTTTTATTTATTAAATTTAAAACTTTAAAAAGTCCTTATTATTATAAACGATAAGTTTATTAAGTTATATTAAATTAACGATAATTATAACGTAAAAAAATTAATTAATTATTTTAAAGCTTTAAATAATTAATTATTATTATTTTAAAATAAAAGATTTTTATCGTTATATAAAGGTGTAAAATTATCTTAAAATAATTTAAAGTTTTAAAATTAATCATTAAAATTAAAATCGCTTAAGTTATTATTAAATATTTCGGTAGCTTTTTTAAAAGAAATTTTTTCCTTTATTACCTTTAAATATAAAAAAACTAACTTTAATAAAATTAAATTATACTCGAGCCTTTTTAATTATTCTCTTAACTTAAATTTATAAAAGAAATTATAAAAAAAAAGATTTTTTATTTAAGTTTTTAAGTTAAAGTATTTAATAAATAATACTTTAAAATATATTAAATCTTTTTAATTAAAAAAACTTAATTTAATTAACGTTTTTAATATAACACATTTTTTAATATTCTTTAAAATAAAATTAATATTAATTAATTTATTAAAAATTAATTAAATATTAAATTTATTAAAAATAATTTAAATATAAACTTTTAAATTATTAAATTAACGATAAATCTTTACGTTAATATACGTAAAGTTTATATATTTTTTATAAAAAAATTATTAATTTAAAATTCTTTAATATAAATTTAATTTATTACCTTTTATTAAAAATCTTTTTATTTTTTAATATTTTAATAAAAAATTTAAAAAATTTATTAATAATAATTAATTTTTTTTAAGCTTATTAATAACTTTTTATTAAGCTTAATTATCTTATATATATTAAATAATTACACTTTAAATTTATTATAAAAAGTTTAAATTAATTATTTAAAGTAAGTTATTTATTTATTTATTAATATTATACCGATTTAATTAAATTAAACTATTATATTATAAATTATTTAAATTAAATTATATTAATTTTAAATTTAATTTTTATTAATAATTTAATTACTCGTAACGATAATAATAAATATTTAAATAATATAATAATTATCGTATATTTTTTAATAAAATTTAATAAACCATATAAAAAAATTATTAAAATTAACTTTAATATTATTAATATTAAAAACGTCTTGTATAATTATTTTATAATTTTAAAAATTAAAAAAAATTATAATATTATCGTTATTAAATTAAAATAATTTAAAAATTAAAAAAAAGTTTTAAAACAATATAATTTTTATTTTAAATATCTTAATAAAAAATTATATATTAAAACGTTAATTAATCTTAATAAGTTTTTATAAATAATAATTTTTTTTATATTTATTTTTAACTTCGAAATTTTATAAAAAAATATTATTAAAAACTTAAAAAAATATTTATTATTTAATAAAAAAAATAATTTAAAATTTTATAAATTAATAAGTAATAAAAACCAAATATAAATACTTAATTTAAGTATTTATAAAATAATAAAATATAAAGTTTCCTTTATAATTATAATAATATATATAATAATAAAATTAATAAATAAAATTAATATAATATACTTTAATAAAAAACTTTTTTAAATAAATTAATTACTTATAAATAATTAAAATAAATTAATTTTTAAAAAAGGATTAATTTTTTTTCGAAAAATACGTACTTTTTTAAAAATAAAATCTTCTTTAAAATTTTTTTTATTTATAATAAAAACAATAAGATTTAAAATTATAATTTAATTTTAAGTAATAATTCTTTATAATTTTAAGGTTTTTACTTTTTATTTCTTTTTATAAAACGAGATAAAATAATTTATATATATATAATTTAAATATTTTTTTAAACGTCGTTAATACCCTTTTAATTTTATTAATTTAATCTTATATATATTAACCAAATCTTTTAATTAACTTTATTTAATAACTTTATTTTATAAGTTTTAATATATCTTATATTTACTAACTTATATATATTAATCATATTCTGCTTCGTGGAGCTTATCCGTATAACATCGGTAAACGCAACGCCTGAGATTTGTACAACGCTGCGGCCACCGATTTTTCATCCCACGATAAAAAATTAGTAAGTCCTAGAACCACATCTAGTTGTGAGATCGGTGAGTAGCTTCAATGACAGGTACGTGGTCCAGGGCAAATAGGAAATTTGAAAATTATCCACCCTTCATAAGCCCGCCGCAGTGAAAAAAGGGGGGCGACGAGAAAAAAAGCCAGCTTCCTGTTCGGAGAAGGGTGACAATCGATGCCCTCCACTCGGAGCGCCTCTCGGTTGACTACACCAAGAAACCAAAATATATGAGTCTGTGGCGGATTACCGGTGAGCGCGTCTATATAACCTATATGTATGTATTTCAAGACCAATAAGATATTGCTTACCAGTCGCCACTATTCAGACATTCGGCCACTTTGGCTGGTGGTGTATTATTACTTTTCTGTGACACATTCCTATTAAAATTTCCTATATTCCTACTTTTATCTCGGACATTGATCACGCCGGTCGCCTCTTCATTCGGTTCTATCACTAAGTTATGCTAGTTCAGAAGGAAATAGTGACATACCGTTCACAGTGGCCGGCTTTATGAAGCAATTAATAAATTAGGTTAGCAGATCCTTAAGACGGTATTTAACGGATACTTAAGTTTCATAAAATAATACTACTTCGTACATTATTGACCATTTCAAAAGCCTCAAATTATTAAAAAGATTTAGAAAAATATTCACTAGTCTTGAATCCGTTATTAAAAATATGATTAATGTTCGCCTGTCTTAATTACCGTGATGCTTTTATTTAAAGCGACGGTTTTCGAAACATGAGCTTGGTTAAGCGTGTTCTGCTTGTTACCCGCATTACATTTTATCGTGTAGGTTATACCTAACTTAGAGGTGCCTCTATTAACTTTAGCCCTTATTTATAATATCAGTTGATAAACCCTATGTATAACCTCATAACTGTGTTATTTATCCAAAACATTTAATTAAATTTAAATCCTTAATTTTTGTCTTAACTTTTGTCACCTGTGATGTTAAATGAAGTATCGCTTAATATTGCTATAAAAGAATTGAAGGGGGGAAATCTCTTTATGGTAGCTTGGCAAGACGAATAAGCTTTGGTTATATACCGTTATGGCTAGCTTAATCCACTCTATGCATTACAAAGGATCTACACTGGATGAAAGGGACACGCGGATCGTGATATTTACCTAATTAAGACAGAGTAAGGCGATCCTCGATGATGGATTAGCAAGACCAGTGCTTAGTGCTGAAAACCATTAAGGTATCCGACATTATGAGGAACAGATATAAGTAATCATGAGGCGATATTTACGCTCTTAAGATGTTCAAAGTCACATATTTTATCTTCCTCTTTATCAGTATTATACCTTGTTACCTTTTACTGAAGACCCTATTGGCTGTCTACCTAGGTAGGTATGGTAAATAGCCCCGGTCTTCGGGCTTATCAGATGGAGCTACTGCAGTGTAAGATGCCAAGAGATCTTATCGGATCTGTATACGAGGTCTCATTGGATGACCATCCTGGAGACCCATCCGGGGGAGTCGCGCTTGCCGTCGGGGAAAGTTTTCGTTGGCTTTTACCCTTCCCCCCTATTTCTCCTTAGGCAGAACAGCGCCAGAGTCAAGTCATCCGCCTCGGTCCTCTACCGATTATACGTAAGCACGGTGCAACCGCCCTCAGAAACTAGCGTATAATGAAGCATTAAGGTGTTACTTTGAAGTATGGGGTCCCTATCAGCGAGCTAGTGACCTGAATGGCCGTCAGCATTATAGCTGCCGCCCTGTGCGAGATGAGCGGTTGGAAGGACATTTGGATCATTAGCAACACCTGGTACTTTCTGTGGAACGCACTCTGCCTAGTCGGTAAATCGAAGGCCTTGATGATTATCAGTAGATTCCTAACCTTAGCTGCTACCAGGGGGGGCGCCGGCATCGTAGTATGTATCTGATATTCTAGCCTACCTAGGTAGTTTGGAGGCGCGTTGAAGTCTTATCTCCTGCTCTAGCTTATAGGTCCTGTCATGGAGGATATGTACCGCGATAAGGACCGAGGCAAATCCATCGCCGTCGCCTCCTTTCTCCTATATCTGCGCCTAGCTTTGGGGCCTATCGTCGGTGGGATCGTTGTATAGTATGTCTATTAATCATGGCTATTCTGGATAATAAGCATCTTCAACACGTTCACAAACTTACTGGGCGCCGTTGTTATAAGAGAGTCATATCCCCCGACCCTGTTATGCCACCAGGCGCCAGCGCTATCTGACCAGCCTGGTATCCCGATGATATCACCGACGAAGTGAGCGTTCTGGCAAGACTTCTTCGATCACTTGATAATGTATCTTCGGCTGCTTTTCCGGCGACCGATTATTTAGATTATATCCCTCGTTCTGGCTTTAAACTTCGGCATTTACACTCTGATGCTCTCAACATTCGCAACGCTCTAGGTCAACCGGTACGGGTAGTCGGCCCTTGCAGGAAGTTTACATTATGTCGCGGACCGCATTACCTACCTATACGTAAATAATTTTAGATACAGGCGAGGTTTTATTTTTCTAACATTTCCCCCTTAGCTGTACGACCGCTTGGTTTACGATTGGGGAATGCCCTATTCATCTTGGTGACACTTGGCTTGCCCGTGCCCATGCCGCCATACCTGTGGGTCTGGGGTGAGAAATTGAGGACGTTAGGGAAGAAACACCACGATAATGATTAAATATTATTGCTCTTGCCATTTAATTCACAGTTTTTTTATTTATTTACAAAGTTCAGCTATATGTGCTTATAAAACACTCGACATGAGGGAATCGAGATTCGGGCATACTTTATATAGTGGTAACGAATGTAGTAATTGCTACGTATATCTCTGAGAAGGCGGGCTGGCGGGATCGCCGGTGCAGGGATCCGGTCCTATTAAGGCCTCAGATCCGGCAGGGGGATATGAAGGATCGTGATACCCTATTGACTCGCGTAAGGTTAATATAAATGGTAGATATTGATCTCATGTTAAAAGTCCTAGATAGATGGGGTAATTGGTCGTCTATACGATTCCAGACGACGCAACTGTGACGTCATAGTCCATTATAAAAGTCAAGATGTTATAATACGAAAACAGTTTTGAAGGATTTCTGGTAGTCGTCATCATCTACCATGGATGTATGATTAGTAGACAGCTCTCCAGATAGTACCCAGGTATAAGAATGGGACATGGCCATGAACTGCTCTAGAAACAGTTGCGTCCCCTTCCCTGTGTCCCCTTCCCTGTCAATAATCCGTCATATGGACCTCATCATTAATATTCTACCTGGGAACCGAGAAGCGAGTGCCTGAATGCGGATGGGTGGGTATACTGACGATGGACTGACAAGGTACAATATGTACGTCGCCATTATATCACGCATAGCCGCGTCTGGTCACACATTTATATTCATCCCAGTCAGCAATTATAAGTATTTGACGAACGGGATTCGTATAATGTGCCAGTGATGCCTACATCACTTTAATAAAGTGGCGTGTTCTGCCTACTAAGCCGCCGTCATTACTAGATAACCATTACGATTCTAATGTGATGATATGCTGGCACTGTCACCCCGCTAGGTTCGGTCCCCAGGTGTTCATGTCCCTAAAGCCACTTCGATATTAATATATATACCTAGGTAGGTACTTCACGTGTGGCCTAGCCAGTTATTATTCGCGAAGCGTTCCGAGCTCGTCAATCCGATAATGAAAATTGTTCAACTATGCATTCGGTACTTCCAGTATCAGCTCAGAGCTTTTGGACCGGTATCGTGTATAGTAAGTGGGATCCCGAGATTTCATACATGGTGATTCTCTACTCGGGTGCTTGGGGACCAAATTGGCAAGTTACAAAAGCTTTCTAACCTCATTGTCACATCAGCGCACTTGAAGAAAGGGTGAAAGCTAAAACCTCAGTAAATAGTAAAAAATTCCTAGGAAAGGTAGCACGGAATGAATATGAAGTCAGGCAAGGATGCCATTCTGAGCGAAAAGAGGGAAAAAGTACGATTTACCGCGTCGCGATATCACCTTTTTATTATTGTTTTATTTCAACTTTTTACCTGTTGACCCGTTCATTAGTATCATTCATACATTGCCATTCATAAAGTCCATTACGCTGCATCCTGATAATCCCCCCCTATTATCCTGTATCACCTATCCCCTTTTCCCTTATCCATTTTTTATTCCTGTTTCGAAAATAAAATCAATTTACGTCGCGAGCCGCGCGCACGATATAATTCTGGATGATATCGCTGTTGCAGTCGCTATGCCGGAGGATCTCGTTCTTGAGGTCTAGGATTTCATCGCGTAGGCTACCCGCGTGCTCTTGTAGTATACGATTCTGCTGGCTGAGCTGCCGCTCCCGCGTCTGAAGCTCCGACATACTTTGCTTAGCTTTCTGCCGGCACTTGTGTGCCGCTACCCGGTTGCGCTCCCGGTTGCGCCTATTTCTAGTAGGCGCTAGCGTTTCCATTGTTGTGCCAGCAGCAGTTGTAATGCTGACGCCGTTGTTAGTGGTGTAGGTAGTGGCAGTAGGAAACGCTAGGGATTGTCCACCGCTACCCCAATCGCTACTAATCCAGGTTCCTGTGGGCGATATGGGCGATGTGGGTGATGCGGATGATTGGAATGCTTCAGGACTTGCTGATTGCTGCTTGCTAGCTATTGTCACGGTCGATGGCGTACGGCTGTTGTCAAAAAGTCCTTCGTCTTCCGCCTGAAAGGGTCGCACATCATCATCGTCGTCGTCACCAGCAGCATCTTCTTCTTCTTCTTCTTCTTCGCCGTCATCGTCGCCGTCGTCACGAGTTTGTTTTCTACGGGGTACCAAAGAGTCGACTAACTGATGATGATCCGATAAATTGGTCATTTGCGCGATCGAATGTCGTTGGTAGTCATAACTGAAGGTATTATGTTCAGGTCCTAGCCTTGACCCTGAAGCGGTGTTGTCGATCGTGTAACAATACTCAAACTAGATCGATCATCAGCTCGTGGCAAAGCGTGAAGAAAGTCCCATCTAATCGAGTAGCGATCCGATATTTACCTCGGAGAGGTAGATATATAGGAGATATATAGGAGACCAAGCTGTGAAGGAGGAGGAAGACTTACATTGTCCGCGGTATCGAAGCTATGCCTTAATCCCTCTCGGGTGGCTTGTGAGGCTACTCTACAATACTCTTCCGAACTATGTCCAGGGTTTCGCCAGAATTGGGTGTCGGGAATTGGTGGTATATTTTCACCAAAGGATGAGTCAAATATCGTCTGCGCCCACGGAGACACCTCGTCCGACCAGTCGTCGAGTTTCTGCGTGACGCCGAAGGTTGTATTCATACTTGCGATGCGGACCTTCTAGCCTATAATAGGATAATGGAGCACAGGCTCGTTCAAGTCCAGTCCAATTCGGCAATTTCGAGTCCGAAGTTTACAAATATTTAGCTGATTTGTCTTTGGTATATAAGAAGTGGTCCTGGGTCCGTGAGGTCGATGAGATGAAATAGAGATGGATCAATGTGGTGTGTAGTATGCCTGTATGTGGATGTGGATGTGTATGTGTATGTGTATGTGGATGAAAGAACAGAACAGAACAGGCGTCAGTGGAACGATGAAGGGAGTTTCGATGAATCGCGTTCAACTCCCCCCCCCCCTCTCTTCCCGTCCAAGAAAAGAAAAGCAAGAAAAAAAAAACCAAAAAAAAAACCAACTTTAATAGACTAGGTCTATTCTTTCGATAGGATGATTAACTAGGGAATATCATATTGATAAGATGTCAAATAAGCCTATAAGGGGAGGCGGGCAATTTCATATAACTACCTAGGTAGGTACCTAGGTAGGCTTTGTTCGAGATCAGTGATCAGAGATTTGTTTGTGCCTAGGAACTTCCATGATGAGTGTTGATAACGATTCAAAGGGTCTGCTAAATGATTATAAAGTTGCATGTCCAGTGCCAGTGCCAGTGCCAGTGCCAGTGTCCAGATTGTTCTGAAGACTTTCAGGGCTGGATCTATTACGAACTCGCGGCCGGCAGGATATCACCATTGAGCTGCTAGGGTTCAGTGTATACTGTACCGTGCTATCAATATACAATGTAATGGATGTAATGTACCCGTGTGCCCGTGTGCCCGTGTGCCCGTGTGCCCGAGTGCACACTACTCCTCGCCTCTAAATTACCAAATCTCCCTGTGGCTGTATGCATGTTTCGCACGGGACGTCAAGCCGTCTCGGGGTCGGCTCCGTAAGAGATATGACTGGATAGAACCCATCCATCCCTAGGTACCTAGGTAGGTAGGTAGGTAGGTACCTAGTTTGGATACCTACTTAATACCTACCTAACCTAGGGATGGATGGGTAGTTTAGCTAGGTATGGTAAACTCCAGTACGTACACGTTGAAGCTGTTATCGAGCGAACTCGCACACCGCGGGATGGTGGCTGGCTTTAGAGGCTGCAAGTTGGAGTAGCTCTAACGTTATATAGCAATGTAAAGATGTGAAAATGTAAAAATGTAAGAATGCAAAGAATGCAAGAATGCAAAAATGTAAAAGATGTAAGAATGGATGTAAGAACGTAAAAGATGGGTCCTAATTATTACGCAACTTATTCCCAATTCCGCTACTACTACACTACACTAGGTAGGCAGGTATGGTAGTAGGTAGGTACCTATTATTACTTTACTAAGGTAGCAGCTACCTACCTCCTACACTAGGTACCTAGGTAGCTACCTAGGTTAGGTAGGTCTATCATATTTCTCCCGCGGACTCAAATACACTAGTGTAGTGTAGGTACCCTGAAATATACTGGAAGCAACAAGACACATGGGAAGCCCGAGTTTGGTAATGGGAAATGTTGCCCCTGCCAGTGGCCCCTGCCAGTGTGGCTTAATCGAGTCTCATATTGGGGTACTAGCATTAGCTACATATAAAGTTCGCCTTGTGCCCTAGCGGGCACTGCGCTTTAATTACCTAGCCAAACGGGCAGTAATTAACCAAGTACCAGTACATGATCTTTTTAGGAATTTTATAAGGTAAGCATATATGTGCTTTTACATATACAATATAGCGCTAAAAAGATGTGTTAATAGGGCATATGAATATTGTATAGGATAGCTATCTTAAAGAGGTAAAAAGCTATTCTTGCTCGTTTCGTTAATTAAAGCGCAGTGCCCGCTAGGGCACAAGGCGAACTTTATATGTAGCCAGTGCTAGTATTAGTTTGTGACTGGCGTGACATGGTATGACAGGCCCTGCCTACCAGCTGCCCAGATCTCCAAATCTCCAAAATCTCCAATCATCTTACCTACCCGGCTAGCGAAGCTGCCACCCCTTACCTACCTACCTGGGTTAGATACCTGCCAAAACTGACATGTCAGCATATTAAGATATGTCCCACAGTACACTAAGTACTATGTAAAACATTAAATATACCTAACTCAACGGCATACACATACATTAGTATGTCAGTATATACTTGTTTTATGATAACATAAACCTCCGCTCCTCTCCTCTCCTCTCTTCTCCTCTCTCGCAAGCGGGTCAGAGCCGCTCGAAACCATACTCTGCTCCGTATTGTGTAGCAACCGTTGTCTGCATACTACCTGATCGGCTCTAAACAACCTTGAGATAATAATGTCTTGTGTGTGTGGCTCTGCGAGTCTAGATATACGAAGGAAAGCAATTCCTTCCAAGGTTGTGACGAACAGCATGGCGGAGAATCTGCAGCCCACGCAATAAGCTCAAGGCTAACAACGCCGGGTCTCTTATGGAGCCGCGACCAACCCCTTTACTGGTTACATACCTAGAGGTATGTAGTCGCTCCGATGCCGAGACGGTTAGTTACCTAGGTAAACTCAGAAGAGCCATAGGCAAGAGAAGCTATCTATATATAACCTTACGCGGCATTCTATGACTATTAACTACCTATCTAGATTAATATATCTTCCCCCCCCCCCTGCAATACCTTCCCAAAATAAGTTTCGATCCCTTCGCTTGTATAAAACTAGAAATCAAAGTGTTACATAGCAACAAAACGCTTTGAATCTATGCCTAACGATAGGCCAAGGTCCTCCAATCATAATTTGATTAAGTTGAGTTTATTGATGCAACGATCATTCAAACCGTTACCCCGACTAACGCACTTAAAGATCTAGAACTCCCAACACGGTCTCTAGGATAGCAGATACATATAAGTGCCTTGGCAACTCCTACCTAAGTACCTAACATTATAAGGAGCTAGACTGTGTAGCTAGACATTAATCGTAGTGCTTATCCAGCATATGCCAAATCTTGACCAACTTCTATAAGAAAAGAAATCTTGGAGTTAACTCCTTGGACGAAGAGACTTGCTAACCTAAGGGCCTGATTTACAGAGACTGCAATCACCTCATTTTAGGTATTCATAACAACTCTAGTCTACGACATATAGGTTGAAAATTAGATAGTACCAGCTGCATTGCATTGTACTTTGGTGACTTGATACCTTAACCTACCTAGGTAGGTAACCTATACGTCAACCCGGGAAAGGAACCCGAGAGGGGCCTTTGAAGCCCAGAGTCGAGACCTGTCTCTACGAACGCACCGATCTGCATCTATCCAAAAGCAGAAGCCGGCTGCTGATCCGGCTTCCATTGTGAGGGTGTGACCCGGAGGCCGGCTGCGAAGGGATAACAAAGTTTGCTGCGCCGAGAAACCCCCCCGGGGGATGATCGAGCTGTAGAACATGACTAGTAAAACCAGGACAAACTTGGGTGCTGCCCATCTAGAACCAGAACAACCCAATTAGCCTCTGAGCATTTCACGATACTCTACTTACCTAGGTATTTGAGGATGATGAGGCTCTTCGCAAGCCAGTAACTGGCCAGCCTAGTTTGATAGTACCGTTCAACGCATGTAGAGGCTTCCTATATACTACTACAATACTCTAACCAGGAACAAGTTCGGCACTAAAAGAAATGCCCAAACTATAACTGGGGAAAGAGGAAATATTTGGTTCTTCATTCGCTAAGTGTAAACTTGGTGATCATTCGTGATCATTCGCTATGAGAACCACCAACGCCACAACATTCCGCCGTCGCGTCATTCAAGAAATTCATCTGGTCAATACAAATCGACAAAAGGCCACCTGAAGCCACTGCCGCAACGCCAATTCTGCCGAAAACTGGCTCCATGGTTCGGGGTAACTGAATAAAATTCTTCTTTGCTTTCACCTTTGTCCTATGCTCTAGACCCACATCCTAGAATTGTCTTCTTTTTTTATAAAAAAAAAAAAAAAAACTACAAGTAGACTATTATGTTCGCTAGGGCCCCAGTCCATAGCAGCTATATTAATGGAGTGATGCTCGGTCTAAGTCAATGGGGTATGAAGTACCCTAGTTCCGGTTGTCGAGCATGCGGCAACCGCAAAATCGTTCGTGAATGCGAGGTAATCGAATGAGTTTCACCAAAATGGTAGTATCTGCGCCAACTTGAAACAGCAACACATCGTGACTCAAATAGGGGCGAAGCCATCCCAAGTGACCATCACATAACCAAGATGGCGTTAATGGCGTTGAATTTCGACATTAGGTGTCATCACATTCTAGTTTCCTCCCTCAAACGGCTCTTCGAGCCTTGCTGATTAAGCATCATGTTTCCCATGAACATCGAGCTTTCTCTTCGTTTGTTCTTATTATAAGACTGGTCATACGTGGATAGAGAATTGTCGTTGTAATCTTGTTCGTGAGAGGTTCCGTAATGCGGACGATCATAACCGGGCTGCTTTGAGCTTGACTCGTAGCCCGGCGGCACAACAAAGCCACCTTCATAAGTTGGGCGAAGAGATGATTGCGATCCTCCTTGAGCCAGATAATGCGGCTCATACGAGGTCTGGCGGGGTGGTGGTGTTCCAGTCGGACGCAGACCGCCCGTAAGGACAGGTGGTGGGGTAGGCGTCGACCGTTGCTGTACCTGTTCTAGGAGCCGTTGTCTTTGAGGTGAGCCTGCTGCTGTAGATGGCCGGCGCGGTTGTGTCTCCCGTGGTGCACGAGAATCGGTATCCAGGTCTGGGGACGGAAGCTCGTACTCCTCGGGCTCTATCCCAAAGACGCCCTGGTAGTTCTGTAATAATAACGCAAATACCGGAGCTGGAATATTCAGTGTTGGGGAGAAGACAATGCCGACATTTCGCACAGTCATCTTGTTCATGTCTGAGTGGTTGATGATCTTGATTATGAAAGCAATCAGATACTTTAGCAACGTCTCGTTAGCCAGCGGAAGTTGCTGCACGAGCTCAGCTAAAGACGAGATTTTCTCTCGCTGATTAGACATCTCCGTTACTGCTAAGAAGTTCACGTGGAGGTCCCTTGTGAGAATACTCGTTGGAAGCTCCCGAAGGTAGAGCTTTAGCAAGGAAGCAACGGCGTGAATGTCGTAATAGGTCTCGTCGGTGAGAAGGTTAACATCGCCTTCAGTATTGAAGCGCTCGCGTAGCTGTTTGATTACTACATTGGAACCACTGAGCCGGAAAATGCCCTCCTCTAGAATTGCGTTCTTGGCATCGAGATATTGGATGCAGCGGTATACCACTGCCGGAAGGGGAACGTTAACATCAAATGGCCCATTAAATCTAACAGCTTCGGCGAGTGTCGCTCCAAATGCCTGTCGAATCGGTCCTCTCAGGTCAATTTGGCTTTGGGTATTCCCGCCATTGGAACCATATAACGGATCTTGATCGTCACTGGAAGATCTAGTTTTGGGACCGAACCCGAAGAAGCTACGTTTCCTTTGTTTCTTCTCCTCGGTGGTAGGTCCAGGCAGAGCCAGACTCGTCTTACTACCCCATGATGCTGAATCAGGTATCAACTGTGGGTCTTTGGGCGCAGAGATGGTGTAGATCGGACCGCTCATCTTATCTTGAGGTTCCGGCGTATCTATTTTACGATTTCGAAGGGGAGCGCCCTCGGGAATGTTGCCTTGCTTGACCGAGTCGTAACTCATCCCGATCAGTCCCTCTTGACTACCACCTCGTTGTCCTTGAAGCTTCCCCTGAGCATGCCCCTTTTTCTTCAAAGTTGCATTGGGGGGAGTGTTGCTGCTCCCAGCATGACTCCGATCATGACTGGCAGATGAATGCGCCTCCTCGTCGTTACTATCCCGATAGTCTATCCAGCACAGTAGAGCATCTACCCATTGATCACGCTCCAAGTCGCTCTCTGCACATAGAACATGTTTCACGTGACTACTAGAATCCTTCTTTTTCGGTTCGAGAACTAGGAACGCATGGCGATATTGGTTATCTAACTCGTCTCCGTTTGGACCGCTCGCGGGAGATCCATCATTAGTTTGCTGGGACTGCTTTCCGATTTGCGACTTCTGAAGCTTGATAGTGCCCAGATGTGCACCGCCAGGTGTCTCGTAGTATTTAAGGTGTGGTCCATCGAGAACGAAGAATCGAGCTTTCCATCCACCGAAATTCTTGCCTTTCTTCGTCAAATAACCATTCTTCAACGGCCTACCTCCGGGACCTTTCTTCTGCGTGATACTTTCGTTACTCGATTCATTGGTCGGTGAGGAATCACCAACATTAGGTCGAATGGTGTTGGTTGACAAGTATTTGCACAGTTCCAAGGCGGTCGGGGTGTCGAGGGGAGTGTCGAGGAGCTCTTCGAGGTACTGGTCTAGAATAATACGGCGGGTATCAAGTTTGGCGGGCGAGTGACCACTGAACAGAGACCTATCCGGCGTCTTAGCAGTGAAGGATGCGCATTGCTTCATCTTTTGATCGAGCTTTGAGAGAGACGTGATATCCTTCTCCACTCGCCATAATTCGACGCGTTCGGGTCGTAAGAAAATAGCTAGTGTGAAGACGGGATCTTCCTCCAACTGCGTCAATGATAGGAGACTCGCTCTCGATGGCTTCATGCGAGACGACGCAACCCTGACCTCTATAGACGGAAGGGCATTTGGCGGCAGTAGTAGATCGGGATATTCCTCTGTAATAAATCCTTTATAGATCCCTCTTCTCTCGGTAGGGCTTTCCCGGTTCGCAGGAGGGCTAGACATTAGCGTATTAGGAGGAATAGGGATGGGTTGCCGGGGAGCTCGCGGCGATAGAGGTATAGTCGTCCCCATTCCTAAGCTGCGAGGAGACATTGGAGGCGAATTCATTGGTGACTTCTGGGGCATTGGCCTCGGACTTGCAGGAAGGCCAGAGTTCATGAATGCAACAGGAACCATAGTTTGTCGGATCTCGTTACCACTTAGGACGCCGGCTAGCGATGCAGGAATATTATCAGGTGCGAATATAGGTTGGACAACAGTCATTCGGGGACTAGCCGGAGATCCATATTTAGATGGTTCGGATTCCTCAGCGATGGGTGTTCCCTTTTGGCTACCTTTTTTGCTCTTCTTAGATAGACTTCGAGCCTCTGCTTCTTTTAGCGCGAGGATTTCTCTTTCTCGGTCATCTTCCTCTCTTGTTTTTCTTCGGCCACGTTTCTCGGGGATCGGCAGCTCATCCACTTCTAACAACGAATCGTAATCCGAATCGGAATCATCCCCGTCCTCCGGAGAAATTGAAGCAGGGACATTTGACTCCTTCTTTAATTGTAACGGAGCAGGAGGAGGCTTGCGTGGCGGTGGAGCAGATGGGGGCGGAAATTGGGATATGCCCTGGTCAGCCAAGGGCGTTGCTTCGATGACCGACACTGCTGGAGGGTCGGCGGGGCGCTTAGGAGGTGGGATTCGAGGAGGTTCGCTTGGAAGGCTTCGAGACGGAGGTAGCGTGAGATTGATCGGTAAATCTCTCGATACATCGGACGCCTTCGTGGCGTCCTCGGCAACACGATCCTCCTCTTCGCGATCAAAATGGTCCAACGCATGTTCGGATGCCTTTGGCATCGCATGCGACGGATCCAAGAGCTCACCAACTGCCGATGGCAGCCCATTAGAAACTTGATCAGCCGGGGGTGTGATCGGATAGGGAGCTAGAGAGACATCGATGGGAGAGTGTTTAACGCTGTCTGAATCAAGGTTCGATGGTGACGCTGGCACATCAATTTCCCGTCCTTTAGGCACGTTTACAATGACCTGCGAGCTGCTAGGTATACTTGGCTGTGTCAGATCGAGCTTGAGATGGTCATCATGCGCAGCCATAACGTCCTTCAGTTTCTTTCTATATTTCTCCTTATCCTTCAAAGCTCGCTCGAGATCTTTGTTCAAGCCTAAGATCATGGCTCTCTGCTTGTCGACAAGTCTCCATAACTGGGCATTTTGCTGAGATTGAGACTGCTTCTCTTTCAGTAGGTATTGTATGACAGCCTCGGGACTACCTGCTGCCCTGACCAAGTGAGAAATATCTGCAGTTCCAGACTGAGCATCCTGCGAGCCCTGATGAGAGTGTGTTCTCGTGGAAATGGCGGATATGGCTGAGTCGATAGATGACGTCCGCGGAGCACCTGAAGGGGTGTCAGGCTTTGAGGATACCTGGTTGCCAGCCATGTTGGGCAGACTCGCACCCGCAGAGCCTACAGGCGGCCTTGTAGTTGCGATTGGGTCGGAAACACTTCTAGTGTCATTCGAAGGATAGGGTAATAGTCTCGCACTAAAAGCGTACAAAAGTCCTGTCAGATTTACTCAAGTCTTGCTTGTAGAGACGGACGCAGGACGTTGTTGAAGAAAACATTGTAAGAATCAATGTGAGAATCAACTAAAAAAAAAGTACGAACCCGTAGTCAGAAGACAGTGGTGAAACTGGGGAAATATCCCCCTTGCGATTAGCACCTCCTAGGAGATATGAGTTGTTCGTCCTGTCGTCTACAGGAGAGTGTCGCAGCAGTTGTCGCGAAAGACCCTGGGTGAACGAAGCAGCTGAGAACAACTCGCGTACGGGCTCGGGGAATTTCGATTGGGATGGGCTTGCACTGGAAGGCGGAGACACGGCCGTACTCGTTTGTAGAGGGCTGGGAGCTGGAGGTTTCCGTTGTCTAATGGCGAGAGTGGGGACTCAAGTCAGCACCAGCATCAAGGCGTGCACGATAAGCTGCAGGGAGTTTTCTAGACAACAGAAGGCCCAGAAGTTTCGCAATTGGTTGATATGAACAAAACGGGGAAGAAGAAAAGAAGAAAAAAGGTTTGTTCCATCTAGCATTCCATAACATACACGTTTGGAAACTAGGTACATGTAAGCAGCAGCTGACCGTGATAACAATACATGTAGATGGTTAGAAAAAGGGACTGAGGGACGAAAATAAAATAAAAATAAGAAAAAAATAAGAAAAAAACCATATGTCTCACTTACTTTGTGCTAAGTGATGTGGAGAGTGATAGAGGCGGGTTGGTGTCAGCAGAAGGATAATTCATGATGGCCCTCCCAATTGTCGGGCTATCCTCTAAAACTTGAGAATCAGATGGGTTTTCGCTACACTGAAGCGATATATGCGACATGATCCACAATGCAACTGAAAGAGGGTCGACTGTATGTATGTCGTCGTTCAAGGGGGCTGACTGGTGGAAGCCAATCGGCGTCACGAACTCTTGTCGAGGTCGGGGCTTCTCATTCGAGACGCCTGGGTGACCCTGATTGACGGCTGCATATAAACCTGACAGGGTTCGAGGGCAGAAAGATTGAGTGAGACAGCTAAGCGCGTGCGGATACCTGCTGGCCCGGCTGCTGCAAGGATGCTGTCAGTTCTTTACTACACTACGATGTAGGTATGTACGGATGTAGAGAATGATGTATTATGTTGTTACTGGAAATATTTGCATATTCCAAGTCTGAACCACAACAATGTCTTAACAACCCAGACCCAAACAAAGAAAGTAGGCGTAAAGCGAACACCTAAGGATCAATAGGGGTTGAGTCCAAAATTATGTGAAGAGAAGAAGAAAAATTAAGTCGTAGATTGGCCGAGAGATGAGATGGTTGCATTTCCCAAATGAGCCTTGCTACTACTAGGTAGGTAAAGGACCTACCTACCTAAAGTAAGGATAACTAAGTGGTAGGTTCCTAACAAACATCAACAGGATACTACCTAGGTAGGTAGTTTTGAATAAATTCCCACTACTATGTACTTAATCAAGAGTACCTTCCTAGGAGTATTTGGTAAGTAGTACAATCTTAAGCCAACAACAATAATCAAACCTTGCAAGATGTGCCCCCACATACCCAAAACGGATTGAAGCCCTGTATTAAAAGAAGAGAGTGCGCAGCGAAATAAATGCTTTTTACGCTTTTTACAACCACGTGAGTTTAATGTTAAAGATACCAGGTACCTACATAGGTAGGTACCTAAAGTACCTACCTACTTAACACATAGGTACCGTACCTACCTACTGTGTAAGTGTGAAATTTTATCATCAAAATTTATCAACGATTGATCCAGGTAGGTATTATATCTTTAAGCACGTAGTGTATCTATATTTTCAAATACTATTACATACTCAGTTACCTTTTTGTTTATCCGCTGATTTTGGTGAAGGGTGTCTTTTCTTCTCCTTTACCTTCAGCCAGGATGTCTTTTATCATGTAGGTGTTGCATATAACAACATCTAGGTACATTATGTACCTTTGTACTACGTAGTATGGTCGCTAAAGAAAAGGAAGATCCTTCCCCGATGGACCCCAGATTAGACTTTAATTAAACGTTTAAGCCAGGACCCCTGCCTGAACCCTAGAAGCATTCCAATCAGAACCGTTGGGCTACCTGGACTACCTGGACTACCTACTTGTGTCTCAAAACTCTCAGAGCACTCGGGAATCAAAGCTTCCATTTTTGTCTCGTTTTGGCTACCCCAGGTTTTCCCCTTCAAGGTTGAATGCAGATGCCAAATTGCAGGTGGATAGATGTTCCTTGATAGATTCCCAGGACACCTACCTACCTAGGTAGATATTGACTATTGTAGGAATGTTCAGTAATGGGCAGCCTGTGCGAAGTACCTATTCAGGCACATGTTTAGTTGTGGATGGAAACCTAAGAGAGCGATGACCTCTAAGCAGTTAGCGATGGCTCGCTTTCCATTCCATCCACTCCCTCATTCAAAGAAGATAGACCATAGGTATTATCTGCACTACTACACTAGTGTAGGTAGGTAGTGTAGAGACAAAAGATACCTATGCCATGCCATGCCATGCCATGCCATACCGTACCGTAACACTCACGATGGATGTTGATAATGTATCATGCAGGAGGTTGGAAAAGACGGAAGATTTCTGCAGGAACAGTCTTAGTCGCTAAGTTAGCTTGAGTCCCCCCTATTAAGGCTCCACAGACGTTTATCGTGCCTTAGTATTAAGGATGAAAATGTTACCAGCCGTGCTCGAATAGGATAGGAAGGACGATACCTACCTAGGTACCTACCTATAGGTATGTAATAAAATGATAGGAGTAGGTATATCCTAGATTTTGCCTCAGCACCATCTCGGACACAAGCCAGCCAATCACACCCAACAATCGCTAAAAGGCCATCTTCGAACATGAGTTGGCGGTGTGATATGACAAGCATCAAAGTAGCCATACAGAGATATAAATACAGAAATACAGTCTTAATGCATTTTTAGTATACATGATAGAATGATGTGGCGATCTAGAATTGGGTCTCTTTCATCGGGCACCTGACGCACATACAGAGGTAGCTAATGATTACCTACCTCCTAGGTACTCCCCCCATTCCCCATTCCCATTCGCGAAATCGAATCTCGATTAGGCGTACCGTACGTGCTCCTTATGTGCAGTGCAGCAGTCAGAAACAAGTTTGGTAACCTATCGGCCCAGTATGTTAGCAGCCACACAGCCACTTTTCCTCTTTTCGGCTCTTGCAGCCTGCCCTGAAATCTTAGAACTCCGGGTGGCTGCTTGTCAATCTTCTACCGCTGCAAGCCTCGCTGATGCCACGACGTGGAATGCGAAACATCCATAACATCAACCTCTGATTGGGTACTTGCTTATGTACCTATCTGCCTACCTACCTAGATCCTAGGTCCTAGGTAGGTATGTAGATACATTATGTAGGTACAGTAGGTCCTACTATGTAAATGCCACGTCAACAAGCGGTTTGATGTGCGAGACATTTATCTTCTCCAGCGCACAGAGAAAGCCACAGCCTCACGGTTACTTGTTCTTAATAAGCTCGGGAGATCTGCTTCCTCTCGTAAGAAGTCGTGGTGGTGCAGATCCAGACAACTGGGAACGATCGTGCGTAGGTGCCAAAGCGAGATTACACATAACCTAAAGCACTGAAAAGATACGATTGGCTATCCTTGAGACATGTCATACCCCGGAAATCGAAGCTTATTCTGTGAGTCCATGCGAGGGGGGGAAGGGAATCTGTATCTTCGTCGTTTACATCCTGCTTCGATAGCCTCGTGCTCTCGATTAAACGAACAGATGCCAAGTGTCGAAGGCAGATCCCCCGCTTATGTAGGTGGTAGCTGCCCGTTAATATAAGCTAATCGTAAAATGTACGTAAGTGTCATCGAGATACCAATAGCGCTAGCAACCGGAATCGAACTTGGGGATTACCATATTTCTAGTGTAGACCCTTCGCAGACAGTGCTCTCTTGGAATAGTTCAGAGCTGATAGGCAGACGTCGTAGTAGATCTTGCAACTTTCAAGTTGCAAGTCACATACTAGCACCTAGGTATGTAGCGTACACTCTGACACTGTACACCAGAGGAGAAAATCGCGAGACACCAAATCCCAATCCCGATGTCGTCGGGACTTCCAATCGTAACACTAGGTACTACACTACTACTCTGTAAGCCGAATCGTTCGATTATGACGCTTCTCGCTCCACGGAACACTCTTCGCAACGCCTCCGACCATTCCGTAGTTCATAAATAGAAACCGGTGTACACTAGGTACCTAGGTAGTGTAGGTACGAATACATAGAACCCCAAGAATGCACAGCAGGAATTCAGGGCCCTGTAGTCCATTTTAGCAGAATCCCCATGGTTTCGCATTGGTTTCATCGGGACAGATCGAAGACGAGCCACGAAGGTTAAAAATGGTTGTGTTGGTCCGTGCTTTGATCAAGGGTCAGGATTAACCTTAATAGTAAGACTCAAGAACTAATAATTAAAAACCAAGGGTCCCCGTGCAGGGACCAAGAGGACTCAGGAACACACTTAGCCGCGGTTTCCTACTTAATGAGTACCTACATTTGTACTAGTGAACCTACACTACCTAGGTACCTACCTAGTGTAGGTAGGTATGTACAACCTTGGAACCCTCATGACTTCGTTAAAAAGACTCTTGATCAGTTCTTCCACTACCTACATAATTCAACCCTTCCAACTTCTTACCTAGGTACTTAGCCCTAACAGCAAATCATAAGTTTCTTGGAATAGTCCCAGGTCTTGTCTAGAATTCAATAATACCCATCCATACGACAGACTTGCCTGACTGCGAGAACCGAGTGTACGATGGATTTTGACAGTATAATGATTGTCTAAACGCTAACCTATAATGATACCTTCGTAGGTACTTGGCATGGATGACAAGATAGCCAAGGTACCTAGGGTACCTACTAGCAAGGAAATAAGCCATGTAGACTATAATACATTTTGTTAAACAATCCTTTTTATTCAGGTCAAGTAGTCGCTTTTCGCTTCTTCCCTCTATTGTTTTTGTTGTTGTTGTTGCTGACTCCAACAGAGTTCCGACGCCGCATTGATATTGTTAATATACCAACTCCTAGAACATAAGATATAATACTTTATAGGCGGTAGAACAGCTTCGCGGGACCTAGAACTTCCCGTTCGCGCCGTTCGTGTATCCGTTTGCATATCCGTTTGCATGGCCATTTGAGTGACCGTTGGTGCCGCCATTCGTCTCGTCCACCAAGCCCTCTGCAGCCAATGCTATCAGTGGGCCGTACAGAGAGCCGCCCTTGATCGCATCGTGGACGATGGAGATCCAACCGCCAATAGACTTTTTGGGTCGACCATTAAAGCTGTCAGTCTTAATAGTGGGATGCTCCACAAAGCCTTGGTGGAATGGAACATCGAGTTCCTGGCGGACATATTGATACAAAACCCTCGAGCCCTTGCCCAGGACCTTGGGAGTGTGGGGCTCGGCACAGAAGGTATCAAAGGTCTTTTTCCACTCGGCGTGGACGGCCTTGGTACTCTGTTCTTTCCATCGGAGCACGTCTTCGATAGTACCCTTGGTGTGGTTGACAGCGATGGGAACAGCCGTGCTTATGAGAGATTCGCATCGATCCGCAAGGTCCTTCTTACTCGAAGACGACCACGAAGGGAACACGTGAGCCGCGAGAGCTTTCTGGAAAGCCTCCAGTTCATCGGCGGCTAGAGTGCCGGAGAAAGACTGTGAGGTCACAGATGCGATTGTCTCCTTGGCTTTCTCCACGAATTTCATATGCAGCGCTCTAAGATCCACGGCCTGGCAACCGGCATATAGGTGGGCTGCGGCCATTAGGGTAAGAATTTCTGTCGCGTGCGCACTCATACGCGCCGACGCCAATGCCATCGAATTGACAGATTGATTATGCATCTCGGCGGCTTGGATGAATGGGCTCATGGGGCCGGCGTAGTAAGAAAGTTCGGCCATGTAGGAAGCCATATTGATTTCGACACCCTTGAAGGTGAACGAAAGACTAGGGTCATCTGCGGCAAGGTTGGCTGGCAAGCCTCCGCTGAGAGTTGGGTCGACCATCTCGGTTAACTGAGAGAACAGCATCCTGCCGAACATCTGCAGTGACAGCCTCACTTTTTCCATCGCTGACGTTATGCACGCCGCCTGGAAGTTAGCGCCGTAGTGGATGTCTTTCGTCTGTACGTCGACGAGTGGGTTGTCGCATGAAGAGTTAAGTTCAATGCTAATCTGCTGGTCTGCGAGGAGCAGGTCCTCTATCTGCGGGCCGATCCATTGCGGAGCGCTTCGTACTGAATAACGATCTTGAACCAAGTCTTCGGAGCGACGGTTCTTCGCTTCGAGTACGTCCCTTGCGAGACCCGACTCGCGCATGAAGTAGTAAATGTTACGGGCGACTTCGATCTGGCCTGGGTGCGGCCGTATCTTGGCAATAAATGGATTAAAGCTCTCCCTGCTCCCGTGAAGTGCCTATACGTAGCATCAATCAGCCCCGGAAACCATTATAGTATAAGCAAGTATATGATCATGATTCCAACTTACCTCCACAGCCAAGCCGGTGAGCGCCTGCGTAAGCAGTGCAAGGCGATGCGCGTCAGTCATAACGATGGCAGCAAGTGCTGCTGAAGAGGACGTCCCGTTAATCAAACCAAGGCCCTCCTTCGGGCCAAGCTTCACTGGCTGCAGTCCCGCCTCCTTCAATGCCTGCGGTGCCGGAAGGGCTTTGCCATTTCTTTCGATTAGAACGTCCGGGTTTCCTTCTATACTGCCTGCGACATATGAGAGGGGCATAAGGTCGCCGGAGCTTGAAACGGAACCGCGTAATGGCACGACGGGGGTCAGATTGTTTTCAAGCAGAGCTGTTACGGCCTTGAGAATTGGGACTGAGACCGCTGAGTGTCCGCGTAGGGTACTGTTGCACCTGACTACTATGGCTGCCCGGACCCATTCTGAGGGCATGGCATTGTCTGGCACAGAGCCATCTGAGGAGCGCGAGAGGACACCAGATTGAGTAAGCTGCATCAAAGATGATTGCAAGGCTACAACTTGGTCAGTCCGCGAGTCTGCGCTCCCTCCAAAGCCCGTATTGACACCTGATGGCTGGTTAGTAGTTGCTATCGACGACTACGTTCGAGCTCACATACCGTAAACATACCACCCCTTTGAAAGATAGTACGTTAGAACATCCACGCTATCCTGGATATCCTTGATGACTTTCGGGTCGTCGGTAATCTGCGGAATGCACCCATGGCTAATATCTTTGTTAGTATAGAAACGCTTCTACCTAGGGTAATCTTGCAGCATACAGGGCGGTGGCCACGACATCTGAGATGTGGAGGTTTTGGCCATCCAAGACATAACTTCCCGCTTTGATGCGTTTCTGCAGGATGTCCCATGCCTCGCAAACCTTAGCAAGATGGTGGCTCTGGTTACCCATTGCGAATACAGTGAAAAATTCCGAGTAAAAAGCTGTCTAGGTTGCTAATGCTGAGATGCTAAAGTTACTGCTGAGCATAGATGAACTTGAAGGATATATATAGATCCTCGACAAAAAGAATGCAACGGGGACAAAGGGTTAATCACACTATCTTGCTTAGGCATATGTGTAGTCTTTGAGGTAATGGACTTGCCTCGTATCTTTAGTCAACAAGTTGCCTTGAAAGGAGTCATTGATCCTTGACTTGACGGGTAGGCGCATGCCGTTTACTGCATGTGCTTGCTGTATTATACCTACGGAGAAAGCGAGATCCAACGAACTCTACTTGACTCCATGTTTCTGCAAGATAAGAGTAGGGCCCCCTGTCAATAATCTGAGGCCCAGGGACACAATGCCACTCAAATCCGAGTAGCACCGAGTCACTCAAGCTACTAGTGCATACATATGAGCAATGGTCACAGATTATTCGATCTTGATCATGATTCTGAACTGTTTCCAAACTAGTGTACCTCCGGTCACTACATAGTTATCTTGGAGGTTGCATTTACTATGTCACCTCAAGGACTTAATTCGAGACCTCAAGGTTACACAGTGGTTCTCAGATGGCGTGAAGATAATATTAGAGAATCTGGGTTATCATTAGGGAAGGTGGTAAGCTATATTCCATGTAGGTTGTAATCGGTAAAACTCCAATGCCTCCGTATAACTAGTGATATACCTAGGTAACTATCAATATGAGGCTCATACCGCCATAAATGACTAGTCACTCCGGATCACCCCTATATGCTTACTGTCACTCAGCGGCATGGGCATTGGTGGCGCCGTAGTCCATGGAAACATATAGATCTAGGTATCTAATGCGTCTACTATCAAATACCATGGAGACCCGGCCGTATGGCACGCTCTCTCCCAACAAAGCAGCAGCTCCGGTTAGAAGAAAGGAGACATGTGATAGTAATGTCAAAGAACTATTCTTCACCTATCAGAGACTTCATAACGATACCTGAAAGTTCGAATAAAGATGGCTTTCATGTCGTGTGTGGCGTTTGTAGCTTTCAGGGCGAGGTTTTCGAGAATGATGCAATAAAGGAGTGAAACAAGGATTTTGGTATGCCCTCCTGGCGATCCAGTAAACGATTCTATATAGTCGGGATCCCGGATACTCAAGTCACCCTGAGTTCTTATGTCGTTCTTTGTCCTATTAAGATGAACCCCGGCTTGGGAAGTTTATACTTGTGCCTCACATAGTTCTAGAAGACAGTACAGAATAAGCCACAGAAAACCACAAAGGCTAGTATTTGACCAATAGTATTCCATAAGAACAAAAGGTATCCAATAGTTTGTAACCCGAAGTTGGAATAAATCCAGTGGGCGAGATATCCAGGGATTAAAAAATGCAGAACACGGTTCCGTGACCTGCCAGGTTATATCACGGATCTGCAAGCTACATTGTTAGGATCCCCCAGGATTGATCGGAAGCTACCGAGGCCGGGCTTTGACGACCGTATATACGAAGAATTGCCTTTTGTCTCTAAATGTTACTCCTGTAGATATATCGTGTAATAGCCCGGATGAAACATAGGTTGATGCTCCTCTTTTCATTCGAGAATACCTAGGTATGCTCTCCTTTGAAGATATGGTAATTAAAGGCAAAAGATCTTAATGTTATTAGGCTACTATACGGATCTCGTTGTTTTAAAGATACTGCCTCGCTTTAATTAGGCTTAGTAGAGCTTCCCGGTATTTTGTGGCTTATAGTAAACTATCGACTCGCAGAAGGAATCGGGGCAGCAACCTAATCTAGCACAATCTCCCTGCACATCAAGTAAATATCCATGGTCACTAGGGCTTTTCCTACGATGAAAGGTTCGGCTCGTAATATGTATACCAGGTGATTAGATGTGACTGTAGTAGTTGGGAGTTCGAAAATTATGTACCAATAGAGTGGTCTATTTCCGGTGGAGTGAAATGCCCGGTGCCTTCATGTCAGCTTTCCATCAACCAGATATTTAATATACGTCCGCCGCCCTTCATGCTATCAAGAAGGATTTCATCGTTTCTAGTATAATGTAGTAAGCGAGCAAGGGGTATGGGAAAATCTCGAGGAGGAATCTTTGGAGATCTGTGAGTGGTTTAAGTACCGACGAGCTGCGTAAACGAATCCGGCATATAAATCCAGCATGTAGTCTATCAATCAATGAGGTTAACAACCGAGCCGGATGACAACTAATGCAAAGCGACGGCACAGGCTACGTTCTTATGTGACATGGCCATATAAGCTTAATTCTCAGGGGGATTGCCTTGATTTTTTTCCATTTTAGGCATCCGAGGTGACATTCTATCTGTTATAACACATAATAGAGGTATTATCTCGATATTTGAGACCTCTTTCACAATTGACTTTGAAAAGGCTCTTCCAAGTCATAATTAATCAGCACAGCACGATTATTGTATAAGGGTCTAATATCTCATTCTTTGACTGTATTAATAGGGGTTAATTACACGTCGTGAAGTCTTCGCTAGATATGATTCTTCCTGGTAGTGTTAATCGCATTCGATAAACGGCGGGCTTAGTTTCTCATGATAATAAACCCTGATGCAGCTTTAGAAGGTGATTAAGGGAACTTCTAATAATTATACTGTATTATAGGGAAGAAGGACGATTGATAAGATGATGATATCTGAATATCCCCTTCTATTACGCTAATTAGAGCTGGCCGGCAATCTGTTGAGTGCGCATACAGTTTCAAAATCTTCTTCGTTTGGCCTGTGGGCTGACACGTAGAGTCACCAGTGTTGGATTTTATAATAGTAATATAATAATATTAGCATCCTGATAAAAATGAAGAAAGGAAAATGAGGATAACGAGTTGTGCAATATGATATTAACCAGTGTATCAAAATGGCCAGATATGCACTCAAACAAAAAGGAGAATATCCATCTGGAAGGTACATCTAGGTAGGTACTATTAAAACTAAATTAGTGGAACCGATGGGGCATCCGAATTTAGCACGCGTAGCTGCCGACGGACGATGGCCAGCTTCGTCAGTGTTTACCGACTCCACACTACCTCCAGTAGGAGGTAGGTAGCTAATGGTTGATTCGCGCCTTGTCACCTTAAGTCGAAGGTAATTAGTACCTACCTAGGTAGTGAACTAACTTCGCACATTGACCTAACCTACCTAGGTAGGTACTTCCTTACATTAACTACCCCTACCTACATATGTAGGTAGGTACTATCTTAGTACCTAAAATACATGAATGCTATTTCACCTTTCACTTTTCATCATACATACCTATTACCTACCATTGCTTCCATCGTTTACCTTTTAAAGTAGCAGCCGATTTTCTTACTTGGCGTATTACGTACCTAGGTACTGGGACTTGGAGATATACATACCTCCTAATATATCAAATACCACCAATGATTACTTACCTTGGGGTTCCCGACTTTTACGCGATTCATTATTCTCCCGACCGCCCACGTATCATAGTTCCCCAATCGCGCGCCATAATCCAACCACCGATACTCCATTGACCCTCGTAGACCTTCGAGAGAACAATAGCGAGTGTCACCAAATTCGGAATAGACGCGTACCGACGCGTCTTTGTTCTCAATCTTCCTCTCCCCCCCTCCCCCCTCATGCGCCCGCTTTGAAGAAGCTGGTCGAGCTTGGATTGCGAGTGTCGGAATTTGAGGAGAGTAGCGGAAGAGGAGGATTCAGCAAGTATATACAGTCAAACCACCGGGTTTCGTCTTGGCTGCGTGTGAAATTGCCCGCTATTGTTACGCGATGACGCCTACACGCGCTCCTTGAACAATCCCTCCTAGTTCACGACCAATTCTCACCGTTCAAGATGCCTATACTTGACGTCAAGCCCACGTCTTCGGAGCTCCTTCAGCACATCGCCGACTCGCTCGGGAAAGCAAGAAAAGTCGTCATCATTACTGGTGCTGGGATAAGCACTAACTCTGGCATACCTGTACGCTCCTCCCCGTCGCACTCAGATAGATCTTCAAGCATTAACTAGTCGGACAGGACTTTCGCTCGGAGAATGGGCTTTACTCACTTATCCAGGCGCAGTTTGAACGAGCAGAGGCCGGCAGTCGCAAAGATACCGACGGACAGGCTGCTGACTTCGCTCCAAGCGGACGCCCTACGAAAAGAAGAAGAATATCACACGCTGCCGAAATTTCGGCGGCACAGGAAGAACCGAAGGGAGTGGCACGAAACCCCAATGGCTGCAAGAGTCGAGATGAGACGAATGCGTTAGACGACAACGTTAGTTCCAATGCAGAGAACTTGGTTTCGTATGATGGGGACGATGTCCTGGTAAAGCCAGAGATAGAGGCGATGTCTACTTCCAAACTCTTGCTGCAACGTCTCACCCGGTCCCGGCCAGGACTGCGGCCACCCTTACCTCGGCATATCACGCAATCCTCTATGCAATCTTCAACAAGCCAAGAATCATTATTCTCGACCCCGCAGCTTTCGAGCGCATCATCCCAAACCGAAGACTCGTCTGTCTGTGGAGCAAAGGATATCCATGCTGTCCAGACCAGAGCCACTACCCCGAGGGCTCTTCTAGGCGGAACTTTCAGCTCATCTCCTCTCTCTTCACCGCCGCCTATCCTATTCGACCCTTACGAAAATACAAACTCGTCTACAGATAATAGTTCGCAAGGGAGTACTGAGAGCTCCGATACTTCCGACTCCGAGGACACACAAACCTCCTTAGATCTACTCTCTTCTCAGACATCTAACTCAAGCCTACGCAATATGAAAGGTCGTGATCTTTTTGATTGTAATATATGGGCTGATCCACTGAGAACATCTGTATTCTACCGCTTTGCTACGACGTTGAGGCAGAAGGTAAAAGAGGTTGAACCGACCGCAACTCATCGCTTTATCGCCCAGCTACGCGACCTTGGAAAGCTTGCAAGAGTGTATACGCAAAACATCGATGAAATCGAGAAAAAGATTGGTCTTTCGACGGACTTGAAAAACGGTGCAGGCAATCGAAGGAGAAAGTCTGCCAAGCAGCAAGTAATAGATCCCGAGAGGGACTCCAAGGAAAACCCAGAACCGGCGAAGACCGAGGATGATCTCAATGGTGCAAATATTACGCAAGTCTCGCAAAGCCCCGAAGTTTCTAAGCGAAGCACTACCCGATCGGCCTTAGCCCCGGACAGAGGTGTGGAATGTGTCTTTCTACATGGCTCTCTGCATGCTCTTCGCTGCTTCGTATGCGGGAAGCTCTGTGACTGGGACGAAGATGGTCGAGAGTCTTGTACTATGCTGGGTGAACAGCCTGAATGTCCCCATTGCGCGGGAGCCACCGCTGCGCGTCAAGAAAAGGGGAAACGGGCATTAGGTGTTGGCAAGCTCCGCCCTGACATAGTCCTCTATGGAGAGGAGCACCCTCAGTCTGACCTGATATCCCCCATCGTTCAGCACGACCTTTCTGCTGGCCCTGATCTCCTCCTAATACTAGGAACAAGCCTCAGAGTACATGGACTCAAGGTGATGGTAAAAGAATTCGCCAAAGCTGTGCATAACAAGGGAGGCAAGGTTGTATTCATCAACTTGACAAAGCCATCTGAAAGCGCTTGGGGCGATATCATAGACTACTGGATCGAATGGGATTGTGACGCCTGGGTTGATGACCTGAAAAATAGGAAGCCTCGTCTTTGGCTATCACCCGATGAGATTCTCGAGTCTGCGAAGCAAAGGCGTGAGGCGTTGGCTGAGAAAAAGAGGGGAAATGTGTCTAGAAAGCGCGAGAGTATCACGGAGAAGAAGCGGGGAGGCCTAGGAGAGAAGAGGCGGCATACAATCGAACTGGACAGAGCTCGACCACCACCCAAGAATCCTTCTTCCATGCGAAACGATTACCAATGCGGCGCATACGTGGTCTGGGAGATATTCCAAACTTTAGCTAAGATTGGTGATCGCCCGTTTGATAATCTTGGATATACACCTCCTCGACAACCTCCTCCGGCCGCACCGCCTCCTATTTTGAATCCTGTTCCAATATCCCAGCCTCGTCCAGCTGGTAAGGCAAAGAAAGCGAGAAAATCCGCACCAGCAGCACTTCTTACTTCCACCGACCCAGAGATGAAGTCCAGACCTGCCATCAAAGCTAGATTCCTGACTAGTTGTAACAGCCGGAATCAATATGCAAAAGCTGCGCAAGGGCTGGCGCGCTCTGGCAATTCTCCTACGCCGATTAGAATAGCCGAGTTGAACGGAACGGCGATGTTACATGGGAAGAAACCAACACCTCCATCTAAGCCACTCAGTTCGATCACCGCTGCTGTTAAAATCCACCCTCGTCAACGAAAACGGAAGCTTATCGAAGGTATTCCAGTTGGCAATACAGTCTCGCGAGTTGCAAGGACTTCATTTCCAAAACCTGCACCCCTCAATGGCATCGGAAGGGAGGCAGAACATAATAAGAACGCGTTAGCTCCTACGCCGGTTTACAATACTCTTCCTCCGAAGGGGCCAACTTTGGCACCTTTTCACCCTGGATGGGAGCGTTCACCTCCAGCGAGGATTAAACCCCTAGAACCTAGTCTAAATGTGTCGCCGCGCAGTCCTCTAGCCGACCTACAACCAATAGTGCGACCGCAAGTTTTCGCCATACGCCAGACTACCCATCCGATGATCTTTAGCGATCCACTCGTTAAACTACGATACGAGACAACTAATTATAGAAGGCCCCTTCACGAAGCAGATGCGGTTGTCTATGATAAGACCCCTAGCCCATCAGATCAGCTCCGATGGGAATTGGCTCAACAGGAAGCACTCGAAGGGGCACAGGCACTTGAGGGACTGAAGCGTTCGATATAACGTATGACTATCATTGCGATTGTAATAAATGAGAATATATATATATATACATATAGTAGAATACCCTGAATATCAAACTTACTTCAAGCGTTTTAACCCCCCTCTTTGCTAGCGAATCTGGCGTGCGTACCGATTTGACCATATTCGGACTACTGATTCTCTCTCAAGTTAGCATTCCTGGACTTCTCGATAGTCTAACGATCGGTCCCAATCGATTTTACATCAATATAATTGCCAAAATTTGGGTTGGGCACTTATATTAATCTCATATCAGACCTTAGGTATGGAAGCATTTGATAGTTCTTTTCAAGTGCTTGCTTGAATGCTGATCCAGAACATCTCGAATAGGAGTATTGGTAAAGGGGAGATCTGTGTTACGCCTCTTACACAAGAAGTCTACACCAGAGGTCAAAGTAAGAATATCCGATGGTTTACATTAAACACAACATGCTAGGCTTATGTATTAACAATCTATCTCCGATATAGGGTCAGTAGCATCAGCAATTGCCTATCGAGAACACGGCATTTTATAACAGGAATACATATATACCTACCTGGTAGGTAAGTATCTTTAAGAACAGGATATTATCAAGAACGCAATGTTGTATTGCATTTTAACTGACACACGACTCCCTAATCTACCTAGGTAGGAACATACTAGCCGATATAGACTACGCCTATTCTACGTATTCTCTAGAGCAAGGCAATTCGATCGATACAGAGCAAACGAAACACCCCGTATGCAAAACCTCGAAGGGGGAAATCCCTAAGCAACCGACTTTATAAACTTAGGCGGGCTTAGATGCACAACTTACTCCTTGTCAACTACCGCAAAACTCGATCCACGCTTCTGTCTGCCTACACTGTTATTTTAAAAATGTACGATTGGCCCTATGAAACTATAAAATCTCACCCTCGTCTGGCTCTTCCTGGCCAGGAGGAGAAGCATAATTAATAGGACTGAGGTCAAAATTGAAAGCCGAAAGGTCAGGGCTGTTCTCGTAATTGTCATCGAGGTAGACGATCTCGCCGCCAAGGATATCAGAAAACTCAGGATTGGTCTCGTAAGGGGTCAGACCCATGTTGGCAATGGGAGCGTTCAGATGGCGTGGCGGACTGGGAGATGATAGATAGAATGGCGGACTGGGAAAATGTTGGGATTGCGGACTGTGAGCCGATGGAGGCGGAAAACGGGTCTGATCGAGGGTTCTAAAGGGGCCGTACACGTCGTCGGTCGCAGCCTGTGCATCTCGGTACGACTGATCTGCTCTATACGGTTCTTGTACGGCTTGCTGATTGCTAGTGGTTGGTGCGGCGCTGGTCATGCTCTGGCTCAAACGAAAGGCGTTGAGATCCGACGTCAATATGTCCGCGTCAGCGCCCGGAGCGAATATGACGCTCGCACGCGGGTCTGCTCCGGGTTTGGGTGACCTTATTACATTGAATACGGACGTGCTGCCCGAAGCAGGCGGAATGGGCCCTCCCGGACCGAAACGGCCTGATTCCAACGCCGTCCTGATGGTCCTAGTCGGTATGTCGAGTTCGGCGATCTGGTCTAGGGCACCCACCTTCTGCGCGGCTTGGATAAAGCTCACCGCCTTCTCGCCGTCCCTTCTGTTACCCGTCCTTATGTCCCCTATTCTGCCAGCTGAACCTCGACGCTGATTCTGGTCGTCCCTCCGGATTCCGCCGCTACGAGCCGGACCCAGCGCCCCGCGTTCTGGGGATTCCGTGTGGCCTCCCCTCGGAGCTGGACGGGTACTCCCACCACCACCACCACCATCACCATCACTTCCATTATTATTACCACTCTCGTCCCCATGGGCCGTACCAAAAATTCGACGAGGTATGTTCGCGTTCAGTTGCTGCACCGGGTCGAAGCTATTCGTCTGACCGAAGACAATACCCTCTCCGCCCACGACTCCACCGAAAGTTTGGAGGCCCAGCTTTGGATTTATCGGCGGCTCGGCTTGGCCACCGTGCGATGCGGGTGGCTGGTTCTGGTCAGGGGGTGTCCAGCCAAAGGGGTTAGGAAGAATGCCGCCGTGAGCGGGTAAAGAATGGGACAAGGACGTCGACTTCCTTAATACCTTCGCCACGTCGTCGACTTCCATTTGGCTCGGGGCAAGCGATGGAGGCAAAAATTTGGATGGGTCCCACATTTTGAGAATCTCCATGCATTCGTCTACGGCCTCACGGATGCGCGGGTCTACTCGGATGTATTCTCTTTGCGCCAGGACCTGGATACGGTCTAAGCTGCTCTTTACGTAGGAGGACGGTACGGTGGTGAATCGCTTCTTCCAGCGGGTATCATGTGGCTGGGGCACGTCCCCTAGCATCTCGAGAAGGTCGTCGTACATTTTTTGGCAAGCGCGGAACCGAGCTGCCCATGCGTTCCAGTGCTCCAGGATGCTTTGCATGGGAGGTAGTACACATATATTGTTGATTACTGCGAGGAATTCTTTTGCGTTCTGGTTTCCATTCGCCAAACGTGCACCGACGGCCTGGATAGGGGGAGGAGTTTGCTGCCCGGTCCCGGTGACGAGTGTGGCCTTGGAGTTGGGATGCAGGCTAAAGTACTCCAACAACATGCGCTGTATTTGTCTGAGGTCATTCATAATAAGATCATAATATATAGAAAGAAGCCGCATGATTGAGCCCCCGTTTTGGAAAGTGTGGTTATAGTATCTGTTTACCTGTTGCACCCAGACTTGCAGGCTTAGGACTTGCGCCGACGATCTTCCCGACACCAAATTCTCATAGGTACTTTGGGCGTATGCCTGGTATTTGTTATCTCTCTCTGGTATAGAATGTAATATCTTGTGTGCTCGGTTGCCTTCGATTAGTTCTTTCCGCAGCCTTTGATTGCTTTCCTCAATCACACCAGCTGTATGCTGAAGCCAGCCATCGGTTTCCTCCACCCAGCGGTTATAGTAAGCGTTGGGCATTAGCGACTGCCAGGTAAATCGTTTTATAAATTCTCCTAATATGTAGTGTTCGTTGGTCTTTAACATTTCCGTCACGAATTTCAAAAAAAACCAGGGTCTCCAGCCAAAGGACTCTCTACCGGTGAGATCAGATAGCCAATTCGGGGTCATGAGAGTCTTGAGGGTGCGGGTCGTCCCTTGGTATATGTTGAGAGCCTGGCTCCCGTACGCCCTGAATTCCGTATTCCAGAAATTCTTGGTGAAGAACTTGGCCATGTAGTCGATAGGGATCGGTAGCCTGTAGTCCTCCACGGGGAAGAAGGCACCCCTGACGGGCCCTCCCCGAACCATCCCCTGAGGCGGAGGAGCCTCGGCGAAGGGGAAAGGGGACCCAGCCATTATCAATGGAAGAGTCTGCAGCTGTCGGGCGCTCATCATGTTGGGATTTGCCAAGAGGTTGATACCAGGTAATCCCCAGAGCGCTGTCTCGAAATCGAAACCCATCTCGGCCGCACCGTTATTCATCCAGAAATGCTCTCCGTTAGCATTTCTGAAGTCCCACAGTTCGTCACCTAGAATTCCGAGGTACTTTATGACTTCATCGCTATAACCCTCCAGTCTAGCGAAATACGGAGTGAGGGTGAGGATTTGTTGGGCATTATTGATTGCGTGCTACATGTATATAAAGGAGACTCGATGTTAGTCGGCTTGATTGTCACAACTAGAAGGGCCAACGGAAGAGAAATCTGTAGTATATCTCACCGCAAACTCGTGCAATATGGTTGAGGCTATGGAAAAGGACACGGTCAACTTCTCGCTTTGGCTGAACTCGGGCATCAGTAATGGCCAAATCATCTCCGCGCCTATCTGTATAAATATGCGAGAGTCTGCCTCGGCCGTATGCGAATGCGTAGTACCGTATGCGAAGTAAGTATCCCACTCCTCTACTGAATCGTCCTCATCTGCTTCCATAGGTGAGAGGTAGACGCTGCCGATATCCAAACTGAGCGTCTTTTCGAGCACTTTCCACGTATTCGCAGTCCAGTCAAATGCCAGAACATTCAGCCAGCTTATCATTCTGTGTGTATTAGCCATATTGATATGCCTTGTCCAGCTATACGCAAACATGTTAGGCGTCATGCGGTTAAGGCGGTTGTCCTTCTCTGAGCTTATTGCTACTCGAGTTCTCAGATCCAGTATAGCATCCAAAAAGGGGTGGCCATGATTTAGAACCTGTGTCACGAGCATCAATGCAGGCCGCAGCGCTGCCCACAAAGTATCGTTCTTTGTCTGTGGCTGATGTCAGTCACTCTTCTCACCTAGTCTCTCTCCTCACTTAGTCTCTCTTCGTAACCCGGCTTGGACTCGGGGCGGGAGTGAGCTAGACCTAAAGACAAGGGGAAGAAGAGACTTACAACGTCCCACTCCTCCCTCACGCCGTTCAGATTATACAAAAATCGGGGTTGCCGTTTTTTTGTTCCCTTCCAAGAACTATTTTCCCAGCGGTGTCTCCGGAAAAGACTATAAGAGAAGCAACCATACGTAGGTAGTCAGCCAATGAGCAGAATAGCTTCACCATCGATTTCGAACTCCAGGAACCTACGGGTGAATATCGCCATCCAAATCACACACCACATTATCTGACATGGTTAAGAGATTTTCAGCCACGAGTTCGTCGCTCGTCATGTCATGAAAGACAAATCGCTGGTAGTCTTGGTCGTGTAAGGCGTTCTCTAAAAAGCCCTTGTGCGCATTCGCTACATTCGGAAATCCCCGCTGTAGATTCGCAACGAGCTCCTCGAGGTTCGGAGCATCTTTGCCTTTACCGAGCGTCGCCTCTAGATTCGCAACGAACTCTTTGTTCGTCTGTACCTTATGAGCTGATAGAACGGTTTCCAGCACGCCCGGGTCGATGTAATTAGGGTTGTCTTGGGGAATACGTCCACCCGCCGCTTCTACTGCCTGTTTACTCGCTGCGATAGCGTATGCCCTACCGGCGTCAGAGAGCTGGTTGATCTGGTTCGCATAATCGACAAACGGATCTCGAGTGGGAGATATCGTGGGACTAAGCCGGCTTCGGCCGCCTAGTTCGTCGGGATGGATGCCAAAACGCTTCGCCCACTCGGTCGGACGCCTAATAGCATCTGTGGCTCGTAACGCCGGAGTTAACTTGTGGAGTGGATCTCTGCTGGACAGATATCTGACAGCTCCTTTGAAAGTCCTTTGGATATCGGGCTGGTAGTCGGGGTGAGACCATTCAGGAATATACCACGTATAGTCCCACGATCCGCTATTAGGTACCTTTGGTATTGATTCCAATGTGGGCTGAGGAAAAGTAGTAGGACGGTCATCTCTAAGTATAGTGCTGGGCCCCACGTCGTCCTTCAGAGGAGGTGATCGGATCGTGTTAACGCCGTTAACAGCAAGGTTACCTTCACTCAATGCTCTGAAAAATGGCATCCAGTCCCAGTCGTAGCTCTGCGGCATGCGGTGCTTTTGCTTCTCCCAAAAATTGCGCGCCTCCTCCTCGAGCTTTTCCTCGTAGGTCGTCGGCTCCCCAGGAGATAGCGGTTCTTCCACTGAGATATCAGACATGGCAGAAACTCTTCGCGCGAAATAACCTTGAAGTATTCTCGTCTAGTGTCGTTATTGCTACCACTATCGTGAGTTGGTAAAACGAGTCGCGGGCTATAGATTTTTCCAAATAACGCGCACCGTCCAGCATGGCGACTTTAGGCACCTCGTCACGCACTGAGAAATTCTTTGTTGTCATGCCGTTGCCGTCACCGTTCTCGGAAAATTGACAAAGGGCGCTATTGAAAGCCATGGATGTCGACCTGGATCCGGAAACGTTGAATATCTATTGTATGCAGACACAAGGAAATAAAAGAGGTACCATATAATGTGAAAGCCCGCCAAAGAAGCTACCGACGACGGCTAAGGCTAAGCTTGATCTAAGCAAAACAAAATAATTTTAAGAATGCCCACCGCCTCAGCTGTATACGCAAGACGGCCGACGGCCATCACCCTGAACAGTCTTGCAGAGGCTGCTCAAGTATTTAGAAATACCCTACTGTAATAATTTAGCCCAGTGGATGGGATCAGTTCGAGATAATACGATCTCGCCACCTCTACCCATTACTAGAACTACCATCGGGGAGCTCTAAAAGCGCTCATGAAGCAAGATTCCATATCACGTAGGCATCACGGCTTTGTCAGCGTGTTTATCTGTATCAAGTCTATTCAGCGACCTGCTCAACCTATCTGTGGTGTTCCTGCAATCAAGACTAACCCACCCCTGGGCCTCCAAACCAGAGGAATCATGCCTTGCCTACGTCGTCATGCTCGACCATGGGGTAAAGGTTCATCCTTGGGCTGCAGTAAGCATCGGAAACCTATGGTGCTCGAGAAACACAGAAACAATGCCTAACCATGCAAGTCCGAACTTTTCTGTTCATCAAATAAAGGAAATTAGTGTAATCGTGCTCGTGTATCGGAATTAGTTCGTAAGGATGCGTAGCGGTGAGGATGCTAACGATCTGTCTAATCATCCTCGTCGGAGAAGACCTCCTCGCCGCGCTTTCGGCGGGCCATGCGCTCTGTAGATATCACGTTAGTTTACTTGGACTCGGCACTTTCAATAGGGTTGTATATAGACTTACCCTTCTTCTTCTTTCGGGCCTCGGAGCTGGTCAACTTAGCCTTCTTCTTCGTCGTCACAATCTTATTGCCCATGGCGTCGAACTTCTCCTCTTCGTCGTCGTCGCCCTGCTTTAGTCTAGGGCCAGCGCCTTGGCCTTGGACCCAATTGTGGCCTGAAGGCGTCATCATGCCATCCATGACAGCCCAAACTTCCTCGGTCAAGTCCTTAGTGAACTCAGCACTGTGAGTGATGATGATCACACCGCCCTCAAACTTCTTGAGAGCCTTCGACAGAGCACCAAGGGAGTCACGGTCCAGATAATTTGTGGGCTCATCTAGGACGATAAGGTGAGGCTTTTGCCACGAGCAAGCAGCCAGGACGACCTTGACACGCTGGCCACCCGAGAGACCACGCATGCGCGAGTGAGAAACAAGCTCGGCATCGAGGCCGAAATTAGCGCAGTGAATCTCGATCTCCTTTCGGACCAGGGGGCGGAATTGGCCAGAAGCAAGAGCTTCCTTCATGTCGACTTCAGCAACCATCTTCTGATGGGAACCCAGAAGTTCGGTTCGAGGAAGCCAGGCATTGTCGGCTGTCATCATGGGAACCCAACGCTCGTTCTTCATGCCGATATTCTCGCCAAGGGCGAAGGAGCACTCGTACTCGTAGCTGTTCTTGAACTTTCTGCGGCTGTGTATGCCGATGACACGTCGCTGAGAGCCCTCGACTCTGAAGACCTTGTCCATAGCTTTCTCATCATCTTCGGTGATGATCTTGTTGGCACGATCCATGGTCTCGCGGTCCTCGCCAGTCTGGAATCGCCATTGGATGTACTCCGAGGGGGTCTTGTCGAGGTGATTATCAATATGAGCGAAAGCGTGTTGCTTAATATAAGCAATGCGGATGTTCTCATGTTGATAAATCTCGCCGCCGGTGGGGATAAGCTCGCCAGTGAGGACGTTAATGAGCGTAGACTTTCCAGCACCATTGGGACCAATGACAGCAATACGGGAACCGAGAGAGCACTGGAAGCTGATGTCGGTAACCTGGGGCTTGGGGGTGCCGGGGTACTGGAAGCTCATCTTGGTTGCACGCAGGATGGCCTTCGCCTTAGTCTTGACACCCTCGAGGAAACCTGGTTCCGGGAAGGAGAACTCGATCTCGGATTCTCCAAGCTCGTAGTACGACTTGGCATGCGGGTTCTTACGGACGAATTCCTTCAGGTTACCCTTGTACCTCTTCAGCTTGAATCGCTCGTAGTGGATAATGTACTGTGTGACATTATCAAGGAAACCGCTGTCGTGAGAGACGATAATGGAAGTGCAGGGGGAGTTGATTAGGTAATCCTCTAGCCATCTAACATTCTTCACATCCAGATGGTTAGTAGGTTCATCGAGCAACAGGATATCTGGGGCTTCGAAGACGGCACGGCACAGAGCCAGCTTCATCTTCCAACCACCGGACAGGGCGGTGATGAGGCCCGCAGTCATTGCCGCGTTGAAACCAAACTCCTCAAGACGCTTCTCGACCTCGGCTCGGGCGGTAGAGACACCGGCCTCAGCAAGCTTCTTCATAGTCCAGTCGATAGTAGTCATCTCCGTGTCAGCCGAGTCTAAGTCGTGCTCAACGAAGACGGTTTTGACCTCGTTTTGCTTAGGGAAACCCTCGACCTGCTCATTGTTGATAGCGCGCATGAGGGTGGATTTACCGGATCCGTTAGGACCACACAGACCGTAGCGGCGACCACGCTTGAGTCGAAGGTGGGTTTGGTTGAGTAAAATCTTAGCACCATACGCAAGGGAGAAGGTGCAGTTGCAAAGATCCTCGCCTTCCTCGTCCTCGGCTTCTTCCTCAGCCTCTTCCTCAGCGCCAGAGGAAGCGCGCTTGCGGAGACTCTCGACAACCTTTTCGGCATCAACGTCGCCGACAACAACTGTAACGAAAGGCTTCACGGCAGTAGCCCATATAGATGGCTCCGTCTCCTTCTCGTCAACAAGCTGCCCACCAATAGCGGAGATGTACTCCAAAACGGGGCCCAGCTTCTCGGCAGTCTTGGCGTGCTTGCTCGGGATAACGGCCATAAGGTGACCAAGGACAGTAGCGACGTCACCGTCGTGGCGAACCTCGGGGATCTTGCCATCCTTGATATCACCAACGCGGATGAGGGTGTCAAGAGCCTGCTTGGTCTTCTCACGGGCTTCAGGATCAGCCAAGTTGTCGTAGTTCTTCTGAAGACCAGGCATCATCTTAGGCAAGAAAGGAGCGACGATGTTGGGGTCGTCGACAAGCTTGCACATGTTATCAACGATAACGGCCGCCTTTCGCTTAATGGCGGTGTCTCGCTCAGCAAGACCACGGTCTAGCAGAGGGACCATCAAAGCGAGCGTGGGCTCCTGGACCTCGGTGACGAAGGTCGTGGCACCCAACAAGTGAACAGTCTCGGGGACATTCTCGGGCTTAGCGATACACTTGATAAGCTCAGGGATAAATCTCTCAATATCCCGATTGACAATCAACTCGCAGATCTTCTCCATGGTCTTGTAGGCACGTTCCTTGACCTCCTTCTTGGTGTCCCACATGGACTCGGAGATGACAGGAATGAGCTCGGGAACACGGAACGCCAACTGAGCCGGGGCAGTTCTAACGAGGGTGTCAATGCACTCGAGGGCAGTGATCTTCTCAGGCCACTTCTGCGCCTCCAAGATAGACTTGACAATGGCGGCTAGAACAGCCTTAGCTGCGTTGGGGTTGATGGCCTCAACTATGGCAAGAGTGGCGGCAATAGCGGCATTCTTGACGGAAGTGATCTTGTCGCCAATGGCAGTCAGGGTGAGAGGCAACAGAATAACAAGGTAGGGCTCGACATTGGCGGCAATCTCAGAATGTTGAGCGATTGCCTGGATGGCATTAGCAGCCTTTTCACGGGCCGAAGCATCCTTCTTGTTCGAGATCTGTTTCTTCAGAGCCTCAACGGTTCTGCAGAATTAATTTGATAGTTAGCGGGATGTTTCCAATAAGTCAAGTTGTGAATAACTAGGTACATGTAGATAACGGGTAGTTGCAGCTAAAAACTTTTTATGGCTACCAAGAATATCCCGCCAAATCCACCCTGCTGACGGCTATTCTTGTAGCACAAATAACGATGGCCATAGGTACATGACAGAAAGCCTTAGAGGGGGATAACCCCCCAAAAAAGGAAGGGAACTGGAACTGACAATGCAAGGTGCATTTGCGGGCACGTGTGTTAGGTGGGGGGGGGGGAGTGTGAAGAGGATGGTGTTCTACTAGCTGAGGGCACAACACAACAAAACAAAAAAATGATGGTGAAATGTGTAAATCATGGGTACTTAGACAATGGGTAAGGCAATGGGTAAAATAGAGGATTAATCAAGGTTCATCAGGGTCCATCCGGGGGAAAAGGAAAACAAAAAAAAAAACACCACTCTTACCTGGTGGGGGCCTCTTGGTCCTCGATGCGACCGTTGATGAAAGAAGCCAGCGAATGCGAGGCATCCTTAACAGCTGCTGCATCCTTGGAGATGGTGAGCTTCTGCATCAGCTCGTCCAGGATCTTAACAGACTGGGCGTTTTCCTGCGCCGTCGACATCGTGATTGTTGTTTTGTCGTGAAAACTCGGTTTCTTTGACGGGTGGGATGAAGTATTAAGAGAAGAGTAGAGTAGAGTAAAGTACGCCGATCGAAATTGATCGAGTCTTACGTCTCTAGAGGTCGTAATTCTCTCGTCGCTCGAGTGTTGGGTCGCGGGAAGGGAATCGTAGGGAGGGGAATCCGAAGGGGAATTCTAGAGAGATGCTGAGATCTACGTAGAAATGCGTCTTGTATTACCCCGGAGCCCGTAGATATGCTGACGAAGTAGTTCAGAAATCTACTCTACCGTGGCCCGTCTTGTCTATTTCAGTCTAAGCTGAACAGTGGCAAAGGACCAAGATCTCTTTTTGTCACAAGAGAGAAAACCTGAGTTGGAGGCTCAGATTGTCACTCTTCGCGAGAAAAAAAAAATGAGAGGGAAGAAAATTGAAAGAAGGGAGATGTTAATAGAGTAAAGAAAAGGGAGGTTTAGGATAAAAGGTGGGAAAGGTGTTGAGAAAGGCTACCGTCGAGATTTTATGTCGGGTTGTGGAAGAAATGTCAATCCCAGTTAAGAAGAAAAAATTTGGCCTGCTGAATTAAATTTTTTAAATTTTTTTATGAACGAGGGGCAACATTGATAGGGTGGGCTGCCGAGGGGGAGGGGCAAGATTTACAGGGGTCTCCCACCGTAATCGATTAGCATTCAGGCATGTGGGGCCATGGTTCTCAGTGAACCTAATACGTTAAAACGCCACTGCCACCCGTGGTATTGGCTATGTTTAGGCAGGTCAGTGCAACTTTATTAGCACTTCCCGTCGGACAGGAAATGCTTAACTCTCGTGGTTACCTAGGTAAGTACCTAGGTACCTACACTACACTAGTGTACACTAGAAGGATTCATGCTTATCGTGCTTTATCATATCGATCCTACTTTAATACTTAGGTAGGTACCTACATACCTTACTAGTGTGTACTTATACAGGTATCTCTACGCTAATCCATATTAGGTATTGAAAAGAAGAAGCAAATAAGGCGGTGAAGGAGTATTTCTTGAATTCTCCCCTGCTTAATATTTCCTGCATCTTTGCCGTCTCACTAATCCAGAGATATTTTTACATACGCATCCTCGACAGCAAAATAACCGACGTAACATCCTTCCTCTTCACCGAAAATTATAGCGTTAAGTGTTAAACGTTAAAGACTCAATTAGAACTACAAGTGAAGTCCAGTTGCCTCGTCGTTTATCATTACATACTAGGTAGGTACCTAATTAATTCTCTTTTCAAGGTTGTTAGGGGGATTGGAAATCTGCATGTAAAGGCAATAACAACAGGCTTAGTATTATTCGTTTGGGGAAGGTGGCTAACCTGGTTTAGGTAGTCCCTATCTTCCCTTCTTTTCTTTTCTTTTCTTTTTTTATAATTCTAATGCCTAAGTGCCTATAGTTTATATAAATATTTATATTCGACCTAGCCAATCCACGCAGCCAGCAAACTACCTCTTAAGTACCTAGACAGGTAGGTGGGTAAACCCATAATGACCTTAAGTACCTAGGTAGGTATCTACAACCAGTAGACTTGATATACATAGGTTACTTCAACCCTAATAGTAAAAATATATATAACCCCTAACCCCTTTCTTCTGATAATAATACCAACATCTCTACTTTCACCTTTATTATTTATCTTTGTAATTTTCCTTGTGTCGCTTAGGACCGTTTATTTGTACAGACACTCGTCCTTTTTGTACCTATTATAGCCTACTTGCAATCAACAAATATGACCTAGGACTGTCGGCTTGGTCGCATGGGAAGATGAACAGAGTCGAAGAATCGCGTTCGGTTTTTTTTTAAGGATCTTAAACTAGAGGATAATATTATAATATAATACAATATTTCAATTGAAAATCTAACTAGGGATCTTTAAGGCAATCTATGGTCCTGAAAGAAGTCCATGATACGCGCGCTGGCATTGAATGCCGCCAGTCTTACTCCATCGTTATCGTCGTTCTTTGCCTTGGACGGCCAGTCGTGCCCGATGTTGTCACCATCATATACCAGCGTGACCAAGCCATTCCCATAGCTCATATTCACGCCGTTATCTGACTTGGCGATGGTCGAGTTGACGGGCGTTTCACTTAAGCTATCCCTCAGCGCCCATTGTCTGGCCCATGAGCTGACGTCCGGCAGACAAGCATTCGTCCTGAAGTCGCCATGATATCTTATTACGTCATCGGCGCCGCCGTGGAAGGCCAATATGGGAATGGCGTCGCGGCCAGCTTTGCAAGGCACCTGGACGGTCTCAAAATGACATTCTGACTCCTTGTTAATCTCTTTGATATAATATGCCCCGGAGACAGGGGCGAAGGCCGCGATTCGCTTTGACAGGTCGGGATCGCATGCGAGGCGACCCACAAACCCTCCGCCCTGAGATTTCCCCGTGGCATATATGCGCTTTTCATCTATGCACAGGTCCTTGGCCGCGGCATCGAGAACGTCGGTGGTGAATTTGATATCATTTGATTTACATTCTGGAGCCCCTTCCCATTTCGTCTTGGTAGACCCCTCAGCCTTCTGCGTGTAAGCAATACAATACAATACAAGAACACGGCTAATACTTTGTCATTCTGGGGTACTGACTGCTAGGCCCTGTAGATATACTACGATGTGGTCCTTGTTGAAGCGCGGGCGTGTTAACTCGTCTAGATCGACTTGGTGCGATATGTCTCTATTGGCGCCATGGTACGAGAGAATAAGGGGAGTCGCTTTGTTGGAATCGTAACTTGCTGGTAGCCAGGCTCGATACTGGCGGCCTTCGGAAGTAGTGAAATCTTTAAAATCACCAGGTGTGAAAGAAGGCGCCTTACCACAGCCAGTGGCCTGCTCGTGGAGTGGTGATAACTCAAGCGAACTAGCAAGGGAGATTAGGGTAAGAGAAGTAAGTGAGAGCGAAACCATGGTGTGATGTTGAAGAAGACTTGCCCGGGTGGTTTGGAGATATGCTAGTCTTGTTGAGGGTTGACGACCGCCAAATACACACACACATATATATATCTATCTATCTAGGTAGGCAGGCAAGGATGGATACTACGTGTATTGACTCTGAAAATGGCGATGACGATGCTGACGCTTACACAACATAGGTATTCATTTCGCTAATAGAGCCTATTTTCGGGCGCGCCACTTTCCCAATAGTCTGGATACGAGTTTGCAGGTTAAGACAATAGCCAAATGAATCAAGAGTGAATTACCTAGCTGGCAGGCTGACTAAGAAGTGATCTTCTATTTCGGTACACGCTATGACGATCTCGTATACATAGGTAGTATTGGTCCCATAAACGCTCCTGGCAGCTGGGTCTCACAACCAATATAAGCACGAACATGCTGATCTATAGGGCTTGGTGACATGTTACGCCTGACTAGTGTACCGGGCGCTGAGAGTGTCAGCTTCTCCTCACAGCTTCACTCTCATCGATGATTGGAGATCTTCCAAGTTCCAAGTTTCCTCGTCTTACGTGCTGTATTCGGTAGCATCACCTAATCTCGTAGGCTAAGCTTAGCTACAGGTATAGCGATCACCTTATGGGAACTGTTATAAGAAGGATAGAAAATCGGATTGTTTGGATTTGGTACTCTGCGGAAAACAATGAGGAGCAGGCAGTTCTTTTCGGCCACTAAATTTCGAGTGAGGCCGCGAGTGAACAACCATCGTGGCAGTGCACTTTTCCCAGATGGACTAGGACTGGCTGGTAGGTAAGTAAGTATTCTTACTAACTAGATGCATGTCTGATCGTCTCTTGAACATTAACGGGGATAATTCATTCCAAGTTTTATTAAAAAATAACCCGCAAATTCCTCCCCTACCTAGGTCGCTAGCTATCCAGGTAGTTCCAAGGTACATGGTAACTGGCATACTTACCTCTTTAATATAACTTACACCATACAATTAGTCGGAGACTGTCCTAGACCGTAAAGCAATGCTCCAAAGCTTTGTCTCGTCATGGTTTGATGCTTCATTATTTAATTACAGCGCTAATATTCGACTATATTGGATCGAGGATGAGTAAAAAAATAGAATATGGCATGGGCCCCGTAAGAGGTCTTTACATAAGGCCTCAACACCAGTCATTGCTTTCCAACAGACAACTCCAAAAAGTCAGGCAGTATTAATCGACATCCGCTTCACTGACTGGCACAACCCCAGAAACGCCACATGACCTCGAGGTCGGGGTATTTGTTTTTTTTCCTACTCACCTAGGTAGACAAAGCAGTTAGTACGTCTACGCAATCCTGGTCACGTTTCCTTCGCGTAGCGTCTGCAGACTGGTAGTCGCTAGCTTCTCGATACCAGTCTTCGAGAAGCGTTAAGGTCTCGTAGTAATTCTTTCCCGGGGGCCAAGCCCGCTGCTGAAGGTCTGTCGCCAGCTGCAGATATTCCCTCGCTAGCTTGTGGTCGATGCTGGTTGTGGGGTCGTCCCCGGCAGATCGCATCTTGCTATGTTGGGCTGTACAGTACAAGCAGACAAATTCGAGATAATCCGAAGGCTTAGAAGTCGACCGATTTTGTTCAAGCACTCTCAGCGCCACCTTTGAGATTCTGTCGTCGCGCCAGTTGCTCTGGTTGCCGAAGATAAGTAGCAGGTCCGCTCGAAGGTTCGAAGGATCTTCGTACACATCCAGACTCGGTATAGTTACCGTCGGTATCGAGTCGACCTCCCAATGATTCAGGCACAGATAGTATCGGTGGTATGAATTTCCTACCGGGACAAGATCCCACGGCTTGAGCATAGTATAATCAAACGGCTTACCGTCGAAGGAACTATTGAATCTGCCCGAAGCCCACTGCAAAGCCCAATCCAAAATATCTTTGTTGTGCACCAGGGCGTGCTGCTGCGAGAAGCTGGAGAAAGACGCCAATACCCGATGCAGCGGCTGGTTGACCCCATCGATCGCGGCAGCATACCGCGAGAGATAGCTCCAAAGTTCCTTGATGATTTCCGCGTTGGGATACCGGCGGATCGCCATCATCATTTCGAAGAAGGAAAGAAAGGCGGATGTCTCGAGGACGTGATGAAGAAGAGCAAAGGCTCTCCGACAGAAGTTCCCTCCCTCTTGGTTGTGGCCAGTTGAGAAGAGCCAACATCCGTGAGTTAGCAGCTGAACGGAATGGAGCGCCTTGCTCGCATGGTGAGAGTCCAGCCTCTTCAGATAGCCCGACTCTATTGGGCGAGGCTTAACGAACTTCTGAGACGTCCATTGGAAGAACCTCTCCTTGAGACGAAGGTCATCGGGAGGATCTAGGATCCTGGGGATCGAAGGAGGAGTACGGCATCTCACGGTCGGCGGCAAATCGCCAGAGTCGGCCACTTCGACGAGATCGAAGGCGCTGATCCCCCTTCGCCTCATATAGGCTTCCACATCGATTGGCTTGCCGTTCCTGCGAAAAGTACTCTCTTTGCCTATAGCCAGCCGATGACGCTGTAAATAGAGCAGATTTGCTACGTCAGCTTGGCGGTTGTTCTTGAAGAATTTCCATTGCGTGAGCTTCGTCTTGTACATCTTTTGGCTTTAAACGTCGGCTTAGTTAACGGGCGGAGAAAAGGATGCAAGGGAAAACCATTGAGCTTACGATGCGCGAAAGCCCCATTGGCTTTCCATGATTTCCATTACATCCTTGAGACGTTTATTCTCATCTAGGTAGAGGCGTGCTATCTCCGCCTTGTGCGCTTCCCACACATCCGGGCTATGCGTCCTCTTGCGATGACTGCGCTTGGAGCCAGTCGTCGGCGTCTGCACGGAGCTACCGGGAGAGTCGAGCTCGTCCGGGGTCCGCACAAGCTGGTCGCTGGTCCATGATACTGAGTAGTCCCGGGCGGTCTCAAACGATACCGGTGAGGTTTCTTCTTCTGCTTCTGCTTCTTCTTCTTCCTCTCGTCTATATCCGGCGGGGCTCAATGCCGAGTCCGCAGAATCGGGCGATAACTGAGGGGTCCGAATTAAATGGACGAGGTCGCGGCCCATCGCGTCCGACTTTCCTACTCGCGCCTCGTGCAGGCCCATGGGATTCCGGTCAGTATCCCAACCTTCACCGTATGCCGATATACACGCGGTCGGAAAGCAAGGAGCCCATGATCCCGAGTCGGGGGAGCTGGGCTCGGCGAATTTTATTCCTGGGCTGTGAGTTGCACTGCAGCAGAGGGCGAGTGTGGTGGTGGTGGTGGCTGAGAGGGTGGTGAGCGCGCTTTGGTGAGCGTAGATAGGTAGTTAGATATAGGTATAGGTACGGTACTGTGTAGGCGTAGGTGTAGGCGTAGGCAAAGAAGAGAAAAGAGAGAGGTGTAAGTGTAAGTGTAAGTGTAAGTGTGAATGCGAGAAAAGAGGAGTGGAGTGGTCTGATTGATGAGAATTCGCGGTAGGGTGGGGAGGAAGGGGGGACTTTCGAGTGGGTTGGCGCGCTTAATTTCATCTTGCTAAGCCTCCAGGGTCAAGCTGTCAAGCCAGGGGGGCGTGATAAGTGGTTTAGGGGAGGAGGGAGGGGGGATCCATGGATTTTCCAGGGATCCTTTTTTAGGGATGGTCAGCTAAGAAGATACAAGGATGCACACTACACTACCTACATAGGTACACTAGTGTGGTGACCGTCCTTCGTTAATACCTAGGTTAGTGCATGTATACTACCTGGTACCTAACGTTAGGTACCTAGGTATGTATGTACCTAATAGAAAAAATAACAATTTACATGTATGTACTCTAGGTACCTACAGGTATATGGAGGTACGTAAAATATTACATAATATCTGCTTATGTGCAACATGAGAATCGGAATCTCGAAAGACAAAGAACCAAAAAAAAAACTATTGACAAGACGGATGTCCATTTTCTCCCCGGTTCATCTTTATGGGCCTCGTGGCCGGCAAGGGATTGTAACTCTTTATGGTTTAGGTAAGTCAAGTGCAACGTATCCCAACAGTCCAAGTCTCCAGGACAAAGTCAGCCGTGAAAGCGGCGGGACCAATCATAAGGCCCCCCTATCGACTATAATCTCCGACTGCTCCATTAAATCCGAACAATTGCTTCGGCTCATCTCAAGGTACCTATGTACACTAGTGTAGGTACATACATACTACACTAAGACGCATCAAGGCAACCTAACAATTAAGGTGAAAACCGCCCAACTACCTACCTAGGTACATAGGTATGCGGTAGGATGATTACTTTTAACTAAGTACTACATAACTAACCTTACTAGTTACATAGCTGAATACCCAGATATTACTATTGTAAACTCTCCGAGTAATGAGTGAAGTCACTTATTATAGACAATTCATAGTTTGATTAAGTCTTGAAGAACCGTTTTATTCTTATCCGCTATAGTGTATAGCCTCCGCGATGTGCGTATGCCTAGGTAGGTAGGTAGGTAGGTAAGCTAGGTACCTAAGTAGGTAAGAATAATGATGAATATAATGTGAGATTGTTGACTAAGGTGCCCAGATAAATTTGTCTAAGCTGCCCGTAGCTTAGCTATCCTCTCCTTCGTTCTTTCAGCGATCACTTTCTCATCATAGATTCCCAGCACGCTGGGATGCTTCGAAACTGCTTGGCCCCATTGATAGAAGTTGGGGGCCTTGGTGGATAAATCAGCGAGAATATGCTCGGGTAAGAGACCGTACTTCGGTAGCGTAAATAGACGAACGATGAAGGAACCCGTCAAAACCTAGAGTCGCTTAGCAAATGTCATCTGGCTAATAGGCACCTGGGCAGTCAGGTGGAAGAACTAGGAATAAAATTAGGAGAAATCACTTCGGCCTGCGTGAGTTTGTCACTGCCATTGAAGAAGGGCGCTGCGTTACCCAGGAGCGGCTCAATTTCCTTCGCTACCGTTTCGACGTATTCCTTTACGAATCCCTCGACCTCGTCGTCCGTCTTGGCGAACTGCGCCTTGAAGAAGTTGCTGTTCACTTTAGAGACGAAGGTGTCGACGAAGAAAGCGATTCTAGCGCGGAGTAGCGCTCCACCGGGTGCGTTTGACACCGGAGTTAGGTGAGAAGGGAAAGCATCGGCCAAGAAATTGGAGATTATGGCTGACTCGGTGAGAATCTCGCCGTCGAATTCCAATGATGGAACTAGGCCCCGCGGGTTAATTTTCAGATAGGCCGGGGTTCGCGGGACAGACAGGTCGATAATCTCCTCTTCGAATGGTAGTTGAAGCTCCGCAAGAGAGATGTGCGCTCGGTGGGCCCCTTTGTGATATAGATTAGCTCTCCTCATTTATGTAAGACACCTGGGTATGTATGTAAGACACCTAGATAGTCAGACAGTGTAGTTTTACTAGAGATTACGCACATGGGCAACCATGGTTAGTATACAGCTTGATCTTCGGTGCCGCCATTACTATGTATACCAAGAGGCTGGGTAGCTGGGTAAGCGAAGCTCAAGGCGCCTAGTGTAGTGTAGTGCCTAGGTATGTATGACGGTAATGACGATAATGTGTCGAATGAGGGTTAGATTAAAAAGCAGGGGCACTTCTACGGCGCGAGTGAGTGGATTAAGTTACGGAAATCAACAACCTCTCTGGTCCATCACTTTTATATGTACACGCACCTTCGTATCTAATGCATGGCTTACGAATAGGGAGCATCGATGGCTGCTTATAAATACGTACAGTACGCGGGGTCGGAATCATGTGGAAGTGAGATATCAATGGCTACCTAGGTAAGATAAAGCACGCAAGGGATTACGCAATTTGGCACTGCCGATGGTGTACCTTAGGTACCTAAGGTACCTAGGTATTATCTGACTTATAAATACATAGGTATTCCACATATCTAAGTACGAGCTTGCATAAAAAGAATAACTCGATTATTCAAATTTATACCTCTAGGTTAGAAGGTTTTAGTAAATACCAGGTACCTAAATAACCTACCTAGGTAACCTTAGATAAATAAAAGGGGTAAATAGGGGTAAAATAAGGGATTACTTTTCATGATAATGCAGTTCTACTTCATGTTCATTTTTACCTAACAGGACATGATTTGTAGGGATATTCGCATTTTATTATTATATCCTGCAAACCCTAAAGGTAAACGACGGTGGCTAGAAAAGGGACGGGCAGTCGAAGCATCCGTATCCTTTCACGACGCTCATCTCCTGCACATAGTGAGGTTTCGTCTTAAATGTCCACCCACCTACAGCATTTCTAAGAATCTTGATCTTCTCTCCGCGCTGCTCATCCCGTCGCCAGAGACCTGTCCCCAGGATTCCTAATTCCGAGACAACAGGTCCTTTGTGAGTGGCAGTAGGAGAGACCAGGACACCGTTCACCACTGGGGTATGGATTTTCTCCATCAAAATATATTTACTCCATTCCTGCCTTGGTACGGATTTGAGAAAAGTCGGGATGTCTTCTCCGTAAACATTGTGGCCACCCCCTTCGAGCGAGGGCTTCATAACGTAGTTCTCGGCAGTCTGTTTGCCCAGAGCTATCTCTTGAGCTCGAATTCCCTCTGTGGACGTATCCATCGGATATTGAGATACAAAAGTCGGGCGCAGGATGCTAACCACCCCAGGGCCTGCGAATCGTTCCAGAACTCCAACCCTAGTAAGCTCCTGTTGAACTTTTTTAAACCCCGCTATGTGAGATAGTATCGTCGGACACTTGATTGCTTGCGACCTTTCGAGCATGTATCGTGTATCGATGCCTTGTTGGTCGTATTCGTGTGGTTCATATCCAGCCCGTTGGTATACGACCGAGATTTCAATAGCTCTGCTCTCGGCATTTGGATGCAGGAGCAATTCTCGATTCGGCCCTAAACTGCACCTTTGCATTACCTCTTCGCTAAATTCGACACGGTAGAGCACAATAGGTGGCTCATACTCCGATAGAGCATACTCGATAGGTCGTTCGTCGCAAACATTGACATTGTTCGGTTGTACCGTCATGAGTATGGCTGTCGGCCCCTTCCGGTCTGCCAGTAAGTTGTATGCCCTATGTGCGCCTACGAGGGCTTCTACGATTGATCCAATCGCATTATTCGTTGGGAGATGAGACGCCGCATGAATACCTTTGCCTGCGAGATATCGATGCATGTTCGCCGCGACGTTAGCATGAGCGCCCCCAGCACATGAATACGTATTAAACTCGACCTGCTTAAGCTCCGAGTTTATCAAAGTTCGCTGTATTTCATCATTCGTGGTGAGATTTTTGCCTCGGGTATCCTCATAGCTATAATGTAGCATATAATCGCTCCTGAATATTCCGCACCTTAAAGGTTGGATCTCTCCCTCGTCCCTCACACGTTCCCATATAGACCACAATTTGGCAGCAAATTCGTCTACCTCTACTAAGCCCCCAATAACAGTTTGAAGCCAGGTATCATCCTCAGCAATATTGATATAGAGCTCGTTGAATAGCGTCTGGATGTCTAGGGCCTTCTCAAACTGAAGACGAGGGAAGATGGTCGGAACGATACTAACGCCAATCGGACGAGCAATCGCCACTGTCGATTCAAGATCCGTCAGGCTGCGCGGGATCTTAAGAAGTAATGTGTGTGAGATTTGGTAGTCTTCTAGTTCTAGCAATATCTTTTCCACGTGCGCTTCGCCGAGCTCTTCTGGCTGCATCATGCATGTTAATAATAAGTTAAGGTTGAAAGATGATAACCGATAGCGAGAAATAAATGAAAATAAGGACGAGAAGTCATGACTGAATGGGCTGGATTATTTAAACTGATTTATAAACCCCGCTTCTCATGCAAGAATCGATCTGTGTGACTAGTGACGAGTGACAGGTCAGCTTCGACTTCTGATTGATCGATCGTAGTAAGATACACCGTTAATAAGTTTGGCCGAGACTAATCTGGAGACACATCATGATGTGTGCTTATTATAGTATAAACAAATAAGTGGAAATAACTTCAGGTAATTAGCCTACTAAGATGGAAACTGAAATTGTTTATTAACATACTTAAATATGTTATAGCATAAGATGATCATGTCTGATGTAAGGTCTTAACCTAGTAGGTAGATTAGTAGATTGGTACTTAAGGTAGGTTAAGTAGGTAGCTAGGTAATTAATATGTTTAAACCGAACAGTTATTAAAAACCCCTATATCTGAAATATTCTTTAAATATTTTTACGAAAGGCGTTTTTTTTATAAAAGAAAAAGAAAAAGGGGGGGGGCGGGGGGATGGGGCAAAAATGTTTGAACAAATTATTAATATTTTATAAGGCCACAGGCGCAAAGTAAATGTTATGGAAGTTTGCCTACTTAAAGTATTAAATTTATAACTCGGGTATCTAGTTGAGGCTACAAGTATTAGATTGACACTTGTGGGGGTTTATGGCATGAACCTCATCGCCTCTTAGAAGTAATAAATATATCCTTAGCCCCCTCGGTTTTTTACATTCACTCTACCCTTACAATAGTCTAGGTTAACCATCTTCCATATAGTCTTTACTATGTTTCTTTCTCAGATTTCTAACATATAAATATCGTTTTATCATCGCATTGTTATATAGACTTACTCGCTTCTTCTACGTCACATTATACTATTATCCTTGATCTGGCATAAAGTTACCTATTCAATTTTACCTTAATACCGGGCACATTAGCTAGAAGTTCTAATATGCCCGGTATACGCTCATCTTTATTGCAAATGAGAGATCTCCCTACATCTGATGGAAATGAACGTGTACTATCGTCACGGAAGTACTCTGGTGCCATACGGGCATTCTTCCATCGCCTGCGGTCAAGGTTGAACCTCCAAAAGTCCCCTTCAAGGAGGAAGAAGCTAGCAATACCAACACCGCGACAGAGATCTACCGAGGCCGCTGCTACAACACGAGAGCCAGGCCTAGTAAATAACGATGCGCCAGGCTTAGGTAGACAGTCTGAAACCTCGATGATTGCTTGCAATCGCAGTAGTCTCCAGCATTCCGAGAAAAATAGAAGAGCTTCTCTCTCGTCCCTATACCATGGGAATATGAGAACAGATGAATTAAGTAGCACGAAAACTACACCAGGAACAAATGATTCCTCACATTCAAATTCTAACTCCTCTCCAAGTCTGCTTCCAGATACACGGCAATTTTCCTGGCTTGACACCAATTTGTCACGAAATAGCCTACCTAATGAAAACCTACCAATGTCTATTAACGATATTGACGAACGAGAGAGGACTCTACGCATACTTGAATCTAGAGATATACCGGTCACACGTCGATCTTGTTCCCCGGCTACAATACGGCGACGTAGACGGTCCTACCAATTAGCCACTGACCCTCGCATTGACCCGCAACAGTATTCGGATTTTCGGCGCTTCCTTGAGCAAGAAATCGCTTCAGATCTAGCTCTTCGCCTGCAGGTATGGGAGAGACTAACTGAAAATTCGGGAAGCCGGGTTGGGTTGGTGATTGACCCTGACTCTACCGCGAAGCGACCTACCCCTGAAGATGGTTCCTCTACAAACGGACACACCCGAAGGTCAAGTCGAAGCAGCTCTCATAAATCGCACAGAACTACTAGCTCTGATACTGGGCGCCCTGACAGTCGTGCTTTTGCCGAACACTTCACTGAGCGGCAAGCTGAAAAATGGAAAAGGCAGAGCTGGGTTCAGAACAACGAACCAGAGATTCGGACAAAATCCCAGCCCCCAGTACTAGAACGTGATAAAATGCGTAAACGGTACAGCTCTAATATTCATCTCGGGTTTGAATACCCACCATGTATTAATCCAACCGAGAAAGCTGCTTGGCAACGGAGTCACTCATGGAAAAGACAGACCTGGTCTCACCAAGACACGCCGCGGAGAAAATCTCCTGACAGGAGACGGGGATCGGCTTCGAGTTTCACACATATCATCGCTCAATATATTAAACCGGAATTGCCTGCGACTGTCTACAAGGAGTCGAACAGCTGGTCGAGTAAGTTGGATTTACGCGAAGTCGAGAAGAAATCTTAAGAAACTTGGTACTAGGTTAACTAGACCTTACAATGAATAATTTCTATAATAGACACCTAGAACTGTTGGATGAGCCGAATAGTAACAGGTCTCTATTGTACTCGCTGACAGTATTCAATCTAAATACTACCTAATGTGCCACGCCATGTTGGCTTGCGGATGCAATCATCGTGCAGCTCGGCAAGGAAGATGATTGGATCCGTCAGGCTTCACCCACGTGGTACGAATGCTAAGCACCGTCCCCTCGCAATCGTGCAGCTTTGTGCCTCGTGAATCTTCGCTAATCCTCGCCCGACGGTTGGTGATCGAGAATTGATAGGTTATTTGCAACGTACATCTTCGCTAGCCCCCCTTGAATACCATAAGACGAGACTAGGTCGAAGCATACTTAATACATAAAAGCTTAGTTGAGATCACTTTATTCACGTCCCATGATTCTCATATTTAAAAACTCCTTCATGACAACCCAGCCATTATAAAATACGATCCAGTTGAATAGATACATTCACTTATGGCCGCTAGCAAAGCTATTCCACGAGAGCGGCTCTCAGCTCTGCAGCAGATCTACGACACCCTCTGCTTTTATCTTGGTTTCTACGATGACGAGAAGCCTTTAGTGCGGCAAATCATAGATGGCGAGTTTATCAAGCCTTTCTTCAAGGAATATCGACGCGACTACCTCGAGGTCACACCACAAGTTGAAGATATAGACTGCCACGAGCTCCTCAGGCTCTGCAGGTCGACGAACGCGTTCGTGCTACCCAAGTACGCGAGTTCTGCGACATTAAATAAAGAAGGCTGGACAGCACTCGACCACGCGGCATGTTTTGTCGTCTGTGTACTTTGCTTCAGCTGGGAGAACGATGGCGAGTGGACGCATGGAAATTTTGATCCGGATAATGACCAGAATTCTGAGAGTGACACCGAATTCCACCAGGTTTGGGCGATTTTGCGATACCTACAGGCCGAGTGGGAAGCGGCCAACATGGACCAGTGGGAAGCAGGGAGTCTGAGTGAGACATTCACAAGCATGTTGTAGCAGGTTATGAACTAGCAACACGATCAGGAAAGAGTGTTTATTTTTTATTTTTTATCTTTTGTAATAATATTTGGTTTTATGAACACACCGGTACACTACACTAAAACATCCGGGGATTACAATCATTATTACCTTTGCTTTCAGCTATATGGATACCTACCTAAGGTATCCCATCAAAGAGCGGACAATATAAAATAGTTGATTTACAATCCCAAGCCTATACAGGTAGGGAAACATAAAACACGTAGGTTAGGGCGATTTATGGTAAATGTCGTATTATATGTAAGATCATCCGTGCCGAAGAGGTCGGTAGCCCCTAACCCCCTTTTTAACTCACCAAGCATTTTGGTTCTCTAAACAGAGGCCACTAGCATTAGATTATAAAAATGAGAAGAGCCCTTGTGATATTAGTTTCGCGCCAGTAGTATAGCAACAAACCATTGATACTAAAATTCACTAGGCCAGCCAGAAACTTCTTCTTCATCGCTAGGCTGTAACGTATTAGCGCTCTCTCCAAATTGGCCCTGTCCATTCACACATCTCATAAATAAATGGATGATGGCCACAATGTCGCGAGGCAGCCAAGGGTCATCTAGAAGGTGGACTAGAACATTCTCTGTAGGTTCGGAGATTGTTTTGCTATGCCGTAAGACGGCCAACATGATTCAGATTACCGCCACATTCCAGCAGACATACACAACAGATTATATTAACTTAATACGAAGCCTAATAAGTGAATAAATGACACGCGGGCATAATGATACGTTGCATACTGTATACCTAGGTATGTTATAAATACTAGAACTAGAAAGAAGATAGGGATAATGGATGTTTTAATAATATAAGTCGAAGCGTCGTTCATCTTCACGGCCTAACCTGGAGTACCAAGCTACATAGGTAATAAACCAACTGAACAGTGTAGGTTATGTAGGTTAACTGTATTATATACGGTATCTGGTACTTGATTATATTGGGTATCATCACAACAGTCTATTGACATAAAACATATCCATCGACATCAAATCATCCCGTCCGAGGCTTCTCCCTATATATATATATATTCAAACATTACGCAAAGTTGTATCCTCGCTTCCCCCTTCTTTTTCGACAGAAGGATCCCTGACACTCCCGGTTGACGATTCGACGCCACGACAGTAGTGGCCTCGCTTACTACTCCCGTCCGGAACATGGAACCGTTTGTCGACTCTGATGGGGGTCAAGATACACAATATAATTATCTCGAGGGCGAAATTGAAGACGTAGAAAGGAGCCTTGCCATGGTACCAAGCAGGATTGTTTACCGGTCGTGGAGGTGACCAAGATGTTCCCACCCTGAAGCCTGAATTCAAAATACAAAGGCAGGTAACCAACAGGACAACAATGACCTTGGTCCTCATTCGACCCTCCCCAAATGTCTCTTCGGCGGGAGACTTAGGCAACAGGTAAGCGGCGGCTATTAAGAAGAGGGGTATGGTAGTGAAGACGAGGAGGTAGGTGCCGGAGGTCAGCTGAACATATCGGCAGGCCCGCAGGGTATACGAGTCCAGGCTGTAGACAGACAACACCAAGGCGGTTATGACCATGATGAGGGCGCAGGCGATTCCGGCGAAGAGGACCTTGAACATGATACGAATCGATGTATTCCAACCGAGGGCAGGTTGCTTTGCTCGGAGGATGCGCTGGGCGAAGATGAGGTTGAGGATGTAGACGATGAGAATGCCGGCATTGACGAAGATGTTGGCGGCGATGGCAAGACTGACATTAGTGTGCCGAGTAGACCACACTATTCGCAGGACGAGGGTCATAATGCGGGCCATACAGAAACCGAACAGGGCGACGGACGGTATGAACTTGTGACCACGCCGAAGATTGAGTTGATATATCGTCATGTTGGTCACCGCGAAAGTCGCGTACATGGCGATGAAGACGGCCGAGATGGGCACATCAGGTATGATCGACGGAGAACCACCTACACCGGCCGTCGTGGGTGCGTATGGTGGTCCCGTTGGATGTTGTTGTGACATGGTAATGGTAATGGTAAAGTACCTAGGTTAGGTAGGTCGGTAGGTGTATATGATTAGATGTTCTTGATGTTTGATATTTTCTTCCCCTCCCCCCCTTTCTTGTCTTTTCCTTTTTTTTTTTTCTTTTTTTTTCTCTCCTTCCTTTCTGATAAACGAAGTAGGTGAGAAGTTAGTGGCAAGTATGTACAAATTATTTATTATTATTATATTATTATTGTTGTTATTGTCGTTGTTGTTATGGTCAAAGGTGCAGATTTAGGGGTTCAAGGGTTTAAGGGGTAAAAGAAAAAGGTGACGATAGTAACGGAAAGTTAAAGGATGATGGTTGCGGGTTGCGGGTTGCGGCTTGAGGGCTGCAGGTTGCGGGTAGCGGGTAGCTGGATGTGAAACAAAATAAATAAATTCCTGAATAAATAGAATTTAGAATTAGGTAGATATCTGCATCTGCATGACTGGAACGAAAGAAAATCTTAGAAAGAAGACTTGGCTACTATTTAAAAGGTTTATGCCATCCAATCTCCTCCTTCGCGCATTCTCGCCATCCGAAAGTGACATCGGAGTACCTAATACTTAAGATAATGACCTACACTAGGTACCTAGATTAATCATTAGGTACATGTATAGGTATTTATCTACCTAAGTATTAGTAGGCGATCTAGATCCCCGTCCGGGGCCACCCCTTTGATTTCATCTTTATTACATCTTTACTACACCGGCGTGGCGGATTCAAGAGTAAAAGCGAGGGTTCGCTCGGTATTACGGACGGTACCTAGGTCATAATCCAATTGCCTAAAAACGAACCTTATTTTGAGCTTACCCAATAGCATAATGCCACTTCCCGCTAAAACCCAGGTAAAACCCGGGTAGCATAAGGTCGCGGTAATCTGAAGTACCGATGACCGACATTCTCTTACCCGGCTGCCCGGCTTTGCGTCATTCGAACTACTACTAGGTACTCAGTACTAGTTAGGTACTAAGTATAGTGTCTCACTGAAAGTTACCAATCCCTCGGAGCAGTTACCAGAATTAGGATCCTACATATGTACACTAGTGTAGTTCTGATTACCTACTTAGTGTAGGTAGGTACGTACCTAGGTAGGTATACATCATTCACATGCCACCAGGTTTTTAACCTCTAAGCTTAATACGAGTCACGTGTTCACCCTTATATTCATCATCATCGTCATTCACTATAGGTACAACATGTTAAGGTTAATTTATTTTTGATCGTGACTTATTGGTTTGACCAAACTAAATATCAATATGACTCAAAACAATAGCTTACCCGCTACGAATCATGCCACAATCCATATTGTTTTACCATCTACACTACACGTGTAGTTACCTACCTAGATACCCCTCCTTGTCTACCTTGCAAGCCGCTATTCATAGAAACAATCGAAACAGTAACCGAGAAACAATGGAAACAACGGAAACAATAGAAACAAACTACAAAGACCAACCACAATCTCGTGCCGCCGTATCCTGCCTCCTTCGAAAGTATCTAGCCCGTAAGCTGTGCGGCCAAAGATCCACAAACCTTTCGAATTCCTTCTCTATGTTTGCCTCAGCATGGGCTGATGTGCAAATCATATGCTGAGAACAATAGCAACGAAGATCGTTCTCTGCGTCGGGAGTTGAGTTGCATTTGAGGCAGAGAGCCGCGAGTTTCGATTTCTCGAGATGGGCGCAACATTTCGGGAGCACAACACGATCATCATATTTTTTCTTACCTTTCAACCCCTTACGAGAGTCCGGGCAGAAAGTTTGCCATTCGTAAAGTCGAAATATCTTCGTCTTACATCCTTTACCTCGCTTTGCGCAATACTTATACCCGCTACCCCTCCATGTGAGACAACCGCAAGGAAATCTCGTGCCACTAAACTCACACATCTTGGCGAAAGCCGTAGTAATAATGGTACAATGCTCGATCTAGAGGTAGGTATTTTATGGTTGTGATACAAGTTTACTAACGCCGAAAGCGAGAATGTAAGTGTCAAATATCCTTCCTATTATTAACCATTCAGGTTTAACAGTACTTATAAAGTCACTTCTGCTATCAACAATCAATTTGTTTAACTACAATCTTTCAACAATAGCTATTGTTGCTGTCGCTCAATTTCCTAAGCTAACCTAAGTGGCTAACGGTATGTCTTAGCTTTCTCGCTGCTTTTAACTGCTAAACTTTAATTCGATATATTTAATTAAATACATCTTTATTTTGTCACAGATATTAGTTAAGTAAGTGATTATTATTTGTTTTTAATAATACCTTTATTTTAATTTAATTATTAAATTATATTTTCTCGTCGAAACTTATTTAATAATATATTATTTTAATAATTTATAAATATATTAAATATTTTATTAAATATTAATAAAAGTAATTAATAAAAATATAACGATAAAAAGTTATATTCTCGTATATTAATAATTTCCTTAAGTTTTAAACAAAACTAGCTTATATAATAACATGTTAAACGTTACTTTATAATACAGGCTTTTTATTTTTATGTACCGGTAAGCAAGTAATAATTTAAGGAATAGTCCATGAACGTGAGTTAACCAAGGCTAAATGCTAATATGGGACCCGACATAAATGACAAGGTTTGGTAGACTACCTACCTAAGGTTAAGTAGGGATGTACCTTGGTAAAGAGTGATGCTAGGTTGGTCTAGGTAGGTAATTCTACCACGTCGACTATTATTTCCCAATACCTTTTCGTATAAGAGCTTATATACCTTGGAACCATATTCACTGTTTTCAAATTATACCTATTCCCTTCTGTTTATTGGCCACTGTACAATGCAGTGCCACGTCGCCGAGCCTCCCTTGCTAATTAGACTCCACCGAAATCGTCGATAATTCCAAACGAACCTCGTCGAAGATAGCACGGCCCGAACGTAGCGGATAATATAGTGCAGCAAATAAGAGATATGCGGAGACGCTCCAAAAAAAAATAAAAAAACCCAAGAGCTATCTATATATAAGACCCTCGAGAGATATGAGTCGATGGTGCTCATATTGTGCGCCGAAGATCGAAGTAGCATCCATCATTCTTCTGCCCTCGCAGCAATTTATTCGGCAAGGTCTTACCTGGATAGCCTCGCTAGATATTTAATATTTAAATATGTTCGAAAGTGAGGGGGTAGCAGCCCTCAGGGGTTTGCAAGGAAAATTACTCCAGGTTCCAGATTTGAGACCGATCTATGCGAATTGGACATCTGGGCTCAACCCTCACTGCGAGGAGCTGAGGATATTTGTTGATGAGAAAATAGAAGATTATGTCAAGAACGAGAAGGTCCGAAAGAAGACAAAGGCAATCGACCTTGGTTGGTTCGCATCACTGTAAGTTGGTGGTTTTGAGTGTGCCCAAGCTGATTTAATACCTAACTACCTAATTATGACCAATACCTATTAAACACTCTGCAATTCCTAGGTGCTACCCAGGCGCGGGAATAGAACAGTTAAAGACAATGGCTTTGATTTCTATGGTCTTCTTCATCTTCGATGATACAATTGATAAGGAGATCGACCACGAGACGCCGGATTTTGCCTCGGATTTTGATGCTGCCACGAAACTCAGGCAAGATTCAATTGCGTATATGCGGTACCATTTCTTCCAAGACAATTACAAGCTCATCTCGGGTGCTAAGCCACCCCAGGTACCGCAGGAATTTGCTGCTTTTGAAGCATTTGCGCCGAGGGTGACGGCGGCTGTCCCGGGTCAGGTCGACCTCGGCAAACTTGCCGATGACGTTCAAGAATTCATCGAGGCAAACGCTTTAGAGCAAACCTACCGACTCTCTGGAACCCTCCCAAGTATCGAGGAATATTGGACATATCGCCATGGTGTTGGTGCTGTATTCCCTTATTGTACCCTACATCAGTATGTGAACAACATATCCTTAATCGACGATCTCGCCTGGTGTGAAGAAGTGAGGGTTATGCGCCTCGAAGCTAGCTTCCAACCGCTCCTGTGAGTATACTAATACTCTTCATTATATATGTGTTGGATCATCTGAACGACGCGACTAGCTGCAACGACTTGTACTCGTTGAAGAAGGAGATGGTACGTACCTCTTCCCACCTGCCTACCTACAGCCTACCTACAGCCTACCTAGCAGAAATCTAGTTTCTATAGATGCTGAGTAAATTCTAGAAAGAAGTTACCCCGACGAATCTGGTACCCATCATGATAGCGGAGTCCGGGAGGTCTCTGGATTCGATCGTGCACGAACTGGTGGAGCAGATGTACTCTTCAGCTAGGAAATTCGACGCCGCGGCCGCGTCGCTTCGGGCTAAGGGACGCAGGTATGATGATAGAGTCCAAGAGCAGGTTGGCATGTTTATCAGGGCATTTGAAACGTTTCAAACCGGATGCTTCAAGTTCTTTATGAACTCAAGGAGATTTGGTGTGAAAGAATACGAACAGGAAGACGGAAGCTATCTTATACCATTGTAGGTACCTACCTAGGTAGTTATTTAGTACTACGTATACCTAAGGTATGATGGAGGCATAGGTACCTACCTAGGTAGGTATCGATATTAAAATTTGAAGGAACGGGTGTACATAGCCTTCGATCTTCAATATCTATATACATACCTACCTACCTAAGGTATGTACATACCTAAATGTACATAGGTATGTAAGTGAATCAATAGAGCGGACCTTCCTATTATATCTCCAGACCTCCCCCCTTTAACTTCTACTCTAAGAAGAATATACTTACCTTAGGTACCTAAGTAACCTAATGTACATAGTAATTACCTTCCCGGTAAGAATCAAAATAGACTTCAACTTTTCCAATATCCAAAAGGTAAAAGACTTTATCTTTATTTCTCGTCCCCCCTTTAGTCCTTCACCTTTATAGCATCATCTAATATCGCCCCTATCGCGCACATATTTTACAGCATCTGGCCATAAATTCAAATGCCAATTAGCAATTTATCCACTCGTTTTAATCATGGCCTCAGACGCGGCGTTGACCTTCGGAGCAGAGCTAGAATTTGCCATCACTACCAACAAGAAACATGAAAGCAACTCGGAAACATACCAGGCCATGGCAGCGCTCTTCTTGAAAAACCTGCCGCACTCTTTGCCTTGTGCTTGTATCAGTGGAAAATGGAGCAAATATAGCGGCACAGCTTATCGGTACCCAGGTGGTATGCCTCTTGATCAAAGGGAGTGGAAAGACTACTACTGCTTCTCCGGAGATAGTTCTGTTGTTCTTAACCTCAGGGAGACAGCCCGGACAGAAGCCGAGGGGAAGGTCGCAGTTGGCATGGAACTTTCCACTCGCGCCCTTGACTTCGATAATCAAGGGTGCTCTGAGTTCAAAGCTGCTCTCGCCGCGATCAGAAACGGCGGTTCTCCTACAAACACCAGAATTGCCGATAAATTTGTGCCCTCGACTACTCAAACTGCCGCACTCCACGTCCATATCGGGACCAAGAGCGGGCTCGACTTAGAAACCGCCAAGAAGGCAGCTATCCTAGGCTGGCTTCTAGAGCCATGCCTCTTCTCTCTTTGTAACCAGGATCGGGGATTGGTATCACATGCACCAATCCGAAAATATTCGCTCTTGGCCCGAACAAAGTTCCACATGGTAGAATCCGACTCTACAGACGAGTCACTTGAAGACAACGAAGTTCCCGAGGACGAAGACAAGGAGATCCCCGAGAGCGCGGAGGCTCCCGAGGATGAAGAAACTACCGAGGACAAGGAGGTTCTCGAGAACGAAGGGATTGCCGAGAGCAAAGACACTCCTCAAGATAGGAGTGACCCAAAAGATGAGCATGTCTCTGGGAATGAAGATGAACCTGAGCGGGAAAATGTCTGCGATGATAGGGATACCCAAGGGGATGAGGACGAGGTGACAAGCGAATCAAGACATGAAGACCTAGTATCAGCCCGCAAGAAGACGGACATCACAGAACCCAGTAATGCAGATGAATCTTTAAGAGACAAGGAGGAACCAGAAGCTTCACTCCAGGAGGAAGCTACCATAGAAGAATCCGTTGCCGTGGACGACTCCCCCGTAGACAGAGTAGAACCAAGTCGAAGGGATTCGGTCTCATCCCAGACAAAATCTGACCTTGCGGAATCTGATGCTCCAGACGGCCTCCCGAAGCAGTTCTCGGCCCTGGAGAAGACATGGATCTCGACCATTTTCGGGGCAAGGGACATGTGCGAACTCGCTGAACTGTTATCCGATACTAATGCGAATTTCATGAATCGGCGACTGGCTCTAGCTATATACAACCGAGAGAATGACCATAGCACTATCGAATTTCGCCATTTCCAGAGTACGATGGACGATGATCTCGCTTGGAAATGGATTCGGATCACAGCAGGCTTAGTCCAGATAGCCTCAAAGTCTGTACCCGAGTACAAGGAAAAGCTCCAACTGATCGCACACGAGTATCGTGCCATGAAACCCAGATGGAAACAGCATTTGCGAGACCGGGTTTTCCGGAGAGAGACGACTGATCCTTGGCTAGATAGCTGGCAATGGATGCTCATAATCCTGGACCTAGAGGATGATTATCCCTTCTGGTATGATTATGTTACCCAGCTGCCGGAGAGAAACAGAACGACTTAGGGAGATATACCACTGTGAAAATATCCTCGGCACCTTGACTTCGTTTTCAGCCTGGTTTGGAACGGAATCATCACAGACCTGGCGAAGTTAATGGCCGAGATTAGGATTAGAGCCAACTTATGTCCCATTTATTTCTCAAGTTATGTATTAGCGTACGCGAAGAAGCGAATCATTGGAATAGCGTTTGAAATTCGCACCTCTAGTTAATTAAGCTAGAATCATTAATTAAACCTTCAGTCACCCCTTCGTGGAGCTAGATCGCCTCATGCAAAGAGAACAAAGAAGGGATAAGACAATAGCGAACAACGCCATACAGAATCAATGCATTGAGTTAAGGACACGATGATATGTTATCTAACTAGTCGTACGAAATTTAATAAAGGAGATCAATGCCTTTATTATTGTCCAGAACAATGTTATTAAAAGATTCGATCTCCAAAGATAAAATCCTATTCATCGACTACAAGTTCAACCACCGATAGTTTCTCTCGTGTCAGCTATAAAATCTCAAGTCACTTCAGGTTGGCGGACGGCACTGCAACTCGACTGAGCAGACAAGATAATTCATACTTCCAACTGACAGAATATACAAGAGCAAGCAGGCTTGCCAACCAAGATGTCGACCACATTAGCGCCTACCCCGTTGAAGCTGGCGGGCAAAATCCCAATGGTCAGCCTCTTGCCTAGTGATAACGATGGACAAACCCTTCCAAGTGCAACGGCTGCTGGCTGCCAGGCCATCGTACTTTATCATACGTGTGGTTGCAAGTCTGAAAAAGGCTTAGTATATTTTTGTGCCGCTGTCAATTGCCAACACGAGACGTCAACTTTGGTCGTAGCAGGTTTACCGTTCGCGTGTAGATCACAGTCGAGACGATCCGAAGAGTGTCATGTCGAGGATAAGGCAGAAAAGGAGTTCGTTAGAGAAGTAGACACTGCGGACAAGCTACAGAACTTGAAAACCCTTCCGGAGTGCACCAAGGAGGATATTGACGCATTGGTGCCACCCTTGGCCGGGTCGAATTGCCAAACTTGGCACGAGGAGATTTATAACCACTATCAGCAAAGGCAAGCACTAAAACATGTTGAAATTCCTTCGCAGGAGACACCACCCCTTATTACATGCGTTAGGGCAAAAGAAGTTGACTCTGAAGATGTCAGGGGAAAGCTAGAGGAGTCGTGTGAAGCCCAAGGTGCAGATCTCGGCAATAAAGAGGAGGAGGAAGGGAAAAAAGATGAAGAAGAAACCCAATTTTTAGAGCAGAAAGAAGATAAGAAAGAAGTTACGGAAATCAAAGGGGTGCAAACCGAGATTGGGCTACCCGAGGTAGATGATAGCGAGATCGATGTGAGCGACCCCGTGAACATCGAAAGTGATACACGTAACATCGAGAACGTTGCAGATGTGGAAATCCACGGCGAGGACAGCGGTGAGATCGATGTCGAGGGTAACTTGGATAGAAACTTCGAGAGAGATTCCGAAAAAGATCTCAAGAAAAGTACTAGTTATAGCACTTTCGATAGTCCAGAGGTAAGTGAAGTCGACCCTACCGGCATGGTTGAACACTCAGGTAAGATTCATGCGGGTAAAGATGATGGTTACGACCACATCTTCCAACATGCGAAAGCAGTCGAGACTTGTCGCTATACGGCTACGCTCATTCGGGACACAGATGACGCATACCTGTCGGATGATTTTCTTGAGTTCCTTCTTGCCGTTAAAGAGGATAGGCCTCGAAGAAGACAAACGGCGATGGGCAGGCTTTGGTCGTATTTGTGTACATCCTAACCGGTAGGTTTCGTTTGGTTTAAATAGCATTTGGTTCGAATGGAAGTCTAGAATTTATTATTGTTGGCGTCTAACCTAGTGTAGAGTTGATACAATGGCAGATTTCATTTTAGACATAATGAACTCAATCCTATCCTGGTAGACTTATCCTCGTCACTAACGTGAAGTTCCAAGCTATAAAGTAAGACGCCATTGATATGCCGCGATATTAAAACACTAGGTTAGCATCACCAGACCAAATCAAATCATTCCATGAGACGTTGGTGAAGATGCCAGGGGTCAGAATCACCCCCCTTCTCTACAGCATCTACCCACATCTCAACCATCTTGTATGCGAGCTCATTATCACAGTTCTGCACCGCAGCTTCGTAGTCCCTTAGATATCTCCGGTTGTTAAAGATGTCAACCCATCCGGGACATAAATTCGTCATCTCGGAAATGAAGAGTTGACGTAGTAGGGTTACGTGGTGTTCCTTTAATTTTCTGCCGTAGCTCTGGAGGTCCTGGTCGCTGCTTGATTGTTCTCGAGTAACTCTATGAGGAGTTAACGGCTCAGCTGGCCGGTCTCGCGCTTGTTGCAGAAAGGCAGGAAATTGGCAAGCTTCGTAAAGGGGGAGACAAGAAACACACTCCCAACCAATAATGCCACAGAGCATTCCGGTTTCATCGACGAGGATATTGTCGAGAGAAATGTTATCATGCCAAAGCATGGTTGGTTCACGAGGCTTTTTTCTCTCGTCGGCGAGGTTCTCTTCCTCGCCAGTCGACTCCTCGTCCTCATCGTGAACCATGCCCTGGCCGGATTCAAGTTCGGGAGTCGGAAAAAACCTATCCTCCAGTTCTCGGAGACGGCCGACGAGCGTCAGCATTCTGGTGGCGGTCTTATGATGGCCTTGGTCGGTCGTTTCTTGTGTTTTCAACCGAAGGTCGGCTGAAATGAGTCGGAGACGGCGTTTGGTCCATTTGAGCGCAGTACGGAAAGGTATCCTATGATGACGTATACTGGCGCGCTCGTCCTAGAAGAGCACCATCGAGGCCATCTCGCCTAATCGAGGTTCATGCGTTTGCGAAGGATATAAATTACCGACGCCCCTAAACTGGCTCCTAAAGGCAATGGAGGCATATTCAGCAACCTGCTTGACGATGCGTTCCTTGGCGTCCTGGGTGACGGAGTGCCAGCATTGAGAAAGGGGTACTCCGTCGATCCGTCCCATCAAGATCCATTCGAATCCTATAGGGTTGTTACGTGAAGAGTCATAACATTGGACTTTTGGAACGGGGAGGTTGGTGTTCTCATAGATCCACTGCAAGGTTGCGGCTTCACTCTCGATCTTAATTTTCGGGCATATGGGTAGAGATACACGCATGATGGACTGTTTTCGGTCGTATGAGATAGAATACACCTTGTTGTATACCCCGTCCCAGAAGTGTTCGACGATATACTGTTTACACGGATCGATGACTTTCTGGAGCGTTAGGACGATAGAACCGATTGTTGGCTCGACGGCCCATTCAGGCATAGTTGAAAACGGGCTATTACCGCTGGTCCATTGAAGACCGTACGCCGGGTCATCTTGGTAGGGGGGGACGGGTTCTGCAGAAGTTGAAGGGATTGTAGATTCCGGGCAATCCTCATGCGTGATCGGCTCAGCAGGATCCCCAAACAAAGAATCCAAATTCCGCGAGAGGCACCGGGATCGCCATTCGTGCTCTGAGACGTTATCATTGGATGAGACGTCCCCATTTGATAGGTCGTTAGTGTCAGAAGGCATTTCGGATTTCAACTTTGTACCGAGGTCAATAATCGGTTTCCCAAGTAGTAGATACATTGCCTGCAAGAATCTACTCTGCTGGATCGGGGTGATTATATTATTAGGCCTCTATTCTGGTATGCTCACTAACATAGTATGGAGGCGCCTTGACCACCATGCAGGTAGGCAGGTAGGTTGTTCGGTACCTAGGTAGGTAAGTCGTGGATACTCATCAGGTCAACAGAGTAATATTTTGCTACTTGTTCTCAACTTTGGAAACTTATAAACTTACACGTAAAAGTGGATGAAGTGAATTCACAATGGACAATGTAGAAATGTAGAAATGAAGAATGTAACCTAGAAATGTAGATTAGAAATGTAGAATGTAAAATGTAAAGTGGAGATATGCATATGACAGAATCCGAGCTTTCACCGGCAAAGTATGTTCGTCCTGAAAGTAATACCTTCCGTCTCCCATCCATTATTCCGATAAAACAAACGCCCAAGGGTGCTTACCTAGGTAGTGTAGGTACCTAGGCAGCCCCCCTGGTAATACAAAAACTCGTGCCATACCTTAGGTACATAGGTACATAGATACATAGGTACCTCCTAAGCAGGTACTACTAGGTAATATGTACCTAGGTACCTAGTGTAGGTTGGTACCTAGGTATAGCCCCGGCATCGCCCGACCTATCATGCTTTCTCTTTCCCTGGAGGGGTTTTATTTTTTATTTTATTTTTTTGAGTTTTTACAATTTTAACTCGTCACCCGGCCATCTGCATCTGCATCTGCATTTGCATCTTCATCTTCTTTCCTTCTACTCGACTCTCCCAACTCTAATCTCTTACATACTTCCTCTCTACTTTGCGTGGCTTAAGTCTTCTTCCCGTCCATTCTCTATCGCATATCATACCCCCTCCATTCATACATTTAGAGATTAAAGGATACCGAATAAAAGAATAAAAGAATAAATAGATTTAGAAAATGGTTCCCGCACGAGCAATTTTCGGTGGCATCCAACGCCGAGCGTTCTCGGCCTCGGCGCGAAATGTGAGAAAGCTCTTGTCCGCTTCTAATTGCATGCCATCAATCATAGCTATTTCTATGTCTTTTTATGTCTTTCTATGTCGAGACGATGATGGTTCTGGGATTGAGTGTTTACCCCAATTGCTAACCTACTCTCTCTCTCTCGCCGTATCTAGCTCTCCAAGGTCACTGTCCTTGGTGCCGCCGGTGGTATCGGCCAGCCGCTTTCTCTACTTCTGAAGCTCAACCCCAGAGTTACCGAACTTGCGCTATACGATATCCGCGGTGCTCCCGGTATGTCTAGCTCTCCAATTAGCAAAAGGCAACCAACGACTCTGGGATCTTCGGTCTTGCCGTCTCGCCTCGTCCGGTCGAGTCATAACCCAACCCACCACTAACATATAATTAACGCATAGGTGTTGCTGCCGACATCTCCCACATCAACACCAAGAGCATAGTCAAGGGCTTCGACCCCACGCCCACCGGCCTTGCCAACAGCTTGAAGGGCAGCGAGATCGTCCTCATTCCTGCTGGCGTTCCTCGAAAACCCGGCATGACCCGAGACGACCTCTTCAACACCAACGCCTCAATCGTCCGTGACCTGGCTAAGGCCTGCGCCGAGACTTGTCCGGAAGCCAAACTCCTCATCATCGCCAACCCCGTCAACTCCACCGTGCCTATTTGCGCCGAGGTCTTCAAGGCCCACGGCGTTTACAACCCTAAGCGTCTCTTCGGTGTTACCACTCTCGATGTCGTCCGCGCTAGCCGATTCGTTAGCGAGATCAAGGGCTCCGACCCCAAGGATGAGAAGATCACCGTCGTCGGTGGTCATTCCGGTGTCACCATCGTTCCCCTCTTCAGCCAGAGCGGCCACCCCGACCTGACCTCCAACGCCGATCTTGTGAAACGTGTCCAGTTCGGCGGTGACGAGGTCGTCAAGGCCAAGGATGGCGCTGGTTCCGCTACTCTGTCCATGGCCATGGCTGGTGCCCGCATGGCCGAATCGCTCCTCCGTGCCGCCCAGGGCGAGAAGGGCGTCATCGAGCCCACCTTCGTTGACAGCCCACTATACAAGGACCAGGGCATCGAGTTCTTCGCCTCCAGGGTCGAGCTAGGACCCAACGGTGTTGAGAAGATCCTCCCCGTCGGCGAGGTCGATGGCAACGAGCAGAGGCTCTTAGAGGCGTGTCTCGGTGACCTGAAGAAGAACATCGAGAAGGGTGTTGCCTTTGTCGCCTCGAACCCTCCTAAATAAGCACCATAAATCTAGAACTTGGTGGTAGTGATGGTACACATAACTAATCTCGTGGGAAGACGTGATAAGACTTAGTACCTCGAGGATTGTACGATACTAAATTTCAAAATGATATTATGTTATGACCTCTCTCTTCGGTCTGGTATGAATCGATTCGCCTATGTACGAATCCTACGTCGCCTGCACTAGTCTGGAGATGACAAGGGCGTCGTGCTATATCACTACTAGTCCCAGCTCCTTGTAATGACGCATAAGCAGTTTCACTGCCCACTCGTATTTCTACGACTCCTCAACATCTCGGTCTTGCCAATGACCGCCTCTAGAGCCCTCGCCAGGCCTGCCTCGTCGTACCGCAACATACCCTCCACTCTTCTCCCGTAGGCCCTAATGCACTCTATGCCCAGAGCTACTAGCTCGTCCTTGTTCACCTTTGGCGCCCTTTCGTCCTCGAGGTAGATTAGGTGCGTAACGTACCTCATCGCCTCCCCCCTGCCTCTTCCGTCTGCGGAAAAGTCGCCCTGGCTCTCGGCAGCTGCTCGCGCGATCGCCTTAACGAAGTCGGTCGCCGTCAGCGGTGTCGAGCTCGGCCCCGTCTCCCTATCGACCGTCGAGTTCAGAATCAGCACCTTATACCTGACACCTGAGTTAGCGAGAGCGGTGCCGACGCCCCGTAGCACCAGGCTCGGCACGATAGACGTGTACAGGCTGCCGATGCTGTAGATGACGGCACCGGCGCGGCGGATTGCTTCGAGCACCTTGGGGTTCGCTAGGGGCCAAATCTCGTGTCCGTACGGGTTGATATACCAGATGCGCTCGATGCGCGCCGGCAAGTCCTCCTCGTCCACCTTGCTGAAGTCGATGTACTGCTTGCGCAGTGTCGGCAGCGACCCCGGCAGCGTCGCGTCCTCGATCCGGTCGTGCTCTTCCATCTCCCGCAGACGCTGCAGCTGCAGCTGCAGCTGCTGCAATTGCGACGAGGCATTGCCGTTGCCGAGCAGGTCGTCTTCCGGTAGCGACGTAGGCGCCGACGGGTGCGAGATGGAGTTCTGTCCCGTGATCTGAGCGCCGTCGGCGAGGCCCGCTGAGATGTGGTGCGTGAAGTTGGTATTAATAGCTGGCAAAGCGGAAACTGTTGGCGGGATGCAGCAGATGGTGGAAAGCAGGTAGATGGCCGACTCCAGGGATCCAGTGAAGACCCGTGCTCTGGAAAAGGGGTAAACAAAAAATATGTTAGGGTATGTGATTTATTGATTGATTGATTGATACAACCGAAGTAAAACGTACCCAGTCAAGAACAGGTTGCCAATACTAGCCTTAGCAAAATTGAATACTGAACTAGGTCGTGCTCTTTTAACTATTTCCAAATTGACGAGGTTAAAGACGGACCGGATGAGCTCGCGCTTCTCGCTCGAAATGTTTGTCCACAGCTCGTCGCGCCCCTCAACAATATCCAGCCATTGCAATCGCGCCGACAACGGATCAGACGATAGTCTGTGGTTGAATAACCCCTTGATAGAGGCTCGCTCCGTGTCTGTTTCCGAGCCGGGAATAAGACGCACCAGCCGGCCTACAGCAGCCGTAGCTATCAGCAAACATATGTCCAAACCACCTAGGTCGAAGACATTATATCAGTCAGGACTTACTCCGGACATCACCAATACCTATTCGTTACCACATGCGCACCGTCAGCCTTGTACTATATATAATATAAAGACAGGAGACAGGAAACAGGAGACAAAGAGAGCCGAGAGCATATACCGGGGCCACCAAATACGCGAATCAACTCTGACGAGCTCCCGCCATTGTCGCTGATGGGTATCACGTAGCTGAGTGAGCAATTGCGGCTCTCCCTGATGTTCTCGAGTACGTCAACAAGGCTATTGGTTGCCGTCCCGCCGCCGAAGACCACGATGCCTCTTGGTCGCAGAGTGGCCATCGCCATCATGCACGTGTATTAATAAATGGTATATATAGTCTAGATCCACAAGACAATGAAACAGATCATCTCAGGCCATATTTGTATAGGACCAAACCAGGCCAAATCAACAATAAAAACTAGGTAGACACTTGTTAAGTGACAGGATCGGGATCACTACCATATAAACGTCGATTAGGAGGACATTGTCTGATGTGTAAGCGACCAAAGTTGTGCTGATGATGATCAGGCTGGAGAGATACCCATATTAGGTAGGTAATTTATATATATATATGTGTATGTATATCCTAGGCAGCCGGGCGTCTGAGCACCGGTAGGGAATCCATTTAAAGCTTTGTAAGTGGATGTAGGTAGGCAGGTATTCCCCCCTTATTTAAGAGAATGGTACCTACCTAGGTACCCACCTACATATGTGTAGGTAACTAACCTAGGTAAGTACGAACCGGTTCCTTCCGAGGTTTGCCCGATAATGTCATTACCTTACCTACCTACATATGTACACATATGCTAGGTAGGTACATTATAGGAGGTAGGTATGTAAGTATGTATGTACCTAGGAGGTAGGTACCGGTACCTAAATAAGAGTAACAAAAATTACCTAAGGTAATAAGGATTACTACCTGTCACTTCGTATATGAAAACTCAATTCTTCTGTCTACAATGCTAGGTAACGTAACTTCTATGGGTCGACATTCCGCTCGTCCCTCATGCGGAAAATATATTAATCTCCTGGAACAAGCAAAAAGTGATACGAGAATCATCACCTCGCTGGCTGAGCCTGACCTTCTCTCCGGGTACCACTACCTTGTCTCCATTCTTGAATCTTCTGTCTCACTTCCTCCTCCTTCTCCAACCGCTTCCTCTCCTCCTCGGCATCTTTTACCGCCTTCTCCGCCTCTTTCCTCACTCTCTCGCGCTCGTTCTGTTCTGGCCGCCGTGCTGCGATGTCACGAGGACGGAAGTCGCTGAAAAGTCGCTTGAGTACCACTTCAATAAGCCAGCAGCCAGCGTAGTCGATAACCATGATTGTCGTCATGGTGGTTTTGAACTCCGGTGTAAACTTCACCAGCTTCATCTGCTGATTGAGCCCCGGGACGAATTCGGTCGAGCAGGAGAAGGCGATGGCAGTTACCGAGACGATACCCCAAAACATGCCTCGGTTCTCGGATAGGGATTCCCTGAACGGTCTGCCTTGGTAATTGACTGCGAAGGTCGAGATTTGCTGGATCAGTTGCAGGAGGTACACAGCACTGTTCAGCAGCGACGGCGTGAACTCAGCTTCGAGGTCAACTATTTCGGACCGTCTGTAACAATATTAGCAAGACATCCATCTCGAGACAGAAACGACCAAGTCAAACTTACGGCTCCAGTCTATCACAGAATCGGGCGACATAGATTAGCGTCGCAATGTGGACCGCAAATTGGCCAAGAATTGAGCCGATGATGTAGAAGTTGAAGATATTGGGCTGCGGCCTCTCCTTCGACAGGCCCTCGACCGACCTGGCGCGGGAAATCGAAAGGAAGCAGACACTCATGAGCATCCCACTGATAGTGATCTGCCCGTCGCCAAACTTGATACCTTCGAGGTAGAGAACGCTGAGGCTGTAAGCGCTGATGAGACAGTTAAGAGCCAAGATCTTGTACATCTGAATCGTAGCGACCAGGGTACAACGGCCTTGTCGGATGATGTTGGGAATGGCAATGACGTTTCGAAGCTTGCTTGTAAACGGTGCAGCGACAGAAGCATCACCAAGCTTAAGCGTCGGCGGTTCGTCGTCACCTAATTCCTGTTCCATCATTGCGCTAGTCATCTTGTCAGCAAAGCCGCCGGCCTTGTTAGCCGCTTCCCGTTGCTTAGCCGTTCGAGGATCGTGATTTATCAACTGCTGGGCTGCCGGGCTAGTCACCGTCTCAATATTGGTGCCATTTAGCTTCGCAAGTTCTTCGATAGTGATACCCCTCTTGTGTGCCTCGCGTTCCATTGCCTTCTCGTAGTGAGGATTGGAGGGTCCGGGGGGGTAAAGGTGAGCGATCATGGCGGGTACAGGGGGGGCCGGCTGGTTGAATCTCTTCATGAGATCGATCTGCTTCTGGTAGAGCTCTTTCATCTTTGTGTTACGAGAATGCTCCGCGATCCTTGTCAAGTCTTCCTGAGTGCCGTTGAGAAGAGCTATACCAATATGAGCCTGTTTCAAAGCGCCAACATCGTTCGTACCATCGCCAGCCATCAGTGTAAAATAACCCATATCCTTTAAGCCCAGAAGGATTTCTTCCTTTTGTTTTGGGGAGACACGGGCATACACCCAAGTATGCCGAAGTAGTGATCGCCAGGCAGCGACATTATCCTGGAATTTGGCCAATGCATATCCAGTCACACAGATATCTTTCGACTTGATAATCTCGGGATCGATTGGTTTCGACGCGTCCACCTCGATACTAGTCCTGTCGTCAACACTGCGCCACACCAGCTTCTCCCCTCCGTCATTTTGTTCCGGCGCATCGAGGATGAGTACCTCACGATCAACGATCTCGACTTCTCTAGCAACATGTACAGCCGTAAGCGGGTTATCTCCAGTGATCATAACGACGCGGTGGCTGCTCTCATTCAGCATCTGCACCGCTTGTTTTGCATCATCTTTTAATGGACACTGGAGAACCAGGAAACCAGCGAAGATAAGATCAGCCTCGACTTTTTCGCGCTTCAGGTCATTGATTTTGCCAGAGCCGAGCTCATGGTCGTAGGTTAACTGTTTATAAGCAAGGGCAAGAACTCGAGAACCACGGCGAGTGAAATATTTAAAGGTCTCTTCATAATCCTTGGGGACAGTAACAAGCATTCTCATTATCGTCTCCGGTGCACCTTTCACGCCAACAAAGGTACCACGAACCTTATGGCCCGTCTTCGGATCAAGAGCGTGCACGGTGGCAACGGAGCTCTGACGTTTCAAGGCTGACGAAAATTGAAAGCGGCGCTTGATTTGAACAGTTCCAGAGGTACCACCAGCAGCTGTGACAGAAGGCTTCGCTACAAGGGTATCGTTTCTTCCCAGTGCCCAGCCGAGGGCGGTGAGAGTAGCCTTTTCCATAGGATCGCCCACAATCTCGCCGTCTTCGAGCTTGACAAGGGCATTTGCACTAGCCAACACGAGTCGTCTCCATCCCGGACTCCTTGACGGGTGTCATATGGCTATGAGCGCCGTTGTATTCGCGAGGAGTGTCCGTGCCAGAGTGACCAAGCCCAAGCCCCGCAATGCCTTCAACGACTAGATCCTCCCCTGTCAATGTGCCGGTCTTGTCGAAGCAGGCCACATCGATACGGCCAGCGAAAGGGATGCGGAAAGGCTCGGTACAGAAGATGGCATATTTGGCCAGTGCTGCCAGACTAGTATTGACTGCCAAACTAAGCTCCATGGGAAGCTCAGGAGGTACAACACTGGTAACGATCAAAACGCAGTCGAGGAGCAGCTTTGATCTCTTGCGGTCTTTCTTAACACCTTCATCCCATACATACCAAGATGCCGCCACAGCGAAGATGAGGAGAAAGAGTATGAAAAATAAAGCCTCAGCATTATTAGCCGAGACACGTTCCGTCGAATAAATCATAGTGCGAACCAGGCTGCCCTGAGATGTCTCGAAACCAGTTTTCATCACAATAGCCATGGCGCCGTTGTCGGGGGGCGAGGGAACACCAGAGGCAAGCTTAGGCCTCTCCTCGTCAGTATTTCCATGCGTAATCTGCAAAACCTTGGTGCCGCCCCAGAGGAAAGCATTCTTGTCAAGGCCCTCGGTATCAAGAAACGCATCAGCGGGTCTCAGCTGTATCGAATCCTTGAGCAACGGCGTGCTTTCGCCCGAAAGCATGGCTTCGTTGACGATAGCAGTGCCCTCAACCAGAAGCATGTCACACGCGACGCCGCTGTCCTCTTTAGTCCGCCCAACGGAAACAAGGTCGCCTGGCAAGAGGCCGTCGCTTTGGATCTCTGTCCACCTGCCTAGCCGGTACACCCACATGTCATATGGCTTGATGCTCATACCCCGAAACTCGTTCAGGGTCCGTTGCCGTTGCCAGACTACAGTGCTCTCGAACGCAACGAGCATGAAGAGAGTAAATAAGGAGTAGTACCAATATTCGTCCAGCATCCAAAGGCCAACACAGAACACCTGGAAGACGAAGAAAGGAGCAACGGCATGTTCTCGGAATAGTTCGGTAAAGGTGGGAACCGGGATGTCAAAAGTGTTTGCGCCATAATATTGCTCGAGCCTCGTAAGCTGAGCTTGAGATGCGATGCCTTTTGATTTCTGAAGGTTCTCGATCTTAGGCTTTGGCTCGGCGTCGATCTCGTAGGTCAAGGGGCTAAAGGATTGCTTTGCCGGATCGTAGAGGAAACGGCGCTTTTGGAACAGAAAGGATAAAGTTGTTTTATCACCAATCTAAGATTCGCAAAAGTGTCAGCATAGTACGAGCCAACAATGACAGGTCGGAAATGACGAGAGAACCAAGGTTGCATATCACTGATCAAAATGGTGTAGAAAGAAAAGAGAAGAAAAGAATATTCCCAAAATAAAATTAAAATTAAAATAATTTAGAAGACACGTACCTTGTCGTTGTTAAGCTTGCAGATGTCAGCGGAGCCGGCGTTGGCGATGGGAATGACCTTGATCAACTGAGCATCTTGGATCTTCTTTGCTTTCCAAGCAGTAAAGATTGCCTTCAGGTTGACACTCCAATTTGTGCTAAGCCAGACCAAGCTCTGCAAGGTGATGATGGTACCGCACCAGACGAAAGTCCATTCGGATGACCCGATGTGCTTATCATACAGCTCAGGCGTATAGAAGTATCGGGCGAATATGGGCCATATTATGGCGAAGGGTGCGACATATGCGTGAAGGTAAATGGGAAGCTGGTAGAGCAACTCGGCGCTCTTGACCTGGGGATTATCGACGAGAGCCATTATAACCCGAAGCCATTCATTCAGTCGAAGAGCCTATGTATTATATAAGGCTTTATTTTCAAATGTGATTCGAGTGGTCTGGTCGGGTCGAGAAAACCGGCCGGAGTCATCAAGTTGTTGATGTTCAAAATTTGGTTTACCTCCTACCTCTAAGTACATAGGTGAAAATAAGTTGTGTTGATTTTCTTTAGTGACGTGTGGCCTAATTGATATGTGATATGTATGTATGTACCTAGGTACGTATATCTAGTTTATATTATTAGGTAAGCAATATTCAATTGGTGTGGTGTGTGGTCTATATCGATAAGCATCTAAGAAAACTTTATTACCAGGTACCAAGGTATGTACTGCAGCACAAGCCTATGTACCTCGGTACCTCTGGGTACCCTATGTACCTAGGTAAGTAGGTGATAATTCAAGTCACCGATTTCATGCCTAGGTACATGAAAATCATTAATAGTACCTAAATATAGGTCGATATATTCAAACTACCTAATCCACACAATCTAAGAGCAGATTAATGACGGCTTTCTACCTGGGCTACACCAACAAATATACAGCTATGAATTATCCTTTCATTAAAGTTCCCAAGTACCTAGGCTCAGAATAGCTTCATTGTCTCCAGTTTCACGTCTACATAATCCGAACCCCCTCTCAAGCTAACATAATTTTTCCCCGCGCCCAGTACGATGGTGGCAATAGCATTGACATATTTGCCTTTGCTAGGGAGCAAATCCAATGTCTCCTGTAGCACCTGATTGACTTCAACGCTCATTCTCACTGTCGTATTGCCGGGATTGGAGTAGCTCAGGGTGAGAGTAGTCCGCCCACCGCTTGACACGATCCCGGAGAAAGCTACATTACTGTCTGACCTCAAACCCCCAACAACAGCTCCGTTATATGTCGCAGTCGACGCGGTCTCGAATTTAACGCTCGTCTCTTGCCCAGTCAGGTAGGCATCAGCGGCGTGGTAAATCGGGCCGAGGACAGGCGGGATCCAGACCTCAAGCTCACAGATGCCAACCCAGAGTTTAGATGATTTGCGAAACATGTTGACAGCTAGGAACTGGGTCTCAACCTCGTCGAAGCTCAGCTCGTTGCGATCATTTGGCAGGAACCCAGAGGGGTCGTCGAGTACTGTTAGCAAGCCGTGAGATCCGTATATCTCTATACGGGCTGGTACATCTACTCCTCCCCCGTTTGCAACGTCCGAATATAACGCAAGTGTAATGGAAGTAACATTTCTCGGCCGAGCAAATGTAATTGTCAGAGTATCGTTCGGATTAGGAGATCCGTAATTGGTCCATCTGTTATCAGGGATTGCATCGTAAAATAAAACGCCATCAATAGCTTTGTACTGGAAATCTCCAGAGTTGGTGAATGTGGCCGCGGCTGTTGGATATTGGCCGGGTCCAGTAGGATTCGCTATAACATGACTATCGTTAGCGGATGCCATATTCGTAATTGGTCGGTTGCATCGAAGCTTAGATAGATATCTAACAGGAGAGACCCATCTTCGAACTCAAGTTACAAGTAGGGAGATACTCAAAGCAACCGTCTTAGAAATGAGTAGAAGTAGACGTATATGTTAGGTAGCTTACCTGCAATATTGATTAACGCATCAGTTCGCAATACTGGCGGAGGCATTCGAATCGAAGCATTCGTCTGGGGGCCATTATGCACTTTCTTGCCATCAACAAAAATGGTCAGGCCACGCCCAGCTCTATATCTCGATCCATATTTATCATATAGTACAGTTACCAGGTGGCCATGATAAGCCAGGTTCTCCAGGGCAAAGTAAGTCCAGTTTCTCGGAACGATAGGAGAAATCTTTAATATATTCTCTTGCTGTGGTATAATCCCGAATAGGCCGGTTATAACGTCGTCGTTGTTGGTTGAATGATCATAATGCTCCGAGTGATTCCAGCCATCAGCACTCCAGGAATTTAGAAAAGGGTAGTGGGATTCTGCAACATAGGGCTGGCCGTCCTTCTGTTGGGTCTTCGCATACACGTGAAGATATTGGTAGTACTGTTCTGCAGTAGCATCAGTGGTTCCAGAGTGGTATATCGCTGCGAGTGACTTGAGAGTATGGCCTGTTGAGTATGGCCAAGACATACCATTCCAATAGCAGCCTGGAGGGGAACAGTCAGTGAAACACCAAGCTATAATTTTAGTCGAGGATCTTTCGTACAGTAACCATCCGGCCTAACAGCCATAAACCACGGATCCCGTATCTCCAACGTCGTCGGACCGTAGGGGGCCAAAAATCCCTCTGTGTCGAACATGGAATCGACAGCCGGTTGGGCGTACGACCCATTCAGCCCAATGCCAAATCGGTATGGGAATAATCCTACCTGCTCCCTTCCGGTAAGCCGCGTCAAATTGGGATTATTGGGACGAATGATATCCATGAAAAACTGCTGCTCCGGAGCCCACATTCGCTTATACATGGCTGCCTCGAGATCGTCTGCCAATCTAGAAAATTGCGCCTCGCGAAACCCATCACGAGCAATGTTAGCAGCCCTAGAGATAGCTCTTGCATTTGCCACCATGTACGCGTTGTGGCTAGGCCTGAAAGTATCAGGGCCATCCTTCCTTAAAGTCCAGTCGGTACCGTTCGGGTCAGCAATGAAACCGGGCAAGGACAATTCTTGCGCATCCCACACGGGCTGGTAATAGTATAAGCCGGCGGCATCATCGTAGACTTGATCCCATTGATGCCACAGGCGAATCATGTCGTCGAGTTGGACTGCGAGAAAATTAGAATCTCCGGTCACCATAGCCCGACGACTCGTCGCATCGAGAATCCATTGTGTATATTGTAAGGCATCAGCTGGCCCACGAGTATAGAGTTGGATATAGTCGTCGCCATAGAAGGTATCTCTCAACCATCTTGACTCGTCGATCTGATGGCCCGCGGCGGCATCAATAGACCCGAAAGCCTTGGCGTAGCCGACTGGCTGGACGAACTCGGTACACATATAACCTGTCCCGGCTCTGATGTAGCGGAGATTCCGCTGGATGGATGTCCACCTGTAGTAGTAAACATCCTGGATGAGCGAGTCTGGGATGTCAATGAAAGGAATGTTATGCCTCAGGAAAGTTTTGCCTGCAAATGCGCTGATAGGCTCTTCGTGATCCAAAAACGAAGTACCCTCAATATCTCCTTTCTGAGGGCGAGGAGGTGCTCGCTGTGGCAGGATAGTGCATGTGAACAAATACAAAAGTCCAATGGCCGATATAAGAGCGGTCACCTTTAGCAGGAGGTAGTCAGCACCGGAAGGCTGGCCATCTTGTTTTCTTCTCGTCCTGTTCCCTTTGCCAGAATCATGATGAGGTAACAAATCAACTTGGCCTCGAGATTTGTGTAGATTTACCAGATCAATCTTAGCGAGGGGAGCAAAGGTGTTGTATGATGGTTGCGCCATTTCATGTGCAAAGGTATACGCTACCTCGAGCAACCTCGAGGCCTATGTACCTAGGTATGTATTGATCCTGCATGAATCGACGAACTCCAATTGGCACGACCAAGATTGGACGAATATTAATCTCCGATCAACCTAGATCGATACCTAGGTACTAGGTGTCAAGTGCGTGTAGATGCAAGACTACAATGTATGTATGTAGTGTATAAGGCTGCAGAACGGTGCCCAGGTGGTGTAGAGTTCCAAGTTTCTGCTGGCTAGGTACCTCAGGGGTAGGTAATCAAAACGGCGGGCGACGTCACTGAATTCAGGGGCAGTTACCCCACGTTACCGGATTGATGGTGGATGGGATGGATGGGATGGGATGAGATTGCGGGGAACCTTATACCTTAGCTGCTTAGGTACCTATGTAGGTAATGTATATCCACGGATACCTACCTATCTAGGTATGTATGTATGTACCTAACCTAATCCATTATGGATACCTAGGTACATGTAGAGGTAGGTACCTAGGTATTTATAAAAGTCGTTAGCCGCGTGCTCTCATCGACTGGAGGTGGAGTTCTAACAAGACAGAGAGACATATACCTAGGAGGTAGGTACCTAGTGTAGGTAGTATATTTTAATATTTATCAGCATTGATCTGCTTAACGTCTAGGTAGTGTAGTGTAGTTGTATTTAATCCCTGAACGACGATCTATGATCTGCCTGAATAAAAGTACCAACGCCATCTTTATGTAGCCCTCCAAACCTCCAGCTTTAACATTCATATAATATCCATGTCGTTTCCTACTTAGGTAGGTGGGAGGAAAAGTCGCATGTGGTCGAAGACGGGATTGTCATGCGCTTAGCGTCATGGGAATGATCACTTCACATGCCGAAGCAAAAATACACCGCAGCCTGCCCTACCGCAGCCACCACGATTTAAATCCTGCCATATTGCTATCTAGTGTAGCCGAATGCTGTTCGAGAGGCAGTATAATAACCAGGCAGTGTACATAGTAATGGATGCTTCCATGTTTTTTCTTGATCCTATTTGGATTGCCCGAGCAGCCCCGAGAACTACCTGATGACACTACCAGTACCACGAGTGAAATCTAGAACGTTCGCTACGCTACCTGTTACAACGTGATCAAGAAGAGGTTGCATTATTTCGACCAGCTTTAACCCGAAGCAACCTTATATTTAGGTCCTTACAGATATAACAAGTATATACCTGTATTGAGTATCCAGCGAGTGCTCGAAATACAATACGTCAGACATACTGGTGCATTAAACTAAAGGATTGCTGTTATAAAAGTGGTAAAGTGAAGTTAGGTACCTAGGTACCAATAGATATACGAGTTCCTGAGGTCGGTATTCCGTTTTTAAGGTTGGCTTGCGTCAGCTATTACTTATATGTACCTAGGTACCTAGGGGTAGGTACATACATAGGTAAATACCTACATGTATGTAGGTAGGTAAGATCCCGCAGCTTAAACAGGTACCTCCTTAGGTACATATGCACATAGATTATGCACCTTAGAAGCAGGATACAGTTTACTTGTAACATTTTACATAACATTTTACCTACATGAACCTAGAAATATCCTTTCTTCTTCTTCTTTTTTTTCGAATCTCATCTCACGTATATCATATTACTAGATAGAAATTTACTAAAAGTCTCTACAATATCCATGTTGGCTTTATGTTAAATAACTATGTCGGTCACTCAGCTTTCTAGATTACTTCCTCTGCCCGACGGCGAGCTGAAGCAGATTCTGGACTATGCGGCCAACCTGTCCAAGTCGGAAGCTGTCGAACACTTTCGCAATTTTCTCGGCGAGTCGCCAGAGGCTATCGACTTCATAGCTAACTTCAATTCAAAAAGACAGGACCCAAAAGTCTCTGCGGCAACATCTGGCAGACCATCGTCAGCCATTGAACCGGTGCCGAGACCGGCGAGAGCGCCCAAGAAGCAAAAGGCTCAGTTGCATACTCCTGCACCGCGTCAAGTCACCAATCTAGGTCCCGTACCTGGCACGACATACAGCAAGGATGTCGAAAGCGACTACATATCTCGGCGTCCCAGCCCCTCCACAGCATCAGGATCATCCGGAGTCCTGAAGAAGCCCTTGTCTCAGCAATCTACAGCTCCTCCGCCACCGAAGCTACCTCCCTCGGCCGCAGGTCATCTGATATCTGATGTCCGAAAATCTAAGCCGAGATCTACGCCCACTTCACGTCCTTCAACTCCTGCTCCGAAAGCCAAGGTTCACATTTCCGGAGGTACTGCTATGCACGGCGCGTCTACGGCCTTAGCAGACTTAGACGATGCCATTCGCGTCCTTGAGATGACCACCAACCCTGGTCAAGGAACTGATGACGCAGCTAGAAGATGTAATTGTGTTGCTGCTAGGCATCCTCTCCTAGCTGCTGCACCGAACTGCCTGAATTGCGGTAAGGTCACATGCGTAAAGGAGGGACTCGGTCCTTGCACATTCTGCGGAACCCCTCTCCTGTCTTCGGCCGAGGTACAATTAATGATCCGCGAGCTGCGCGATGAGCGCGGCCGAGAAAGGATGGCTGCCGACCGGGACGCTCACAAGAAAGCCGAAGTATCGAAGAAGCCCGCCCCCTTCTCCAAACCTAGAGACGCCCCCGGCGAGAATAGTGAGGCACAGGCAAAAGCCTTGGAGCACAGAGACCGTCTTCTAAGCTTTCAAGCCCAGAATGCACGGCGAACCACAGTCAGGGACGAAGCTGCAGATTTCGATATCAGCAGAGCAATGGCAGGAGTCGGCAGCAATATATGGGCCACTCCCGAAGAAAGGGCTCGAGAATTAAAACGCCAGCAAAAAGTCCTGAGGGAAATGGAATGGAATGCCCGGCCGGACTATGAAAAACGACGACAGATTGTCAGTATTGATCTAGTTGGCGGCAAGGTGGTTAGAAAGATGGCTGCCATTGAGCGACCAGAGACCCCCGAAGAAGACGATATACCAGTCGACACGGTTTTAGAAGAGACCAGCGCTAACCGAGGAGGCGGCACTGGCGGGGCTTTTAGCAAGAATCCCTTATTGGGACCATTGATGAAGCCAGTCTTTGATGCCAAGGGTAAGGGGGCGCGGCTGGAAGGTCGCGACCCTAGAGTGACACGGTGGAGGAGAGTTCAAGATGATCTCGACAACAATGAGGCCGTTATCCTCGACGGCGGAGCATATGGCGGGAAGCCTAGTCGGATAACAACCAATTCCGCTATAGACGAGCCTGCCTGCGGTTAATACGCTGAGCTAGAACAAATAGATCAGAGGTAGAAGCCGATGCAAACTTAATACACCAATGACTACAAGTAGATATAACGAGGCATATGTGTACATGAACGGCGATTATCTCCGTTGACCTATAATAGCTTCGACTCGGCCGAGAGTCACTATACGTCCAACTGAAGTTAAGAAGACAGGTCCGAGTGCTGCTATCACTCATCAAGTTTTCATTAACATCCTCATCAGTTCATCCTCATCAACCGAAGTATGTTTCTTCAATGGTATAGCGGGTGATAAGTCCAAGTACGAAGCCTCTAATATTCACAGCCGAGGCTAACGCTTGTGCCTAGCCCTCAAACCCAGCAGCCCCTTTGCTTTCTATCGAAAGATTGGCATAACGTTACAAAACATTTTGTCTGGCATTAACATTAAAGTTCCTTCATCGTAACGAGCATAATCGATAGTGCCGCCTGTCTCCATCGTCCGGCAATAACGCAACCACGGCATCGGAGGATAATTAACGAGACTAGGCAGTAACTTCTTCCGTCCCCTTGCTCTCCGCAGTACCGTTGGCCTGCGGTGCCGAAGCCTCGTCCTTCAGTTGCTGGATCTCTTTCTTGAGGACTTCTGCTGTCTCCTCGGCCTCTTTCTTCTCGTCCTCCAGGCGAGAAACGGCGGTTTGGGCTTCCTCCAGTTTGGCGCTCAGGTCAGATTGAACCTGTTGATCCTGCCGCCTGCCGGACTCCAGCTCGCTGAGCTTCGTCTCGAGAGCGATTGTCTCCTACGATTGTAATTAGTATCAGTCCGAAAAGGTCAGGTCAGAGACATTTCGGAAATGACGTACAGTCTGTGCCGCCTTGAAATCATCGTCGACCTTTGCTGCCTTGGCATTTGCCTTCTCGACCTGATCTTGAAGACCGGAAATCTGACTTGATTGTTCGTCATTCTGCTTCTGCAACTTCTCTTGCTCATCCTCAGCAGACTTCAACTTGTCTTGCCATTTCGATGCTTCTTGCTTGGCACCTTCAAGCTCAGTCGCATGGTCAGCCTTAAGCGTTCCCTGGCTTGCCTCTAGAGCGATTATATTCTGCTGCAACTTCTCTATGTCGGCGCGGAACTGCTGCAGCTCGGCCTCGTGTGCTTGTTCGAGTGCCTTCCTCTTATCTTCACTGGCGGCACCATCTTCCTTCGCAGCAGCTATTTCCTTGGTAAGGATGTCGTACTCGCTTCGCAACGACTCGTGCTTTGTCTTCCACTCAACTACATCCTTCTCCGCGCTAGCGAGTTTCTCTTCGGACTCCGCTTTCACTCGATCATGTGTTTGTTGCAGGTCATCGTGCTTCTGATGTATCTCTGTTAGGCTGTTCTTTGCCGAGGATATTTCCTCGTCGGATGCCTTCTTGAGCTGATGGTGTGCTTCCTCGAGATTCTTGTACTCGTTCTGGGATTTGACGAGAGTGTCCTCCTGTTCGTCCCGACTCGTTTTCACAGACACGAGCTCCTCCGTCAGTTTGCTGTAGTCACTTTGCAGTGCGTCATACTTCTTGCTTGAGATAAGTAATTCCTCCTTGGCAGAGGCCAAATCCTCCTTCAACGAAGCCTCCAAAGAGTTTCGTTGCTCGACTGTATCAGCTAATTCTTGCTTGGAAGCCGAGAGCTCCTCGCTTAAGGAGTTCTTCTCCTGCTGCAAGGAGTTCAGCTTCTCCTCTAACAGGGACAGCTGGGCACGTGCCTGCTCGAGTTCCTGAGCCCGAGTGGAAGCGGTCTCCTCGAGATCACGATGCTGCTGAGAGGAGTCGGAAGTTGCTTGTTTCAGTTCACCCTGGAGCTTGTCAATCTTTTCCTGGTTATCCTGCTTCGCCGTCGTGATTTGCGCTTCCAGTTCGTCGACCTTTTTTCGTAGGGCTTCTACTTCCTCTGAGGTTTTGGCGAGTTCTTTCTTAGCATCGACAAGCTCCTCTTCTTTGGCAGCCAGATCCTTCTCGAGGGTGTTGATGTTGTCATCTCTTTCGGTAATCTTCTTTTCTATGGCCTCTCTCTCTTCTTGGGCGAGAGCAGCGACGCTAGAGAAGGCAGAAAGTACGTTACCCATGTCGTCGTGGTGAAAGTTACGAGGCGGACAATATTCTGGTTGCAAATTGAGAGTGCTGGTAAGCTGTCGGGTGAATGAGGTGATTCTAGAAGGAAGCTTCTTTCTACTGAACGATGCTTGCTTTTCTGGGTATCTCGATCAATCAAATAACAGAATTGAAAGAAGGAAAATAGGTATCAATCAATTGATTAATTCATTAATTAATTGTTCATTCAATCATTCATTCAGTTGGTGCATGCATGACATGGAAAAGTGGAAGAGGGAAAAAATTACGATAGGTTAAGTGGCAGGCATGTTTAAGAGTAATGTTGAAAAGGTTAACGGCTTCCAATGAGAAGAAAAATATTTTCCTTTAGCTTACAAGGGTTAAGGAGGGGTTACAACCACACTATTTAGCGGTCAAGACGATAAAGGTGGTTGGTCGTGGTTGCTTATCAAGGTTAAAGTTAACCGACCTTTTACCCGAGTTTATCGAGGGTTATTATGTCGATATAATTTTTTTCCCGATATACCCGATTAAAAAATTCCCTATAAAACTTTATTAAAAACTTTTAATTTATCGTAATTATATTTTAAATTTATAAAAAGTTATTATATTAAAGTAAATTTAATTAAAATTTAAATTAATAAATTAATAAAATAAAACGAAAAAATATTAATATAATTTTTATTATATAAATTTTTATATAAACGTAAATATTTATATATATTTAATTTTATTTTTTATTATTTAATATTAATTAAATATATTACGATTAAATTTATATTAAATTAATTATAATAATAATTTTTTTAAAATATTTATAAAAATATTTAAATAAATATAAATATATTATAATTATTATTAAATTGAAATTTATAAATAAAAGAAATATTATAAAATCGTAACGATTTAAAAAATATTAAATAATAATAATTTAAATTTTTAAAAATATATTTAAAAGTAATAAAAAGTAATAAAAAATATTAAAAAATATTAAAAAGATTTAAAAAAAATAAAAAGTAATAAAAAGTAATAAAATAAAAAAATAATTAAGCTTTTTTAAAAAATAACTCGCGTAATAATTATTATGCATTAATAAGTTAAAATAAAGGTTTTAAAATAATTATTATTAAAAAAAATAAAAGTAAAGTTAATATTTTAAAAAATAATTAATAAGTATAAAACACGGGTTATTTTTAACGTACGAGTTATTATTTTAACTATAAACCATGTAATTATGGCTTTTTATAACACCTTTTTAACAGAAAAAAAAACTAACGTTTTCGTTAATTATAAGTTATTATCTTATTAAATTAATCTTATTAAATTAATTTTTAACGTTTAATAAGTATATTAAGTATATTAATATTATCTTTCTTTTTATCGTTATTATTATTTAATAACGTGTTTTCGTAAACGAAACGTATATTATTAAAATCGTTAAACGTTCGCGTTTTAATTATAAGTTTAATCTTTAATAATATAAATATCGATACTTTAATTAATATTATTATCGGTTTTTTTATAATAAATATAATTAATTTAAACATAAAAGTTAATGTTTTAATTCGTAACGTAATTATAATAATAAATATAATAAGTAATATTAATTATAATTTAATTTTTATAATACTTTTTTTATAATTTATAAAAATATTACGCGTATTTTTTACGATCGTTATAACTTTAACGATACTTATTAAAAGTTTTTTTATTAATTATTATTATTTTTTAATAATCGAAAAAACTTTTATAATTAATGCGTATTATTATTATAATTATTAACTTATATTTATTATTATTATTAATTATTATAATTATTATTTTATTAATTATAACCTTTTAAAATTTTAGCTTTATATTATCGTTTTTATATATTAACTAAATTAATTTAATTAATTTTAAATTTTTATATAATTTTTTAAAAAAAGTTTTAACGTTTTTTTTACGCTTTTTTTTACGTTTTTATTAATATAAAATATCTTAAATATATTTTTATCGGAGATTTTAAAGGATATTTTAATAATAGTTTTTACTTTTTAATTAATAGTTTTACTTTATTAACTTATCTCTTTAAGTTAATTTTAAATTATTTAATAAGGGATTATTATTAAAGGGGTTTTATATATTAAAATCTTTAATAACGTTTTAATAATTAAAATAACGTTAAATTATAAACGAAGCGATATTATTTTTATTATTTTTACGTAATATACCTTAAAATCGGTAATATTTATTAAATTTTTATCGTTATTATTTTAAATAAATAACTTATTTTAAAAAGTTCGTTATTATTAAGGTTTATTACCGTTTTATATTTTAATAATTTTAAATGCCTTATTAATAATTATTATTTATTTATCATTAAATAAGTGTTAATAAATTTATTTAAGCATTAAATTAATAATTCTTTTAATTAAAGTTTTAAAGGGGTTAAATATTAGTCTTTTTATAAGAAATATTATAAAGTAAAAAGCGAGTGAGAAAACTTTTTTTATAAAGTTAAAGTTTATAAAAGAAAAAAAAGAGAAAAAAAATTTTATTATAAGGAAAATTTTTTTTAATAAAAGTAAGTAAGAAAAATGTTTATATAAATAAAGAATATAAATATAAGTAAGTATATTATATTTTATTATCGTTAAGTAAGTATTAATATATTTATAAGTTATTTTAATATTAAAGTATTTAGGTTTTTTTTCTCGATTTAACTGTAATTTTATTATAATTTAAGTATTAAAGTATTTAACTCTTTTTTAAAGTAAGAATTTTAATAATAATTATAATTATTACTTTAATTGTAATTACTTAATAATTTATGATTTACCTGCGTTTTCTTTTTAATATTATCCGTAAATTATAGTTTTTATGTCATAATAAATCTTGGTTTTATAACTTTTAATAATCTTTTTATTAAAATTATAATTTATCATCTCGTTAATTTTTTTAACGGCGTTAATAGTTAAATAAAGGGAATTGGTTAATTATTATCGGTATAATTTAATGGTATATTTTTATTAAATTATTTTATTATTTAATTTATTTACGTTTAATTATATTAATTTATTAATTAGTTTTAACGGTATATCGTTAAGAATTTACATATTTTTAAAAGGTTATATATTAAGGGGTTATAATTTATTAATGGATTTAATATAAAATTAATTAAGTAATAAAAGGTATTTTTTATCGTAATCGTGTAATAATATTATTATATTTTAAATAAATAGGTTTTTTAAATATTATTAATCGAAAGTTAATAAATAATCTTTTTATTATACGAAATATTTAAAGATAAGGCGTTTTTCTTACTTATTTATTTATTAATTTAATAGTTTTTTAATCTTATATAACACTTAGTTATTATCGTTTTCTTTTATAATAATTTAATTTAATTACGGTTATTTTTTTACGTAAAGATCTTTTCCTTAAGGAATCTTAAATAATTAATTTATTAATATAATTTTATAGATTTATTAATTATTAAGTAATTTAAGCTTATATATAAACTTATCGATTTACTTTAAAATTAACAACGATTTAATACGTTATATTAATTATTTTCGAGGCGGTTTATTTAATAATATATAACTTTTATATAGTTTAAGGTAAATTAATTTATCTTTTTTAAAAGAAATAAGGTTATGTTTTAAATCGTAACGAGCCTTTATTTTAATAGTTATAAAATTAATATATTCTTTTACTTTTTTTTAATAATATTATTTTAATATATTATAATTAATTACGTTCTTTAATACTTTTAACGAAGTAATAATAGTTTATAGTTTAAAATTATATATTAATTTATTAAGTAACTTTTCGGTTATTAATAATTTAATATTATTAAGGTTATATTATAACGTTAAAATTATTTTTAATTACGGTACGTCGTTTAACGAATAATAATAACGGATTATTGCCTTAACTTTTTAATTATATCGTTTTATTACATTATTAATTTAAAAATAATAACTTATTAATATAGTTAATAATATTTTAAATTAAGTAAATAATATTTATTATATTTTATTATTAAATTTGGCGTTTTTATTTGAAATTGCTTTATATAAAATGTTTTAATGTAATAATATAAGCGTTTTAAAGAATAACGCGGCTTAATAATAAACCTTATACTTAATGTTGTTAAGTATTAAGATCGTTTTTTTATTAAATTTATATATAATAACCATTATTACATTAAAGTAAATAAAGCTTTTAATAAATTATATATTCTTTTTATTTAAAACTTTTAATAAACCTATAATAAAGTTTTAAATTACTATATAAAATAGTAAAAGTAATAAGTTTATAGGTTTTAATTTATCGTAAGGCTTTGAGTGTTTAATCTGGTTTTTATAATAATTAAAGTAATGTTTAATATATTCTTAAACCTTTTATAAAAAGTTATAAATATAAATCGATTTTAATTTATAAAATATTCGTTTCGGGTTAAAATAATATTTTAAATTATAAAATTCATTAAATAATTTTTATATATAAGTTAATAAAATTATTAATTAACGTAAATTATTTAGTTTAATATAATATATAAGATTATTTTGTAATTTATATCGAAACTATTTAACTATATTTTTGCCTTTATTAATTTTTTAAAGAATAATATATAAATAATTTAATTATTTATTATAATTATAACTTTTTAATATCTTCTTTTTAAATTTATTATTTAACGTAAGTTTAATAAATATCTAAATAAATTTATCCGAGATATTTTTAAAAGTTAATTTCGTTTTATTTTTATATTTTATTTTATATTAATAAACGAAATAATATATTTAAAATTAGATTTAACTTTTTAAGGATATAATAAACGTTAAAATTAAATTAAAATAAATATATTAAAATAATTATTAATTTATTATTTATCTTATTTATATTAACTATTTTAAATATCGTTTAATTAATAATACCTTTCGTTATATTATAATCTATTAAAATAATAATTAGATTTTATTATTTTTATAAACTTAAATTAAATAAATAACTTTTAATTTCGTTACTTTATATCGTAATTTAATTTTTATTAAAACTTTTAATAAAAATATAATTAAGTAAATTACGTTAATTTTTATATTAACCTTATTTTAAGGTATATTTATATAAAATATTATAACTTTAAAACCTTTTTATTTTAATATATTTATTTTTAAAAACGTTATTTAATTATAATCTTAATATATTAATATCGTTAACTTTAATAATTTATTTTATAATATTTTAAATAAATTAAATTTATTCTTTATTAATATATATATAATTTTTTACAATATATCGACATTTATATTAGGATTTTAAAAGAATCTTTTATTAAATTTATCCTTTAGTTAATATCTTTATTTTCTTATCTTATAAAGGCTTAATTTTTTATTAATACCATAAAATATATTTCCGTAAAAACCTTATTATACCGATATATATTTCGAAAATAATTAATATTTATAATATTAAAATCTTCTTAATTATATTTAATTTATCGTTTATAATAATAATTCCTAATCCATTAATTAAAAATTCAAATAAAATAATTAATAAAAAACCGAAAAATAATTTTTTTAACAATAATATAAATCCTATATTATCGTATATATTAAATACTTAGTTAAAATATTTCTTATACTATTCCTTAATATCATTAAATATCATAATATTATTAATATATACCTTAATAAAGCTTGAAAAAAGGTTTAATTTTTAGTTTATAAATCGTTACGTAAAGGCTAAAGAATTTTTAAATCTTATTAACGTAACGTTAAAAACTTTTTTTTCTTATATCTTTTAAACAATTTCTTTTTAACGCGATAATAAGTAAATATTAATTAAGGTATTTTTATTTAATAATCTAAGGTTAATAATTATTTAACCTTTCTTCTTACCGTTAATAAATCTTTAAATAATAAAATAAAAACAATTAAACGATATAATTATCTTTTATTAATCCATTTTACCTTAATTATATATTTAATTAAAAGTTTTATTAAAGAATTCTTTATTTTATATATTTAACGAATATATATATCCAGGTTTATATTTTTTTTATTAACCGTCGATTAAATTAATTAAATTTTTTTAATATGTCGATAATATTACGATTACGCTAAATATCCCACTTATTTATTAAAATAAATAATTATCGAATAAAAAAAAGTTAAAATTATAAATATATACGCTTTTTTTAATTATAAGTTTTAAAGTATTTTTAAGGTTAAATATATTTAAAATCGGTATATTTGCTTTAATAAAACTTTATTTAATTTTTAATAATAATTGTAAATTAATAGGAGATTTATTAATTAATAATAAGGCTTTTAATATTTCATTATTTAAATCAAATTCTGCTAATAAATTGTTTTCTTTACGTTAAAATATTATATATCCTTACGTTAAATTAGCCTTTTCTTATAAAATATTTACATTTCCTTTTTCGGTAATTTTTTAAATTATTTCAATTTTAATATTACGTTATAAAATTATAAACTTATTGAACGTATTTAAAAAAGTGATTCTTTTAAACGTATTTATATTATAAATATTATTTATTACGCTTGTTATTTTAACGTAAAAAATAAAGTTTTTTTTACGCGGTAAATTAAAATAATATATTAAAATAGGTATTATTATATTTAACCTTTTAAACGATAATATTTTATAAATATTCAAACCTTAAAATATAATATTAAAATTATATATATTTTATTATAATCGATAATTACGTTATATTTTTTTCCAAAATTATTTTTTATTAATAAGTTAAGTTAAAGATTTAAATAATTAATCTATATTTTTATTAAGATTTAAACTTAAACTTACCGTTTATATATCGTTTTCCTTTAAAATTTAATCGTAAATTTAACCTTAATTTTTATAATTAATTTTTTCGGGATTACTCCTTATATATACATAAGTTTATTTAATTTAAACACTTTGTAATTTCCGATAAAAATTTTTAACTATATTTTATTTACCATTTAATTAGATGTGTTAATATTTATATATATCGTCGATTTTTGTTTCGATTTATTTAATACGTTTACTTTTAAGTTTATATGTTTTATTAATTTTTTATTTAAAAGTAAAAGGATAATATCTTTACCTTTTATATTTATCGATTATAAAGGTAAAGGTATAGCATTTTTTAATTATATCATTTATATTTTTATTTTTATTTATTTTTAAGTAAAATAAATATTAATAATTTTTTTAATTTTAAGTTAAGTCCTTATTGTTTATTTTGCTTTTTAAAGTAATTATAAATGTTTCGGTTTTATATATTTATTAGCATATATGTATTTAAAATAATTAAATTTAATATTAAATGTTTTATAATATTTTTAATATATACGTTTTTTTACGGTTAACGATTTATTTTTAAAGGACGAAAGGTAAAATATAAAGGTTTTAAATTTATTTATTAAATATTCTTTTATTAAAAAATAACCATTTATATATAAATCCTTTTTATTTTCCTCGCGATCTTTTTCGTTTTATTTATATTTGATTTTATTTTGTAAATATATATTATCGTTAAGACGATTTCCTATTTTTTTTATTGTCTTTAACGAAAGTGTAAACAGTTATTACGATATTTATTATTAAAACAATTATAAATATCGCGGCTACGTTTATAATTACGATGGTAATAACTTTATTAATTATTACTTTAACATTTATTACTTCGTTTATTATTATATCGATCGTAATTTTAATTACGGCTATAATGGCGACTTTAATTATAATTACCATTATAATAAAAAAAAAATTTCGATTATATTTATTAAGGTTATAACCGTTTCGACATTAATTAAAATTATTTTACTATTAGTTATAATTATCTCGTCGATTATATTTATTATTATAACGGCCTTAATTACTTTAATAAACCTTTAATTAATTAATATAAAGTATTATATTATCGTAATTATAATAAATAAATTAGATATTTTTAAATAACTTAATATTATCGAAAAAATGTTTTAAATAAGTATATTATTAAGTATTATATAAGGTTTAATATTAACTTTTAAGTCCTTACTTTTTTTCGTTAATATTTACTTATATTATATTAATTATTTCTTATCTAAATATTTATAATCATTATAATTAACTTTAAATTCCGGATTTAGCTTATTATAAATCGTCGTTATTTACTATATATTTGTAATTAATTTAAATATTCGATAATTTTAAATAATATTTAACGATTAAGTTTTAATCGATATATTTTTAAAGTAAAATTTTAACATATATTTCGCTTTTTCAAGAAATATTAAAGCTTTTAATATATAAATTTTATATCGATTAAATAACGCTTTAAAAATATATTTTGTATCGTTTTATATTTTTTTTTCTTTTTAATAAATATTTAATTTATTTATTAATTTTATAAATCTTTACGAAATAACTTATAAAAATTATTTTTAATCTTTATAACTTTTATAAGTTTTTAATAAATTACTTAAATAAAATTTATTTATATATAAATATTATATTAATATATATAATTACTTTTAATAAAGGAATTATTTATTATTATAAACTTATTTACGTTCGTTATAAAGTAACCGATATTATGAATCGTTTAATTTTTTAATATTAATTAATAATTTACCTTATCCTTTTACAATTATATAAATATTAAAACGTTATTAATTAAACCGTTAAACAACCTGTTAATAATTTAACGTCTAATTATAAATAAAATTATAACTTATTTCGTAATATATATTTAAGATTTATATATTAATTTAAGGATAAGATTAATTAATAAAGGCTACGGTTTTTAAAGTTAATCGGGTTCATTTATTGAAACTATTACAAGTTATATTCCCAGGTTATAAATTAATAAAGATTATAATAACGTTAATAATATTAAAAGAATTAATAATCGAGAATTAAGGGATAAAGGAATCTAATAATTAATTAAGTTAATTACTTCCCTCGTTAATAATCTTATTAATGGTATTATAAACTTTAAATCAGCTAAAAAATTAATTAATATTAAGCTAATAAATAAAAAGTTAGTTTTATTAATTAATATATAAAATTAATTAAAGCAAAAAATCGATATTAAAATTAATATTAACCTTTAAATAAGAACTTTTTATTTAATAAAGTAAATTATAATATAACTTTTAACGTTTTATTAAATACTTATTTAAACTTCTAAAGATTTAACATTTATTAAAAATTATAAAATAACGTTTTTACTATAAAATTCTATATAAGACAAAAGCTTTATATTAATAAAAAAGTTAATCTTATATTTAATAATATATTTACGTAAAGTAATAAATCATTTATATATATAATTACGTTAATTATATACGAAAAGTAAAAAAATTAAAAAAGTTTTAAAAATAATATAACTTTATAAAGGTTTTTATATTAAATAAAAATATATATTTATTTACGTATTAAAATATAACTTTAATTATTTTAATTAATTAAATTTTTATAAATAACTTTTATAAGTTACAAGTTTTTTTTAATTAATTATACTTTTTAATATATAAACTTTAAATATTTTATTTAATTATAATAATTATAAGCTCGATTTACGTAAAACGTTTATGTTTTTAAAAAGCTTATATATAAAACTTTTAAATTTTTACTTTTTATTTTTAAGTTATATATATATATATACATTTAAAGACGTTATTTATATAATTTTTATAATAATTTTATTAAATAATTTTAACTTTAAAAAGATTATTTTATATAAGCTTTTATATTAAAATAAAATAATATAAAACGAAATCTTTAAATATATATTAATTTTAATATTTTAAATTATAATAAAAGGTTTAATTTTAAACCTTTTTTTATAATAAGTTTTTTTTAAAAAAGATTATTAATAAAACGGTAATTTTAACTTAATAAATAAAAGCTTTTATTATTATTTAAATTTATATTAATATAATAAAATTTTCGAGAGTATTTTTTTAAAAGCTTTTATGTTTACTTTTTAATTTAAATTTTATAATATTATCGATAACGAGCTTAATGTTTTTATCGATATTATTAAAAAGTTTTATAAAAATAAATTATTAAAAGTTTTTATTAACGTTACGGTTTTAACAATTATAAAAATTTAAATACGTAAAATAATATATAATTTTTTAAGCTTATTATAATTAAATATACGAGAAATAAAGGAAAACACCTTTAATAATTTTTATAAATAATTAAATAAAATTATATTTTATTAAATAATTCGAATATATCGGTAATAAAAGTTATGTATTTTTAAATTATAATACGCGATAAAACGGGTAATTAAAAATTTAAAGATTAATTTATTAATTAAAACTTCGCGTTTTATTTAATAAAAACATATAATATATAAAAAATAATCGGCGTTTTTATAATTAAAGATTTCTTTAAAATTATAACGGTTAAATACGTTTTAAAATAAATAAAACTTTAATTTATATTATATTTAAAAAATTAATAATTTAATATTTTTTTAAAATTTATTACGAAAAATTATTAAATTATATTTAAAGAATAATTTTAAAATAAATAAATCGTTAAAAAATCAATTAATTATAAGTAGTTTTTAACTTTTAAAATAAACGTATATATTTTTATTAAAAAAGGAAATAAAATTTATAAATAAAACCTTAAAAAATACGAAACGTTTTAATAAGTTATTATTAATAAAGTAAATTATTATATTAAAAAATTTAAAGTTAATTATATAAAAGTTATGTAAATTTAATATTAAATAACGTTTTAAAAGTAATTTTAAGCTTAAATTAATAAAAATAAATAATAAATAAAGTTTTAATAATTTAATAATAAAAACCCAACTAATTAAAATTAAAATAAAATAAAATAAAACGATAATATTATTATTATAATATTTAATTTATTACTTTTAATAAAATTTAAATAATTTAAGTTTGATAAAAATAAAATAATTAATATATTTTAAAAATTTATATAATAATAAATATCGGGAAATACCTTTTTTTTAAAAAGTTATATTACGTAAACGTTAAAAAAAAGGGCTTTCGTAAACGTTAATTTTTATAATAATTACGTATAATTAAAAATTAAATATAATATATTTTATTTTATTTCACTTATATTTAATAATTTATAACTTTATTAAATTTTATTATATAATTTTACTTCTTATAAATTTAATACGACCTTGTAAAAGTCCTTACATTAAATGAAAATATATACTTTATACTTTAAATTAAATAAATAAGATAAAAACTTTCAGTCCTTATCCTGTTTTTCGCCCGTTTTAAGATAACGGATAAACCATTAATCTTATATATTAAAACACACCCCATAAGGTCCGTATTAAAATTATAAAAATATTTTTTTTAAAAATATTATATTTTAAGTTTTTAATAAATTTATAACGTTTAATTTAAATTAAAAATATATAAGTTAAATCGTCGTTACGTGTATATATTAAGTACGGGCTATTTATTTTTTTATATAAAATCGTTAAAACGTTATATTTATAAATATACAATTAAATTATATACGTTATTTATAATAATATAAATATATATATATGTTTTTATAAAATAAAATAAAATGTTAAAGTAAGTAAATAATTTTTTAAAGTTCGACGTTTTTATTTTATATGTAAATTATATATATATATATTTTTACGTATTTTTAAAAATTCATAACTAAATAACAATATAACTTTTACTTTTACTTTTACTCCTATTAAATTACTTGATTTCATATATACGTTATATTAAAACTATACGTTATTATGAAATTTATTCGTTTAATTATAATGTTTTTAATATTTGTGGGGAAAATTTACGTGAAATTTTATAGGTAAAAATAAAACATGAAAATTTAAACTTTTATTATTAAAGAAATAAATTATTTCATAATATATAATTATAATATAATATACTTAAGTTATTAAATAATTTAATAAGTTTAAAAGTAAAAATTAAAATAATATGGTTATTTAATTATGAACTTTTAAAGAAACGTAAGAAAAATATATATAATTTATATATAAAATAAAAAACTCGAACTTTAAAAAACTATTTACTTACTTTAACATTTTTCTAATTTTATAAAACTTTAAATATATAATAGCTTCATTATAAATAATATTAAAAAGTTAACTGTATATTTATAGCTATTTTATTTAATAAGTTATAAATATGACGTTTTAACGATTTTATATAAAAAATAAGTGGCCCGCACTTAATATGTCCGCGTAACGGTAATTCGACTTAACTTTAAATTACTTATTATTTTTATAATAATATATAATATTTTTAAGTTTTAATATAATATAAGCATATTATAATTAAAGGTTAAAATAAAAAGTATATAATAATTAAATTCGGGTTTTTAACATTTCATTATATTAATTACGCACAGTTGTCGTAAAAATTAACCTTTACGAAAGCCTTTTTTTTTAACGTTTACATAACATGACCTTTTTTAAAGGTATAATAATGGATTTTTATGGATTATTTAATTTAATAAACTATTTAAAGCTTTTAATTAAAGGTTTATATAAGCTTTTTTTTGATAATTAAATAATTTAAGTTAAAATAATTTACTTTTTAATTTTAAAGGTAAATAAAAAAGTAATCCGATAAATAATTAATAAATTAAAAGGATTATATTTTAATAATTTTATCTTTAAAAAAAAATAATAATAAAAGGATTTTATATAAATATTACTTTTAAAGTTTATTTTAAAGAAAAAAAGATTTAATATTATAATTTATATTATTTTTTACGTATAAGTATAAACCTTATTAAAAGCTTAAAAATTAAAAAATTATTATATATATATAACTTAATTTTTTTAATATAAGCCGATTTTTATTTATTTTGAAATGTTTTATAATATATTAACGATTATTGTATTAAATTTATTACGAAACGTTATAAGGATTATATATATATTAATAATTAAACTTAAATAATACGTTCGAAAATTTATAAAAGATTTATTAATCATTTAAAAAAATATAAAATTTAAGTGGTATTTAAAATTTAAATATTTAAGCTTAAAAGCTTTTAAAGTTTTAATTTATAAAGTAAAAAATGTTAAAATTAAAAGTATATTTAAATTTAAGTGTAAGTAATATTTTTTAATATATTTTCGACATATAATATCTCGATATTAATTAAAACATCGATCTTTTAACCTTTTTTAACGTGTATTATAAGATTTTTTCGAGTTTAAAAAAGATTATAATTTTTTCTATCTTTTATTAATAATTAATAAGAAATATTTAATAAAAAATACGATTTTTTTAAACTTTTAACAACCTTATAAATTAAATAAAAAAGTAATATAAGTTTTTAATTTATAAAATATGTTTAAATAAAAAAACCTTTATAATTAGTTTAAAAAGTTACATTAAATATAAGTTTTAAATATATAATAAAAGGATTAAAATAAAGACTTTATTAATTAAAACTGAAAAACCTTAAGGAAATATAAAGAAAATAAAGTAAAAGTTTATTAATAAAACCTTAAAAATAAAGCTTAAAGTTAACCTTTTTTAAAAGTTATAATTAAAAATTATTATTATCGTAATTAATTTAATTAATAATAATTTAAATTTTATTTATAAAATACGCTTATTTAATAAGGTTTTAAAAAGTTAATTTTAATAATATTTTAAGTTTTATACTTTCGAAATTATTAAGGAATTTATAATTAATTTAAGATTAAATTAAAGTAAAATATATATTTATAAATATAAAGTTTCTACGTTATTAAAAAAGCGTAAAAGTTAAAATAAAATACTTAATAAAGTATTAAGCTTTTAATTTATATAAAGTATAAATATCACTTAATATAATAATTATTATAAAAAATATAATTTTTAACGAGGAATTAATTTATCACTTTAACGAAAATTAAAGTGTTTTTTAAATGTAAAATTAAAAGAGAAATAAAATTAAGGTTATGAAAAAACTTAAAAAAACGATAATTTAAGGATTATTTAATAAGTAAACTTATAAGATATTTAAGTTTAATTTAATTTAATAATGTTTAAGATTTTGATTAAATTTAAAAATAACTTATTTAAAAGGTTTAAATTTAAAGGTAAAAAAATTATTAATTAATTAATTAAAATAAGTAACAAAATTAAAGTTAAATAATTTAAAATAATTTAATAATTTTAAGGATTTTTAACCTTTCGTAAAATTTTAAAGGTAAAGAAATATAATTTAAAAAGATTTACTCTTTAAAAAGAAGTTATTTTATATAAAAAGTAAAGATTTTCCTTAATAAAGGAACGATTAATTATTTTTTAAAAGGAAAAAGATAATCGATAAAAGTTTAAGAATTATAACGTAAAGAAAAAAAAAGGTTAAAAGGCTGTTATATAATAAGAATTTTTATTAAAATTATTAAAGTTTATTTATATAAAAATTATAAAATTAAAAATTAAGTTTTTACAAAACGCGTAAAATTAATAAATATAAAAGTAAATAATTTATTTATAAATAATATGATTTTTATTACGTAAATTTATAACGAGGGTAATAAAAAAATTATTATCTTTAAAAATTATAATTAAATAATAATAATTTATTAAAAGGATTAAAAATATCTTATTTTATATATAATAATCGTTATAATTATAAAATAAAGTAATATTAATAAAATAAAAGTCATTTTAAGTAAAATAAAAATTTATTACGATAAGTTTTTAAAATTATCACTTATATTAAAAAAAAACGTTTATGAAAAAATTAAAGTATTTAATAAATATAAAGTATAAAAAGTAATAAAGTGTATTTAAATAAAGAATATATTATTTTTATTAAAATAAGTTTTCGATTATAAATTTAATAAAAACGGGTATTTAATTAAATATAAAGTTAAGTTAATAATTTAAAAACATTTTTAATATTTAATATTTTAAATAATATATATAACCACGTTTATAATTTAAATTTTTAAAATTATAATAATTATAATCACGATACGTAATTAAAAAATATAATAAGGAAATATTAAAAACGTATTTATAAACGTTTTATATTAAAGGATAAAATTAGTAATATATAAATTTCTTAAAAAAATTAAAAAGTATAATATATACGTATTATTTTTAAAGGTTTTTATATAAGTTTTAAGATTTATTATTATTATAATATTAAAAGTTAAAAAGTATTTTTAAAGTTTTAAAATTAATCTTTTTCTTTAAAAAAGCTATATTTATTTTATAATTATAATTAATTTATATAAATAATAAATTAATAATAAATCATTTAATAAATTAAATAAAAGTTATAAAAATAATTAAAAAGTTTAAAATTACTTATAAAATAAAGGATTAAGGATTTATTACTTAATATTTAAAGATTTAAATAATTAAAAACTTAAAAAAAGGTATAATTACTTTACATTTAATACGGACTTTATAAGCTGTGTTTTAATATATAAGATTAATAACTTCTCCGTTATTTTAAAACGGACGAAAAATAAAATAAAAACTAAAAATCCTTATTTTATTTATTTAATATAAAATATAAGGTATATATTTTCATTTAATATAAGGACTTTTATAAGGTCGCATTAACTTTATAACTTTTATATTAAAAGATTCGTTATAAAATTTAAATTTATAAATAATAATTAAGTTTTATTAATACCACTTTTTATAAAGCTTTTTATTAAATTTAAAATAGAAGTTTTTAAAGTTTAAAGAAATGTTTTTTAAAAACGCGTTAAATTAATACTTTATATTATAATAATATTTAAATTTAATATCGTTTTTATTATAATATAATTACTGTAAATTAAGTGATTAAGTATTTATATATAATTTAATATATATATATTAAATATAAAAATAAAAATATTAAAGCGTAAATATTACAAATTTTAAATAATATATTTTTTATAAATAATATAAAAATTAAGTATTTTTTTACGGATATATTATACTTTTATATATAAGTCCGGTATTATGGAAAGTTGTTTATTAATTAATTATATTAACGTTTATTATTAAAGTTAAATTATTTAAAGTAATAATTATAATAAAAAACGATAACGTTAAAACGCTTTTTTATAAATATAAAAATCGATTTAAATAACGTTTAAAAAATTTATAATTATAATTAATAGACGATTAAGTTAATGATAAAAAATAAAAAGAGGATTAATATTAAATTATATTATATAAATATATAAAATATATGGTTACAGTAAAAATATCTCGTAAAAAGCTTTTAAATGTTTTATTTATTTGCGGTAAATATATTAATTAATAAATTTATAAAAACTTATTAAAATATTAATTTAAATATTTTAATGCTTTATTAAATTTATAAAACGTTTAAAATTAAATGAAAGAGGATGTAAAAAGGAAAGAAAAATTATAAAGAGATTATTTTAAAGATATTATATTAGTTTTAAAAATTAGAAAAATAACGAAATAAATAAATTATATTTTCTTAATTTTTAAAAAGCTTTTAATTAAACGATAAATAAGTTAGTTAATTAATTAAAAGGCTTTTTAAAAAAAATTTAACGTTTAGTTATAATTAAAAAGTAAAATATATTTTTTTATATATAAAAAACTTAATTTTTAATTGAAACAATATCACTTTAAGGAATAATAATAAGTTATATTACATAATTTTTAAAATTAAATTAATTATTATTATTTTTAATCTTTTTTATTTTAAAAAACGCGAATAATATAACGTTAACGACGGGTTTTTTTTAAAAAAGTAAATATATTAAAATAATAATTAATAATTAAAGTAATATATATTTTTATTTTTAATAATATAAACGGTAATTAATCGATAAATAATTAATATTATTAATTTAAGTTTACGAGTAAAAGTTAATTAAATTAATAAAACATAAAAATAATAAAAAAATTATTTATAAAAAAATATAAGTATACTTAAAACCATAACGTTAATAACGGGACCTTTTTTTAATCGCGTTAAAGTATTCATTAATTAAACGACCGATAAATATATTACGAAAATATCTTAAATAAAATGTTACCTAATATTTATATTTCTTAAAATAAACGCGGTAAAAAATATTTAAGGATTTTAAGCTTAAACGGCGTTTTTTTTTAATTAAAAAAAAAGGTGCGGTTATTATTAACCTTTTATTTATAATTATTAAAATTATTACGAGGCGTTAACGATTATTTAACGTTTAGTTTTTTTTTTAATTTAGCATTAACTTTAAAGTTTAAAGTAAAATAATAAGTAATAAGTTATTTATTAAATCGTCGTTTAAACATTAAAATAAAGCTTATAAAAGCTTTTATACTGTTAAAAGTAAAATTAAAGCCGAATATAACGCTAAAATTACCTTTTTTAACGATAAAAAATTATCGAATAAATCTTTAAAAGAAAAAGCTTTATTATTTGAAATAAAAATAATATTATTTTTTTTAAAAAATAATTAAAGTAATTTTTTAAAACTTCTTTAGTTTTTTTACTTTTTATATATAATTAATGCGATTTTATATAACTTTATTAATGCGACCTTATAAAGGTCCTTATATTAAATAACGATATATACTTTATACCTTAACTTAAATAAATAAGATAAGGACTGTTAATTCTTATTTTATTTCTCGCCCGTTTTAAAATAACGGAGAAACCATTACTCTTATATATTAAAACGCACTTTATAAGGTCCGTACCATTTACATTTTTAATAAAAAATTATAATTAAAAGATTAATTATATTACGTTAAGTTAAAGTTTAAATAAAATAAAAATAAAAATAATTAATTTAATAAAATAATATTTATTAAATAAATAACGTAAAATTAATTAAGAAAATTGATTTTATAAATTAATATACGTTAAAAAATATAATATAAAAATTTTAACGATTAAACGTTATAAAAATTAAAAACATAATAAAAAAGATTTATTATTAAATAAAAAAAGTTTAAATAAAAAACAATAAAAAAGAAACGGTATTATATAAATTATAAATTATTATTAAAATTAATATTATTATTAAAATAAATATAAAGCTATTGATACGTTTTATAATAACGAGTATTAAAAAAGCTTTAAGGTATTTTTTAAGTAATAAATTTAATTATAAACACGTTTATTAATTAATATAACCGAGTTATACGATCGTTATAACGTTATTTTATTTATTAATTATTAATTATTTTTAAATAATAACGTTTTTATTTTTATATCGTTAAGTTTTTATAAGAATAATTAATAAAATTTTAATCTATATTATTTATATAATAATTAAAATTATTAAAATAATTATAAAAATAATTAACGAAACGATTAACGAAATAATTAAAAAAATAAACAATAAAATAATAATTATAAATAAAGTTATCGTAATAATTAATAAGGCGATTATCGAAATAATAATTAAAAAAGATTAACGAAAAATTAAAGATACGATTAAAGCTAAAATCGAAATTTTAATCGTAATAAATATTATAAAAAAAGTATATATTAAATTTAAAAAAATTAAAAGAATTCGTATTATGTATAAATAGTTCTTTAAATAATGTAAAGTTAAATATTAACGTTAATTATATTAATATTACATTTAATATTATTATAATTTATAAATATTATTTAAAAAACATTATTTATATAAAAATAATAATAATATAAACGTAAATATATTTTTAATGTTATTTTAAAAGTTATTAGAATATCGTTTACGATAAGTTTTAACCGTCGAATTTATAATTATTATTAAATAATTTTACCGTTTCCAAATAAATTATTTCAATATATTTATACTTATAAAAATATTAAGCAAAATATTTTTAAATATTTTAAAAAATAAAAAGACTTTTAAAATAAACGTAAAAAAGTTAACAAAATACGTAATTTTCATAAATAAAAATAACTTTTAACGATAATTTTTTAAATAATTTATTTTTATTTAATTATATATATTTATATATTAAAATATACGTTAATTTAAATATAAATTATATAATAATTAACTATTTATTTTTTAATAAATTTAAATATATTAATAAAAATTAACGAACATATATTAAAAAATTTAATAAAAGATAAACGAAAATTACCTAATAAATTACATTTATTTTTTATTCCTTAAAAATCGATAAAAATAATGCGACCTTATAAAGGTCCTTATATTAAATGAAAATATATATCTTATATTTTAAATTAAATAAATAAAATAAAGACTTTTAATTCTTATCTTGTTTTTTACTTATTTTAAAATAACGGAGAAACTATTAAGCTTATATATTAAAATATATCTTATAAAGTTCGTATTAAAAAATAATAAAATAAATTATATAAAATAAATATTTATTATAAAAAATAAATAATACTTTTTATGAAATTAAATAAAAATAAAATAAAATTTAAAATATAAATTTATAATTATATATACGTTTATAAAATAATAAATAAATAAATAATAATTATTATTTTTAAATAAAATATTTATATATTTATAAATTATAAATTTTTATTATTTAATTAAAACTTTAATTTTATAATAATATATAATATAATTATAAATATTATCATAAACGTAAGGATTTTACGTATAATGATAATTAAAAATATTTTAAAAATATTTATAAAAATTTTAAAAAACTTTTACGTTAAAATAATTATAAAAATATTATAATAATTTTTAATTATTTATGCTTAAAATTTTTATTATAATTATCGTTATTATTATTATTATTATTATCGTTACGTCGATTTTTTAATAATAAACGTATTTTTAAACATAAATTTTACCGTTATATCCTTAATAAATAATAACACGTTTAATAATATAAACGTTATAATATTTATAACGTTTATTCTTTTTAATTAATATCGATAAAAAAATCTTTAAAATCTTTATATATTTATATAAACGTAAAATTTGTTATAACATTAATTATTACAATAATAATTATTAATATTATTTTTTTAATATATAAAATTAATTTTATAAAATTAATTATTAATATGTTATATAAATTAAATCTTATTTTATCAATAAATATTATATTTATTATAATTTAAAAATTATAAAGATTATTAATATTATTTTAAAAAGTATTATTAAAAAAAATTAAAGTTGAAAAATTTTAACGTATATTTTATCTCTAAAATAAAAAAACTTATAAATTTATTTAAACGTATTGTTTTAAATAATATATTTATTATATAATTAATAAATTTTATTAACTTTTTATTATTATTATAAAACGATTAAAAAATTATATATATTTTCGAAAATAATTAAATAAAAGTTTTATGTATGAACGAATAATAAAATTAAATATTTAACTTTAAAAATTATTTTTTAAATAAAAAAAATAAGGATTTTTTAAATAAAAAAAATAAGGATTTTTTAAATAAAACGTATATCGTTTTATACGAATAAAATTATATAAAATAAGATAATAAGTTTAACTTTTTTATTTATTTAATATTTATTATATGATATATCGTTTATTATATCCGGGAAAAATACGTAATGATTAATTTAAGAGGTTTAAATTAAGTTATTATATTAAACAAGTACTTATTATTATTATAATTTAAAGTTATTGTTTTTTAAAGTAAATATTATATTATTATAATTAATATAATAACTTTTTTTATTGATTTTTAATATATAAAAACTTTTATAATTACTTTATAATAATAATTTATAAAAGTTTAAAACGATTTATAATTATATTAATAAAATTTTATAATTCTTTAATATACGTTTAAAAATATATAAATAAAATATTTTATTTATATATAATATATATTAAAATATTTATTAATAATATTATAATATTATTAAATTTTATTAAAAAATATTTTATCTATTTAAAGTTAATATTTAACTTTTTTTACGAAAAAGGAATTTTTATATTTTTAAAAGTCTTTTTTAAAATATCTATTTATAAAGTTTTTAAGCTTTGGAATTAACGTTTCTAATATATTTATAATTAAAAATCCTTAAATAATATTTAAGCTTAATTCTTTTTTAAATATTTATCTTATATTATGCTTGATTTATAAAACCTTTTTAAAAATATAAAACGGCTTTTTTTATAAAAAGAAGGAAATTAAAATGAATATAAAACAATCACTTCGAAAAAAAAATAAACATATTATCGATTAATTTATTATAATTTTATCAAGTTAAATTAATATTTTTAAAACGTTTTAAGATAATTTTTATTATAAATAAATGTTATATTATTATGATTTAAATAAGATATTTTTTATAAATAAATAAATCGTTTAAATAAAATTTTAACGGAATAACTTTTTATTTAAAAAATGATTTTATATAAACGTTAAGAAAAATTATCTTTACTTAATAAATTTAATAAATATATATTATAATTTATTTTATTTAAACGGTAAGACAAATTTAAATCATTATTTAATTATTTATGATTATTATTATTATTTTAACATATTATATCGTAAAAAGGGAATTATAAATTAAATTATTTTAAATATATTTTTTATCAATTATAATAATTAATAATTAAATTTTATATTCGATATATTAAGTTATTTAAAAATATTTTTAAATATAAAAAATATAAACTATAATATTAATAAAATAAATAAATTTGTAATTTTGTATATATATAAATAATTATAAAAGTTATAATAAATGATTTAAATAAATATATAAAAAATATAAAGTTTCTTATAATTATAATAAATATTAAAAACCTTAATAATAAATTTACCAATAATCTTTTATAATTTAATTACTTATTTAAAATTATTAATAATTTAGAAAATATTAAAATACATATATAATAAAAGATTCTCAAAAATACGTTTTGAAATAAAAATCTTATTTTATTAAAAATATTTTTAATATTATATTAATTATTAATTAAATTAATAAGAAATTATAAACTTATATAACTTAAAGATCTTATATATATATATATATTATTATAATAAATTTTATTTTAAGATTTTTTAAAGAAAATAATAATAAATTTTTATAATAATTAAAAAGTAATAAAGAATATTACGATATTTATAATACTTTAATATTAATTTTTTACTTAATTTTTAAAAAGAAAATATTTATTCTTAAAAATAAAAAATATTGTATTAAAAATCAAGTTATATTTTTTATAATATAATTAATACTAATAAATTAAAAAATTTTAAACATTTTTAAATAAAAATTTTTAAAAAAATTATACAAACCGTTACTTATTATTATTATTTTATAAATTTACATTTTAATTAACTTAATTTATTATCGTTTTTTATAAAACTTTAATAATATATATTTTAAAATTATTTAATTTATACCTTATAAATAATTTTTTAATTTTAAACTTTTAAAAATTTTAAACGTATTTATTAACATAAATATTAAGTTTTTTATAAGTATTTATTTTATATGAAAATATTTACATTAAAACGTAAAACTTATTATAAACTTTATAATAATAAAAAGTATATAATTTGAAAATTTATAATAAGATAAAAAATTTATTTATAATTTTATAACGGATATTACTTTCTAAAATAACCTTTTAAATTTTTTTAATAACGCGTAAGTTTATAAATAATTATTAAAAAAATAAAACGATTAATTTATAAATTAAACTTATTAAAAAATTACATTTATTTAATTTTTTAATAGTATATTTTTCCTTTAATTTTAAAAAAGTGTTTGTTTTTAATAATAATTCCTTTTTTTAAATTAATTAAAATTAATTCAAATAATAAAGATAACTTGATATATAAAACTAAAATTATATTAAAATATAAACTTAATTAAATAAAAAACGATTTTAAATATTTAATAAAAAAATAAAAAAATAACTTATAAATTATTAAAAAATATTTTAAAAGTGTATAAAAATTAATTAAAAATATTCAGAACAAAAAAAAGATTATAAATCATTAAAAAATTTAAAAGTAAAACTTTAATAAAATAACGTTACAATAAACTTATTAAAAATCATTTATAATTTTAAAAATAATATTTATTAAAAATAATTTTGATTTTTATAGCTTAATATTTTAATACGATTGTTATAAAAATATATATTTTATACTTTAAATAAATTAAATAAAAACTTAAAACCTTTAATCTTATTTTTTACTTATTTAAAAATACTAATGCGACCCTATAAAGGTCCTTACATTAAATAGAGATATATACCTTATACCTTAAATTAAATAAATAAGATTAAGACTTTCAGTCCTTATCCTGTTTCTCGCCCGTTCTAAAATAACGGAGAAACCATTAATCTTACATATTAAAACACACCCCATAAGGTCCATACTAAAAACAAAAGAATTATTAATTTTGTATATTATATATACCTTTATAAAATTTATATTAATTAATTTAAAATTCCGTAATTTATATAACATTCGATATTATTATAAATATAAAATTATATTTGTATTTATAACATATAAAAAATATAATTTATAAATTATTATAATTAATTTTAAAATGTAAAATGTTGTATTATTTTTTTATAATGATAATTTAATAAAGATATAAATTTTACATTGTTTATACATTTAATTTTAAAATCCTTAATAAAATATTTATTATTAAAAATTATAAATACGTAATTTATATTTTATATTTATTAACTTTACTTTGAAATAATAATTTCGTTTTAATTTTTTAAAAATATAATTATATTAAAAATTTTATTTTAACTTTATAATATTCAATATATAATAACATTTTATTTATATTATTTAATAATAAATTAAATTTAATTATTAAATTAATTAAACTTTTGATTAATTAATAAAAACTTAAAATCAATTAAATTTTATAAAATTAATATAAAAAAAATTTAATTATTAAATTCTTAAACCTTAAATACTTTATTATAATATTTATAATTATGTAAAATTATTTTTGTTATATATATTTAATTATTTTCGTTTTTTTAATTTTTTTTTACTTAATTATTTTTATTTCTTTTTAATATTAATTAAATTTAATAACGTTATTATTTTTTATAATATTATAATTTATATATTAATATTATTTTAATGAAATCAAGATTTTTTAATCGATTAAGCTTTTTTTATAACTTTAATAATAATAATATTTTATAAATTATTATTTTTATTTATAATTATTGAAGCTTTTAAATAATATAAAAGTTATATTAATTTAAATATCGACTTTTTACTTTAATTATTTTTATATATTAATTAATAAAATTGATTTTTCACTTATTAACTTAATATTAATTAACTTATAAATCGATATAAATTTTATAATATTATTAATAAAATTATTAATAAAAAATAATTAATTTAATTAATTATTGGATTTTTTTATTTTATAATATTCAATTATTAATTTCTTTAATATTATTAATATTATTAATAGTATTATTAATTTATGATTTAAAAATATAATTTATAATAACTTTAATAATTACTTTAATAATTATATTTAATTTATAAATTAATTTATTTATATTATTAATTTTTTATAAAAAACTTTAATTATAATTTATTTAAAAATTAAAATTAATAAAGTTATATAATATAACATTATAAAAATCCTTACATTAAATAAAATAAGGACTTTTAATTTTGATTTTATTTTTCGCTCGTTTTAAAATAATAAAAAAATTAAATAATTTTATATATTAAAACATAACTTATAAAGTCCGTATTATTACGTAAATGATTATATAAGCTTTTTAATAACTTTTTCGATATTTTTTATTAAAAAATTCCATTATAATTTATTAAATAAATCGATAAAAATACGTAAATTATTTAATGAAAAATAATTAATAATAATATATAAAAAATTAATATTAACAAAATTATATAAGTAATTATATAAAGCTTTAAAATTAACATATTTATATTTTTAACTTTTTTAATGCGACCTTATAAAGGTCTTTACATTAAATGAAAATATATACTTTATACCTTAAATGAAATAAATAAAATAAAGACATTTAGTTTTTATTTTATTTTTCGCCCGTTTTAAAATAACGAAGAAATTATTAATCTTATATATTAAAACACACCTGATAAGGTTCGTATTAAAAAAATATTTTTAAAACATTATGTAATCGATATAAAATCCGTATATTAAAAACTTTAATATTTTTTAAAAAAATAAATTATATTTTAAAATTTTACTTTAAAAATATATTTATTAACACTTAATTATTATATATTTAAATTAATTATAAATATATAATAAATATCGATAATTTATAATAAACTAAACTTAAAATTTAAAATAATATATATTCTTAATTTTAAATTAATTATAATAATTACTATAATATAAAAATAATTAATAAAAAAAACTTAATAATTAATATTAAACTTTGTATAATATTTAATAATATATTTATATAAAATGTTTTTTAAATAATAGTAAATTAATTAAAATATTTAGCTTATTTATTATAATTATAATAATATAATATTTTATATTAATTAATTAAAACTTTATTAAAATAATTAAAATTATCGTAATAATAAATATCATTAATAATAAAATAATTTTAATTAACGTTAAAACGATTATAATTAAAATAATAATTAATAAAATTATTATCGTTATAATTATAAACGTAATCGTAATATTCATAATTATTATAATAATAAATATCGTAATAATCGTTTTAACGATAATATATATTTATAAAATACAATTAAATGTAAATAAAAAAAATACATAAATAATTATTTTTAATAAAAAAATACTTAATAAACAAATTTAAAACTTTTACATTTTATTTATTATTTTTTAATAATAAATCGTTAATTATAAAAAAACGTATATATTAAAAATATTATAAAATATTTAATATTAAACTTAATGATGTCAAAAAATAAAATAAATAATAAAAATTTAACTTAAAATTAAAGAAATTCTTAATACTTACTTTATTTAAAAATCAATAAAAGCAAAAATATAAACAATATAATTGAGAATTACTATATTTTTACCCTTATGATTAATTAATATAAAAATAAAAAATATTACTTTTTACTTTTAAATAAATAGTTAATAAAATATATAAACTTAAAAATAAATATAGTAAATAAATCGAAATAAAAATCGATAATATATATAAATATTAATAAATCTAATTAAATAAAATATAAAATATTTAAATTAAATAGATTTATAGATATATATATATATAATTTTAAAAAGATTATTTATAAAAATTAAAATTAAATTTTCGATTAAATTTTAAAAATAATAATATATAAACAATAAATTTAAATTTTAATTTTAATAAAAATATAAATTAATTCTTTACATCTTTAATTTAACTTATTAATAAAAACTAATTTTTTTAAAAAATATAACATAATTATTAATTATAATAAAATATATATAATTTAAATATTTATAAAATATTATTATTTAAAAAATTAAATATAATAAAAAAATTTAATTATAAATTAATTTTTTATTCTCGTTAAAATAATAATAGTTATTTTAATTTATTACTTTAATTTATTATATAAAAAAACTTTATTGTTTATATTAAAATAAAAAATGTAATAAATAATATTAATAATATAAATACGTTGAAAAAATTCTATTTTTAAATACGTTTAATAAATTTATAATTTTACGATATAATATTAAAATTAAAAACATTAAAAGAATTATTAAAAAGAGTTAATTTAACGTATAAATATACAATATATTAATATAAAAAAATAACTTATTAATAAAATTTAATTTAAATAATAAAATATTAGAAACTTTATTATTAATTAATAACTATTTTATTAAAATAAATATATCGTTTTTAAATATATTTAAACTTAATAATATTTTAAAATTTATAATTAATATATATATATATATATTTATAATTTTAATCTTTTTTTATTTATTAATTATTTATTTTAAAAAATAAATAAAATATTTTAAATTATAAATAAAATATTTTAAATTATAAATAAAATATTTTAAATTATAAATAAAATATTTTAAATTATAAAGTTAATATATTCTTTTATTCCTTTTTAATAATAATTTATAATTTAAAGTTATATATTAATTTATTAAATAACTTTTTAATTATTAATAATTTAATATTATTAAAATTATATTATAACGTTAAAATTAATTTTACTTATAATATATCGTTTAATAAATCATAATAACAGATTATTACTTTAATTTTTTAATTATATTATTATATTATATTATTAATTTAAAAATATTAATTTATTAATATAATTAATCATATTTTAAATCAAATAAATAATATTTAATATTTTTGAATATTAAAATCGTTTTTTATTAAATTTATATGTAATTATTATCATTATATTAAAATAAATAAAGCTTTTAATAAATTATATATATATATATATTTTAAAACCTTTAATAAATTTATAAATTTAATTTATTATAAGGCTTTAAATATTTAATTTAGTTTTTATAATAATTAAGGTAATATTCAATGTATTTATAAACGTTTCATATAGAGTTATAAATATAAATTAATTTTAATTTATAAATATTTATTTCGATATAAAATAATATTTTAAATTATAAAGTTTAATAAATAATTTACATATATAAATTATTTAATTGTATTTTTACTTTTATTATTTTTTTAAACAATAGTATATAATTAATTTAATTATTTATTATAATTATAAAATTTTAATATTTTCTTTTTAAATTTATTATTTAACGTAAATTTAATTTATATATAAATATTTTTAAAAGTTAATTTCTTTTTGTTTTTTTATTTTATTAAATTTTATATATTATTTTATATTAATAAATAAAATTATATATTTAAAATTAAGTTTAATTTTTAAGAATATAATAAACGATGAAGTTAAATTAAAATAAATATATTAAAGTAATTATTAATTTATTAATTAATTAATTTATATGAATTATTTTAAATATCTTTTAATTAATAATATTTTTTATTATAATAATAATTAATTATATATAAAATTATAATTATATTTTATTATTTTTATAAATTTAAAATAAATAAATAAATTTCAATGTTATTATTTTATAATATCATTTAATTTTTATTTAAACTTTTAAGGAAAATAGGATTAATTAAATTATATTAATTTTTATATTAACTTTATTTTAATATATATTTATATAAAATATTAAAAAAAGAATTTTTTATTTTAATATATATATTTTTAGAAACATCATTTATTTAATTATAATTTTAATACGTTAATACTATTAAATTTAATAATTTATTTTTTATTAATATATATATAATTTTTATAATATATTAACGTTTATATTAAAATTTAAAAATGGTACAAACCTTATAAGGTATATTTTAATATATAAAATTAATAGTTTCTTTATTCTTTTAAAACGAACGAGAAATAAGATAAGGATTAAAAATCCTTATCTTATTTATTTAATTTAAGGTATAAGATATATATCTTTATTCAATATAAGGACCTTTATGAGGTTATATTAAAATGTTAAGATATAAAAAAATCCTTTTCGTTTTTAATAAATATTATTCTTAAAATTAATCACGATTTTTAACGGGTTTATTACGACGTTATCTTATTAAACTTTTACTTTTAACCTTTTCCAATAATTTATAACTTGTTCTTTATTTTTAATAATTTATAAATTATTTTTATATTCGTAACCTTTTTATTTTATTAAATATTTAAAACCGTTCTTTATTTAATTAAATTTATACTTTAATATGATTTTAATTTTATATATTAAATTATTTTTATTATGTTCATTCGTTTTAATTAACTTTAAAAAAATTTATTAATAAAAGAAATTATCCCTTTTAAGATTAAAGGAAAAATATATCATTAATATAATTAAATAAATATAATTTTTTTAAAAAAGATTTAATTTATAAATTAATCGTTCCATTTATTTGATAATTGTTTATAAATTTATGCGTTATTAAAAATACTTTTTAAAGGATTATTTTAAAAAATAATATCTTTTATAAACTTATAAATAAATTTCTTTTTATTATAAATTTTTGTTATAATATTATTTCGTTTTTATTATTATAAAGCTTATAATAAACCTTATATTTTAACGTAAATGTTTTTATATAAAGTGGATATTTATTCAGGATTTAATATTTACGTTAATTAAAATATTTAAAGGTTTTAAAAGTTTAGAATTGAAAAGTTATTTATAAAATATAAATTAAATAGTTTTAAAATATACGTTATTAAGATTTTATTAAAAAAATTTTTTTAATTAAAATTAAATTTTATAAAATAATAATAATAAATAATAAATTTTGTTGTTTAATTTTTTTATTTAAAAAATCTGTTTACTTAAAAATAATAAACGATAATTATAAATAGGTAAATCTTAAATACCTTTTATAACTTTATTTAAGAATTCAATATAAATTTTTAATCTTTATTTAAGATTATTTTTTTAGTATTTTTTAATTTGTTAATATTAATTACGTTATAAGGGTTATAGTTTAATTTTTAAAAAAATACTTTTTAATTTTTAAGAATAAATAATATTTTTTTGAAACTTAAGTAACAAATTAATATTAAGTTATTATAAATATTATAATATTTTCTATTATTTTTTATTTTTTATAAAAAAAATTTATTATAATAATATATATAAGTACAGGGTTTTTAAGTTATATAAATTAATAATAATTTATTAATTTAATTTATAAGATTTGATTTAATTAATAATTGGTATAATGTTAAAAGTATTTTTTAATAAAATAGGATTTTTATTTAAAAGTTTTACTTTTTAAGTTTTTAATTATATAATTTTATTTAAAATAATACTTATTATTATATATATTTTTTAATACTTGTTAAATTATTAAATAAGGAATATATAGGCGGCGTTTATTGTTATAAACAACTTTATATAATAGATTATTAAAAATTTTAAATAAATAATTAAGTCGTAAAAAATTATTTATAAGTTTATTATTAAAAATTTTAATATTTATTATAATTATAAGAAGTTTTATATCCTTTTTATATATTTATTTAAATTATTATTTAAAAGAATTATTTATTATAACTTTTATAATTATTTATACGTAGTTAAAAATTAAAATTTTATTTAATTTATTAATATTATAGTTTATATTTTTTATATTTTAAAATATTTTTAAATAATTTAATATATTAAATATAAAGTTTAATTATTTAAGTAAATAATAAATTTATATAATATATTATAATAAATATATAAATAAGTTAATTAATTATTAATTAATATAATTTAATTTATAAATTTTTTTTTATAATATAATTTATTAAGATAATAATTATAATTATAAATAATTAAATTATAGTTTAAGGCTTTTTTGTTATTTATATAAAGTAAGCTATTTTTAATTTTAATGGATTATAATTTATTTTTATTTTAAATCAAAGATTAATAAATCAATTAATAATATATTTATTTTAATTTAATTCTTTTATAAAAAAGGCTATTTTATACTTTTAAAAAGGTTTTATAAACTAGATATAATATAGGATAAATGTGTAAAAAAAGTTAATTATGTTTAAATATTATTTAAAGATTTTTAATTATTAAAAGAAAGTAAAATCTTAAATTATAAATATAGTAAAAACGTTAATTTAAAAATTTAAAAATTTTATAAATAAAAATTTTAAAAAGGATTTTTTTAAAAATATAAAAGGAAATTTATAAAAAAAGTTAAATATTAATTTTAAATAAATAAAATATTTTTTAATAAAATTAAAAAGATTATAGTATCGTTAATAAATATTTCAATATATATTATATATAAGTAAAATAATTTATTTATATATTTTTAAATATGTATTAAGGAATTATAAAATCTTATTAATATAATTATAAATTATCATTATAAAGTGATTATATTAATTATAATAATATAATATTTATTTTAAAAGAAAATAATAATTTTAAAAGAAAATAATAATTTTAAAAGAAAATAATAATAAGTAATTATTTAATACAATAACTTAATTTAAACCTTATAAATTAATTATTACGGGTCTTTTTTAAATATTATAAATAATATACTATATAATAAATATTAAATAAATAAAAAGATTAAATTTATTAATTTATTTTATATAATTTTATTTATATAAAACGTTATACATTTTATTTAAAATGTCTTTATTTTCCTTACTTAAAAATAATTCTTAAAGTTAAATATTTAATTTTATTATTCATTCATAAATAAAACTTTTATTTAATTATCTTCGAAGATACATACGATTCTTTAATTACTTTATAATAATAATAAAAAGTTAATAAAGTTTATTAATTATATAATAAATATATTATTTAGGATAATATATTTAAATAAATTTATAAGTTTTAAT